>JAMYGW020000002.1:1222146-2444292 GCA_025617375.2 Acarospora socialis | reverse complement strand
ACATACTGACAATAGCAACCATGCCCGCCTTCGGGTATTTCGAACCGAGTTGCACGTACACAGCAGGGATCGTGCCAATGCAGATCATGGCAGCCAAGACAATCTCATTACCGTTCCTGGCTTCGTAGGCAGCCCATCCCCAAACACAACCGAGTGAGGTGCCAGCTGCTCGGACGATGAACGCAACGATCGAAGTACCAATCGCCACTTCTGTAACCAACACAAGCTGAAGCGCCGCCCAGACTGAGTGAGTCAGCAAGGATGATGCAGGTGTAGATAAGGGGCTACTCACGTCCACGGTTGAGCGAGTACCAAGTATTCCAGGCTGGGTGGAAGGCTGGCCATGTCACCAGAAACACAGCGAGGGTTAGCTTGAAGGAATACTGCACATCTTCTGAGGTCTGCAGCCATTCCAGAATGTCCGCAAGGCGTCCTCTGACTCGCAATGTGAGGGCTAACGTCTCAGCAGTAGGCTCGGAGGCACCGAGCTTCTTTGTCTTCGACAGCTGAGGCGGTTTCACTGTTGCCTTAGCAACAGCAGTCCACCTGGTCCCTTGCTCAAGGTCATTCTCCGCGGGCTCATCAACTAGGTTTTCTTGGCTATTGTTAGCTGTGTCCTGGTCGTCATCCAGATCATTAGGGTGCTCTCCGCGTGCAGCTTGGCGTCCAGTAGAAGGCATCCGTTCATCTTCATCACCCCCGGTATAGAGCCACTTCCGCCAATTGATCCGGGGAGTGTGAACTCTTCTTCGGCCACGGCAGTGTTGATACCGCTCGACAAGCAGACGCGCGTGTTTGAGCATCTCCTCTACGTGCGACGCGGCTTGTCGAAGGTTAAGGAGAAATGAGGATAACAAAAAAACCTCCTCCCTTGGCATAGTATCTGGCACATGACCCTTGAGCTCTTGCTTGATTGGGGCGCTCCCAAGTGCAGAGAAAGAGTTTGCATCAAAAACCTCGAGCGCCTGTTGTAGAGAGCCTATGTGTACGTCTAGCTCATCTATCCTAATACCTTTGGGTACTCTTGCTCCAGATGGAAGCTGGGTAACGTCCTGTTGCCTTGTTAGTTGTATCATCCCTAGCGTTTGAGTACGGCGGGAAGCGAACATATGCATACGCAATGCAAATCGTTAAGACATTTACGCTTTTGTCCAGCACCACTTGTAGATCGTGGTAGGGCCTGGCAACGCGACCCGTAAGGTATTGCAGAAGCTGAGCATCTCCGAACTCAATCTCTCGCTTCGGTTTGACCATGTCCAGATTTTCTTGACCGAAGTCGCTCGGTTGGTGGAGCTCCCCAGGTGGCTTTCCCTTTCTCTTACGTCTGTTGGGCTTTCCACTAAAATCTTTCTGGGACTTAGGCGTATTAAAGCCTGAGGCATTGTTATCGCTATCCGATGCATCAGGGTCATCTTGCTCGTGTCGATTCTCTTCGCCAGGGCCACTAGCTTCGCAATGTTCTGCCGTCCTATTGTCAATGTCCATGTCATCACCCAAGAGAGCGTATTTGCTTTCACAAGCACTGATCAAGGCGATCGTGTTGGCAACCACTTTTTTCATCGCTTGTGAACTTATGGGCTTCAAGTCTTGCGGCGGAAGAACCGAGAAGGCAAGTTCGAAATTACATTCCCTTTGGGCCGCTTGGCATTTGTTGAGCTTCGTCCGTACTGTAGACTTTGCTTCAGTCAGTTTCTTAAGAGAGTTTTCTTCAGCGGGTTCCTCTGCAGAGTAACCATGCTCCGCTTGTCCTATCGGTTCAGATGCAGACTTGCCAAATAATGGTAATGAGAGACGTTGTGTTAGCCCTGTACGGGGTGCTGTGTTCTCCAGTTCACTGTGGAGCTCCCCTTCCACTACGGCAGGACTATTATTCACTTGAGCATCCCCACCCAGGCCATGTCTATCCCCATCCTTTTCTTGCCCCGGAACATGTTCGCTACGTTCTGTAGATGAAACCGTACGATGACCTTGACTTTCTCTTATAAAGTATGCCCCGCCATCTCTTAAGGCATCCGAGATCTCGGTCAACGTTTCAATCGTCATCGAAGCCATGAAAGCAGAACTGAATTCTGGAAAGACGCAAACATTGACGAGCAATATCACACCCGTTGCTAAGAGGATGGGATACAGTATCTGAGTAACTAATACTCCAGTAACTTGCAAGGCCGGAGATGTTAACGAAACAACGGCGACAATGATGAGCAACAAGACACCGAGAAAGAGCCTGGGCGTGTGTGACCGTAAGAAGCCATGACATAGGAGCGCAATAGCAAGGAAAAAGCCTCGAATCGCAAATGCAGCAGATAAGTTTGATGGTACCACGAGTGAGCCCAAGTAGATGCCCAGAACCGACCAAGCCAAACCGACGACCGTACCGCTCAGAGTCAAGATTAGAGCTTCAGCCAGCATACCGAAGCGTCGACCGGGATGGCCGAAAACCGTGGCGATGGGCGCAAGGTAGGCTGCCCGGCCAAGAGCATCTCGTGCCCCGGGGATAAGGCATATTGAAACTGCAGAGCATAGATGATCAACCAAAGAGTGGTCCCGATGAAAGAATATAAGAAGTTAGGGCTTACCAGCAGCGGTGGTAGCGATGATGTTTTTGACCATTCGTTTCCAAAGTCCGTTTTTCCTTAGGTGCTCCCATACCTGCTGGAGTTTATCTCTCACTTTCGCATAATACGTATTCTCTCTCCAAATACCCCCACTTGCCATTGCAATGATTTCTTCCTTTTTCAAGCCATTGTCCAGTGGATGATTCGAGTCGAGAAGCTCGGTTGAGACTTCAACAATGATCTGCGACAGGGCTGGGTAAGCGATGGAGGGGCAATGTGGGGCTCAAAGTAATGCCACTCCTGTAAACAGTCAAGCAACAAGCATTGGGTGCACGCGGGCTCTCAACTCACAAGATGGCGCCTTCGTCGTCAGTAGTGGTAGGACAACAGCGGTTTGTACTTTGAGGTTCTCGCTGACTGCAGTATAGTCAAAAATCAAAGTGCAGCTGAAGTTATCTATCAGCAGGCTGCGGATGGTGGAGCAGAAAGATGCGGCTATCGCGAAGCAGCAACGGCGGGCTATGGCACAGCTGCTTGAGGTAGGGACCTAACCTTCCCCAACATGTAAACAGATCATCTAAAGTAAGCTCAACCAGCAAGGCAAAGAAGAGTCGGCCCGCATCCGTGTCGAGAATATCATTCGTAGCGACATCTCCACCGAACTCCTCGAGATCCTCGAGCTCTACTGCGAGTTGCTACTGGCACGCATCGGCCTTCTCGAAGCCAAAGAATGTGATCCGGGCCTAGAGGAAGCTGTCAAGTCTATTATCTATGCTGCACCACGCACGGAAATCAAGGAGTTACAGCAGACACGGCAGCTACTGGTCGAGAAATATGGCAAGGACTTTGCGCTGGCGGCCATGGAGAATAGCGATGGCAAGGTAGCGGAGAGGGTAGTGAAAAAGTTACGGGTCGAGCCGCCAGAACAGACCTTGGTAACAATGTACTTGAAGGAAATTGCAAGGACGTATGGGGTAGCATGGCCAAGAAGGGAAGCAGGTTCAGGTGAAGGAGCTGATGACAACGAGGATGACAATCCAAGTGGTGGACAGGCCATGAGGGAATTGGAGCAAGAGCTGACTACGGAGGAGCTGAGCAAGGCTACACCGCCGCGAGACTTGGGACCAAAGTCCCCGGTGAGTGTGGCGCCACCAAGCCCAAGCACCGACAATATCAGCCCTAGGGTTAAACTACCAGGACCGCCAGTCTTGAAGCCGACGGCGAAGATGAATAGACTGCAACCCAAGAAGACGGCCACGGACTCGAAAACTAATGATAGTAACGAGATCACGAAAGCCAAGAAGGATGTTGTTGGTGGCACGATACCGAATGTTGATGAGTTGGCGAAAAGATTTGCAGCCTTGAAAAGGTGAAGACATCAATATAAACTGCTGTGATTTACATCAGTCCTGTCCGCTGTACTCAGGAGTCACTGGCGTTAAGCAATAATCTGTCATGCGCAGCCCCGACCACTTTCGGTGATTAGCGACCAGCCTGCAAACGTGGCCTGAAGTGTCCCGTTTCAGGCAGCAGCAATGGAAGTAATTCAGATATAAGCGATAA
Source organism: Acarospora socialis (assembly GCA_025617375.2). NCBI lineage: Eukaryota > Fungi > Ascomycota > Lecanoromycetes > Acarosporales > Acarosporaceae > Acarospora > Acarospora socialis. The sequence goes on along the minus strand of JAMYGW020000002.1, from coordinate 2,440,174 downwards.
ACCACTCCCCCATCATTTGAATAGAAAGTGCCTACTCTATGCGCCGGGTCTCCGTTCTTCGTTTGGATTAATCACGAACTTGCATCTCGTCCCACCGTCAAACATCTCATTCCCACCCATAACCCCTAAACAACCAACATGGTAACCCGACCAAGCGCAACCCCAATCCCGTCTCTCCTCATCCTTCCTGTCGAGCTGCAGCTCCAAATCTCCACCTCTTTGCCCTACCCCGACGCCCTGTCCTTGAAGCACACCTGCCGCCACTTCTACCGGCTCGTCGACACCGGGGTGCGGCTCAAAGTCACTTGGCTAGTGGACCGCAAGACGTCGAAGCTTGACATCCCTAAGAGGAAATGCATCCTCAAGACAGACGAGGCGTTCTGTTCGTCACGAGAGATCAAAGGGTTCATGGAGAGGAGACGATGGCACCAGGAATGTAAGGGAGGGGCATGCGCGGTGGTGGAAGGGAAGAACTGCGAAGGGAGGAGGGTGTGGAGGGGAAGAAGGTTGCAGGAGTGGAAGCTTGCTGTGAGAGGGATGTTGTTAGGGTCCGATGGAGCCTCCCCGATATATCTAGTGAGCTGGCTTGTGGGGTTGAGCTTGGCTCTTTTAGGGCTGTGGTTGAGACTGATGTAATACTATAGTAGTGACGGTTGTTTATAAATCTTCTTCTCTACAGGGTTGTTCATACCTTTATTCTAGAAGGTAATTATCATATAAGGGTAAGCTACCGTAGGTGCCTTTGGCCATTACGGTATTACCTGGTAAGGTAATGAATGACACACTGGTACCTGAGCTAGCAAAACGTCAAGAGTCTCCGAGATGGTGATGCACGTCATTCTTGGCAATACATTACATCAAGACTTCGACCGCAATAGATCGGACCGAAGATCAAATCGCGGGCCCGAGCTGCTAGTATACTAATAACAACACCTTTCACAACCTGATGACCTGATCTTCACATCGTGCCATTAATCACGGTAAGTCTCCATTTTCATTCGAACTTCCCTCTCATTCCATTAGACATCAATCACACCACTTCCGACATGCAGAGCATCAAGACAATTGCCCCGCTTAATCGTCATCTCCGCTCCACCTTCGCCAAACTTCGACCTGCAAGAGCACTTTCATTTAATACTTCACTTTTACCTCGCCCACTTCTTCAACCCAAACTGACCGACAGCATCAAAGTCAGGAACACACATCAACAATCTAAAAGACCTTTCACCACCACATCTACCACCAACATGACAGACAGCTTCAGTAACACCGACACTGGCTCCAAGCCCTCCGACCCGTACAAGCAGAAGAACCTCGACAACAATGCCTCGCTCAGGGACAAGGTCGAGGACTTGGTCAAGTTCATCGACTCATCCAAGTTCGGCATGATGACCACTAGAGCTCAAAATGGCTTGCTGGTGAGCAGATGCATGGCTTTGGCAGCAAAGGTAAGCTCACACATCCTTACTCCGACGTGTGGTGGATATTGCTTTTGGCAAAGAACACCGGAGAGCAAGCATAAGGAGGTACACAAGCTGACAGCGACATCTTCTCTTCGAGAATTACAGGAAGGCGGTGGTTTAGACCTCCTCTTCCACACCAACACCGAATCCGGCAAGACCGACGACCTCCACAAAGACCCGAGCATCAACATCTCCTTCCTCAACTCGTCCGGTGAGTGGGCTTCTATCTCCGGCGAAGCCGCCATCATCACCGACCGCGACATGGTCCGCAAATACTACTCGCGCGAGCTCAAGGCGTGGATCGGCGACCTCGGCGACGGCAAGCACGACGCCGGCCCAGAAGACCCACGCATCGGTGTCATCAAGGTCAACGCCAAGACGGCGACGTACGCAGTATCGAGCCGCTCCGTTGTGTCGCAGGGCGTACAGGTTGCCAAGGGCGTCGTGACCGGGGATTCGCCCAGCATACATAAGTTGAGGGAGTTGGACACGGATGAGATCCAACAATGTAAGTCCACTTTCCTCAACCTCTTCCATACCTCGACTAGTCTTGGTGTTGGGAAAAACGAACATCAACAACATCACAACTGTACCGTCGATTCCACTTAACAAACATCCCCTCCTCGACGAGTGTTCGACATTGTGTGACTGATACGAACCCGTTTTTTTTTCGAATCTTAGGGAAGCAAATGCACCAATCGTCTTAGGAACGAATATCGCGAAACTAGCATTTGCTAATCGCGAGACGTGTTACCCAAGACAGGGAGAAAAGCGCACCAAGCTTAAGCAGGTTATGAGCGAAGCTCCACACAGCTTTCCAGGTCACTCGCAAGACGCAGGACGCTTTTCACCAAAACTTGTCGGGAGTAATCGGAAGCCTACGGTAGCAGGTTGCAACTAGTTTAGCTGAGCAAAGTAGAGATTTTCAAATCGCCCTGTTGAAGTCCAAAAGCACAATGTGTCTTATACATCGAACCCATCATCCTGACGGATCCTGTCAGTCCAGGGCGTTCATCTTGCGTTGACTGTATCCTCCAAGCCAATCATCCATATTCTTCGCCTCTCATCCCTTCTCTTCGTCCTCCCGGACGTCGACTCGACTCATACCCTAACTTTAGCAACCCCTTGAGCCGCACCGTACCGCACCGTACCGCACCGCACGTCCGTATCCTCAATTCCGCGACCATAAGAGACCATCGAACTCTCCCTCCCATCCCAACCCATTCCCTTCCATCCCTCCTGCCAAATCTTATACCACCGTCTCTTGTTCTTCTTCATCTTCTTCATACAGGACCACAAGCCGCATCCCAGTCATCGACACCAATCTTCTCCCCCTCACCCGACGGGTCCGAGCGAGACGAAGCAATGCAAAGATTCTCACGATCATTTAACCATATCGACACTGCATGCGTCGTTTGACGGCTGCGATGACTAAGGCAGGTGGTTCGGATTGTCCATATCTACCTATCATGACCTCATATCGCATTATATACCCCCTTTACCCATTAGCCTTCCCTTGTGTACCCTTTACCCTTTTTCACCTCTCCATTTCCCTCCCAACCCTACCTCAACCGCACACCCTCCCTTTCTCTCTACTCTACCCCCTCGCCTCCCACCCGTTAAACCGCACTACTCCCCCCACCGCCGCCACCGCCGCCGCCCGTAGCCGACGCCCCACCTCCACCACCACCACCAGTCGCACTCCCACCTCCACCGCCCGAAGACATCAAACTCGACCCGCCGACCGTCGGCATGACGCTCGTGCCTGCACTCGCACTCCCACTTGCACTTCCACTACTACTCATCGACATGGTCGTCGACGACGTAACCGTACTGGTCGTCATGAAACCAGACATATCCATCGGCATCGAAGACGTCGTGATTGTTGTTGTGCGCAGGGTGGTTAGGATCGTGGGGACGATGGTGTAGGCGGTCGAGGTGATGTTGCCGGGAACGGGGACGACGACGGGCGGGAGGCCGGACGCCGAGCTCGCGGTTGATGCAGAGGAGGCCATTGAGGACGGTGGAGAGGAGGAGGAAGACGCCATGCCAGCTACCGCCGACGACGACGAACCGGAACCGGAACCAGTCCCGTTAACCTTCGTTCCCGTCGTACTATCCTGGCCGACCTTCTCGAGCGCTAGGAGCGAGAAATGCCCACCTACAACCGGCCTGCCGTTGAAGAAGATCGGGCCAGGCGAAACGGGATACGAGCCCTCGTCGATCGTCTCGTAGAGATCCGAGAACGGGCGATCGGTGACGGTGTTGTTGAGCCAATACGCCAAGGCGTTCACGAACAGTCTCCTCGTCGACGGACTACAAGTCGCCGCTGTCCACATTTCCCAGTCGGATTTCGTATACGAGTGGCGCGTGTCGAGCGGGACGCCGAAGACCTGCGAGATGGTCGGGTACCAGGCCGACTGCATGTCGTAGATGCGCTGGGGGACGATGTTGAGGGATAGGAGCTTATCCGGGTAGATGTTGTAAAGGAGGCCGTAGGAGGAACGCCATTCGTAGGAGAGTAGCGTGTGGCGGCCCGACGGGTCGACGGCGAAGGATTCCCATTGTTGGATGTAGTTGGCGGCCGTGGTGCTGAAGTTTTGCGCGTCGGAAGTGGCGCCGGTGACGCTGGCGACCGAGGCCATGGCTTGCAGGCCGACGATGCCTTTGATGGCGAGGTTCGTTTGGTTGACCAGTTGGCCGGCGAAGTCGTCTGAATTCTTGCGTTAGTTGAGTTCTTCTTCAAGAGTTTGAGGGGGTTCTGATTACTCACCAGTGCTGAGTTGGATGCCGGGCGTCAATGAGTACTCGATCAGGTACTGCGCGAACTGGTTCAGTTTCGGGTAGTGTTGCTTCAGATACTGCGCGTTGCCCGAGAACTTGTAATACGCGTATGTCATGAGAATCATGTTGCCGCTCTCTTCGACCGGCATGTATTCGTCGTTCCCTTCCACATGCCCGGTGGCGTTGGGGAAATGGGTTCCGATGTCGTGCATCGAGTACCCATTCGGGTAGAACCCGCCCTCTTGATTCTGGAACAATGGCTCGAGGTTGTACCTGAGCAGCTCCGGGTTGGCATATAGGAAGAAAGGCATGGCTGGATACATGACGTCTACCGTATTGACATTGCCATCGGACGAGATCTCCTTCTGGAACATTAGTGGCTCCGAGGCGTTACTACTCGAGCTTGAGCATCCGCCCGTCGGTGGGATTGCGAGGACATAGGCACCCATGACCTGTCGTGCAGACAACGCCACAATGGCATAGTACGCTTCGGCTTCCTCCACGTCAGGGATAGCGATACCGGTGAAATTGCTTGGATCCAAGAAACCGTATCCCGTGTTGGGGTCGAATATGTATTGTTCGCCGAACTGGTCTGTGCCTGAAGCATATCCTCTGCTCCCGTTCGAGTACATGGGCGGAGCGCTCGGCGTGCTGTTGCTGTACACCATAGCATTGTTCGACTTGTAATAAGCGTCGACATCCGCCTTTAGCTGGCTGTCCCACCGAGCCGCCAGCTGCTGCGACTGAGCAAAGTCGTTGTAGTGGAAGTTGATCATTTGGAATATATCTCCATAACACTTGTTCCACCACGGCTGCAGCGGTACAATTCCTCCGTTGGTAAGGTACCTCATGATGGGCTGCTGAATAGAACCGATGGTATACACGACGGAAGCAGAAGAAACCGAGCCAAAATCGTGAGCGTACGCGAAGACGGGTTCTCGTGCGCCAGCTCCACGGTAGTTGGGATCAACGATGTCCTGTAAGGAATGCTGCATGGCATAGTTGAATCTTAGGTTGTTCGAGAAGCCGGACTCGAAACTGAAGTTTGACGCTTGCCCTGGGCTTGAAGAGTAGGAAAAGTTTCCCCACAGTGGAAGATCCATCTCCTCCCCGAACTCATAAGGATGCTGGAGGTGGAAGAGCCTATCCCGTGTAAGCATAACGAGCAGAACATAGAAGAGCACGACGTACCAGGTGTAGACCGCAGATGCTCCTTTCGTTGCATTGCCGCTGCCATTGACAGAACTGCCTCCCTGGTACAAGTCCCACTCGATGGTCTTGTTAGACTCTGGTGCTATCCAAGCCGCGTTGACATCACTGTAGAACTGAACGCTGTGGGCAGCGCCGTCGGTCGACTGGACCGACGTGGTCAAATACGACAATGGTATGCTAGTCCGGCACAGGTCCGTTGGCAGTACCGAAGATAGAAAGCTCGCGGTAACCACAACGGGTCCAGCAGCGAACGTAAAATTCGAGTACTGCGAGTCGTAACTGACCGACAGCGGAACTGCCGTCTTGATGTTCGGTAGAGACGGCAAGCTCTGCGACCCTGTCCCGAGGTACTCGTACGAAACGCCATCAACGGTGACCATCCCTTCCCATCCGAGTCCTTGGCCAGGCCTACGGTCACGCATGCCTTGTCAACAATGTCACCCGATCAGGGACCGCAGGAAGAGGCACTGACCAGAATATTACGCCATTGGTGTTCAGGGTACCATTGTTGACGGTCGACGACCACGCATTGGTGTACGGCGAGCGCACAGCAAGTGGAATGGCTGGTGGCCTGACGGGTGAATATGCAGGCAAAGGGTGCCCATTGGCATCTTTGGCATTGGTGTAAGGGTTCTGCGCGCCGACCGCTACAGCGAGCGCAGCCCCAACGAGAGTGGAGAAGAACATGGCGAAAGCGACAGCGGGGGCGACAACGACAGCGAGCGAGTCTCCCGTCCCAACGACAACAGCAGCAACAAAGGAGGAACTCTCTGAAGTTCAACGGGGCGGGAACCTCGCCGATTTATGTACAGGTCGCATCCCATCACGGCTGGAGAGAACTGCAAACCGGAAACTGCAGGTTTTTCCGTCATGTGCCTTGTCTGGTTTTCTTGCATCCACGATAATAATCCACCAAGGTAAGGTCACATCAAAGGCGGGGAAGTACCAACCAGGTAAGGTAAGGTAAGGTAGTTATTGTAAACTGCCCTGACTCTGGAAGCATATCACGCAAGGGACAAATCGTGAGCTATTGGATACTTGAAGTTAAAGGTAAATCCTGACGGGCAGAGCTTCCCCCAGAGTTTCCGGAGTATGTAAGTAGGTTAGCTACTCAAGCCAACCGCTTCATTGAACGGATTCCCTTGGATATAGTACGATGTCTCCCCGTAAGTCTACCTACCGTATAGCTCCACAGTCTACATGAAGAAGGTGAGGTACATTGCCAAGCTCGACGTTGTCGCATAGCATATGCAGGATTGGGGAACATTGTGATCTGAGATCGGAGCAGATGTGTCGTCCAGTTATCGTTTGCTCCATCCATAGCAGGTGCAGTTGATCTTGTCACGAATTTATTGGATCCTGATTTGAAGCATCAACTACCTACTATCAAGGCAGAAGTACAGCACGGCACAATGGTTCATTTTTGACGTTGGATATGCCGCCGTTACAGACAGGAGTTAAATCCACTCAAGCTTTGGCGTCTTGGACTTGGCTTCCCCGCTATCGATGCTCTAGCGGCGGGATCGAACGCCACTTCCCGCCTTCGAACGGGTACGGACTGCCTTGCCTGTTCCCCACACTTCGAGAGAACTTGCATTCATTTGTTGTACAATTAATAATACCGTTGACTCCAGGTGTGCCGCCCATCATTGAGGGGATTGATGAAAAGAGAGTATGGAGTACTCGGCACATAGATCAATAATATCAGATGGGATGAACCCCGACATTTCTGGGACTAAGCAACGTATAGTGAGTTGCTATGGATGTAACGTCGCAAAGTACCTTCCGCACCTGGCTGTCTCCTTGATATATACTCGTACTATGGTATACTCCAAAACCTCTTGCTTGTCGGTCGAACGATGCCCGAATACTATTTTTCCATTTGTCTGCACTTCGCTACCTCTCCTCCGACCAGATTCAAAATTCAGAGTGGTGCATCTGGCTTCCGGGAACCTTCGCCAGGACAATTGTGCAGGCTTCCAACGCGAGTTGCCTGTGCCTGACAGCTCAGTTGTTGTGGGCTACAGGTGTTTAAGGCAGTGATGGGAATGGTAAAGCTGGTGTCTTTGATTATCAAAGACCATATTGAGAGTGTACTCATTGAATTCACCTCTGTTTCACTCATCCACAATGATTATTCTTTAACTTGCCTAGTTCTTGAAACATATCAGTGTGATCACCTTTAGTGTTGGAACAGAACTTCATGTCGTTTGTATGACTATCTTGCTATTGTATGAAGTCTCAGCCATCAAGCTCTAAGTTTGGCTTAAGAATCAGAGCCAGAGGCCACGGGTGAGGCCGCCAGCAACCCAACGTTGTGATCAGATCGTCTGGGTGAATCCCCACCCCTTCTCCATCCTTTTCAACTGCACTCGCATTTCCTGCGCTGTAGTCTCCATATCTCGGACAGACTGCATGTCTCCATGTTGCGCCCGAACTTCCGGATCCAACCCATGGAACAACAATGCCAGCGCCGACGACTTCCAATCGTGTCTCTCCCGATTGCTGGTCGTCTCGAAAATCATGGCGGTGAGAAAGACTAGGGTTAGAACGACCAATGTCGTTGGTAATGCAATGTACTCCCATCGGACGGCGACGCACGTCTCACTGCGGAAAACCCGACCAATTGCCGGTGTCTTGTCGGCGCTGTCGAGGCCAGCTCGGCCGGTGTTCCTTATCTTGGCATCCTGGCGGATGTAAGCCGTCATCGAATCCACGATGTTGGCGAAGGTTTTGTTGATGCTTTCGAACGAAACATTGCCCGCATTAAAGAATTTGTCAAGCTGGATGGGCCCTTCTGTAACATATTCGTAAGATTGTTGTGGCATCATAGAGACACTACCGTTGAAGAACGAGCTCATGAAGATCGCCAAGCTTTTAGCGGTAGGCTCATAAATCTCATACAGGCACCTGGAAGGCACCGTGATGTTAGACGCATTCTTATCACTTGAATTTCCCAATGGTGTATTCCCGCCGTAGCCGATCCAATTGGTGGACCCACTGATACGGTAGCCCTTGTCGATCAAGGACTGGCGCTCTTGCAGCGATAGACATTGAACATCCAAAGTCGCGCGAGCCATATCCTCCGAATTGTAAGCCCACTCGGCCGATGATGATAACAAAGTCTCTTTCAAAACGGTGTCGCTCACAGTCGCCCTATACGATCTTACACATGGATACAATGTGCACACCGCTGCTCCGTGCCCTATACATGACCACGTAGCATTCTCAGCCGCAGTAGAGCAGTTGCCTTGATAGACGTTGGTGAGGTTTGCCGTAATTATCTCAACAAAGCTCTTATCACGATCACCAAATCCCATCTTCATGTTCATGTACTCAGGACCGGCTTCAAGGACCGGATTCGGATTCGGATTCGACATTGCAGATATTCCGTTAGGGAGGCTCGATTTGCACCGCCAGATTTGTGCCGTCTCGTTGATCTTAGGTGCTGAAGTGGAGGAGGCGTTAAAGTATGATGTTGTGTAGTTCTGGTAGCCGCAAGATTGGGACAAAGCCCTTGAGGAGTCGTTACAGCTGCTGCAATAAGCTACGGTATGGTATACCTCATTGAAAGTGCAATTGCCAGTGGGGCACGCAAATGGAATGTGGACCGATTCAGGGTTGAAGAGGCCAGCATTGATAGCTGATTGGTACCCGTAAGTTAGGCTACTGTATAGTGCACCCATATAAAGGCCCATTTCGCTGTACCCGTTCGTTCTTGGGATGTTGGCTGACATGTTTGGAAGCTCGGTGGTGCAAGGATAATAGCGAATAAGTAGCTGAGCTACGGGATCGACAACCAAGGTGGCAATAACCACAAAGGCGCCAATTGTCGCCACCACATGTCTATGAGCCAGGTGTCAGATACGAAGCCCTAACCAACTACTATGAAGGGTACAATACCGTCCACGAAGAGTCCAGATCAACTGCAACGCACCCCACGGTCCGCGACTAGCAAGATCGAACTTCGAAAGATCGTTAAGAGGTCTGCTTCTTGTGTACCAGGCCCATTTCAGCTGGCTGAGACCTAGACAGCTCAGTCAAACCGGGAATCATCAAAAGCATGCACTCCAAAATACCCTCGGTTATGACAAGTAGCATCGCTGCCTTCAGCACGACCGTGTAAACAGCCACCAGCGAGTTGACTGAAATCTTGTAGGGCCAATGCGGTAATGGACGTCCTTGTTGAGTGAAGAGCGTTAGGGCCATAGCAACCAGAGACAGTACGACTATGCCAAGACACAGGATTTCCAGCCACCAGTTGGGTAACATGCCCTTGAATCCAGCTGCAGAAGCTGGACTCTTGCCGGTTCGAGGGTTCCGGACTGTGGACTCGTCATTGTTAACCGAACCTCGGGCCTCCGTGCGGCTTTGATTCGTTGGTGTCGACATCATAGCCTCGCGGGGCGCCGCAGAGGCGTTGCTGCCGTCCTCATCTTCATGATTCATGACCGCCAAACTCTTTGTAGGAAAGCTACTTGTGATATGAGACAACTGATTTTGGAATGAAATGCTTGCTATGGTTGGATTTATGGAATCAAGTCAGTTCGATAACAGCGGAAACTTATAAACGTGAGATAGATTCCCAGACTCAAGAGAAAGACACATCTCAAGTAGAAGTAGCCCAGCGGGGGCGCGATTAGAAACGTGAGTCTTGAATATCGAACTGACATGAGGCGAAGTATGATTGGCAAAGATACAACATGGAGAACCCCTTAACTCAAGAGAAAGACACCTCTCAAGTGGAAGTAGCCCAGTAGGGGCGGGATTAGAAACGTGAGTCTTGAAAATCGACGGAGGCGAAGTATGATTGGCAAAGATGCAACATGGAGACTCCGCTAAGTGGCTACGAATATGGCCCCTACCTGATTAATTTAAGCTATAAAACACCCAGATTGATAAAGCAAGTTATTTTAGCATGAATTGAATAAAATAGAGTTCCACATGAATTCAATGTGTGACTGTTATTTTACCAGATTTATCTGCAGAAGACCAGCCTGACGCGATGTCAGACCCTAAGTGACTACAGGTCCAGGACATGCGGGTAGATAGCCGCATACGAGAATACCACTAGTTAGAACCAGGTCCAGGTTGGCACTGACAGGTTTTGTATGAGAAGCAGAATTTTTACATGGCTAATTTAGAGGAATTTCCATATGCAGCTATCGACCCGCTGTGTCCTCGACCTGTAGTCCTATAAATGTCAGTCTTTCAAATAAAGAGGTGTGGTTTCTCGCTACGATTCTAAAGCGACCAGACTCTTCGATATTGCAACAGATGGGACGCACTTGTTGCCCGATACGCGTAAGTTCTATCCAAAAGTACGCGAGCCCTAAGTTGGGTCGGTAAACCCGTCCAGACGTCCCGTCATTGGTGGGTTAGCCCTGAGTATCATTACTGGCTTTTGAAGAGTAGCTTAATCAGCATTCAGTCGACTTATGACGTTTTCTTTGACGCGCAGGGTTTTGGTGGTCAATAGTCATTGACTTCGTCGGTCCTTCCACAACTCCCATAAGTCTCCTTTGCCAGTCCCTTCCTCATTGCCGTCTCTCCACCCCCAACAAACGCAGTAATGTTTTGCCAACATCCGCCACTCTTCGACTTCATCAAGCATCTCTAAGCCTCCCACCCTCTCCTTCTCTCCCTCACTTACCGAGTTTTCCCATATGTAATCCACGTCTGCCGCTCTTTGCCCACTTGTGAAACCCAGAATTTGGAGCCTCTCCTTCTGGGCCTCCAGACTCGAGTATTTGTGCAACGTTTGCAGAACAATGCCACGGGAGGCCAGGTTGGAGACCATGACTTTGCCAAAGCTATCGTACGGGTTGATAGGTTCGTATAGGAGCAGCGCAAGAGGGGTTGTAGGTGGAAAGATATACGAAGAGAAATACCTCACCACCGTATCGGCGGCTGCTGGAGGGAGGTAGATCAGGCAACATTCAGAGATAAGAAGCGTTGGAAGTGTGGGATCCACATTCTTGAGGTCCGGGACTTGCGGTTGGCCATCGGTCCTGATATGGAGATCGCGAAGATCGATTGGGTGAATATTGAAGGTAGGAGAGTAGAGTGCAGTATCGCCGTCGGCGAACCAGAGTGGAGGCGAGATACAGCTAGTCAAGTGCGAGGAGCGAGCAATCGCAGTGACCTTCTGGTGAGTGTTGCTACCGAAGTCCAGCTCATGGTAGACTAAATAAGGGCGAGGATGTTTCTCCATGAGTCGGAAAAAGCGAGTATCAGAGCCGGCGCCTAGAGAGATGATTTGCTTCTTGATCAAGGGTTTCTTCGTGAGGAACTCGTCCACCAAGGTGTCGATAGCGGTTGTACGAACATAAGTGCCTGCCTGTCCTGTAAGCGGTCCGAGGTTATGAGCAGAGAGAAGGACTCTTGACCTCTGTTAATGATTGGGAATCTTCTGTGCCGCTCTACCGCAAAGTGAACCGCAAAGGCATCATTCAGATAGCCCACATCAACAGCGCTCATCCTGGAGACGCTCGCATCGTGGTCGGTCTGCTGGACTATTTTGTCTTTCACTGCTACATCTTCAGGAGGATCTGGCTCATCATTCATCAAAGTGCCCCGACCTCGACCTCTACCTCTCCCACGTCCAGATGAACGAGGAGTGCGCAGGGTGTTCAGATTCGGAATTTGTGGAGCTGCCATCGAATGCTTAGGTCATCTGATAGTGGGACCGTTCTCCGAACGTTACGGGTAGTAGCGACGCTAGAAGCTACGGGAAGCGACAAACAACCCGACATACCAACTGCGCAAAGAGCTATTATTCGCACACACATCGGGATAGCAACTAAGTTACCGCTTGGCCCCATCAACTGTGGATCATGCAGGTTGCCAGTGAGTGTGTCAACCTCGTTTCAGCCTTAACTACCAGAGTATGGAGCGCCGGGTTGGGGTACCTTGTAAGGTATGTGCAAGCATCCGCATCGTCAGAATCACAGATAGTACGACCATGAAGACTGAGAAGGGTTCAGCCCTCATCCTTCCATGACAACCATCTGCACGAAATTCATTTCTCATTGAAATGACGATTCAAATGAAAGCGCAATTTATCCTCCGCACTTTATTACCGTCTGCGATATTTTCTGGATTGGCGGATTGGTGCCGCTGACTGTTGATTCGTCGCTATCGGGATAGACTTCCAGGCACACTCCGCTTTCGACTTAGAGGCGAATGAACATTGGACCAATTCCCCTGCCAAGCTTCCCATCACACATTGTTGGTGCGCTTTGTCCTGCAGCTTGCATCACTGGCGCCGGCAATCCCTGTTCACTGTTCCAGGGCTGCCACGATGCCCACGTCTCCGTTGTTTCGCTGCGCTGTGCCCGCTGCTCACCCTTTTTCTTCCCTTTCTTCTATTCATAGTCGTCGTCGTGCTGTGCTGTGTTGTGTTGCTGTCCTTTGCTCGTTATAGCCCTCACATTCTCTTCATCCGACCGTAGTCACTCCTTTCCTGCTGTCGGTTCGCATCTACCATCTGTACCAACGATCATATCGCACGTTTACGCCTTCGCTATCGGAGCCATTGCCATATCGCCGCGTCTCTATCCGAACTCGGACTTCTTGTACCCGATCGTCTACGTTTCAGCACATAGCGTTGTCTCATCATCTATCCGACTACCTTCCCTGGACATAGACCGAACTCATCCTTACAACAGCCGGCAAGGCCGAGCGATTACTGAATTCAACCATTCTTCATGAAGTCTCTCGGCTTCACCGCGGCATTTGGCACCGCGCTGCTACTGCTTGCCTCTGTCGCCGACGCGAAACATGATAACGTCCACGCGAATTTTGTAAGTCGGAGACACAAACACCACCATAATATACATACATCCAGAGCAGAGGACGGAAGAGAAGTGGCATTCGAGGTTCAGAAGCGCGGGGGGCAGTGCCAGTTCCCCTCGGACGCTGGCCTGGTCGCAGTGACGCCAGGCTCACAAAATGCGGGATGGGCGATGAGCCCCGATCAACCTTGTAAGCCGGGAAATTATTGCCCGTACGCATGTCCTCCAGGACAGGTGATGGCCCAGTGGGATCCGGATGCGACGTCGTACAGCTATCCTCAATCAATGGTATGGGAAGAAATGCGTCTTTCTCCGCTCGCTCCGCTTGCTAACATTGAACTCAGAATGGTGGATTGTTTTGCGATAAGGACGGAACTATCAAGAAGCCATTTCCCAACAAGCCTTATTGCGTCGATGGCACGGGCTCGGTCGGCTGCAAGAACAAAGCCGACGGCCAAGTCGCGTTCTGCCAGACGGTATTACCTGGTAACGAAGCCATGCTTATCCCTACCAGTATCGAGGATGCCGCAGAGCTTGCCGTTCCTGGGCCTGACTACTGGTGTGGCACCGCAGCTCAGTACGTTCAAACCCTTCATTACCTTTCGATAGGAAGTATCTTCGTCGCTGATTGTCTACAGCTTTTACATCAACCCACCGGGCGTGTCCACCGAAGAAGCCTGCGTGTGGGGCTCGAAGGACAACCCGTGGGGCAACTGGAGCCCTTACGTAGCCGGTGCGAATACGGACAAGACCGGCAACACTTTCGTGAAGCTGGCCTGGAACCCAATCTACCTTGAGCCCGCCACACCCTTCCGTGACAAGATGCCGACCTGGGGCGTGGAGATCGTCTGCGAAGGTGGTGGCTGCAACGGCCTTCCCTGCGCCATCGACCCTTCGAAGCATAGCGTAAACGAGATATCGGGCGGCGGCACAGTCGGTGTTGGTGGGGCCAGTTTCTGCGTCGTGACCGTACCGAAGGGGAGCAAAGCCAACTTTGTCGTTTTCGAAGGCAAGAGTTCTGGTGGTAGCTCTGGTGGCAGCTCCGGTGGCAGCTCGCCAAGCAGTGTGAAGCCCGCAAGCAGTTCATCACCGCCTCCTTCATCCTACCCCGCGCGTTCGTCTTCTCCATATGCGCAACCCCCGTCCTCGTCCTCGTCCTCGTCCTCATCCCCGCCTCCGCCTCCGCCTCCAAGCTCCACGCAGTCTAGTTCCGCGCCGTCACAGCCATCCTCCACAGGTTCCAGTTCTCCTCCCAGCAGCTCGTCTCCGATTAATCCTCCTTCGAGCCCATCATCTTCGGGTAGCGCAGGTCCTAGCTTGTTACCTGAGGATTATTTTGACTCAAAAACCGGCTCAACCACTTCGCCGGAGAGCGCCGCTGACCAGACTACATCCTCGCCGGCGACGACAACCACTAAGGATTCAACTTCCGGCGACGACATCAACACAACTCCCACGGATACTTCTTCCTCTGCGAAGTTCGCGTACTCCCCGCACATCCTCGTCGAGAACTCCACGGCCACATCCAGCTTAATGTCTGCTTCCATGTCCGCGAAATCAACGCAAAGTCTCGCACCAAGTGTCACCGCGTCATCCACCCCTACGACAAATAGCAAGAGCGCTGCTCAAGTCATTACCGGTTCGACGACTTATTCCTGCCTAAGCTTGATCTTAGCACTGTTTGCTCTCGGCCTCTAAACGACGGATGGTCTTCTCACAACATGCTGGCTCTCTTCTCCACTTTGGTTATCTTTCCAATCCACTTCAATTATTCACCTCAACCGCGCACTTGCGCTTTTCTCAGGATCATATGGCTGGTCATATACTTTCGTTCGATTAGGCGGGCACTCTCGCTATGCCGAACATCATGGCTATTTTGATTTCATTCACAGATTTATACCCTCTTTATTTTTTTCACCGCTACTAGCACCGCTGTTTGGAAAGGGACAGCTGGTCGTTTGTCGGATAGACGAAGAGAACATATATAACTACAGACTTGGGCTTGGACTGATTTGGAGAAATAGGTGATGGGTTTCACGCAAGAGTCGACGTTTCTGGTTACGATTATTTTGTCGCGTGTTGAAACGCTCGCTATTTCATGATTTGTTGGAATTACATAGGGGACGGCATGGCGGCGGAGATATCTTGGGTACCGTTTCCTTGACTCTCGTAACTTAACTGTAGTGTCTGTTTTAGTTCGATGTTCATAAGTGAGAGAGAAGCGTTCTCGAGATGCAACAGAAAAATCCGACCCCGTGCCTTTGCAGTTGTAACTATGCCACCGCCGCAAGCATGGATATCTCTCCTTCCCCCGACTACAGACATTAGGCACTCAAACACCACCGCAAAAACGCAAACATTGCCAGACCCTCGCTCCTTAGCATCGTCGAAGCCATCGCTTTTCATATCGAAGTAATTTTTCGCGTGATCCGCGTTCTCCGACGTCAGGTGGTGCACCCTTTACGCCGCCAAGCACTGACCCTTCTGAAGCGCAAGTAAAGCCCAAAGCAGAACACCGACTCGTTGTCCTCATTTTGCGTCGTTCGTACAAGCACATAGCGAATCAAATCTACATGATCCGTCTTGACGACCGCGGCGATGACTGGAGCACAGCGCCATTGGGGCCTTTGCAGCTACCGTTTCCGTGCCCAGCTATCGTAGCAATCTTCACCGCGGCGACAGCAACGCCATTCCGTAGCATGCACGATGCTCGATGTCCTGAAAGCCAGTCCACAGCGGGCGAGTAGAAACGAAAGCAGAGAGGAAGCCCACTTTCCCTCACGAACTGTTCATCTTCTCGCGCGTCGATTTCCGAAACAGTTTCCGCAACGAGCCAGCGCCGCCACTCTTGCCCGGTCCGTTGCGCACCTATGCCGATCCGCACCACGTCAGCCAAGGCCCTTGATGCCATTGCCATCCCTCCCTACCCGGCTTCCCCTCCCTCAACTCCCCCAGCCCGCACCCGCACCCGCCATAGACACCGACAAGCCACGCAAAAAGCCACTCAACTCACCTCCCTCCCTCCATCCTCACCCAACCCCTCCCCCAGCCCCTCCCCCGCCTCCCCACCCCACCTCCTCTCCTCATCCCCACAATAAACCACCCACCACCCGACCTTCTCCCCCTTCGCCAACTGATCCCTCAACTCGACCAACGCCGCCCAGGCCTCAGCGCCGACGCCCCTCCCCATCACCTCCCCGACGTCGCGACTGAGGCCGCACTCCTCGACGCGGTCCGCCACGAACGCGAACGGCTGGCTCGTGGCGGCCGGCGACTCGTCGCGCGGGTCGTACTGCTCGACCAGCTGCAGCTGCGGCAGGTGCGCCATGATGGACGGGTGCAGGGCGCGGAAGGAGGCCAGCAGAGTCGCGGACGTCGTGGCCGAGGAAATCCATTCCGCCGCCGCGTCGTCCAGGTTTTGCAGGATGATGTGCACCCGGATGGCGGCGCGCGGCCAGCGGAAGCCGTGGAGGAGGTAGACGGGCATTTTTTGGGCGGACTTTTTGAGGGGGTGGGGGGTTGGTTGAATCGGGGCTTTGGGGGCCCTGGGAGGGGGTGTGTGAGGCGGAAGGATGGGATGGGACGGTGAGGAGGACCGGGGGGTTGAGGGGGGTCTCGGAGTTTGTGTCTGTGTGTGAGAGAGAGATCAAGGGTAGATTGAAAGGTAGGCTGTCATTGTGGGAGAACCCAAGTCCGTGTAGTCTGGATGTGGCTTGGAATTTTTTTGAATTTGAGGAAGGTTGCGTGCGCCGCTATGTGATGCGTGGGATCGACCGATCGGATTCCCACGGCGAGGCATGACCGCATTTCTCCTTGGCGCTTGCATTCCGGTACTTCTTGACGACGGCGTTGCGTGCATCACTTACGGGGACATTCATTTGGAAATTGTTGACTGGCGATACTCTTTCATCGTGGTCCGTTATGTGATGTGTTAGGGGTTGAGTCGGTTACGGTCATCATGAGGCTTGTTACTCGCACTGTGCAGTAGCTTTCTTCTATGTAGACACGGGCCTATCTCGACCTCTTCATAAATATTCGCCTAAGAAGTTTATTACGGTGTACCATGCTGAGAAATAGAAATGCAGCGCAGGCACGCTAAGAATTCCCTTCAAAGAACCCCAGGAGCTTGCGGTCCACCTTGCAGCCTCGAAGCTACACTTGCTGTATCATTGCTTTCCTTCGTAGTCTCGTCTCCATACTTGATCGAACACGTCCGTATTCATCGAGAACTCTCGGATGAACTCTCTCTCCAGATCATGTGTGCGTCTACCAAGCAGCACCAGGCTATGTAGTGGCTTCCCCATATCTACCAAGCGCAATTGCCCCAGCGTACCTGTCACCAGTTTCTGATCCTTGGCACCGATCCTCGCTGCTCCGATGGCCAGGCTATCCGGTCCATATACGCCCTCTTGCCTCTCCTCTTCCGTTTCCAGCATTTGACTGGCACACTGCGCTACAGTCATATACCGCGGCGGATCGAAGATCTTCTTCCCTCGAGCCAAATTCTCAAGACTCTGCTCTTTCACTTTGATGTCGAGCAAGACCAGCGTGTGGAGACCAATTTGGCGATTTTCTTTGACGCGGTCGTAGAATGACGATGGTTTCCAGGTGTCGGTGAAGAACACCATGCTCACGGTCTGACCGAAGTTGTAGAGTTGGAGGCCCGTAGAGCCAATGGCAGACATTATGGATGCATTTGGTATGGTCTGGGTGGGGACTCTGAGCTCACGAGCTCGGAGCACAAGATCTGTATGCGTCGTTGCTCTGTCATTGATCAATCTCTTTTCTCTAAGACTCTCTCCTTCAGACTACAACCATACCCAAATGGGTCTCCCACGACTAAGAAGGCTACATCGGTCGTATCTGTACCCTCGAGGATTACATCACTGGACGACTCGACCATTTCCCGGTCCGCCAATATGACAGGTCGGCCATAGTATGCTTCCTACTGATGAGGGAAAACATCAGTCTCAGCCAAACCACCAGAGTATCGCTCTATGCAGGTACAAGAAACCCGACAGACTCACGAGCTTCTCCTTATCCACCAGTAAGATACTTGTGTAAGCTTCGAGGTAGACTCTTTCCGCCTTCTTCACTACCTCAAGTCCCTTAATTGTGATATCCGTCTCGTCGGCGAGACCTAGCCCTACGAGGTATAACATTTTGCGAACTCGTAAACGCCGTATTTCATACTGCAATTGGCCCCATAGGACCTTTGATGATTTTGCGTGGGCCACCGGGCGTCGGCGACACAAATCGCCGACTCTCGCCCTGTCGATGGCGCTATCGATTATCTGGCTTAGCGTTCCTGTGATCCGTGGGTGATTGTGTGTCGATTAGATAGTACGAGGACCTCCCTCGTAACCAAGCCATAGATATTCGACTTGCATGGTGGAACTGCTTAAAGGAGAAGACGACGACGACGCAAATATTGAGAAGTGGAGGAGGCTGTAGGGGACGACTGCAAAGATGGCGGACAAGTCAGCAAAGTACCGGTTGGAAATCCAGCAGGTAAGGAAGCAAGTTTCCTACAATACAGATCAGCTATTGCCGAACCGATAGGTGTTGTACGGTGGAGAGCTCTTTTTGCATTGTTTTGCGTGAATCCTATGCCTTGCGGTTATCCTTCCAGGACTCTGCTTTACCCACTGAACGCGCTTGAGCTTGTATCTGTCACGTTCGCATGGGGGAAGAAAAGAACGAAAACACACTTCCATACAGTCCACTGGCCATACTCTACCTTGCTCAAGTCTAGCACGTCGTCAGGTCTCCCATTGCCTTGATGCACTGGTCTGAGCAGATAGTCCTACGTTTCTGCCACTTCATCTTCCCCAAATACCACCAGTGTGTCATTGCATCGAGAGGAACTCGTCTTCGTCACTATTGCACCTCCCTCTTCACTCTGTTCGGCTTCACCACTGTACTGGCCCAAGTTATTTCTCTTCACCATCTGCCCCACGCGTTAGGGTACCTGTCGCGTTACCGACCCGTCGACCTGCACGTTCTGATCAGAAATCCTACCCATGTCACCAAGATCTTCTACCGCACATTGCTGTTCATCTTCTGGGCTTCAGTAGTGCAATCATATCTCTCTTACATCGTGTCGCGCTATTCAACCTTAGAAGACATACCCCTTGGCTTGGGCTTATTACTTGGCGTCCACTTTTCTCGCTTTCTTGAGCAATTGAGCTGTCTCGAAAAGCGCACTGTACCACTTTACCTACCTATCTCCACATTTTTCGCCGACATCTGGTTGCTTCTGAAGGCACAGCTTATCCCATGGTCTATTGAGGATGAAGAAGGTTTAGCTGTGAACTTGCTCCAGACTCACTCGATCGCTGTATCCTGGATTATACAAGATTACTTTGGGCAAGGCCTTTTCCTCCGTGTTTTTACAACCCTTATGTTTCTTTCTTTCTACGGTTTCACTTCTGCACTATGTCCAGAACCAGTTCGGTCGTTGGAGTGGCAGAGAACCTCAGGAGTGCTGCCATGACTTCGAGTCGAGACAACGAGGAGATGCGGCAGTATCCGAAAACACACACTTACTGAGCTGTTTCGGCAGATGATGTTCGTGTCTGGAGAGACCGCCGAACCGTCTGCTGATACCACCGGCATGATCGAAGAGATTGTGCGCCAGCAAGTGATTGAAATGGTAAGGTTTTTATCTTTACCATCTATGGTGTCTTGCTGACCCCCAGAAACTAGCTCACACAATGCACTGCGCAAGCCGCCCGCCGCGGAGTTCGTTCTATCTCTACTGACGACCTGATTTTCCTGATTCGCCATGATAAAGCCAAGGTGTCTCGTCTGCGTACCTTTCTGTCGTGGAAGGACGTCCGCAAAAACGTCAAGGACTCCGACGACAAGGGTGGAGGTGACGCTGCTGATTTCGCCGCCGGCGACGATCCGCTCGGCGCAGGTGTAGGTGGCGGCGGACCTACTGTTGCGGACGGTGCCAAGAAGAACAAAAAAGCCAAAGTCGGATTGCCGTGGGAGGTCGCAAGTTTCTACAGCGAGCAGGTGCCAGAGAGGGAAGATGAAGAGGACGAAGAGGAGGAGGAGATGAACTATGCCACGCTACAACGACTCAAGAACGCGGACGAACGGACAAAGAATATGACAAAAGACGAGTACGTGCACTGGTCTGACTGTCGTCAAGCCTCTTTCACCTTCCGTAAGGGAAAGCGCTTCAAGGAATGGGCCGGTTTCGGCATCGTAACAGACAGCAAACCGAATGACGACATTGTGGACATTTTGGGCTTCTTGACGTTCGAGATTGTACAGACGCTGACAGAGGAGGCGCTGAAGGTGAAGGAAGCCGAGGATATGTGGAAGACCAAGAGCGGGGGCGAGAGTCAAAGCAAGAAGCGAAAGCGGGAGAGTGGCCTGTTCGATCCGCCTGAGGAAGGGAGGACACCGATCGAGCCAAAACATGTCCAAGAAGCTTTCCGCAGACTTCAACACCGTTCCAACAAGGGCAGAGCGATGAGGAATTTTAGCGGCAAAGCTCTCTATCGCACCCCTCTGAAACTGGTACTTCACACATTGACAACCCTGCGATCTCTCGCTGACTTTTACCCAGATCTAGTTTATGCGATAGTCTTGCGGTGGTAGTTGCGCTGCAACCGCGAGTTGTATTCATACCGAGTCAGGCTGGTGTACGGTGTCCAGGGATCAGAGATTGAATTGGCAGGAAAGGATAGGAAGAAGGACATATACCCCAGGTGGTTGGAAGCGGTACTTTGTAATAGGCGCCTAAAATGTAACAATAACGCTTCACGTCTTTCGTCATAAAGCCAACTGCACACATGCCGTGTACGCCTCCACAAACGCCCTCCAATACGCCCACCAAACACCCTCCCTCCAGACACCTCCAGCCATCAACAGATAATCCCCCCCCTGACCCCACCATCCCCCTCCTCCACCTTAACCCCACCCCTCGCCATCCTCCTCTTCTCCCTCCGCCTAGCCCTCTTCTCCTCCCTCTCCCTCTCCATCTCCTCCCTCCGTCCCTCCAACCTCTCCCTCAACCCCACCCCCTCCCGTCCCCTCTCCTCCTCCTCCTCCCTCCTCCTCGCCACCAACCACCTCAACCGCTCCCTCACCTCCTCCACCCCCGCCCTCCGCACCTCTCCACTCTGGCCCGTCGCCACCAAATGCTGCCGACTGTTCAAATGGTCCACAAACTGCACGTTGTCCTTGAACGTCAGATCGCACGCCTCGCAGTAAAACCCGGCGCCCTTCCCGCGCTTGCCGACCGCGGCCCCGACGGGGACGAGCGTTGTTTTCCCGATCAGTGAGGACACGTCTAGGCGGGAGGTGCGCGAGGTCGTGTCTGTTTCGTGGGCGTGGGAGGGGCCGTCGGGAGTGCGTGTTGCGTGCGAAGTGGACGTGGACGGCGGAGGGTGATATTTCTTGCCGAGGAGTCGCGCTTCGTGTCGGGCGATGGATTCGCGTTTCTCGGAGCTCTCGCGCGCGGCGGCTTTGGCGGCGTATTCGGTCCGGTTCCAGGTGCGGCGGAAGGAGGTGTCGGAGGTGGTTGGGGGGGTGGAGTAGGCGTTGGCTTTGGCGGGTGGGGAGGGCATTGTTGGTAGGACGATAGGAGATATAGTAGGTAGAGTCTTTGAGGCTTTCAGACTGACGATGGGATCAGTGTTGTTCGGCGAGAGGTTTGTGGGGGATTAAAGCTTGCCGGTGAGGATTGGCATCTCTTCGGTATGCACGTGTTGGAGTGGGTACGGTGAACTTGGTAGACCATTGTGGTCGGTCTAAGGCAAGTCATCCCCGAAATCGCACGCTGACATGTCGACTCAGTACGCACGGACGAGTGGCCTCAGTGGTTGCAAAAGAATGCTTGTGTTCATTTTCCATCACTATGCATGTTCACTTATCATCAGTAAAGGGCTACGGAGCAGATCTGAATCCCGAATCGCAATCACTCCAACCGGCCTCGAAGCCACGAAACCCTAACCGAGCGCCACAGTCCATAAGCTGCAGCTGACACGGACACCGACCGCTATGCATTCAAGTCCGAGGGACCTCCGCATTGACGGTCGGTCTGACATGTACTATGTAATATAGCTCCTGGAAGCGCCAGATCGTAGATGGCCTGATAGCAATTTTCCTCGACTGCAAGGCTTCCCAAAGTCCATTTTCTAGAAAGTTATAGCCATCTTCTCAAAATTTGAGATGGCAGTGACGGAACTAATCTTTCCCGCTGTGAAACCCTCTCCGGAGGATCGCGAGGCTTTCAAGAGAACATGGCCGACGTTGTCGAAGACGTTTGAGTCGCACCCTGATGTGCGTAGTGGCTTCTATGGCTGGATGGTCGAGGAGGATGGCGCGGACGTGAGGGTTGATTGGAGATTTGTGCTTTTGCTTGGTATGTACTTTCTCCTATTTAATATCTCTTTTGGTTTCCTGTATTCTGTCCGGGTCCGGAAGTGGGAGATGTCGAGTAGGGCCCACTTCATACGTATGCCTATCTATCTGTCTATTACCATGATCTGGCATATACCACGCGGCTAGCCACAACCCCAATCCTCGCCCCCTCGTCGTCTGTGCGATTCTCATCTCTCGTCTACCAGAATGGGACAAATACTCCTCCTTCACCACCTTCCTCTCCTCCCCCGAATTCCGCTCCTTCGGCGGCACCATCAAGCCCCTCCTCGCCGGCCCCGCCAAACCGCAGCTCTACGAAACGAACCGCGGGCCTGCGGCTTGCGCGTCCGCACCGGTGACGGAGATTTTTCAGCTCACGTTGCCGGCGTCCGGGTCGGAGTCCGAGTCTAGGGAGAGTGTGCGGGCGGCGGAGAAGGTGTGGAGGGAATTTGTGAACCTAGTGGAGAGGGAAGCGGAGGCGTTGGTGCGTGGGGCGATTGGTGGGAGGAGCTTGAATTTGGAGGGGGAGGTTTGGGTTGGGGTGGTGGGGTGGGAAAGTCGCGAGGTGAGTGTGGCTGTTGCGTTGAATTGGGTAGTGGTTGGTGGTTGGTGGTAGGATGGGTGGGGCTGGTGCTGATTGTGTGTGCTAGGCGTGCGAGACTGTCCGCCGTAAGCCGGCAGTCCAGCATGGTCTGCAAGCGCTTCGGGAGGCTGGGGAAATGTCGGTTTTCCTGGTGGAATTGAAAGCGCTAGGGACGGAGATGAGTTAGCGTGGGGATTTGCGAGGGGGTGGGGTTTCAGCTGGAAGACATCGTAGGGCGTCGTGGGGCGAGGGCCACAAGGTATTGAGGCAGATATCTTGCTATTGCTCTGGGTTATAGTGTAGTAGTGCTTTAATGCATCTTACCTCTCATTCGCACTTGTGATACACGCCAGAAGAAAGAGATGATTTCAAAAGTGCAGGAAAGAGGACAATAAGCCGGAGCAACCTGAAGCGTTCTTCCACTTCACACACAGACCCATTGTACCCCAGCTCTGCCTCATACCTCCATATACTCACGGGAAGAGCTAAACTACCACATACGGCCATAGACTGTGGAGAATTGGGCATCCCGTCCGCTCTGCCATACACAAGCCACAGATCGGCGGATCAGTAGTTGGGTCGGTGACGACCAGCGAATACCCGCTGCTGTATGTATATAAATTTTTGTTCGTTGTTTTTTTTGTGTATTCAGTTGTTCTGACCGAAGGATACCACTTTAGGAGGGCATGTGGATCCTATAAAGAGATTACTAAGCATATTTGCTTCTTTGGCGAGTTCGAACCTCATGCCTCGTGGGGGATGGATGTTTGGAGCATTAAGAAGCAGTCACAAAATCAGGGGATTAGCAAGGCATTGGAGTTTCTTTTGTTCAGCCAACTAGGGTACACTCATTTGGGCAGGATTTCCTATGTTTTTGAGTGCAGAATGCGCTAGTCTACTTGTAGTCACGTCGTGTATGGCAGCGCTACGCAGCCGAGGTCACGTATGAATCAATCAATCAATCAATCAATCGGATGGATGTTTGGAGAAAGTAATCGCAAAGATGGTATTGTCTTCGATCTTTGCAGCCCTTAGGGGTACTGATCACTCTGTCGAGGGATCCGAAACTCGAAAGCAATGGCATTTTTCACAGAGTCTGTGGGCGACGCTGGACAAGAACTGGTATCTAGGATTCACGAGCTTCGGTGGTCCTTCAGTGCACTTCAAGATCGTATGTAGATCATGAAACCATTCAGCATCCATGGACCGTCGACTTATCATCTGATTTTTGACCTTCGCAGTTCCATCAGACATTTGTTGAGAAACATCAATGGCTCGACGAGCAAATGTACCAAGAGCTCTTCGCCATCTGCCAAGCCCTTTCGGGCCCAGGCAGCACGAAGATGCACTACTGTATAAATCTCATCCGCAATGGTTTTTTATCTGCTATCGTGGGTTTCTTGATATGGAGGTATACATCTACGCTTCCTTTCTCTTAGTCTCTTGCTGCAAGGAACAGCCGCTGAGCCTTGAGATGCTACCTGCAGTCTTCCAGGCGCAATAGGGATGTATGGCCTGTCCGTCGGCATATCTCGAGTCGGTGAGGTACTACCTGGACCCGTCTATGCCCTTCTGTCTGGTCTGAATGCCGCCACCGTGGGCATCATTGCACTCGCAGCCGTGCAGCTGGCGCAGAAAGCCATCACGGATAAAGTGACTCGCGTATTGGTGTTCCTAGGAGCCACGGCGGGAATGTTGTATAATGCGCTTTGGTACTTTCCTCTGTTGATGTTTCTTGCAGGCGCAGTGACTGTGGTTTGGGATTTCCGGTGGCTGCATCCCTTGGTAAAGAAGGGTTGGCGGGCGGTGCGGAGGAGGGACAGGTCGACGGACCAGACCGATGAGGTTGAAGTGGACACGGATCCAGGACGACGGCGGGAGCAACAGCAGGACCACGTTGTCGAGCCGCGTAACGATATACCACTGGATGCGGCCGCTTCATCAGCCCCGAGATCCGCACGACCTACATCTTCATCAGGAAAATCTTTGCCGCGTTCGGTACTCCCAGTTGTGGAAGACGATACCATGCGATCACAATCTGAAACAGACGAGAGGCAAGAACCGCGTGTTGTTCCAGCGGACCGCGATCTGAACATCTCCTGGCAATTTGGCTTGGTTCTTATCGTTGGCTTCCTCGTTACGTTCATTACGGTTATGGTGCTGCGAGGAGTACTCAAGCACCGACCATTGCTGTTCAGTCTCTTCGCCAATATGTACTTGGCGGGCACGATCATTTTCGGTGGTGGTCCTGTGGTCATTCCACTCCTTCGAGAGTATGTCGCTAGCCATATACATCCAGTCATTCCGTTGGGCCTGTAACTAACTCCCGAATTTAGGTACGTAGTCGCCGAAGGCTGGGTATCATCGCGAGACTTTCTTCTCGGACTAGCCATCATCCAAGCGTTCCCGGGCCCCAACTTCAATTGTACGTGACCCGTCTCCATAACCCTCCCTTCGAGCAAGTGAAACAATCCCCGCAGCTTACGAACATGCCCACCCACTCCAGTCGCCGTCTACCTAGGCTCATTAACCGCCATCAACGGCGGTCTACCGAGCGCCGCCGGCGCCGTCATCGGCTACATCGCCATCTTCGCCCCCGGCCTGATCACCGTGCACGGTACCATGGGTCTCTGGCGGACGCTCCGGACCCGACGCTGGGTCAAGTCCGGCCTACGCGGCGTCAACGCTGCCGCAGTCGGGCTTATCTACACGGCTGTCTATCGGCTCTGGGAAATCGGATACGTGGATGAGACGTTCACGACGGGGTCGAGTCTGGGCAGAGACCCTTGGTGGGTCGTCGTGACGGCTACGAGCTATGTCGGTGGGTATTGGTTTGGGTTGAGCGTGCCGTTGGCTATTCTGATGGGTGGAGCGATGGGCTTGATCTGGTATGGTGTTGTGTCGGCTTGATGGTTTGGGGATTTGTATGTTGTTGCCCGAAGTCCGGTTTCTCATTTATGCTTGAGTGGGCTTACGAAGTCCGTGTCTCGAGCTTGATTTTATAGTCGACAGTACGGGCGAGCTGGTATTATGCAAGATGGTCTTTTCTTCTCTTCTCTGCTGATAATCTTCTCTTTCCAAAACTATGAAGAAAGCTATACATATAACCCCACCTCCGGCGTACCGGATGGTGTATACGCCTTTTCGTGCTGTCAAACCCCCCAGACCGTGGCTTGTGCCTACGATGCTACGCTATGCTTTTCGACAAAGAAGACACCGGCGAGACTTCGGCAGTTATTTCCGGTTCTGTTAAACGTTAGAGAAGTTTGGTGCTGACTATTCTGACTTTGCTTTTTCCCGATCACGTGATTGTTCCTCGGACTTTAGACTCCCTTGCTTGTATTTCTCCCGCTTCTCCTTCATGTATCTCCAAGTCCGACTGAAGCCTGCGGTCACGGGACCTTTGATACTCTGACTCATGCTCGGCCAAGCGATCGTCTTCTTGATCACACCGCCGACTTCCTGCTTCAGAGCTAATTGGTCGTCACCGGCGACGCGTTGCTCGAATTGGCCGCCCTGTCTCCGCTTGATCCTTGTTGGGTCTTCGTCACTGCTCTCTTCCAACATCTTATTGAATTCGAGTTGTGGGATCTGAAATTTGGACTGATAACGGAAGTACAATTTTTCTCGGAAGGATTTCGGCAAACGTCGAACCATGTTCCCGCGTTTGACAGGATCCATATCTTGTACCAGCGTAGCATTGGTTGAAGGGTCATCCGCCCAGTCCGGTCTGCTGCAGCGTGGGTCTTGGAACGCGACGTTTGGAAGATTTTCGATGAGCGGAGCGTAGAGTCGGCGGAAGTTGGGAAGCTGATGAGTGACCATGTTGGCGACTTTGTGCGGATTCTCTGTTGGAAGAGTCATACGCAAGTCGCCCATGTAGGACATTCCAGCAATGGTGCTGTAAAGCTCGTGCTCGTTGAAGGAAGAGGGAAGCAAAAGTAGTGCGGTCCGGACCGCGGAGATCAAATTGACCTGGTTGGCAAGGCGTACACGGGGGTCGTCTCGGAGTATTTTGACAGGCTTTTGTAGACGCCCGGCGAGATACAAGGTATCCCATTCAGACAGATCGCGACAGAGTGTATCGAGGTTTACGACGCCGTACTTGATCAGAGTGCCGTTGACCGTTACGTAAGGATTGAAGTAGACGCCCGCGCCCCAGTTGTCTTGTATTCGCGAGACCATGTATGAGCCTAGAGATCCGACTGCGGAGTAGTGGTCGCGATGTTGTTGCAGGTTTAGAGAGTGCCAATGTTGCGTGTAAGAGACTCCAAAGATGAAGTCAATCATCTTACTTTCCCCCTTTTGCACGTTAGTAATAGCAGGGTTTGGTGCTGGGTGTAGACCGCTGGAGCTTGACGCCGAGGCTTTGCTTTGGGGAAAGACACCGGAGCCATAGGCAAAAGCATAGCGAATTGGGGCGCGGAATTGCCACAAGATTTGTCTCAAAGCTTCCTTGAATTCATCATTGATGACCATGTGCTGATTGACACCGAAATTTGAGGAGGGTAATTGCGAGAAGGCGGAGATGGTGAGGTCTGGGTTGTCGTCCCAGTCTAGTGGTGGTTTTGTCGGGCGATTGGAGGCTGTCGAAGGTGGTGACTGAACAGGGCTAGAAACGCTAGAACTTGAAGATGTTGAAGAAGGAGAGCTTGAAGTTCTTGAGGAGGCTGAGTCTGAAGGAAGCTCTGAATATCCACTCTCCTTTGCGGCTTCGGGAGAGCTTTGTGAAGCAAAATTCCGTAACTGCTTATAGGGTGCGCGCTGAAGCCCATATCGCCGCCCTACACTCGCGAGAAGAAGAGAACGATTGTTGGGGCCATCCCAGAAGGCCTTTGTAAGCTTCGAATCAACGGTCAGTTGTATGGAACCTGGCATGGACGGGAAGCCTCCAGCTTACTTGAAAGTATCGCAATGCCATTATAGCTGTATCTCACCTAGGGATATATTGCCGTACCAGTATAAACTCGCACAAACGTCGCTGCTTCCGACTGATCGCCATCAGGGGTTGCGCTCAGATGGATATCGAAGAGAGGCTTGTTGAAGCTTACTTGTTTGCAGCTGTGCTTGGCGGCAGGCCTGCCGGTGCCCGGAGAATTCGGCTTTTGATGATCTTCCGCTCGCTTGGCTTGAAGCAGGTGAACACACGCTACGTCACATCAGGTCACGCTAAATTGCGGGCCAGGAACGGAAGTTACGCATTACCGTATTTAGCCAAATCAAAACACTATTCTTCTTCTTCTACTTTCAATCACCAACAACTCCAACGCGCAAACGCAACTCTTCTCAACATCATTAAATCAACGCAACCGTTTCTCTCGACTGAAGCCGTCAGCTCGATCGTGTCAATTCATTAATTGTTCACATCCATCTTGTCATCCTCCATCACCCATCCTCTAACTTGGAGGTTGCCGGCACCAATTGAAAGCCTTGCAACTTGCGCGACTAGGATACTCTTGTCCTTTTTCCTGATCTTCTCTGCAATTGCCTGCTTCTATTGTCTCGATCTCTTTTTTTACCTCTCTAATCACGGCACATCCACGACATGGCAGCTACTGAAGGAATGGAAACGTATGCTGCGCGCCTTGCATCCTTCGATGTCATACATCCTCAGCCAAGAAGAAGAGCCTCGAACACGAAGACATCTAAAGCTTTGAAGTGGCCACACAAATCTCCATCACCTGCGCAAGTAAGTTCTCCAGTCTCGTTGCGATTGATTGACGCGTTGCTAACCAGTAACACAAGCTCGCCAAAGCCGGCTTTTGCTACAAACCAACTGTGTCCGATCCCGATAATGTCATGTGTTTCCACTGCCAAATCTCCCTTGATGGCTGGGAAGAGGACGATGATCCAGCTACCGAGCACTTGAAACACTCCCAACACTGCGGATGGGCCATCAATGTGTGCATCGAACAGCGCGTTGAAGATCCAGACCGCGTAGAAGAGAACCCACTGAGCGAGGGAATGATGAACGCGAGACGATCTACATTTGCCGAGAGCTGGCCGCATGAACACAAGAAGGGTTGGACCTGCAAAACCGAGAAGGTTAGCATTTCTCACCCACACATTCCTCAACAGGCAGTGCTAACTGTTGCCCACAATAGATGGTAGAAGCGGGATGGTACTATTGTCCAACACCTGAAAGCGATGACTTTGTCACCTGTCCGTACTGTAACCTGGGCCTGGATGGTTGGGAGCCCAAGGATAACCCATTGTATGTACCCTTCTCTCTCCAACCTTCATCAGATATTGTGAAGCTGACTCGTGGCAGTGACGAACATCAACGCCGCTCTCCATCATGTCTATTCTTCGCGATGACCGCAGCCCAAACCACGAAAGCACCACGAACACGCAAAGTACGCACCTCTAAAGCTTCACGCATCTCCAAAGCCTCAAGCACCGCCACGAAGCGAACAAGCGACCAGATGGAAACCGAAATGGAAGCTCCGCCGCCAAAGAAGCGGATGACTCGGGGTGCCTCCACAATACGAAAGGCGTCTACAGCCTCAGTCGCCTCCCTACGATCACGTGTGCCTGCCGACAGCCCCCAAGAGGAGGCACCAAAGTCCTCGCCGCCCCCCGAGGACCTCCCTGCCCTCACCAAATCCCCATCACCCCAATCCTCCGACGCGGAGAACAAACCACCACGGCTGGGCTCTGGCCCATTCTTGGACGGGTTCTCTCCGCTGAGGAACCCGCCTCCCTCCTCCTCCCCCCTCGCTGTCCGCACCCCCTCCCGCCACAACGTCGTCGCCGGCGGGCTCCGCTCGGCCGCTCCGTGGTCCGCCGTGGACCTGGAGACGGTCTTCGACGCGGGCCTGCCGGTGGGCGGGAAGGGCTTCTCCGGGGAACTGACGACCCCGGAGAAGGCGATGACGGTGGAAGAGTGGATCTTCCACAACGCCGCGGCCGGCGAGGAGAGGTTGCGGGGGGAGTGCGAGCGGGTGGTGGGGATTTTCGAGGCGCAGGGCCTCAGGGCGCTGAGGGCCCTCGGGGGGGTGGAGTGCGTTTAGTTCTTATGTTCGTTTGGTTAGGTTTGGGGGCGGTCTTGGTGGGAAGGGGGATCTATGGCGGTTATTGTTTTTGTTCATATTTATAACCAGAGCGGTTTTCTAGCGTATAAATAACAGACAGCGACTACCAACTTTCCCGTTCCATTCCCGTACGCCCAATTCCTATCTATCTAACTGTAATTGAAAGCATTCCGACACAACGGACAGCTGCTCGAATTGCTCGACTTGAACCACTTATACAGGCACATGGAGTGGAAGGTGTTCTGGCAGGTGCCGCAGCGCTTGTTGGGCAGCTGTCGGTCGGCGCTGATGATGGAGTAGCAGATGGCGCACTCAGATTGGCCCTTGAGGGCGCCGACTACGTTGCGTCGGTATGCGATGAGACCGTCGATGAGGGAGCCGTTCTGTGGACGAATGAACGCGTTAAGATTAAAGCTGGCAGAATAGAGTGATTGACAGTAATGGATGAGAGTTGACATTCGCGTCGTAGTGGAAGGAGTGGGACGGGGATATACGACTGAGGAGAAACGAAGGGAACAGAAGAGAAGGGAGCCGAGCGAAGAAACCGGGGCCGGGAAGCTTACAGAAAACGTGATGACGCCCTGCGTGTTGATAAGCCAACTGCGCCATTTCTTCTCGTCAACGCCGACGCGGTTAATTCCCTCGACCGTGGCCTGGTGCAGCGGATAGGTCGGGGGCAGCCTGATGGCTATCTGCATCATCTGGTCGTCGACCTCGTAGCCGGCGATGACTTCTTTGGCTTTGGGGTTGACTTTGATGATGAGCGCTTGCGAGTCGGCGTCTTGGGTTGGGATCCAGTCTTTGACGGTGGCGAGCTCGGCGGCGATGATGGAGGGGGATATCTATGGATCGTTCGTCAGTGTGGTGGGTTTGGATGACAGCGTTGTAAGACGCTGGGTGGTTGCTGTTGTTTGGATGTGTAGGGGTGCACGTACGTGTTTCTCGGTCCAGGCCTCGACTGCTAGCACCGTTTGACGGTTCGGACATGACATCCACCAGTTCTTTGATAGTGTTGGGAGGTGCCTCAGTGCTAGGTAATATAAGTGTATTAGAAGCCATTGCGCATCCTTCTCCGGCGAACTCTCAATATCTGGAGCGTACGAAGTGAGATCGAATTTGCTCGCGTCGACTGGCTTATTCCTAGAGTGGCCCAGAAAATCGGACATCAGATCTAGGAGGCCAACAAGGTACGTTCCTTGCTTGATGTTCTCGACATAGTCGGCCTTCACCCTGTACGAGGCGTCTGTGAAATGATCGAAGACGAGCTTCCAACTTAGGAGATAACCGCGAAGATGCAGTGGCATCGTACGGCCAAAGCTTGCCTCAGCTAGCGATTCAGACGTGGGAGCCTCCAAGATCAGCGACAAGAGTTCGTCTGGTAGCGTTGCGTGACCTTTGGATAGAGCCACGTCTAGGGAGATCTGCTCTTGTGCAGAAGGGATATGTTTATGGAGTAGGTTATATGCAGTCTCTTGGACAGAACGGGAATTTTCGTAGAGCAGTGGATAGAGCTACACACGCAGACTTAGCGGGCTGTGGAATCTGCTCACGAGGCCACGCATGTGCGTACCTCGCTCGGATCCTTCAGATGATCGAGGGTAATCTTTGTCATTCCTCGTGCAAGTAACTCATGGACGATCCTCAAGGGCTGGTTGGTATCATCTGAAGCAACTGCAACACTGTAAGCTGGGGTTTGGGCCCATCGAAGCTGTTACGTACCATGAGAGTGTTTTAATAGATTGACCATACCCTTAGAAAGATTGGCTAGAGCTTCTTTCCAGGCGTCATCTAAGTCGTCATTGCCCTCATCATTGTCTATCAAAGATCTTAAAGTTGCATGTAAACGTAACGAGGAATGAATCATAGGTAGGTGTTCATCGTCACTTGGCGGGCTCTCTGACCACAATGTACTGATGAACCGTAGAATCTCCGCCCAATGCGAACCGTATATGCCTTTGATAATCGGTAGTACAGTCTTAAGTAGCTTAAGTATCTCGGCGGTGATTGGCGCCGACATCGTGTCCTGTTTGAGAGCTGAGATTAGATGCTTGGTCAGAAAGACTAAGCGTTGTTGCGGTATGTCCTCAACTATGCTCTCTTGGTTTTGAACAATAGCATTTAGTACAACAAGCTGCCGTAGAGCTAGAAAGGTCAGTACTCAATTGTGCTTGGTAGGGTGCTCGGCCCATACCTTCGGCACCTTTCTGCAAGATATCAAAGCCCGTGAGGTCGCTGACAAGTTCATTGTACAATCGCACGGATTCTTTGTGCGGTTTATAAGCTGTCAGAAAGGCAGCCACCAAGAAGACATCTGGACCCTTCCGGAGATCCTTCAAGAGAGACTCCTCTAAGGGAATCAAAGAACTAGTGCCATGGAGCTCTGACAATTCCGATTGTAGGAGATTCAAAGCTTGTGCATGATTGTAGGCAACCGCAGACAAGCCTCGAGACTCTTCGAAAGACCTCTGTTGAGCAGCATGCAGTGCTTCAGCCTCAACGGTAGATCTTGAGTCCGAGCTCGATGCCACTTTGAGCCAGCTAGCGACAAGTGCCTGCGCCTGGGATATGAAACTAGACATTTCCTCTTCCACTTCAGCATCATACAAGTTCCACAAGTGGTTTGCGCCGTGAAGTCCAAGATTGTCATTTGCGAGATTAAGTATTAGTAGGATGTATGAAACGGTATTTGTGCGTTGCTCCGCGTTCAGGAGTTGGAACATATTAGAGTTCTCTAGCAGTCCAACGACATAGATTGCCATTCGAAGGGCGGGAGAGTATCCATTGGGGTCTCGAGAAACTTTGACAGCATGCTGTAAATCAATGTCTGCAGACTGTCGGTCGACCATGTATACCGCACCGCCTAACGGGCTAGTCAAGGCGAGTGCCGGACTGGGCACAAGCCTGAGGAAGGGTTCTGTTGCGGCCGACCACTGCGCAAAGTCTGGAATTATCTGCGCCGCAACTGTGGTACGGTCTTCGTCGGAAGCCTGTAGATGTAGCTTGGAAGCTTGATCTATCAACGACTCCACACTATGATAGTCAGCATAGATCAAAAGGCCAGGACAATGCAGTCAGTTGTGGCAGAGCTTCTTTCTTTGAGTTTTATTGCAGGGCCGTGGGGCTTACGATAGTGAATTGGGTCCTGCATCCGCCAACTCCCTGCTAATGAGTTCTATCATGGCCTGATTCACGTTCTGCAGCCCCGAACCGTTGAGTAGAACTTTCTCCAGGGCTGCACTCACTGTCGCAGCTTGGTACGCAATGTCGTCAGTCGGTGACTCGGACAGGAGCAGCAGCGTTGAGAGTAGTTTGGATCCCTCGTTTGTCGTAGAGAAATCCTTGATGGCTTTCGCGTTGTGTCTGACTGTCAGACCGAGCCCATGCAGAGCCTGTAATGTTTCGCCGTCGACCGAGAGACTCTCGATCATTGCAGCAAGTAGCTGTTTTATGAGCTCAGTTGATGTTGAGGAACTGTCTAAGACCGCAATGATAAGGTCCCAACTTCTCTCCTCGCCCTTAATCGCCTTACGAAGGCTTTGAAGTATCGTATCATCTAACTCAGCGTTGTGAGACGAATCTTGAAAACATGATGACTTCACAGCTCTGCGAAGGGCAGCGTCCTTGCTTGACGAGTTGGGAGCCCTGATTAGCGCCTGTAAAGCGGCATCACGGCCAGTTTCAAATCCTTGCTGACCTTCCAAGGCGCACATAATGGCTATCAACCAAGGCGAGGATGGTGAGAGTATCAGGGATGGAATATCGTCCTCCATGAACCTTGTGATGCGTTCTTTGCTACTAGCGCTCCTCATCAATAAGGAGGGTACCAAGCTCACTGCAGCCTCGACCGCCGCCGCCGCGCCATAAGGTTTACCGTTTCTCGTCTTCAAAATGTCAATTGCACATTCAACTAAAGACACGGAGGTCTTGCCGAGAAAGTCCTGGATCGTGTCCGCAGCATCTTTATTGATCTCCGCCGTCAAGGCGAACCATCTTTTGACCTCAGCAGCGACAGCATCTTGTGACTTAGTATAGTCTTTAGACTGCTCTGGCTGTGATGTCTTGATGTGCTCCGTGAGTGTTTCTGAATGACGCTCCCACTCCTCCGCCAGGACCCGTTGTCCACCTAGCCTCACGGTTTCATGGAAGACGCCGGCTAAGAGACCAATCGCCAATGCCGGAGAAACCCCAATGGACCACCGGGAGAACTCTGGTTTTGGTGTGATATATTGTTCCAACAGAGGTACGATGACTTCCTTGAGAAGCTGCAGACGATCTTCTGTCTTGGTTAACTGTGTTGATATGGACACTGCAATAGCAATATAACATTTCCATGCTGCTAGCTGATTGACCCTAGACTCCTTGAGGACACCATCGTGTAATGACTCCAGCATGTCTCTTGCGAACGACAGTTGGTCCACACCTGCCACCAGGTTCGGAGTTATGATGCTTGGTGGAATGTAAGAGAAGAGTTGTTCAATATTAGCCCAGTATTCTGCCGGAGCTCCTTGAGAGCCTTTCTTCAGGAACTGTCGCAGGGCCTTCGCAGCCGGCTTCTTAGCGGTATACAAGTCGGTCCATATATCTGGCCTAGTCTTCGTTAAAATGCAGAGAACGTCAGAGTAGTCGTAGGCAGATCCTGTTTGATCGATGGTAAGGGCTTCTGCGACTGTGGTCGTGCTGAGGATAGCATAGTCCAGGGCCGGAGGTTGTTTTGAAACAACCACGGAAAGCAGCTTGTATACAGCCCTTCGCACAAATGCGTCGTGATGAGAGGAGAATCTCCACAACTTTATGTCACCGAATAGGCTGGTATAAAGTTCATGCTCCTTGCTTGTCTCCTCCGCTGATGTCTCTGCTATACATCGTCATCGTCAGCAAGGGTACAAAACAAAAATCAAGCATCTAGGGGCTTGCCTAATAGGTGGGTGATGACCAATATGCTGCTGCCAACAACCCGAGCATACTTCGCCTCTGCATCATCGGGGCTGATTGTTCGCTCGTCACTTAGGGTTTGCACCGTTTCGCGGAGTATAGCCTCTTGGGTGTATTCTAGGATCGGCGAATGGTAGACTTTCCAGATAGCCCGCATCTTTTCTTCTGTGGGAAAGACTCGAGTGAAAGACTCCCGCGCAGCCTTTGCGACTGGTCGATCATTGTCATAGAGCCCTGATAACCACGCGCCGACCAGCTTCGGCATATGTCTCGCTATACGTTTGCCACATGATACAGCTATATGACCTTGTACAGTATGTGCAAGTTGACGAACCCGGCGTGAACTATCTATAGAAGTACGTGGGTATAGTTTGATCTGAGATAGAGCATGCCATTACTACCAACACTGATATGTACATCTTTCGGAAACCCACCCAGGCCTCCAACAAGGCATCTTCAACGCCACCTGTCTCCGGTCCCCGAGCTAAAACATAGCCCTCGAGTTCTTCTAATGCTTTTGCCTTTGTAGTGCTGTCTTTCTTCGACAGATTCTTCAGGGCTACTACGAGAGTAGAGTCTGAGATGCCGCTGAAGTCTGGTGGCTTTGTGACGTATGATAGAGGTGATAAGGTAGACGAGGTCAAGACATGTCCTGCTGTAGAGCCTCCCGGAAAACCGAATCCTTGACTTCGTGAGGGAAAGGCGCTGGAGATGGCTCGGCTGCTGGACGCTTGAGACTTGAACTGTCTCTTGCTCATATTAACTCAGGAGATGGACGGATGGACGGAAACTGGTTGGGTGACTGAGCGCCAGACTCCTCGAGATCGCGGCGGTACTTGAAGAAGACTGACAAAGTTCCGAATTGTGAAGTTGACGATCTTCCGTCATTGGTGATTAGTAAGAAGAGTGAATGCTTAGTCATAGATCAAGTTGAGCGCGTCTTCATGTGACTCGGCGTGCTGTATCGATACTCTACCTACAAGCTCTTCTACAAGCTCCAAATCAACATGAAGTTCAATATTGAGTACGAGACGTGTAATATTCTAACCTAAACGATTCTTGCTGACTCTCTTACAGGGACCTTCCGGTCCTCTTTCCGTATCCTCGGATCTACCCAGGTCAGAGACCTAAACTTGTCAGTCTCTGTGTCTACGCAACTGACGTGGTGTAGAGCAATATGCGTACGTCTACACGTCGGAATTTACAAGCCGGTAGATCTGTTGACTTAGTTAAACAGATATATGTGTGATTTGAAGCGTACGCTGGGTACTAGGCTCTGCAAGGCCTGAGCTACAGTGTGTTGATAGAGCCGACTTAGGGACCCTGGATGCTGGCGGTCATTGTGTTTTGGAGATGCCCTCAGGGACAGGAAAGACAGTGTCTCTCCTGTCCCTGATCGTGGCTTATCAACAATATTATCCTGAACATCGGAAGCTCATCTACTGTTCACGTAGGAAAGCCAGACCGCGCATGCTTATCTTTACTTTGCAGACTTTCTGATATATCACAGGTACTATGTCCGAGATCGAAAAGGCTTTGGCTGAGCTGAAAGCACTAATGAAGTATCGCGAGGATCAACTTGGCTATAAAGAAGACTTCAGAGGTCTAGGACTGACGAGCCGAAAGAACTTGTGTCTCCATCCGTCCGTTAAGAGGGAGAAGAGTGGCTCAGTTGTAGATGCTCGATGTAGAAGTCTGACGGCAGGCTTTGTGAAAGAAAAGAAGGAGAGGGGTGAGGACGTCGATCTATGTATCTACCACGACGTATGTTATGCGTATGTACCGTTAGCTAGAGATGAGAGCTAACGAGTGCAGAACCTCGATCTGTTAGAACCGCACAATCTTGTCCCTCCTGGAGTGTTCACCCTTGACGGTCTGCTGAAATACGGTGAAGAACATAAGCAGTGTCCGTACTTCTCTGCAAGGCGAATGGTATGGCTCCCAGAAGTGCCGGCAATGACAAATGCTGACGCGATCAGATGCCTTTTTGCAACGTCATCATATACTCTTATCACTACCTGCTTGATCCTAAGATTGCGGAACGGGTCTCAAAGGAGCTCTCCAAGGACTGTATAGTGGTCTTCGACGAGGCCCACAACATTGACAATGTTTGCATAGAGTCACTCAGCATCGACCTAACAGAGGACTCATTACGTAAAGCTACCAGGGGTGCCAATAACTTAGAAAGGAAGA
Organism: Acarospora socialis; assembly: GCA_025617375.2. Lineage (NCBI taxonomy): Eukaryota > Fungi > Ascomycota > Lecanoromycetes > Acarosporales > Acarosporaceae > Acarospora > Acarospora socialis. The sequence continues at coordinate 2,402,793 of JAMYGW020000002.1, read as the reverse complement.
TTACTGAAATGAAGTCGTCTGATGCGGATAAGTTGCAAAATGAGTATGCAAAACTCGTCGAAGGGCTTCGAGATGCCGACGAGGCACGACAAGAGGACGCTTTTATGTCTAATCCAGGTATGTAGGCAGTGGAAAAGAAGGGCATGTCTGTGCTAATCCTGTTAGCATTGCCGGACGACCTTCTGAAGGAAGCCGTACCTGGGAACATACGCAGAGCGGAGCATTTTGTTGCATTTTTGAAGCGATTCGTTGAGTATCTGAAGGTACATGTCTATGGCGTCACGTACCTTGCCGGAGTCTGGCTGACATCCACCTCAAGACACGTATGAAAGTGCTCCACGTCATATCAGAGACACCTCCGTCATTCCTACAGCATTTGAAGGACCTCACCTTCATTGAGAGGAAGCCGCTCAGGTACAACATCCTGGTTAGAAGTCACCTCTATAGCTGACGCAAGACCAGATTTTGCGCAGAACGTCTTACTTCGCTGGTCAGAACGCTCGAACTGACTAATATAGAAGACTACCAGCCTTTGCAAGAGGTGGCGACTTTTGCGACCCTCGCTGCAACCTATGACAAGGGATTCCTCCTAATTCTGGAGCCCTTCGAGTCGGATACGGCCACGGTGCCGAATCCCGTTCTCCACTTCACGTGCCTCGATGCTGCAATCGCGATCAAGCCCGTCTTTGATAGATTCAGCTCTGTGATCATTACTTCAGGGACCATCTCCCCCCTTGAAATGTATCCAAAGATGCTTGGCTTCACCACTGTAGTACAAGAGTCATACAGTATGACCCTTGCTCGAAGGTCGTTCTTGCCCATGATCGTCACTAGAGGCAGCGATCAAGCGCAGATCAGCTCTGGCTTTCAGACGCGAAACGACCCTACGAATGTCCGGAATTACGGCAACCTCCTAATGGAGTTCTCCAAGATCACCCCAGACGGTATCGTCGTGTTCTTTCCAAGCTACCTGTACATGGAGAGTATCATCAGCATGTGGCAAGGCATGGTAAGTCACTATCTCACCACGAACCCCTTTCGCCCTTACATATTGACGTATCGCAGGGCATCCTCGACGAAATTTGGAACTACAAACTCATCCTGGTCGAAACACCCGACAGTCAAGAAACGTCCCTGGCGCTCGAAACCTACCGCACCGCATGCTGCAACGGCCGCGGCGCCATCCTGCTCTGCGTCGCGCGCGGCAAAGTCTCCGAAGGCATCGATTTCGACCACCACTACGGCCGCACCGTCATCTGCATCGGCGTCCCCTTCCAATATACCGAGAGCCGCATCCTCAAAGCCCGCCTCGAGTTCCTGCGCGAAACGTACCGCATCCGCGAAAACGACTTCCTCTCCTTCGACGCCATGCGCCACGCCGCGCAGTGTCTGGGTCGTGTTCTCCGCGGCAAAGACGATTACGGGATCATGGTGTTGGCGGACAGGCGCTTTCAGCGGAAGCGTAATCAGCTACCCAAATGGATCAATCAGGCGCTGTTGGAGTCGGATACGAATATCAGTACGGATATGGCTGTGGCGAGCGCGAAGAAGTTCTTGCGGACGATGGCGCAGCCCTTCAGGGCGAGGGATCAGGAGGGCATCAGTACGTGGAGCCTTGCAGATCTGGAGAGGCATAAAGAGAAGATGGAGGAAGAGAAGATTAGAGAGTTGCAGGTTGGAGGGGGAGGGATGGATGGGGTTAATGGGAATGGCGCGCCTGATGAGTATGGTGATGATGATGTCGATGCTGCGATGATGGATATGGATGCTTAAAAGGCGTCTACTTTTTGGCGCTGGTTTCTGGAACGTACTCCATTATGAAATTAGAATGTGACTATGCAAGTAATCTTAAAGCTTGATGACGGAAGCGCGACGCCCCCCCAATGCAGACCCTAGTAGAGATTGTGCGCAAGCTAAGCAACGGGCATCAAAACATCAAAAGCCCCCGTCCCAACCGTACTGGCCTTCCCCACCACAATCCTACCACTCGGACCCTTCAGATCATCCCAGTCCGCATCCAGCAGCGCATCCCTCAAGAAACCGACCGTAGTCTCGAAGCTCATTTTCATGAAAGGACTGACGCTACCCTTCAGCCCGTTCCGACTGAAAGGACTGAAACCACCTCCCTTAGTCATCATATCCGCTATCAAGTTCAAATGTCGGTTGTCGACCGTGATGCCGTGGCCTTTAAAGACAGAGTCCATCTCCAGGATGATGTTCGCGCGGCACGCTTCGACACCGTAGAGGCGCAGCATGGCGGCGATGTCGTTGGTGAAGATCTTGTGGGGTTGGATGTAGTCTTGGTAGTCGTGCATCGCGGTGAGGTTGACGCCTTCGGTGATGACGACAGGGGCGATAGTTTCTTCACCCGTGATGGGATTTCGAGTCTTCTCCTCGGAGAGCATGCACGTTTTCAGACCAGGGATGAATTGAATCACGGCAAAATGACAAGCGTCTTCGACCAGGTTGAGCATCAGGAGTTTGGCTGTGTTGACATCGTACTGTGGGCATCAAGTGTTAGTCTTCGTTGCCTACGCCATGGTATTGACTTGGTGTAAGAGAAAGCCTACCTCAAGCCGGATTTCGCACCACTGGCCGTCCTTGTCGTCGAATGCGAAGCGCGTTAGCGCCGGTACTTTCGTCATGATTCTGTCCTCTCTCTCTTTGGCAGCCGCAATTCGTGGATCGTCTGACGGGCTGTCCTCCTCTTCTTGAGGCTGCAGATCCCCTTCGTTTTGACCTGCCCGAGGGCTTCCGACGAATCCTTCATCTTCCATGTCGGCATCAGGGGTTGACTCTCGCCGAGCTTGATCTGCGATAGCCTCCTCTTCATCATCGGGAGCATCATAAGAGATAGCTGCGGCTCTATTCTGCTTCTGTTTGTTATTCGTAGCGTCATCGTCACCATCATCGTCCTCGTCGTCATCTCCGCCCTCCCAATCCGCTTCAGGTCTCGAAGGTGCTTGTTCGATCGTACCGGACGACTTTCCGACCTCGGGTTGAGCGGCGGTGGTCTTGAGTAACTTGCCATCGCCCTTGCTGGTGAGTTCCTTCTTTATGATCCTTGCCAAGCGGGGTATAAATTTGTATTCGATTGTACGCAGAACGTCCTCGACCTTGATGGCATATTGTGCTTGATACTCCTCAGATGGAAAGAAGGCGAGGCGAACGTTGTAGCTCTTGGCTGTTGCGTAGCCAACGCCTTTGCCAATTCTTTCGCTCACACTCACAGTATCAATCACCTCGGCGAGGGTAAGTTTGCTGATAGACTTCGCAAATCGGTGCCCCGCCTCCTCCGTCAACTCCGGATTGAGATGTAGAGTCATCACCGGAGTCGTAATATGGTTACTTGCGGTCATGACGATTTCTCGTAGCCGGGGGATACCCATTGTGACATTCTTCGCGGAATGACCAGCCAGGTGGAAGGTGTTGAGCGTCATCTGTGTTGATGGCTCCCCAACGGACTGTCCGGCAACAATGCCCACAGCTTCACCTGGGTCGACCACTGATTTCATATATTTCATCTCAAGTAATGCGTTGAATGTCTTCTTTGAGATGCCGTCATGGATTCCCTTCTTCTTGTCTCTTAAGAGCTTGTCTGGATTCACCTTGCAGTACTACACATGAGAGATGTTAGAAAGCAAGTTCATTTGAGGTCATTTCATCTAGCAAGGCATCTTACCGCTTTGAGCGCCGTTGCAAAGGCGTCCGACGTACTCCCAAGCTTGCTCCCGGGGTTGAAGTGCGACAACACTGGATCCATCGCGTCTAACAGCCCAGTCTTCCTAACTTTCTTAGCCTCCTCGAGCCACTCGCTTGTTTCGTCGTTGACAATCTTAGAGAATTCCTCTTTGATATTAAGTTGCGCACACAGGGATAGATAATTCTCAGCAAGAAACTTGAAGTCAGTCAAGTGTTTCTGCTTCGTCACATCAAGCCCGTCTTCTCCATATAGAAATTGAACCATGCTACCATCAGAATCGCGGACGGAGGTATCGTACTCGACTTTAAGTCCTTCCATGCCTTTGATGAGACAGCGCTGCAAGTATCCTGATCGTGAAGTTTTAACAGCGGTATCAATTAGGCCTTCACGACCAGCCATAGCATGGAAATAGTACTCTTGGGGCTTGATACCCGTCAAAAAACGGTCGGTGATATAACCCCCTGCCCTGACATTTGTTTCGAATGGCTTGAAGCATGGAAGGGTTTTCCCGCTGACCATAGTAGGGACTCTTCTCATCTCCAGAACTTGTTGCCCAAGGTTACAAGATATCAGGTTTGCATTGACCGAAGAACCTTTAGCCCCAGAAGTAGTCATGGCTTGCATTTGATTCTTGGGGAAGGGCTTTACCAAGCCTGCTGGTAGACATGCGGCAGTGATCTCGGAGGACAAGATCGAGGTTCGGGAATTGACAACAGCATCCAGTCCAGCTTGCTTCTCGTCGTCACGCATAACGTCCTCTAAGCGGGTATGTAGCTCGCTAGCGCTGCTGTCTAGATTCGTGTTATCTAGAGTAACGTATTTTGCGGCGACTTCCAGACCAATGCTGTTCACATCCTTTAACTTCTCTCTTCTGTCTTCATCACCTTGTTTTGTAAGCAACAAATCGTCCATACCACAAGTAAATGCACGCATGTGGAGGAACTTTGTGAGGAGTCGTCCTAAAACGCTGAGAAGTCGGCCAGCAATTGTATGGCCGTAGGCTTCGTATACGGAATGAACGAAGCCTCCGTTACTAGGACCAAGCTGCGCTTTGTCAAGAATACCACAGAGAAATTCGCCCTCTTGAAATATCACGACTCCCTCTTCCGACTTTTCGCCCCACCGGTCTGCAGCAATCTGGGACTTTCCACTGAGCGTCAGACCTGGGTGCGAATCCGGCTTCAGATTCTTCAATACTGATGTGATTACCTGCTTGCCGGTCCACATGGCTTTCGGCTTTATTATAGCGGGGGTGACTGTCAGTATCCTGTCAGAAGAGGTCTGACTATCCTCAGGTCTTAGACAGCTATACAAGAGCTGGTGGTAGTCTTCTCTGTCAAACAACGTATCCCTGTTCGTCAACCAAACACCCATTGACAGGTGATCCTGAATCAGACCCCTAAGCGGTTTGCCAGAAGTCGCTACCAGGTATTGATGATCCGTATCGGCGATTTGCAGAGCCTCAGCTCTAGCGATCTCATTCTGTGGAAAATGCATGTTCATTTCATCGCCATCAAAATCCGCATTGTATGTGTTGCAGTTGGCATAGTGCATTCGGATTGTCTTCTCCCCTGGTAACACTCGAGTACGGTGGCCCATCATGGATGGCTTATGAAGCGTGGGTTGTCGATTCATTATGACAATGTCGCCGTTGTTAAGATGCCTATACACCTTCTTGTTCCTCGCACCAGTCACGTTGGTATTTGATGGGGCGAGTAACTGGTTAGCTAGTGCTTGTCGCTCTTCAAAATTCTTAGTCCTGAGGCTTATGACCTGTCCATTCTCGTTCTCGATTGCCGCAGCTCCTGGCCATTTATTAACCCCGTTCAAAACAGCCTCCTTGAGTTCATAGAAGTTGTGGTTAGTGACCGGTTCTGGGTAGGTTAGTTTCTTCGCGAAGACAGGAGGAACACCGATTTCATTGGTCTCAATATTCGGATCAGGTGATATAACGCTTCTAGCTGCGAAGTTCACTCTCTTTCCCATCATGTTCTTCCTAAAAAGACCGTCCTTCTTCTCCAGTAACTGTTTGATACCGTCTTCGTTTTGCTTACCGGCCGCACCTTGGACTGGATTGCGGTCACGGTCAATGAGAGCATTGACAGCATCCTGCAAGCGGACCCATACGTTCTGAAAATCACTGAAATCTCGACGCCGGCGACCTGAGATAGGGGTACTATCGCTCATATCCCTTTGGATCTGGTTGAGTTGTTCGCAATGATTTAGGATCTGTTTGTACAGAGAGTTTTGCTGCGCTTCGGCAATTTCACCGTCGCCAGTCTTGGCCTCTGGTCGGTACCTATTCGGGGGCACAACGACATTTCTGATGAAGAACATATCTGCAGTAACTGATGTCACCGACTTCGGCCGCGATCGGGAGTTATAGACCAGTTCCATGATTTCCTTTTCTTTCTCGAAGAGCTCGGTTAAGGAGGCATGAACTTCGTAAGCGTTGATGTATTGTTGCGTATCTCCTTCGCCGGAGTTACGTTTGGCTTCCGATGGGAATGCTTCCGCCTGAACAAGGCCATTCCCAGCCTCTGCCCCTTCGGCGTCGAGCATCTCAACGTCTTCATCGTGTTCGTCTTCCTCAGGTGTGATATCATCAAGGTCCGCAACGATACCCTCGTCCGCCTCGCGATCGTCCCGCTTACGCTTTTGCTCTGCTTTGCGCTCTTTGGTGGCCTTAATCAGAGGATTCGTTATCTTATACCCACCTTGCACCATCTTTGCCCGGTCCCTTTTATTTAGGGATTTTTGGAAGATCTTGCTGTACCTATCTTTACGATATGTTGGAGAAACTCTGTTATGCAGCACGTCAACATCGGCCCAGAGATGTGCAATGTTAAGACTGACCCATGACAACTTCCACAGGTCTTGACCTTGGTGATGCTAGCCAGGAATTCCTTGACTATATCTCTCCGCTCTTCTGCTATAGCTCCAATCTTGTCATCAACTGACGCTGAAGTTTTCGTATTGCCTTTATGTCTCTTGATTGCCCGCTTCACAAACGCCTCCCTTCTTTGTATAAGCTGGTCAGTATCTTCACCCTCTGAAATGTCGGACTCGGCATCCTCCGAAATCCCGTCTCCATTAATCTGAGAGGATTTAGGCACCTTCTGTCGTAGCTGTAACTCCTCTAGCTCCTCTGCTTCCTTCAACAATCCGTACCGAACCAGCCGTAGCCTACAGCAGAATCGATTGACTTCTACGCGAGGCAACTTCAACCGGTTGCAGTAAGCGCATGTGCCGCGCAAGAGTCGGAGCATCTGGTCCATAAAGGTGACATGGTAAACCGGGACCGGGAGCTCTATATGGCCAATATGGCCAGGGCAGGTGTACGTATTCAAGTGACATGTTGAGCAACTATTTATAGAGTAGTTAGCACGGGACGTCAGAGTCTTAGATTCGAGTAGATCATACGGATTATCGCCCCACGCGCCGAGTGCAGCATCATACAAGCCACCTGGCACTGGATGAAGCAAGGTATCGAAGGTGGTGGGGTTCTGAATCTTTTTCACTGAAAGAGCTTTGATTTCTTCTGAGGACAGGAATCCGAAGTCCACGCTTCCAATGGAGGAAGCTACTGGCTGTGAGATATTCATGATGATTTAGGCTTTCCATAACATTCAAGTTAAGAACAAGTGCGTCTGTATGTGGTCTCAAACTGACATGCCCTTTTAATGGTGGGGCACAGCTCTTGAACTGGAAATGTTTTGAGGCCGCAGAGCCGCACACTAGCGCCGACTCTTCCGACATCGACCAGACAGTCTTGTCCTTCGTGCACCAATTACAACTCTAGACTCAGTGCTGTGGATCGAGCCATCGGCAGTCTCGACTGACAATATAACTGGTCTAATAGGTAGCTGGACCCTCGTCGTCAAAATGGCAGAGGTGGCATCCAATACGCTCAAGCGGCCTCACCCAGAAGACGACCGCGATCACGCATCCAAGAAATCACGGTCCAACAATGGATCACCAGCACCGACCACCAACGGCACTGCCAGTGCGAAGCCCGATGTTAACAAGATCATGGCAGAGGCGCGAGCAAAAGCTGCCGCTGTCGCTGCTAGATTACAAGTTGGCAAGGCCACCTCAAACGGCACCACTTCACCGAGCCCAGCAACCATTACAGGAAGCAGCACCATGTCGAGGATAGAGCAGATGAAGGCTAGGGTAGCTGCCGCAACCGCAAAGACAGGCCTTGCTGCTGCGCAGCGGACGGCTTCGCCGATACAAATACCAACGTACCAAGCACCAGTACTCGAGGATGGGTTGTCAAGGGCAAGAGGCGGGCTAGACGTTGGATTACACCCTGCTTTGATGGGCGACGCAGGCTCAGACGCGCGGTCGTCTAAGGGCCGGCAGGCGATACAGCCGAAGTTCGCGACGACGATGGCCAACAGGCGGACAGAGTCGCCGGCGCCAGCCTCTAAGACAGGCAAGGGCAAGAAGCAGCTCGATCTGTCCGGACCGTCTGCGGAAGAGACAAGGAACAACCCCTACTTCGATGCTAGCCTGGGCGCGCAAACCGCAACGCTCAAAACAAGGCATACCAGACAGTTGGTGTTCAACCAGAAGGGCAAATACATACAACAGGCCAATGCCCTCCGCCGTCAAGCCGCTTTGGAGCAGATGAAGAGGCGTATCGCCGAGTCATCGCGCAAAGCTGGTATCGATGAAGATCTTGACACAGAAAAGGCATTCCTAGTCCAAGCTCCACCGGACATTGAATGGTGGGATGAAGGGCTGGTCAACGGCAAATCCTACGATGTCATTGATGACCCAGCTGGACTTAAAATCGATACCGACGACTCTATCATCACACTATATGTACAACACCCTGTGCTTATCGAGCCTCCGCAGGAGAAAAACATGCCGGCATCAAAACCAATGTACCTCACAGCCAAGGAGCAAGCCAAGCTCCGACGACAGCGGCGCATGGCGGACCTGAAAGAGCAACAAGCCAAGATCCGGCTCGGCCTGGAGCCCGCACCACCACCGAAAGTGAAGAAGAGTAACCTCATGCGCGTGCTCGGCGAAGAAGCCGTCAAAGACCCCACGGCCGTCGAAGCACGCGTGAACCGAGAGATCCAGGAGCGCTTCCAGAAACACGTCGAAACGAACGAAGAGCGAAAACTGACCAAGGACCAGCGGCACGCCAAGCTGGCCTCCAAACAGGAACAGGACGCGGCAAAGGGCATCTACGTCACGGTGTACAAGATCGACAACCTTTCGAACGGCCGCCACCGGTTCAAGATCTCGAAGAACGCGGAACAGAACGCGCTGACGGGCATATGCATCCTGCACCCAAAGTTCAACCTCGTTGTCGTGGAGGGCGGGGAGCACAGCATCAAGTTCTACAAAAAGTTGATGTTGAACCGTATCGACTGGACCGAAAACACGGCGCCGAACAGCGTGCGCGAGGGGAACAAGGAGGCGTTGGCGAGCTGGTTGCAAGCTGAAGACGAGAAGGGGGAGTTGAAGGATCTGACGTTGAACAAGTGCACCTTGGTTTGGGAGGGCGAGGAGAAAGCGAGAGCATTCAAGAAGTGGGGGAGTAGAGTCTGCGAGACGGATGCGGCGGCCAAGGAGGCGTTGACGAGGGCGAAGATGGAGAATATGTGGACTCTCGCGAAGAGTATGAAGTAGACCAGAGTGTTCAGCTGTGCTTGCTCGAGTTGCGTGGGCACTTGCTTGGACTGGGTGGGTTTCACCGGAGGATAGCAACCGGACATACACGTCGGGTTGTGGTCGTACGGCAGTCTCTTCCTACGAGCCTTACGGTCTCACGGCAGGCCCCGGATGCTTCTTTCTGGAATCTTCTAAGCAAAGAATATATCACCATACGTAATGCATGTACTATTACATCCTCGCCGCCTTCGTAGTCCGGTCGTAAAACTCCAACGCCATAGCCGCCAAAAAGCACGGAATCTCCTTCTTCTGCATGACCCAAAAATCCACCAACCCCCGAATCTCCATCCCAAACCGACTGTCCGGCCCCCCACTCGTATTGAACGAGCCCGTCTCGCCGTCGAAGATTAGACTGTTACTCCCGTCCCCCTCCTCGTCGGCGGGATAGTACATGCTCGTGACGCGAAACTTGCCGTTGGGCATGAACTCCATCTGCCAGCCGAGAATGGAGAAGACGGCTTCGCGGAATTCGAGGAACTTGGCGCTCCAGATCTCTTTCATGCGCTTCATGAGCTTCTCTTTGCTTGCCACGGTCTTTTCGAGATCTTGGATTTCGAGCCGGACGTTGTGGAGCGTGCTGATGGGGACGGTGTCCGTGTTGTATGGTTTGCCTTCGAGTTTGGCTAAGAGGGCTTTGTTTTCGGTGCGCAGAGTGTCGAGTGTACTTAGCTTAACGGCTTCGTGCTCGGCAGTGGGGTTGGAGCGGAGCTCGAGGATGCGGGTTCGCGACGTCTGCTGGAGTGAGCTGAGTTGGGTATTCGAGACTTGTAGTTCCTTCTGCAGCAGCGCGGATGATTGTTGCAGCTTGGCAATTTCGTCTTGCAATTTGCGGTTCTTGCGCGACAGTTGGCCGAGCCGGTCGTCGACTTCGTCCTCTCGAGGCCTTTTTGTGCCAGTTGCCTCGGCAGCTCCAGGATCGTCTCTTTGCTTCGCAAGTTCCTCGTGGAGCGTTTGTAGTTCCTTGCGATATTCATCAACCAATGCTTCAAGCTCCTGTATTCGTTTTGTCTTCTGCTCGTCGAAAAGATGTTCGGGTTGGTAAGTAGTCTCTTCGGCATCGAAGGTTTTCAGCTGTGCTCGCAGATACTCTACTTCTTTGACGGCTAAGGCTCGTTGTCGCTCGAGCCTTGTCCTAATTCGGCTGTCCCCCGGACCCCCACCAATCCGGAGCTTCTCGATCTCGCCCTGGAGCTTGGATACGTCGGCCTCCAGACCCTTGATCAATTCATCTTTTTCTTGCAGCTCCGGCTCCACCGCACCCAGTCTTTCCAAGAGAGTGGCCTTTTCCAACCGCTCCTGAACGATGGCCCTGGCAAGTGCTTCTGGTGACTCGAATTCTGGCTCCCCACTTGTGGATCCCTCGCTCTGCAAGTAACTCGTCCACGCCTTCCTCTCATCTTCCAGGATCTGCCGCTGCAATTGAGCCTCGCCGAGTTCTCTGCGCAGATCATCCATTGCCCGTAACTTCGTCTCCAAAAGCCTTTTCTCTTCCTCAACGATCTCCGCGGCTTTTTGGGTCCGGCGGAATTGTTTGAGTTCTATAGCTTGGTTCCTGTTGGTCGATTCCAGTTTCTTAATGTGCGTAACCTGCTCTGACAGTTCTCTCTTGATAACCGCCAGAGTATCTGCGTCACCTGTTTGCGCCTTCAAGCGTAGGACTTCGCTTTCAAGACTGCCGACTTCGTTCTCCCGCTGCGATAGTCTCTGCTGCGTGGTCTGGAGTTCTGCGCTTTTATGGCCTAGGTCGTCCCGGAGCTTGCCTAGAGTGTCCTGTAAGGCGCCATGCTTCGTCTCTATCTCCTGCAGTTGTCGCTTGTACTGCCTGTCCAAGGATGACAGCTCCATCTTTCCCTCATCTACGTCTTCCCGCAGTGATTGATTCTGCTCCTCCAAATTTCGTAGTTTCTTCTCGAGGTCAGTCTTCTGATTGATAGCGTTGTCTTGCAGTTCTTGAAGTTCCTTAGCTAACGCTTCGTACTTGCGAGACGTTATGTTTGCATTGCTCTCCAAAGCCTGCCACCTCACCACCATCAGCGTGGTATGCTCACAACGGTGTGTAAGATGGAACAACCTGTGCCCTCTTATATTCCACCTCCGCCTTAGTCTGTAAATCCCGAAGCTCTTTTGCATGGTGTACCGTGTTGAGCTCTCGCTCCTGCTTCATCATCTCCAACTCGTACTGGAGGGTCTTGATCTGAGCGCGGAATTCCTCATTGCCAATATCTAGATTCATATAAGAGCTCGAACTTAGGCCAAGACATCCTCCAGCAGCGTGACGAACCTGGCTTAAGTGCCTGAGATTGTCGGAAAGTTTGGAGTAAGGCATTCTGAGGGGGAGATGCTGATCCGCCAGTAAAAAGATCGTAGGTAGGTTGGGTCGTCGCATTTCGACTCGCTGCGACCTGATAGACTTCAGCTTCAAGATTGACAATGGGTTGCAACACCATAAAGGAAGCTCGACTGCTTACCCTAGAATTGGCCGTAGGTGCATGTGACGTCGCATTGCGTGTATTGGTCGGAGTAGTTGCTGGAGACTGTTCCACTGGCCCACGACTCCTTCTTGGCGACTGCGGCATCATTTTGACCGTGATTTGGCGCGTGCGGGCACGCTCGTGAAAGCTTTGTGAGGTTGCCTCTTCCTATGAACCTGGGGAGACGTGCACCAAACACAAAGCGTCGAAACCGAGGGCTTATGTAATCAGGTCCGTACCAACCACCTCATCTAGGTCTCTCTCGCCGTCTGTCAAGGCTCTGATATAGAGGACCCCTACCAAGGCTACGAAGATACTTTTTAGATTATAACTTTAGGCACAGATAGCAGTACCTAAAGCTACCCCCATCAACGGTTAAGTACCTTACCGGGGTTCTAAGGGACCCATTTATGATCATGATACTGTTTTATAACAAGTTTATGTATGAAACTGTCATATCACACCTGTAAGACAGTCCTTTCATATAAGAATTTTGTGACAATGTTTCTTTCACAATGAAGATTTAGATACACAATTTCTTTAATAAGATGAGAAATCTAGTAAAAACAGTAGAACATTCTCAATAATTGAAGATTTGATGCATCATTTTCTCAGTAAAGACTGTTTTCTTGATGTTTTCACATAACTTCTCATATTCTTGTGTTTCTCTATCAAGATCTTATCTTGTATGTGAGTTCATGACATGAATATCAACATCATTGTCACAAATGGATTCCGCTAGCCCACTAAGGCAAAAGGCCCGCCTGACTGCGAGGTCAGGTTCTAAGTGAATGTATAAGTGAATGTGCAGGTTGTGCGTCGCGCGCGACCGTAACAATCATACTGAAAATAATTGCTGATTCAAGTGATTCAGACAAATTCACTCATAGATTGATGACTTCATCATTGCATGCAATAAAGTTGTTGTTATGTAGATGTTAGGGTGTAAACCTAAGCTATGTGATTCAAGATATAATATATAAGTAATGATTGAGGATCTAAGTGGGTAAAGGGGTGTGACCGCTATATATGCGGCGGGGATGCTTAGTAAGCATGCTTAGTCAGCATGACCTCATGTGGAGTGGCCATGCCCCGTAACAGTAGAGCTGAGAAGAAAAGAAATGAAGAAGAAGATGAGAACAGTGATATAGTCTCATGATCTTAGTGTGTAAAGTATTAAATATTAAATACTGAAATGATTACATAGTTATGATGATTGTGATCACTAAAAATTGTTGCAATCATGCAATGTTTCATGTATAAAACAAGAAATCTATGACTGTAATATTGTTTCTAACTCGTGACTGTTATCTAGGAAAATGGTTGTATGATGGTTGTAAAATGATAAGTTGGTCTCTTAGAACCTTGGTAAGGTATTATTCATGTAGACAGTACATGCTGTCTGCTTCGGGTATCTTGTCATTAAACTGCTATGTACTTCCCGCTAATCAGTTTTCTTACAACAGGGACTTCCTTCCACGAACTGCTCGGAGTAGCCGTCGAGCCTTCATCCGCGAAAGGGTCGGAGCCCTCTTCCCTGACTCCCTCAACACTATTACCCTGATGGCTGATACTGAGCCCACTGCCCAACCCGATAGCATCCTCTCCACTGATCTCCCATCTCGCTTCCACGTTACCCGGTTTTGCTTCCGATTCCGTCGCGAATCGTGCCAGTAGTTTATGAGGGCCAGAGTCATATTGGTCGAGTGTGATATCTCCAAGCTTCCAGTATATCAGTGACTTTTCTTTCGAGAACGTACCCACAGGCTTTGACTGGCACGTCGTCGCTTTTGTGCCCTCTAGAGCAATTCCTATTGTAACATTCCTCATCGACACGCTCCTCTTCGCGGCTGAAGCGAAGGCTGGGTTGAACCCATAGCCCAGAATGACAGAAGCCTGCTGCGGTTCGATTTTCCACGTGGCTGTGAGGACCATTGGCGCGTGAGAAGGAAGGGTCGCTTCCTCGAGATGAACCTGATACTTGAATGCCACAGCCGTACGGGCTAAACTCAAGAGTGCCACAGCATACTCTCCCGACTTTTCCGGAGCGTGCATTATGAAGGCAGTGTTCGGTGCAACTTTCTCCAGGACGGAGAAGTTTTCTAGACGAATGCTTTCGGTACTCGGAGGAGGAGAGGTGGTTGTGCTGTTGTAGGCCAGGGCCAGCTCACCAATCATTATAGCTTTCGTGACCTGGCCATTCTGGAACCATGCGCTTACAGTCTCCACGATAGATGCATTCAGACCTGGCTGATGCATGTCGGGATGTTTAATCAGTCCACCGCCCATGCTGCTGAGTGAATGCGAAGACCGGATCGACTGGGTGTCGGATCCAGTATGGTCCTCCGATGATAAGGTACCTGTTCTGCCCATTCTGAATGGAGAAGCTGGTGGTAGAACGGATGTCTCGGCACCCGCAGGTTCGGGACTTTGAGGGGATGGTACAAAGATAGTATTCCTAACGTCCCTTCGCCCTCTCGTGGGCCCTGGCTTCCTGGTTGGAGCTATCTGCTGTGCTTGCTGAACAAGTGTCAGCATGGAAAGCGGTATCGCAAGTTGATATGCTTACCACCCGTAAAGTATTGGCAACATTATTGAGAGCGGCCTGTGCATCGACATCTTCCTCCTGAATAGGCTCGTTCCGTATATCGAGTTTGAACTGAGGCGCATCGACATTACTTGAGAGAATGTTAATGTATGCTTTTCAATGAATGGGACGTGCATACTTTGTTGTCGCCTCTTGTTCAGCACGAGATATTTCGTCAATGGTAGATGGTGGGATAGTGAATCCATCCGCATCTCGCTAGCCAGATTCTGTCAGCCTGGTTCTTCGCTGCAGACGGTCATAAACCCACCACAGCAGAGCTTTGAGGTGATTTGCCGGTCTGGCTCCCTTGCTGTTGTGCTACATCACCGAGCCCTCTGACTCCGTTCATGGGCCCCTCGTTGGAGGTCAGAGTTGAGGTAGGTGCCGTTACATCGCCATTTGTCTGTTCATTGGAGCGCCGCTCATCTCCAAGGGCCAAGGGCACCTCAGCTGTGCGAGGATGGGGTACAGTTTCGCGTGGTGGAGATGACGGTAGGTTTTGTGTAGAGGCACCAGGCGACGGCACCGTTGCCATGCTCCTAGAGCTATCGCCCCTGCGAAATGGACTACTAAAGCTACCCAAAGTGCGTTTCTCGGGTGATGAAGGTCTGGCGGAAGATTGCGGACTCGGCTGAGTGCTTCGTCGTCGACCGATGACAGTTCCCAGTCGCTTGAGGCCGCCAAGTCCGCCATGACGCTGCTCTTGACCTGTACAGAGTGATCAGCATCCGTCTATTGGGACTGAAGACATTGATCAGTACCAGATCCTGGCCTGCCGGCGCCCCCGGATGTACCAGACCGCTCACTTGCACCATCGTCGGTTATACCCGTGGGTGGTGGTGACAGTGTGCCTCCTGTCGCTCCTTTACTTTTCTGTCTTGGCGCAGCGCCTGGTCTTCCACCTGCTGCTCTTATACTGAAAGCTTTGATCTCATCGGCAGTCTCTACATTCAGCAGTACATTAAGACAGCTCTCAGCTGTCTGTCGATTGCGTTCCACCTGGTCGACTTCATGTGTCTCGAGTTGCGTAAGAACGTCCCTGAGGTGATTAAGCCTGCTTTCGTCAAGTGCTTGCAGCCGCTCAAAGATAAAAGGTGCTTGTGACTCCCATTGTTGGGTTGCGTTCTCGAGGTCTGAACTGGCGTTGGCCACCTTCCCCGCTGATGCCTTTCCGCCCTTATCCCTAAGCTTGTCCGCTTTCTTCTGCGCACCCTCGATTTCCTTTGCCATTGCAGCGAGGTTACTTTGTACCGTACTCATAGCTTGAATCTCCCGGCTCCTCGTGGAGAAGTCCCTCAGAGGTCGCTCAACATCCGCCTCTATCTTCTGAGCGAGCATGTTATGTGATGCAGCAAGTGATTCGGTTGAGCTAACGATGGTCTGCCATGGCATCTGGAATATACTGTCGACCGTTAATGTCTCCCAAATGGACATAGATTGAAAAACGCTACCCAAGCTCCGACACCCCATCTTGCTGTTTCCTGCCCGCGAGCTTCCTCAACCCTTGGACATAGACTTCTTCAACCCGTCTTCGCTCCTACCCACGAATGAGCGCCTTTGCTTGCAGCTGGTCCAATGGTAGTACCTGTAACCAATCCGCAATATCTGTATTGACCTTCCCAATAAGCCTAACTCGATCGTTTAATAATGTAACTGCTTGCCCTGGTTGTAGCGAGCTCTGCGGAACATTAGCTGATGCGCGCATGGCGGCTTGGCTGAGTAGCGGGCATGAACATTGCGGACATACCAGCAGCGATGGATATTCTTGGCGCAACAACTCCATGTTCGTAAAGAAATACTATAGCAAAGCAGACTTATGTGCTAATATCAATCGCAGGATCATTGTGCCGGCGCGAGAAGAGAGGACATGTGTAAGTCTTACATACATCTCGGGAAAAGAGCCGGGGCGCAAGAGGGATCAACCCCTACGAACCACCGAGCTCTGCATGAAGTACCTGTAGCTTTATGAGTGCTTTAGGAAGTCACCCCCCTCCGCTTACGCAAGCAGTACCCTACGCCCGAGCCCTGGGCCTTAGCACAATATACGGTTACACTGAAAAGATGGAGGATTGAATTGTCTGGAGGGCATATACATGTTTCCTTCTGCAAAGACAAAGCCCACTAGTGGGTGCGGGGCTGTGTCTCCATACCAGGTTTTTATGTGTGCAGTGATCCTCTGTATCTAGTTCAAGGCAGCTCACTACCAATTAATTTTTCAATCTTCTCTCTCGTTCCTCAGCTCAGCTTGAGTTCCGTGACTGGGTGAGGACCACCTGTCAGTCATTGCTTCGTTAGCAATTCCTTATATATCTACACCCCCAGCCCAATACTCTCAACTTTCCCCGCTGCACTGTTTACGCGAACCAACATGGCCACGACGAACAGACCAAAGCCCTGGCTAGGCCCCGCCGATCACAACGGCGGGACTGCCGCAGCAGCGGGCAACAACCTTGATGCCAATGATGGCAGCGCTGAGGCCGACGAGTGCAACATTCTGCGTTCAGCGCTCCTGCGGGTTCTTCAGGGGGTCGCCGTGGCTACAAAGACGTCCGACGATGGCACGAAACCGATCGTCCGGTGGATCTCATCGTGCAGCATTCCCCGTCGTGGTGGTGCCTCCGACTCGGACGACCACGACCACGACCATGACACGGCTGCTGCCCTTTCGTTCTGCAATTGGCGCGCTGCGATCGTATCGGATCTCCTCGACGAGGAGGACTCGCGGCAGCTCGCCAGCCTGGCTCTCGGCGTTGCATTTATGCGAGAGAAGTGCCGGCAGGCGCAGTGTGCTACCATCGCCGCCGTCACCGCAGCCGATCTCGCGCTCGTTTGGGGCCTGATTCACGGCGCGCTCACCAGTCTGTTGCTTACGCGGCCTCTCTGCAGCGCGTCCCGCAGCGCGCAGGGATTCATGGCCGTTCCGCTCTGCTGCTTGCTCAAGGATGGAAACATTGATGAGCTGTTTCGGCTCCACGTTTGGCTGCCGGACGGGCAGCGGGGAAACCCTAAATTCGCCATTCATTCTCACCAGCCTTTCGCCCAGAGCTGGATACTGGCTGGTGAGGGGAAAGATCATTCGTACAAGATCGAACCTGCTGCAGACCCCGCGGTTGCCACTCACGCCGAGTACGCCCTTGCCTGGAACGATGGAAAAGACCTTGGCACAACTTATAAAACACATCAAACACACTCCATCGTTGTGAATACAGAAACATTGGTGTGCGCTACGGAAACAAACTCGGCAGTTCACACCCGCAATACGAGCTATTCAGTCCCCACAGCCGCATTTCACAAGACAGAAGTTTCACCCGACATCTTACATGCCACCTTCTTCTTCTTTGATTCCCACCGTGGATTCGTGAAAGATGCGCGTGTGCTGGGCCCAAAGGATGACAAGTCCGCTGTCCAGCTTCGTGACCCCACCGGTGTGACGCCAGCAGCGCTCGCAGGTATGGTTGACACTGTCCGCTCATGGGAGATATTCATGGGGATAGGACAGGAGCACGCCCAGCGGGCCGAGTGGGAGCTTGCGTTGCGGGCATTCAGCAGCGCACTTAACCTGTGCGAATCTGTCGAAAATTTTCCGAATGCAACCCATTACAGGCATCTGGTTCTTGACGAACTTGGAAGCACAAACAGACGATTTGGGAGATACGAGCAGGCCAAGGATATCTTGGAAAGGGCGCTTGGAGAGATGGACCCAGTCTGCAGCGCATTGAGTTGAGCGGCGAACTGGGTGTGGTGTACCGTCATATGAATCGCCTTGCGGAAGCAAAGCGTGCATTTCAGATTCAGTATAACACGGCGAAGCAGCTTAAGTATGAACGTGCAAGATGTCGCACTGTCGGCAATTTGGGCATGACTAACTATCAGCTTTCCCAGCAGAATCATGATGATGCACTGTTGGAGTTGGCGATCCAACAGCTGATTGAGCGCATTCAGAGTGCTCGAGACATCAAAGAAGTTATTGATACTCAAGTTACAGACTCAAACACAAGGGCTAACTGGCAAATTGCTACAACCTGGAAGTTCATCGGCCTGTGTCGCCTCTCGCTTTGCTATGCCGCTCGTGGCAGCGCAAAAGTGGCCATAAATGTAGCATTAGGATCACTGAATGTTACCAGCAGCTTGGAAGATTCCACTTTGATCGCAATGTCAAATTTTTCCTACGGACGTGCATTGCTGCTGGATGGACAGCGTGGGGAAGCACTGAAGCAGTTCCATCCACCTAAAGCATGCATGCCCGCCATTGTGTTCTGCAAGGAGCCTTTGGAGGAGCATCGTCAGTATTTGTGAGAACTGGTGGAAGTTGGCGCAGACATGGATCTTGTTGACGAGCAGGGCTACACCGCGTTGGATTACGCCGTATTCAGCGGCGACACGGCGACCGAAGACCTCGTGCTTGAAGGGCTCCGCCGAAGGCTCAACGAGGACGTGGAGCGTGAACTCTTGCATTGGCAGACGGAGGCGAAACTTCGAAAGTGCTATCGCGAGCTGTTTCAGGAAAAGCTGCGACCTGTGCTCCTCGGCGGCGGTGGCGGCGACGGTTTGCAAAATCTACGGCGTGTATACGCAGATGCGCTCGCTGCAGACGAGGAGAAAAGAAGTATGTTTGATGGGCTCAAGTCTGTGCGGTACTCTGACATTTTGCATTTTGGCAAGCTCCCGCGATCGAGCGACGGTTTGGCGCAACAATTCATGTTGGAGTCTGGTGAGAGTCATCAAGGCGGTGAGGCTGATTTTGTGGTTTTGTTCTCGTACAGATGGATCAATAAAGATCCAGGGGCGTCAGCACCAGATGATAGCAAAACTACATAGTATCGACGAATGGTGAGTGCAGCCGAGGAATTCCTGAGACTTCATCCCTCCGTGGACCGAGATAGGTTGAGCATCTGGGTGGTATGTCAAAGACAAAGAACAATCCACCGCTCTCCATCAGTATATGACTTTATCTTTTGCACAGGATCATGCCTGCGTCAACCAGGACAACCCGATGCCAGGTGTCTCCGCCTTGCCCATGATCCTCACACAATGTGACGCTGTGATCAGCCTCGTCGATGACAAGTACCACAAGCGTGCCTAGTGTTCTGTGGAAGCAATGATAGTGCAGGTGCTTATAAGATCCTACCATTTGCACCTGTGGTATGAGCATGTGCTTGTACAGCCGGATGAGAACAAAGACGGAGGTGATGAGAAGTGGGTCTTGTGAGAGGGACCGATGGATTTGGAGGTTGTTATGGCAGGGAAGCAATTGACTTTTGAGGAGGATCGGCCCAAGGTGTTGTTTTTGGAGAGGCAGAGCAAGTTGTTGGGATAGATTTGGGGTATGGATGCTTTTGCAGTTTAGTTTAGATTTATGCTTCACTCGGTCAAGTAAAATTTTATTCACGGTTTTCAAAGCGTCTCATGGGCATTAGTGAATGAATAGCAGTGAGTTGCTTAAAATCCAAAACCGGAACATCTCAATCCCCAGCCCACTCCTTGTTGGGATACAGCTTGCGTTGACCTTCGCAAGATAGTGATGAAGCCAGGTAGCTGCAATGTTGAGAGATGACCGGATTATGACTAGGGCAAGCGGAGATCGAAGGAGTATTGAGGGACTTGTCTCTGCATGACAGGAAAGTTCTGTGGCTAGATAAATCAAGGCGAACTTTTCTGCTTACAACTGAAAGAAGAGAGGAGAAACTGGTTCTAGTTTTGAAAGACGAGTGTGCCGTCACTCTCGTACAGGGCATCACCTTATTCTGAGGAGTAGTACAGGCAAGGATCGCGCTTGGTATTGTGGAAACGGTCCCGCTTAAATAGCAGTGGAAACTTCTATATATAACAATCGAATTTCCTGAAAGCCCTGTTAAGATGTAATTACGTTGTCGGTTTCCTACTTTCCATAGTTTAGGGCTGCTCCAGTGGATGGTGCTCAAATCTACGATGTCTTCCCAGTCAACATGGCGCTCCAATGTCAGCTTCTCCGACAGGTTAAGTAACATATTCAAAATGCAAGTTACTTCCTTATTACTGTTGTATTGATATGCTCCTGGTTTACCTCGCATCATCAGACTGTTTTCTCCCCGTACTCGTACTTACTATCCTTGTCTCGGCAGTGCATCGTCGTATCGAGCTGCTTCCCTATCGGTGGATGTTGCCAAAGCGCAGGCAGAGGCGAAGTCGATAGAGTATGAGGCCTACAAGTGTGCCAAGTCCAAGGTTAGTGAGTATCCAGGGTGGAGTCTTCTGTTGTCACTCATAAGTCAGAAAGGAAGATTACGAGCAGTTATGCCAGACCGCAATGGATGCATATGGATCCACTGCCATTGAAGACCAGAAGAACGTGAAGGGAGCTCCAGACCACATCGAACCTCCGAGTGCGAGCGGTACAGCAATTGGATCCTATGCGAACGCTATTTACTACAGAGAGGGCATCTGTTCGACTGTGTACAAAGCGGCGGACGTCAATGGGAGACTGGTCGCTCTCAAACTCACAAGACCTTCGGCCATGACTCCCCCGCACGACTCGGAACGTGAAGGCAGGATACTCAGACAGTGTGCCAATTCGCACGTTATTGCGCTTACAGACATCTTCAGGCAGCCAGGTGGATATTATGTCCTAGCATTCCCTTTCTACCCGCATGATTTGGATGCTTTGCTAGGTCAGAAGGTGTTGAGTTTAGATCAAGTGAGATCGCACCTAAGGGACCTCTTTTCCGCACTGGAATATCTACACTCAAGGGGAGTAATCCATCGAGATATTAAGCCGTCGAACATCCTACTCGCATCTCCGTCAGGGCCTGCGTATCTCGCCGATTTTGGTATCGCTTGGTCGCCAGATGATAAATCATCAGAGCCGGCTGACAACAAGATCACCGATGTGGGCACCACCTCGTACCGTCCACCTGAGTTGCTTTTTGGCAATGCGGCTTATGGTTGCTCTTTAGATCTTTGGGCCGCGGGATGCGTTGTCGCAGAGGCAGTCAGGTTAGGCGATAGAACGTTCTTCGATGCCGGAGCACTAGGTAGCGAATTGGCTCTCATACAGTCCATCTTCAAGGCTTTGGGGACACCGAATCTAGAGATCTGGCCGGTGAGTACCCAGGAATGTGTCTCTCCCATCATTTGGCTGAAGAGTGACATGCAGGAAGCTGCATCCTTTCCAGATTGGGGTAAAATGGAGTTCTACGACTTTCTCCCCAAGCCGTGGGCAGAGCTCCTACCATCAGTTCCTACAGATGCCGTGGACTTGGTCAAAAAGCTGCTACGTTATCAAAGCAGCGAGCGGTTGGCCGCCGCAGAAGTAGGCATTTTCCACCCATAACTTGGATGCACCAGTGAAGGCTGATAAACACCTCGAAGGTTTTGAAGCATCCTTTCCTAGCCGAATGAAGCTCGAGCACTATCCAACACTGTTACCAGATTGGCTTCCTATCCGCCTTGATTGAGAAGTACCTCAGGCCAAAATAACAAGGTTTGGGCGGTCTCTCTTCGATCAGAAAATATTAGTGTCACAAGGCAATTCTGACAAAGTGCAATGGCCTGCGGCTGGCAGGTGTTGGCCTTCGTTGTCTGTTCAGTTCAGTTCGTCTATACCATCCAATATTGTTGGTGTACAGGCCACAGAGTATAACAACTGAAGCAATTCATAGCTTAGAGAATTTGAACAATCCGTCGTCCCAAGCACTTGCATTGCGTGAACTTTGAGTTTGATAGGGCGATCCCATGAAGCAACCAATTTCCGAACGGAGAGCAAAGTTGGGGCCAAATAACCATGACCGTGACTTTGATTCGCTGAAACCCCTGAGCAAATGATGAGGATCTTCTGCACCAATTCGGCTAGTCTTCAAAAGGTTAGACCATCTCCAGGTCGCAAGCCATATGGCCTCCAAGACGCCGGACCTGTTTAGCGATGTTTACAGCGGCGACCCCTAATCTCGTCTCTCCCGGCTCCGTCTACATTTCCCTCCCTCCTCGCGCGACAACAGCCGATTCACCTTCTCTCGAAGTTCAACATTCCTTACTGTGCTCTATCGCGATCACGTTGAACGTCGTCCCTCTTTTATCGACATTCAACGATTGCATTCACTCATTCGTTAGCAAGATCCATCACTGTTTACATTCATACGAACAAGGAGATCCGTTGCCATATGATAGCATTCATTCACCTGACAGCGCTGCGACTACATAACATCGTCAACATCGACTACTTTTGGGGGTCAATTTCATATCAGGTTGCTGTGCAGCCTGTCTCCGTTTCGGAGTAAGAGATAGTTTATGATCATCTAGGTCTGATCTGGTTACATATCCTCGAAGCATGGCTCATCACAAGCATCTCCATCGGCGACAACATGGAGGAGATCACAACTCGCATCTAATCTTGATTCGCGACAGTAAGGAGAAGGAT
Organism: Acarospora socialis; assembly: GCA_025617375.2. Lineage (NCBI taxonomy): Eukaryota > Fungi > Ascomycota > Lecanoromycetes > Acarosporales > Acarosporaceae > Acarospora > Acarospora socialis. Next base: position 2,379,946 of record JAMYGW020000002.1, on the reverse strand, counting down.
GCAAAACCGGAGCAGGGATCACCCAAAGTTGCGACTATCGTATCGGTTGTTTATGTTACGGCAGCTCCGACTTTCAATGGACCGATTGGAGGTTATACTACACTGGCACCTGTGGCTGCTCCGCTTCAGGCGTCTTCTGCAAAGTCTCCACCACCTATTGCGGCTCCGTCATCATCTCTGGCAAAAACCCCGTCGTCAGTAATCCCTACACCGAGCATTCAACCGACAACGGCGCAGTCCGACATTCCGGCCTCGGCTGATCCATCAAGTATTGCTCCTTCCAGCGCTCCCTCTTCTAGCGTTGCTATAGATTCAACTCTGGCTCCTTCGTCTAGTATTGCTATAGATTCGCCTACACCCGCGTCAGCCGCCTCATCCACAGCTTCAGTAACTACCTCAATTCAAAATTCCTCGTCCACGCCGTTAGCATTATCATCCGACATCAGCTCTTCATCTTCTTTCGCCGCGGTATCCGCAACAGCATCACCAAGTGCGTCGCCCACTACGACCTCAGCTACCACGAGCGGTGGCATGTCCGGAGGTGCAAAAGCAGGCTTGGCGTTCGGCTTACTTTTTGGTATTGGCGCCGTACTTGCACTTGCCCTTTTCTGCTATCGCCGCAAGAAGAAACAAAACAAATCATACGAGAAGACGGATGACGAGAAAAGTGCCTTCGATAGTAATACGGTAACTTTTGGAGCTGGTAGACCTCCCAGCACAGGGACGACAAGGACTTCTGCGACCGCTCCAAGACTCAGTTTGCGGCCTGTGACACAGTTCTACGCGGATCTCGGTGAGAGGAGAAAGAGCGGTAATCTCTTGGCTTCTACACCCGCTGTCACGGGGCCACCAGGTCCAAGTCACAATATTCCTGCAGCAGAATTGCCGAGTTCCAGCGAAAGCCAGGCAGGGCGTTCTCCGGGTTCGCCCAGCAGTTCATCCAACCCATTTGGTGATCAGGCTGAAAACCCTACTCCCACTGTTCAGGTGGGATCCCTTTCAGCTGCATCGCTAGCCCCAAATACTCAAACTGCTACGCCTGGCATTGTCGAGAACCCTCACTCGAAAGATGTCGCCGTCGCAGGAGGTGCTGTTGTTGCTGGGGTTCTGGCCTCTCATCAACATGCCCCCAAGCCTCTGTATATCAATTCGAACTCTTCGACGTTGACAGCCCCAGTACCAAGTCCCGCAGCGACAGAATTCAGTGTCAATTCAACAAGTCCAGACACTGCTCCAGTTGTTGCAACACACTCAAGCAATGTACACCGTGTTCAGTTGGACTTCAGACCATCAATGGATGATGAACTTGAGCTACGTGCTGGCCAACTTGTTAGGTTGTTGCATGAGTATGACGATGGTTGGGTAAGTCGTTTCTTTCCCCCTCGCGGTTACCTTCTCACTAATTATGTTTCAGGCTCTCTGTATTCGTCTCGATCGATCCCAGCAAGGCGTGGCTCCTCGTACATGTCTGTCGACTCGTCCCGTCAAACCCCGCCCAGCCGGGACCGGGGCACATCGTGGTGCACCACCGCCAAACCTGCGTAAACCCCCCATTCAATCCGCCGCGGGCGCCAGTATGCCTCGTTCGATGTCGCCCGCCAGTGGCCGTAACTCCCCGGGTCCAGGGTTGTATGATCAGTCGCCTCGTTCAATGTCTCCGGGTCCCTTCGCACAACAACCTCGTTCGATGAGCCCTGGCCCATACGGCGGTGGGCCACAGAGACCCCCAACATCGCCTGGGGGGCGGAATAGAAGCAACTCAGCAAGCCAGGTCCGTGACAGGAGAAACAGTCCACCAGGGCCAAGCCCCATGAACCCAAACACGAAAGCCCAGCAGAGGCTACCTGTGCAGTTGACAGCGGGCAGCCCACAGCCGCAGGCGTCTACATCAACATCCATGCCGAGGAAGCCCGTCCCGGGACAGGCAATCTAGTGCAGAGTTCAAAGAGCCATACCGCTAGCGCACGAGGTGACGATGTGAGGCTAGGGTATTTGGTGTTTGATGGGATTACTTTCTCGCTTTGTGACGCACACCGGATTGGTCTATGACACAGGGATGTAGCGTTTGTATTTCTGTAATAGTTCCGTAGCTTCATGTTTTGAGGCGTAATATGTTGTCCTTTCTTTCATAGAGGTGCCTGGGCGACCTCTGCAGTTACACTTCGATTCTGAACGCATCCGTTCTTGAACTCTTTACCTCTTCAGTCAGATGCTTTCGCTCTTTTTCTAGTCTTCAAGGAAGGTTGGCTATAGGGTAGGATGGTAGTGTGTAGATAGTCAAATCAACGGTGCTGTGTGCCATTCACTTGCAGATCGGAATACCGGGGCCCCTGGTTACCTACCACTGAGAGTTAAGCTCATGTTACTATCTAACTACGGAAACTGAAGTCCAGCTGCCTCAGAAGCACTGGGCGCTGCTAATCTTCCTGGATACAGCAGACGCGGTGAACAACGGCGAGCAGCGGGACGGACTTTCCGGTACCGGCATGTTCGTGTTTTGCTAATGCCATGCATTTGGAGTAGCTGACAAGACCTGGCGGAAGATGGCAAAGGTCGTGGGAAGAAGGGTGAAACTAGGTGACCTGCAAGCCATGAAGGCAGTGGATCACGAGCTCCAGACCAGGAAAAGAGGGGCGAGAAGGTTATGATCCAAACCGGACTGATGTCTGAATTGGGAGACAGGGCAGAATTTACATAGACCTACTTATCAGGGCCAATACGATGCGGCCTTCTCCATCAATGAAGCCTATCGCATATTGATTATCACGGTCAAGAAGCTCTGTCTAGGGTTAGTGGAGACAACGCTGGCACCGTATCAAGAGAAGTGCTCCCGAGTGAACTGGGTTTCCTTGGACACTAGATAAGTGGCTCAGTGGCACGATTATGGGGAATAATGCTGGTCCACCCATCAAGCCCGCTCGTATCCGCTAACGATTGGATTCCAGATCGGTCCCGCTTTTGGCGTGTCCTTCGACACAGAATCATAGTAGTACGAGTACTTAGGCAAGGTTGACCCTCTTACGCCTTACAGAGCTGGCCATGATCCAACCCGCATTTCGAGGGTTGAGCTGGCCCATACACTCCGTATCGTATAAGAAAACAACCTCCGAGCTTGTGGCTGAATACGACGAGAACGTTGTATGTATTCGCCTATTTTCTCCAGCTTCGTGCCGCTTGATTGCTAACGTTAAGCCACCCAGGCCGGTCAATAAACAACATCCGAACCACAGATCCAAGAATTTCGCCTGGAAGGACATGTCTTGCCAATGCGCTCACACATACGAGGAGGTAATTGTACGAGTCACGGAGACCCATCTCATCCACCATTTGGACCCAGGCCCACCATGCAAGCAAGACCGAGGCACCACCTTGGAGACCTAGCTGCTACCTGCCCTCGCCATGAGCCACAGCTATATAAAGGGACAGGCCACGCTCTCTACAATCTCAGTTGATATCTCGCTCGCCGGACTTCCATCTTAGCTGTCCTTCCTCGAATCGAATCGCAAGATGTCCCAATCGAACATGACGAGTTTGATCTGTATCATCGGAGCTTTGCTTGCAGCCATTGCTGCGCCGGTCCTTGCTGCTCCTCATGCCAACGCCGCTGAAGGCCTCGACGCAAGGAACTTCAATTGCAACGACAAGCTCGTCGTCTCGATCTTCTCGGAGTATTCATCGCTCGCGTCTTCTTTTTGCAGTTCCTACATCCCCAAAAAGACCGCTACTACTGTCGTCGTAGGTCAAGCACCAAATTGGTGGCTCGAGATGGGGCTCTTGACAAGTGCTCCCGAGTCATATACAACCAACCCGCGCTTACAATATGATGTGTGCCCTAGGTCTCTACAAGCATACCCACACCGCCAACGCAAATCACGATAACGGTGCCGCTGACAGCTACGGCGTAAGCCTCAAGTCCCTTCAGTGATCAATTCGAAGCGCGTGTCTCTGAAAGCTTTCCATATGCTGATCCTTCACCTTAGTACAGAGACAAGCACCGTAACCACCCCCGGCCCACCAATCACTTACTACTACAATGCCCCTTATCCTTCCAACACCAAAACCATCTTGTCGACGCCACCTGCGGCCAAGCGATCTGCCATCCCCGAACTTTCGGACAAGCGAAGCCTCCCGGTGTGGATCGGCACCTACGCCGCCGGGCAAGTCTCAAGTGCCTGCGCCTGTCTTTCCGTCACACCGTCGACCGTGACCGTGACCTCGACCTCCGTGACCGTCGCCCCTACCCCTGTAAGTGTCACCCGCTGTCTAACATCCCCTTCTTCCAGCTCCCTCCCACCCAGTCTTATTGCCACCCGCTCCCGACCACTGACCACGCCCTCCCGACACAGACCGTCACCGCCACCGTCACCCGCACCGTCACCACCATCACCACAACCACCACAACCACCATCACCGGCCCTCGCCCCACTGTCAGCACCTGCGCCGACTACCAATCCTCTCCCCTCAACGCCGCCTACTCCTACCTCGCCCCGGCCGACGTCGCCTCCTTCAGCGTGCAGACGACCTACGTGTCCGACCTGATCCAGTGCTGCAACTCCTGCTACACCACCCCCAACTGCATCACCTACACCTTCGTCAACGTCGGCTTCGCGTTGCAGTGCAACAAGTACGTCTTACCCGGCAACGGCGCCCTGGGGAACCCGAACCCCGTCCCACCCGTCGTGGGCTATAACGCGCAGTGTCCGTTGGGGATCTTCAAGGGGACGAGGCAGGTAACGAGTGGAGGGCCTCAGTTGGCGATCGGGCCGTGCTTGGATGCCAATTATGCGAATTGAGCGCGAGAGGGCGGGATGGGGGAGTGGTTGGTTAGTGTGCGGTAGAGAACCGTGGCATAAGATAAAGCCTGCTTGTTCTTTTTGGACAGGACATGTCCTAGTAGAGTAGAACTGCAGCGCATCAAGCATTATACGAAGACGATTGACAAATTTCTTCGTCAACCCGCAACGTGACCCCATCTCAAGAAATGCAAGAAGAAAAACGGGTTTTTACAGAGAAGGCCTTCAAGTGTTGTATCATGAGTGCTGATCATACTTAAATATCCAGAGTCAGCTTTATTATTTAATCTGAGCTAAGTATGGGGCTCAATCCCCCACCCTACGGGCAGATATTGGGTTAATTGAGATTTTGTCGTTGCGAGGAACGGTACTCCGTAGTCGAGGAGAGACGTTTCAAACAGATTTCGCTTGGCCCTAGTACTCTACCTAGGTACTCGTAAGCCCAAAGCTGGCTGTTCTCCGCATAATAATGTTTAAATTCCACGCGCTGGCGTCTAACTTTGACGCGCTGCTAAGTCAATGACGCTATCACTGCCGCCAACCAACACGCCAACTCGGAATGAACCCATAAGTTGATGTCTGGGCATGGACGCTTCCCCAATCAAGCACCCGGGGTCAGATCAGGGGAGTGAATATGGCTCAGACTTCACTGCTGAGGAGGAGGATCTGGTGAACGAACTATTGGCCAAGCTCCCCACGCAGCAGGGCAGTTCCAGTAACTTTGCCGTCACCAACATCGAGGACGATGAAGAGCCAGGCGCCGCGAAAGTGCCTCGCGTACTTGGCCGGGAACGATGGAGTCGAAGTGGTACGCCGCTGTCTACGGTCAAGGAAGCTGGGGTCTCAATTGAGGCGTATGGTAACGGCGACGACTCGAACGGTGAGGATAGTTACCAGGTGCCGGAGGCAAGGCTGACTGACCCTCAAGCGCTTAGTTGAAAGCGACCAAAGTCGCGCCGAACGGCAACGATCAGTGTCCGTAGAACCTACCATGAAGTCTGATGCTCCAGATGCGAGGTCACCCCTGGAGCGCTTCCGTACCGCACCGAAGAAAGCTCTTTCGGTTACAGACCTCATTTCGCCGTCATGGTGCGAGCTGCAGTACTGGTACACACTCACCAAACATGGACGGAAAAAGCGCACACCAGCGATGAGGCAGGGCTCTGCCGTACATAAAACCTTGGAGGATCAGGTCCACAAGTCTGTGGCGGTCAGTATAGAAACGAAGGAGGATGCGTGGGGCTTACGGATATGGAACATAATTCAAGGTCTGCGGACGCTGAGAGATACCGGCATGACTCGGGAACTCGAGATATGGGGTGTGATTGACGGGCAAGTGGTCAATGGGGTCATCGATGAGCTGTCGTACATATGTCCTGATCGGGAGCTCGAGGAGGAAATCACAGCAAGAACCGCACATGGGAAGGGAGGCAAGAAGGCCATCGCCGCAGACCAGACGACCATCACAGACTTCATGAAGTCGCCCGGTGGCGCAGCGTTGAAGAACAGCGTCATCCGTGACATCCGCAGCATCGCCAAACCCTCGTCAAAGATCTACCTGACAGACGTCAAGACCCGTGGCACGAACTCAATCCCCAAAGGCGCCTCCTTCCGCCCAACGCTCATGCAACTAATGCTCTACCGCCACCTTCTCTCCCACCTCGCCAGCAACAAAGTCGACGCCAGCGTGCTCTTCAAGCGCTACGAGCTCGACCCCTCCGCCACCTTCACCGACGGCTTCATCGCCCAAGTCGGCAGCCTGAACGAAGTCTTCTACGACGCCCCCACCGACCCGGCCGACAGCCAACAGGAGGACCTCCCGGACTCCAGCCAAGACTCGATGCAAGTCCTCCTCGATCATAACTCCCTCGCCCAGCTCTGGGCGCTGATGATCCAGGAGTTTCAGCGCACGATGCCACAAGGAGCCGGCAGCGTCGGCGAGGTGCTGAAGGCCGAATATCGAGACCAGATCGACGGCTCCATACTCGGCATCAAGACGTTCATGTACGATGATGGCGTTTTGCAAACTTACATTGCGGATGAGATGCGCTGGTGGAAGGGCCAGAGAGAGGCGCAGGGCGTGGCGATCGAGGAGGCGTATAAATGCAGGATCTGCGAATTCGCGGAGGGCTGCGAGTGGCGGAAGGGGAAGATCGAGGAGGCGACGCATGCGCATCGGACGAGGGCCAGGAGTGTGGTGTAGTAGCGTTTGTACAAAGATCGGAGGGCGATGGCATTCCAGGGCGTTCATCTACTGCGGGCATACAGATGGGCACGGGGCTTTCGCCGTTGGTGCGGAGTCTACATCTGTCGGGTTTCTTAGCGTCTATAAAATCTAGACATATATGGACTTGGCAGCTACTAGAGTTGCAAGTATATCACTTCTCGCACGCACATCAATGCTTCTGTGATTCCAGGGATGAGATGGTGACGAGTAGAAAAGAAGCGTGTATATACATTCATTGCACGCCATATCAGCATATGACAATAACAATAGTGCAAGGCTATGTACTCTAGTACGGATACTGATGCACCTCCTCCTCCTTCTCCACCTCCAGCCCATTCGCCACCTGCTCCTCATGCTTCTTATCCAAATACTCCAACAACACATCCTGATACCGCTCCCTGCCCTTATACTTCCCCACATCGTCGCCCCAACTCCTGACCGCAGCCGCCAACCGTCCCGGCACATACGGCTGCTCCGCGATCTCCGTGATGGGGTGGAAATACGTGCGGATCGTAAAGACGACGCCGCCGGACCGTGGCAGGCGTCTCAAGCTCTGGCGCTCGGTGCGGAAATAGTGATGCTGGATGGCCTTGTTCTTCTCGGCCGTGTACCAGCCGATGCCCTTGCTATCCTCGTCGCCGATGCTGCGGCTCCACGCCAGCTCGTCGTCGACCTGGATGAAGTAGTTGTTGCGCAGGACGGGCCCGTTGGGCTGCACGCGGCGGAAGAAGTTCATCATGCCCTTTTCCAGCTTCTCGCGGAAGCCCGGCACGTCGCCCGAGGTGTGGATCTCCGAGAGCGGCATGCCGAATTTGTCTTCGAGGCGCCAGAAGCCGGCGAGGAGGATGGCGCCGGCCAGGAGGTAGTATTGCCCGTCCGGCCGCTCGAACATGATGGCCAGGTCGTCTTGGACCATCCGTGCGGCCATTTGCATGGGGTCTTCGGCGAGGGGCCGTTCGATGATGTTGAAGCTCTCGCCGGTAAGGAGGTTGTCCATGCCGACTGCGGTCTTACGGTACAGAGAGGGATATCGCTGGGGGAGATAGTCGCAGCTATCGAGGAGTGTCAGTCCTGCTTGACTCGGGATAACATGAACTTGCGTACAATTCTTCGAGCAGTTCCACCGCTCCATCAAAGGCTTCCGGAGCTGTCCTACAGCACTTGTGCCCGCGCTCTTTGATTCGCCTAGCTTTATCGGCGTGATATCGAGGATAGTGGTTGTCCAACTCTGGCATTTGAGTCAGCGGGTGCCAGCGGAGAGATTTACATCTGCTTACCTATCCACTCGTCCCAATTCATCGATCGAAGCCCCATTGTGATATAATACCTAAATGACACACATCAGGAAAGTATCGAAACTGTCCAGTATATAGAACTCACGGTCCATGCCTGAAAGGTCGATATGGTAAAGGTTTGGTAGTGTGAACATCCCAATTCGGATAGGGCGGCGCGGCCGGTCTCTTGAAGTCTACCGGAATCCACTCTGATTGTATAAATCAGCGACTATCAATATCACTTTTCGAGTGAGTATCCTACCTCCGGGCTGTCTTTCGGGAGCCTTGAATTTGCTCGGTGTTCTCGCCGCGGGCTTCTCAAGATCTGGCGTGCTTGCTCGCTGTATCGCTGGCCTTTTGAACTTCCGGAAAGCGGAAATGACGAGCCATCCCGCGAATGCTACAATCAAGACTCCGTAGAGGATCGGCTTTGGATGTGATGCAATTTCTCGCAGAGTTTCTGATATTCTGCCAGAATCGAAGAAGTCATGCGCCCAGCGCTGGTACTTATCCATCATTGCAGCAGCGTTAAGAGACTGTAAAGGGGTGCTCAGGTAATATCAAGCCCACGATTGATCTCTGAAGTGAAGATGAGATGGCTGGGTAAATCGTCTCTTATTATTGGGATTCCGTGGCAACATGATTGGAGAGTATCTGAGTTTGTGGGGTAAAGCGTCTAAGACTCGCGGGGTTTATCGTCATGGCTTCTTTGCTTATCGTGGTGGTGGTGGTGGTACAAGATCCCATCGTGGTCGGATTCGTTGCCCGTTTCAGGTTAAGCGGTCCTTCGCCGAACTCACCGGCTATATCAACGCTTAAGAGACACATTGAAATACCAAGGCCGAACCCGGCTATGATTATCGCTAATCTGTACCTTGCAACCTAGGACTTCGAGGTTTAGCTGTTTTGCGTCGAAGAAGACAGTAACGGCCCCATCGCCGGCGGAATCGACCGGGCACAATATTGCTGTCTGGAAGCCACAGCGTCCGCCCCACTAAATTTGTTCTTGATGCATCTAGAAATTCAGTGCACTGCATTTCTTCCCAATTCTCGGTATCAAGTGTGTAGTTGGGTTCCAGCTGAGACGGTTCCGATCCGGGGAAGTAAGAGTCAACCATATAAGAGCAGTGCTCTATTTCGACCTGCTTGACTTTAGCGGCTGCTGAGCAAGAGATAGAGTGACCCTGCTCACATATTTGCTAGGGTCTGCAATATTCTGATCATTCATTCCAGGGGGTATCAGCCACGTCCCGGCGAAGAAACCGAAACCAACTTGCGCCTCATTAAACTCGCCAGGCAACAGGCCGTCGAACGCGCTTTTGACGAATTTTGCCCGCATCCCGTTTGGCAAAAAGTAGGAGGAAGGAAATCGGTACCACTCTTTTCCGTAGCATACGGTCTCACCCGGTTTGGCCATACCCGATCCTTCTAAGGCTCCGTAGATGGTGAGTGGAGCACGGTATGCGGTTATCATACCAAAGGTCCTTAGAAGTCCAGTATCAATGGCGAAGATGACAAACCCACTGGCGAAGACGAGTTTAACTTTCCCTGGGACTCTACCAAGCAATGCATTTGGATTCGAGGATCCGATAAAAGTAAATATAATGTGCAAGGCAAGGGCTGCATTGAGTCCGAGGAAAGGGTACGCCGGATACATGAACCTCTCCTCCTTGTGCGGTTGCGTGGTGAAAAGTACAAGCCACACATAGAAAGGAGTCACAAATACCACGCTTCGTAGTAAGGTCTGCTTGGTGGTTGTGGGTGACCGGAGCAAGTACTGCAAGCAAAGGAGTGGCCCAACAGCCATTGCGAGGACAAACCAGACGTTGAAATTGAGAAGTAGATTCCGTAGATAGAAATCCCAGGGCTCAGTACCGAAGATGTTTGGTCCCTTGCCAGAGCCGCTGAACACATTATACCATACGATACGCCAAGGCACGACTACTACTTTGTGGTAGAAGAAGGTATCCATGGCTACTTGTAATGCCTAGATCGGTCAGCACATGGAAGCAGTTCGAGTCAATAGACCGGTGTGTACCAAAACCAGCAAAGACCTCACAGTTCCATCAAGAAACCTCCGCGCAACCACTATTCCCTCTCTTGTCAGAGTAGCGAGAATGAGTTCCTCAAGCAGGAACGGTGTTATCAGAGCCACTGCGAAAGGCCATCCCACGATTCCTCCAATGCCAAACCACATTATCCCCTGAGCGGTTCTTGATCCTCCTCGCCAGTCCATAAAGGCAGACATACCCAGCATGGTGGTATACATGGCAAAGCTGGACGGAAGATAGGCGGCCGAAGCGTGGAACATGCCAGGGCTGGACACCAATATGATCATGAACAGTATTGCGATCCTAGGATTCAAAGTCCGGGAGATGACGGAGTAGAGGCGAGCCTCGCAGATAGCACACGTCAGAGCAAGTACAGTCCGGATGAAGTAAAACTCGAATGTCTTCGTTCGGGATAGGAGAGATCCAAGCTTGCCGATGGCTGCATGTATAACAATGTAAAGCCAACTTCGGATTGAGTACTCAGGGGAGTATTCCCAGGTCTGCAAACCGTAGCCATGGTTTAGATAATGTGTAGGTTCCCAGTAGTTGAACACTTCGTCGCAATCCTGTATTGGCGCATAAAGTGCGGCCAGAAAATTAGCAAGGAGGAAAATGTAGAAGGCTACGATCGGATACAGGAGGAATTGGCCTGGCGCCTGCCGTTGGGGACTATTGAAGTCATCAGCATTGTCCTGATTCATGAGTATGAGGACTGGATCTTACGGTTTCGCCATACTCTGAGGAGCTTCAAAGTCGGTACCACCTGCCTGAGCAAAGCTTCGATGTCGTTCAGAAGTAGTAATATCCTCCTCCTTGTGGGAAATCATGTGCTGGTCATAGCTCCTGATCCCCGGTCAGTGTAGCGAGCTACCTAGGTAGTCCCGCTGCCATAAAAACTTCCAAGCTAACAAGTTCAGGGTCCCCTCGGTCTGATTCCAATTGACGAATAGTCGAGCAATTTCTGAATTATACGGATTTCTTGACATATGGGCGTCCACAATGTCTCAGAATGATCTCATGAACTTGGAAATGGATATTCAGAACTCTGGGGCGGAGACTATTGTTGCTACAACTACTACAACTGCCGTTGAAACTAACAGCTCTACACAACGATCGCCCGCAGTGGATGGACATGCAGAGACACCCAAGGAGAATCCGGTGGAAGAGGGGCGGATCATGATTGATTCTACTATCTCAGTAGACGCAACTAAGGACGATATCAGTTCTAATGGCGCTACAACTGTGAATTATACGGACAGATCCTCAAAACAACCCATCCAGGTCAACGGAGATACAGAGGCACCAAACTCAGCTTCAGTTGAAGGCGAACATGATGGAGTTGAGCTTGCTAAAGTGGATAATATACATATAAATGATGGAAGGGCAGAGGGCGCTGCACCTGCTATGGACAACAATAGCTTCTCACAGTTAACGGCGCTGGTGAACGGTCATACAGAGTCACTAGTTCCAACCTCGGTGGGAGGCAGCAACGATGAAACCTCTCGAGCTGCCCTTGACAACTCGAAGGTCAAGACTGAAGAATCAGAGGACGTTGTAGCTCCTGAGCCAAGGTCAGAAGGAGAAGAGGGAGCAGAATGGGAAATCGACTCCTCCCTTATCCAGTCATCGTCATCCGATATCTCCTCAGACTCATACAGCGCCTCCGGCGATAGCGATGCTAGTGACGAAGAGGAATACACACTGCTGGACCCGGCAGAGCAAGCGAGAATGCTCATGGAAGGAGACGGTGGCTCCGATGATGAAGGCGGAAAGAAGGGAGACAAAGGTACCGTAGGAGGTCAATTGAGAACCAAGAATGAGAAACCGGACGATATTGTGGAGAAGCCTGATGTCAAGGTGACGTCGGATATGGCTGTTGAAGAACTAGGCGTCGTGGAGAACACAGTCGAGAACCTTGTTTTGATCAAAGCCAAAACATCCGGCGAATATCGAGTCCTCGAGACCGGATCTGTCCTCTGCCTTGAAGACAGAACGGTCATAGGAGTGGTCGCCGAGACGTTGGGTAGAGTACAGCAACCATACTACTCAGTCCGCTTCACCAATGCCGCTGGAATAGCAGAAGCTGGTATAGCAAAAGACAAGAAAATATACTATGTCGAGCAACATTCAACTTATGTCTTCACGCAGCCGTTAAAGGCGGTCAAAGGCTCTGATGCTTCCAATCTCCACGACGAAGAAGTTGGAGAGGACGAGCTGGAGTTTTCGGATGACGAGGCGGAAGCTGAATATAAGAGACGAGTCAAGCAGGATCGACGTGCACGAAAGGATGCAAGATTCGGAACGAACAGCGGACCGAGATCTAATGGTTCAAGACAGGATGTATCAATGAAGTTCGACGACAGCAAGGAAACCAAATATGAGGATAACGATGGAGACGAGCTCTATACCCCTTTAGCTAGACCGGCGAATCTACATGAACTAATGGGCCGAGGGGGAATGCCAGTGGAAGGCCGTACCGTCCACGCTGGGGCAAGCCGAGGCCGGCACGGCAGCAGAGGCGGAAATGATCGCGGTCGAGGAAGAGGCGACCGCGGAAGAGGAGGTCGATCTGGACGTGGAGATAGAGGTAGAGAGCGCTATGGACGAAGCATTGGTTCCGGGGGACAAAACGGAGCGGGACGGCCGACACACCAGGATCAGTATCAAAACAACTACGGCGCACCTCTGATGTCACCCACAGCCCCACCAACCTTCTCACCACAGCAGACACATCAGGCGCCACAGACAGACACGTACTCCCCTCAAGCGTCCTCTCAACCGCCATTCCAGCATATATACCCTCCGCAAAGCTTTCCACCACCTCAGCAAGCCTTCCCCCAACCGCACCAGTCCCCACAACCTGGATTCTCCATGCTTCCGGCGAACTACCATGGTCAGCAGCAACAACGATATTCCGCACAACAACAATACCAACCACCCCAGCCGTATTCCCCGCCCTCACATCTCCCACACAAACATCAACACCCACAACCTTACCAATACCCTTCATACCAACAACAGCTACAACACCACCCAAACCAACAACCCACACCCCACCCCACCCAGAATCCGTCCCTCCCCCCCGGCGCCTTCCTCAACCCCGCTTTCTTCCGCAACCAACTCCAACCCCAACCCCAACAAATACAACCACAACAACAGTCATCACTACCCAGCCAATACCCGATGCAGAACGCCTGGTCTCCACCGCAACCACAACCACATCCACATCCACATCAACCACCATCGGCAGCTCTCCGCCACCAGTACCCCTCTCCGGCGCAAACCCAATGGCCGGCACCGACGGCTTATGGGGCGGGGCCTAGGCATGGACAAGGGCAAGGGCAAGGGCAAGGGGTGGAATCAGCGAAAGGTCAAGGACAGGAAGCGGCGTTTCGGCTTGCGCAGGAGAAGCTGGATATCTTGAGGGGGTTGCGCGGTGGGGCTGGGGGTGGGGGTTGAGGAATGGGGCGATAGTGGCGGGATGTGTGAAATTGAGAAGGACTGATGGGTTGTTTATAGGGGTTATTTCTGCTGCCGCCGCGCTGAGCCCATTGGATCGAGACGCCATAGTGAGAATCAGATAGTGTAGGTTAGGCTAACACAGCAAGGTGGTCACTTCCAACGCCATATGCAGGACTACTCCTATTTGTCCCTTCTTGTGCTATAAGATATGGTACTTTAGATATAATCTGCGCTGTTCTTTGTACCTAAACGCAATTGACAGCGCCCTTTCCAACATCTCAAAACCCGCCTTCGGAGACCCTCAAGGAAAGATACCTCGACGAACCTCCCATCGTCCCCTTACGCATCCCCACGTGCCGATCAGCCGAAAACGAGTAGAGAATCCCATCGGAGATCTACCTCAGTCACACCAAAGCGTCTTCCAACACCACATCCACCCGGCTCGCCTACTTTCGGCCATTCTTTAGAGGCCGTACTGACTCCGACGTTCGAGTCTGGCCGGGACATGGCGCAGGAGCTGCGTGCGGGCCTAGGAGATACAAGGCGGACGAGTGTCGTATGTCGAAGAACGGGGCCGGTAAAGCCTGGATTGGGAGCACTGCCGGTTGGATCATTGTGGCTCGTCGCCGCGGTGACGGGATGGATGCTAGCGGTTGGCGCGAACAGGGATGGTCGCCGATGAGTGAATGGCGGCGAGCGAGAGTGTGATGCGGCGCCGGCAGCTGTGCGGTTCTCGGCGAAGAGGTACTTTTATGCAACAGAGAGAAGTGGGTATTGTGTTGGAAGCATGTGTCTATGATTCTCGAGTTGGTCGTCTATATTGCTGGTATGTCCTCTATCCCATTTCTTTCTATCCATGCCAAACAGCCCAAGAAACTCGTAAAGATGGTCGTAACTCGTACCAATGCACCGGGCGCCCCAGATCACCTACGCCTGTGCGGGAGCAGCTGCTGCCCGAACAGACAGCGGCAGGCCGACGTCCTCGGTCGGGCTCGGTATGTGCTTCACTTTGGCGCCTTCCTCGTCCATAGCCCGCTGATTCAGATACGACAAATATGACTGCCACCCAATCGCCACAACACCTATCGTTCGCGTCAGCACCCATACCCATACCCATCCAACCATCCCCAAACCCCCCCCCTCCCCCATCAAGCCCAAGCACAAAGCACAAGCACGCGCAAGGATCCACTAACCCGCAAAAAGCGCCCGGTTCCTCTCCCCGACAAACGTAAAGCTAAACGCCGTCACGGCCGGCCAGACCTTGCACGAATTGACCCAGCTGACGGGCACGGTGCGGCGAACATGGTCCCACGTCTCGCGCCACGTGTCGCCGGAGAGGAGCGCCTGCATGCCGAAAAAGTAGCTGTTAAAGAGCGGCGCGAAGACGATTTGGTTGAGGGCCACTTTGGCGGCGAGCGAGAGGGCGCGCGAGGAGGGGTAGTTGAAGGTGCGGCCGAGGAAGAGGAACCTGTCGGTCGGTCGGTCAGCGCTGCCGGCATTTCAGGATGCCAGTGCGTTGAGAGGTTGAGAGGGGGATGGGATGAATCTCGAGGCTACGGCATCCACTGACTCAACTTACCAGTGGTAGTTCGGTATCGAGCTCATCCCTCCAATCGCCATGTTGCGCAGCGTCCGGAGAGGGTTATAGGCGTCGCCGCCGATATACTGCGCCGAGAGGTCGCCGGTCATGTAGACGACCAGCGAGCCGGTGAATTGCACGACATACGGTCTTTTGCGCTGGACTCGGCCGAAGGCATTGAAGGCTTTGGAGAGAGGTCCTAGACGCTGCCAGAACGGTTCTTGGGGAGCGACTGTGGCGGGTGGAGGCGTTGGTTTGCTGGTTGGGGGACTTTCGGCGGAGGCAGTTGATGGTTGGGATGATCGCGGAGGCTGCTCGGGGCTGCTGGGGTTCGAGTTATGGCGTTTGGCGACGTGAGGGACGGAGTGCTGCTGGTGCTGGTGCTGGGTTGATCGCCGCCATAGGAGACGGCTGGCTCTCGTTATCATGTCGTTAGGTTATCGTCTGCTTGGGAGCGCAAGCCGTTGAGACGTAAGGGTCCTCTGCCGGGTAGGGCGCTCGCTAGTCAGATGCAGGAACCATGCGACCGAGGAGCCAGAGCCCATGTGTCGGGTATGGTTAGTCGTCTACGAAGCAACTCAGCAAGTCAATGAAAGGGATTGCGAAAGAATCGGTACAACAACTGACATCTTCCTACTCATGCATGAGATACGCGCGTGTTGAATTCGTCGTTAGGGTTATAATAAGCCCGTAGCCAAATATCAGGCCGAACGCCGAATCATACCAAACAAGTGCTCCACTTGCCTACGGAGGATTACGTTACCGTAAGCGGCAGCACCGTCAAGCGTACCGAGTGAGCAGAAAGAGGGTTGATAATCGGTCAATCGTTTAAAGGATCTTGCTATCGAGAAATGCGTCTTGGGAGTGTTTATGAGACTTGTTGGTCTCATGTTCTCATTAAGCTCGATCACATAATTTGAGACACATAGGTAGTGAAGACGAGAAGAATCGTGATTCTACGTCCGTTTCATTCAGTAACACCCGGTACTGATTAATGTACAAGATAACACCATAACCTTCCCATAGCAGACCCTTGATTGAAAGCATCCATCACCATGTCCAGGCCCCTAGTTGTAGAGAAGATAAAGAACGCCCCGAAGCAACCGCTAACCCACATCTCCATGACAGTCGCCATCTCGAAGGCAATCGCGAGTTGGCGAGGACAATGAAGCTGTCAAGTGAGTCGTGAGGTAGTGGCTATGGTGAAGGTATCTAAGAGCGCTCGCCACGGAGACGACGAGCAAGCTGGATATCCTTGGACTCTGGAGAGAATGTTAGCAATGCTCATGGTAGTTAGGAGAGGATGGATGACTCACGGATGGTGACACGCTTGGCGTGAATGGCGCACAAGTTGGTGTCCTCAAAGAGCGAGACGAGGTAAGCCTCAACGGACTCCTGAAGAGCACCGATGGCGGAAGACTGGAAGCGAAGATCCGACTTGAAGTCCTGAGCGATTTCACGGACCAAGCGCTGGAAGGGCAGCTTGCGGATCAGGAGCTCGGTCGACTTCTGGTAGCGACGGATTTCACGGAGAGCGACGGTACCTAAGACGCGTTGTTAGTATGATATAAGTCGCGTCAAGAAGGTTGAAATGAGCTGTACCAGGCTTGTATCGGTGAGGCTTCTTGACACCACCGGTAGACGGGGCGGATTTACGAGCGGCTTTGGAGGCGAGTTGCTTACGCGGGGCTTTGCCACCGGTGGATTTACCTGTAGAAGTGATGTTAGTAATGTTGTTGATGTGAGTTGAAGTTATGGTTGATGTTGTTGTTGGTGGTGAGGTAGCGACAGCGAGATCGCGACCGGTAATGACGCGACGAGATGGTGAGGAAGTGATAGTGATAACTCACGAGCTGTCTGCTTGGTACGAGCCATCGTAAATGAGGTGTAGTGATGTATTTGTTGTTGTAGTTAGATGAAATTCGATGAGTTGGTGTTGAGGTCGATGATGTTGGTCGACGATGTTGTTGGGTGGTGGATGGATGTAAGAAAGAAAGTGGATGAGTGGGGGGAGACGTCCTTTTGTGACAGGAAATGGCGCTAGTGGGGAGAGTTGATCTTGGGTGCGCAGTCGAAAGGAAAGCGCGCTAACGAAGTTGGAAAGAACATCAGTTTTGAAAGTTCTCAGTTTGAGCGTCTTTCAAGGCAGTCATTTCGCGACCGAGCTTTTGCTGTATTTTGGCTGCCACTTCCAATTTTAGCGCCATACCTTTAGCCGAGTCGACCCTTCCAAAACATCAACGACAACTTCCACAGGGAGAGATAATTATTATAATAATAAATATTTACAATTGAAATGGGTTTCAAATGAGTACATCATGTAGAACACCTTCAGTATTACTTTCTATGCCATCAAATAAATCGTAGAACCTCAATATCTCTTTGGATCAGTCATCGAGCATCGCTCTTTCACCACCGAGTGACTTGTTCCTTCCTCTTTCGGTACTACGGGTTAGGTGGGTGATCTCGGCAATTGCCGTGGGCAAGAACGCCCATGGTTTAAGTGCCTAAAACCTCGACCCAAATCGAATATATCTATCCCGCATCCCACCAACCAACGACTCCATCATTCAACAAACCCGCGTCCAACGACCAACAATCACCACCTTCATCACCAACATCTACTTCAGCTTCTAAAGCTTACCTTATCTAACCTCCATCAATCAACATGACTGGACGTAAGTCAAACCACCCGTCCTCGTCCCAGGACGCGACAACACCCCTTCCATCTACCCTCACCCAACTGACACACTCTCCTCTACCTAGGCGGCAAAGGTGGCAAGGGTCTCGGCAAGGGCGGCGCCAAGCGTCACCGAAAGATTCTCCGCGACAACATCCAGGGCATCACCAAGCCCGCCATCCGGCGTCTGGCGCGTCGTGGCGGTGTCAAGCGTATCTCGGCCAGTACGTCGACCTCTCCCATCCACCAATCTCTCCAAAGAACTCCCTCTGACGTGTGTCACCAGTGATCTACGAGGAGACGCGCGGTGTCCTGAAGACCTTCCTCGAGGGTGTCATCCGCGACGCCGTCACATACACCGAGCACGCCAAGCGCAAGACCGTCACTTCCCTCGATGTCGTCTACGCGCTGAAGAGACAGGGCCGTAAGTCTCCCCCACCCTACATATCTACCTACACCATGCCACACACATCGTCTAACATTACCCATAGGTACTCTCTACGGTTTCGGTGGTTAGACGCGTCCCCATCTCTTTTGCTCTTCACGAACATTCTCTCTCTCGGGCTTTGACAAATCGGAGTGGGGATGACTCAACGGGAATCTTGCTTTTTACCGGTCATCACGGGGCTTTTTATTTGTATCATAGGTTCTGGGGAGTCATGAGCTGCGCCGCTATGCAGCGCGGAATGAATGCCAGATAATCCAAAACTGGAGCTTCTATTGGTACCAAGTAAAATCTATGAGTGCCTCGTGACGCGTCTGACTCATACCTCGCCCGTAGCGCTTTCCGGCTTTTGTTTTTTCGAATTCGCGTTCGAGGTGGACTCATCGAGACGGTGGTGGTCGGACCCGCATCCGAGCCCAACCGACAGGGCAGCCCATGTGACTCGGGGGAGTCGGGATGGCCCTCAAACCCTACATGCCGCAGCAGACCCTTCCATCAAAAAGGTAGCATTGCGCTGCAAGCTCACGGTACACTACGACAACGCCATGTCATTATTACCGAACCGATACACCCTGCTCCTCCCTTCCTTCATTTCAGTCAAAGTGAATGGACCTTTGGTCGACCACGTTCATTGTCCGTTGCGGGCCGCCTCTTCCCTCGTAGGGAGCTGAGCTCGTGTGCTGCCTGGTATACGGACGAGAAGGTGCGGAGATTGTAGAAGGGCTGAAGGGGTGAATAGGGTATGGAGTGATGCGCACGTAAGTGGTACTCCAGCTCTCCGTTACGGAGCCCAGGTGTGTGATAGTCGGCGACCTACGAGATGAAAGCATGTAGAAGAGATTGGTTCGAGATGGAGGGATGCATGAGTCGAGATGGCAGGAAGTGTGATGGTTGTGGAACGGTGTGTGGTTTCTGTAATAGTCTGGGCTGTGAGGTTAGGTAGAACGAAGTGGGGACGGTAGATACGATTGCAGTGGGGTATATTATGTGATGTCTCCCTTTATCTCGATTGTTTGGGGTGATTTGGTGGTGAGAGATGGTGATTCGGGGGCGGTAGGAGAATGGTACTCCAACAGAATGATAGGGTCGTTCGTTCAATTGCTTGCTCTCTGTAGGTCATGAGTCCCCCGACTTCAACGCAGCGTATTCGACCTGGACTCGACAGAACGCCCTGTTCGGCACGAAGGATAGACAAAAAACAGTGTGGACGTGGTCTTGTGCTTGTGTATAGCACGGTCGCTACTCCTCTCTGCGGTAATTGAGCAATGAAGGCCGGCCTTTGGTATATAGCGATGGAGATTTGTGAATTTTTGTCTCTGAGTTCGATGCTGCGTCGTAGGGTAAACTGTAGTCCAGTGCGATCTGCCAACACCCGATGTAGGAGCCATCCTTGATAATAGATCTAGTCTTATGCTACCATATCCGAGTTCTCTGGCATGTGTACGATGTAGGTAGCATTTTCGGTGTATCCTGAGCTAGGGTCAGAATCTTGAGCCTAATTCCGATTGCACGTTCAGTATCATGACGAAGCGGTGAGATAGGGCCGACTTCACCCGTGCCAAGACACCTCCAACGATAGCAGGAGCTGGGAAACTTGTTTTCTCGGCTTGAAGTGTCCTGATGCAGAAGAAGGATCTCGCTACCGACGTGAGAAGGAGTAGACATTCTGACTTGTCGTGACATTCCGGGGATCTCAATAGCTGCCCTCCAGAGAGTAGCGACCATGTCCATTGGACCGGATGTGGTCGACGGTCTCCCGGGCCAGACCAACTCGCTTGAAAAGCATAGCTACTAGAAAAGCCTCACTCCGATCTCGTCAGTCCTGAGCGCTTTCTACTGGAAGCCAGAAGCGGTCCCGGAGCCACGTCACCCCTTGGCTTGACGTAACTGATGATGTTGAGTGACCTAATTGTAGGTATTGCCACGAAAGATATCCGGAAGGCTTGAAGATGAAACATCTAGCATGCGTCGGGTCATGTTCGTGGGCCCTCTCGGAGTGCTCATGACCAGAAGAGTGGATGCCAGTTTTCTACCTCCAGCATCAGATAGGATGTCCTGTGCTTCTTCTGGAGGGCAGCAGTGGCCGCTCTAAATTTGGATCAGAGAAGTTTCATGTCGAAAAGAAAGTTAAGCGTGACGTGATTGCCATTGGAACGTGACAGTGGCGGTCTGGCGACATGAAGGGTTCAGGACGGTATGGCTTCAGGCACCAGGATGCTTTTGCTTGGGCTTGGAAAGAGATCATGAACAAGTCGTTGAGACAGAAATAGAAACAACTGAGAATCGATATATCGTGCTCAGAGATGCACAGACGCAAGATATTAGCTTGAAACACATGGAGATCTGATCCGAGATACCAGATTGTTGTACGTATGGACCTACGACCACTATAGGCTTAAGTTTCATCTTTGCCACCTCAGTGTGAGCTTCCTTAGTCGAGTGCTGGTCATCGATTTTTGTAGCAAACTGAATATAGAAACGCAATTGTTCTCCTTGAGAGATCGACAACTAGACAAGTGAAAGAGAAAGATGGGCATTCGAAAGGCGAAACGGACAAGAATAGATATAAGCATAAACTCATGAGTTGATCAGCAACAGTAGAGTATGGGTTCTACAAATAACGATGTTATCTATTGGTCCAACGCGGTTTGTAAGGCTTTAATTCATACCTGGGTAGTCGTGAAGGGAATAAGTCGTTGTCGATCCACAGCGATCTTAACTGTATGGGTACACCGGCGTGTGGGGAGGCTCCAAATGACAGGGTAGGGCTATCTTACAGGTACTTGACCATCTCCGCGCAACCATGCAAAGCAACGTTACCTTAACAGCAGTAGGGCAGCCCAAGGCGTCGGGTGGTGGGGATCTAGGCCTGCCAAGAACCTTGTGCGAAAATTTCTTCCAGAGGGTTCCAATCCACTGCTCAGCCCCAAAGATCGGCAACACTAAGCCACGATAGTTCTGGTGTGTCGCCCGAAGAAGAAGTTGTACGCTAGGTTAAGGTTACTCAAGTGCCGTGAATCCCCAGAAGCACGGACACCTTAGCCTTCCCACGACGAGTCTGGGCTTGTGGCGCTACCCTACCCGCGCTGGTTGTGGCTGGTTCATGTTGAACACCTCAACATCGCATTATTATTATTATTCACTGTGTCTTCAATTCTCGCGGTACTCATGTCATCCCAATCCATATTCGGGTATACCGACAGCTATCTAGTCCCTCTGCGCGCGTGTGATCGCAGCTGACTCTGTACTGTTTGATAGGAACGATGATATCCGTACTTGGAGCCCACTCCACCGTACTCGTCAAGCGCATCCGAGAAGAGTCCGAACCGATCCGAACACCTTAGGGTTCTCACCGCCCACAGTATGATTTTACAACCCTCAGGTGATAGATGACGAATGGCGTAGTCAGCCATCTCCTCCACTATGTGGTAGCATTCATAAGGTATTATAGAAGCATAGTAGGCAGCTGATAGCGCTCTCCAAATGTTCTGTAAGTGTCCGACAATATGGGCCGAGGATGTTACTGCGCGAGATGCACGTGGTTGGATGGGTCAAGCAACACTGCAACGTACTGCTTGAATGATTCCAAAACCGCAGGTTGATGCATGAAGTCTACTAACGTCCGCAACGTTGTGTCAGTGGGAAAGTAGGAGCCAGATTCAAACCGAGCCCGACGTATCCGCGTGTTGCTCTACAGAATCAAGCCGTTTCCGGCCCGGCATCAAGTATCTCCGCCCGGGTATGCGAAAGTCGCAGTCCACTCTACGTTCCTAAGCCCTATTTCTGCGTGTAGGTCAAAGTAAGCAGATAAATGAGGCGCAGTACTGTGAACTATTGATTCTCCAGAAGTCGATCTTTCCGTGGGTTTGATTTGGATGTATGTCAATTGCTAAAAATGGTGCAGTCGATCATTGCCAAAGACTGTAGGAGTATTCGAAACCTCGGGAGAGAGCTACCCGAATAAGGGTTACTACTGTGTGAGAGAAGGGTAAGGATGGAGAAAGCCGTCAGGGCCTTCGGCTGACATGGGAGTCCCCCCAGTAGAGAAAAGTTTTTCGTTGTTCCATCATACCGATTGGTAGCTTGGGGCTTTTGACATAAGCGACCACTAATCCGTATGCCGTTAGCCTCGGCGATACCCTGCAGAAGATGTGCACAAATGACGTCGAGCACGCCGATGATGCGTTTGATGGAAATGGAGGGGGGTGTCATTATTATCTGCACGAGAGGAACAGGAGAAGACTGACCAGGAGTTTATTATGGATTGACAACAAAGCTCTGAGCCCCGAATCTCGATACTAATATCACAGACAATCCGGTCACCCACCCTCCCAGGACTTAATATCATTATTTGAAAGACTCGTTCATCCACAGCCTCCTTGTCTACGAATACATTATTCCTCATCCGTCCATCAATCGATTCATTCCTCTACCTCATCGATATCCTTCTTCTAAGACTTTCCATTATCATCGATCAGTACCTCCTGCACTCACACGCGACCACTACATTGCACGACATTACATTTGCATTGCTCTTCGTTCGGCATTGACTCTACGGCCGACTCACCCGCCTTACCCGGATACATTCGTTGACTCGATTGTTTCAATATCAAATTCCACTTTCGCCACCCGTACAAAACCGGAGTCTTTATCCCACTATCTCCGGAGTCTACGTCTAAGATGTTAGCTCATTATCCACAACCGCAACAGTTGGCTGAGCACTTCCAATATTCCGACCTACCTTCACCATCCGCCTCTTTTATACCTTCCTTCTACACTGCTGCATACTCGACCTCAACGCCCTCGCCATCCGAGATCAAACAGAGACGCCTACGAAATCACTACTTCGACCTGACAGCTCCCATCAACACCTCTGAAGCATACAATCTCCCAGACAGTCACTGGGATAGTTCGGCCACTCAACACCTGAACCATCCACCTATCCGACTTCAACAAGCAACTCCGAGCCCAGGCGGCTTTCAAGACTCAGTGCCGACGCAAATGTCAGTGCTCTCACAAGCTGCCGTACCTTTGGACGTCTGGGAGCAGTATGATGGTTCGCAGAATCACCTGAATCTGTCGGTTGTGCCGCGTCAGCACCTAGGGCATAGGCGAGCATCTTCCAGCTCATCCGCTGGCTCTGTCGGGCCAGCTTCTCCATACAGCCAGACGATATCCTATCCGAGGATAGCCCAATCGGGGACGCCGTCCCTTTCGCCTCCCGGCTTCGACGCATGCGAAGCTGACCACGCAGCTACTGTGAGCTACACCAAGCCATTACCCACACCCTCCCACAGCCCGTCCCAGGAGTCGTTCCTAGGGCCCGTTTACCCGAACTACAACCATACTATGCACGACGCTGCATCTCAGATGGCGGCTCACATGGCCAAGCAACAAGCTCTGATAGCACAACACAGCTCTGCAGAAGAGGACACGCCTGCATTCTCATATTCAGGACGTCAGTCAGTGTCCAGCATGAGTCACAACGACCCGATGACACCTCAGACGGCATACGCCGAGGACCTCGACGATGGATCAAACGGACAGTCGACCGGTAAGAACGAACCTTTCCTATTGGCAGCATCTGAATGGACGAGTACTCATTATTGGGATCATCTAGGTTTTCAAATTCAAGTACCGAACCTCGACAGAACAATGTCTGCAATCTACCAAGACGAGCTCTTCAACCCAGCTTCTGACTCTGCAACATCGGCGTCGGTACAGCCAACTCAACATACACCCACCAGCAACAAGGCCCTCCTCTCACCATACCGAACAGTATTTTCGGAGCGGTTACAAGCAGCCAATAACAGTCATCTATCTGCACGCTCACAGTCACCGGCCAGCACGATATCACGTCAGCGCTCACCATTCCGGGAGGGCTCCCCATACGCAGGTCCGATGGACAGTTACGGGAGTCAACCTTCGGCGCACGCAAGGCTCGGCTCTGCAGCTCAACTGAGGGAACAACAGAAGGCAGATGCCGCTGCATTGGCCCTCGCTCAGCACCAAGCAGCGAAGGAGGACGTGTCAACCCCGAAGACCATTTCGCCAAAGGATGCTCTTCTAGAATACCACGAGTCCGAAGAAGACTCAAACACACCTTTATTCCCCTCCAACCACCCAACGATGCAATACGGTTCCACGCAGTACACTGGGAGCGCGAATCTCGCGGGGAGCACAGTGAGTGATGTAGACGACAATGTCACCGAGCAGAGCTACAATAGCATGGCGACTACAAGAAGGCAGAGTTCGTCGGATTTCTCTACGGCTTCCGGTGTTCTACAAAGCGCTCCGTCCTTCAACTTCGTGCCACCGTCCGTTCCAGGTGGCATTAACATGCCTCAGCAATATCCCTTCATCGCCCAGCAACAGCGGCGACAACAAAGTCTACGGAGAGCATCGGACTCGATCCCAGAATTTCCGGCACATCTGACGTCGATGGAGTCCAGCGCGAGCGACGCTGGCGTTGCGGATGCGGCAAAGGAGATCAAGCGACCGACGAATACGATGGCCGATGGCGGCACATATACCTGCACTTATCACGGTTGCACTCTACGATTCGAGACGCCAGCGAAGCTGCAAAAGCACAAACGCGAAGGGCACCGGCAATCGACACCTCTGGTCGGTGGGTCGAGCTCACATGTTGGGACTGGGATCGGCAGTGGCAGCGGGATGACCTCGGCGGCGCTTATGCGAAATAGTCAAGCGGGACCACACAAATGCGAGCGCATCAACCCCTCAACCGGAAAGCCGTGCAACACCATCTTCTCGCGACCCTACGATCTCACTCGGCACGAAGACACCATCCACAACGCGCGCAAGCAGAAGGTCCGCTGTCACCTGTGCACGGAGGAGAAGACGTTTTCGAGAAATGATGCGTTGACGAGGCACATGCGAGTCGTGCACCCGGAGATTGATTTCCCCGGCAAGACGAGGCGGAGGAACCACGAATAATCAACCACGTCACTTCGAAGATATAATATACAATATATCACATGGCATAATCTGGGTCGAATCACTAATCTGTAATATAATCACACCAGCACATCAACGATTACGATCATCGGGAGTTTCGGGAAAATTCAACCAAGGAGGGATTACGAGCTTATGACATCATGGAATACGGCATTTTTTGCTTTGCACACCACCACCCATTCGTGGTTCTTCTTTCAGCCAGCGCACATTTTAGACAAAGAATGTTCTTTTTCCTTTCTGGACTGGGGTGGGAAAAATTGAATCGATCATGCGTCACCTGTATAATCACGTCTTGGGTTACGACGTGATGGCTGGCTGCTATTACACACATCATACACATCATTGGGTGGCAATCATCACTTGTTTACAAGCAACACCAACCAATGCTTTTATTCTTGGACTTGATTGAACGGTTGTGGGATACCTGTACTCGTATGTACATTAATGTAATATCAGACCTAAAAAAGAAAACGGTCGAGCTCGTGATCAGTATTTATAAGTGGTGTCAACAGAAAGAATGATCCTCTTGGTGACAAAATAACAGCAGAGAGTGACCAAGTGCACACTGTTGTTTTTTAAGGCTCACTGCCCGTATATAAAACCTCGAAGTATGAGCTGCAATAGTCCTATTGTTCTGTTAAAGGTAGCTCTCGTTGGCTGGACCTTTCTTCTTGCGATAAAGACTCATCGAAGGTTACTGACACTCCTGTGCAGCACCGAACTGGCGTAATGAGCGTAGAGGTATACTACGGTAGCTCCTTTCAAATTATCTACGTCTAGGCATACTGTCATTGCCTTTGGGGAAGGACTGTAAAGAGTATTTTAACCAGGATTTCCTCAGATTATTATGGCTTCCTCCATTATGTGATTTGTCTCATAAACTCGAGCGTTTCTACTAGATCAACACCGTTATGCTACAAGATGCATCAATTTTTAGACTGTCACCAAGACTTTGCCAAACAACTAAACCTCTCGTTTTCAGAGCCATGGCAACTGGCACGTTGGATAGGTTAGGGTCAACCAGCAAGAAGTTCAAGTTCGCCAAAGGCATGAGCACCAGCAGTGTTAATATTCTCAAAAGGACCCCAGCCTACTGACTCACTTCTGTGTAGTCCAAATGCAAGCGATGGCGAGACGACACGAAGCCATTAGCCTGCTGCCCGCCGAACAGCTTCTGAGGCAGCTTCTCCTGGACTGCCGAAACAATTTGCCATCCGGTCCTGCTTCGTCCAAGCTCGAAATCTGGTTTACCGGCGGCTGGGTACGGGATAAATTGCTCGGCATCCAGACGTCGGACATCGACGCAGCACTCAGCACAATGACCGGCATGCAGTTTGGAAAGGCCCTCCAAGACTTCCATTCCCGAAATAAAGTCATGTACAGGCAGGAAGCGCAAAAGCTTGGTGTGCCCCCCGAGTTCAAGGGTCCACACAAGACTACCCGAAAACCGGACAAGTCAAAACATCTCGAGACTGGCATTGTTCAAGTGTTTGGTTTGGATGTAGATCTTGTCAATTTGAGGGAGGAGACCTACACGCAAGACAGCCGGAATCCCCAGATCGTGTTTAGCACTGCGGAGAAAGATGCTTTTCGGCGAGACGCCACGGTCAATGCTCTGTTCTACAACCTGGACAAGCAGCAAATAGAGGATTTCACCGGGAAAGGTCTACAGGATCTGGCCGCTGGCATCATCAGAGCCCCGCTCGATCCGCATCAGACCTTTATGGATGATCCGCTGAGAGTCTTGCGCGTGATCAGGTTCGCGAGCAAGCTTGGATACACCGTTGATGTGGAAGCAATGCAGTCGATGAAAGATGAACGGATACACGCAGCGTTGAACGCGAAGATCAGCCGCGAGAGGGTCGGGATCGAGGTGGCGAAGATGATGAAGGGCCCCAATCCTCTGCTGGCATTCCAGCTCATCGACGCGATGGGCCTCTATTCCACCGTGTTCCTCGGCCCAACTAGCCAGTCACGTCAAACCTTAACGAATCTGCTCCCCCACCGACAATCGGACCGCCCGTGGCCGTCGACATGGCATCATGCCTACCGAGTTCTTGCCGCGTTGTTGGAGGACACTACGAGCTTGGGGAAACACCTCGCTCAATCGGAAGAAACAGGTGAGAATGGCTGGAAAATGGCGGCGTATGCCCCGATCGCGGAGCTACGACGGACAAACCTCGAGGAAGCCGTTCAAACCGCCACAGAAGCAATCAAAGCCACGAAAAAGACATCCAAATTGCTGGAGGGCGCTCTGCAGCACATGGACGACATCCAGGCAATCGTCGGCCTGGTGGCAGCACATCACCACTCCGCAGGCAACCTGTCTCGAAGCACCGTCGGCATGGCCATCAGATCATGGGGCGCGACCTGGAAGCTCCAAGTCCTATATGCGTTGCTGGCAGAAGTGGTCTACGAAGCCTCCGACGACGGCTTTTTCGCCGCGCAGCTCGGACGCTATTCTACATTTGTGGAATATGTCCTTCGGGAGGAGTTGCAGGATGCACCGCTCGTTAAGCCGATCCTCGACGGGAACGATGTCAGGAGGCTCTTTCAACTCGAGAAAAGGGGGGCTTTCATGAAGGCGGCACTTGAGGGTGTCGTTAGGTGGCAGTTTGACAACAGAGACGGCACAAGGGAGGAAGCCGTAGAATGGCTTCGTACTCAGAAGGGAGTTTTCGGCCTTCCGTGAGATGGAAACGGGTTGTGGATGGTTTGAATATCACTGCGAAACCATGCTTCTGTTCCGTCACATTGCGCAGCAACTGCAAGGGTGGTGGACTGGCACGGACGTGGCGATCGCTAAAACAATGGGTGGGCCAAATGGGGTTGAGGACATCGTTGCGGAATTTGCATGGACCAACTCAATTGGAGGCTAGTCTGGTAGAGAGGGCACTTATGCAGACAAACGTCTTGGTACGGCTTTTCCACATTCTCAGGGCAGCTTATAGCAGGTATCAACCTATCTCTTTTCAAACTGTCCCGACACTAGAAAGTTGATTACTAATTGTAAACACCCCTTTCAACCGGTGCCAGCGGAAAACTATCGACTCAAGAACAGAACATGGCTACAAGACAAATTACGCCACTCCTTCCCCGGCATCCGAAGTTGAAGTCGAAGTCGGGAGCCAAACTTCCATCTCCCTCATATCCCCATAACCGCATTCTGGAATTTAACGCCAACATTAGCTCTCATTGTTTAGACCCGCTATACCAACTCACTCGAGCCAATACCGGAACGAAGACTGAAGGAAAAGAGCAAAACGTACCCTAGCATTCTCAAAAAGCGGTTTGATGCCTGTCCAATACTCGAACTACCAGCCACGTCATACACGTCAGCACCCTTCTTTCGTTCCTCTACTTCTCCATTCCAATATCTAGCTCCATCTTGACATCCGTTCGATTGCAAGCGAGAGGTGTTAAAGAAAAGGCAACATACCTGATAAACCCCCTGGCCAGTCAAAACCTCCAGGCCCGGCACGGTGACCCAGCCGGCGTCTTGCGCCAGCTGCATCAGCGCCGTGACGCTGGGCTTATATGCCAGCTCCAACAACGTCCGCTGCGCCTTCGCGGCTTCATTATCCTTACCGATACCAATATCCCGCACCGTCTCCGTACGGCCCTTCTTGTCGTGCCCGTAGAAAATCCGACACAGAATCTCGTGGACGTTCTGGTCGATTGGCCTGTCCGCAGGGATGGTGCCGATCGCGATATCGGGGTGGGAGGAAAGAGCGTCGACGTTGTCGACAGACGCGAGGACGCGCAGGCCATAGGTGGCAGGGAAGGAGTCGACGACGGTGGCGAGTTTGGCGGGCGAGCGGGCGACGAGGTAGATGTGCGCGTAGCCCATGGAGTGCAAGGCGTAGATAGCGGCGCGGGCGGTGCCGCCGCCGCCAACGACAAGCGCGCTGGAGGCAGGGTCGGTGGGGCGTTGGGCGCCGGCGTTGAGGAGCGAGAGCGTGATGCCTTGCCAGTCGGTATTGCGGCCGATTAGGTGCTTGCGGTTGCCTTTGCCGGGACCCGCGGCGGCGTCGGTGGGGATGATGGTGTTGACAGCGCCGATGATTTGAGCTTCCTCGGCGATCGAGTCGAGGTGCGGCATGATGTCGAGCTTAAGTGGGATGGTGACGGAGGCGCCGCCGAAGTCGTCGCTTCGGATGATGTCGAGGACGTCGTTGGCTTGGTCCGTTTCGAAAAGACCATACTCGTGGGGTAGGCCTGTTTGGTGGAAGAGTGTGTTGTGCAGGGCAGGGGAGCGAGATGCTGAGATGGGCTTGCCGAAGAGGTAGAATCTCTTGGGCTCGATCTCGCCCATGAGTGCCAAGCCTTTGCGGATCTCAGCTGCGGACAACTGACCTGGTGCGGCTTTGAATGGTAGGGCGGGGTGAGAGACAGGCGTCATGAAGGAATTGAGGATCCTGCTCAGCTGCCCTTTACGACCCATGTTGATGGCAATAAGCCTGACGTCGTGTGCTTCTTCGGCCCAAGCTTTGAACTTCATCAGCGCGAAATTGTCCTCGAGGCTGGATGCCACTCCGACTAATTTGACCACGTCCCCATATTGCAGACCATTGTTGTAGTGAGGGATCCAAGACCCATTGCTCCAGGAAAGACGGCCGTGTGGGTCATGGTGGGAGGCAATGATTTTGGAGAACCCTTTATTCTTCGTGATGGCCTGGAGTAGCTCGACGGGAAACTGAAGTTCCAGATCAATAAAGTCGATGCCCATGCTTATCGCCAGCCTGTAGAGATCAAGAGCTTCGGCATGCGCATCATCTGGAAACTTGCCTCCTTGAGACTTTGTCCTCACTGTGAAGATCAACGGGAGGGATATCACACTTCGGAGAAGCGCAACTTGTCTAGCTACATAATCCACCGACGGGACCCCACCGCGGTCTTGAGGGTCTTCCAAGAGGTCCACTCTTAACTCAACCGCGTCAGAGCCGACAGTAATCTCTTTCATCAGACCGATAGCTGGCGCGACCTCAGGGAAGGTTAGTGAGACGAAGAACGAATGTCGTTTCTGTTGGATCATGTCCAGTGCTCTACTCGAACCGGAAATCTGCTTCAAGAAACGAGAAAGATCGTCGACGATCAGCGCACGAGCCTCGGCCTCGGCATGTTGAGCGTAATACTGATAGTTACTACACTCTCGATACCAGGGTTTCCGCCTCAGCCACACGCCCTCGATCTGGTCCGAGTAGGCCGGCCTGGTTTTGTCGATATTCAAGAAAGCCAGAACTTTTTCTATATCTCGTTGGACAAACAGAACTGGTCCTCCGGATTTGTGATACTTGATCAGCAGTTGTCGTGCCTCAGGTATCTCAACAACACCCCCTCCACATGCGAAAACGTAATCTCTTGGCCGCTCGGTCATCATCTTCTTCACTAGAGAGAGCTCTTCAGCTCTGAAGCCTTCCCAGCCTCTTTGCTCGATCATTTCGGGTATCGTCATCCCAAGATTAGACTCGAGCTCTGTATCCAAGTCAATAAACGGCCGATTCGTGATCCGTGCAATGTGACCTCCGGTTGTGGTTTTCCCCGCTCCCCTCATGCCGATAATGAAGATTGAACTTTGCGTGTGCGCCGGACCATGGACATGGTTTATTGTTGCCTTGTCCAGCTCCTTGCCATCAAGTTGCACGTGGAATACTCGATTGAGGGTGTCCCACCATCCGGGCCAAGTTTTCCCTACGCACTCCCTCTCCAATATCAAGGTTGACTCCGGTGCCACTAACGCGAGAATACTGAAGGACATTGCAACACGATGATCGTCATAACAAAATACGCCGCTTTTCGGTTGTTTGAGGTCTGTGTATGGTCGCCCTTGAATCTCAATGCCGTCAGGATGTTCCTGGCACGAGACCCCGAACTTGGCCAATTGATCCTTCATGGCTGCTATCCTGTCGCACTCTTTGACACGCTGGTTGGCGATGCCAACGATCTGAGTGGTATGGTTTGTATCGCCACCTTGAGCGACTGCAGCTAGAACAGATGCTGTGAGGAAAGCATCAGTCATTGGCTCCATATCCACTCTATCTAGCGGCTTCAATTTGCCAAGCGGTGGCCCTGTAACCGTAGTAGCGTCTGCCGTCTGCTCGACCACGCAACCCATTGGTCTCAGGACGTCAACTGCGAATCTAGCATCCCCTTGGAGTGACTTGGATCCAATGTTAGGAACCGTACACGTAGTACCGGTAATTGCTGCCGCCGCAAGAGGATATGTTGCTGAGCTTGCATCGCTCTCCACTACGTACTCGGCCGGATTCACGTAGACGCCTTGAGGGATATGATAAGTGTGTTCTTCCATTTCAGACCTCTTAACATCCACTCCGAAACTCCGCATCATCGCCGTCGTCATGTCGATGTATGGCTGTGAGATCGGTTTTCCCCCAACCAATCGGAGTGTTACTGGCTTCTTTGCGTAAGGGGCACACATCAGCAGTGACGAGACATACTGAGATGACACCGTCGCTGCGAGTTGAATCTCACCACCAGAGAAACCGCCAGATGCTGCTACTTTCAAGGGCAGGCTGCCCTGAGCTTCCACGTATTCAATATCTGCACCATTGGTTCTTAGCGAGTCGACAAGAGGTCCAATGGGACGCTGTTTCATCCGCGCGTTTCCTGTCAGTACTGTGAAGTCTGTGGATGAGGGCTTTGCAAGAGTAGCAACGGTTGTAAGAAACCTAGAAGCAGTGCCTGCATTACCAAGGTACAGTTCAGCCGCGCTTGCCTTCAGATTGCCTTCTTTTCCATTGACCACCAATACTTCGCCCTCATCCTCCCACGCATACGTAGCTCCATCCAGTTTCGCCAGTGCTGTAAGCATGACCTCAGTATCATCAGAGTGTAGTAAGTTCTTGATGCGACAAGTGCCAGAGCCTAGCGCGGCAAGCACCAAAGCCCGGTTTGAGATGCTTTTGGAACCTGGCGGCGTACAGGATACGCTTAGAGATTTCGGGACGCCTGGAGAGACAAGAATGCTTGGTGACAGGACGACCTTGATGTCGCGGTCCGCTACGACGCTAGCCTTTGGTTCGTGGGTTCGACCGATTGCGGACAATAAGACAATCTTTTTCTTCTGGCCATCGTTCTTCTTGTCTACGCCCATGATAGAGAGAACCCTATCAACCGGACAGTGTTTTCCAGCGCACAGCTTCCGGATTCGACGATCCTCTAGCGAAGTAGGCAAGCCATAACTGGATAAGCATTTGATCAACCTTGCAACCGCTCCACCTTTTAAGATACCCAGATAACGAGCCAGTTCCGCCTCTTTGACCATACCGACGGCGACACATTCACCGTGCAGGACTTGAGGAGTGAGGATAGCCTCATATGCATGCCCTATCGAGTGCCCAAAGTTCAAGAGATTCCGCAATCCTCCTTCATGCGCATCGGCTGAGACTACCTCAGCCTTAACCTTGACCGATGCGAGTACGATTCGCTTGAGGGTCTTCATGACGCTTTCGAACCTGCTGGGGATTTTGCTTGGCTTAGTTCGAATCGCTTGCATCAATAAGCCCGCATTGTCCTCAAGCGTGACGAAGTCTTCCTCGCTCCAGATAGCAGCTGTCTATATATTCCATCAGCTTAGACTAACCACCAAACGAAGCAGACTTACCTTGATCACTTCGGCCATGCCATTGATGCATTCTCTTTCAGGCAGGCTGTTCAGGAACTCGAGATCAATGTATATCCGTTCTGGCTGGTGGAAGGCGCCTATGAGATTCTTTCCCTCCGGCACATCAATCGCCGTCTTGCCGCCAATTGAGGAGTCCACCATAGCAAGCAATGTCGTAGGCACCTGCACGAATCTCAATCTCCGCATGAAAGTTGCTGCAACAAACCCAATCATATCACCAATGACTCCTCCACCGAGGGCAATGATGATCGTGTCTCTTGTGCATCCTTGCCTGACCATCCATCTGCTTACACCTTCCCAGGTGTCTACAGATTTCGAGGTCTCACCAGGGGGGATTTCGTGAACAAGAAGGCGAGCATCCGAAGATGTTCGTGATGCCTCATGTTCAAAGCTTTTTCTGAAATCAGGAACGTACAATGGACCAAGGTTTGTGTCCGTAAAAAGCACGTATGTGGAAGACTTGAAACTCGACAAAAGGTCTTTGGCAACAAAACTTCTCCAGAGGTTATGGTCCACCACGATACTCTCTTCTCCGAGGATTTGCACCCTAGTTGGGCCATCTCTTTCGACGCTCCCCATTTCTGGCTATCAGTCTGTACGTTCCTCTCTTCTAGATCATGTGGATGGAAATATCCTAGGACTTTCGGAGGTCTACATGAATTGAGAAAACTATCGATTCCAGATATGGGGGTACAATACCTTCGGACTTGCGCTTCGGGTAAAGATTTATGCGGCATCTTAGGTATAATGACTCATCATCGATGGAACAACCTGCCATGGTATTCGTAGATCGATTACACAACTGGGAAGATCATACCCTAGTAAAGACGATTTCGCATATTTCCGACTATTTGCAATCGCAAACTACGATTGTCTTGCTACCATTGAGTCCGAGTCTTAAAACTCCTCCATGCCCAAACCCTAATAAGACAAGTACACGTAGCCTATGGTACAAATCACGTTGAAGTTCGAAAGCCATTGCAGGTCAATACCTTCGATATTGAGCACCGCCGCCGTTATAGCCATAATCTCCCGGCTGAGGTGGTCCTCTGTAGGTGTCTGCTCTACGGCCACTGTCCATATAACCTCCGTTATACTGACCTCCGTTCTGATAGGCATTTTGAGACTGAGACGGCGCTGTATATTGATAACCCTGTGGTTGAGGTGGGTACCCATATGGGTATCCCGCTGTGGGCGGCAGCGGCGGTCCCCTCATAAAGGGGTCCAAGCCAGAGGGAGGTGGTATCCAGCCAGATCCGGTCGGCGGTGGTGGCGGTCCTCGGTAGTTTCCTGGAGCGTTTGCGGAGCTGAAGCCAGGCGGGAGATGAGCAGCGAATGGATTCGGACGCGAATCAGCGTAGTTGAACTGCCCACGGCCACGTCCATTCGCGTTATCACTACGTAGCGGCGCTCCTCCGTATGACCGTCCGGATCGACTAGCCTTACCTTTGACCGCTTCAATGTCCGATCGGTCTAGTGCGGCGGGCGGGAACTTCACCCCCTTCAGTAACATAGATTTGTGTATGTGACTCGATCGTGGCATATCATAGTGTACACTGGACAACGCTCGTCAGTAAAGAAATGGACATAGACAGAGGAGTTACCCATACCTTATTGAGTGATCGTCCTCTAAATCGGGCATCCCACCAGTATCTAGGGGGAAAGATAAGGAGCTCTGCGGTAAATAGTCTTCGTTCTTTTCCACCTTCCCAGCAAGGCCTTCACTGATCCTGGGATTCAGCTTGAAATGTGGCGAACCCTGTTTCTTGGAGTAGAATTTAGTCGCTATGTCGTCGTATAGCGGATGCCGGTCCGACAGAAGCAAAACGTCGCGGCCCGTCTCATTCCTGGCCGCATCCTCGGTTGATAAGAGAGGATATTTCTCAGCCATAGCTTTCAGTAGACGTTTCTCATCGATGAACGGGAGAAGTGCAACGCCCTGCCAAGCGAACTTCTTTCCGTTTAGGTCGATTGGAAAGTCCTCCGGGTAAAAGTCGAAAATGTCACTTTCTTCATCAGTCATCAAGGTCCGGAACGCTTCGGGTATTGCGTGATTTGAGGCAGCAGGAAGAACACCCATTAGTTGTTCAAAGGGCTTGAACGGGATGCCTTTATCAAATGATATTATCATCTTAGCCAAATCCACAAAATCCGCCGCGAATGGTGCGTAGTGATAGGGATAATACCAAGTCCAGGAAGGGCAACCTTGAAAGTAGTAGAGCAAAACCCACGCAAGGCCTTCAACGTACGCTTTTGCGACCTTGTTACGGAAAGCAATGTCCTTCGGATCGACATGAAATTTGTGTTCATAATACCTATCAGCGTATCCTTCTTCCCACAGGCGAACATTATCTGGAGGTGGCTCATCGGTATCGATTTGTGGCGTGCTTGGAGTGTCCGGGCTGTTGCGGCCAGGCGTACCACTATCATTCTCATCTATCAGCTCAGCCTTACGCTTGCCCAATGCTGAGGCGGGAGTTTGGGGATCATCCTCGGGATTTGACAATAGCTTTGCATCTGTATCAACTGGATTTTCTACATCTTCTGATTGAGTAGATCCCTGAGCCGTATCTGGTCCACTGGCGTTGCCAGCGAGAAGACGAGTTTTCAGCACTGCTGCAGCACTCTTGTTGGCAAGGTTCGCTTTGTAGATTGCCCCTCGGTTAACAGCCATGTCGTGAGTCATGGTCCGCACTTCTTTGGATATTTGACCTTTCCCGGGTGCGAAAAGTGGAAGTTCAGGCGGTGGGATGCTCGGGTTAGATGTTAGGTTCCTGCTTGTACTGTTACTTGTTGTGGTAGAATAATCAGGCGATCCGCGGCGTCCTCCACTCCCACCGTTATTTGCACCACCAAAATACTGATTGTTGTTGCGATTCTGCTCTCCAAGTTTTCGTCGTTTGGCGTTAGCGTCTCTCCGTTCCTCTGTTTGTCGTCGGCGGCGGAAGATGGCATCTTCTTGCTTAGCCAGACCGTCAAGAATAAACTGAGCTCTTTCCAAGTCTACGTGCCCGTCCTTGGTAAGATAGCCACCCATTGATGGAATGTTATCGCGCCAGATAGCAATCAGAGTGTCAACTCCGTTATCTCTGATATCCAGACTTGGTAAATGAGGAAGAAAGTCATTCCCGACGAAGAACCACATGAACACCCAGTCGTCAATGGCCCTCTCGAGGTCGAATCGAAACGGTTGTTGCGGCACATATAATTCGGCTTCGAGATATTCCCGTAGGATGGACACGTGGAGCCAAATAAATGGCTTTAAAGGGATAGCGTTGTCCTTCTCGTCAAATTTGCCATTCTTTTGTTTTGCTTCTCCCCTACACTCCTCCGCCTTATGCCCCTTTTGGCCACATATGCGACAATTACGCGCCCTTGAATCTTGCGCGAAGACATCCTCCCGTAGCACGCGGAAATGTGGTTCATGTGTAGCGAGGCCAAGCATGATCAGATCAGCATCCTGCAATGACCTGTCAGAATACAGGTTCTTGGGCCTCATAATAACATACCAAGCCATAGACTACATGTCTAGTATTAGGATCATGCTCTGGAGACGACCTCTGGGATCTTATGAACTCCATGACCTTGTGTTCACCTTCACCAGGAACTGTAGCGTCTGATATAATCACCTTGATCTGCTTGACAATTAGTAGTTGATATAATCAAAATATCAGTCACAGCCTACCTTCTCCCAAGCCGGATCAGTGTTGAGTTTGTACGCTGTCCAATATCGGAGACATGCAGCGAGGATGTCCATAAAGGGCGTTCCTGGCGTGATGGCGTTGCTATCCCAAGTTTTCTTACTCATAATTGAGTTAGCGCTCTCGCTGAGTACACCGTTATTCTTCGACTTGAGCATTTTGAGGAACTCCTGATTATCTTCGTCTTTCTCCTTGGCTTCTTGAGCGGATCGGAAGCGCCGAGAGCGCTGTTGGTTCATTTTCGCTCTTGGTGCGACGCCATCTACGATTCTTAGAGTCAGTAAGTTGTGGACTCTTCCCGATAGATGGGAGAAGAAATGGCACCCCCCTTTGGCGACTTATAAATCTATTTGATAGGTAGCCGTCCAGAGGGAGGGACGCATCCAGCGGAGCTACGCCGTTCGCACTTAGACATACCAACTGCAATCATCAACAACTTTCGTGGCCGGACCATATTGACCACCCTATCCGTATATCTGAAGACTTCCAACATCATCTCTTCCTCCGTTGCTGGCGGAGGCCTATCCTCTGGATGCGAGCAGGGATGTACAATTCCATTCATATCCAGATAGAGGTTATCCATCTCTTCACCATTTGGATTCGGCGCAGTTGTGTCCACTGGGATATTTTGTCCATCAACCTCGTAAGGCTGCGTCTCGATGACTGGCGATATGATTTTCGGATACTTCTGTTGGAGCCAGCGGAAAGCACTTGGGATACCCATTCTGCGAGCTCTTCCTGAGGAGGATGCTGAAGGGAATGAGGTTATCGCGCGTTTTGGAGGAAGAGGCGTCGAGGTGTAAGGCAGTGGAGTTGCGTTGGCGCGATCAGATCATGATAGGTACCGAACGTCCAGGTCTTGGGCTGGACGAGTTTCTCAAGTCGCCGCACCAGTTCTAGTCCAAGAAGAGCACAGGGATAGGTTCTGTTGATGCCTTGATGGCTTTCGTAGGGTGGAAGTTGAACATCTATATGTAAGGTTGTCTTTCAACCTACCAATTAAAGTTAGCCCGGGCTAGACGAGGTCCGCGCGCTAAATCTATAAACGCGTTCTGTAGGACGATATGGACCTCGATAATGGCTTAAACACAAACACCTATACTAGGCTTCTTTCTTGCAGCCAAAGTCTTGACCTATAGCCTGTAACATTGCATTGAATATGAGGCCTGAAGGAGAACCTTCCGAGTCCATGTGAAGATTATGACTTCCGCGCAACGATGTTCCGTATCCTTGAATCGCAAGCTCCGGCAAAACAGACTGCGACGGAGACGATAAGCACCTTAAGCAGCCGTTTACAGAGCGCATCATTACTTGAGGACCGAAGAGCGGCGATCCTTGGGCTGAGAAGCTTCGCGAAACTCTACCCTGCGTCTGTAGCTTCGGGAGCTCTACGTGGCCTCATCAGCAGCTTGAGCCATGATGCAGACGATGTGGACACGGTCAAGGTGGTACTGGAGACGTTGTTGATGCTATTCAATCCGAATGAAGCAAGTGTAGGTGTATGAATCGGAAGGCGGGCCAGCACCTCCAAGGTATCAAAAAGCGGAACTTGTTGACCGGACAGTAGCCTGAAGCCTCGGATGATATAGCACTGTGGCTGGCGGATGAGTTCACACAGGTAATCCTCTCCTGAATGATTGTTGTTTATTCCAAGGAACACTACTGACTCAGGTGGTAGCGGCAAGACAACATCACGGTTCTTTTAGACCTCTTAGAGACACCCGAGTTCTACTCCCGTCTCTACTCGCTGCAACTGATATCTGCAATATCGTCTGCTAGGCCGGAGCGTACACAAGAGTGCGTTACTACCGCCCCATTAGGGATATCAAGACTGGTAGCGGTACTTGACGATCGGAGAGAGGCTGTGCGAAGCGGTATGCCCTCAGACATGAGCAGGAATACTGGTACGCCACTTAAGCTGACAGACATAATTTTCTTCTGCAGAGGGTCTACTCCTTCTCACTTCACTGACCCCTTCGTCACCCGAGTTGCAGAAACTAGTAGCTTTCGAAAATGGATTTGATCGTGTATTTGCTTTGATCGACGCCGAGGGATCTTTGACGCATGGCGGCATCGTTGTACAGGATTGCCTGTCTCTTCTTGCCAATTTGCTTCGCCTTAATGCTTCAAATCAGTCGTTCTTCCGGGAAACGGGTTGCGTGACCAAGTTAGCGAAGCTGCTCACTGAGGTTGTCAAGGAGCAAGAGTCCGCCGATGGGCTTGCTGAATGGGCAAAACTTCAACATGACAAAAATTTGTGGGGATTCTTAGCTGTTCTGCGTTTATTCTTGGTCAGGGGAGGATTGGGTACTCAAGCCAATCAGCTAGCGTTCTGGCAAAGTGGAGTGCTGGTGCAAGTGTTGCAGCTTGCATTCAGTCGAGCTCTCGACGTCACTATCAGGTCAGAGGTATGTGGCATGTGGTTTCATGCGTGACTACACCGTCATTCGAGTCGTACAAATGTTGATCTTGCTAGGCTCTCACTACCTGTGCTGATATAATTCGAGGCAACGCAACCATCCAAGAAGGTTTCGCACAGCTGGAGGTCCGATCCTCAAGATTCGATCCCATAGCCGGGCAGCCGAATGGCACCGGCGAGTCGAATGGAGTTCACAAGGTTAATGTTATACATGGTCTACTTGACCTCATACTTGTGGCGACATCGAGCCATGACTTCAATGCTCGGCTTGCAGCATGTGAGTGTATGAAGGCCTATTTTTACAAACACACTCCCATACGAATGCATTTCCTTCGAAGAGCTATTGAGGGACATGTATCCGGTGAGAAAGAGGTTGTGAACATCTTGACAGCACTTATCGACAACTCCGATCCGAGGCAGTCTGCGGATCCCTATCGCCCTTGGATGGCTGCTGTTCTATTGTTTCACCTCCTGTACGAGGACCCTGAGGCTAAGAGTTTGACAATGAGCATCAGTGAAGGCGACGCGGAAAATGGAGAGGAAGTCATAACGTGCATACAGGCAATAGTGGGCAATCTGATCGACGGTCTGCAAAAAGATAACGATGAGAGGATCTCGGTTGCGTACTTAATGCTACTGTGCGGATGGCTCTTCGAGGATCCGGACGCCGTCAATGACTTTCTAGGAGAAGGAAGCAGTGTTCAAAGTTTAGTTCAAGTTGTCGCCCAAAGCAGTATGGACAAAGTACTGGTGCCTGGACTTTGTGCGATGCTTCTGGGAATCATCTATGAGTTCTCGACAAAGGACTCGCCGATACCACGAGCCACTCTGCAGCCCATCCTGACGTCACGACTTGGTCGAGATAGATACGTCGACAAACTAACTAAACTTCGAGAACACCATCTCGTGCGTGATTTCGAGGTTTTGCCGCAAGACTTTGTATCCGAACATGGACGGGCGTTACCAGATGTTTATTTTGATAGAGCATTTATAGATTTCCTTAAAGATAATTTCAGCCGCTTACTTCGAGCAATTGACCGGGATCCTGGTATGGAAGTCCCTGTCATTGCTAACGGGATCCAGAAAGGTATTTCGCGGGAACTCGTGGATTCGCTTAGGGCCCAGCTTGATGACAAAAGCCAAGCGCTTCAGAAGGCGGAAATGGATCTTTTGACACTAGAGGGCAAATATGGTCAGGAGCAAGCTGAGCATAAAAAGGCCAAGGAGTCAGGATCTGTTGAGCTTGGTAGGATCAAGAGCATTAACGAGGGGCTTCAAAAACACCACGAAGATGACTTGCAACGACTTCAGCTACAGAATCGAGCTTTAATTGATAGTCTGCAAAGACAACATGAAAGCGATATGCACAAGATACAGACTGAGCTTGAAGCCATCAAACGTGCCGCAGACGAGTCTGCCGCGCAGGTCCGTGACAGGCATGAAGCGGAGGTCAAGGATTTGAAGGAAGTGATCCGGAAAGCGGAGACAAATTTAGAGAAAGCCAGTAAAGACCATATGCAGGACCTACAAACCGCTCATGAAGAGTACTCGGCAGAACTTGGAACTCTGCAGTCTCGCCTGGATCGGGCTGAAGAAAAGGCAGCGGAAGCGGAAGCTAGGGCGAAGCGCGCTGCAGAAGATATGCAAGATGCGAAGAGCAGAGCTAGTAAGGCTGAAGAGGATCGTATGGAAAGCGAAAGGGCTAGGAAGGCATTACAGACAGAGCTCGATGACCTACTCATGCTCCTTGCAGATCTCGAGGAGAAGAGGGCGAAAGACAAGGTAAGGCATTGGACAATCAGCTCTTCGTTTGCAATAATTCTGATAACAAGATAGAAACGCCTGAAAGCATTGAACGAACCAACATCCGATGTAGAGGACGAAGAGGATGCAGAGAGTGCTGAAGAGGAAAAGGACGAATAGCAATAGTGCAGACTCGTAGCAAGCGGCTTCTCCACATCTTATTTGTAAAAGTTGTGTGCATATGGCGGTTTAGCGATACCCATTGTATAACCTGAGTCATTCAATGGACTCGTCTTTATCTCAACTACCTAGTAATATGATGCTTTCGGTAACATCTGTGGTTGAAAGTGCGCGTAGCGCAGGGCTGTAATCAACGCATGTAGTTTGTAGCGACAGACTTGCGGTGACTCACGCTAAAATGATCACCATACCCCCCACCAACACTGGCGGTTCTTATGGTACCTGCAACAACACACCGCGAATATGTCTATCGACTTTCCAAAAGAAGAGGAGGCTGTGCTGAGGAGATGGAGGGAAATCAAAGCCTTTCAGAGGCAGGTCGAGTTATCCAAAGGTCGGAAACCGTACACGTTTTACGATGGGCCGCCTTTCGCGACTGGCCTCCCGCATTACGGTCATCTTCTGGCTTCCACGATCAAGGACATTATTCCCCGATATTGGTCAATGAAGGGGCACTATGTTGAGCGACGGTTCGGGTGGGACACACACGGTCTTCCTATTGAGTACGAGATCGACAAAAAGCTGGGTATTTCCGGAAAGGACGCTGTCATGAAGATGGGAATAGATAAATACAACGAGGAGTGTCGAGCTATCGTCATGAGATTCGCGGCGGAGTGGAGGGAGACCATTGACCGTCTTGGTCGGTGGGTGGATTTCGACAATGACTACAAGGTGGGCGCATTGAGGGATATTAGCAGTTATCCTAGGAGGGGCTGACCGCACATGCCACAGACAATGGATCCTACCTTTATGGAATCTCTGTGGTGGGTGTTCAGGCAACTATTCGACAAGGGAGCAGTATATCGGGGGTACAAAGTCATGCCATATTCTACCGCATTGCATACTCCTCTCAGCAACTTCGAATCGCAGCAAAACTACAAAGATACTCAGGACCCGGCTGTGGTGGTCTCATTCCCTCTCCTCGAAGACCCTCAGACCAACCTACTGGCTTGGACAACGACGCCATGGACTCTCCCATCCAATTGCGCTCTTGCGGCGCACCCAGACTTTGAGTACGTAAAGATTCTAGACGAAGCATCCGGCAAGAAGTATATTCTATTGGAGTCCCTTTTGAAGACGTTATACAAAGATCCCAAGAAGGCCAAGTACAAGATAGTGGAACGTATCAGAGGCAAGGATATGCTGGGCTGGAGATACGAGCCATTGTTTGACTACTTTTATGAAGAATTCAAAGATCATGGCTTTCGTGTTGTTAATGGAACCTATGTCACTTCAGAGAGCGGTGTTGGTATAGTGCATCAGTCTCCAGCATTCGGCGAGGAAGACTACAAGGTGGCAATGCAGGCCGGCATCATCAGCGACAAACGCCTCCCGCCCAATCCGGTTGATGAGAAAGGATGTTTTACGACCG
This sequence comes from Acarospora socialis, assembly GCA_025617375.2. NCBI lineage: Eukaryota > Fungi > Ascomycota > Lecanoromycetes > Acarosporales > Acarosporaceae > Acarospora > Acarospora socialis. The sequence continues at coordinate 2,337,337 of JAMYGW020000002.1, read as the reverse complement.
AAGTGAGGGACTTTGCGGGTCAACATGTCAAGGCTGCAGACAAAGCCATCATCAAGTACCTGAAGGGCACCGGGCGCCTTGTTGTCGACAGTCAAATCACCCATAGCTACCCTTTCTGTTGGCGATCAGATACACCATTGATATACCGAGCCGTGCCTTCATGGTTTGTGAAGATTCCTGATATTATCCCCAAAATGCTCGAAGAAATCGAGAAATCTCACTGGGTACCATCTTTCGTAAAGGAGAAGCGGTTTGCCAGCTGGATCGCAAGCGCAAGAGATTGGAACGTGTCACGAAACCGGTTCTGGGGGACACCCATTCCTTTGTGGGCGAGTGATGATATGAAAGAGATTGTATGCGTGGGAAGCGTGGAGGAGCTGAAGAAGCTTAGCGGTTATAAGGGTGACCTATCAGACATTCACCGGGACAAGGTAGATCATATCACCATTCCAAGCAAGCAAGGCAAAGGTGAACTCCGGCGCATCGAGGAAGTATTCGATTGTTGGTTCGAATCTGGAGGCATGCCCTATGCTTCTGCACACTATCCATTTGAGAATAAAGATCGCTTCCACGAGTCTTTCCCAGGAGACTTCATTGCTGAAGGACTTGACCAGACTCGAGGATGGTTTTATACGTTGGTTGCTCTAGGAACACATCTTTTCGGTTGTTTGCCGTTCAAGAATTGTGTTGTTAATGGAATAGTTCTCGCAGAAGACGGGAAGAAGATGTCCAAACGCCTGAAAAACTACCCCGATCCGGGAATTATCATGGACAAGTATGGGTCCGACGCGCTACGGCTATATATGATCAACTCACCAGTGGTGCGAGCAGAACCCCTACGTTTCAAAGAGTCAGGTGTGAAGGAGATTGTGGCCAAGGTGCTACTGCCACTATGGAACAGCTACAAGTTCTTCGAGGGCCAAGTCAATTTGCTCAAGAAGGTAGAGGACATCGACTATGTATTCGACCCAGATGCAGAGGCAAGTAACGAAAATGTCATGGACAGATGGATATTAGCAAGTTGTCAGAGTCTTCTGAAGTTCGTCAACCAAGAGATGGCGGCATATCGATTATACACTGTCGTCCCTAGGTTACTGGGTCTCATTGACAACACAACAAACTGGTACATCCGATTCAACCGGAAACGCTTGAAAGGAGAACTTGGTATCGAAGACACAAAACACGCACTAAATACCCTTTTCGAAGTCCTTTACACCCTTACGCGCGGATTAGCACCATTCACCCCTTTCCTCACTGATAATATCTACCTGCGTTTAGTACATCATATACCCAAGAGTCTCCAGGGAGAAGACCCACGCAGCGTCCATTTCCTTACCTTTCCTGAGGTTAGAGAAGAGCTTTTCGACGAAGAAGTTGAGAGACGAGTCGGAAGGATGCAAAGCGTGATTGAGCTTGCTCGTGTATCTCGAGAACGAAGGGCGATTGGGCTCAAGCAGCCACTGAAGACATTGGTCGTCATTCATCCCGATGTGGTATATCTGGAAGATGTACGCTCATTAGAATCGTATATCTGCGAGGAACTTAACGTGCATGAACTCGTTCTATCATCCGACGAAGCCAAGTACAACGTCCAGTACAGTGTAGAAGCAGACTGGCCGACTCTGGGCAAGAAGCTCAAGAAAGATGCACAAAAAGTCAGGAAAGCGCTTCCGAGCCTTACAAGCGACGCCGTGCGAGGTTTCCTGGCTAATAAGAGCATAACCGTGGACGGCATTGAGCTCCACGAAGAGGATCTGCTGGTCAAGCGCGGCCTGAAGGAAGACGAATCTTCTAAGGGCTTGGAGACCAACACCGATAACGACGTCCTCATCATTCTGGACGCTAATCTCTATCCCGAATTGGCTCAAGAAGGACTGGCGCGAGAGGTGATCAATCGGGTACAGCGATTGCGCAAGAAAGCCGGCCTGGTGCCTACAGACGACGTAAAGATGGAGTATAAGGTCTTGAGTGATCCCGACAAGATAGGTATCGAAGAAATTTTCACGAGTCAGGGCAAGGCTATCGAGAAGGCGTTACGGCGACCCGTTGACAAGCACGTTGTAACGGAGTTCGAGGGCAAGATTCCCAACGGTGATGTCGACGCCACCATCGTGGAGGAAGAGCAGGAGGTGCAGAAGGCTACGTTCTTGCTTCGTTTGGTCAAATTATAGACTTTCGTCCCTGCACCATCTCAGCAAAGACTTAACAGCCAGTAGATTCATTTCTTTTCAGCGAAGAAACGTCGTCGGAGATGTTCATAGATATGTAACGTAGAAAACGCAACATAAGATTTCTACCTTCATTCTCTAATCCTCGAGAGTGAAAGACTCCTAACGCGCCATCTTTGCAAATGCTATCCCAGACGCCTATAGCAGTCTAGTCATCCGAATCACTACCGCTTCTTCGCTGCAGCCTGCCCATGGATTAGTACTCGGGCCCAGCACACCTCCAGGACTACTCCAGTCGGAAAGAGCCGCGTATTTAGCCATGATACTCACCAAATAACAGTCCTTCAACCTCATAAACTCCGTCAGGCACTTGTCCTTATGCACAGCGTTGTAATCCGCCACTATGCATTTGCCGTACACCGAGGCCTGATGGCGGATTGGTCAGCAACATCCGTTGATGGGTATTCCCAAAAAATTAGATCTTTTTCCAGCAGGATTCCCATCTCTAAGGATCTAAGAGGAATGCTGCTGGTGATGCAAAAAAACAATGAGGGGCTGACCTCTGCGGAGCATCTCGCCGCGGCTTGGGCGAACTTCTCGATTGGGCGTGTTCGCGTGGGCATCGATTTGGGATTGATTGGAGAGAGTGAGAGACTGACTGATATGAACCTAGAACTACAGAGTACCGAAGGAAGATGGACTACGGCTCTGTAAGTTGGGTGTTTCAATTCTAAGCTGCTCTCATATGGCTGTTGAGCACTAAGTAAACCTATATTGAGAAATCGCACAATATGAAGCTCTCTGATGCCATTCTTCGGCTGCAATTATTCAAGATCCAGGTTACGATAGCGGATCACGTGATGCTAGCTATAACGGATGGAGCGATGCAACGCTCGGGCTGGCCAGACCACCCTAAGCCGCAACTGGACGATTGAAAACAAATGGTTTCGCATAACTATCCCCGCGCGCTCTCGATTTCAAAACAATGCTCTCTCGCAATTGTTCTGCAGGACCATGTTTTCTTATGCATTTGCCATTGCTTCGAGAATTCTGTCCAGTATAGCAATCGACTCGGCATACCGTCTTTATGCATCCGAAGACGCGCGGTAGGCGGAGAAACTGTCGATGCCTCCATCGCCGCCATCTGTACATCTTAACACAGATGAACAGCCGTACCTCAGCAACCACGGTCAGCGCATTACTCCGCGCTGAATGTTCTGTCTTCTGATACGCAGCGCAAACAGACGTTGCCCTTCTCCACGAGATTATTACCTCGGCGCAGCAGCTCCCAGATGTTGAGCGCTTACCATTCCGTGCCATCTTCGAAGCATATGACAAGGTTCTTGCGCAACATGATCTTGACCCAGACCATGACCAGATCTATCTACGATTCCTTTTTCGATTGGGAGACAAGGCGTTGGCGGGCGACACTCTCTACCAGCGCTTTGAGACGCTACTCGAGGAGTTGGGTATCCGGCTCGAGTTTGATACAGATGATGAAGCGCAGCAAGATGTCACGACGGATACGCCCGGTGGAGAACGTGAGGAAGAGCGCCCAAGCGAAGTTTTGCCAGTCCAGGAGAACAGCCCACGCGGAAGACAGAGACGCGCTTCCTTTAACTCTACGTACGACGCGGGTGACGAGACTACACAGCGAAGCAAGCGGCGCGACACATCCAGATCGTCTCTGTCACGACTCGATAGCCGCGGAACTTCCATCCCTGAGGCGCGACCTACGACGCGGGCGACCACAAGGGCGCCGGAGAGAATACAACTGCAGGGTCAACAGGCAGGTTCAGCAGCTCCTCAACCCCGGCGAGGCAGGTTGACGGCAAAAGAGTTTGCGAATAATCTAAGGCATTACCAGCGAAGGCGCAGATCTACATCTACACAAAGCAACGTCCAGATCTGGCGGAGAGCGGGGTCTGGGGACAGCCACGGGAACCACAGACGTCCTCGTGCGCTTGATCCGGTCAATAATGCCTCTCAGCCGGCAGAAGACTCTTTCGAAGAGACACTCTCATCAGTATCACGGACGGACTTGCATGCTGATGACGCCGCCCGTCCGGCGGTCTTTTATCGCCCTTCTGAGAGTCAAATGCTAGGGACTGCAGACACCTTCGACCACTGTCGAATTCAAAACATTACTCGGAAGGCATTGCGTCGGTGGTCCACTGTGGCTCGGCGCGCACATGGTGACCATCAACGGATTGAAGCGATCGCAGTTAGGATCGATGTCGAAGCATTACTGCGCCAAGCGTTCGACCACTGGCGGGTCAAAATTCAGGAGAAGAAGCGAGTTGCTGAAACAGATCGATTCTTCGCTAACCTTGAACGACGAGCGAGCAAGGCTCGAGATCTGTATCTGCTGACAAAAGCTTTTACGCACTGGGCCCAATGCGCCTCTGAGGAGGTTCTACGGACATCTGTTGCCCGCCGGCACATACTGAGAACGAAGTACTTCAACGCTTGGCGTGAGATCACCGCTGTAAATGAGCTTAAGGTCCGTCGGCAGGGGTTAAAGAAATTCTTTGCTGTTTGGAGAAGACATTATGGTATGTCCGAGGTGGACAGTACCAAGGCGATCACAGTATACCAAGAGAATCTAGTTGAGTCGCTGTATTGGCGTTGGTTCTGGCGGTTTTGCGAACGTCGAGCTCCGCAATGGAGAGCGGGAAGGATGAAGAGGAAGTATCTCGCGGACTGGGTGGTGGCCGTCAGAAAGTGTAGGGAAAGAGAAGGTTGGGTTGAGGATCATCGCAGAGAGAGCGTACAGAGGAACACCTTACAAGGATGGCTGGAAAGGACCCGGATCATTCTCTCTTGTGACCGAGAGGCTGGTATACTTCGGCAAAGGCGACTTGTTGAGAAATTACTTCCAGAGTGGCAACAACGGCTCAGACTTGCTCCGGTGGCACGTCACGTCTCTATCATGGTTGACTGGAGAATTGCCCGTTCCGCTTTTTCGGCATGCGTTGTTCGCTTCAGAGCTGTGGGCCAAGCGGCTCAGGTCGACCGATCAAGAGTTTTAAGAAACGCATGGACGGATTGGAATGACCACTTACGCTGGCAAACTCTTGCTCACAGGATCGACGATCGACTCGTCCTTCAGGCACTATACAAATGGGTCCTTGCTGAAAGGTCGATCTTATTCTGCAGACTACTCACTGAGAGATCACAGAGTAGAGTGCTCTCGAAATTCTTGGGCCGTTGGACAACTCTTAAACCGAAACTTGTCGACCTAGAGGGCATCATTCGAGAATCACGAAATAGACGGCTTCTTCGTTTAGTTTGTGGCCATTGGCGACAGCAGTTGGCATTGCTCCAAGAAAAGGAACAACTCGCGTTCGAGTTTCATGCGCCCAAAGTTGCACAAGATGTCCTGAGGGTTTGGAGCACCCGGACTAAACACGTCCAACAACTGCAACGCTGGGCCAAGGATGCCAACTTTTACCTTCTCACCAAGAGTTCAGTCAAGCGATGGCACAATGCAACGACCGAGTCGAAGCGGCGAAAGCGACGGGATGCATACGCACAGGTAAGGCGGCGTACGAAGATGAACCTGGCCAGGAGAGTGATCTTGCCGTGGCGGGAGCACGCAAACCGTATCACAGAGATGCAACGGCAGGCTCATGAAATTCAACAAAATCACTTGTTTGTCACTGGTACCGGCATGTTTGATCACTGGCGCACTCGACTTGACAATGTCCTGAACCTAAAGGATCACGCCGAGTTGCAATATAACGGTAGCTCACTTCGAAAATACCTACAGTTGTGGAAGGGCCTATCTCAACAGCATAGCATCCAACAGGAACAAGCACAGACATACTATATCGAGATGCACGTTTCATCTCTCGCTAGGACCATGCTTCGGAAGCTTGATTTGCGGATGTTGCAGGTACAGAGGCAGCAAGAGACAGCAAGGTTGTTGCAGGAACGAAATGACAAACGGCATTTCCGCACCATGTTCCGCCATTGGCAAGACATCGTGTCACAACGCAGGTTTCCGCGGCAGCAAGAGCCATGGCAAAGCGCTACGGCTCGACGAATATTTAGAGCTGAGAATATTCATACCGCTCCTGTGGGTGGTGAGGGAGTTCAGGAAGATGAAAGTGTCTCCCGTCAAGGTTTTGACCCCGATGATTGGATCCCTCCGCCAGAGAGCCGTCAGAATTCGACTCCGCTCCCTGGATACTTGAGCACACCTTCGAAAAGGGCTGCTCGGGCCAAAGATAAAGTGAGAAGGTTCATGACCCCGAAGACGCCGGCGACACCGAGAGGCATGGCCTTTGAGCGGAGACTGAGGTCTCAGGCTGGCACAGACCCTCAATCGGTAGTACGGAGGAATCAGCTTGGCAGGTCCGGAGCTTTACGGCTCAGCCACTTTGAAGATATTTGAGAGACGTCAGCGAGTCCCTTTGGAGGTAATGAGAATGGCTGAGGCTATTGAAGGGTGTACTTGGAGTTCGATAAAAGGCGTTGGCGAGGGTTTGGGTCTAGGATATACCCCTTCATGATTATTGGAGTTTGGTGGTCATAACACTTGTTTGAGTTTGGATATCGACTTGACAAGGCTTGGGATGGTTGATTCGAGTCGTCATTAGTTAGCATAAGTAGCATTGTTGTCTATTGATATGAGTTCATGCCTCTGCAAGCCGTATTCAATGCAGATTACTACAGCGAGCAGTGTAACAATTCAATATGCCTCATTTGCCAGATTAATGAATCGGCTGCTTCCTATGCATTATCTAGACACATAATCAAAGATAATAACGTCCCAGTTACGATTGTTATCGGTTGCATGAGGATCTTTCGCTTCTAACACGCGTCATTGGAAGGGTCAAGTGCATGTTTGTGTCACGCGCAAAGGTGCTACAGTACATTCACCAAACGGCAACGTTATTTAGGGGTGGCTATTGGGACTGGGAGCATGAAGGGGAAGCACTTGCGAGTTATGCTTACATAGAGACAGGCATCTCTCACCAGCTTTTCTCATGCGAGCTGTGCTGCCAGGTAAGCCGCAGGCGAAGCTTCAAGCTATCTGTACTGGGCGCTGGGCAGGACAGCAGCTCATTGTAAGCTTCATCTTAACATCACTTATGGCGTGGTGTTCTGGCTGACATTTCATGGCTTGCGATAGGCATACATCTCGGGCAATGGCTTGGTTATTCTCGAAGGAGCCAACAAGCTCCTGCAGACCATCTATGAGGACGAAGTGGAAGATCTCGATGCAGTTGCGCTGGACGAGACATCAGGGAAGATATCCACCTGTTCAGGGCCAACGGTTTATGTGTATCGACCATACGGCAAAGATGAAGGAGCGTTGCGGGTGAAGCTCTCGGAAACCCGTCGTTCTGCGCTCATGTTAATGGATTGTCGCAGTGGTCACTTCAATGCTCTTTCAAAGCCGAAACTCAGATTGGCCTCCTAAGCACACTCTCATGGGGTTCGTCCGAAGAACTTCTTGTGGGAAATTCAGGCCTGACGTTGTTCGCGACTGCCGACAATGGAGCAGCAATATGGACGAGAAAGCTCGCAAACCCGGCAAAGTTCGCCCACTTCTCCTACGATGCTAGCTTTATAGCCTCGACTGGATGTTACGATCGATTGTTGAAGGTTTGGAGGAGGCTATCATTCGGCTCAGACGATGTCCGTTTTGACTACACCTACCTACCGCACTCCGCAGCCGTGACTGGCCTGCATTGGCGTCGTCCATATGATCAGGAACAGATCATTGATAACGTCCTGTACACCATCTCCGCAGAAAAGAAGATCAGAATCTGGGCCCCCACGGACTCGCATGGCCTACAGATCCTGCAGCTCTGGGCTGAGATCGACATGCTTGAGTCTATCAAGCCACGGCGATTCGAACCTGCCACGCAGTCGAACCGACGCTACGCTTTCATCATCGATAGTCGGGACTTTAGCATTGCTACCGAAAGAGCCGTACAGAGCTCGGCAACAGGAAATAAAGAAGATCATGCACTGCAGCATCTGATCGAAGTAGCTAATCGGAACCCAGAAATCTGCGTGGTTCTGGATGACAGAGGACATATGTCCGCTTGGGGGTTAGAGAATGTTGGCTGTAAAGCACGGAAAACTACCAATATTTTCAACATAGCGCACATCGAAGGCTTTCATCTCCACTTTCCGCAAGACACCATACCAGGGGGAGATCATGTACAATTCTACAACTTCTGTAACGATCGTTCAGGATCAGCTTTCACTCTGTTGGCCCACTACTTCGACGGGAGAGTGGAGTGGTTGGAGGGCAGATTAGATGAGTTCTTCGATCCATCGCCACGTTCGAGGCGACTATTACCCAAGGGTTTGTGGTCAGGTCATGACAGGGCTATTAAGAAGATTGTGCGGACTCCTAGTGGCCAAGCGCTCTTGTCCCGAACCAATGATAACGAAGGGCTTCTCTGGAAACAATTCCAGGACACGGCAGGAACAAGACTAATAAGGCAGAGTGCTATCAGTACCCCCGCACATATTCATAGAACATGCGTTTTATGGGAAGGCAAGGCTGTAATTATGCTTCATCACAAACATATTTCCCTCTGGGACACTCGAGGAGCCCGTGCTGTGCAGTTGGCATCCTCTCAATACCAACTGGAGGGCAAACCGTTGTGCATGATACTTCTACCAGAGATCGACAACGGTCAAGACATCGCCCACATAACAACAGTCAGCTCGAAAATGAAGGGCATTGTCTGGGAGGTGCGCAGGCTCGGAACTCCACTCACTGATAGCGGCGAAACGAACCGTTCGGACTATCAGCTGAAATACTATTGCAATTTTGACCTCGGCTTGAAGGATGACCTTGCTTTCATTCTTCCAGTGGACCCTGCCGGTTCTCTGACGACCATCTCAGGATTCATTGACATCTTCGCCAGAGACGTGGCACTGTCATATACGAACGACGGTATCCTCCATACCTGGACAGCGAAGGTCGATACCGAGAAGAACAATATTCAGTGGCTGTTGACTTCAAGAGTCGAAACCGGCATAGATAGACCGTCTCTCGCAAGCGGGAGCTCAACACGGAAGACTGCGGTAGTTGATGCTACGAAGACTAGTCTTACGATCTGGGATACTCGAAACGCGCAGCTGGAGTATGAAGAGGCGTTCGAAAGTTACGATGTGATACAAGATCTGGATTGGACTTCGACGCCTGACAATCAGTCCATCTTGGCCGTCGGATTTCCACATCGCGTAGTTCTACTTTCTCAGCTACGTTATGACTATCTCAGTGCAGGCCCGGCATGGGCAACAATAAGAGACATTCGAATCAGAGATATGACACCTCACCCTATCGGAGACTCGACTTGGCTGGGGGGTGGTAACCTGGTAGTAGGAGCTGGCAATCAGCTCTTCGTGTATGACAAAGGTGTTGAGGTCACAGACAGTGTCGTATACAGGCTACGGTTGCCCTCCCGCCAAGAGTTCTCGAAGGATCTTTTCAACATTGTCAGTCGTTTGAACGGTCCGCTCCCTGTATTTCATCCACAGTTTCTTGCTCAATGCATATTGTCTGGGAAGACTATATTAGTCCAAAGGATCATTATCAGTCTTCATCAGGCACTCAAATTCTTTACAGAGGGAGACACTTTACACAGCTTCCTGGACATTCCAGTCCACGAATTCTTACACGAACAAGAGGTAAGCTAAGGAGACCAAAGTAGAAGTGAGCTGTGCTGAACCTGCAGACCATATCTAGTGGCGCCAATAAGGAGATGGGGTCCTCTTATGCCGACTTCTCTGACGACGGCGAGTCTGGGGCTGTTTCCGAAAGCCTAGCGGCGCAACTGAACGACAACTTGGCAAAGATTAGCATACCACAGTTATCAAGCTCGGAGCAGATACGATTGGCAGACATTGTGGAATGTGTCGCCACTGTTGAGAGACACCGGCGTTCTATGGACGATAATGCGGCTCGGTATCTGCTATTCTTCCGCCAACACATGCTCAGAAAAGGGCAAGCTCCTTCTGAGCAAGTGAGTATTACTTGGAGGGAGATTGTGTGGGCCTTTCACAGTGGTAGTCAAGACATCCTTGTCGACATTATATCTCGTCAATATCACGGCAAGATGCTTTGGGAACATGCCAGAGAGAGTGGGGTATTCATGTGGATAACTGACTTAACTGCATTGGTAGGTCCAAAGTAAAAGTGGTAAGGATCGGCAACAGACAAGCTGATCGACATGCAGAGAGCACAGTTCGAAGTGATTGCACGCAATGAGTACACAAAGACCGACGAGAAGAATCCAATCGACTGCAGTTTGTATTATATCGCACTGCGGAAGAAGAACGTGCTGGTGGGTCTTTGGAGGATGGCGGGTTGGAACCGGGAGCAAGCCATGACACAACGCTTGCTGGCGAACAATTTTCAAGAAAGCAGATGGAAGACCGCAGCGTTGAAGAACGCGTATGCTCTACTCGGCAAACGGCGGTTTGGTACGATATCCACTTTTTATCAGTCTGGCCGGGCGGGGTTGCTGACTCGTTCCAGAGTACGCTGCAGCCTTCTTTTTGCTGGCTGGGAACCTCAAGGATGCTGTCAATGTTTGCAGTCACCAATTGGACGACATCCAACTTGCCGTCGCCATTGCTCGCGTATACGAAGGTGATGATGGCGCAGTACTCCAAGAACTGCTGGAAGAGAAGGTACTTCCTCAAGCTGCCATTGATGGGGATCGGTGGTTGGCTACCTGGGCTTTCTGGATGCTTAAGCGTCGGGATAAAGCTGTCCGTGCTTTGATCGTACGTCCTTGATAATACTCTGCCAGCTGTACTAATGTTATTTACTAATGGGAAATCAGTCACCAATCTTCACCCTACTCGCATCTCCAGAGTCGCCGGGATTGCATGCCAAATCTTACCTCGCCAACGACCCTGCTTTGATCGTACTCTACAAGCAGCTTCGAGAAAAGACACTGCAAACGCTCAAGGGCGCCTCGATGATCGCCCCGGAAGCGGAATGGGAATTTATCATGCAAAACGCGAGGTTGTACGATCGGATGGGCTGTGATCTGCTCGCATTAGATCTCGGTGAGTCGCGCACAATCGCGGTTCGCACCGGTAGAGCTAATGTTGGGCCCAGTGCGTAATTGGGAGTTTTTACAACAGCCACGCAAAACGAAACAAGTTGAGACAAGTCCACCAGACCCGCGGAAGATGCTACGCAGGCGGAGTAGCTTGGTGGTCGCCGATCTGCCGAGCCCAAAGCTCCCGACTGAGATGAGATCTGGACATGTGGGACAGCAACCGCCGAAGGTTTTTGAGGAACCGGACGCCAACTCCTTGTTAGACAGTTTTGGTTTCTAGTTTCTAGACGGCAACTCCTGGGGTTCCTTCGCGTTTTAGCGTGCATTGATGGGCGTCTGGTTTTGTATCCTGTCAGATACTATCTGCTCTTAAGTTACTCGAAACTTTTATGGTGAGTTAGGGTTATGCACGAGTACTGGTTGCCTGGCTGTTATCAGCTTTAGGTGCGACCTTAGCTGTAATCAACTGCTTTGTAGGAGACTTAAGGTATTCAGTATCCATGATTTACCTACCTAAACCCTCCGTGATGGTTGAACGGAGGGCATGTGATAGAAGGCTACTTTTGTACCCCGGCGATTAACGTAGATAACTCCGTAGCGGCCTGACTAGACCACGAGCACCAATGACGCAACTTGCGTTGGGGCTTCACTTTAGGACTGCCAAACAGCCCTGGAACAGCTTATCTTCTATCGCCGGTCAACAAAACAATGGCTCCAGATAGAGGCTCGTCGTCTTCGGCAGAACGAACACCGCCAAGCTCTCCAAGCACCGCAATCGCAAACCCGGATGGATCCCCCAACCGCGGCATAAGCAATCCGGAAGCCCTCGGTGACACCGACGATGCGAGCCAAGACATGAACAACCCGCTCATAGGCCAGACTTCTCGACGCCGAAGCGATGCGCGCAAGTTCCTGGCCGAGCGTGCGGAAGAAGGGCAGAACTTCACCGTGCGCGGCGTCCTCGTCGGTCTCGCGATCGGCGTGATCATCTGCTTTTCCAACATGTACTTCGGCCTGCAAACCGGCTGGGTCAGCGGTATGTCAATGCCTTCGGCGCTGATCGGCTTCGCCTTCTTCAAGAGTGGCGCGAGGCATATCGATTTCCCCTTCACGCCAGTCGAGAACGTCCTGGTCCAGACAGTTGCGGGGTCGTTGGGGACGATGCCGCTGGGGTGCGGGTTCGTGGGCGTCATGCCGGCGCTGAACTATATGTTGAAGCCGGAAGAGAATGGGCCGTTGGTGCTGGGGTTGGGGAGGCTCATTGTTTGGAGTTTGGGAATTTGTCTATTCGGGGTTGTGTTTGCTGTGCCGTTGCGGAAACAGGTTATCATCAGGGAGAAGTTGAAGTTCCCGAGTGGTACTGCTACAGCGTTGATGATTGGAGTGTTACATGGTGATAAGGAACAAGCTGGGATCGCGGCGCATGAGAGTGGGTTGGAGACGTTCAGGAGACGTAGTCAGGATCTTGTACGCCGTTCAAGTATGGCTGGGATCTCGGGTGGTGCGGACGGCGTGGCGCAGGATGAAGCTGTTACACTCACGTACCCTGAGAGCGGTGGACCCAACGACCAAGGGCTAGGGTTGGATCACAGGAGCGACTGGAAGGCTAAGATCAGATTGATGATCATAGCATTTACCATTTCGGCCATCTACGTAAGTTTGCCAGGTTTCTTCTCAAAGTAGGCTCTTCCTTTACTAACGTATCAAGACTTTTCTGTCCTATTTCATTCCGCATCTTCGTAAGCTTCCGATCTTTGGATTGCACCTCGCAACCCAATGGCTTTGGACTCTCAACCCATCACCGGCATATATCGGGCAAGGGATCATTATGGGGCCTGCCACCACGCTACATATGCTTCTTGGTGCTATCGTTGGATGGGCGATTCTCTCACCTGTTGCCAAAAGTAAAGGGTGGGCTCCTGGCCCTGTGGATGACTGGACGAGGGGATCGAAAGGCTGGATTGTCTGGGTCAGTCTGGCAATCATGTTAGCGGACGCAGTCATCAGTCTGGGTTGGCTTGTTCTGCGACCCACCATAGCTCATGGACCTCAATATCTCGCTGAACTACGTGATAGGACAAGACGAGGTGACTGGAAGGGGATATTCCAATCTCGTAAAGGTAAAGGCTATACCGCCTTGCAGGGCGCTGAGCCGTCAAACCACCTGAGCCTTACTCGCACGATCTCGAGCAGCCACTACTCTCAACATTCACCGGACGCCGGCACCCCCAAGCAACTCCAAGCACCCAACGAGGCCAAAGACACCTCCGACGAGGACGCCCCGCCCGCACACCTGATCAGCAACACCACCGTCGCCATCGGCCTCGTGCTCTCCATCCTAATCTGCATCCTCGCCATCCACCTCACGTTCGGCGCCCTCATCCCCCTCTACGCGACCCTAACATCCATCCTCCTCGCGCTCCTCCTCTCCGTCATGGGCGTGCGCGCCCTCGGCGAAACCGACCTGAACCCCGTCTCCGGCATCTCCAAGCTGACCCAACTCTTCTTCGCCCTCATCGTCCCACCCTCCAACCCCAACGCCGTCATCATCAACCTCCTCGCCGGCGCCGTCTCCGAGTCCGGCGCCCTGCAGGCCGGCGACCTCATGCAGGATCTCAAGACCGGCCACCTCCTCGGCGCCGCGCCCAACGCCCAGTTCTACGGCCAGCTGATTGGCAGCGTCGTCGGCGCCGTCGTTAGTGCCGCGGTGTACAAGTTGTATACGAACGTGTATGAGGTGCCGGGTGATTTGTTTCAGGTGCCGACGGGGTATGTGTGGATCTTCACGGCACGGCTGGTCACGGGGCAGGGCCTGCCGCGTATGGCGTGGCAGTGGGCGTTGGGGGCCGGTTTGCTGTTTGCGGTTTTGACGGGGGTGAGGATTTGGGCGTTGGGCAGGTGGTGGCATGCCTGGGTTCCGGGCGGGATTGCGGTTGCGGTTGGTGAGTTTTGTTGTCGCATTTATGCGCTTGATCTTCGTTCGGTGTGTGATGGCTTCGAGCCATTGGGCTGACTAAATATTGTTGATGCAGGAATGTACAACGTCCCGTCCTTCACGCTTGCCAGGACGGTGGGTGGGTTATTGAATTGGTACTGGCGATCCTACCGACGGCGAGAGGAGACGCCAATCATCGTTCTTGCCAGTGGTTTGATCCTCGGAGAAGGTGTCATGAGCATTGTGAATCTGCTTTTGGCTAGTCTACAGGTCCCGCATCTATAGGTATTTGGATATGTCCAAGAAGCTATGCCTCTACAACTCAGGACGATTACACGTCGCCGCACTGGCAGCAACTATTATCGCATGAACCACACCTGCTTCCCTTTCTCTTCTGAGCCCTCCACATCCCACTGTATCTCGATGTCCAACTCCCTTGAATTCTCTTCGCGCTTCTTGTACCCGATGTGACCTCTGATGACCTGTCCTTTTTTCAGTGCCTTCGCTTCCCGCTTGCCGTGGTCGATCAGTAGGACACCCTGCCGCCAATGCGTTTCCGGCCCACCCGGTCCCGTCGTAAACGCCACGCCCTTCCCTCCCTTCTTTGCCCAATCTTCCGCATGCGCGGTCGAAGATACAGTATCATTCCGTGACGGCAAGAAAAAGGTGTCGAACCAGATAACCCAGCCATCGAGGGTGTCGATATCTTCTTTGAGCTGCATCGAAAAGGGTTTCTGAGTGAAGGTCAGATCGGCGGTCGTGATGGTGTAGAGCGGCAATTGCAGGAAGGGCGTCGAGTCAGCGGCGAGGATGGAAGACTTAAGGTCCTGGATTAGGACTTCGTCGTAGATGTTGGCGAGCATGCTGCTCATGCTGAAGCCATAGACGGACTGCCAGAAAGAGACGTGGTCGGCGATGTAGTCCGGGTCGGTCAAGGGGGCGATGTGGAGGGTCGTATGGGAAGGGACCATGAGGCCATCGGCGACGAGGTAGCGGTCGCGTGCCCAGAGGACGGAGTCGAGCATCGCTTCGTAGAGGAGGCAGTAGCCCATCCATTCGGAGACGATGATGTCGACTTTGAAAACGGGAAGGGTGACGTCTTCGATCTTGCCGCGCAAGCATCTTGAGGCTATCAGTAGCTGCCTCGGGCTGAATCTGGGTGGTGCAGACATACTTGACTGTATTTGCGAGTCCGTTCTCGAAGACATTTTCCCGTGCCTTGTCGATGATGTCGGAATTATCAACAGCAACAACCATCTTGGCACCAGCCTTGGCGCAGAACATTGAGAGAATGCCGGTACCACAGCCAACGTCAAGGACAATCTTATCCTTGAAGACTTGCTTGTTCTCGTAGATAAAGTCTCGATAAGCGTCCGTACGGACTGTGTCTTTCAGCATCGTCTCATGGATATCTGCAAGGCGGTTTTCGTCAGCAGTTTTCACAGTGGAACTTAAGAGAAATGTACCGTTATAAGAGTAAGAAGTGAAATAGTGGGAGTCGTCATCTCTTTTGGCGGGTATTCCTGATGCTCCGTCTGCTGGTGTGGTCGATCCTACACCATTGGAGGTTGGCGGTAGCGCATCCTCTCTGTCATTCCATCTATCGTCCAATGTCTTTTTCACCGTCTCTCTATATTCGAGGAATTGAGACTGTAGCTTTTGCAGCTCTCCTTCCAGCTCAGAAATTCTCGATAGTGTGCCGTCGACTTTGCCGTTCGTCACCGCACCGTCTCTATGACCATTCGTTGCAGCGTTTTCATCCGGAGTTCCACCAATTACATCATCTAGCCCTATCAACAGCGCATCGTCCTCCAGAACTGGCTTCAGATATTTGTCGTCCTCGAAGACAGCCTTAGAAGGAACTTGGGGCTTTATATTGCCCCTCTTGACTTCTGAGCGTACATAGTTGACGAGCTTGACGGCGCCGTAAAAGTCAAGGCCTATTATCAAGTCTCAGCACGCCGAACCCATGTTTGCGATTCGCCCTCACCGAACGAAATGACGGTAGACATACACACCAAACTCTTTCGTGATCTTCATGAAGTCAAACCCGTGCTGAGTCTTACAATCTTCGAGCATCGCCCGAGCATTTGGGAATATCTCGTTGGTAAAAAGGCTTTTGACTTCTTGATCTTCGTCCTCTGCCTCCGCATCCTCCCAGCCCTCATCCTCCGAGATATTCATGAATTCGGACTCTCTAGAATCACGAGATGACGGGGAGGATGGTTGCAGGCCGTTAGCGACGCTATCGGAGGATGTTGCCATGTTGTCACTGTGATAGAGACGGCTGCCGACTGCTGTGACGGCCTGGTTATTTGCGGAGGAATTATACCGTTACACATAATAATTAGCTTATGGCTTTGATGACTGCCCCACTAGCCTGGCTCCCTTAGCGTTGAATTTGTGTTCGCTTGTCAGGGTTTCTTTCCGACGGAAAATGGCCGATGCCCCACGTTTTGCTGCCAACGAAGCAGGCAGTCTTCTGCTATGCTAACCAAGGCGCTCCATTCTTTCGAGGTGAGAGAAACTGCTGACTATTGTTGACGCAGTAGCAAGTCGGCATTACTACAATCGCTATTTAGCCGTTGAGACTGCCATCATTGTGTTGTTGTCAGCTCGAGCCGGTGTAAACAACAACCTTCGCCGCCCAGAATAACTCACAACGTCGCTCGACGCTGACCAATGGCGTCATTCTTCTTCAGTCGAAATAAAACCAAAACTCCGACAGATTTAGTCAAGCACACTAGAGATCTCCTGCCCAAGTTATGGGAGCCGTCAAGTTCACAAAAGGTACAATGGTGGTTGTTGCTATGGTTAAGCCAGCCGGTACTGATCATGTTTACTTAGACGGCGGAGGAGCTGGCAAGGTTGCTGTCACAGACGAAATTGGTCTTACAAGGAACACAGGGCAAATTCCTCTTCTCCTATCACTTTAACACTACCTAGCATCCTCCAGAGTTTTGGATTACGAGTCTGACATCTTCAATGCAGAAACCGATAGCAGCCCCGAACAAGCTCAGCAACTCGTCACTTCGGTGATCCAAGAAGACTTAATGTTGTCTCTCGCCCGTAGCGTCCATCTCCTCCCCTTCGAGTCTCGCAAAGACACCCAGGCGATCTTCTCTTATGTTCTGCGCTTCAAGCCTCCAAACAACACCGAGCAGGATGCCCCGGCCTTACTCTACGTTATAAACCACCGCCCAGAGGTCATCATCGAGCTGTGTCGGGGATATGAACACAAGGAAAGCGCTATGCCCTGCGGCACGGTGCTTCGAGAGATTATGAAACATGATGAAGTTGTGGAGATTATACTGTATGATCAGTCGAAGGAGGGGGAGAGGGCTATAAGACTGGACCAGATCAGGCCCGAGGTCAAGCAAACAGGCAGCGGCGTGTTTTGGAAATTCTTCTCTTGGATTGATCGGGGAGTGTTCGAAGTCAGCACCGATGCCTTCACCACGTTCAGGGTTAGGAGTTTAGCTTATCCTAAATATGCGGAGGCTGATAGTAGGTCTAGGAGATCCTTACGAAGCATAAGCACGTCGTGCCGCAGTACCTGGCCACAAATTTCGACCTCTTCTTCTCCAGATACAACAGTATCCTCGTACAGTCACCCTCGTACGTGACGAAACGGCAGTCGATCAAGCTGCTGGGGGAGATCCTGCTCGACAGAGCGAATTACAACGTCATGACGGCATACGTGGATCGAGGGGAGCATCTTAAACTGTGCATGAACCTCCTCAAGGACGACCGGAAAATGGTCCAGTATGAGGGCTTCCACGTCTTCAAGGTATGGCCGCCCTGTTCAACAATTGCAAGACCTTGTGTATTCACTAACTACGACCACGTACAAAGGTGTTCGTAGCAAATCCTCACAAATCAGTGGCAGTGCAGCGTATCCTCCTCAACAACCGCGATCGACTTCTGAAATTCCTACCAAGGTTTCTGGAGGACAGGACGGAAGATGACCAGTTCACGGACGAGAAGAGCTTCCTGGTGCGGCAGATCGAGAACATGCCGCCTGTGCCTGTCGAACCGGCAAAGGGTCAGACCATGGTCAATGGCAACGGGAACGGTGCCGTCGCTGCGACGGGAAATTAGGGCATGTCGTCGACAGTGCAGCGGGTCTTTTCTGGGTAGAGTGGCATAGAGAGGCGCGTGGCATGTTTGAACTCCCCATCTCATGTTATTGGGGGTCTCATCTCTTCGGTGTTGGGGCTCAGAGCGCTGTAGGCGTTAGACCGCTGTGGAGTGTGGCTCGGTCTCAGCTATCGACTCTGTCTTGCTTCGTGTGGTCTCTAGAGGTACACTTATATCACTGGTAGAAGAATGCAACCCTGAAATTGAGCGATTATTGTTCGTCCGATATAGTCCACCAAAGGACTTTTAAATCATAGCGCTACTGGGTCGATATAAGAACTACGATTCGTGAATCAATGACATCTTGAGAAACAAGCAATAGGGAGACACGTGTCCGAGCTCAGTCAGCTGGTATGGTGGGTTAAGAGTATATCACTATTTCCTTGATGAGCAACGTGTGGAGGTGACGGAGAAATATAGCAATTCACCTTTGTACTACCCGACTTGTTTGAAGTCCTCCGATGTTTTCCAATGGCCTGGATAACCCTAAGAACATGTGTCTACCAAATCGTGCTGATGAATCATCACCTAGAGTCTATGCCTCCTACGAGGTACATTTGGTGACTGAGTGTCAAGTCTCTTGATGTCTGAGGCCTCTGAGAGAATATCACCACACAATCTTCGTATACATACTGTTCATATAGTAAATATTTGGTTACTGGGGAAATTATCTCCGCTAAATTGCACGCTCGCGGTGGCTCCATTAAGCTTAAGGGATGATGCATGGCGTCAGTCCGGTAAGCCCCTGAGATTATAAAGGGTCCACCGCCGCCAAGGTCGAGTAGCGGCGCCGTTGCAGCCGCAGGAACCGACTGGCCAGGGTCAGGGAATCGCTTCTCGGCATTTCTACGGAGTACGCCATGACGCCCACTTGCTTTTCAACGATACCTAATGGCAATGTGTTTGAGATATCAGTCCCGTTCTTACAGTTTCCGCTATAGAGTTTACCATGAAGCGTGTCGGAGCCGCATTGCTCAGGGGCAGCGGATTGCTGGCCAATCATTTCTCGACGGAATGAAATAACGGGTCCGCGTAAAGGGACGGTGCAGTGAGTGGTATGGCTCTTTTGGCGAAATGTATATAGGGGGTGCCTTACGGGGTACTTAGTTGTTGTGCCATGAGGTATTCCGTTGCAGGACTGCGGTACTCCCTCGGTAGGTAGCCTTCGGTCCCGAATTCTATAGCTGATAGTCTAGTTTTACTCAGTTCTCCTTGAATTGAGAAGTGTGGAAAGTGATAAATTTTTGGTGAGGGCGGGCGAAGTTATGCGGTACAGTAGCCAATCATTCCGCTTGAAGTTCTTCGTTCTTGACGTCGTATCCCGGTTAGCGAAAATCCTTTGGATGCAGGACTCGGATCGCAGCGGGCTCCCAGTCAACTTAACACTGTCCACACAGTGGTAAGTTATATTGAAGTAGTATGGTTGATAGGCCAGCAGAGACGTTGTCGAAGAAGCCGCTAGGTAGGTAAGGTACCTTTACGCTGAAGTCCGGTTAGTCGTACCGTGCCTTACAAAGTATGTACCTATCTTATAGGCTCCTCCTCCAGCACCTGACCTTTGACGCCAGCGCGCGTCTGCCAGACTTTTTCATCAAGCAATAGCAGTATATCGACTATAGTAGCCGATGGTGACACTCTATACGCCCCCTTAATTCGATATTCTCTTTGTTCCTCCTTGATTGTAACATTGTCATATTCGTAGAGAGGCTGTTCGAGTTCAGCAGACCATCTGAGGCGTGACGTCATTTGTTCGGTCTGGTCTCTCTGACTTTGGCGAAGTCAGCGTTCGTTCCTCCGGACCCTGAATGCACTCACCACCGCACCAATTACGAAACACCCAACAACACAGTATCGCTCAGATGTCCAGCCCGCAGATGAACATCGAGTCGCTCGATTAGCAGCAGCAGGGTTGACTCCTTTCGAGGAGCAGGTGAAGGGGAGAAGGGGACGATATGCAATCTCTGCCACGGAAATCTCCCACTAAAATTCCATCAAGCACAACAACATCGAGGCCCAAACTCAGCCGGTCGCAATCTTCGGAAAATCACCAACGGCCTTCTCGGTTATCGCCAGCTCCCTCGCCTGTTCTTCCTCGAACGGCGGGTTCCGTTACATTGAAGACAACGCAAAACAGTGTGTCTGAGAGCAATGAGATTGGCACGGAAGACGATGCGAGCATGGAGCAGAACAAAGGAGCCAGTTCGAAAGAGGGGCAACATGAGCCCGCAGAGGTGGAACGGTTCCGAACCGCCCTCAGCGCGCAGATGCTGATGCAGGATGAACGCACCAAGTCTGCCCGACAGCTAGATCTCAAGCTTCCAGAGCGTTCCGCTGTGTCTGGCAAGGACAGGTTCTCAACGATCGTCGAAGAAGCGGGCACCGGT
The DNA here is from genome assembly GCA_025617375.2 of Acarospora socialis. Taxonomy (NCBI): domain Eukaryota; kingdom Fungi; phylum Ascomycota; class Lecanoromycetes; order Acarosporales; family Acarosporaceae; genus Acarospora; species Acarospora socialis. The sequence goes on along the minus strand of JAMYGW020000002.1, from coordinate 2,316,660 downwards.
CTCTCGCCAGCGCGTGGTTTGTCGTTCACGAGTGCCATGCCGACCGGATCCCACACCACGTCCACTGAGTCCAACAAGACTGTCAGAGGGAGTGCTCTGCCCACCCCTGCGACCCGATATCCTGCCAGAACGCCTTCATACCCCTTCCCCTCGATGTCCATGGGCACACCAACCATTCCCAGTACACCAGCTTTACACAAGCCCTTTACTGCTCTGTCGCCCACCACAGCCCCACCTCAGATGAGGCTTGGTTACACCGAAGGTTTCAGAGATCGGGAGGCATCCGAACATGCTACACCGTCTTCAGTGGCGACATTTCTTCCACAGGTTGCTTCAGTTTCGAAAGATGATCTCGCATATCCTAGTCCGAACTTGTACGAGTTGGCCCTTCGCTTGGGGTCCGATCCCGGCTTGGAGCCGTGGTGGTCCAATGTTGTGCAGTCCATGAAGCAGGATTTCAACGCAATCAGAGTGACACTTGCAGTACCTTCCGACAGCACTGATGTCGAGAATATCCCGTGGGCCCAACTTGCCACGTATAATGCCGGTGAGGAAGACGATTTTAGCGTGACGAACAACGACCCGCAGAGCACTCGAAGCAGCTTGAACGATTCGAGCAATCTTGGAGATCCTAGTACTGGCCTGGTCAATGCTGCTCAACACGTGGAGGCTAGGGAGAACAGCAATCTGCTGGGTTCGCAAAACGTGGGAGCGCGACCTAAGTTAGAGTCACGACACTCCTTCGCTGATTTTGGCCGCAGGCCTGGAGATGACTTTAGCGACCCAAGTCAGACTCCAGGAACAGGTATACGGAGACCTGGACCGTTACGGACAGGTAGCTATATCCCCGTACACCCCTCCGACAATCTAGCATCTGGGCCATCTGAACCTTTCAAGCTAAGTCTTGACGTGTCGGGAGAACTTGGAGTTCACGAAGAGTCTCAAAGTTCTTCCAACCTCGATTTCTCGAATCCATCTGACGCTGCCCCTTGGGGAAGAATATTTCAAGTCCTGCAGCCGCTCGAATATGAATCAGATCCGCTACTTAGTAGTGCTGGCGCAGTTAGAGCTCTTGATCGAGCCAAAGTGATCGTTTTGACGAGAGAATACTTCTGTCAGTCCCGACCGACTCAGTCGAGACCACCAAAGGTTGAGAGGAGGAGTCCTAGCGACAAGAGCAGCTGGGGGCCCGCCTCAGCGAGCAGTAGAGAAAGCTTGCATAGAAGCAATTCTAAGGCGCATGCCTCCGACAGACCACTCAGGCCGTCGTTTCTACTGACCAGCAAGATCTCCGCGGAATCCAGGAGATCAAGAACTCACACGAACGAAAGCTCCAAATCTCGAGTCACAACAGCTTTGGAATCTTTAGCGTATGAGGATTATGAGCAAGTTCCAGCTTCACCCTGGTCGCAGTCACCAGCACCGTCGCCGGCAATCCGGGGTGACGAGGAAGACAATCCATTCTTCAAGAATGCCGGGGTAGACGAAGACGCTTTTACCGACAACCCTCCGACCCACGACTATTCGGCGCAACAACAGATTGAGGCTATAGGGGTTGAGAACGGTAGTACAGTTGTGCATATCCCACTAATTCACCCTTTGATCTCTAAGTCAACACGACCAGCTCGTTTGAATCACGGCGAGACGCAGATGGGGAATTCTCAACAAAGCGCTGGTCAGTTGCCATCATTCGGGGCTGTAAGAACCTTGGCCGGTTCGGTCGCCAGCACGGATCATGATCCCAAAACCCCGATCGCCATTCTCTCTATCCTATCGCCAACTGTACCTTACCCTGCGAATCTTGTGTCTTCATTAAAGCTCCTAGCGCCTCATCTGGCAACATCGTTCCACCAATCTCGACAATACACTACGGTTTTGAAAGAGGTGGTGGCTTTCTCTGGCCGCCGTTATGGACAGACTAACAGCTTTGGCCTCGAAGGGACATTGAGTAGAGCACAGCATCTCAAAGATGGCACAGGGCTGGCCGGTCTGGCTTATCTATCTGAAGCAGGCAGCGTTTCTACAATGTCCGTCAACGCCAGCCTCACGAGCCCTAGTGAGTATTCGGGCATGTCCATACACAGCCCACGGGACTCCATTGCCGGGATAGCAACGAGCGATGTCCCAGCTGTAGAGACGCCTAGCGAGAGGCTATCGACTGCAGGTACACCAGGGCACCATGCTGCAACGGCTACGCACGACGGTTATTTTAACACCCGGAAGACCCCGCTCTTAAGCCGGTCGGAGAGCGGTCCAATTCCAACGATAGCCAGTATGAGTGCGAAACGCAGCAACAGCCCTACGGGCATGGTACCAATTCACTCACCGTATAATGTGACCTTTGATAGGAGCCAGAAACGGGAGAGCATATCCAACACAGCACCAAATACCCCTGGGGAAGGACCGGGCGATTCCCTCCACCTAGCCGTAGACCAGATAGCAAAGAGCCGTGGTGGAAGTACATCCTCGAAAAAGCATAGCATTTACTTACAACTAAAGCGTGGTGCTACAGATGACTTCCTCTCGACGGCTAATTTGCACCGGGAACATAGTCCGCATAGTCCACTACGACCTTCAAAGGAGCAAGAAGAGATGCTAGAACAGCGGCCCAGTGCGCAGGCTTCGAGTAGAAGTCAACATCGTCAAGATCGACCTCACACCCAAATTCATTCTCACGGTGCAGATTTTAGTTCGACTTTTCAATCGTTACCGGCACCCAGCGCGCCGAAGAGTCGTGCTTTTTTCCAATCATCCAAGCATTCTCGCAACTCTTCAGATACTTCTAGAGCTGAAGATTTAGCCATCCGATTGCCGTCAACAAACCTCCTCCGGACGATTGTTGATATGCTACCTGCTCAGATGTTCATTGCGGAACCCTACTCAGGCGCCATCGCGTGGGTCAATTCTAGGTTCCTCACTTATCGCAACGAACCGGAAGAGGCGAGTCTAAAACGTCCATGGCAAATAATTCATCGGGACGATCGGGGCGAGTTCCTTAGTCTGTGGAATCAAGCATTGCGCACTGGTGAGCAACTGTCTCACCAGGTCCGACTCCGAAGGTTCGACCACCAATATCGCTGGTTTCACATCGCAATTGTACCCATCAAAGATTCTCAGGCGATTGTTCGTCACTGGCTTGGGACTGCAATGGATATACATGACCAGCATGTCGCCGAGGTTGATGCTGCAAGGGAGAAAGAGAAAGCGGCGTCTGAAGCGAAGTATCGCTCACTAGCCAACTCCAGCCCCCAGATAATCTTCGCGGCTACTGTGTCCGATGGTATTACCTTCGCAAACTCCCAGTGGCTCTCGTATTCAGGACAGCGGCTGGAACAGGCACAACGACTGGGATTCCTTGACTGTGTCCACCCGGCCGATGTACTCAACTGTAGATTACCTATTTCGAAAGACTCGCCATTGCCGAATCCTGACGGCACCATGTCCAATAGACACCAACCACTCCTGAGGAAGTCATCCTCAACCGCGACGGATTCATCCGAAGCAAGCAATACGACAGTTAGTTCAGACAGAACACTCAAAGAAGAGAGAGCTAGGCAACGGCGTAATTCTGGCGACTATATGGATCATACTAATATGGAACGCAAGTTAGCTCGGCTTGCGAGGGATGGGATCATTAAGACTACAAGGGATGCAGATGGTCATTTCGCTCTGTCGACAGAGGTTCGACTTAGATCCAAGGATAACGAATATCGATGGCATCTCGTCCGTATTACTTTGACGGACTTTGTCAATGACCGTGACGAAGCCGAATGGTACGGAACTTGCACCGATATAAATGACCAAAAGCAGGTTGAGCAGATGCTCAAGGAAACCATGGAGGCTAAGACAAGATTTCTAAGCAACATGTCTCATGAGATTCGAACGCCTCTCAACGGCATATACGCAGCTATTCCTTTCCTAATTGGCAACAATCTCAATGAAGACCAAAAGGATATGGTAGACACGATTCGGAATAGTGCTGAAGGCCTTACAAGTCTCATCAACCATATACTAGATCTTTCCAAGGTGGAAGCCGGCATGGTGCAACTAAAGTACGAATGGTTCCACGTTCGCTCCATGATTGAGGATGTGAACGACGTCACCTCACTGAAGGCCAATGAGAAGTGTCTGGAACTCAGCTACATAGCAGACGGGAACGTTCCATCGATGGTGAAAGGGGATATGAATCGAATACGACAAGTTCTGATAAATATAGTCGGAAACGCCATAAAGTTCACCGCTCACGGAGAAGTCTATGTCCACTGCAAGCTCAAGCATGATGATCGAATTGCTCTGCGAGAAAACGAGGTGTTACTATGTTTCGAAGTTGTGGATACTGGGAGTGGTTTTAACGAGAAGGAAGCCACGCTGCTCTTCAAACCGTTCAGCCAGATTGACGGAAGCAGTACGCGCCAACATGGTGGTACTGGCTTGGGCCTTGCTATATCCAAGCAGTTAGTGGAACTTCATGGTGGTAGAATTTCGGCTTCAAGCGTTCCGGGAAAAGGCTCAACCTTTTCCTTCTTTGCAAAGTTCCAAGTTCCTTCTGCAGAAGACCATCCACCAACTTTCGACCCCTCGAGAGCTTCAAGTACAGTTTCGTCAGTACAGGACTCTGAGAAGGCCGCTTCAAAGGACATCGGGAGCGATGTCAAGACTTTACTGCTGGACAAAGGTTGGACTCAGTCGCCCAGTCCTGCTATATCGAGCCCGGATGTTACGAGCGAGTCACCAGCAATGCTGTCATCTGGAAGCTCTAATATTTCTATAAGATCGATCCGCACTTATCGTTCAGACAGATCATCGGCTTCATCCATCGCGTCAGCTCTTTCGGCTGCCAAGAAAGAGGACGCCCAACCAATGGCACTTGCTCTACCGTCAAGCCTCCCGGCCGATACCGTCCGATCTAGTGCGAGCCAGCCCAAGGTCGAAGGTCTATCCTCAACCTATCCAGAGTCCTTCCATCCTCCAATGTATTCGATCCTCATCGTCTGCCGCCAGGAACATAGCCGCTCCGCCACCGTTCAGCATATCGAGCAGATTATTCCAAAGGCGATTCCCCATCAAATCACTGCGGTCGGGAACGTAGCGGATTGCCGAATTATGATTGCTGGGGATGAGCCTTTCACCTTTACGCATGTGATTTTGAACCTTCGCGAACCTCGAGAGATCATCGAGTTTATGGATCAGATCTTCATATCGCCTCTGCACAAGCGCACCTGTCTTGTCGTCGTGACTGATCATGGTCAGAAGAATGAGATCATGGAGTTAGCGTCAGGCTATGATTACGCCCAGCTTGAGAAGGATCATCGGATACGTTTCATCTTCAAGCCGGTGAAACCCGCGAAATTCGCCGTTATATTTGATCCCCGCAAGGAAAGAGACCTCAGTATCGATCGGAACAAAGAGACTGCTTTGTTAGCTGCGGTCAGTGAACGGCAGATCTTCGACCAAGTCAAGGAAGCCCTCGGCAACAGAGGCCTGAAAGTTCTCGCAGTCGAAGACAACCTTATTAACCTGCGGGTGTGTAAGGCCCATAGACAATACCGTAGACTACTTGCTGACTAGTGTCTCAGATGCTCATTCACTTCTTCAAAAAAGCTTTAATCGACGTGGAGACAGCAGGTGATGGCGTACAGTGCACGGACAAGGTATTCTCGCATGATCCAGGATACTACTCGGCTATAGTGGTAAGATTGTCTTAATTCTACAAGCTCTTAAGTAGGGCGACTACTAACGCCATGCAGTGCGACATCCAGATGCCGAACAAGGACGGTTACCAGACGATTCGAGAGATCCGCGACTGGGAACAAGCCAACAAATACCGCCGAATCCCCATCATCGCACTTTCGGCCAATGTCATGTCCGAGGGGCTAGAGAAATCGATGGAAGCCGGCTTTGACGAATATGTGACGAAGCCGGTCAACTGGAAAATCCTGGGTCGAATGCTTATGGACCTGGTAGAACCCAACCCGAGCAAGAGGGGCAAGTCCCGGGAGAGTAAAGGATCCTGAATTTTCGCAACAATAACAAGCACAGATTATCGCTTTCCGACCTTATGGCGCATTCAACGGATCATGAGGAACGATCTCTCTCCTGCTGCATCAGCGACGGCGATGGCGATGGCATGGTGTGGCTTTTTTTCGATTTCACGGCGGTGTTTTACTTAGAGCTTTTGTATTTGTATGCTGCATTCAGGGCGGGGCGGGCTCGGGATGGAAGGTAGTCGACTGACTGTATTGTCCAAGGAAATTGAAGGTCTAATCAATATTGTGTTCACGATCTGATGCCTGGCTGGGCTCATGCTAGCTCAGGGGAGTTTCGTCCTCCAAACGCCTGAAGTAGTGTTGATTCCTAATTTATCATGTGTTCAACATAACTCGTCCCGGATGAGAGGGATGCTATGCAATTCTTCGGCGATCTTCAACATGTTCCATAGCAGCCACTGTAGCAAACCCCGATTTCTTCTATTGCGGCTCGGACTCGGTCTCGTGAAGCATTCGTATGGAATGCCGCCTTGAGCCAAAGTTAATCGTCGCTCCACCATAAGTATCAGTTTCCCTTGCATGGCGGCTTAACAGCCATCGTTCTTACTCCGGAAGTGGGGATTAGGGTTGCACGAGGACGATATGATATCTATGTACCCCATAAGGGATCGTCTCGCCCTCACCAGGGTTTCAAGAAAGCTTAAGAAAGGGCCGTTTGAACGGCCATTGTGTTTCTTCAAGCAGCAGTTCGAATCTAGCAATTCCCTGACTAAGCCCTACCTGTCATTTCTGAGAGATACACCGCGTTCCAGGGTGGATCGTTGTCATCGCAGTGCTCTACGGAGTAGGTACTGTAGGTTACACCGGTAGTCAAGCGAAGCAATTACATCCATGCCTTTGTGAGGTACGTTCTTTCTTTCTCGCCTCGCTTTCCAGTGATAACTAAGATACATACTGTAAGGCCACAAACCACCTGCATGACCACGTCGTAGATCTCCTGCAATTGGCTCAGATCATACACGACGATGCATGGCCATGTTGCCTTGCAATCGGACTGACAGATGTCAGTTCGGCCACAATAATGACTCCGTAGTCAATTGTGCCGTCTCTCAACGTCATTCCGACTAATTCAGCAGCATCTGAACAAGATAACTCAGGCATGTATCTTAGGCACAGCAGGAATTACCAGCGATGGAGCGCACTACGACGGTCCAAATTTTGACGACCGAAGCGGTGAACAACGCATGATTTGGCAAACAGCCCACACATCGAACGCTCTACATATACCCTACGATAACTTTCTGACGTGCGCTTGTTGGCTCAAGGTACCTAATCTGCAAATATAACTAGGCTAGCCGCCTCTGAGTGAGATGTCTTGCCCTGTCCCATATTTATCATGAACACGGAAAGCCTGCCAGAAATTGACTTCTAAACCCCCAATCCGCCAAGCCAATACCTTCCTCGGTCTCAACAACTTCTATGACGGCTTTTCTCCGTGCTGACTGCTCCCGATCGCACCAATTAGTCTATCCTCCCTTCAACCAGACTCCACTAAGAGGCCAAGCTCCCCATGGAAGGTCTAGCGGCCAAGGGGGGGGCCCCCGACGACCGCCTCTCACATGTCCGAGTAAGGGCCGGGGGAAGCGGAACGAGGAACGACTGGAGGGTGATAATGCAGCTTGCTTCCGGCTCAGAGCGGGGTCGAGGAGGCAAATCTGTTGAGGGGATGGGGTCAGGGCTACCCCCCCTTTCCCGATGGTCTGATGGCCGTCGAGGGCAGGTATAAAAGGGGGCTCGATGGTCGTCTTCGAAGGAGCTCCTCCTTCTTCCTTTCTTTCCCCAGCTGTGCTGAAGACCACTCTCATACATCCATCCGTCTGTCTTAAGCAAACATCCAATCGGTTCTCTGAATCTCACTTCTACCTTGCTTGCTCACTTGCTGCTACCCTTCCGTCTTCCCGTGGACCACCAACACGTTTCACCTTCGTGTTAAGTGCTAGTTGACTTGACCTTCTTCTCTCTATCACTGTTGTCTATCCGCCTTATTCTCTCCATCGCCTTCATCGTCCATCATGTCCGTACAAACATCCTACCGCACCTCCACCCTCCCCCTCAGCATGCCAGGTAAATCACCCTACAACACGCCTCCGCAACCCTACAGCAGCCGGATCTCCATGTCCCCGCCCTCCGTGGCCGGCTCCAGCACCCAACCCTCCGTCGCGCCCTCCTACAGCAACTCCGCCACCTCAAGCAGCTACAGCGGCAGCGCGAGCGGCGAATACGAAACCTCCTCGGCCGGCGGCCACGGAAACGGCGTCGATCTCGTCGAGATGCTTAGCGACCGCTTGAACGGCGCCTTCGATCCCCTCCCGCTAGATCGGGGTTTGGCCACGCAGGCGCAGACGTAAGTTCCTCCCCCGTCTCGGCTGCGATGCGGATTCAAGATGAACTTGAAACTCACGCCACACACAGCTCCGGCGAACTCAACGCCAAACACCGCGAACTGCTCGAGTTGCAAGCTCTTGCGCAGCGGCGTCTGAAGAGCACGCGCGCCAACTTCGCCGACGGCATGAAGGCCGCCAAGGAGGTCAAGCGGGATCTGGACTGGACGCAGAAGCGTGTCAAGTATGTTCTTGATCGCCCGCCCTGCATCGTTGGCGCCATCTACGCACGACTCCACGGCGAGACTTGATCCCCCCGCTAACTTCTCTCACCTCAGCACCCTCAAGACGAAAACCGAGCGCAAATATCCGTCGCAGTATAAAGCTGCCAGCGGACGGTACCCGGCGCCCGTGGACTACTGAGGAAGTCCTTCTTTCGCCATTGTCATTTACGACTCTCAAGCCTCTCTTGTAAAGAGAGGGTCTCATCAATCAATTGATGTTGCGGCCGAGCGCGAAACGAAACCCACCGTTCCGCCGTCTAGTCCCAACCCCCACCCCACCCCGCCTCACCCCGCCGATCAGCCACTCGTGCCTTTTCCGCCACTCGCTTCCGACAAACACCCATGTCACCTCACCCCGCTCCACCCCGCTATCGCTCTGTTCGCTCTTCTCCCCGCTTCCCTCGCCGCTTTCCTCGCCGCTTTTGCACGTCTTCTCGTTCTGGGACCGCGCTTGCACTTACATTTTCTTTTCAATTTTGGGGGGAGAGAGGGGGGGCGATTTCGTTTTCTTACCCTGTACTTCGTATTATTCTAGCACTAGGCTCGATAAGCACCAGGGGCTCCAATACGCGTGTGAGTTCGTGGACTGGGCTTTGGGTAATGGTACTGAAAAATCCGTAAGGGAGGATACTTTCGCTTCGGGAAGGGGGTATTGTATGTAGGTCGTATTTTAGGCGTTAGGTCACGTTAGTTGAATGATGCCTATCTATCCTTGAGTCCAACCTAGTCTGCTAAATCGGTGTAATCATGCTCTAGGATGGTGAAGAGAGGATATCTGGGAGCTGAGTTAAGATGTGCTATCGAACATGAACCGGAACGAAGGTCAATGTTCATAGCGACATGGTCCACGATGTATGTGGAGGGATAGATGCCTAGCAGGGCTCTGTACACTGATCTTCGTCGCGCTCTAATCTATAAGTTGCATATACATGACCTCACACCCTCATAATTATCCATCAACGAACCTCATTCCTCGCTCAGCATCTCCATCTTATTGGCAGAAGTAAATGCACCACCAGCCTCCAGAACCTGCGACCCACCAACCTAGTCTTCAATGAGGTGATCCGTGATAGATAACACCACACGCAACATTCGTCTCGTGCACAGATCAACAGTTAAGCATAGAGCGACCTCAATTCTGTCTCTGCAGTGTCTGATACAAAATCCGCCCCTGCACACTGAACCCCAACCCTGCCTCCCTCTCAGCCCATCCACCTCCCAACTTCCCCGTTCATTCCTTCCTTCCACAACAAAGGAGGCAGACCAGTCCAGTATAGCCCATTCGCGAAGCTAGAAGCCATGTCATGCCACGCCACGCCATAACGCTCAGCTTTCTGCTCCACTTCAATCCGCTCCAACCAAGGCCAGAACATTTCTCTCTGCTCCCAATTCGCAAACAAGAGCACATCCTATGCGTCCCGAATACGCCCTAGTCGTGCTGCGTGGCGCGTACGTACGCTTAGGTAGGGATAACGATGATTCGTGCTCTGACAGCGGACCCGACACAGCTTGAAAGTAAAGCGCTCCGAGGCGTCGATGAGGATCCCTTCGACCGGAGAAGGGATGGCGGAGGCGACGATGCTACTAATCTCTTCGACGAATGAGCCCTCCATCTCCAACGCAAGGCCCACGCCACGACGAAGCAAACGGCGCAAACGACTTACGGACAGACAAACACCCCCATCCTCCTACCTTCAAACTTCCTTCCCTTCCACTCACCAACCCACGGCTGCATAGCCTTCCCCCTCCCCGCATTCCATCCCATCCTATCCTAAGCTATCGATCGACCCTAGCCAGCCAGCCAGCAAGCAACAGCCAATCTTCCCCACCCACCCACCCACCTACTGGACCCTACCCCTTTCCCCCCTCTCTCTCACGAACTGTAAGCAAGCAAGCAAGCAAGCCAGGCACCCACCCGCCCCACCCACCCTCACCTCAACCCCCGCCACGGATCCTCCACGAAACTAGCGTCGTAATACGCCACGTCGCCGTTCGCGAGCCGGACCCCTTTCCGCCACTTCCACGCCTCCTTCTCCGTCCCCGTCCCCGTCCCTGTCCCGGTCGTCGTTGATGTCTGTGCCTTATCTGAGGAGCGAGGGAGCGGTGGAAGCGGTGGTTTAGGCGGCAAGGACGTCTCCCCTCCGGTCGGCGGGCGCGGAAGTTGCGTAGGCGTAGGGGGCAGCTTGTCGGGCGAGGGAGAGGCGGGGGAGTCTTGCGGCGCGGCGGGGTGCGTAGATACTTCCACATTGCCGCTTTCTTCGTTTCCTTTCGTTTCGACTGCCTCGCTCTTCTTGGGTCTGGGTCTGCCGGTGCCGAGGGGGAGGTTGTTGCTTCCGCTTCCACTTCCATTGCCTTTGTTCCCCGTTCCCTTTCCCTTTTCCTTTCCTGTACCCAGCTCAAGTCCCGAACCATCGACCACAGCGCCGTCCGTTCTCGAATTATACCTCCTCCGCTTCCCCCGATGCTGGTCGCCGAAGGAGCCGAAGCCCATAAGCGCGGCTACGTCGACGTTCTCTCCGTTTTCTTCTTCTTCGTCCAGTTCGTCCATTGCTGCTTCGGACTCGAGGTTCGTGGTGTGTGTGGGTAGAGGCTTCGAGGGAGCGGTGTTGATGGATATGGAGGATGGTTATGAGGTGGAAGTTGGAGTGAATGTGACTGTTCAATGTATAATATAAGAAATAAGAGAAAGCCATTCTCCGATAAGGGCGATTGGCGCAATGGTAGCGCGTGGCTCTCCTAAAGCCAAGGTTGCGGGTTCAAGTCCCGTGTTGCTCGACAATTTTTAGGTTTTTTTAGGGTCAGCGCTGGATATATGTATGTTGTTGTTTTGGGGCAGGGTGGGGGTGCTTTTTGAAGTTGGGGTTCGGGTGCGGGTTTGGTTGCTCAAAGCTCTGGTCAGTCCGCTAACTGGGTGTTGGGAGGCACGCTCGCCTTGTGGATGCATTCGACACACAAACATCAAAGAGCAACACCACATTCATGAGATCCTGTATCGAGAGTGAATATTCTGTGATTGTAGACGAGCCTTGACGCTCCGTCCGTCTAAGACTGTATGCCGACAGACCCTGACGCGCCTACTGACACCGTTACAATGCCCAAGATCTACATCTACCTCTCAACATGTCAAATCAAGTATAATCCCTCGCCGCAATCGCCTTGGAAATGACACCCGCAAATCTCCCCGCCATGTCCTGATCCTGCTTCGCGGTCTCTATCCCAAGCAAAACCTTCTTGATTCCCACACCCACTTTCTCCCCGCTTCCAGTCGTCTCGCGAATCTCGTCGAGCGCACGGTGCAAGTCCGGCTCCGCCAGTACGCCAGACTGCCGCAGAATGTGCTCCAACTCCGCATACGTGTTGACGTTCGGGACGGCGATTTCGGAGTTGAAGGAGTCGAAGAGGTCAAGATGTTGGAGGACGGAACGTTGCGTGGTAGTGGCGAGGATGAGAAGACGCCGGCCTTTGGGTGGGGTTTTGCCCAACAACACCATCAGGGCTTGGAGGACGGCGTTGCTGAAGCGTGGGCCCACTGGTACCCATTCGATGATGCGCTCGATATTATCCATGACCACAACGCTAAGTGGACTCTTGTATGCATCGTCGAAAATCTTGCGCATGTATTCAATCTTGGCGCCTTCGTTGAAGCCAATCATGTTCTCGGGGCTCAGCAACTTGATGAAGGGGAATCCCGAGTCGGCGGCCATCTTGGCGGCGAGAGCGGTTTTACCACTGCCCGGTGGTCCGTGCAGTATGACGGAAAACAAAGGCGTGGATCCAGCGTCCTGGACCTGCTGAATAATAAGGCGGCCTTCGTCGAGAATGTTGCCGATGAATGGCGAGTAGTGGATGATACCGCCGCGGATGCAGCGCTCGAGTTCCTCCTCCGATACGCCAAAGGCGGGTTTCACTTCTTCTAGTGCATTCTGGAAGTCGTGACGGTTGACCTTCATGTTGACAATGTCGTCACTTATTCCTGCCACTGTTCCGACCTTGACGTGCCGATTGAATGCGAACGACGATGCCGACTTCACCAGGCCGCCTATCTCGGCTCCGGAGAAATTCTTCGTCAGGTGGGCCAGTTCATCAAGATCAACATCCGAGTCCATGACGTTGTTGTTTCGCATCTTCTGAGTATGGATCTTGAGGATCTGAGCACGGCCGTGTTCGTCGGGTAAGGAAATCTCCATATGAACCTCCAGACGGCCTGGACGCAAGAGAGCGTCATCAATCATATCCTTCCGATTCGTCATTCCGATAAGTAGGACATTATTGAGCTGGTCGACGCCGTCCAGCTTTGACAGCAGTTGATTGACCACACTATCTCCAACTCCGGTACCTCCTGCCGATCCACTTCCTCTCTGCTTACATACGGCATCCAGTTCATCAAAGATGATAATATGTAGACCACTCTCATCACCCTTCTCCTTATACTCCTTCTCAGCATCTGCAAAAAGCTTCCTGATATTCTCCTCGGATTGACCGACATATTTATTCAAGACTTCGGGTCCGTTGATAATCTTAGGCTCCCTCGCATTGAGCATCTTACCAATTTGCCGAGCGATCAAGGTCTTGCCTGTCCCCGGCGGGCCAAAAAGCAGTATACCCTTGACATGCTGTATGCCTAACTTCTCAACAAGGCCAGGTGGAAAGATGCGAGACGCAAATGCTCGTCGGAAGATTGCGCTGAATTCGGTGTCGAGTCCACCAATGCCCATATCCTCGAACTTGAAGTCGGGCTGGATGATCGAGTTGGCTGCGGGTCTGCGATTAGAAGGTTTAAGGTTTATGCCTGTTCGTGCGTCTTTAAAGAAGTTCATCGGGGTGTGACGCGTTAGGATACCGCGAGACCGAGGGTCAGAGAGCGTCGGCGCCGACGAGGAGCCTGGTTTCTCCATCGACAGATCAACTAGCTGGACAGTCCGGATTGTGAGCAGCAGAGGGATGCTTTTGTGATCCATGAGTATTCGTTGACCAGGAGAGAAGATCTGATTCTCATAGTTCTGGAGATGTGTTAATGTAACAGGTCAACACATTACCACAGAGCAGCCGACGTACCCTGATAAAGTGTTGTGCGAGCTCATCCTGGTCGTACGGCGTCTCAGTGGTCTTTCTCCCAGCAAAACCAACTTCAACGTCCATAGAGCCAAGGTAGCTTTGCCCTCCTTGACTGAACGGATCGTAGATCTGAACCTTGACGACATCTGTCAAGGCGACTTGTGCCCATGATCGCTGAGGGTCCGACAGACTGATCTGCCCTTGCGGAAACCCGTTGTAGTGCCTTGCTGTGAAAACAAAAGTGTCATTGATAAGAAGGTAGAGATCTGAGCCATCTCGTGATGGAGGAATATCTAGGGGCGAAACAGCGACACTATGTGAGGTCATTTAGGGAGCCTTTGGCGCTGTCATCGCAAAAGCTTACAGATTACCGAAGGTGTAAGTGTTATCCGGGCTTTTTGCTGGTTTTAGCTGCCAGCTTCTGCCTGCACCACCACCGCTACTCATCCTGCTTCCGGGGGCTTGTCTGCCGACGGGTGGCCTTTGCGACGCCTCATATTCCTTCGGCCCACCATATCCCCTTCGTTCTTCGTAGCCACCCCCCATTGTAGTATCATATGACGCCTGCCTCGGAGGTGGAGGCGCTTGGTTTGGGTTTCCGTATCCGTCGCGCGGTGATGGTCTGGCGCTGGGGTCTGGTCGCGCACCGAATGGATTTGGAACTGAGGGTAGATTGTTGCGGTTGAACATTATGAGAAGCTGGCCTCGGTTTATATCCTCTGATTTTGTAGTCAGGTCTTTCCTAATGTTTTCAAGTATAGTAGATATGGAAAGTATCGATACGGCGCAAAATTATTTCCTGCTTTCTATGAGTGCAGTTTGAAAGCTAACAGTATCGACCTCTGATTTTTGGCGCCCTTTATTGAATGACAGGCTGCTGACAGCGCAACCACCGGCACATCCCGCAGTCTTCAGCCTTACAAGGCGAAGGCACCCTACAGCACCCTACAGCACCTCTCAAACAGCTTCCGATCAAGCAGAACGACATGCCTTTGTAAGCACGATCAATCTACTCAGGCCGTTCATGGAACTGACTGCCACAGGCACCTCCTAGGCAAGAAGTCCTGGAACGTCTACAATGCGGACAACATCGCCAAAGTCCGCCAAGATGAAGCGGCCGCCAAAGCGCGCGAGGAGGCCGAGGAGCAGCGCATGCAAGAAGTCGATTCCGAGCGACGGATTCAAATACTCCGAGGAATACAACCGCCGCCACCACCAAGCACGACTCAGGATGACGACGAAGGCAGGAAAAAGGACCGCCACGGCGCGGGACAAGGCCGCAGTCGGAAGAGGAGAAAACTAGCCGGAGAAGACGACACCGACTACGCCATCCGGATCGCAAGGGAAGAACAGCAGTCGGACACTCGGCATGCTGCAGATGTTGAGAAACAGGTCGCTAGAAGGACAGTCGCCAACGACGCGCCGATCACAGACCATGCGGGCCACATCAACCTCTTCCCCGCTCCGTCGTCCCGCCACCATGTGCAGAAGAACCCGGAGGCAGAAGCGGAAGCTGCGAAGAAGAAGCGGGAGTTCGAGGACCAGTATACCATGCGCTTTTCAAACGCGGCGGGGTTCAAGCAGGATATTGGCGCAAATCCTTGGTACTCTTCGCTGAAAGGCACGAGTACCGAGCGTGAAAAGGGCGATGTGAGCGAAGGCGCAGTCAGCAGAGACGTCTGGGGTAACGAGGATCCGAGAAGAAAAGAACGGGAGAGAATGCGAATGGATGCCAGCGACCCGCTGACGGCCATTCGGCAAGGCGTGCAGACTCTCCGTAAGGTGGAGAAGGAGAGGAAGGTGTGGATCGAAGAGAGGGAGAGGGAAGCGAGGGAGCTGAAGGCTCTGGCTGAGCTGGAGCGGCGAGAGAGGAAGAGGAGGAAGAAGCATTCCGACTTTGAGGAGTTGGAAGGTTTTAGCCTAGACGCGCCCGTACGAGACCGCGAGATGGAGGCTTACAGTGAGAGGAGACAGAAGCATCGGCACCACCGACATAGGGACAGAGGTAGGAGTCCTGATGGTTTCGAGGACCGTACAAAAAATGGTTCTCTAAGCATCACATCAAAAGGCTGGGAGGAGGAGAGGAGGCACAAACACAAGAAGCATGGTTCGCATAGTTCCAGGGACGAGGTCTTTCGCTCCTCAACCGATTCAAAGCGTCATGCTCGTCGAGAGTCTGAGAATCATAAAGGCCATCCTCACAAGGAGCCGTACTCGTTGCTGGCCAAGGTTACTACAGATAGTCGACCTGGCTGGGAACCAGGCTCTGGCGGGCGTTATAGTAGCCAATTTGCCATTGCCTAAATTTTCATCGTTACTTGAACCAATGTCGTACAGAGAAGTTGGTTGAAACTGGGTGTCGGCTGTCATGATCTACATATTGTTATAAATGTTTTCTAAGTCATAGGTAGATGACACAACGCCGGTATATGAGACGATTCCGGTTAAAGATACCCAATCATCCTTCAGAAAATATGAAAATCATAAGCCATCAATACAAAAGTACAAATCGGCTCAAAGGAGCTTATTAATGCGAGCCAAGTAAATCCATAACTGAAGCCGAAGAGCTTGCTCATTAAGCCAGACTGTGGCAAGAGCGTACTTGAAACGATAGAAGAACCCGTAATCGCCTGGAGGTAAGGACATAGAGGTTTGGAGATGTGACGAAATCGGCATAAAGCATTGGCCCAGCTCGCGTTCTAGGCGACAGCCGCGTCTATTCGAGCTCTTTGCTCAAAGCTCTGATCTTCTCGTCCGAAAGGGCAGCCATCCAGAGACATCTCTCGACGAGGCCTTCCACCGGCTGATATGGATATTTTGTGCTCGCGTCGATGAGTCGGAGAAGGCTCTTTACGATCGAAGCAGCTGTGCGGTAACGTTCGAAATTCACGAGCGGCTCGCCATCCCGAGTCACAGTGATACGTCCCGGCTTCTGGGCGTTGTAGGTAAGATCGTGAACGTAAAGGGCGAGTACGGGTATGCAACCCTCTTCGCCATTCACCGTCTCCATCTCCATCCTCAGGTTATGAAAGTTCCGCATAGGTTGTACCAGTTTTTCCAACTCCTTCAGAACTTGTTTTTCCGTCGTAGGGACAAGCTCCCAAGTCTTAGTCAACCGCGTACAGTCGATGGAGGTGAGTGCTATCGTCAACTGCAACATCGTAGCGTAGTTGTGACACTTTCTGGCATGCTGGGCCACGTGTATATACTTTATGATTGTTCGCACACGTTCTTTCAGGTTTTGGGTTAGGACAATTTCGGATAAAGCCCATTTCACCATAACATTGAAGCGGGCAGTAACAATATCGATACCCTTCGGATCGACGGTTCGGAGATAATCGAACCAATTCTGGCATGTTGGTGGCGTATGATGCCAGCTCATATCGACCAGATCTTTCCAATCAATCTCGCTCAAGGCATCCTCCTCGATGACAGTGAATTGCTGGGCTAGAGTCTCTGAGTCATAGGCGAGGATGAATGGTAGGTGTTCAGAGCTCTTAGAGTCGTCAGGGGTACTTCCGCTGGCCATTCCAAGGCCATTTGCTGAGCCTTTGAATCCAGTATGCGGAATGTCCAAGTTATGCTGACGAGACCTGCTCGTCGGTGACGGGTCCGGGGTAGGGAGCCGATCTTGGAACGGCATATGGCTTTGAAGCGATTTAGCGGAAAGAGCATTTTCCATTGTCATTGGTGGTGAAGGTGGATGTCTTAATGGATGTGAGAACATGCCAGTCTCAGAAACCGAAAAGCCAGGCGTAAATTGCGGAACAGGCTTGAAGTACCGGTCTGTGGTCTCTTCTTGATCGATAGCCTCCATTGAGATCTCAGAGGAGAGGTCGCTAAGGTCCTCATCCTCATCAAGCAGAAACGAGTCTGTTGTCTGCGTCCTCTGGGTGTATGTAGATTGTTGACCCCTTCGCCGTATGTTATCAGTCTCTCGTCCATACTCAAGAGAAGGATCTGGTGAGACTGGGCCAGTGTCTAGAGTACTTTGATTTCTGCTAAATAGAGGTCGAGGCATTGATATCTCTGACCAGTCCGCGTTTGGCTTCCGTCGTTTCATCGACTTATTGCTTAGTCCTCTTTCCAGTAGCGGGGTTGAATTATAGGAAGCCTCGGATGGCGCTATCGGGCTGTTAGACAGCCCAAGGGTAGCTGACTGACCTCGCAGCGTTGACTTTCCGGAACTCCTCGGAGCCATAACATCTGACTCATTTGGAACCTCGTGATGCCCTGGGCTTTGGTACGTTTCAGAAGAACCATCTTCGCCGGATGTTTTAGGACCACTAGAAAGCTGTACAGTCTCTTCTGCGCGCGTAGGCGGATGTTCACTTCCAGGTTCACTGAGTCCATCCACAGTCGACTGAGGAGAATCATGAGGGCTGCTTGAACCATATCTGCCTTCCAGCTTAAGCAATGCAGACTCAATTCCACCGTCGACATCATCCGGAATATTCGAGAACTCTATGATAGCTGCTTCAAACGAGGGTCTCAAAGGTGCCTGCGATGAGCGAGATTCCATCATGGAAACGGGATGCCTGACGCTGGCTGTTGCCACAATGCCCGATACTTCACCGGGTGTTCTCCGGCTCGTGGTCATGTAGAGCGCTGACCCACTGTATGAGTCGGAATAGGTTGTGATTGATCCTGTAGAACGAGGCCTGGGCATCTGCTCCAAAGTACGTACATTCTGAGCTGCGCGAAGGTCTCCTCCCGGTCTTCTGCGGAGCATACGAGCGGGAGCCCTACCCAGCGCTTCATCCGTCCGATCCTCACCGACATCAGATGCGGCGCCACTGTGAAAGCTAGGTTTCCCGAGATGTCGCTTGACACCACTTTGGAATGATTCGTATCTACGAATCGAGGGTTTCCCGGACCGAGCGGACCGAGCAGAATTCCCACGAGCTAGTAATGAAGGTTCCGTCCCATCTTTGAACGATGCTTCTGGCGACCTCACCGAGTTCACAACTTGTGCTAGCCTTGAATCCGGCAGTACTGCCTCATTAGACTTGAGAAAACGACCTGAAGTAGAGTCGATTGAGTGGATCTCCCTGTCCTTCTGAGATGAATGCTTTAACATCACACTTGCCTCAGGAGATGCCGTGGCCAAACCCGTTAGAGGATCAGCCTTTTGATCCTCGTTCGTAGTAGTAACACTAACGTGGCCAGGAAGAGCACCCGACATCAAAGGACGATCCAGGGCCGTACCGTCCATCATGATAATAGATCGACTACCCAGTGTGACTTCACTTCGTTGTCTACCGTTGGCCAAGAGTGTATCAGTGTGTGCAGGGAGTACGACCTCGGGTGACGGTTGTAGGCGCTCATTGCCAAATGCAATGCCAATGCTGCTCTCGTGCATCGGATGCATGTACGGGTCTTCCTCCATCGCTCTCCTGAAAGACTCAGTAATCGCACTGGCCAAAAGATCAACGCGCAAATGACCGTGCCAGCCGGCATCTTTTGTCTTTTTCCTCTCCTCTGCCCTATGAGTACCGTTTGCCGGTATTGCGGAGCTCTTTCCTGCAAACGATGACGTCGGACCAACGCTTCGACCTCTCGGTGACGAAAAATTCGTGGAGCTTTGCTTGGTGCTCAGTGCTCGTCGAATACTACCGAGAAGTGTTCTCATACCGGGATTCGCCATCGCGTTGGGCTTCGTACTTTCTGCAAGAATTTTGTCAATACCTAGTCTGAACGGATGAGTGCTAGGTAGCTCGTTGATCGGAGTAGTGGGAGCAAGCGTGTCGATATAAGGTTGAACAGGTAGGAATAGGCTGCCCCGGATAAGACTCCCAGCGTAAAGGTACGCCATCTTTGGCTGATCGTCGCGGAAATCAGCTTTTGCGGCAGGCAATGGCGCACGATGATCCCTGAATGCATCAGAGAAACTGCCACTTCTCTTGTGACCATGACCTGGGTGAGCGATTTTAAGATGCTCTGCTGTAACCGAATCAAGAGGTATTGGGTGCACACCAGCTGCACGACTGGAAACCGGCATTGGCTTTTTGGAACCTCGCGATGGTACGGAACACGAGATGATATGGACACTGTGCTCACTGATTGGTGAAGCTGGCGAAATGTGTGCTGAGGGCATGGAAGTCTGTCGCCGGTGGTCAGGGTGTTCACTCCACCCTTGCTGCTCTACATCTTCAAACCAGTTGTGTAAGTTCGCATTATGGGTTCCTTCGACCGTGACAGGTCCAATTTGAGGTGCAGTGGCATCGTTGGCCCCGCGCGTCAATTGGCTCGGATCACTCAGTTGGCTGTCCCGGCTGCCTGCGATACCCCCGGGTATGATGTCAATTTCTGCATCTCCGTCTCCCTCGAATTCCTTCGAGTCCCAGTACAACACACACCTCCCGTTCCAACACTTTTTCAGGTCCGCAACGAGCTTGATATCACTCGCGACCTTGGCAGGCCGCGAACACACCTCACGGCCAATACTGTTGACCTTATCGCAAAATCGAATCCGTAGCTCACGATCGACGACAAAATCGTACACAAAATAGTTCAATATCCAGTGTCGAATGGCAGCAAAGACTCGAACTCGGATGACGCGCCGATCATCGTCGAAGCCATTTATAGCCCAATGAAAGCGTGCAAGAAGATAAGCCAGGAGATCGTGGCTTGATAGGTAGGAGCGATACGTCAGGAAGAAGTCGGAGACCAATTCATAGTCGACGGTTGTCTTGGACGTTATCTGGGCAATGATCCGAGCCGGAGTTGCTGCAGTGATATCGCCAGTACTTGAATAGCGTACAATGGCAGCATCGTCGGGATTCAAAGCCAAAGCGTCGAAAATCGATGGAATTATTGGCTCCTTTAGCTGGTGAAGACCGGAAGAGGGCAAGACACCCGAACTGTTTGTGACTCCACTTGGCGGCGCGATGCGAATATAGTGTGGTTGTTCAGATGTATGAGAGTGTCTCCTTGAGATCAATGATTGTGAAACCATACCTGGTGGTGCTGGAAACAGCTTATCGTACTCCTCTTTTGAGAACACTGATGACCTAAGATCCTCGCTTGTCGACGTTCGGGTATAGGCTGAGCTGCGTAGAAATGCTGTACCGCGGGTGCTGAAACGCGGTGTACCCAACCTATAATGGGGTATCGATACCTCTAAGGTCGGTAAGGAGGACGAGTACTGTTCAGCAGTTCTTGGTCTTGCCGTCTCGGAATGATCAATCTTGACTTTGAAAGCTCCAGGCTCCAGCTTCTGCGACTTGTGGTGATCATCAATGGTAGAAAATGATCTCGCTCGATGATGACTGGCAGGTCGTCTCGGCGTCGAATCCGTCCATCGCATGCCATGTGAGCTTGAGCGACGAGTCCGCGTACGCGATCTCTGGGAACCGTACCAAACGCTATCGCGCTCTGCTTCTGTCCACGAGTTCCTGATCCTCCCGTCAGAATATCCGCCACCAGATGAGGTACCAGGAAAGACGAAAGCAGGTTGTTGGGATCGCTGCTGCGGAGGTCGAAGAACTGGTCTAGAGATCGGATCTGGTCAGCGTAACTCTCTCTTGACATCTTGATTCATGACTCTTGAAGAGCTCGGACGCGTCCCCTGGAGGGTTGTGTTCTAACAATGTGTGACATACCTTAGGTATATAATGCCATTGTTACCAACGTTTCCCACAGTGAAATGCCTCCCTTCCCGTCCCCCAGAACCTCCATCTGGTGTGATACTTCCACCACCGGTCTGAGCGGATCGCTGCCGTAGCACTTCGGTGCTGTTCTTGACATGCCGTAATGAATTTTGGCGTTCTTTCTTCCCCGCCCTTTCTGATAACTTTCTCTTCAGGCTTGCGCTGTGTTGAGGTATAGAAGCAAAACCTGACATCTCCTTTCCATGTGCCATGGAGGACTCCATAGCTGTTACTCCCGCCGGAACCACTGCGTTGTTCCGCCACAGAGTCTGAGTCTCGTCTTGTAGCCGGTCCTGATGGGGCTTGGGATTGACCAAGAAATTGCTCGTGAAGGCCAAGGGCTGAGCCATCGTCCACAAATTGCGGATGGATTACAGCCAGACCCGCGAGATACCGGTTGATCTCCCCAGTATGTTCCGGTTCGGTTCATGAACGATTGATAGTAAGATGGCGGCAGGACAATGTAAGCCCGGTGTGGACGCAGGCAATATGCATCAGGTTGCACTCAGTCTCCGATAGTGTAAGCGAGCCTGAGACCTCAGCAAGTCCCTGAGGCTGTCCCTACGCGTCAATGTTGCTGCAGATCAAGAATGTCGATAGCCGCAACACTGTAGGACGAGCTTTGAGGTGGAGTGCTCCGTAGATGTGACGGTAGGACGGTTTCCGGCAGTAAGGTATGGCAGCGATGGCACAGTGGTAGTCGTAAGGCTACCACAACCAGGTAATCCTCGGTAGCCCGTCACTCGGAAATGCTAATGCTGATTACGCACTAAGAGCCATCAAGAACCACGGGATTTGGTATCGCACCCAATATTAAATGTCGGTACGAAGTACAAATACAACTTGTGGCACCGTCGCTCAGAGATCGGAAATCAACTCAGCTGTCTAATTTATGATCAATTAATCACCAAGCGCAAATTTTTGAAGAGTGCTCGAGTTCCGTATCGTAAGGTATGATGGAGAGTTGTTGTTCCATGGCCGTGGCGGGGTGAAAGAGACAGGCTGTGTTGGAAATCGAACCATGCAACATGAGGATGAGGTGAGGTATTTGTGGCAGCCTGGCAGGCGGTACGAGTACTGTCACATGATTGCAATGAGCCTGAATCTTACAGAGTACCAAAGTGGGTAGTTAAAAGCCGACCTTCGTAGTATCCTCGTAAGGTAGCTTTCGTGACTTTACGAAGTACACCTCATGTTCATGCTGCTGTCGCCGAGACTCAAACCCAACATACGAGCTATTTCGGTTCCAATATCGGACCTAAGACTGGGAGTTATTTTAGGTCTTCTCACTCTCGTACCTCCGTAGTGGGTGCTGCGAAGAAGGAAAAGCCTCACTTCTAGGCTATTACTACATTCGGAGAATATCATGGACCAAGAAAATATTGCGCTTGCGACTGTACGCGCAGCGATACCCTCCAATCATCCTGTCGAGCAGACCCAATTTGAGGATGGGCAGCTGCACGAATTCTCGCTGCCTCGTGCAGATGGTGGTAAAGACGCATGGCTATTCCTGGCGGGCTGCTTTACCTTGGAAGCTCTAATTTGGGGTAAGTGCTTCAGGTGCATGCTCTCCGTCGTATCATGTTGCCAGATCAATATATGTCTATCTGAGCTGACTTCTATTTTCTATCAGGATTTCCTTTCGCATATGGTGTCTTTCAATACTATTACAGTACCCGTGAACCATTTGCTGGATCCTCCAACATTGCCGTTATAGGCACATGCGCTATGGTTGGTTCCTGTCGAAATCCTACAATAGGCTGTCCCAACGCAAAGTAGGGCATCATGTACCTGGGTCAACCACTCATCTTCGCGATGTTACAGAGCTGGCCGAACTTACGACGCCTCTCCATTGTTGTCGGTTTAGGCACCATGTGCGTCGCTCTAGCTGCAAGCTCTTTCTCGACGACCACCACGCACCTTATTCTGACTCAAGGTGTTCTCTATGCTATCGGCGGTAGCGTGGCATACGCACCTACCATACTCTTCGTTGATGAGTGGTTCGTGAGAAAGAAGGGCTTTGCTTTCGGCGTGATGTGGGTAAGCTAGAGAAAGGCCCACCCTCTCCAAAGTAGAAGTCTATATACTGATTCCGTACTACCAGGCCGGCACAGGCTTGGCCGGTGTCGTCTTGCCGCTCGTCATGGAGTGGGCTCTTGATAAGTATGGCTTCCGTACTGTGCTCCGTGCGTGGTCAGTCGCCCTGTTCGCATTGACCGCCCCCCTTCTCCATTTCCTGAAGCCTCGCCTGCCGGTTTCCCAAACAACACGTTCACGGCCGTTCGATTTTGATTTTCTGAAGTCTTCCACCTTTGGCATACTGCAAACGGGGAATATCATCGAGGGCCTTGGTTACTTTCTCCCAACCATCTACTTACCCACATACGCTCGATCTCTGGGTGCTTCCAGTTTTGCTAGCACGCTAACTGTCATTTTGTTCAATATCGCATCGGTTGTTGGATGCTTGATTATGGGATCCATTGTGGACAAATACCATGTCACCACATGCATTCTCCTCTCCACCATCGGTTCGACAGTCGGGGTCTTCCTCTTCTGGGGCCTGTCAGCCTCCTTACCGTTGCTGTACGTGTTTTGTGTGATCTACGGCCTCTTTGCAGGAAGCTTCACCAGCACCTGGCCCGGCATTATCAAAGAAGTACAGAAGCATACGACCCGTGCGGCCCCAGGTATGATATTCGCATGGCTTGCAGCTGGAAGGGGGATCGGCAATGTGGTGTCCGGACCGTTGAGCGAGACGCTCCTGAAAGGCAAGCCCTGGCTAGGGCAAGCAGCACTGGGTTACGGCAGTGGTTATGGCGGGGTTATCGTCTTTACTGGAGTCACGGCGATGCTGGGTGGAGTTAGTTTCCTAGGTCGGCGAGTGGGTTGGTTGTGATCCTAGGGACTTCCACGTCCTTTACATAGACGGTGGTGCAGATGGCTAGTACTCTGTACCAGGTAAAGTCACAATATCTGAGGTTTGTCGGCGGTCTTTCGGGTGTATACTGACAGCAGCCGTATTAGATTTGTAGATATTGTATATTAGAGGTTGTATACGATCGTACAGTTTGTAAGTAATATACCACGTTGCTTACTTTACCGTCACAAAGCTTGGTTTGCGCCGGCATTATGGTCGTGTGACCGCCGTATGACCCAGGATCTTTCCCGGCCTCACCGCGTTGGATCTGGGAGAAGTGGCAAGGCTCCTACTTGTCCTCCTCAGACCGAGAGCATCAAAAGTGCAATTCAGAACGCCTTTCTTGGAAACTACCTTACCTGCTTCCTGGGCCCTTCTAACTTATAACGTTACGGTACAGGCTACCCGCCAAAGTGGGTTGGTCGGGCGTCAGGCTTGCACATGGCTTAATCTCCCTCTGAAGCCGGAACTCAATTGTTGCGTATGAGGCTTGAAAAGTAAACCGAACCGCAACTTCCATACGGCATCACACACCGTAGTCGTACCCGTATCAACAACAAGACAGACCGACCTCCCCCACCACCCTCACACTCACGATGCCCTTCCTCCGTACTGGCTACAAACGCCTCTTCTACACCGACACCCCTCCCGCCTCCGGCACCTCCCCCGCCGCAACCCTCATCCTCACGCACGGCCTCGGCAGCACCTCGTCCTATTACTTCCCGCTGATCCCCGCCCTGACCGGCGCCCCGCACCACTTCCGCTGCATCGCCTTCGACACGACGGGCCAGGGCCAATCGCCCTACACGCAGGTCGAGCAGTCAATCGCGACGCTCGCGGACGACGTGATTGGCGTGCTGGACGCGCTGAAGGTCGAGAAGGCGGTCGTCGTCGGGCACAGCATGGGCGCCATCGTGGCGCCGCACGTGGCGGAGAAATATCGCGCGCGCATCGTGGCCGCGGTGTTGATTGGGCCGGTGCTGCCGAGCCCGGCGGCCAGGGAGACGTTTGAGAAGCGGATCGAGGCGGTGCGGAAAGGTGCGGGCGGTCTCGTGCGGTCGACTGATTTGATGTGAGGGTAGGACACTGATGGAAGTGCGGTGCGCAGATGGCATGGAAGCGATGGCGGCGACCATCCCGACGGCGGCGACGGGCAGTCGCTCCACGCCGCTGCAGCACGCTTTCATCCGCGCGCTGCTCCTGTCGCAGCCACCGGCGGGGTATATCTCCATGTGCCGCGTCATCGGCTCCGCGACGCCGCCAGATTATGCGAACATACGCGTGCCGGTGCTGATTGTTGCTGGGGACGAGGATAAGAGCGCGCCGTTGCAGGGGTGTGAGGAAATACTGAAGCGCATTGGTGCTGAGGAGAAGAGGATCGAGGTGTTAAAGGGGGTAGGGCATTGGATTTGCATTGAGAGTCCCGAGAAGGTCGTCGAGGCTATCACGAGCTTCTATAAGCAGATCCAATAGCAGATGTGCTGCAGCGCATGAAGCATTTGCGGGAGTGCTTGGATGTGGACCGATGAGGTGATGAATAGAGTATATCGTCCAGTGCAGCTGTTGCAAAATTCAGGTGAGCACTATGCAAAGTCGCGGAGCTGATGTTGCCATTCTTCTATCACCTGGGGAGACTTGACAACCTGCAGTCACGCTGCTGACATATGAGTATCCTGCTATGTCTATGTCCATATGATGTTGAGAAAGGTGTGTACTTCTCGGTCGTAAAGAAAGACGCTTATTCGATCATGGAGCTTCTTTGCGTCGAGAATATCGGACTGAAAGTGTACCTACTGTAAGACTTTAGTCGGATCCTGAGTTGTACGGAGATCTCCAAAATATCATGTTATCCAATAATCAAACTTCTTCGATAGATATGTGCACAAGAACGGGGAACACTGCTGCTCTTGTTGCTATTGTTCTACTATCCAGATAAAGTCATACATTGCAGAGTCACGATTTCCACTTTCCTACATTCGTACTTCAATTAGATCAATGGTTTCGACACCATCGACCTGAATGTAACGCGCAAAGATCCAAGAAGAATTGAAACCACACAAGCTTGCAGGCATCGGAAACGAAAGCCAAGCATCAATTTCCAGACGACGACGTTCCCTCTGTACCAGCCCTGCTTTCGACCAATACCAACCCGAATGCCCTGGGACAGCTCCTCACTTTCGTCCTCTTCCGATTGACCATGCTCTTGGCTTGGAATTTCTCCCAGTCTCCTTGGCTTCCCTTCTTGTCCGTCGTCTCAGCTTCGAGCGTCCGCGCCCGCTGTCCTTCCTGTGCTGCGCGCTGGCGGTCTTGTTCCCAAGTCTTTCAGTACTTCGCGCTTGGCTTGCATCTCCTCTAGAGCCGTGTCGAGTCGGGACCGTTGCCTTGTGGAGTCGTGCTTCAGGCGATCCTGGTGTGCCCTTAGGGTCATGGTATCCAAGGAACCGAGCGGCAACGTGTAGGTCCTGCCTCAATGTGATCTGACACAACGGCAGTGTTCATTTCGTCCACAACAGCTCAAGCACCTGATCTTCTCCGCCGTCTTTCCCACGGTGCACGTACAGCTGCTTCACGGCTCCCTCGCTCATCAATTCCGCATCCAAAAACCTCCATGAAATTTTCTGTTCCGGTGTCATGGCGGGTCTGAGCGGCCCAATGCTGAAGTCGAATTCGTGATTGGGATGGCTCCAGGTGCCTTCCAGAAATTCGGTATCAAAATCAATTCCGCCGGGATACTGGACGACCGAGTACGCATTGGACAGTATCGTGTTGTCCGTGAACTGCCATCGCTGCAGAAAGCATTGACCGCAGACTTCGGTGATCAAGTGCATCTTCTCGGGCTGCATCCTATACCATGACTTGTAATGGTGGATGGAGAGCGGAAGTTCGCCAGACTCATAGAAACCGGAGACATCCTGTTCCAGATCCAGTTGATGTAGAGCTGGTTCCAAAGATAACTTGGTGTTTGTTTTGGCGTAAATGCAATCGCGGATGATAACGTCTCCCTCCATACGCTCGCCCATCTGCAGACATTCGTCGAAACTGTTATGCATTTGTTCGGCAAGAGGCGTAGACAGGAAAATACCGCCGCCGCCGAACGCCATGAAGCCGAAGAGTCTGACGGCATTCCAGTCTTCCGAAAGAGCACCGACATACTGAGGTTGTGCGTCATTGTATTTGGCCAGTGTCGCGAGCAGGTTCGGTATAGAGGGAAAGAAAGTATCGTCGTCGACGATACCCATCCACCTGGTCTCCGGCCGCTTGTGGTTATGGAGCTCTTCCACAATGGAAAAGTGCTGCTGTGCAGGCTCAATATCCGGATTGGCTTTCACAAGGATAGCGTCAATGCCTGCGCTTTGCAATTTCGACGTTGTCCCTTCGAAGTCTGAGGCATCCTTGTCGATTATCACCGCCAGCAGCTTCGCGCCATTACCCGCCAGCCATCTCTGGAATTGCGGGACAGAATCCTCCAGCCGTTCCAGTGTCGTTGACACGCCGAACATGAGGCCAGAAGCGTCGGTATAGGATGGCGAAGCTGAAACCTCCAAAGTAAGAGGTTCGTGCGGATAGAGTACAACATCTTCGCACGCCTGAAAATCGATGTGCTGTGATTGCGGGAAGAGAGGTTCGTCCAGCACCGTGAGCGACTTGCGCTCAGTATCTTTGGAGACTTCCACCTTGATGCTTCGTCGCGCATATTGAATGGTCGGCGTGAAGTCGTAGCCTTTGCCAGAGAGCGATAAGATTTCAGGGGCGCAGCCCGGAAGGGTTGATTCTGGCGGCGATTCTGGCAGTGATTCTGTTCTTGTTTTCAACCTAGAGCGAAACGGATAGGCTACAAATACACATATACAAAGAAAGAGAGGGACTAAAATGTACAGACGGCGTAACAACGACATCTTATGTACAGAGAGTGTGAGGACAGAAGGAAAAGCTAGGTTGAACTTGCGACCAAGGTATAGTAGGCGGAAACATGGTGTCAAGTGCGGCGTAGCATAGAATCTCTCCGTTGCTTCTCAACGCAACCAGCAGTCCAGTCTCAATGGCATATACGAATCTGAATGGATCAGCTAATTGATGAAAAACATTGCCTGAGTGTCTCAGACCTACCGAATACTTCAAGCATTCCTAACAATGGATGGAATTGTAGCATTTACATATAGCAGCTGATTGACAGATAACGTTCCCAGATGACCACTGAAAGCTGCATCTGCATCTCTTTCTTTTCGCCGTTCCTTCATAAACTGCAAAGAGCGTTCGTCCACATCAGTTAAAAGCACCAATCACTTAGTGACGTCTAATCGCAATCCGACCCCACGGAGCTCAATGGAAGTCCAAGCGCTCTCACCAGAAGTGATCCAGGACACCTCCACCACGGAAGTGAAGGCGATTGCATCAAGTGATATAGAGAGCATATTCGGCTCGCATTATATAGGTACTACAGATTATAGCGTATCCTAACGGCACGAATATCTTCTTCGGTGTAGCACAGCCTATCTGGTTGAGATACAATACGGTCATGCCACAGATTTCTGATCATTCTCATTTTGGGCGACTCTAGGCTACTCAGTTCGTTGGTGGAATTGGGTCTTCCACAACCAGAGCCCGACACTAACGAAGTTGACTTCGCTACAGATCTCATCTCGAAACCGTTGGGGTCCAAAGTCCTTGCTTGTTCGGATGAATGGTTTGCGGAAGCATCCAACCTCACAACACCCACTCCACCGGTCCGTCGACCAGGCACATTTACATATGCCGGTGCATGGTACGATGGCTGGGAAACCCGGCGACATAATCCTGCTCCGTTCGATTGGGTGATTATCCGGCTTGGTGTGGCCAGTGGGGTGGTCGGTGGGGTGGAGATCGACACTGCATTTTTCGATGGAAACCACGCGCCTGAGATTGCCGTTGAAGGGTGCTTTTCTGGTAGCGATGAAGAGGTCTTGAACGAGACCTTCCAGAGCTGGGAGACGATCTTGGGCAAGCAAGAATGTGGCCCGAGCAGGCGACAGGCGTGGGCCCTCGCCCAAGAGACTGGAAAGGCGTTCACGCACGTTAGGCTGTTGATGTATCCGGACGGAGGCATCGCGAGATTCAGGTTGTTTGGCACTGCCGTACCGGTCTTTCCGGGAGATGTGCATGAGGTGTTTGACCTTGCCGCGGCGGTCAATGGTGGTGTTGCAGTCAGCTGCTCAGACCAACACTTCGGACGCAGAGAGAACTTGCTGCTACCCGGACGTGGAGTGGACATGGGAGACGGGTGGGAAACGAAGAGAAGTAGAGGGCAGGGTCATACGGACTGGGTGATAGTCAGACTAGGTGCTCCAGGGGAGATTGAGAGGATGGTTGTTGATACAGCGCACTTCCGGGGCAATTTTCCGCAGAGCGTGAGAGTGGAGGCCATCATGTTCCCTGGAGCTACGCCTGATGTCAATGATGCTGGCTGGGCTAAGCTGATGGATCCCCAAAATTGTGGACCTGACCAGGAGCATGAATTCCGAAAGGTGTTACGGAACGTGACAGCAAGACTATATACGCATGTGAAGCTTGTCATCATGCCCGATGGCGGAGTCAAGAGGTTCAGGGTATTCGGACGGAGAGAAGTTCGAGAAGGACATGGACTATAGCTTTTGACTAGTATCGAAGAATTGTAGGCACACCTGCAAGCACTTCATTTCCATTTAGAGTGCAGAGAGCAAGAAGTTGGCCGATATACAAGAACCCCAATATTACCTTAAGGTCGATGTATGTTTCCTACATTTTGCGTTTGTCACAGCCCGAGGTAATCGCCTGGGTTTCTACCTACATTTGCACGTGAGTAAGAAAACTGTTAAGACCTGCTCATCTCTTAATAGACAAGATGGTGGTCTTGGAGGGTAAGGTAAGGTAGGGTAGCAGCAGCTGACCATTGTGACTTGCATCTACCTTATCGCTGAGCTTATCGATTGGCCGAAGCTTGCCTGTCTATCTCTCTAGTGCATCAAGGATGCCTATTTATGACTAGGCGACATAATCAACGAAAAAGGACCCCGCATACCTTACCACTCCCTCAACCTGTCTCTCTATTCTTACTTCACTGTTCAGTTCAGGTTGACTGTTGAGTTCCATCGATACACATCATGTCTTCAGCAACAGGCATACCGGCTCACAACCCTGCCACATCCGGCCGTGGAGAGGACGAACCGTTGCTTGGCAGAGTCGGTGACGCCTCGCAGCAGGACGGTAGGGGCATCCAGTTCAACTTGTTCATCGGTGAGTAGTTTTGTGGACGTTGCGGACTCGGCGACGTAGCAAATCTATTTACCCGGAACTTTAGCTGACACATATCATCTGTAGGCACTGCCATTGTTGCTCAAGCAGGAATATGGATCGTAAGTCAACCTGAGCCCTCTCCTGAGCTCATTGCTGACTAGAGAAGCTTGCTGCCATAGTGTGGTCGAGTGTCTTCATGCATGATCTTATTCTATTCTCAGCACACCCGGTGCGTCACACTCTATCCTCAGTAGCAGGTCGTTTACTGATTCCCAATACAGCTCCTCAACTCAGCGGGGATACTTCTCACAACCGAAGCAATCCTACTCCTTCAGCCAACACATACTGCGAAGCAGAAGAATCAAGGCGCCCACGTCCACGGTGCCCTCAACTCGGCCAGCGTGCTCAGCCTCATCGCCGGCCTGATCATCATCGAGTATAACAAGATCTCGCACGGCGGAGAGCATTTCAAGTCTCCGCACGCTATCCTCGGCCTGATCACTTATATACTGTTCATCATCCAGGCGTTGATCGGTATCGCACAGTTCTACACGCCAGGCGTCTTCGGCAGCGTGGACAATGCCAAGGCCATGTACAAGTACCATCGCATGAGCGGATACGCACTTTTGATACTGGCATTCGCCACAGTGGCAGCCGCCACGCAGACGGACTTCAACAAGAACGTGTTGCATATCCAGCTCTGGGCCGTAATCGTGGCAGCCGTGGTGACGCTTGCGGGGGTATTGCCGAGGATCAAGAAGCAGAAGCTTGGGCTCCACTAAAGGACGGAGCTCAACAGAGAGCGGGCAGTATGTTGGTTCAATTCAGGTTGCGTGGTTTGGAAAGGTCAAATTGACAACACTGCGCGGGAAGTAGTCGAGGTCGTTATTTTGAGGCATTATCAGTCATTTTTCTCTTTTATTAGTTTGAAATCCTGCGACGAGTTCCGAGAGCAAGACAGAATGAAAGTCGATCAAGCGGCCTTGGACATGTATTCAGGGGAGGAACCGGTGCCGGAAACGGACAAACATAATGGCAACGGAAGAGCGTCTCGCATCTACCAACTCGGGTATAGCGTTAAATGAGAGGTTTGATCTGCGTGAAGCGGTTTCCATTGACATCAGGTGGTGTTGTCGTAGTTGTATAAATCAATCGACAAAACAGCACACCGTCAAAACTCCCTATGCCTCGGAGGCCTTGTCTTCCGATCAGTTCGTCTTTCGTCTTGATGCAGTGGACCACACCAAGGATATATGTACTCGTACTGGTAGGCCGCAGGTGTCGTGCTAACATGGCATCTTCGGGAGCTTTTACTTTTACGCGAAACCTTCAATCAAGCGAGCCGATTTAGATTGCACAGTCTATCATATCGCGCAATAGACAGGCCCCTATCCGTGAGGCCTCTTCTCAAGGGTTGAAATTTGCTGCAATAATGACCCCTCTATAACATCCAGCTTATGCGAGGATACTCTGATACTTGATAGCTTGAAGATGATGGGGATTGAACTGGACGCCGAAGTCAGCGCGGCACACCCTATCGCTTCTTCCCGCACCGGCAGCCTACCACAAGTCCTAGCCTCCGTTGCTTACAACTAGTTTGCGTGTCGACCTCGCTGAGAGGCCGCAATGGGCGATGCAAGAGAACATCTACCAATGACGGCGCCGGAATCGACGGACTACCTGAAAGCGATACCCTATGAAGACACCAAGGCCGCCAAACCTCCCATACCCATCACCGTCATACCACCACCCCCGTCGCGTGATGGCGTAAGCGCGAGCAACCGTCCCAAGACCTCACCGGAACCTTACGCCCCGTCCGGCAAAGCTCGGTCAGCTCGGCACCATGACTTGAGGAGAGACTCGGGAATGGCGCCCTCGAGCTCCACGGCCAGAGACAGCCGAACCACACTGGCAACTGATGCCGAAAGCCTGAAGAATTCCCCGAGCCTGCCAAGGATCACAATACAGGACGGAACTGTAGAGGCACCAGCCACCAAACAACGGAAATGGAGTGGGTATCGGCCGAGGAAGGCGGATCGGCAGGTTGAGCGGGTGTCAACGGTCGACCGACCTTTTCTGGGCATCACTACAGACATACCGACCGGGAGCTTTGAGGATCTGACACTACCAGGACGCGTTGACTTCTCAAATAGGGGCAGCATGTTGATTGGCGGGAAAAAGGTTAACGCAGCCAGTGGAGCAGTCAATGGTCATGCAAGACTTAAAAGCGGACGGCGGCAGCCGAGCATCTCCATGTTGGCGGCGTTACCGGACAGTGGTAGACGAGTATTGTCGGCCGATGATGTGATGTTATCGCAAAAGGTTCGATCGATGTATGAATCTGGGAGTGCTATGGAACAGAATCACATTGCCGACAGGCTTGTTGGGGTGCCACACACAGGAGTTGGACTGCAGAGTGGGATGAACAATGCGAATGGCTCTGCCCTACCCCACGCGCAAGATAGTCCATACAACATGAGCGGTTACTCAAATGATCGCGCAACACCAGCACCTATAACTATACACAACGGAGCTGAGAGCGCCTCGGGACGAGACGAGACTGAGCTTGCGGGTGGCATTGAGGATTGGGAAGATGTCCACGGGGGGGACGTCGATAGGTACGGGTTTATCGTGCCTAGGAGGCTACCTTCGCAAGGATCCTCTATGGTGTCAGGGCATGCAACTTCGCCGGAACCACCGCGTATACAGCGTGTCTCGACGCTCCTTCTGTTAGCCTCGGAAGCCCCGAGGCGAAAGCGAAGTACTCTGCACCGGACCCCGTCAAACAACGGAACTGCACGCTCAGTGACGGCGCCTGGACCGACTAGGAAGCTTTCTGGGCGTTCTCTGCGACCACGATCGTCAGGCAGTTCCTATCAAGGAAGTCTGGGAGGAACCAGTTCGAGGTTCCGCCAAGCTACGAATCGCTTACCATACAACAAAGACAGACGGTGGAAGGACGAGGCCGGCGATATGCTTACACTTCCACCAGGATTAGCTAACATAGCGGAGAACGATGAAGGGAGCAAAGCAGCATTGGACCTGAAGAGAAAAGAATGGGAAAGAGAGGAGAAATGGAGGAAGATGGCAAAAGTGGTGAAAAAGAGCAATGACGGCGGCGGAATGGTTTTCGAATTCGACACGCGAAGTCCGAAACTGATCGAGCGGACATGGAAAGGCATACCGGATCGATGGCGAGCTACGGCATGGCATGCCTTTCTCACTTCAAGCGCGAGAAGACGCGGAGGCCTACCTGGTGACGATGAGCTCGTGGCAGCCTTTCACAAACTGCTAGACCAAAGCTCACCGGACGATGTCCAAATCGATATCGATGTGCCCAGGACCATCAACAGCCACATCATGTTCCGACGGCGGTATCGAGGGGGCCAACGGCTCCTGTTCCGGGTTCTTCATGCTCTGTCGCTGTACTTTCCTGACACAGGCTATGTGCAAGGGATGGCCTCGCTCGTGGCGACACTCCTTTGTTACTACGAAGAAGAGACGGCTTTCGTCGTGTTGGTGAGATTGTGGCAATTGCGGGGACTGGACCGTCTGTACCAGTCCGGATTCGACGGGTTGATGGAGGCCTTGGATGAGTTCGAGAAAAAGTGGCTGGCTGGCGGCGAGGTCGCGTCTAAATTGGTAGGTCTATCCTTTGCCGTAACATCCTCATAGCGCAACGGCTGCATCTCCGTGGGGACACATGTACGGCACATTCACAGAACGGCCTATCCCTACTTTGCTAGCCTTCCCTTCCGCCCTACTCTCCAAAACAGGCCATCAAACTAACCAAGGTTCACAAACAGACCGACCTCGGCATCTCGCCCACCGCCTACGGCACCCGCTGGTACCTGACCCTCTTCAACTACTCGATCCCCTTCCCCGCGCAGCTGCGCGTCTGGGACGTCTTCATGCTCCTCGGCGACGCCGACCCTTCCATCTCCCCTTCTCCCTCCTCACAAACCAACAACAACAAGAACAACACCTTTGCCGGCAGCCTTGATGTCCTCCACGCTACCTCCGCTGCCCTGATCGACGGCACGCGCGATATCCTGCTCGACTCCGACTTCGAGAACGCAATGAAGGTGCTGACGTCTTGGATACCGATCAAGGACGAGGAGCTGTTGATGCGCGTTGCCAGGGCAGAATGGAGGGGGAGACGGAGGAGAAGGTAGAGGGGGGTTGGGCTTGCTTGTCTCGTTTTGCTTGTTTACGCCTTCGCCGAGTTTCTTGCTCTACTCATCTCTTTGCCTCGTGCACGCTTTGCTGCATGGCTGGTTGGCTCGCTGCACGTCCGTATATGGCACGGTTACGGCAGCTTTGGCCGCCCCCAGTCTACACTACCCCACAGCTTCGACATCACCTCTCGCTCTAGCGCCAGCTGAAGCTCGCCTCTCTCCCTTTTTCTCTCTCCACCGTTTGGCATATACCCTCATGTCATCACACTTCGTAATACCCCGCCTTTCATCTCGGCTTCATGGCGCTTCTTGGCTTTCTCTACCTTGTACGCTTCTGGGCTTTTCGGTCATTCGCAAGCCACGACTATAGTCTTATACCCCTCATAAACCTAAACATAATATTCTTTAACTCTCTTGAGGAGCGCCAAGAAGCTGTGCTGTTTTTGCTGTGCTGTTGATTTTAATTCGTGTGGTTCGGGTTGCGAGTGCTGAGGGCTTGGGCTTGGGTTATGGGTGCCGATTTGTGATTTTAGCTTCTTTCTATAGGTCAGGGTTAAGAGTCTGAGGGGCTTGAGGGTCGATAATGGGTGGGCTTGTCCATAGCGCTGATATAAAGCACCATCGCACGTTGTTGAATCAGAGCAGAGAGATGGACGCATGATGGTTATGTCTGAGAAACAGGGTTGTGTCGGTGATATGTATGATAATATCCCATGTACATAACCCTGTCAATGTCCTCGCGTCCCTCCGCCTAAGTTGTTACAATGAAGCAATCAACGATCCTTTGACCGATACGGGAAGCTTGTCCTAACTCCATAACCGACATGACTACCTAAGAAGTGCTTGTACATGTCTCTTTCACGCTGTACATACAGATCTTGTCGCCGGTCACATAAACCTCCCATATATACCCGAACTGCGAGGAAATTCTTCACCCAGGGGCATAGTCAACGTGAAAGGGATGTACACGAACCCCCGACCCGGTAGCCGATGCCATTTCGTCCGAACAAGCACCACCCGCCTATCTACCAAAGCTCACAAGTCGGCTCCTTTTTCGGACAATTGAAGCTCTCCAAAAAGTCCCTCGAATTCGCCATCGTGCCCTAACTCCCATCGTTAGTACACGCACCCTACTCTCAACCAACCACCACCACGCGCCGACAACTCACGAGAATGCGCGCCCATTTCGGCGCATGCGGATCCTGATAGATGCGCCGGATGGCCGTCTCCTTCCGCGACTTGCCACACCACCAGTTGGAATAGGAAATGAAGAACAGCTGCTCCTTGGTGAAGTTCTGCAGGCCCGGCAGGAGTTCTGACGGGTGCTTCTTTTCGCGCCGTTTCCAAGCGCTGAAGGAGGCAGCGATGCCGCCGGCGTCGGCGATGTTCTCGCCGAGTGTGAGATGTCCGTTGACGTGAAGGGGTTTTTTGTCGGGGCCGGGGATCGTGAAGTTGGCGTATTGCTTGACGAAGCAGTCGGCTTTTTGCTCGAAGGCGTGCACAGTTGCGTCATCCCACCAGTCCGTGTAGTTGCCGTTTTGATCGTACTGTCTGCCGGTGGAGTCGAAGGCTGGGAGGAAGTTATGTTAGTGGCTGGCCGGAGGAAGGCTTCGAGGGGGCAAGACTTTACCGTGAGATAGCTCGTGCCCGCTGACGGCACCGAAGGCACCATAGCTGAGATACTGTGGGACTGACGGGTCATAGAACACAGGATTTTGCATGATCCCCGCCGGGAAAACGATTTCATTGCTCGAAGGGTCAAAATATGCGTTGACCGTGCTTGCAGACATTCCCCATTCGTCGCGGTTAGTTGGTTTCCCCAGAGCAGCGAACCGGTGCTTCGTTTTGAATTTGTTGGCTTCTAGCGCATTGTCAAAGAACTCTGTTTTCGAGATATGGATAGACTCGTAGTATCGGTGGAGTGCTGCCGGATCAAGGATATCCGGGCTCTTCGTTGGATAGCCAATCTTTTGGACGATATTCTTGACCTTCTCCATCCCGAGTTTTCGAACGTCCTTCGTCATCCATTCGATGCTCTTCAACTTTGCTGCGAATTGGTGCCTGATGTCGGAAACGATTGCATCACCAAATTCTTTTGCTTCTTTTGAAAAAGCCCTCGCAACGAAGAACTTGCTCAATATCCAACCCAAATCGTCATCTACCTCCCTAACACACTTCCGCCACCTTTCTTCTGACGCATCGGGATCCTTGCCTTTCATTTCATTATTGAACCGTGTTAGAGGTTTTAAGGCGCTATGCTCAACCTTGTCCGCATAAGCCTGGACAACCTTCCAAACGAAGTAAGTCTTCAGCGTCTCTTTGGAGGTCTCCTGCAAAATTTTAGAAAGGCTTCTCAAATATGCTGGAGTATTTATGATCAAGCGATCAGGTCGATAACGTTTGGGAGCCATGTTGTCAAATAAGTACGAGAAAGACAACTGAGGCAGCAGGTCCTCGGTTTCCGCAAGGGTCCGCGGGTTATAATATTTCGTCACGTCCTGAGCATCTTCTAGATCCGGGGACGCCTTCGCGATTTTGCTTTCGAAATCCACGAGAGCACGAACGAGTTCTTCTCTATTACTTCCGTATTGAGTACGTCCTAAAATCTCCAATGGGGTTGAAATCGTGGAGTTCTGTTCCGCTTCATGCAGTAAAGCCTCGAGGACTTCGCCAATAGTCTTCGCGTAGCTAGCAACTATATCCTTATTTTTGTAATACTCCTTGGACGGCAGTCCTAACTGTTGCGGAGCAGACACAGATATTACCACGTTGTCTGGATCCATATCGTCCGCCTGGATGACACTATTAGTCCCGGTTGCACTACACTGTAGTTCCTTACTCTGCAAATAACACTGAGACTGGAGAGCTTACTCCAGTGTAGATATCAACCAGCGGTCCAAGGTCAATCTTGATCAGGTAAAGGACGACAGCCGAAAGCTGGTCGTCTGCTTGGAGCATCGAGTCTCCAATCACTTGATTCGACTTTCTCTGGTCATCCTCCTCTTCGGCGTCGGGCCCTCCGGCATGATATAGCTCGTCGACCCTGCGAAGAATATTCAGAAGTGGTCGTACACCAGCACTCTTGATAACGTCCTCATTCATGCAGGCTTTGTAAGCGGTCTGCATTTTGATGAAATTGGCCCTATCAAGAGCGGAATCTGAAGCCAATTCCATCTCTTCGCCAGAATACGAAGCTTCGAGAACATGCCGGAGTAATAACTCGGACTGCTCCGCCATAAGCGTCCCGGTGAATACATCCCCCTGGTCCTCTCGTAGGTCATGTCTATCCTGCCAGCCTCCACATACAAACTCATCAAAATTCGTACAAGGGTCAATATCTAAATATGCCGGAGACAAATTATACAGGATCTCCGAAGCGGCGTGTACACAAGTTGGTGTCAAACAGATTGAAGCTGGCTTCGAACTTGGTTTCCGTTTATAGATAACTATCGACTCTCAGTCATCAGGTGTCATAACGAAGTGACTTTGATTACCTCCGAAGTATACACAGAGGGTAATTGTCCCAGCAGCCAAAAGGCAAGCCACTATTACGAACATGAGATTCTCCAGTGCCCATCTAAAGCAACGACGCCACGGAGTTGTTCCTCTGCCCTTCTTTGCTCCTCCTGAAACCATACCGTCCTCACTCTGAGCTTCAAGGTTGGGCTCGTTGGAGCCATCGTCGACCAGTAAGGGAGAGTCTTCACCGTCGCTGGCTGGCGCTGAGGACTTGATATGGTCAGGAGTCTCGGAAGGAATTATTGTAGTTTCCAGGCGGTCGTCCTGAGAATCCGATAAATTGAGAACAGACCTAGAATGGGCCATGGCGTCCACACTGAGCGCCTCAGTGATGTAGGGCAACTAGACAGGACGCAAGTCCCCAAGAAGAAATATAGTACACTGAATTAGGACATTAAAACTGAGAAACGCAGTAAGAAGGGAACTAGAGGTTCGCAAAGCATCAAGTTGTTGGCCGCAGCGGGGAGGACAAGTCTATGTCGTAAGGTTATACAAGGTAGACAGCCCGAATCTAATTTACGCGAGACGGCATCAACCGGGGTAATGGGTACGTGTAGATCTGTAGCTTGGCTAACAACCCCGGGTTTTGGTTGATGCAGTCTCAGGCTCTTGTCATTGAGGCTGAAGAATCATTTGTGATGCTGTCTCATCTCGTGCTTGAGACATATTCTTCTAGCACCTTTCAGAAAAATCCTTTCTTCTACAGTTCCTGTCGGAGTTATATCTATTCATAGACAACGCTCCAGCCTTTTCAGAGAGCTGTCAATATCGAGGATGTATTGACTTATAACGGGCGTCTCCGTTAATGTTCTTGGGCAGGTCACATCATGGATCATGCAGATCCTGCAAGTGTGGAGGAGAATGGCTTTGAACAAGCAAAGCCTGACAGAACACGACCGCTCCCAGATGATTTACCAACATCTTTGGATGACCGCAGAAGAGTCCCAATTTATGGTGGAGAGACAGAGATGTATGATGCATGGCAAGGTGAGCTGTGATACTAGACTAGCCTGTCCGTGAATCCACATATGTGTACAGAGAACTAATTCGGCAGTCGATAAGGACAATCACAGTTCTTGACCAACCCTATACCAGCCCGTCCATTGTCCTTCAACCTTGCCCTCGATGATCCTACCTATGACAATGACCCTGCGACGCACCAGTTAGAAGATAGCGATAACCGATTAATGGAAATGCTGGCAGCACAAGCGGCGCACCGTGAGGATGGCTTTGGAGTCGGGGACGAAGATTCAATCATCGCGAACCAAAGTCTGGCGGATCTCGAGAAGAAGGAGATCCTGCAGAAATCCTTAAATATGGCTGCAAGCAATGGAGATGTCGAGCGAATCCGGCGGCTTGTTAATGGGAAAGCAAAAGACTACGTCGATGTCAATGCGCCTGATGAAGAGGGTACCGCGCCCCTGATATACGCAAGCTGTTTTGTGAGCTTGCCTGACACACCGTCACCACATGAGCTGGCTCTAATGGATTAGGTAGGGACATCAAGACGTCGTGTCAGCCTTGATCGAAGCTGGCGCGAACGTAGATAAGCAGGATCGAAATCAATGGAGCTCTTTGATGTGGGCTATGACAAATCGGCATAAGAATATTGCGAAGATGCTACTTGACAACGGGGCATCACCGGAAGTAAAGTCGTCTTCTGGACGGACTGCATTTGACTTCGTCGCTCCGAACAGCGAAATATCAGACTATTTGCATGAGAGCGGCTACCACATTGGAAACGTTGGTGTCGGTGATGACTTCTATGACACTGGTTTCTCTCAAGACAGGTTTGAAGAGGAAATGGCTGAGAATGAGATGAAGAGGCGGATGATGATGGAAAGTGCCATCAATCTTGAGGTAGATCTGTCCAGCTTAGGTCTTGATGAACAGCCAGAGGTATGGGCCCGAGCGGATTTGAGGCAACACTTCGCACTAACTTGTCCGCAGTCTCCCGAGGAGCTTGAGGAGGAGCAGCACGAATTCGTATGGGACAAATGCTTGCACGATCAAATGTTTGTTTTTCAGGAGAGCGAACTAGATCGCATGCTACGAATTATCATCACTACCATGACACCACAACGTTCGCCGTCGCAGAAGCCTGTACCTGCGAACATTCTCTTTCTCAGCGCGCGATACGCTCACTACCATGCAAGTCCTGAGCTACTGGCAACACTGCTAATCACAGCAATGGACAAGATCAACGACGTGGTGGAGCTGCATCAATGGGATATGACGATTCTAGCATTTTGGATTTCCAATGCGACTTTGTTGTTGCATTATCTCAAGAAAGACCCCGGACTCTTGGCAGCCACGACAGAGTTTCAACTCCATCTCGCCGAACTCATCAATGAGATATTCATTCTGATAATACGTGATGCGGAACGAAGGATGGACAAGGTGCTGGATGCTGCTATGCTCGATCACGAAACCATCCCTGGCTTCGAGGACGTACATTTTCAGAGCGAATGGAGGATCTTTCGGCAGAAAGCCAAACCCAAGACCCCTGACCCCATTGAGAAACGATTTCGCCCCCCATCGCCAAAACGCAGAGCACAAATATCACCCCGGAACATTACATCCTTACTATCTTCCGCCCTGTTCGTTCTCGACTTATATGACATTCACTCTGTTATAATCTCACAGATCCTCGCTCAGCTCCTGTACTGGCTCGGCGCGGAGCTGTTCAACCGGATCATGTCCAATCGCCGATATCTGGCACGGACCAAGGCAATGCAGATACGCATGAACATCTCCACACTCGAGGACTGGGCCCGATTGAACAACCGACAGCCCGAACACTACGAAAACGGCTCCCTCACCTCCACGGGCGAGAACACGGTCGACGCAGCACGACGACACCTTGCGCCGGTTATTCAGCTTCTCCAGTGGCTCCAATGCTTCTCCTCTTTTGGCGAAGACGTCGACGCATTAGTCGGCACCGTACAACAACTCCCCCGCTTAACCGCCAGCCAGCTCATCCACGCAGTGAAGCACTACAGGCCCGAAGTCGGCGAGAAAGGCCTCCCCAAGAGCGCGATGAAGTACCTCCTCAAACTCCAACGGGAAGCCTCGGATCGCAAAGACAAGCAACGCAAAGCCGCCGCGTCGCCAAGAATACCCAGAGCCACCGCCTCGAATTCCGCACCCCATACGCCTGAAAAAGGGGACAACGCAGCACCGCGGACGTCCTCGCCTTCACCAGCACCCAAGACGCCAGCCGGACAATACCACCTCGACTCCATCTCCGAAGACGAAGACGGCCCCGAACACCTCCTCCTCGACCCCGCACTGATGCTCCCCTTCTCCCTGCCGACCTCGACCGACATGCTGGTGAGTTACGGCGCCGGCTTCGGCGGCCTGAACCGTGAGCGCGAAAGGAAGTACATCCCATCCGTGCCGCCGGAGTTTCTGGCGAAGTTGGATGTCGACGCTCGGAAAAAGGGAGGCGGGGCGGAATTTGATTACGATCCGAGATGATGACGGTCGTAAAAGATGTGACGGCAAGGGCAGGTATGTGGGTTTGCGGGCGTTTTAGAGGAGTGAGTCAAGGGACGCACTCGGCATCGGGAATGGCGTTTCCGGCTTACGGGGACTGCACCGGGCGGGCACCCTGCTGGGTGGGAAGGGAGATGGCTGCTAGCTGCCTAGCGTGTTGACGAGGGTGGTGTAAAGTAGAGAGTCCATGTAGAAGCGCACTTGTTTTCCAAGACTCGTTCCCCAGACGCAGACGCCTGGGAACAAGGAGAATAGGAGTAATCTCCCACCTCAAATCTATCAATCACGCGCCATGTCAAACCCATCCGCTCGTCTGAGCCACACGTAGGTTCTGACCCTGCATTCCAACCCGGATCTCTCACGCTCACTCGAGTTCGTTGTTGATCATCCACGTCGTCGATGACGGCCATTCGTGGTGTATGGCTATCTTTACGCAACGCTTCGACGACAGAACTTCCCCGCCCAGCCGTCCATCGGATAGTCATACTCATTGCGATCAAGTCAAGTAAACAACAACACCCTCCCTCTTCCAGCCCTTCCATCCGCCCCCGAAACTTCGCACCCACTTGCCACCCTCGCCATTCCCACACAGCCTTTCAACGCCCTAAGCTACCTTTCGCGAGGAAAGACCGGAGATAAACAGTTGGGCCGTCCACACCTACTCTGTCTACATCCGACCGCCCCAGTACCCTCCACGCAGCCCGAAACCTATACCTCTACCTCTACTTACCGCAGTACAGTCTAACGCCCCGACCTAGAAATTCCACCTACATGCATACGTAGAAATAGATACAACGGTACGGTACAGTGCAGGACAAGGGCATCCAGGCCGTCTGTGGGTGAGGGTGGGGGAGCGGAGTCGACGACAGACAGACAGTCGGACAGATACACCGGGTCCGTCGGGGTGTGGCGGGACGTGTATATAGATCTAGGTCGTCAACGATTCCGTCCGCGGAGCCTACTCGTGCAGCTGAGAAAACAGCGCGTTCATTGACGACCTATACCTCTGTGTCCATGTAGCTTTACGGGGTTCCGGTTTGAAGGATGAAGGATGGGGGATGAGATGGGAATGTTCCTCCGGGGAACGGTTTAGTGATGGTGTTATGTTTTGTTGACGGGCGGTTGGGATCGATTTTCGAGGTCTTTACTCCGTACGATGGGTGAGGGGGAGGTATGGGATGTGCGTGTTTTGGTTATTGGCTTCGTATGGGGGGAGGTACGGATGTAGGTACTCGTCGCCCTAAGGTACTCAAGTATTGAAGGTTGGGCGTTGGGGATCGTGGCGTTGTGGCTGACGCGCGCTCGGGCCTACGCAAGTGCTTCCCTTTGAGATAAGGTAGGTACGTTCCGTCACACAGTGAAAAGATGAAACGGCATCAATTTCCACTCGGACTCGTATTAACGTTATTACCAAGGCAGACCTAAAACGGATCTGAGGGTAGATGACGACGACCTTCATCCAGCACGAAACAAATGCATCATCCGTCATCCCCCTTTCGGCTTGTCATCTCATCTCATTTCATCTCGAAGATCGCATCTCCTCTCATCTCATTTTCGCATTTGCGTCGTGCCGCAGATGCCGCCTATCAGTTCAGGTGTTGTAATTACAAGATCGTGTTTTTGGTCTGTCTGTCGGATGAAAGAAAAGAGCTTCTTTTGATACAAGGGTTTGCCGTCTCACTCGATCTTTCTTCAAACTGCGGGATAGTCACCAATAGGATTAGAAGAAAAGAGTAAGAGAGGCCGTTGATAGATTGCGAGGAATGTGAGACTATGAGGTATTATGACGAGGACAGACGATGATGCTGAAATGGTATGTGTGAAAACGCCGTGCTAAATATCCAAAGGGTTCCAGACCCCTTCCATGCTCAAAACGGACGATCCTTTGTACATGTAAATAGGATGAAAGAAAACGCATAAGAGTATCTACACTTGAGGGCCTCATTAGATCAAGTGAAGATGTAGTGACTCTGTCGGTGGAATGTAATCGGTCCATTCGTCCATCCGTCATGGATCGACCGGGACGGGCTATGCAAGAAGCGCAAGCAGCGACGACGGAAGAAAGCGCGGGGTATTTGGTAATCTGGAATTTGCTTGCCGAAAACAACCAACGTCGAATCTCAGATAGAGAACTAATCGTACAGGGTGGGAGGCGATCGTTGAGTTATGGTCACGGATCATCCTCCTTTGCTGATGACGGCACCTCCGAAGGCTCCTGACCTCGTCTCATCTCCGGTCCTGCCGAGAAACGAGATTGACGAGTTTCAGATGAAGCGGATGCCTGCCGGTTCGGTTCATCTGAAACGGTTGTGGCCGGCGTCTGATGCGCCGTCGACCCGATCTGGCCGCTGCCGGGTGCGCTCGTGTTGGCACTCTCGTGCTGCCGCTGACGGCTCGTGGGCCTGCCCAACGTGTCGTATCCCCGGCTGGAGGCGTCACTCCGCTGCCGCGAATGCCCTCCGCGCCGGCCCGATGGCGTCGACGCCGATGACGTCTGGGAGAATGGCGGCGATGTCTCGTGCGCGGCTTGCGACGATTGGGCCGACGCGCCCTGGTTCGTCGCCGTCTTTCGCTTCTTGGGTGATGGGACGTGATCTGATCGCAGGTGAGATGCCGCGCTTTGTGAAAAGGGCGATCCTTGTTGACTTCTACCTGATGGCGTGATGGGGGCGTTGGAGCCCGCTTGTGATGCTGGCGGCATCCATGGGATGAAGATGTTCGGCGACGATGACGGCTGCTGTTCTTGCGGTGGGGCAGACTGTGATTGCTGCAGCGGGTGCAAGCTGTGCACGCCGACTTGCGTCCCTTGTGGTGGCTGCGCGATCCGCAATTCGTTCGTGTTGAGTCGGGGCAGCTGCGATTGCGGTGGTGGTCTCGGAGCAGACGTGGGGAGCGACGTCTGTGACAGCGCTTGCTGTGCTTGGTTTCTCGCAGCGGGCGACGTGTTGGCGAGTTGATATGAATGTACAAATGCAGACGGTTGTTGCGCTTGCGAGGGCAATTGCTGTCCTGATTGAACCGGCGTCGCCGCGGTGGCCTGTTGGATGGGTTGCTGTGCGGCGTACGGGTTGGGCTGGGGCCCTGTGATCATGCGGCTGTCTCGTCGC
Organism: Acarospora socialis; assembly: GCA_025617375.2. Taxonomy (NCBI): domain Eukaryota; kingdom Fungi; phylum Ascomycota; class Lecanoromycetes; order Acarosporales; family Acarosporaceae; genus Acarospora; species Acarospora socialis. Next base: position 2,271,833 of record JAMYGW020000002.1, on the reverse strand, counting down.
GACTCCGGAGTCGCCAGCAGCGGAAGCGCCGGTTGTTGTTGCTGCTGTAATTGCTGTTGCTGCTGCTGGAAACTGATTTGTGCCATGTAATGCTGGGCCCATTCCAAGCTCGCGTTAGGCATGTTGCCACCTCCCATCCCCGCGAAGACCATCGGCACCATGTAGGGTGGCACACCGCCTTGCAGTGACTCTCGGAGCATCGTCTGTCCGATCTTGAACTGCTCCAACCTCAGAGTCTCTTGCCGAGTCCTCTCTTCCTCTTGCTTCCTCCTGTCTTCTTCCGCCTTCGCTTGTAACCAATTCCGCATTGACTCATCGGCGCCCTGCCATTGAGCGGGTGGAGCTGGTAGCTGGCCGAGAGGTTGTCCGACCGGCGGAGGACCACGATCCGTACTCTGCATCGCCATGGCCGCCGGCGGCGGCAGACCGCGTAATGATGGGTTCATCCTCGACGTCGTACTGGCCGGCAGTGGAGGGAGCGAGCCAGCGCCGTTCGTCGTGGGTGAAGGATGAGAGGCAGAGATGGATTGTGATGATGATGGTGGTGGTGGTGGTGGTGGTAGGAGAGGCGGTGGTGTCGAGTAAGCTGCATGAGTACCGGCGAACCCGTTCTGTAGTGGTGGCTTGAGCGTGAGCAACATGGGTGCGGATAGTTATGGGAGGAAATTAGGGAGTGGCCTTGACTTTCTGGAAAATAAAGGAAGGGAAAAGGTACATGATCAAGTCAGGAGGATCAGAGATCCAGGACGGGATCAAGGAGTCGGCGAAGCCCTTACAAGTAATAAGAATGAGCCACTTTCGACCAAGGGTCCGGCAGATGCAACAGATGCAGCAAGCACCGCCGTTTAACTTAAGAGCTAACCGTATGTTACTGCGCTTTACCAGGAATTCGCTACCTGTCCGCCATGATTCGCCGAAGGCTGCGTAGGGCTGCGAGAGATTATCGATCAATCGGAAGGCGACGCCTGCATGGTCGATCTCGTTTTTCTTTGGTCCTCTTTGGGACTGGGTTCGCTTTTCCTAGAGTCGCGTCGGCACTCAATAGGAAGGTGTTCGAGTAAGGTAGGGTAGGTAAAGGTGTGTGGTTTGGGGGTTGGTGGGGGGGGGAATATACTTTTTAGAAGGAAGAACCGTGATTGACTCGAATGGAGGGGACGGTACGGGTACGAGTACTGTTTGAAGGGTAGGCAAAGTAGGAATAGCCAAGAGCAACGAAGTAGTACGGGTAACGAGTGTGGTAGGTAAGGTAGTAGTGGCTGATGAATAGGTAAATGAGCGACAGAAGGACGGACGACAAGTGAGTTAGTTGGGTTAAAGGCCGAGGGAGCATTTGCACGGAAAGGTGAAGAGAGGCAAGGTGCGGTGCGGTGCGTGTCGACTACGGCGTACTAAAGAAAGCTAAGGTAGGTCAACTTGATTACCTAGCAGGGTTAGCATCTGGGTTTTGGCTTGCTGTGGCACTTTATGCGACATGCGGGAACTTTGGACAGAAAAGTCAGTCTGGTCTGGATGTAAGTAGAGCACCCGACCTCTTCCATCTGAAAGTACCTTAGGTAGGTACATTCCCCGGTTTCTCATCTCCCTCCTACCTTACCTGTAGATCTCAGGTTCACGATTTGATAATGGCCGGGAAGGAACTAGACCTTCTATGCACTTTATGTTTCAAGATGTTCCCTTTGAGCATGAAAGGACACAGCTAGCCGAAGTAGGTATGTAAAGATGTAACTACCATCTACTGTGGGTCCTCAGATATGAATAATGTTACAGTGAGGATGAACTTCATTTCCTGATAGCAATGCCAATACTAACGGTCATTCGAGGGCCAGCGCCACAGCACAAATGTTGACGACCACGCTGTGCGATTGATACACGTTGGATCTGTTGAAGGCCGTGTTGGAGAGTGTTTCATGGGTCATTGATGATCTTGAACTACCTAGGTAGTATGTACAAATGCTACGGCTTATGTTGCCGTTGATGCCAATGTCATGTCAGCACTTTTACCGGATCTAATGACTGCACGGACCTCTGAGAAACGATTCGCAAAGGGTATCGGAAAGTGAGGAGTGAACATTAATGCATTCTGTGCATTTCGCCAACAGTCGTCCCATCCGATAGAAGGATCTACATGCCTACTTTTAAACGAAAGAGAATCTGACAGCCACATGGGACGATCAGGGAGGGGGATGTGGAGCAAGAAACGTGAAAAGACCCTTGGGCCATACCTACAGTACCTTACCCGGTGCTCATACACGACCTGATGGGGTATCTTTACTCGACTCCTATACCGTTGCGATATCACGACTCCGGTCCTTCTACCTTCCGCCACTTACCAGGTATTGACTGCTCGGGAGCCGGAGCCAGAACGAGAACTAGAATCGGAGTCGGTCGCGTCCAACTCCCTCCGTAAGATTGTCGCTCTGCAACGCATCCCAAACTGGGGTTTCATCCGTGGCGGATCGTTATCGTACATTAAGTGCACGAACGATATCCCACAGTACCAATGCCTATCACAGGATAACTCGTCTCATCCAAACGGAGAAGTCAGCAGTGATTTGTTCGAGGCTCATGCTCGTACGCGTACTCATTCCTCGTTGCTACGAGTCACTACACCAGTGACCATAGGGACAGCGATAGCGCATCGGATACTACCCTACATGATCGAGGTGTGAAGGGTAAACAGGAATTCTGATACCAATGGTGATCAGTACCTCATGCAGCAACCCGAGGCGGCTATTCCCTACTGTCGAGTCTGTACCAGCACGATTGCTTAAGGTACTGCTGAGTCCTCCTACTACTTCGTAAGAGATCGTGCATTCAAGCTACAGATATCCAAGGTGGTGGACACTTACTTTTGCTTGAGTACGCATGAGAGTTCCGTACCCTCAGGACGAGGTACATCCGTGAATGTAAGTCAGTCGTCAATGCAAGGCTCAACGCAGACCCCAAAAGCGTGAAAAAGTGAATACGCAATCTGAACCGGTCGACCTTTCCACCAATTGAGGCTCGGGCCGAGGACAGACCTCAGGTAGGTAGATAATGTAACATGACCACCTGGGCAACGCACGCTTCTGCAAATGCCTTACCGAAATCGTGTCCCCATCGAATCACCATTACGCTATTCTGTGCAACACAACCTTGTGTTTGTGTGGCTTTCAAGCTCAGACGCAAACGCCCGCCTCAGATCATGGCATGACATGACATCAACTAGATGTTTCAAATATTCTTGAAACTTCCAAGCGCAGACGAAGAATGGAATTGCCTCTCGTTGGACATTTGTAAGAAACAATCCATGAAAGATGGTCGCATAAGACCTTCTGGTTCAGTCTTGCAATGTGTGTATCAAACTTCTCTTAGTATGATACAACAGAATAGAAGAAACTAGAGGAGCGATGGGGGTGACTGTCTCCAGATTGAAGTATGCTTGCTGTGACCGAGCATCCCTGATATTGTTGATGTGTTCAAGCGTCAGAGCTGTCGTTTCGGGCTCGCTTGTCCGACAACGAATGTAAAGCTCTCACGCAATGGGAGCTAAAGGCGAAGAAGAGGTCTGGATCAAGGGTCTCAAACAAAAACCCCTTCACTAAGTTGGTGCAAGTACGAGCACGACCATTGTTGAGATAGGGTATCCGATGGCCGCTCATTGCGGCTAGGTACTTTCTGATTCCCGGAGCTTGTGGAGAGTTTACATGATCGTCGAAGCGCTCCGACAGGGATCCCCCACGGTCGAGAAACACCGAATGCTTCCTTCCAGTCGGAAAGCTAAGGGAATACAGCGGAGGTCGTTGAATAGTGTTCCGCAAAGTAAAGTGTTTAAGGTACCATGCCGACGTTTAGTATACCTAGGTAGAGAAAAAGGTATCCGGAAGTGTCCAGCGTTGTTGTCGACTTAAAACCAGGTTAGGATCTGGACCTAAGCGAAGCGAGGGTGGCTGGCACGTCACCGATCGGACCGCCGAGATCTAAGACATCGAAAGAAGAACAAGTTGGATTTAGGGACGCAACGTTGGGAGACCGTGTTTCGATGACGAGCCCGAGTTGGGAAGCTTGAGTAGCGATGTACAGCAAGGTACATATACATATACTTGAGTTCGTCGAGACCTCTGTATCGCATTATTCGACAAGGTATCGGGGCAGCTCAGCTGGTGACGAATACCGAAGAGTAGAGTGTCATACTTAAAGTCATCGAGATCCGAATGAAACGCATCGTTCAAAAGCCCGAAGCCAAAAGCGGGAATAGTCTGCCAATGACTAACTACTTCGTACTCAGACGAAGGATACTCATCTTCATGCCACGTACAGTATAGATTGTGATTCAGGAAGAATGATTGGCCCGTTCCCGCGCGGCGGCAAGTCCACGTCGATCCCCCGTTTCGAATGACCCCACTTGATCTTGGCAATCTTGGGAAAGCGGAGAGGCACTTCCAGTTCCGTGTGTTGTGGCTGCTCTGACTAAGCCCCCTTCTTCGGTTGCTTTAGCCTCTTCGTCTGTAGATCGTCTTCGCGAGATGGTTATCATCGCCATTTGCAGCAAAGAATCCAAGTTTAAGTTTGACTTTGTCCAGTGCTATCGAGCTGATGATCGACAAGCGCGCTTTAGAGCTCGTATATCGCGGTGTGATTCGATTTGAGATTGCAAGCTACACCGGCCCCTTCAAGCCCCGGACTCGCGAAGATTCTCGAGTGGTTGGCAACGTCGAGCCAAGAATGGAAGTGAGACGGACAATCCACCACGTTCATGCCGCTTCAAGGAGCTTCGCGTGCCAGCCTCGAGCGGGAGAATTACCCATCTTGTCATCGCGAACGGTGATCAAGGATCCCTTGCATGTGCTAAGGTCGTGCTGCGAACTGATCGCCCAGAGGAAGACCACTACGGCTGTCGCTTGGACAGACCGGACCGGGGCAGGGCTGTTGGCTTTCGCAGCCGCTCTCGTACGAGAGCGATGAAGCATGTTTTGACACCGTCCGGAATGAAAAGAGATTTGCCGGCGAAGCATGATGTCTAGCCTAAAGTGGTAGTGAGCAACAAAGCTTCAGGAACTAGCACGACAGTTAAGTTAGACTGCCCCTAATGTCTGCTATCGAGAACCTGGTCCGGTTAGCTGTTGGCTTCTCGGTTTGAATTGATCAGATAAAATGTAAGATTCGCAGATGGCTCAAACTTACACCCTCGATCGATTATGCCCGGTACAGCTGAAAACCGAGGCGCACCAAGCCATAACCGATTAGCCTGTGGAGCCACGTGGGACCGTCCACACCCCACGGACGCCACAGTCATGCATGGCGCTCGCTTGCTCCCTTCTGAGATGTCGGTGACGTAAGCGGGCTCTCGCAAGCTGGGCTGTTTGATGATTCGTCCCAGATATCGAATTCGTGAGCATGGCTCGATATGCCGGGAAACACTGTACGGCAATTTCGTGTAAGGGGCTGATCGGAAATTGTGTCTGGATTCTGAAGTCGTCAGAGCGACATATGGTGATGGTGGTGGTGATGGATATGCGTCGTGTAAATCACAGTCAAAATTCATATGTATTTCCTTAACGGGTTTATCTACATTCTCTCCTCTCCTTCGGCCTGATACCCTATCCTCTCCTAGGAAGTTCAATGCAGTCAAGAGAAGGAGCTCCGATATCCCAGAACCAAATCCACACTGCTCAGCAAAACCAGGGAAAGCGAGATGTGAGAGATGGAGAGACACTGATGCCACTGGCCAAACCAACGCCGCATGCATGTCTTTGGAATGTTCATAAATCTATGCACAATGCCGATGCTGAATGGGCCCAAGTCACTGTTTCGCCTTGGCATTGATAAAGAAAGACCAGATAACACCTTGGTATGCAGATGGTGTAGGTTATTAGATGGTATGTTATGGGTGATAGCCGGTTTGTACTTGTTCGGACCGTAGGTTGGAGGTCGAACTTTGGAAGAGAGTCGAGGTAGCCGATTATGCTGACGCCTGGGTGGCGGAAGTAGAATGAGATGTTGTTGTTGGGTTTCTGGTAGGTTGTTCTGCGCTGCGATTGTCATCGTTGCTTGTCGCGTGGCTGTTCGTCCTGTAACGATCGGTCCGTGAGAGTTGCAATTGGGTCTTGACCAATGTGCTCGTTATGTGACGTTACGGTCATTTCGGAATCTTTGCTCGGTGAGGGACTCGTTCCATTTACTTCACCCTCGTGACTATTTTCATCCTGCTGTACTTCTTTGATGATCTTCTTCGCCAAGTCATTAGCCGTCTCTTGAAGATGAGGTACTGACTTCGGCGGTTGACTCAGGTATTCCTCGAGCATGGCTTTTAAAACAGCAGCGCGGACAGGTTTTGCGAGGTAGTTGTTCATGCCAGCTTCAAGGCACTTTTCTCGGTCGCCGCGGATTGCTGACGCGGTCATGGCGATTATGAGCACACCTTTCACTGCAGGATCTACATCTTTGCGGATCGTTTTCGTTGCCTCGTACCCATCAAGGACGGGCATTTGAACGTCCATCAGGACGAGGTGGAAGTGCCGTCCCTCCTTGGATCTACGGCGCAACGCATCCACGGCTTGCTTGCCGTCTCTGTAAGCCTCTGAGTTGAAACCGAGTTTCTTCACGAACGAGACAGCTATTTTCTGGTTGACAGGGTTATCCTCTGCGATACAGATGCGAAGCTCATTTCTGGGAACCGAAGATAGGTCGTTGAAGTCGGAGATAGTTGGTGTGGTTGGAGAACCCTCTGCCTCTACGTCCGGCTCCCAAATGGCCATGGGATCGGGATCCTTGGCCGTAATTTGCATGCTTTCGACCGTGACATCTTTCGGTGCTTTGGGAAAGCTGAGCGTAAAGAACACAGTGGTGCCGAAGCCTGGTTTGGATTTGAGCCAGATCTTGCCCCACATCACGTTCTCTATCATAGCTTTGCAGATACTCTATCCCAAAGTTAGCAGATGTTCAGGGAAGGACGGATGGTGGAACCTACCAAGCCCAGCCCACTACCACCATAACTTCGTGCAGTCGAGTTGTCAGCTTGTGAGAAGGGTTTGAAGAGCTTGGAGAGCTGTTCTTTCGAGATGCCAATACCAGTATCCGAAACCGAGCACGTTACTTTGATGCTATATTTCGTTTGAGAGTCGGTTGTGGCTCGTATGGTCACCGAACCTTTCGCGGTAAATTTGTAGCTATTACTGAGAAGGTTCATAAACACTTGATGCAAGCGGACCGGGTCTCCCATCACCAACAGGTTACGGTCAAGTTGTAGGTCTTCAATTGTTTCGAGGCCGCGATCGCGGTTGGAGTACTTCAAGGCTCTAACGACCTCTGTGATGGTTTCGTAGAGATTCAACGGAACCCTGAACATCTTCATTTTGCCCGCTTCCAGCTTTGAAAAGTCAAGGATGTCATTGATAACTATTCAAGACTCAGCATATGTACTCTGACGAATCATATAGATTGCGTAAATGGGAGTCGCCGTTACCTGTCAGGAGCGTGTCCTTGAAAAATGTTAGTAAGGATTCCTAGTTTGTTGCGAATCTGTTGGACTTACTGCACAGAGTCGAATGGAATCAGCGTAACCTTCCTGTTCCTTGCTTAACACTGTGCCCTTCAGTAGTTCCGACATCCCAATAACTCCATTCAGAGGTGTTCGGAGTTCGTGTGAGACGTTGGCGAGAAACATTGATTTTGCTTTGGCCGCCTCCTCTTTCAAGCGAACGTTCCGCATAGCCTCTGCTTCTGCGATCTTAGCTTTGGCCTCAGCCTCCCTGGCTTGAGCGAGTGCTCGTCTCTGCGTTTCAATCATGCTGCTATTTGAGGCGGAAACCTTGCGTAGTCTCTTGAACAGCAAGGCGTTTGCGATCGAGATACCGAGTTGGTTGCACAAAAGCTGGAGAACGACCAAGGTTTTCCGGGTCAGGCACTTTGCTGGTCCCTCCAGGTACAGCACACCCAACAGCGTCTCACTTTGGAGGATCGGGAGAGCAACAACGGTTTTGCCTTGGGGATTTTTCAGCATGTACTGTTCTGAGACGTTAGAAAACCGCTCGTCGCGTAAGATATTCTCGACGAAGACAGTCTCCCTGAATCTTAAGGTGTAGAAGATAACATGATTTGCAACTTGGTCCTGCGCGTCTTCAAACGGTAGTCCTTCAGGGTAAGCTTTAACATTATCCGGGGATCCACTCGCTGCTATTGTCCAGCCAGCATCTGGCGCCTCGGTGATTATAGCTCCGAAATCAGCACCCCGGGCGGACTCCAGAATGATCTCAGTCATCTTCACTAAAAGACGGTCAATCTGAAGTTCGGAGGAGATAACCTGACTGAACTCGATGATGGACTGAAGATCTAAGACGTCTGGTGATGATCACACTATCAGCTTACAGGTCCCGGCTAATCCTCGCTATAGCGTGAATATACTGACCTAGGCCCAAATCTGATCCGCCAGCTTCAGTTTTCACACCAAAGCCATCTGGATGTTGTGGCGAAAGCCAAGCCTCCGTGCGGTCATGTCTAGTCACAGTACCTTCATTACGATGACCCACGCGCTCATTCTCTTCTACACGGTTTTGCGTATTACCAACGTCTCTTAGTTCGCCTGGTACCGTCTGACACCCAACATCTGCCGTCCTCACTTCTGTAGAGGTGTTTACCAGCCAGTCGTGCTTCTCTGCAAGCTGTTCTGCCTTGCCGAACGCGCTAATCCTTGTCCAGGCTGCTATAGCTTCCTGTATCATACTGCGGGCGGCTCTTCTGGCTCCTCTCCGAATCAAGAACTCACCCTGTAATTCAAAGGCAAGAGCCTCTTCCAAGGTAAAACAATGCACTTGCGTATGATCGATTGCAGCTTCGTAGGTCTGGATAGATCCATGCATGTTGCCCTCCAGCTCCATTACCTCTGCGGTCAGCAACAAGCTCCACATTGCGTAATTTGCATCACAAACCGCTTGCCATTGTTCGATCTGCCTCGTGTACCCTTTGACCGTCTCAAGCAGTGCTTCTTTGTCATCACTGGTAGCACTCTCCCGCAGCTCAGCTAGTACTGACAAAGAAAGGTAGAACAATGTCATACGACCGTTTCGCATCGTCCAGAGTTCATGGAGATTCCCAAGAAGTGTAGTTCCGACCTCTATAGCTTTCTTATAGTGCCCGAAAAGGTACAGTGGGATCATGTGGAGGCTGTTGTAGACGTCTGATGGTCGCTCAGCATTTGAAGAGCGATTTTCAATGTCTTGTAGGTGATTTTGTGAATTGTGCTTCTCATCCGCCATTACATGAGCAGCCGAGCGAAAGGACGTCTTGCCTCCCAATGAGCGTGCAACTTGTCTGCGAGCACTGTTAGCAGAGATGAATCGAGGGGTTGTAGAGATCTACTACCTTATAGCTATAATGAGATTGCCCCCTTGAAGGTCTTGCTCCCATCCAGGAAACTCTTCAGGGGCATACTCGCAGTAAGTCTCAAGGATTGCCATGTTTTCTCCTGCACTTAACCTGACAAAGGCGATTGCTCCGATGCAGATAAGGCTAGAAATACGGTCCCCCGAGCCTAGGCTGTATTCTAGGGCTTCATCAAGAATGGGAATATGTTCCTGAACTGGGCTCTGTAGATGAGCTACGAACAAAGTGCCAACGCTTGAGCCGCGTGCGATGTTTGACATATCTCCGTACCGCCTAAGAAGCGCTTGGGAGATCGAGTACATCTTAAGACCAAAAGGAATCTCTCCAAACCTGCCAATGGATGCAATGGCAAGGTGCATGTATTCCAAGCCTGTTTGCACATTGGTCCCTTGATTCAGATGAATCTCAATCGTAGTGAGGCTCATCTGGTAAAACAATAGAGCGTCACTCCAGAATGAAGCGCTCATCGTCTCCAAAAGCATAGATCCCATAGCGATGATAGTCTGATCCTCATTTGCTGGCCTCCCTAGAAGTTCGTCCCGGTCCATTGACTGCAGCTGTTGTCGAAGCATCTTATACTGCTTGTCGCATTCTTCCCAGGACGACATCTTGATCTCAAGACCTAGTTCACTCAGGCTCGACTTAAGGCTTCTAATTGCTTCGTCCGAGTTGCCTCTCTGCGCGAATATTCGAGATTGCAGAATCCAACATGGAGCCTTATCGGCTGCGGTTCGGGCGTTTGCGAACACGGATTGAATCAGTTCGAGAGCCTTATCCGGATTGCCCTGGTACCAGAGAATCTCTGCGCTTTTCGTATAAAGCAGCAGAGTTTCTTCATAATAGACATCTGGCGCCCCTTCCTCCCAAGGGCTCTGCTGTAGGAGCGCAAGACATTTCGTAAAATACTCAAGGGCTGTGGGTCTTGCCCCAGCCTCGGTGGCCTTTTGTGCAGCCTGAAGAAGTAGCTCCCTAAATCGGCTTCGATGCGGGATCTTTCGTTTTATGGTTTCGATGGCTTGGCAGATGTGTCTAGCTCGAGCGTACAAAGACCGTTCATCAAGGCTTGAGTATTTCATCATCGTCTGAGCGATGATGAAGTGCATTCTCTCAGTGTCATGGCACTCCGTGAGCGAGGTGGCTGCTTGAACATATCGATCATGCGAGAAACTAAAGCATGTCAATACCCCTATCTGAACCAAGAAGCAGCTATCCACGGCGCCTTTCAAGACTTACCGAAAAACATCATCTTCCTCCCCAGGCACCAGGATGTAGCTTTGAAGCGCAGCTTGGAGGCCCGCTACAGCATCTATTTCGCCTGGAGAAACGATGTCAGTGTTCTCTGAACAATCTGGGTCACGTCCGTCCGATTGGTCTAAGCTGAACTCTCCGGAGAGTAGGCGAGTAACGAGACTAAAGGAGAACTCATTGCCAAGCAAAGAGGCCCAAGCCAGTATTGATCTCGCGTTTGCCGGCAATTCTTCCAGCCTCCTCGTGACAAAGTCATTGTTCAGTTTCTGACCATAAGTCTCCGTCTCAAATTCTGAGAAGACCCGATCTAAGTCGAATTCCCATTGCAAATTTTTCCAGGAATACCAAACGCACTTGGTCCGATAACAAGTTTGGAGCATTTCTCGGAGATAGAACGGGTTCCCCATAGACCTTTCCAAGCAGACAGCGGCAAGCGAAAACACGTACTCTCGTGGCCGGTACAAAGTGGTAGCAACGAACGCCGCAACATCGTCTTCGCTCAGGGGTGGTAACTCTATCCTTGTAATATTCGCAGTCTTCGTTTCCAGGACGGCCTTGACGTTTGCAGGAAGCAGTCCCTCTTGTCGGTAGGTAACCTAAGCTGATCGTTAGCGGTGCCCTCCGACACCTCCAAAGGCACATACCATCAACACAACTCCTAGTTTGCCACTGACGATGTTAGAGAGCAGCTCGAGGCTCTCCCCGTCCGCAAATTGTAGATCGTCGAGACATAAACAAAGTAGTTTGTTACAACTTAAGACACGAAGGACTTCCAGAAATATATTCATGAATCTCAGAGACTTGCTTGATGAGCCACCACGCAAGAAATCAGCTGTACTCTGCCCAGCACTGTTGCTGGACATACTGCTGTGCGTGCTTGAACTGTCTCGCATCTCTGCCCGCAGAGATTTATTCAAACCTTGTTGTGACATAACCGTGGAGCTTTGCCTTAACGAATTTTGAACATCTCCAATAGAGATTAATTGCTCAGGGAGGTCAAGCATACTGTGCAGAGTACCCCAGATAGGTCGCACATTCACGCGTATAATACTATGATACTCCGTCGTTACATCACTCTCGGCGAAGATTTGCCGGAACAATGAGCTCATGACATGTAGGACAGGCTCAAATGGCGCCTGTCTGGCTTGATCGAATTTGGCTGAAGCGAAGTAACTACCGACACAGCTTAGCTTGGCCTCAAAGGTGGAGACCCCAGTACAGCGGGAAAATAAAGCAAGTGTTGCCTAGAGAGGCAACGGAAAGGACGTCACAATGACCAATTGTTGTTGGTGCACGCTGGTGTTCAAAGCAACCTAACTCGAGCCATTGGGGAGAGGGCTTGGAGTCCATACGAACGACCTGTGCAGCGTAGCGCAATGTGTAACTCACCCCAGCTTTCGTATCAAAGGTTGTACGCTTTGTACAAGACTTGACTTCCCAAGCCCAGCTCCACCAGATATTGTGATGACCTCACAGCGATTTCTCCGACGGAACTTCTGACTATTTCGGCGTCTTGCTGACTGAGCGAATCCCTCGTTTAGCTGCCCATCTAAGCCGCTCGATCGAGTCCTCACTGTATCGAGAGTATTTACGGAGGCTGTGGTGGCAATTGAGTCCCGACTGTCGTCCTTATGCAGAGCAGGTTTACTGGGTACTGGGGAGTGCTGCGTAGGGTCATTGGGGACCTGGTTAAGATTGGTGCTTGATGAATTGTCCACCGTATTTGCTGCAGAGTTTGTTCTTGAGCCTCTTCCCCCTCGGGAACTCGCATCACTAGATGCATCGGCAAGCTCAAGGCTCTCGGTTGATACTGAGGTATTGGAACACATCAGATGCCCGTGAGCCATTGTGGGCGCGGATCGCTGACGCTTGGAAACCGTTTCGACAACTTTGAGGATCTTCTCGTGCTGTTCTCGCCGTCCGAATAACGAGGCTGGGAGGACAAAAAATGACGAAACATCTCGACTTCCGATGACGAAACTCTTGAGCGCTTCCCCATCGCCGTTTTCTAGCAGCTTGTGTATCTCAATAAGATCATGCTTTAGACCACTGACGGAGTGGTAACGCTCGTCAATTTGCTTCTGGGTCATCCTCTGTATGACACTTGAGAGAACGTCTGGTATATCCATTCTCTTAGAAGATACCGGTGGAAGTCGTCGATTGAGTGCGCTTTGGACGATATCCATAGGTGTATCACCGTCAAAGGCCGGTTCACGAGTGAGCATTGACCAAAACAGCACGCCGAGGCTGTATATATCTGTCCGACTGTCTGGTTCTGCGGGCATCCGCCCAGTTTGCTCGGGAGCGATGAATTGAAGCTTGTTTTTGACCCCCAGCTCCTTTGACAATGACGACCAACCTGCGCTTGTCAACCCATTCTCGAACGACCTGCGCCCTGAGCCGAAGTTGATCAGCTTGACCGCACCAGTCTCCTGGTTGAAATGAAAGGCATCCGCTCGTATTTCCCCATGTACAGTCTTTGGTCCGTGATGTAACAGCTCTAAACACTCGCTGGCGCCTATGGCAAATTCCAGAAATATGGGAAGGGGTATATGCTCTCCTGGACTATATGTACTACTGGAAACTGAATCTCGAGGCGATTTCGGTTGTTTGGTGCCAGTATACCAAGCAGGGCCAAAGTTGACAAGCTCTTTCAGGTAATTCGGGCCTGGAGACTCGAATATGGACACCACCAGGGGCTCACGATCGCCTTGTTGAGCCGGAAGGCGGACGAACTCTATTTGTACCACTGTATGGACGCAACTGGGGTCCGACGTCTGCTTCAGCGATTTGGTAACATGATATTCCCGCTCGAGCCGGAGGGAATGCGTCGATACGCGAGCTATAACCGGAATAGTTCTCCCCGATCCTCTTTGTATCGACGACACACTACTCTCCGTCTCGCTACCAGTAGAGATGTCATGTTTCAGGGTAGGCCTGGGGGCCAGACGTGGAGAGCTTCGTGTAGAGCCGGTTTTGGCAATGTCTGAAATGTCGGACGCGGCCGGGGTTACCGGTGCGGACTCGTCCGGCAGATGGCGTACTCCGAAGACATGCCAGTTGTCATAGCTCTGTTTGAAGACGGCAATGAGAAACTGTACATGTATGTAGAGTGAACTAACTAGGGGCTTACTGAGTGGAAAGGATCAACAGAATGGTCCCAAGTGTAGCCGGGTATCTGAGCCAAACGCTCAAAAAGATGTGAAGGAGGCGCTGGTAAATGCTCCACCGGCACACTGAAGGGATCCATGAGCGGTGCCGTACTTCAACCTACCAGTTATGCCAACATGCTGTCGTAGAACAAGACACTCACGTACTGAGTCCGATGCATGTTGTACCTTAAAGAACTTGGATTCGCGCCAAGCATAGGCCCTAGCGTGGTCCGGCCGTAGATGATGTTCTGTACGTGCTAAGGGGTGGTCCGCGAATGACACAATGCCGCAGACAGAGCCGCAACAGCTTACTAATATAACCCTTCTCCTGGACCTAGCCAAGCCGACGCCAAGGCGATTGAGGCGCATCATACTTGAACAACAGTCACATCTGGTTGAGGCACACTCTTCATCTGTGTCCTTGTACACGAGACATGTCAGAAGGTGGTATCATCTAAGTGTGGCCACTGGTCACTTGGACGTGTCCGTGTCAGAGGTATCGATTGACCTCAGAGACTCCAGTGTCCAGCAGTGAAGGATTTCGTAGAGTTTCCGACTTAGGATACAACTCATCTAATTAAAGAAGCATAATAGCTTCGGAACTTTCAGGTGACCGAGAGTCCAACTCCACTGCACCTGAGAAAGAAAAACCCATGATGGCTGATATACAGCGACTAAGCTACAAAACTCTCTCTAGTTTTACCCACCGCTTCGATACCTTTGTTTGCATATCTCTCCCCGTAGAGCTCCGCTAACTTCTTAGGCCCCTTTGTCACCGATCAAGGAGCTGACATATCTCGAATTGGCCAGGTAGGCCTTCGGATCGTAGGCGGGAGCATAGGTTGGTACCAGCCCTCCGAGAAGGATGAAAACGAACAGTAAGATGCCAGTAAAGATGATCAGCTTTCGCAGGAGCGGATGCCGCACACCGTAGTCAGCCCACGCACGGCCACCTTCACGGAAATACTCTTTGAGCTTGTCGGCACCCAGCTTGTAATACACCAGACCTCCGAGAGCGATGCTGTACCCGAACATCTGGAGAGGCGTGACTTGGGTTCTCCAAATCATCATCGATGCGCAGACGAGGAGGATGTCTTTCAAGACGCCGCAAAGGGTGAGGACAAGCGAAGATGTTTTGCCGATCTACGGCGGGTATAAGCCGGAATCCTCTAACAACCGAGCGTGAAAGGGATATACGTACAAGGAAGACCACGGAGACGTTCAATAAGAACGCCACCATTGCATTGGCCACTAGCGTCCAAATGCCCACATTATAGATGTCTTGCATGTGCAGCTTAGGCACTTCGAAAACTAGCGAAGCGCAGCCATTCATAATCGCACAGACCGGAGCGAAGTAGTAGAGCGAGACAAGAGGATCCATCTTGTACTCCGCCGAGCTGAGAAGCCGCTGGACCATGACCAATCGGATGGCTTCAAACATGATACCAGCAGCCTGGAAGAGGAACCCGATGAGAACGAACTTGATCTCTCCAAAGGACGCGATCACGACACCGATGACGATGAATGAGACGTTGAAGAGGACTTTCATGTTGGGAGACCCCGCGCCAAGAGCCCAGGTAGCAAGGAGAACGGCCACAGGCATGGTCGCCTATAGCTTCTGTCAGTCTCTCCACAGCGGATAGCTGGACTAGACGTACCTTCAGCATCTGAATGAAGGCCACACTCAAGTACAGATACGTCATGTTGCCGCATATCAGACTCAAACTGAAGAACAGGCCAATTGGGACGATGGCTCGCAGGAAAACTCTTCCAGTCATTTTCACGGTCTTTCGGCCATCGAGAAGCGTAGTTGTCCGCGCAAGAATCTGGGTCATGAGCGTGGCAAAGGCAAGATGCCATGTTGTAAGGATGATAGCTACGGTAGTGATTGCTGTTAGACAAGGGTGTGTCCCACTTCAGCTTTGCTTGGGAAGTGCATACGGAAATCTGGATGTCACTGTCAGTCTCTGTAATAGCATGGTAAGACCCAGAGTACCCACGGAAATTTGCAGTATCAAGGATCCATTTATTGAACAGAATGACACTCGAGCTGAGTGCAATCCAGGCACTAAAACGTCGAAAGGTCAGCTCTCGAAACCCATCCGAAACGTACGTTCTGGCCTGGGTGGATCGGAGGTCCAGAATCGACAGGATAAGGCTTACATCACGTAGAAAGATGGGGGAAGGCCACTCTTTGGAGGCTCGGGCTTCTCGATCGCTGGGTTCACAGTCGGGAGAATTGGGGAAGGCTCAGAGCGCGGTATCTCCCCTGACGTCCGAACTTTCTCTCCATCCACGCCCATTGTTAAGGGCGATTGTTGTGAAGTGAAGAAGGTTTGGAGATTGAACGGTCGCGACCGCTCAAGGCTGCCCAAAGAGAACAGAGTGAGGGAGTGACGAGAAGTTGGCCTGCCGTGATCCTAGAAAGCTGAGTTGTATGACTTTGAGTGCTTAATGACGAAGAGAAGTGGACTGAATGATCCGGCAGAACCCCCGGTCGTCGTACGAACTCCTCAGGACAGTTGCGGAAGGCGGATTCTGGCGTTCCATTAGCGTCCTCTAGACTCTTAAGCGATGGTCAAAAATACCTACCTTGTGGCTTACGTTATGCCCGTAGTTTTTGCTTCGTCTTCTTCTTTTTCTTCTTCTTCTTTGTGAAAAAGAAGACCGAGTTCAAGGTTACATGCACGTCTTGAGAAGGGGGCATGTCTTTGAAGGTCTCCTTCACCATAAGATCATAGCAGGCAACAGGATCGACCCACAGACCGAAGCCATGCACTTATAGCAATCTCCCGGCCCGCATAGGTACATTGTTTGTTTCAGTGCGCGCACTCGGTGTTACATGCATACTTGATTGGCACATCTTCACCGATCCTCAGACATCTACGAGTCTTGAGTATCAGGTCCCACTCGATGATGTCTTCGACCAGATCAAGCTTGAGCCTCATGGCCCTTCGAGGCTGATATTGTAGATCTGATCGGTCAATTACGCTCACTGCACTTCCCAGCACCCTGTCCACATATCACGATCTGTTTGTCTGTGAAGTTCAGGCCTCCTAAAGTAGGGTACTCATGGTGGGTGTTCCTACGGAGTACTCGAACTCCATACACATTACCTAACTTAGGTAGATATAGATTGGCTTGGTTGTAAACTCCGTAAACCTGTCAAAACGAGGTATCTGTTATATTTGTTAAACCAATGAGATCGACAAGGTCGTTTCATGCGCCACTAGTGCCAGACCCCTTGCGACTTATATCGAGGCCGTGTCGATATTATTTAGGTATAGAAGATCCCCACCCCTTTCTTGATCCTTGCATTACCCGTATAATTTTCGAGACGGCGTATCTGTTTTCTTGCACTTACTGACTAACAACGAATTTGCCTTCCGTGCTGTAAGACTTATATTTGATGGTGCAAAAGCTTGCGTGTCCCTCAGAACTTTCAATTCTGACTGCCGATTCAAACGCTACTCGGTTGATTCATGTTGAATTTGGCGAGGAGAACACTGAACAGAGTCCCCAGCTTCCAAGAGCTGCTGCAAGGCAAAATGAGCAAACCAGACATGTGAGCCTCAATCTACCGAGGTATGCGATTGCGAGTTTGCTGAAGAGCAATTGCAGCTCCGTCGACGTTCTTATCATTGGTGCTGGACCAACTGGTCTCGGTGCAGGCAAACGTCTTCATCAGATTGTGAGTCGCATGCAACTGTGAAAAGGTGAGCATCGCTAACACGACGTTCAGGACGGCCCGTCATGGCTTATCATTGACTCCAACGAGACACCTGGTGGTCTGGCGTCGACTGATGTCACACCCGAAGGCTTCGTAAGTCTCCCGCAACTCCACCCATGCTTCATCGGAGTTCTCGACACCCACGGTTGGATCTAGCTTCTAACTGACCTCTAGCTCTACGATGTCGGCGGTCATGTCATCTTCTCCCACTATAGCTATTTCGACGACTGCATCAACGAAGCTCTGCCGAAGGAGGACGACTGGTACACCCATCAGCGAATCTCGTACGTCCGCTGCAAGAGTCGTTGGGTGCCCTACCCATTCCAGAACAACATCTCGATGTTACCCAAGGAGGAGCAAGTCAAATGCATGGACGGCATGATTGACGCCGCATTGGAAGCTCGCGTAGCAAACACCAAGCCCAAGGACTTCGACGAATGGATTGTGCGAATGATGGGTACTGGTATCGCGGATCTGTTCATGAGACCTTACAATTTCAAAGTGTGGGCGGTTCCAACTACGAAGGTAAGCTTCAGGCTTATGTAACATCACGGAAAGACATGGCTGAGCATATCTGCTAGATGCAATGTCAGTGGCTCGGTGAGCGTGTGGCGGCGCCCGACCTCAAGACCGTGACGAAGAACGTTATACTTCAGAAGACAGCAGGAAACTGGGGACCAAATGCTACCTTCCGGTTCCCAGCGTACGGAGGGACCGGTGGTATCTGGATTGCGGTGGCGAAGACGCTGCCAAAGGAGAAGACAAGATTCGGCGATCACGGAACGGTAAAGAAAGTCGACGCGGACAACAAGAAAGTGATGCTGGAGGATGGAACCACGATTGCCTATGACCGACTGATCTCGACCATGGCTGTAGACTCTCTGGCCGAGAAGATAGGCGACAAGGAGCTAGTCGACCTTAGCAAGGGGTTATTCTACTCAAGCACGCATGTGATTGGTGTCGGCGTTCGAGGAACACGACCTGAGCGTATTGGCGACAAGTGCTGGGTATGCATCCTTCCCGACTCTGCGAACCAGTAATTGAAGTTCAGACCAGAGCTGACTATTATGCTTTAGCTCTACTTCCCAGACTTGGACTGTCCCTTTTACCGAGCAACCATCTTTTCCAACTATTCACCGAACAACCAGCCTGCTGACTCCAAGAAGTTACCAACCATGCAACTTGCCGACGGCTCCAAACCAAAGTCGACCGAAGCCAGAGAAGGCCCGTACTGGTCAATCATGCTGGAAGTCTCCGAATCGACAATGAAGCCAGTTGACCAGGTCAATATGCTCCGAGACTGTATCCAGGGTCTCATCAACACCGAGATGCTCCAGCCGGACGACGAGATCGTCTCGACCTATCACCGACGCTTCGACCACGGTTACCCGACTCCAAGCTTGGAGCGCGAAGGCGTCCTGAAACAGCTTCTCCCTAAGCTCCAGGCGAAGGATATCTACTCCCGCGGCCGCTTCGGCAGCTGGAGGTACGAAGTCGGCAATCAAGACCACTCGTTCATGCTAGGCGTCGAAGCTGCGGACAACATCGTCAACGGTGCTACGGAGTTGACGCTCAACTATCCCGATTTCGTCAATGGCCGCGCCAACAGCGAACGCAGACTTGTTGAAGGAGCGCAATTTATGGGCAAGAAGGGCATTCGGTCCGATGACAAGCCTTTCCGTCCATGATGATTGTATTAGAACGGGTACTCTGTGGTTTGTTCGTATTACTTACGGATAAAGGGGCATGCGAAGGGCATCGGTGGACTAGATATCAGGAGTTGTTTCCTTTGCTCGCAGAAGCGTCGCTCTTCTGTGGAACTGAGAAGATAGTTTATCTTCGCGGATATAATAGAGTTAGAGAGAGCATCACCGCGTAAAATCTCGCTAAAGCGTTCCCTCTCCGCCTGTCTTGATTGTTCGATTCCGAGGGTGCACTGAAGACCACCAGCCACCGCTCAGTATGCTCATAGAAGGGCTTTCTCAGACAGTGCCTGGATTTATAGATCCATCGTCACTGTACGGCCGACAATGTCTCGCCCCGACACCATTCACATTTCCACCACCAACCCTCACCCTATGCGACCTACGTTTTGCACATCCCCACCACAACTCCACCAATCCCCAGGTCTTTAGTACGGAGCAGACTACAGCGATGTCGAAAAGGCATTGAGAAAGATCCACAACCCATAAAGCACAGACAAACCCCCTCACCACCCTTAACTCCGTCAACCCGACCATCCGCCCAAACCAAAGCACTGCCCTCCAACCCACCACAACAACCCCTCCACACACAAAACTCACCCGACTCCCGCAATCGACAACAATGCCCACCCACCCCGTCTTCCGCGCCGGCGCCACGGCCCTGATCACCGGCGGCGCCTCGGGCATCGGGCTCGCCGTCGCGCACCTCTGCAAGTCGCACGGCATGAATCTGGCGCTGGTCGACGTCAACCCGCGCCTCCTCGCCGCCGCGAAAACGGCACTCGGCGGCGGCACGGAGACGTACACGGTAGACGTGAGCAATCTCGACGAATGGCGAGCGCTGCGGGAGAAGGTGGGGATGGTGAATTTCCTGATGCTGAACGCGGGGATCGGACTTAAGGGCGATTGGGAGGACGTGGAGTATTTCCACAAGGTAGGATATCTTACCATACAATCAAAAACATAACAATGTACAGACGTCTTGCGAGGGCAGAAGAGGCAGCTTTGACCCCTTTCGAGAAGCGCTGCGATCGAACTTCCCCCGCCCAAAAAAGAGGAAAGGTTCTGACAAGCCACACACGACGTGCGTGACATCTAGATCCTCGACACGAACCTCTTCGGCGCCATCAACGGCCTCGCCACCTACCTCCCCCTCCTCCGCTCCCCGTCCACTTCCTCCCCACAGCACGCGCGCGCCATCGTCCTCACCGGCTCCAAGCAAGGCATTACCAACCCGCCCGGCAACCCGGCCTACAACGCCAGCAAGGCCGCGCTCAAGACGCTCGCCGAACACCTCGCCTACGACCTGCGCGCCACGCCCGCCCTCTCCGTCCACCTGCTGATCCCCGGCTGGACGTTCACGGGCCTGTCGGGCGGCGAGCCCGGGTCCGCGAGGGAGAAACCGGCGGGTGCGTGGGCGCCGGAGCAGGCGGCGGCGTTTTTGGAGCGGAAGATGGGGGAAGGGGCGTTTTATGTGGTGTGTCCGGATAATGATGTGGACGAGAGGACGGATCGGAAGAGGATGCTGTGGGGGGTCGGAGATTTGGTGGAGGGGAGGCCGCCGTTGAGTCGGTGGCGGGAGGAGTGGAAGGGGGAGGCGGAGGAGTGGATGGCGAGGCGGGAGGGTTGAGGGGTGATGATGAGGGATGTCGACTCTGAAGTGTATTCGGCCTAGGAGGACCAAGTAGTTGGATAATAGGAAGGTAAGAATACAATAACAGCTTTCTGAATACGGATAGCCAACCCGACAACAAACCCGAATGACCCCAGATGTAGGTGCCCCAATGCTGCCATCCACCAATGCATACCGTATGAACACACCAACGACGCTAATTCTTCCTCAACTACCAATACCCATAAACCTAACACCTCCCCCCAACCCCTCACTCCCACCCAAACCTCTCCTCCCTCGGCGGCGTGCTCTCCAACCGCCCCTCCCTGTCCTCCCTCTCCCGTTCCGCCACTTGGCGCCACCTCCTCAAAGTCTCCAACCTCCTCGCCAGCTCCTCCTCGACGCTTGTATTCTCCTGCTCATCGTCCTCCAGATAGTCCGATCCCATGCCGGGCGAATCGCTCCACCCGAATAACCTCCGCTCGATGCGCGCGCTGGGCGTCCGGGTTCCGAGCCGGCCGAGGCGATTGGTTGGCGTGACGTAGCGGTTACGCGCGTGTGCGGCTCGCATGTGTGCGGTGGGCTCGGTGTAGTAGGCGTCCGGGGGCAGTTGCTCGCGCTGGAAATACCGAGGAGTTTGCGGCTGCGTGTGAGGGGGCAGACGGTCGTCGTAGACGCGCATGGCGCTGCGGGGCGTCCGAGTGGGTTGTTGTGGGGATTGGCTGGGGATGGAACTGGATGTGTGTGGTTGCCCATGCGGCATGATGGGCGTGGGGAGTCGGTCTGGCGTCTCGTGGACAGGAGTTGAGGATTGGGACGCTTCTGAGCTGTCGGCGAGTTCTGCGAGGCGTGCGTGGAAGGCGGCGGTGCGGGAGCCGTCGTATGGAAGCGAGGAAAGAGAGGGTCTGGAGAGTATGTTGAACTGGCTGGGGGTTACGGCCGCTTCGTGCAGATTTTGAGACGAGCGAAGGGGTGTTGACAATGGACTGAAGTATTGACTTGCTGGCGACGAGGGTAGGGACTGGTTGAACGAGACTGTACGTGCTGATGCCGAGAACGGCGGGGGTAGCGTGTCGGGATGGAGACCTGGGGAAGACATTGTCCCTGGGCTTTGGAGAATGCCGGACATATTTGCAGTGGTCTGAGAACCAGGAGGTGACTGTGGCAAGAGGCTGTGCTGCTCTCTTGTGAAATATCCAACGGCACCGTCAGCATGGTAGACCGGCTCCGGAGGTGAAGAGGTCAGCTCAGTAAGCTCGCCGTCAGACATTGAATCTTCATCTTCTTCATAGTAGGTATTCTCAACAGCTCCATCCATTACTGATTCGACGACGGAGTTGCCCTCACTTCTCGGTTTGTTGGTCCTGCGGTCCCTTGGACTAACGCCGATCAAGGCGTGAGCGCTCCCACGCTTATCTGGCGAACTTGAAGTCGCCGCGTAGGAGATGTGCAGGCGCGAGCGCGGTAAATTCGACCCACGTCTGTAGACCTCCGTACTTGAAGGAGCAGCACGGCCCCCGGATTCATCTTCTAGATGGCTCGAAAGAGGAGATGAGTTCAAACTGTCTCCACTGGTGCTCGAATGGCCACTGATGGCCGCCAGGGTAAGGCCAGTTCTGCACCCTGGAGAGCGCGGAAACATGGCCCGTTGTGGAACCTGAACCCTAGATTGATCGTTCGAAGAGCTACCCGAAGATGATGACGTCGGCGTCTCATCACTGTCGCTCGAGCCGTACATCGTCTCCGAAACGACACGGGCGCCTGGGATATGTGAAGAGCGCACAGGCTCACCGATCTGTAAGGCAGAGAGATTGGAAGTCAAAGACGCCCGGCGAACTCCATAGGGGACTCGTCTTTCAGCACTGCCGTCAAGATCCATTTGGTTAGATGATTTACTCTCAGCATCGCTGTCATCTTCTTCTACGGACATCACGTCGGCTTGGTCAGACTCAAAGAACCCAAGATGGGCCGTTGCTCCATTGTGATTCTCTCTGTCTTCGGATAGATCCCGTCTATCTGGCAATGAACGACGCTCAGAAACGTGGTGCTGCACCCAATCATCCGAACGCTGCAGTTGATCACATTGGTCTCCCTCGTCTCCGGTCAAATGTTCGTTGTACTCTTCATCCGAGGATGAAGGCTCTAGCCTCGAGGCGTCTTCGGAACTGTCAGGAGACCGAGCCGCAGTCGCAGCAGCGAACATTTCCGCCAATGTCATCGCTGGCTCAAGCTGTGAAAGCGGCGGATTCAGATAGCGGTGGCCATTCGAAGAGCTTCCTGCCCGTGCAACCACTCCTTTCCAAAACATCCTGTCGCGCTCGGGAACCGCGTCTCTTGCCAAGATTGATTCATCTGGACTGCTGTCAGCGGCGAAATCGGTATGACTGGAAGACGGACAGCTATAGGGATCCACTATTGAATAGTCATGTCCTGGCCTGTGCTTGGCGGCGTACGCCTGTCCTCGGGTAATCAGTTCCCTTGTGCATTGTGGTAATGAACGGATTGACTTGTGGAACGGAATCCGATCCACATGGCATTTTATATCAATTGGAGCCAAGCCAATTTGCGAGGGAGGAAGACGCAGCATGACGTCGGAGCTCAAATCACATACTGTTCATGAACATTGAAATCTGAATAACAAGAAACATCTTGAGAGACAAGAGTCAGTACTTACGGTTCTTTGATATTGAATGTGCAGGTAAAGGAAGGTGCAAGAGTTTACACAAGGAAGCTGCTCTCACAGCCAAGCCCTTCCTGGAAACCACCATTAACAAACATCATGGTGACTGCTATAATGGGTTGTGAGTTTCCTAATTGTGCTGCAAGCAGAAAACGGACGTTCTTTGTTCGTGTCTGAAACGGCGGTACTATGACCTTACAAGACATTGGCATCCACCACTGTCATACATTCTTGAGGTAATATTGCAAAGTCCTTTTTCATGACAACAGATGAAGCAGAATATAATCCAAAAAGATGGTATGGGCCGGAACTTATACAAGGCCAGCGCAATCAGAGACAGACGTGAGAAGAACGTCTTCCATATGAAACCTACTAACAATCAGTACCACTCAATCACATTAGCATCAAGCCAACCGTCATGAGATACAGATTGAACAGATCCGGGAAACATGATATCGCACTATCTACGAAACAAGGAGCCACAGGTTGCTAGTTCTTACCCTACCAGGTAAGGAGTTCTTCCACTGTCAGTTCCTCCTAGTACTGTATTTTGAGGTTCTTCGCCTGGGCTATGACTCGCTAATCTCGTCATCACGTGCTTACGATTCCACATCATGCTTATCCAGGTTCCAAAGTGGTAGGCCGCTTAGAAATGGGCGCTCGCAGTCTTCCCGTGAAGTAATTTCAGTAATACTAGAGCTAGACGGACAGCGATAGCCCTCCGACCACAGAGCAGCAATTCAGGCTTGTCCAGAGGTTGAAGTGCCCGGATGAACCGAACAAATCGCAATGACTGCGAAAGCGGAGACTCTGCGCAACATTTTATCCAGACCTCACCGAACGTAGGTGTTCCACCTCATCCACCTCCTCCGCCTCCACCACTTCCTCCAGCAGCAAGGGCTTCGCTACGAGTACCTGCACCAACTCCGCCCCCCTCTCATACATCTAGACTCGATGGGTCATGGTCTGGTCTTGAGCAGAGGTTCACCGTAGCCACCAAGGTTAACTCTACGCCTCAAGAGGCTGAGCCACCTTTCAAGCCGTGCTTTTTCTTCTTCTATGGCTCCCTGATGGATCCTGAAGTCCTACAAGCTGTCCTTGGACTTCGGGAAATTCCCGCCGTTCAAGAAGGATGGGTAAGAGGCTTCATGATGAAGATGTGGGGAATATATCCGACTCTGCTACCACACGAAGGTGGGAAGGTGTTCGGGACGGCGTGGAAGGTCGACAGCCTGTCGTAATTTCTTCGGCTCAAAGAGTATGAGACTTCGGTTTATACATGGTGTTCGTGCCAGATTGAGTTGAGCAATGGAGAAAGCCTACTTGGCTGTCGAACGTTCTGCTGGGCTGGAGATCCGAACAGCAAAGAGCTTGTGGAGGGATCCTTTGACCTACAACATTACCAGAAGTATTTCAAACCTTCTGTTGTCCGCAAAGGCCCACCCAAGGAGTAGTCCCATGGTACTTCAGAAGATCCGAGTAGATATTGTTTATATATTTAACACATGCTAAGTAGCGGATCATAAAGAGGGATTCTGAAAATCTATGTTTGGCTCTTCGTACCGTAGGTGAAACAGAGATCTGCGTCGGCCTTCCGCGTGGCCCTACCTTAAACGCAGGGCTATATGATTAGTCATCAGAGACAGCTGCGTCACCCAATCACAGGGTCGGCTGTGGTACCTGATCTCTGTGAAGCGGACCCCAGTCATACCTGGTATCGGAGGTCATATCAAGTCACTGTAATCTCCTCACTCAGCACCACCTTACGTACTATACCTTACGTATATTCTCGAGTGCAGTGCTCCCCGTCGCTCGTTCTCTTCTTTCGACTTGGAGCTAATTAATCGGTGTCGACAAGTGGTGCCTACCACCCTCCGCATGGTATATCCAACAATTTATTAGCTATGGCGACTGATCGGCGTTGATTTCACGCATATTACCTATCTCGTTTAGAGCCAATCGCTACGGACGTTACATCGCATACACATACAACCAGATCTCATACTGCTTCTGTCCTCCGTCATTCCCGGTCCCTAATTGCTCTTGTCGGGAAGTCTGCAGTTTGACAGTTGATCATGGACGGCGACTTGAGTCTCTCCCAGTCCCTGGGAGGCCTGCGCATCGCCAACCCAGACGATGCATCCCAGGCCTCGGTGGGGGAACAGCCTACGGAAACATTTCCGTCAAGCCTGCAGGATCAGTATTCAGAACAGCAGGTGAAGTCACCTAAAGGACCAATCCCCCAGGCGCATACTCCACCGGCACATGAGGCCTCTAATCCTGCGCCCTCACCTTCAATAACCGCTTCTCGCCCTTCTCCTACATCGCCCAAACAACAACCAACACCCTACGCAACTCGAAACGCACATAGACAATCAATCCCCTTGACATATCAGGACCAACAACAGGTTCAGTTTCCTCAGCACTCGCCGTCAATCATGCCCCAAGCTCAACGTCTGCCTTCCGGAGGGTCACCTCGTCCTTCGTCTGTATTGTATACTTTACCATCTGCAAATGGCTCGGGATCTGTTTTGGCAAGAGAAGGGTCATATCGATTAGCAAGCGAGCCATCACAATCATCGATACTGGGGATGCCTAAAAGGAGTAATTCGAGAGGTGCCTCAAATGCGATGCAAGCTGGTGTGCCCGTGAGGGAGGATGGCCACAATGACCGGACATATCGGCAAAAGCAACAGATGCTCCCAAACAGCCGGCCAACACCGCCGAGGAGGAGCTCTAGAGGCATGGGTGGAGGTCTTATGAGCGGGTCAATACCGAACACGCCGGGATCTATGCCAGGTTCGCCGTATGGTATTGATGGAGGGCCCCTGACAAGTAGCGAGGACTGGAAGGAGCGAGGAGCCGCTATCGGAGTACGGCAAGAATTGGATGCGGACGGGAACCCGGTGTCACGTTTTGTCAAAAAGGGTGTGAAAGACTTCAACTTTGGTCGGACATTAGGGGAGGGTTCATATAGCACGGTGCTGGCGGCGACCGACCGGCAGACGCTAAAGGAGTACGCCATCAAAGTGCTTGACAAGCGACACATCATCAAGGAGAAGAAGGTGAAATACGTCAACATAGAGAGAGACACACTTAACCGACTAACCGAGCATCCCGGAGTGGTCAGGCTGTACTACACCTTTCAGGACGAACGCTCGTTGTATTTTGTGATAGATCTTGCTAGTGGTGGAGAGCTGTTGGGAGTCTTGAAGAGATTGGGCACTTTCGACGAAGAATGCACGAGGTTTTATGGAGCGCAGATATTAGACACGATCTCCTACATGCATGCAAAAGGGGTCATACATCGAGATCTCAAGCCGGAAAACGTATTGCTAGACGATCAAATGCACGTCAAAATCACCGACTTTGGAACGGCCAAGATTCTGGACTTGTCGCGGCGTCAACAAGAAGGTACCAACAGCGCTAACGGCAATTCAGGAGGTAACCCAATGGATGGATCGAAGGATACTAGGGCTAATTCGTTTGTTGGCACCGCGGAATACGTCAGTCCAGAGCTGCTTATGAACAAGCACGCTTGTAAAGCAAGTGACTTGTGGGCATTCGGATGTATCATCTACCAGTTGCTTGCTGGGCGACCACCCTTCAAAGCTGCGAACGAGTACCAGACTTTTCAAAAGATCGTGGGACTAGAATACGATTTCCCGACAGGCTTTCCAGAGGTTGCCAAGGACTTGATCGTGAGGCTTCTGGTACTAGATCCAGCCACACGACTGACCATCGAACATGCCAAACGCCATGAGTTCTTTAACGGCGTAACATGGGGCAGGGGGCTATGGAAGCAAAAAGCGCCGAGGCTGAAAAGCTACACGCCGCCACCAGCGGAACCTATCAAGCTCAACGGCAATGCCACTAGCACTCAGGATGGGCAAAGTTACCCGCCTAACATTGCGCCGGCACACAGTACCAAGGCGGTACACATAGCCTCAGGGAATGCCAGTAACGGTATCCCTAGGCCAGCTCCGAGAGTCATCACTGAGCTACCACCTCCGAGCCAGCTAGACATTGAATGGTCACCTGTGCTGACTAGGAACAATGAGCGCATTCTCAAGCTCGGTAATTTGGTCGTTTTCTCTGCACCAGCTCCTCACAGTCCAAATAGTAGAAACGGTGCAAATGGCGACCATGACACTCCGAAGAAGTTTTCACGGTTTTTCGGTAGTAGTACGACCAAGAAACGGCAACGACTCGTGATGGTGACGTCTAGTGCTCGCATCATCATGGCCGCAGCTGGTGGAGAAGAGAAGAAATCAAAGACGGAAATTCCACTTCTCAATGCTGATTGTTCCTGGCGACGCATGCAAGACTCCAAGGGTTTGACAACGTGGCGGGTGGATACGGTGAGACACTCTGGCGGCACACACTGTTTACTCACTCTAACGACCGTGACCTGCAGCGTGACAAATACTTCACCTTTGAAGACCCCAAACCTTCATCAAGCGACGTCGCCGCCACCGCTGCCTCGACGCAAGAATGGCTCGACACCATCGAACGCGCCAAGGAAATTGCCATCTCCCAGACCATGACCAACTCCTACTGCAGCGACGACGCCTTCAGAGAACTGCCCAGCCCGGCAAGCACTTTGGGAGGTGACCCTTCCATGCACATGGACAATGGCACAGGCAGAAATACATTGCAGAAGAGTCAACGAGACTCCGACGCAGAATCCACCAAGGGCCGAAAACGCTTCAGCAAGCGTCAATCGAAGAGCGGCCTCACAGCTGTGTTCTAATTTTCCTTACCTGTCCGGCATCCTCAACTCACTATCTTACTCTTTTGTGTGCACCAACGTTGATGAACTCTCGGTATTGAGCTGGTACAATGGTTTTGGCGGTCTTTGTTTCGTTTCTGCATCGTTGGGAGTGGTTACATTTTCTCCAGCTTCGGGCTTGTTTACGACTTCCATTTTCTACCACTTGTTTGATTCTCAGTCGGCCTCTTTGGCTGGATGTTTATGACCCCTACAACGCAGCGCTTATTTTTACGCCTTCTGATATTCTGCTTCTTCAGACGCAGGGTAAAACCCACACGAGAAACGGGCATTTATACGTACCGTACGCTAGACGCCATCCCTCCGGTTTTACGCTTCTCTTGGCATCCCGTCTGGTAATGCTTCTCTGTTGACGGTCCAGCAATGTTGGTGTACTTATTCAACCCACCAGGCCCCTTCGTTCTCTTCTTACCATATATTCCCAAGACCTCATATCATCAACATCAAGCTAGTCATCCAAGTCTCTTGACTCGAGGAACTATCATCCTCCTGGCGAGACGAGACTATCATATCCAAGTTAAAAGAACCAAACGGTCCTCGAGTTAACAGCTGAAGCGAGAGAATGCCACATGGGTCCACTCAGATGCTACTGAACGCGCGCTCCATCGACCATCATCCATCCACGCCTCAGGATGCCATAGCCCCAAGCACAAAGCCTAAGAGCGATCCAATCGACCGTGGGACATTCCGCAAAAGATCTGGTGACACAACCCGCACCGGCATAAAACTCGCAAGGGCGGCCCCAGAAAATTCTAGCACTACCTCTCGCACGAGAACTGCTCATTCTATAAGACTGAAGAGTGACTTTGTATAACTGTAAGCGGTGCTTCGTCGCCCCAACCCTTATTGATACCCATACCCTAAATTCCCTACTATATTCAGCCCCTGTGTATTTAGTCACGCAGTAAGGCGAATGCAACTCATCAATCCCCCCACCATAGCCCACTGCATGGTAGCCACTCACTCCTATGACTTGAGCCTTGGACCCCTTTTCTTTACGAGTTGTCAGTGTTTTCGTTACTTGTAGAAGAACCATTAAAGGTATTTGATAGCTACAGATAGAAAGTCAATGGGGATGCTTGATTAGAAGGTACCCAACCTGCCCTCTATGACTGGACTAGACGTTTGGCTCAGGAGCAGGAGCATTTGATTGGTGGACGGTTCAGGGAGAGTGGGGCGTGGGGGGCTATTTCTTGTTTTCATCGGGTTGGTTTGGATGGTGGATCATGTGGGGAGGGTTTACGTGCGGTGGCTATGAGTGTGGGAAAGGCCAGCCACAGTAAGTGATACGTCGACCAAATACGACACCGCGAATCAACGAGGCAATGGTCACGAGTTTGTCTACCTGACGGAGATATGGCAGTTATGATAAGCCCTGCAATTTAGATTGAATCCTTAATGTCGGAAAACGTATCGGGTCAAATTGCACTCGAGTTGAAACATGTCTGTTTGTGAAAAGCACGATGGCTTGGGGTCCTTGCCAGTTCCTGTATCCAGACAGCGCCCATGCCATGTCATACCGCACCGCACCATCCCGTACCATACAATGACATACCAGAAACCCCAAAGCTCCCGACCCCTTATGCAACAAATCCAAGTCGAGCCAAATCATGAGACCAAACATGCGCCTGCGAATCCACCAGACAACCAGGTCAAAACATTCAGAACCCCTAATCCAAGTCCATGGCCCCACCCAACGCCCCATATCCATCCTGCATCTCTACACCACCCCCCCCAACACGGTGTCCCCCCGGCGTCCTGGTCGCCCTCATCACCTCTCCACCCTCAAAGCCCATCGGCACAGCCCTCAGATTCGCCAAGCACGTCTCCCAATTCCTCCCCACCAAGCGCCCCTCACTCAGATCTTCTTTGAACAGATAAAACCCCTCACTAGCAGCAACTAAGTACGCGTTCAGGCCGTTGCTCTGCAGCAAGATCTGGGCATCCCGCACGCCGGGGTAGTGGTTGTTGATGTATTTTGCCCAGCCGCGCGCGGCAGCGACGGCGTCGTTTTCGGAGCGGAGGCGCGTCCAGCCGATGCCGAGGAGGTGGGTGGAGTCGTCGACTGTCGGGTCGCGGGGCGTGAATTTGGATGGGATGCCACTGTGGACGTCTGTGCCTTGAGAGGAGAGCGTCGAGAGGGCGATGTCATCGAGGCCCGGGGCAGTGGTGTCTAGGCGCTGGCTTTTGCGGCTGGGGAGGGCGGGCTTGATGGGACGGGTGGGGTTTGCCGTAGACGTTGACATTGATGACGGCAGTGGTTGTGGGGTCTGGGCGAGTTTGGCGGCGGCTTGTTCTTCGAGCCAGGTTCCTGTTTGCGATTCGGCGGAGATGGCGATGCCGGTGGTGGGGTTCAGTAGCGTCATACCTTCGCCGTAAACGGGCACGTGCTTAGGCATGCTGAGTGGCATGGCTAGCATTGGGGGAAAGTAAGAGCAGTCGTGGTCTGCTAGGGTGCTTTCATCGCGGGAACGCTTGCGGGATGGCGCTGTGTAGACGGGCGTCCGGGATGAGGAGGGGGTCCATTGGGAGAAGTTGTTGGGTGTGAGGAGATGAGGGTCTGGTTGATGGAAGGGTGAGGGATCAACGAATGTGTGTGGTGGTTCCTGAGGTGAGAGTACCATGGTTGGCGAGTCTGAGAAGAAGTTGAAACTTGTAGATGCCATGGTAGTTCAGTGAATTAGAGGTTACAATAAGATCAGAAGAATGGAACGAAAAAGTATATAATACTCAAGTCAAGGGAGAAGATGAGAAGATTTAATAAAGATATAGTAAAGGTTGATGTGGATGGTCGATGAGAAAATGGAACAGAAAATCCGATGAGATGTAAAAAGTGAGGTTGAATTTACCCCGGAAACTGGGTTCCTAAGCTCTCTTAAAGCCCTGAGACGCTGCCGGCCAGTCAGCACCTTAGCCGACGGGAGGGCAGCCTCGATGAGCTTTGCCTTCTGGTGGCTGGACTGGTCCATGCCGAATCTGGATTAGCCCTGTGGGGATCAAGCAAGCGATCAGCATGCCAAGCTTTGAATGAGAGACCGCCATTGGCTATGGTGTTGGTGAGCCGTAGACCCGTTTAGGGAAAGGCAGGATCCCTTGCAGCCGGTTAGTCAGCTCGAATCGTAATATGCCATCCGGGCGAAGAATCACCACGTTGCCCGTGGCTATCACTATTACCGACCCGGATCCAATGAAGAGTACAACAAAGGAAGTGAGAAGCTCATAAATCACAGAGATTGAAAATATCAGGAACTGTTTCCGTAATTCCCATCGCAGCCCGAGGGCATATATCGTTCTTCGGACGATGTCCTCACGTGCCCATCGAGATAGAACTTGGCGGGCCTGACAAAACAACATGTCTTGTGTTGCTCACTCACAGGAAGAAAGGACTAGTAGAGCATAGAGGTCCAATCCCTTCGATGGGGCCATTACGAGAGGTCCAGAAGTTGACGATCGCGTATTATAACTGTCCTTTGACAATGTTGAACGTCATCATCCATAGAACTTCTTCAGGAGTCTGTGTGACTGAGGGAATATGGTGGATGATAAAAAGCATGAACCAGGTGCTAGCGGTTGTATATTGACTGGGCTGAGCACAGGAAATGACCCCGTGAGACAGAGAATATAGAAATGAGCAAGTAGCGCTCTGGCGGGTATAAGAATATTGGAAAGAGTTCTTAGGTCCAGCCTGGGCTTTTGGTCAAGAGTGGTATGAGTGTTCAGTACCTTAGGGGTATAGAGCATGCCAGAGAGCCATGCGAAGCGCAAAGGTAAAAGACAGAAGGCTTCCATCGAGGACATGCTTTGAGATATTTGTAAAAGTTCTCATGCTGTGTTTTAGACATGAGGGGTGTCTGACCATCGATCGACATAATATATACCTTAAGAAGTGGACATCTTCGCGTAAAGATGTAGATATCACATGGGCTCGCCTCGTTGGAGACAAGATCAGATTTCCCCCGAATCGCCGGTTGTCATTACAGTATCTCTTCTCTGGCTCAGTCACATTGGAACAGTAAAACACCAAGCAAGTTGAATCCAGTGATCAGGTTTTCGAACGTAATGGCGTCAAGGGCCTCTTACACCTGCATGTCCTGTCGTCTACGCTCCCTGGTCAAACGTCTAGATCGGCGCTCCCTCACAACATCCGCATCTGCCGTTCACCAAGATGCCCCTCGACCCTCGATTGCACCCAAACCGACCATTGACCTCAAACACATCCGGAATCACCCGGAGCTGTACTCGAAAAACTGCCTCCATCGGAATTACAAAGATCTCAGCGGCAGCTCGTTTAAGATTGTTAAGCTATTCGAGGAATGGCAAGCTCTGCAACGGAGTGCCCGCAGTATGCGCGAGCGGAACAACAATCTGCGAACAAAGCTTTCCCACAACAGATCTTTCAGTGGTCAGGATGAGGAAGTCACAGCAGAAAGCCCTGAACAGGACCGAGAGGATAATTTAGAGGAGGCTAGGCAGCTCAAGACCCAGCTATCAGATATCGAGAAACAGGAAGAGTTACTGCACACCGAGATGGAGGGTCTGGCGGCGCAACTTCCGAACATCACAAGTTCAGAAACTCCCCTGGGTAAGAAGGCTAAGGTCTTAGGTTACATCAACGACCACCCGGAGCCCATACCCTCCATCTCAGATCGGGTCTGGAGGTCCCACGTCCACATCGGGAGCGAGTTGGAATTGTTGGATTTTACGGCTGCGGCCACGACGTCTGGTTGGGGGTGGTACTATCTCACCAACGAAGCGGCGTTACTGGAGCAGGCTCTGGTACAATATGCACTCAGTGTTGTTATGAAGAGGGGCTGGATGATAGTGAGCCCACCGAGTATCGTGTACAGTCATATTGCAGCCGCGTGCGGGTTCAAGCCCAGGGATCAAAACGGCGAACAACAAGTCTACGCCCTACAACAGGGGAAGAAGGACAAGGCAAGAGGTAAGCCGGAGCTGAGTCTTGCAGGCACAGCGGAAATCCCGTTAGCGGGGATGAGAGCAAACCAAATGCTCGAGGAAGAAGACTTGCCGCTGAAGGTGGTGGGAGTGAACAGATGCTATAGGGCTGAGGCTGGGTCGAGAGGTGTGGATACCAAAGGGTTATATAGGGTCCATGAGTTCACCAAAGTTGAGATGTTTTCGTGGACGATGCCCGATGAGCCGGACTCCAGCACCTCACACTCGGAGGTCGTCTTCAAAGAGATGGTGGAAATTCAGAAAGAGATGTTGGAAGCACTAGGCTTGCATTGCAGGATCCTCGAGATGCCATCTACAGACCTGGGCGCGAGCGCGACAAGAAAACAAGATATCGAGGCATTTTTCCCATCCAGGCGCGAGAAGGATGACGGATGGGGTGAGGTCACTTCCGCCAGCATCTGTACCGATTATCAGGCCCGGAGACTCGGCACGAGGGTCAGGACAGACAAGTTTGGCCGCAAGACGGAGTGGCCACATACAGCCAACGGGACGGCTATGGCGGTCCCAAGGGTACTGGCCGCGCTGCTGGAAAATGGGTGGGACGAGAAGGAGATGTGTGTCAGGCTCCCGGAAGTGCTGCGACCATGGATGGGTGGTGTGGATGTTATTAGGAAAAAGCGTTGATGCCATTTGTAATGCAATCCCAGCATGCATTCGAGAGTTCCAGCAAGGATCATTTTAAATTCATGAGAAGCATCTTCGTATCAAAAGGTCTTAGCGGAGAATATGATACGTGCGCGAGATAAAGATCTGAGTAGTAGCTGCACTTACCTCATCAAAACTCCCTGAACTGCGAGGATTCATAAGTACATATCCGGATCGTATGTATCTCGGAGGGACGAGGGATAAGAAGCACGTGGGGTTCACAGCCCCAAAACACGGCTTAAGGCTCTTAGTCTGCATGTACTGCCCGACCTTACCTAAGATACTGTTTCGAGTCAGGGTCCCGGGCGTGAAAGTATCGAGTAGTTTGGCTTGCTCGAGAGTCCGGCAATAGAGGAGAGGGTTACCGAGACTGGCATCGAAGGTGGGAGGTGCTCCCCGAGAGATGAACTCGATTGTCTTGATACCCAACAGTACTCCGTCCAGTTGATTTGCTATATATCTTCAGTGTCTGCATCCAGGTGTTCGCCCAACGCTCTCATTGTTCAATTCCTGATATGAGTGGTTGCGCAGAGCTCGTTGCCGATTGCTGATTGGTGAATCATGCCGCGGCTAGTGGCGGGCCATTGCGAGCCTGCATGGTCAACACTGCTGTCACGCTCCTCGAGTCCACAGACTGGTCGCTTCAAAAGAACCGCATATGCACTTCAACGTTGCCCCTTGCGAGACGTTGCCCAGCGACCGGACATTTACTAAGCTCTCCAGTATCTAAGGTATGGTTCGCGGGGTGCCCTGAGAAGTTACCAGCGCGATCGACGTGTTGATTGTTGAATGGGCCAAGACTAACACCGCAATGCAGACATTTCTCAGTCTCGCGACCATAAGCATATTCCAACACTGAAAAGAAGCATTCTGGAGGGCGAGTCACAATCGAGAATATCGCTGGTGTGCTGCGACGCCAGGTCATCGCGACGGGTATTGGGGCCACCACGTTTTGGAGCAACACCTTGATAACCGCCGTGATGGTCACAACCGCCCGTTTCTGACATGAACTCAAACAACTCCGTCCAGGACTTGCGTTCGCCCATGGTTTCGCAACCGCATTCCCCCAACCGTGCGCTCTCTGTTCGCGGCCCTCCTTCGGTCTCCTCGCGCACCACTACCGGCCGCCGCCACCGGTACAACCGCTCTCACAATGGCGGATCGACCTACCAACCACACAATGAGTTCCCGTTCTTCGGCTCTACAGGAGACGTGGAGATCATCATCAGCGCTGGCGCGCAGGAAAACCGGTACCTTTTACACAGACTCATACTAGCGCAGTGCTCTGGATTCTTCGAAGCAGGAACGAGTGAAGAATGGTCTCGTGCGCAAGCGCAGGGGCATGGCCAAAGCCAAGGCCTTGAGCAAGCGATGGGTTTGGCAAGAATCGGTGAGGACGAGGTTGCAGGACGGGAGCTGGAACCAAGTGGCGTGAGACCAGGATTGGAGCCCCAAAGGAAGCTGAGATGGAGATATGAACTCGACTGGGGAAACAAAGAGGATGAGTTGCCCTTGCTGGTACAGAAGGTACGTATCGAAGTATCGCTGTGTTTATCAGGATCTGACAGCGTGTTTTAGACGCCTTCATCAACATTGTTTGGTGGACACCACACTCCGCGACCTCCACCTATCCGCAACAAACCTCCGCCTCCGCAAGCAGGTTTCTTTCGATCTATGGCGAATCTCTCTGCGATGCACTCCGCGATGCATTCCGCGATACATATACCACATTCTAATCCACCACCAGACTCATCTCTCGATACTTTGCATGACTATGAGAATCTATTTCGCATCTTCTACAATTATGCCCCCATGCTTGACGGGGTGAATATCGCAAACGCGTATATTGAGTGCAAGAGTCTTCTTGCACTAGCGGACATGTACGACGCTCTGGAAGTGGTAGGGCCACGGATAGATCATCATTTGCTGCAATTTCAAGGTAGGCTTTGGAAGCAAATCGCAAAATACCCGCCGAGTTACCTGAAACTTGGTTATCTCGCACGTTCAAAGGTCATCTTCTCCGAAGCCCTCGTTCACGTGGTCGGTCAATGGCCGGCAGGGACCACTCAGCTACGGAACAATCTTCCAGACTCGGTACTAGACGTTATAGAGGACAAGGTTGAAGAGCTAGAAGACATGAAGGCGAAGACAGAAGGGCGGCTATTTCGCCTCAATCTGACCACATTACGAGGTGACCGTGTCAATCCGACAAACAGTTATCTCGACTGGATGGCTGTCTCGCTCTTCCGTCAGTGGCTCGCAGAGAATACGACTCCACCGCCAGCTCCTATAATGAGAACACCACACCCTGATCCACGGCGCCCTGCACCTCCAGTGCCGCCTCCACCACCGCTGAACACGGGCAAGATCTACCGTCTACTTGGAACTGGTGGATCTTCATACCTTGCACACGATGAGCTGAAGCGTTTCTTGAAGCTAAGGCCTGAAGATTATAGTCGGGATAACCTGAAGAGATTTGAAAAACGTATGGACGAAATCAAGAATATAGCCAGGGAATTAGTGAAGCCTCTCATGAGGGATTTCCTAGAGCTGGATCTCGGGAGGGACGGAGGTAGTGTGGGATATCTGACATGCACGAAAGTAGAGGAGGCTGATTTTCCTTGGGACTGATATACTCTTTGTTGGAATGGGCGGGCAGGTTTGAAGGGGGTTATTGTCTGTCTTTTCGAATACCCGGGTTTGGATGCGTAATGCGTGATGACGGCCATGAGGGGGTTATTTAGCATCCACATCTTCCCGCGTATCTCTGTTTGTACCTTTGATATTTGGAATGTTTGGTGTTTAGATCTTAGGCGGCGATCTTAAACGTTACATAAACGCTCTAACCTACTGGCTCCACACATCTCCTTCGTACTCAGGCCCAGATGCCGGAATATAGTCACACCGACCGCCGGGCACCGTAGCCACGGGCGCACCACCCTGGAGCCCCAACCATTTAAGACACAAGCGTCATCAGACTCACTGCCACCGACCTCCCGGCCTGCGCGCATCTCCCTACATTTACACCTCGCCGATCATGGCCCTCATCACAACATAAGAAATCCCCTCCTACCCGTCACCCTATCGCCCCCCAACCTCCAACCATGCTAGACCCATTCTTTGCGCCCCCCGCCCTCCTCACCGCCCTCACGCAACCCCTCGCCGACTTCTTCGGTCTCACCACCCTCCCACTCCACGCGCACGAGATCCTCGCCGCCTTCCTCTTCTACCACAGCATCAACACCTACGTCTCCCCCTACGTCTCCCGACGGCTATTCCCGCAAACCTACGCCGCGCTGCCGCCGCGCACGAAGCTGAACTGGGACGTGCATGTCGTGTCGCTGGTGCAGAGCAGCCTGATCAACGCGCTCGCGCTATGGGTCATCTGGACGGACGAGGAGCGCAAGAGCATGGCGTGGCCGGAGCGCGTCTGGGGCTACACGGGCGGGGGCGGCATGATCCAGGGGTTTGCGGCGGGATATTTTCTGTGGGATCTGGTGGTCAGCAGCATGAACGTGGGCGTGTTCGGGTGGGGCCTGTTGGCGCATGCCGTTGCGGCGCTGGTGGTGTTCAGTTTGGGCTTTGTGAGTCTTTCCTTCCTTCCTCTGCTCGCCTCCCTCGCTGTCGGACTCGATCTGGCTCCTCGGGGCACCGAGGGAGGGTACGAGAGAACAGATCACTGATGCGACCTCGTGTTTTCCAACGCGTAGAGGCCTTTCGTCAACTACTACGGCCCGACCTTCATCCTCTACGAGCTCTCCTCGCCCTTCCTCAACTTCCACTGGTTCTTCGACAAGATCCACATGACGGGCTCGCGCGCGCAGTTGTATAACGGCATCCTGCTGCTCGTCACCTTCTTCAGCTGCCGTCTCGTCTGGGGCACCTATCAGTCCATCCGCGTGTACCAGGACGTCTGGGCGGCGCTGCACACGCCCGGCACTCTGGTCGCCACCGACCCTGGCGTAGTCAGTGCGACGGAGAAGAGCGTCGATGCGGGCGCCGAGATGAT
This sequence comes from Acarospora socialis, assembly GCA_025617375.2. Classification (NCBI taxonomy): domain Eukaryota; kingdom Fungi; phylum Ascomycota; class Lecanoromycetes; order Acarosporales; family Acarosporaceae; genus Acarospora; species Acarospora socialis. Next base: position 2,233,925 of record JAMYGW020000002.1, on the reverse strand, counting down.
GCGCTTTGCGGGTGATAGGACGGTGCCGATTTGGTTGGCCTGCACGTATTTGGGCAGCAATGTCGTGCTGAATACGTTGAATTTTTATTGGTTTGGGAAGATGATCGAGACGGTTAAGAAGAGGTTTCAGCCGCCGAGGGAAAGGAGGGGGAGTAGGGATTTGGCGGTGGCGGTGGGGAATGAGAAGGTGGGCGGGGAGGAGAGGCTGGAGGGTGAGTTGAGGAGTGAGGTTGACGCCAATGTGGATGGGACGGGAAGGAGTCGGCTGGTTGTGGAGAAGAGGGAGGTGAGGAGGAGGAAGGGTTAGGTGGGTTACAGATCGTAAGGTCAGGTTAGGTTGTAGGTATCGTTATGGGATCAGGTTTTCGATGAAGAGAATTGGTTACAAGGGAATACACATATCGGCTACCTTGAAGGAAAGGGCTTCGGTAGCTTAGAACTAGACATCAATATAGTGAACTGAGACAGCTCACTCCTGCGCCTAACGACAGCATACGTCGTCCTAGCCAGTGGTATCCCTGATAACAACAACGCCAAGCTCCCTCTTAGAAGCGCATCCTCCTGTTGGCCGACGAACGCACGCTTATCGCGCCTTCGCAAGCTGAATCCCCACAGCCTGCTTGACGATATCCGTACCCCAGACGCCATCCGCTCCACCCCTCCTGAACTCCTCCCCCGGACTCTCCTCATCCACACCCCTCGACGCCTCACCAAGAATGACCTCGAGGTCTCTTTTCTGGCTACTAGTCCACCTCTTCACAAAGTTCGCCGGGTCTTTACTCATGCTGGTGAAGAAGGCGTGTTTGGCTTTCGAGTGCGCTATGGCTTGGATGACGAGTGCGAGTTGATCGTCGTGGGCGGCGATCTGACGGAGGGTGGCGGGATAGATGGGATCAGTAGTGAGAGCCAGCAGTTTAGCGCGAAGCGGGTCTTCCATCGGCACGCGGACGTCATAGATAGTGGGGGTGGGGTCGCGGTGGTAATCGGGGTCGACACGGATTGTATAGGCGAGTTTGAGAGCGGGGAGGGGCGAGATGTGTGGAACGACGAGATTGGGGATGTGGGGAAAGAAGAGTTGGTCGGATCGAAATACCTGGATTTTACGTGTTAGTACACTGCAGGGTAGTAGAGATATAGTAAGGTAAGTCAAACACGTACGGCTCGTAAGCGCTCATCGCAGCGGACACCTCGCTTCTCATCATCTTCCTGGAGACCCTGTGCTCTTATGTAATCCCAGATACCGGTAACGATTTCCCCTCTCGTTGCTTCCTGCACGTCAAGCAAGTCCGAAAGCTCCTTGCTCAGTCGGTACCGTTCGGGGTTCTCGTCTCGCACCAGACTGATTGTGCAGTTGATATTCTCGTCACTCTTCCGCTCGAATTCCAGGCAGTCAAAGTCTGCGGAGGATGGGGGATTGGCGGTGTTTGGGTGAATGGGCGGTTTCTTCCACTCTATCGTGGAAGCTGCGTCGGGTTGAACTGATTTTCCTCTGTCAAAATCGATAGTAATGGACTTAAAGAAGTGGGACAGCTTCTTGCGGGGTGGAGTCGTTGCAGTATCCTTGGCCTTGGACGCTGAGTCATCCCCGTCTTGCTCCATCGCGTCTGCATCTTTCTCCCCAACATCTACGGGCTCTGCCTCATCATCACTATCCTTGTCCCCAGAGCTATCGTCATCTTCGTCCTCCAGCAACCTCCCCTCGATTTTGACCCTATACGTCGCCTCCATGCCAGTACTGAAATCGAACGCGTTTTCATCCAGTCCCCTAGCTTGCCACGGTTGATTCTCTGCCGTGTTTGAGATCCAGATGCGCAAGGTCTTGTAGCTCTTCCCCTCGCGTTTGACAGAGTCTTGGATGTCCAGTCGCTTCCTCATCATAGCTGCGTCTAAATGTCGCTCCACCTCGCGCAGATCCTTGTACTGTTGAGCTCCTTCGCCAATGATGATATCTTCCACGCCATCTGGTATGTTCTTATCGGTAGGTTTACGCGCTCGACGCTTAGCAAGCTCGCTCTGAGCCAACAATTGCGCGTTGTTGGAGGGCTGCTGAGTGTGTACACCTGCGACTATTGGACCTAACGCGATGTAAGTACAAATACTGCAGGAACGGTTCAGGCCCTTGAGCGTACCGGGGCCTCTTCGAGCACCAGAAGTATGTGGGGACCTTTGTGTAGTTTGCTGGTAATTGCGGTATTGGGTCTGCATCGGCGTGTTCATGTTGCCCGTTCTGCCGGTCCAAACTGATTGCCTTGGTGATCGAGCTCCTTTCGAAACTTCTTCCACTCGATGTTGAGATCGTCTCGAATCCAGTTAGTGAGCATTAACAAGTGAGCCTCTTCACGGGGAGTGAGCTCGGAAAGGATTATCGTTTGTCCGACCTGCGCCGCCCCGCCACGTGCATGAATGGCTACTACACTATTCCGTAGTAGGCTATATCTTAGGAGGGACAGTTTTTGACCATCTCTACGTGCACGTAAGACCGTATCAGTGATCAGTGGTGACCGCATTGTGTCGTGATTGAAACTTATCCAAGAAAGAACTCCAGTGACTGAATTCATAGGATTACACCAGAAAGTTCGGCGCACTAGCGACGACGACTAAGCATAACTCCTGATCTGACCGTCAAACGTTCAGGGCTAGCATCATATACAATCTCCTGGATTGTCTTCCGTCCCCTGCTTCCCTGTGCTCTTTCGGAAGACGTCCGCCCGAACAAAATGAAGTCTGCTGGATCTCCAGCTTTCAGACCCATCGAGGCTGTCCGGTAACCAATGGCAGCCTTTGCCCTTGTTGAAACACATTCCTGGAAAATCATAAGCTGACATTTGATCATTCGGCGGGGTTCAAGCATTACTGACAAATATCAACTCGGCGTCTTTCTTTGTACCTGCATGGTAGATGCCCACAGCCAAGCTTGCTATACTCATTGGGTCGCAGCTTCCTTGCGGTGTGAATGCGTTACCTACGTTATTTACCCCTATAGTACCCTCGAGCCCATACTTCTGCACCATTTCTGGAATCTGCAAAGTACCTCGGACTCTTTTACCAGTTGTAACTTCGTCGCCGGCAGGTCTGCCCATCATAAAGAGATCTGAGGTAGGTAGGCCAACGAAATGGATGGGCAGGTTGCCAATCTCGTGTCTCAGCTTCGTCCATTCCTGCTTCCTGAACAGCGTCAGCCGTGTGCAGTGACCTAACACGATAGTCTTCTTCTTCTCTGCTCGACCCATCCAGTCCTTCTCCTTGAGTGTTTTCAACACAAACCAAATTGAAGGCTCCATATCAGCGTCAAGGTTGTAGTCCAAATGAAAGTCTAGATGCAAACGCCTCTCCAGCGCAGTTTCAATAGCCCACTCAACATTCCGCTTCATCTTCTTCTCGTCCGCTTCCACATAAGGAGTGCTGCCCACAACGTCCACACCCTCCCGTTCCAGGGCAGTTTGCATCAGTTTCCGCATCTCCTCCCCGCCATCTCCTCCCGAGAACAGTGACAATTGCGCAAAGACACAGATCTGGACTTCGCATTCTCTCGTGAACTTCGCTTTCAGCTTCAGACCTGCATCAAGGCACTTGAACCCTACTCCTTCGTCTACTTCCACAAATGCCCGCATGTGAGTGACACCAGCAGCGATGCTCTCCTCGATCAACCATCTTCCCCTTCTTAATAGATCCTCTTCCTCGAATCTCGCTTTGGCCTTGTTCGTAAGCTCCATTGCCTCAGCAAAATCACCCTTTACGATGTCTAGATCCGCGCATTTAGGGTCTGAGAGAAGAAAGCACTTGTCCAAATGGATATGTGGGTGACATAGTGAGGGCGCAAGGAATTGCTCCCTGGCATCAAGCACACCAGAGACAAGAGGCGCAGTTAGGGCAGAGCGATTGTGTTCGTCGATACTCTTCACCCGGCCGCTGTTGATAGAGACATCCCATAGTGTGTCGGGGTGCTTGAGGGGAAGCCGGACACCTTCAACCTTGGAGAGTGTGGATATCGGGGACTTTGGTGCAGAAAAACGGCTTGGACCGAGCATCCTTTCGGGAAGACCGAATTGGACTTTCGATATCTCCTCTTGCAGGTCGATTCCATGTCCCGCTAGAAATTCGGCAGCCATGTTGGTCAATTGTCAGTCACGGCCTCGAGTCGATATTAGGAAACTGAAAATAATCTCCTCAAAATGTGGACTAGAGAATTATAGCTCCCATGCATAGCGGTGGCAGAAGGGTTTCGAACACTCAACATCGAATGACTACCAACCTTACTACCCAGAATTAATGTACGCATCGTCGCTTACAGTGTGATGCGAAATACATGCTACCATTGAAGTGAGCAGCGTCACCACACATCAACACGAGAGGTTTGTCTCCCAAAAATTCGGACTTCGGATGCAGCTTGAAGCACATCAACAGAGCTCTCATCCTTCAGCTATCTCGGTCGAGAAGACTCGGAGACTCTCAGCATTTCCATGTGTGGAGAGCAGCTGAAACTATCACCAGCGTGAAGACTTTGCATACCGAAGCCCAGCAGTCAACCTTCCGCTATATCCTAATGAGGCAGCTCAGCTCTGAAAACAGATTATAGACTAGGTCTCAACCCCCCGGCCCAGACGCTGTGAGTTTTATATGAATGCGGGTAGGCTCCTATTGATAGATTGCAGGGGATGACTTGGCCAAGATCAATGAGTCTCCCTCTATATTCGCGGTGGGACCTAGATGCTTAGATACGCTTTGGGGTACAAGTAACTAGAATTGAGGCCCTCACTTACGCAAGGCTGTAGCATAAAACTTTTACACACTGTAACTCAGTCCTGTAAACTACATCTACACATTGACAGCAACAACAACAACAACAATGATCAAATCTATCAATATGTCATTTCATTCTACATCACTGTCATCAAATACAGACTCATTACATTCATTTCATCATCATTCAGTCTTCAGATCAGTCATTTTAACAAATAATGTTGTTGATTTCATCTCACTCTGTAAGTTTTAAGTGAAATATTCAGTAAAATTTCATTTTACTGATTCAAAAAATATTTTCTAATTTCACTACTTCTATCATATCATCTGTTTCTGTTTCTGTCAGTTTCATTATTTTTATTTTTTTTATCAGTTTTGTTGCTTCTGCTTCTTCTGTTGATACTGTTAATTTTGTTAATTTTGTTTTTTTTGTTACTTTTATTTTTAATTATTTCACTGTCATTATGATGTGTGTAGAGACTCTGTCAGAGAAGTCAATCAGTATAATGAACATTTTATTGTCACTTTTTTAAATTCATAATATTACATTACAATTAAATCACTTTATTAACTGAAACTGTTCTGTCAATTAAAAGATCACTTTAATCTATATTCACAAATAAATAACAGCTTTTAGCTGCAGAAGCTATGCTAATGATGTGAGATTGTTTGTGAAGTGTATAATTGTGTTTAATTTATTAAAAACATTATATATAAATTGTCACTACATCAACAAAAATACTCATTGTAACATTTATAAGTACTTTTTTATACTGATATAGAACTGTTATGAATTTTATTGATATTCTGTAAATGTTATTTCTGTTTTTCTTGATTTATTTTTCAGCTATCTTTAATTCTGTTGCTTATCTGATTTTCTTTTGCTTTTATTGTTTTGTATGTCTTTGTCTGTGATTTGTGACAACAATACATTATAAAGACTGATAAAAATACATTAATTATTTATAAACTTATATAAAAAGCATATAAAGAAAAAGAATACAGAGAAGAAGAAAAAGATTGAAGATGAAAATTTTAATAAGTATGTTGAGAAGTGCAGTGTTCTAGCTGCTACTATTGACTTAGTTAGTACTAGTGTCATAGATTGTTTACTGTCTTTATGCTTTGCATGACAGTAATATTCAGACACAACAACACTCATGTTAATTATAATCAAGATAATTAACTTATGTTGATTGCAGTCAACTTCAACAGTGTACATTCACTAAATAGACAGTATAGTACAAGTATTCTTTAGATCTTTCACTAAATTCAATAGATTATGAGCTTAAGTTAACAAGAGATTTCTTAGAGAAAATGCATACTTTTAGTGTCTTGTATTACATTCTGATTCAAGATTTCTCAGATATGTAGAACTAAGAATTTATGCTTGTAAATATAATGATTTGTATGATATGATAGACTCTGAATTTAACTCTTAAATGATAACTAAAGTTGAATACAATTTCTTTTCATAAGAAAAATCACTGTGACTATATACTGAGTTTACTCACTGATCTTGTCAATCTCATTATTGAGAACATTAAGCATGTTGAACACTCAGCTTGCTTAGTTCATCTTATTTGTTATTGTTTTCTTTGAGCACAGCAAGATGTTACATAACTGCTGTTTAAATATTTTCTAAATATACATTCTTTACATATATGCATCAGTTTGCTCTAAGTTTATTTTAACTTAATTATAACATTATTCTTCTTTTCTCAGACACTAATTCTCTAAAATCTATATAAATAAGAGTTTTCACATTATCTGCTATCAGTAATGATGCTTTTTAAAAATTTAAATTACTTAAGAATCACAAAGAAAATTTAACTTGATAATGTGTCTATCTCATTCTCTTGTGATTATTGTGTCAGCTGTGACATTGATTGTTTTGTAATGAAATCTTAATTAAAATGTAATAAATATACTTGTTGTGATTGTCTGTGTGTCAATGTATTGTAAAAGTCTCTTGATAGAACTTGTATTTTTTTTTTGCAAAAAAATATTGAAGATGATGAAAGAAGTAAGCAAGACAAACAATATCTTGACAGTTAAGTACTTTAAGCTTGTCATATTATCATTTAAAGTGATACATCTTCAAAAATCTTAAATTAAATGAATCATCATGCTGCACAAAAGACTGACTGTCTTGCTATTGAGCTTGATAGTGATAATGATGAAATTAAAAATGAAGATTTTCAAACAATATCATAACTCATGAACTCAATATCTTCATTCTTCTGAATTAATATCAATCTTAATTTCTTTTCTCAAAACATTGAAGCATTTTTACACAGTTCTTAAGATTTTCTTTGAGTTTTTGAATATTTTCTGAGATATTGTATTTTCTTCATTTCACAAGATAATGAACTTTCTCTTTAATCATTTTTTTTTTAAAATATTCTGAACTTCATATTCTTTGTTGAGTTTGACAAATATTTCTATAATTTAAAGTGATATGAACTGATCACAGTGTTGTAGCATGAATGTGTGAAATATTGAGTATATTCTCATTTTCTTAAGTAAGTTTAGCTCATAACTTAACTTTTTAATGTCTCTCTTGTTCTTGAAAAATTCAATACTTTTATTTTTCAGTTTTTTGCTTCTTTCTTTAATGTGAACATTGTTCATTCTTAAGTATATTTTCTTTTCTTCTTCAAATAATTTTGTCTTTGTTGTTTGTTCTGTCTGTTGTTCAATTCATTTTGTGAGATTTTGATGCAGTTTCTTCATCTAAACAATATTTAAAATTACTTTTTAACTCTGTGATCTGTGCATCTGTGAATTTCATTATATTTTTAAATTGTAATTATAGTTCATATAGAAAGACATTTCTCTTGTGATCTTGTTCTTCACATTGTTGTATGCAAACTGTGTTATTAACAACAGTTGTACTTAATCATTCTGATTTCTGTTGACATAGTGTTTTAAATATATTTTCACTGTTTGATTCATTTATTTACTCTGTTTATCTGTTTATAAATAATATGTTATTGATATTTTATGCTTTATTCTGAGTTCTGCTGTAAACATTTCTTAAAATTTGTTTATAAACAGTTTGTTTCTGTTAATGATAAATTCTTTTGATAATTCATAACTGTTAATTAATTCTCACAGTATTGTGTACATCAATATTGATGCTGTTGTGATCTCTTTAAATGAAATAAACATTGTGTACTTGATTAATCTGTTTATTATGATAAATATACTGTTAAATTTCACTTTTCATGTCAGATCTCTTGATGATGATAATTTCATTATGAAGTTCATGATAACTGACTTTCATGATGCATTTAATGTGTTTAGTTATGTTACTTCATCATATTGTTTATCTTAATTAATCTTATTTCTTCAGCATAAATTACACACAGTAATTATCTGATAACTCAATTTTTAAAATCACTAATATTGCATTTTCTTTGCACTAAGTTCTCTGTGCATTTAACTTTTAGATGTTCATCAATTCTGTTATAGTAATATATTTTAATGAGTTTTTTATCTGTTAAGAGAACTTACTTTATTTTATATATTGCTGTTAAGTTCTTCATGAGAATTTCTTTGTTGTTTTTACTTAAAATTTTGATGTATATTATCTATATATCTTCATGATCAAATTATCTGTTTAAAACATCTGTTTTATTATTCTCATTACTTTTCTTGTAATGAATTTGAAATTCATAATTCATCAACTGTTTTATTCAACAAATCTGTTGTTGATTGAGTTGCTTTGTTGTTGTGAAGTTTCTCAAATTCTTATGATTCATATAGATTTAAATTAACTTGCTTGTCTCTGTGAAATAAGATTTTCAGTTTTGCAGTGCTTTCACTATTGTAAGAAGTTTTTTATCATGAATCTCATATCTTTTCTCAAATTCTGATAGTTTTCTAAATTGATATGTTATGAGTTTTTATTGCTCATTCTCAATTTAATATAGACATACTTCTACTGTAAAGTTTAAAGTATTGATCTTTAGTACTTTTTTGCATGCTAAATTGAGTATTTTCAAATGCACTATTTCACTAAGACTTTTCTTTAGTGTGTGAAATGTATTTTCTTGATTTCTTTCTCAATGTCATTCTTTGCTCTTGTGTATCAGATGTGTTAGTGATTTCATAATTTTTGTGTATTTGAATACAAACTTTTAATAATAGTTCATCAATTCTAGAAAGATCTGTACTTTCTTGATTTATTTTAATGTTAATCAGTTTTTAACTGTTTCTGTTTTCTTAAAATTCTTTTTAATCTGTTCAGATCAAATTACATAGTTTAGAAACTCAATTTTTTTGATTTTAAATTTACTTTTTGACTTTTTCATGTACAGAACTCTCTCATTGAACTTTGTCAATATCTTATGCATATATTCTTAATACTTCTCAAGATCTTCTGAGTATATCAGAATATCATTGAAATATGTAATTACAAAATCATCAAGATATTCTTGTAATATATTGTTAATCAATCTCTGAAAGATAACTGAAGCATTTTTTAACTTAAATAACATAATTATATATTCATAGTGTTCATATCTTGTTCAGAATACTGTATTTCATTTTTTATCTTTCTTTATTCTTACTCAGTAATAAATCTTCTTAAGATTTAAGCTTGTGAATTATTTAATCTTGTTTAATTAATCTTGTAACTCTTCTATCAATGATAAAGAATAACTATCTTGATGAGTTATCTTATTGAGTTGTCTGTAGTTAACACACAGTCATTTTTTGTCATTCTTTTTTGATATGAACAGAATTAAGTATTTTGCTGATGATTTTGATGATTTTATGAATTTTCTCTTGAGATTTTTGTCAAGATAAGTTCTCACTTTCTTGAGTTGATTTTTGCTCATTGAATATAGTGATATTTACTTAGATTGCTTTTTATTCAATAGTGATATTTCATGATCTCATGACTTATACTCTGATAAGCTCATTTTTGATTGTTTTGAGATCTTATATGCATCTTTGACTGTGCATATCTCTTTTATAACTCAGTCAATTTTAGAATTCTTTTTGTGTAATTAAGACATTTCTAGCATAATATCATATTTGACTGACTCTGTAATGTTGAACATTATTTCTTGTGAGTTTTCAAGAATTGAGACTTTTACACAGATTTTCTCTTCAATTCTTTCAATAATTTCATTTGTCATTCTTATGTTGAATAAATGATGCACTCATCATGTCTTCAATCTCAACATGTTAACTGTTCTGCAATTTAAAATATTACTATTCACTTCAAAATTCATCAATGTGTTAATCTGATATCTGTTGAATTTGATCTTGATTTATATTTAATAATCATTGTTTTTTCTTTGAGACATTATTAACTTCTTGATCTCTAGTTTTGTCAAGAAAGCTTTTTATTTTTTGACTTACTTAATTCTTTAACTCATCTTCAAAGCTCTTAAAATCACTTGAGTTCTCTTCTAATCATAAGATTCACATACTTTAAATTGTGTCACTCAATGTATTTTTTGAGATATAATCAAAGTTCATACTGATTATACTTTATCTACAACTGACTCTTAAAGACTCTTACTCTTTGCAGAAATTTAAATAATATATATTTTTTGCTGAAGATTCATCTCTTGTATTTTAGTGTGACATACTCTTCAGATAAGCTTATCTTTATCTTGTAACTCTTTCTTTTTTATATAAGAGATTTCAGCATCAGTTTCTGTATAATAATTTGTATATTTTTCATTAAATTATCAAATTCTTCATATGTCTTTACTTTTTGATCTTGAGCTCTCTGCTTTTTTTTCAGTATTGTATTGTTGTTTTGTGTCACTTTTCTTTAAGCATCTAGATCTCTCTCAATCTTAGTTCAGTATTTTTTCAAGAGTTCTGTCTCAACATCATTTAAACTTTCTTTTATAAGTGTATTGCTGTCAAGAAATATTCATGATTCATTAATTTGAGATTTATAATCATCAATCTCTTCAATGTCATTTTTAAGAATATTATCTTCTTTTTCAGTATCAAGAACTTATTTCTTGATAAGAATAATTAATTTTTTTTCATAAATTGTCAATCAATCTAATCTGTTATAATCACTTTTGTTCTTTCTTTTGAACTTCTGTGAATATCATTTAACTTTTTTTTTATTGTTCATGTATACACAGCACAAGTTATTGTAACAGACTGTTCAGCTCAGAGTGTTATGCATTATGTTTGATTTTTTCACTTTTATTTTGATTATTATTGCTGCAATATTCTTTCTATTTATTCAGAATCTATTGCATTCTTAAATAAGATATCTGAGTTTTCTGTAGTTATAATACATTTATATTTTGTTTTGCAGTGTCATCTAAAACTTAGTGAATTGCTCTGATTGATGTTCAGACTTTATTTATTTAGTTTTTTATGACTTTTGATGATGCTTCTTGATTATATTAAAATTTATAAAGTTCATTTCTCTATATCTTATTAATAAAATATATCTCTGTGTTTACAGTCAGAAGCTTTTTTCTTGATCTTCTCTCATAGATAATATATAATACTTCTTTTGTTTCATCTGTTATTTTCACTGATAATTATCAATATTAATAAATAAATTAATCATTTCTTGAAGATTGTGTAATCATTTCATTTTGACTATTTTATCTTTAATGAACTCTTTCAAATCTTAATAGTACTGTGAAATAAGTGCTTTATCATTTCATCTGATGAGTGTCACTAATTATTGAAACTCTGTGATAAAAGTTGCTGCTGATTTATTCTGTCATAAGATGTAAACTTATTCTTTACTGCTTTTTCTTCATCAATTATATTGAAAGTTTTTCTAAGTTCTTTCTTAAACTTGCTGAAGTTGTTGAACATAAACTCTGTATCAACATTACACTTTTTATAGTCTTTTTTTAGAAACTCATGCAGTCTAAGATCAACTCAATTGAAGACTGCATTCATAAGATAAATTGTTGTAAATAATGTCTTCTCTTGATTGATTGTGAACTTCAGTTGATTAAACTCAATATATAGATCAAGTTTAATTACAAAGACTCAAAGCTTTTCTCATTCTTCATTAAAGATATTCAATATCTATATTTTAAGTATATTTACAGATAATTGTATAATCTGAACTGACATTATTGCTGATTGTGTCATTATTCTATTTGATGTAGATGATAAAGATGAATTCACTTAAACTTAGTGCATTGACAATTTGAAAGAGCAGGAAAAATGGGAAAACATGACTAAAATCAGTATACATGAGCTAAAAATGAGATCATAAGAGAAATATATGATGTATTTTTGATTTTTAAATACAATCTTAAAACATAATATAAAAACTAATTTATTTGAAAATTACAGACTAGTAACATTAAAACTCAGCTAGTGATAAACTTCTGAACTTTGATACTCAGTTTTTAAAAAGTAAAATTAAGAAGTTTACCACTAGCTGAGTTTTAATGTTACTAGTCTGTAATTTTCAAATAAATTAGTTTTTATATTATGTTTTAAGATTGTATTTAAAAATCAAAAATACATCATATATTTCTCTCATGATCTCATTTTTAGCTCATGTATACTGATTTTAGCTATGTTTTTTCATTTTTTCTGCTCTTTCAAATTGCCAATGACTAGTATCTCAAAAACAAGATTGAGATGTTCTTCTGTGTATCAGACATTGTCATATTATATTGCAAGAATATTCAAAGTATTATATTCTGATTTGAGATTTCTCAGATATATAGAGTTAAGAGTTTATACTTGTGAATATAATAATTTATATGATATGATAGACTCTGAATTTAACTCTTAAATGATAACTGAAGTTGAATATAATTCTTTTCATAAAAAAAATAATTGTAACTATATACTGAGTCTGCTTGTCAATCTTGCTGATCTTGTTGTTGAGAACATTGAGCATATTGAGTATTCAGCTTACTTAGTTCATCTTACTCACTGTTGTTTTCTTTGAGCATAGTAAGATATTATATAACTGCTATTTAGACATTTTCTGAATATATATTCTTCACATATATGCATCAGTTTGCTTTAAGTTTGTTCTGACTTGATCATAACATCTTGACAGCTTTGTTATGAGATTTAAACAGTTAAGTAAAATAAACACTCTTGACACTTAATACAGAACTTAAAAGATTGAACAAAATATAATTTTTAATGACTTAATACAGAGCTTAAACAGTTAAGTGAAATAAGTACATATTCTTAGCAACTTACTACAAGTCAACAAGATGAATAAACATCTATTTACTGTCTTCACTGAAGAAAAACATTTAACATATCTTTTTTTATCTTATTCACTTATTATATTCTTATTATTATTTTTTATACTATGTGTCAGCTGTCATCACAAACTATACTATAAACTTTGACAACTTCTTTGCAAAATAATGACTCATCTCAGTTCTCACTCAGAAGAACTGTGATCAATGATTTACTTTTAAGAAAAGATGATTAATAAATGAAGATCTATAACTTATTATTGAGATTTCTGCTATCAACACATCTGTTAGTGACTTTTTTTTAAAGCAATTTTGACTTCAAAAGTCAGAAGATCAACATTAAAACTCTGTATTGATTCATCATTTATATCAGTGCAGATAATTAAGAATATTTAACAAATAAAATTAATATAAAAAATATTTGAAACACTCTGAAGTTTAAATACAAAAAGAAGCTGCAGACTACTGAAAGATAATATTTGATGAAGTTTATCAAATATAAAATATTAATAAGTTTATTTATTGATGAAACATAAACTCATCTCAGCAAACTCAATAGAAAGATTGCTGCAACTCAGTCTGATATAACTTACTTATTTAAACTAAAGTAATAATTTCAAACACTGCTTTAGACTCTGCTGAAGAATTATATGATAATTTATAATATAATTAACACTCAAAAAATCTCAAACATCAAAAGAGATCTGCAGAAACTTCAAAAGAAAAAAACACAATTAAAGACTACAGAAATTGTCATGTGAGCAGATTAATGCAAAGAAAAATGAAACTTAACACACTCATATATTCACAATGTAAATATCATTATTAAAGATCTTCAAACTTCAATGACAATCATTTTCTTTATTAAAAGTAATTCAAATGTCTTCTGTACAACAGTATTCATTATGTTTGAAACTGCAGATATTTTTTTTCTGTTTGTAAGCATGTTGAGTTAAAGAAGTTAATTAACTTGATTATAATTAAATTAATCATAAAATCAGTTAAATTGACTGCAGATAATTTACATTGACATAGAGATAAATTAAAGTTTAAGTACAAAAAAAAAACATAAAACTTTTGATGCAGAAACAGAGATTAAGAAAGACAGTGATTCATTTTTATTGAAATTTAATATAAAGAAAAAAATTAATAAAGAGATTGCTGTCTTATTCAAAAAAGCTGTTCATAAAATGTTTAACTTTAAATAAGTCACTTATTCTGAATCTTCATCACACATAATTAATTAACTTTAACTTTTCAATGATTCTTTAATATGCATAGAACATTAATGAATTAAAGTTAAAGAAAAATAACTATACTCTTATTACTGTAAAGTAACAATTATATAAAATGAATCTGAAAACTTTGTTGATCTGAGTTTCACACTTTATATATTTAAGCTTGAAATCAATCTTCTGTCAGAAAAACAAATGTGTAAAATGAAGTTATATGATTATTTTGATTAACACAGTCTCTATATGCAGAATAAACATAATAATATTATGATAAAAGCATCTGAGCAAGATGATGTCTATATAGTTAAACATATTGTAAAGAATCTAAACAAATTTGCTTTAATGACTGTCATATACACACTGTTCAATTCAGAAATTACTTTTTCAGTTACAGTACTGAATGTAAATTCACAGATTCAGACTCACAAATTTTAAGTGCAAACTGAGTTACAGAACTTTGCTGAAATTGCACTTTTAAGTGAAAAAATCAAGATTTACAAGCTGTGACATTAGTAATTCATTCATTTTAATTTTATAAAGCTTCACAATCTTCACAAAATTACAATTCTTGAAAAGTTAATTTTCATTACTGAGAACAAGAAGAACATATGTGAAATTTGTGCTATCATTAAGTTTATCAATCAGCAAAAACACACTGTGAATAAACAAAAAATCAACATTCTTATCTTGATCTTCATTGATATATGCAGTTCTCTGTTTCTGTCATTTACTGAATATTAGTATTTGTTGAAGATTGTGAACAATCATTTGTAAAAGACATAAATTATATTGCTAAAATATTGTAACAATGTTGTACAAAAACTACAAGAATAACAATTAAAAATTGAGCTTCAGAGTGATGTAAAAGTTCTGACTATATGAAATAATAATGTTATTGAGTTTAGAACTATTCTTGATAATTGATGCAAATCTTTTAACATTACATCACAATATACTGTGTTTTACATATTTATTCAGAACAGTATAGCTGAAAGAGTAATTTGAATCACTGAAAACTCAGTGTACATAATAATTAAAGAAATTAAACTTTCAATAAAGTTCTGAGTGAAGACAGCACAAGTAAATATTTATTTTTGCAATTAAACAGCAACTAATTTCTTGATTAATGACAAGTAAATAACTCTAAAAGAGACTTTCATCAATGAGAAGTCATTCATTGATTACATTTATATGTAAAAATACAAATACTACATCTATATTAATCTTGAATTTCTGTCAAAAGACAGACAGAATAAGTTTATTAGAGTGGTCACTGAGTTGAGTTGAGCTCAGATTTTGAAACTCAGTTTAACTCATCAAGCTCAACTTTGCAATTCAGCTTAACTCTGAACAGAATCAGATTTCAGATAAAGTTGAGTTAGATTTTTCTTAACAGCTCAAACTAAATTAAAATTAATTAGTACATGATAATTAAGCAGAGTTTGATTGATAGATATTACTAACACAAAACTATTTGATGATAGTTTCACAAAGCACTTTTTGTTTGACTATGTGTTTACAACATGTTTTATGAGCATTATATGTAAGCATTATAAGCTGTTCATTACATCACATATTTAATATAGAGCTAAAGTACATTAACTAATAAGAAGTTCATTTTTTTAGTAAAGCTGAAAAGTATCAAACATCATTTTTGTCTTTTACAACTCTGCTGTCATAATCAGATTCTTTTTTTTATGTAGTTTTGCAACTATATAACATATAAGTCATAGAAGAGAGATTTTGATATATGAGAATTTATACTTTCAAAATAAGTACAAAAAAATGCTTCACTTGTCTTCTGCAGACTTGTGATTGCTGATTGATGTCACTTTAAATTTTAATTATACTGAGTAATTATCTCTTTAATCAGAAGAAAGAATGAAACTTAATTGATTTTGAAAGAGTGCAGCTCTTGTCAACATTATTATTACTATATAGTAGAATTTTGTCAAAGAACATTAAAATTGAGCATTATAATATAACATGATTGCAGAAACTATATAACTCACTAGACTTTTTTCTTGCAGCAATTGATTTAAATGAAGAAGAATTATTAAGAATTCAGTCATCTTTTTAAAAGATACTACATTTGATTGCAACTTTTTTATTTTTTAATCATGATGTCATCTCTGCATCATATATCTTCATCTTTTTTTCAAAGACAGTTTTCATCAAAGATTTCTTCTTGTAACATTCTAACCTAAGCTTTCTCAGATATGTAGAACTAAGAGTTTGTGCTTATTGATATAATGACTGATCTGAAATGATTCTAATCTTTAACTCTTAAATGATTATTTAAGTTGAACATGATTCTTTTCATAAGAAAAATGACTGTGACTATATACTGAACTCACTTGTTAATCTTGTTGTCAAGTCTGTCAAGACAGCTCACTTATGCAATTCATTGAGTCTGCTCATCAAGCTCATCATTAAACATATTGAGATGTCACATGACTGCTGTTTAAATATCTCATCAAATATATGTTCTCTACATATACACATCAGTTTGTTCTAAGCTCATTCTGATCTGATCATAACATCATTTTTTTCTTTTCAGATGTTAGTTCTTTAGAGTCTATATAAGTGAGAATATTCACATCTTTTGCTGTCAACAACAATGCTTTTTAAAAATTTCAATCATCTAAGAATTACAAAGAAAATTCAGATTGATGATGTATCTGCTTTGTTTTCTTGTGATTATTGTGTTAGTTGTGACATCAATTGTTTTGTAATGAAATCTTAATCAAAATGCAACAAATACACTTGCAGAGATCATCTGTGTGTCAATGTATTGTGAGAGTCTCTTAATAGAATTTGTTTTTCACTTCAAAAGAAAATAAGTAAAGCAAACAGTGAATTAGCAGTCAAACACATCAAACTTATCACTTTTTTCTCAAAAATCATACATCTTCAGAAAACTCTGAATCAAATGAATTGCTGTGCTTCACAAAAGATTGACTGTCTTGCTGTTAAACTTAATAGTGATAATGATGAAACTGAGAATGAAGATTCTCAAACAATGTCATAATTTGTTAACTTGATGTTGTCATTCTTCTGAGTTACTATTAACTTTCTTTCTCAAAACACTGAAGTGTTCTTACATAGTTCTTGAGATTTTCTCTGAATTTTCAGATATTTTTCAAGATATCATAATCTTTTCATTTTACAAGATAGTAAACTTTCTCACTAATCATTCTTTTCTCTAGAATGTTCTCAACTTCATATTTTTCATTGAGTTTGACAGACATTTCTGTGATTTAAAGTGATATGAACTGATTGCAATGCTGTAGCATGAATGCATGAAATACTGAGTGTATTCTCATTTTCTTAAGTAAGTCTAGTTCATAGCTTAACTCTTTGATGTTCTGTATGATCTTGAATGATTTAATACTTTTGTTTTTCAGCTTCTTGCTTCTTTCTTTGATTTATATATTGTTCATTTTCAGATATACTCTTTCTTCTTCTTCAAATAATCTTATCTCTATCATTCATTTTATCTGCTGTTCAATTTATTCTGTTAGATCTTGATGTAGTTTTTTTATCTAAGCAATATTCAAAATCACTTTTTAACTTTGTTATCTATGCTCTCTAGAATCTCACTATATCTTCAGATTGTAGTTATAGTTCATATAAAAAGACATTTCTTCTGTGATTTTGTTTCTTGCATTATTGTATGCAAACTATGCTGTTAATAACAGTCATATTCAGTTATCTTGACTCTTGTTGACATAGTGTCTCAAGTACATTTTTACTGTTTGATTTATTCATTTGTTCTATTCATTCATCTGTGAATGATATGTCATCAATATCTTGTGCTTTATTTTAAGTTCTGCTGTGAGCATTTTTCAAAATCTGCTCATAAACAGTTTGTCTCTGTCAGTAATAAACTCTTTTGATATTCTGTAATTGTTAATCAATTTTTGCAGTATGATGTATGTCAATACTGATGCTGTTGTGATTTCTTTGAATAGAATGAACATTGTGTATTTAATCAATCTGTTCACTATAATCAATATACTATTGAATTTTATTTTTCATGCTGAATTCTTTGACAGTGATAGCTTTGTAACAAAGTTCATGATAACTGATTTTCATTATGCATTTAGTGTGTTTAGTTGTGTTACTTCATCATATTATCTATCTTGATTAATCTTATTTCTTCAGCATGAATTGCACATAGTAATCATTCTGATGACTTGATTTTTAAAATTGCTGATGTTGTGTTTTCTCTGCATTAAATTCTCAGTGTGCTTGATTTCTAGATATTCATTAATCTTATTGTAGTGACACATCTTAATAAGTTCTTCATTCATTAAGAAAGCTTGCTCTATCTTGTACATTGCTGCTAAGTTCTTTGTGAGAATTTCTTTGTTATCTTTGCTCAAAATTCTGATGTGTATCATCTGTATATCTTTATGATTGAGTTGTTTACTTAAGACATCTGCTTCATCATTCTCATTATTTTTTTTGTAATGAATTTGAAATTTATAATTCATCAACTGCTCTGTTCAACAAATCTGTTGTTGATTGAGTTGCTTTGTTGTTGTGAAGTTTCTCAAGTTCTTGTGATCAATATAGATCTGAATTGATTTGCTTATTTCTGCAAGATAAAATCTTCATTTTTGTAGTACTTTCACTATTGTAAGAAGTTTCTTGTTATGAACTTCATATCTTTTCTTGAGATCTGATAGTTTTCTAAATTGATATGTTATGAATTTCTGTTGTTCATTCTCAATCTGATATAAATATACTTTTACTGTGAAATCTGAGACATCAGTTTTCAATGTCTTTTCACATACTGAATTGAATATTCTCAGATGTGTCATTTCACTAAAACTTTTCTTTAATATGTAAAACACATTCTTCTGTTCTTAATCTCAGTGCTATTTTTTACTTTTGTATGTTAAACATGTTAGCAGTTCTGCAATTCTTACATAGTTTGATACAAACTTTCAATAATAGTTTATCAGTTCTAGAAAGATCTGTACTTTCTTGATTCATTTTGATGTTGATCAGTTTCTGACTACTTTTATTTTTCTTGAATTCTTCTTGATTTGTTCAGATCAAATCACATAGTTTAAAAACTTAACTTTCTTGATCTTAAATCTGTTTTTTAACTTTTTCACATACAAGACTCTCTCATTAAACTTTGCTAACATCTTGTGCATATATCTGCAGTGCTTCTTAAGATCTTTTAAGTATATCAGAATATCATTAAGATATGTGATCATAAAATCATTGAGATATTTTCTCAATATATCATTGATTAATTTCTGAAAGATGACTGAGACATTTTTTAGCTCAAATAACATGACAGTGTATTCATAATGTCTGTATCATGTTCAAAATGCTGTTTTTCATTCTTCATCTTCTTTCATTTTAACTTGATAATAGATGTTCTTAAGATCTAAGCTCATGAATTACTTAGTTTTGTTTAGTTAATTTTGCAATTCTTCTATCAAAGATAAAGAATAACTGTCTCAATAAGTTATCTTGTTGAGTTGTCTGTAATCAACACATAGTTGTTTTTTGTCATTCTTTTTTAATACAAACAGAACTGAGTATTCTGCTGATGACTTTGATGATTTTATGAATTTTCTCTTTAGATTTTCATCAAGATAAGTTCTAACTTTCTTGAGTTGATTCTCACTCATTAAATACAATGACATTCACTTAGATTGCTTTCTGTTCAATAGCAATATTTTATGATTTTATGACTTATATTTTGATAAACTCATTTCTGATTGTTTGAAAATCTTGTATGTGTCTTTGATCACACATATTTCTTTTATAACTCAATTAATTCTTAAATTCTTTTTGCACAATCAGAACATCTCTAACACTGCATTATATCTGATTGATTTCATAACATCAAACATTATTTCTTGTGAATTTTCAAGAATTGAGATCTTCACACAGATTTTCTCATCAATTCTTTTGATGACTTCATTTATCATTTATATGTTAAATGAACAGCACACTCACTGTGTCTCTAATTCTAACATATTAACTGTCTTTTGACTTATAATGTTACTGTCTACTTCAAAATTCATCAATGTATTGATATGATGTTCATTGATTGTGATTTTGATTCATATTCAATGATCATTGTCTTGTCTTTGAGACACTGTTAACTTCTTATTCTCTAGTTTCATTGAGAAAGTTCTTCATTTTTTAACTCACTCAGTCATTCAGTTCATCTTCAAAGTTCTTAAAATTACTTTGATTCTCTTCTGATTATAAGATTTACATACTTTAAATTATATCACTCAATGTGTCTTTCTGAGTGTAGTCAGAGTTCATACTGATTGTACTTCATCTGCAACTGACTCTCAAAAACTTTTATTCTTTGCAGAAATTCAAATAATATATACTCTTCACTGAAGATTCATTGATCTTCATTTTGTGTGATGTATTCTTCAGATAAACATATCTCAACTTTGTGACTCTTTGTTTTTTAAACAAGAAATTCTGACAATACTGCATCATCACTGTTGAAACATTCATCTTTAACAGCTATCATCAGCTCTTTTAGCTAATCATATGTCTTTTATTCTTCTGCATTCTTGCATTGTACTTTCTGTTTTTAAGTTTGTATTTCTTGCTTAAGCTTTTGTTTTCTGAATCAAAACTTTTCTTCTTTCAACACTCAATGTTGATTCTCAGAATGCTGATATGCTGTCTTCAGTTTTATATTGACTTTTTATTCATTGATTTCTTTCTGATCTGCATTCAAATTCAGTGCTTGTCAGATATTATCACTGTAGTCTTTTTCTATCTGAGTTTCTCAAGTATTGATCTCTTCAATCTCAGTATCAAGAACATCTTTCTTGATATGTTTTTTTGTAAGAGTAGTTAATTCTTTTTCATAGTTTAACTGACTCATTGTGTTGTGTCTGTTTCTAATGCTTTTATTATATAGCTTCTGAGAGTATCATCTGACTCTGTTTTTTGTACTCATGTGTATTCTGCACATGTCATTGTAGCAGACTGTTTAGTTAAGAATGTCATGCATTATGCATGTATTCTTCTTGACTGTCACTGCAACATTTTTTCTATTTATTCAAGATCTGTTACATTCTTGAGCAAGATGTTTAGATTTTTTACAGTTATAACACATTCACATCTTGTTTTGTGATATTATCTAAGACTTAGTGAATCATTCTGACTGACATTCATGCTTTATTTATCTAGTCTTTCATGACTTCTGATAGCACTTCTTGATCATATTGAAATTCATAGAGTTCATCTTTCTATGTCTTATCAATGAAACATATCACTTAACTAACAGTCAGAAGCTTTCTTCTTGATCTTTTATCATAGATGACATTCAATATTTTTTTTGTTTCATCTGTCATTTTCACTGACAACTGTCAATATTAATACTCAGATTAATCATTCTCTGAAGATTGTCTGATCATTCTGCTCAGACTATTTTGTCTTTGATGAACTTTCTCAATTTACAATAGTACTGATAAATAAGTGCTTCATTATCTTATCTGATAAGTACTGCTAATCACTGAAACTCTGTGACATATACTGTTGTCAATTCACTCTGTTATAAGATATGAACTTATTTCTTTGCTGTTCTCTCTTCATTAATCATTCTGAAGATTTTTCTTAATTTTTTTTTAAATTATGCATAATCATTGAACATAGACTTCATGTCTGCATTGTATTCTTTGTATCTCTTTTCTAAAAACTTATGCAACTTAAGATCAACTCAATTGAAGACTGCATTCACAAGATAAATCATTGCAAACAGTGTCTTTTCTTGATCAGTTTGAAACTTCAGTTGATTGAATTCAATGTACAGATTGAGTTTAGTCACAAAGACTCACAGCTTTTCTCATTCTTCATTAAAGATATCTGATATCTGTATTTTAGATGCACTTAAAAATAGTTGTATTGTCTGAGCTGACATCATCACTGATTGTGTCATCACTCTATTTAAAGTAAATAATAAAGATGAGTTTGTCTGAACATGTTCTAAAAACAAGATTGAGACATTTTTCTGTGTGTCAGACATCATACTTATTATATTGTAAGAATATTCAAAGTGTAACATTCTAATCTGAACTTTCTCAGATATGTAGAGCTAAGAATTTGTACTTATTGATATAATGATTGATCTGAAATGATTCTGGTCTTTAACTTTTAGATGATTATTTAAGTTGAACATGATTCTTTTCATAAGAAAAATAATCATGACTATATACTGAGTCTGCTCATCAATCTTGTCATTGAGCTTATCAAGATAGCTCACTTATGCAATTCATTGAGTCTGCTTGTCAAGCTCATTGTTAAGCATGTTAAGATATCACATGACTGCTGTTTAGATATCTCACCAAATATATGCTCTCTGTGTATACACATCAGTCTGTTTTAAGTTTATTCTGATCTAATCATAACATCTTTTAATTTCTTCAATTATCTCTGTTATCAGCTTGACTTTCTTTTTTGACTTTAGTTTTTGTTTTGATGTATGATGCTAAATATATAACTTGAATATCAGTTTCTCTACTTTTATAATGTTTATATTAAAAAATAAAATTGATACTAACATGATTTCTTTTACTACACTTTACAAACAGTATATAACATGTTTTAAAATCAAGTATGTAGTTGTCTGAGATAAAATGATCATGAGATAAAATTTCTGAATAATTGTATAATATGTTTTGAAGTTATCTACAGATTTACTCACAACAAATAACAATATTCATGTAAATAAATCATACTATGAGTACTTAATTAAGTTTACTTTTTCACTTTCATAAAACTTCTGATCTTTCTTTCTGAATTTTCAGTTTTTTATAAATTCTTTTTTTAAAACATTATACAGTCATCAATGTACTTATGTTTCTTTAATAACACAACAATATAATGCTATCAGATCAAAAGATTAAAGAAAGTTATCAGATGCTGCTTAGATATATTTAAAAGAGCTTAATTAGTTGTTATATAAGTGAAGTTAGTTATAAAGAGATAAAATGCTGACTTTCATTCTAAAAATACATCATCAGAACAGTGCAGAAGAAATGCTAAGATTATTTCTGTAAATATAGTAAAATTGTAAGTATTAAACTTTTTTAACACAATGTTGAACACATTTATTTTTAAGAAAATTCACTCTATCAATACACTAAACTCATCATCTCAATCTGACAAGAAGAAGAAGTAAAAACAGATTGATAAAACTGATATACTCATATTATTTGAACTTGACAAAATGAATAAGAAGAAACAGACTAACAAAATCAATATATTTATTTCAGACATTATTGCACATCTGAAGAAAGAAAACTTTGTTAATCAATAAGAAAGAATGAAAGCATCTATCAATTATTTCAAATCAATATTCAATGTTATACTTCTCAAAAATACTTCAGATGTACTCAATAGTTCTTTTACTGTGAAATTTTGTAAGTAACTTCTATAATTATAACACTCAATTATAACACATAAAAAGTATACTAAATCAGAGACTAAATTGTATTCAAGAATTGAGAAGCTTTTTATTTCTTTTTGAATTAAGTTCTTCATCATTTAGTACAACTCAGAAAGTCACACTATCACAATTTTCAGTAATCAATGTCTTCAGAGATGATGAAATAAAAGAGACTCATAATAAAAATAATAAAACACTGAATAAAATAAATCAGAATCTTAAACATGATTTAGATTATTGAAAGTTTAAAGATGTTGTTTAAAAGATGAAGTATGCAGTTAAAATTAAAAAGAAAATTGTGACTCAAAGATATACAGAGAGTGAACATGATGAGTATTAACATACTGTTTTAGTTTTACACAATTTCTAACTTAATATATAATAATCTTTCTCATAAATCAGAATGCAATAGTTCAGCAAAAGAAGAAAAATAATACTGTTAAGCACAATAACTTCATTATATAAGTTAAAGAAATTCAAATTCTACATGAGCTTCTTGAAGCAAAGAGTTTTTTGACAGTCTTTGATGAAGAAATATGTTTTATTTATTTGAATTTTAGACTGTGCTGATGTAATTAAATTGCAAAAGTTCATCAAAATATTTAAGATTGCTGAACAGAATCTTTATATACAGTAATTAAGCATCAAAAGTGAATTATTCAGTTCTGCAGTTATGAAGAGCTTATTGTTGTGAAAAATAAGAACTTAGATCTTGTCATGTAAGTTTTCAATAGTATTGTACTTGATTCAGAACACATAGATGATAATAAAAATCATTAGTATGTATTTTAATTTTAACACTCATTTATAATATTTCTCAAAACAGAAATTGATGCTGTCTCATTTTCTAAATATCAGTTATCAATAATTTTCAATATTTCTGCAGATGAGAATGCAGAAGTGAAAGTAATGTTAAGTGAAAATGAAAAAATAGTTATAATAGCTGTTTTTGAGTGAATTATGTTGAATAAAAATACTGATGATGAATGTATCTTTTTTAAGTTCAGCAAAGTTGCATTAACAAACATTAAGAAAATGATTTTAAAAAAAAACAAGATATATCAATTCTGTGCTGTTTTAGTATCAGAACTCTCACTAAATAAATGAATTTTACAGATTACATTTTTAAAGTCAAAGAGTGAGAAGATTAATGTACATAATGATCAGATATGTTTATATTGCTTAATTATAATGCTTTTATAATTATCTATTAAGTTCTTACTAATTTAGTTCATCTATAGATTAAGACAAAATTTAAAATTCAATCATCAATAAAGCAGACTCTGTTCACTGCAGATAATAATGATGAAAAAATAAAAGTTTCAAAAATGAAAGAAAACATACAGAATGATGATAAAAAAAAGAAGAAAAAAGATTATTATAATGATGATAAGAATGAGAATAATGAAAGTGTGAAACTAAACTGAACTATGATGTTCTGAGTGAAGATTAAAGACTTTGAAGATCATTGTTGTTGATGTGTAAGCAAGTTTAAGTTTGATACTTTACTCAAAGTCAGTTTCATAAATGTTTTTTTTCTTTTTGTATATACAATACTGTTGATTCAGAATGTAATTGTTGTTCATTATAAATAACTTAACAACAATGAACTTTTAAGAATTACAGAGTATGAAAGTATATCTATATATATGTGTATGACTTAATTTGCTGAGCATAAAAAGTATAAAGTCATGAGTTAATCTAGAGAATGCAGCAAAAATAAGAGTTGTGATAAGACTGTGTAAAATAGTAAATATAGAAATAAAATCACTGCAAATTTATGAAAAACACTGTGCATGTATTCTGTCTAAAATTCACAATAATTTCATGATGTACTCAACAACAAGACTCTCTGTTTGTAATGTTGTCTTATATTTTAAAAAAAGATGAAACAAGAGTTTACTAAAATCAATGTCACTTAGATCTATAAACATCAACATTATTTTCAGATAAAAATGAATGTATTTTTCTTGACTTTGAAAAATCACTGATGTAACTGATATGTGAAAGATCAAGTGTCTCATATAATTTTAATATTGAAGCAGTAATAATCTTAAAGTGCAGTGTCTATACTTTTGTTTATAAGAATGATGTTTTTAACAGTTGTTTGCTTCATTTATAAAAAAGACTTTTGTCTTTTAACTGATGATGTTATATTTAAAACTGTATATATAATGACAGTAAAAATGCTCTGAACAAAGTTGTTTAAACTGATGTTTTGAACAACAGAACTGATAATAGTAGAATTATTGAAGATAAAATTAATGATTGAGATATCAATTGCTGCAAATAACTTATTCAGTAAAGAAGCTCTGTGCTTTTTTTCTGAACTGATGTTTATTGACTCATGATTATAGTTGTTGTTGAAGATTGTATATCTTGATGTTGCATGATTTGTAATATTTATAACACTCAGATATATCACTTCAGTGTTTAGATTTTAATTTTAATCATTGTTATAAAGTCTAAAATCAATATTTTCATCTTAATTGTCATTGAAAAGTCTGAAGTTGTTGTTGTTCTTTTGATTATTATCATCATAAAGATTATCATCAATGAAGAGTTGATTTAATAAAAGCTCTGTACAAAACTTAATTACTTTTTAATTTAGTTTATCTGCTGAAGATTCTTCTTCATTACTGTTGATAATTATTATTAATGTAGATCTTTTCTCAAGACTCTTTATTAATTCTGCTGCAAATGTAAACATGTTATGATATTTGATCAGCATGATTTTCTTGATGATTTCTGAATTTAATCAATTTCAATAATATGTAATGACATCTCAAGTCATGTTAAATAAACATTCAACATCAACATCTGCTGCAGAAATCACAAGTATATTCTTTGCAAATTGAGTCATCACTGATTTTAACTTCTTCATCAGCTTTCAGTACTTAAAAATTAAAATATTCACATCAAATACTGAAGACTTTTGCAAATAATCTGCAAATTCTTTCTTCACAGATGTATCTTAATGCTTTTTTATGTTCTTCATGTAACTCATTATAGCTATTATCTTTTTCTCTTTGAGATCAAATATGATTAAATCTTAATCTGATGACTCATTTTTTAGATACTGATAGTTGATGCTGTAGTATTTTTGAAACTCAAGTTTGTAAATTACACATAAATTTTCTCAGTCATCTTTCTGTACAAAAACATGTCAGTCTTGATATATTGTTTAAACTGAAGATTAAAAAATATTTACATTGTACATGTTAAGTTTGTTGCATGAATTCAATATTGTCTCAAGATTACAGAACAATTCATGATTAACTTTTATCTTTTCATAATACTGAGTCAGTTTTTTTTTACATGCATCAATAGCATTCAGCAACTCAGAATTGAAAAATAATTTAAATTTCTCAATTGTTTTGTTCTGATTTTCAAGATGATCAAACAGATTGTTGTATGTGAATTACAATTTATAAATTATTAACTCATTAATAATATTCATGATCTCTGTTCAATTCTTAAAGTGTTTTAGAAGATGCAGTATGTACTTAATATGCTGTCACTCTTTTATATTATATTTAAGAAACTTCATTCTGCTTATTGTTTTAATTAGATACTTTATTTATTGAGAGAGTTCAGTTTATAGTTTATATGTTTTGTTTAACATATCATAGAATGAGTTTCATCAAGTTTTCACATTCTCAATTATACTTCAAGAATTTGTCTTCTGCAATTCTTTGAACAGCTTAAGTTACTGTGATAATGTTATGATAGCAATAGCAAACATACAAATCTTCATCAATATGTTGTTAACATAATAATGAACTAAAATAAAATATTATAATAAAGCATTACAAAAGATTTACTGATCTTTTTCAGTATGATATTAAAGAAGTAGTTCTTTTCAAATGTGAACTTTTGTAGCTCACTGTCATCAAATGTAGTTGTAAAGTGATCATTTTTGATATTAACTTTCAAATATGTAAATAGCTGATTAACTGCAAGCTGAATAACATGCATTATGCAATTTATGATTTCAGTTTCATCACTTCAAATTATATTCTTTGCATTTAAAAGTTGACTGAGATAATGTCTTAAAATATAATTGTTGAAAGCATTGTCTGCTGTGATTACTAACAATTAATGTGTCAAATTTCACTTCTTCAACATCTCAAGAACATACTCAACTAAATTTTCATCACTATATTAACTTTTTAACTTTCTGAATACTAGAAGAATCTCTTTGTACTTTCACTCAGCATTGATGAAGTATGCAGTGATGTTTAAAAATACAAGATAATTAAAACTGATTTGTTCATCAAGTACAATAAAGACTTTAATCTGTGACTCAAGTGCTGCAAGAATATCTTTTTGAACTTTTACAATACAATGTTTAAAAAATTATGCAACTTTTGTTTAATCTGAGATCTTAATTTCAACACAACATATTCAGATGAGCTTTCAAAACTCTAAATACTCAATTGCACAAAAGAACAGATTGAGTATTATAATGAATTGAAGAATTTGTTGATCAAAGACTTTAAGAGTAAAGTTAAATGATTTAATAATGATCTTTTGAACTTTCTGCATAGATGTGAGCATTATATTAAAGTATTATAATTGAAAAACATAACATACAGTGATATTCAGTACTACAAAGATTGAAATTTGTCTTTCTAATAATTTTCTTGCATTCTGACAACTGTTGTTCTTCAGATGACATTTTATGATTGTTGTTTCATTATTATTTAATGTTGAATGATTCATGATATTGTAACACTTAACACACATCACACTGAGTCTTTCATCACATTTACTGACTACTTCAACAAAAGACTTTCAGACTTCTGCTGAGTAACTTGAACTGTTTTACAGCATTGAAATATATTTTTTGACATTTATAACTGTGTTTTGACTTTATATAGTTGTCTTTCATCACTCTTAAAATTCTTGCTTTATCACAGAAATTCAAAGAACATACTCTGAGTTGAATATATTTGTTAAAATTGAAGAAAGTAATTGTATCTGTTGAGATGATCAAACTCTATCAGTAAAAATACTCATAAAAGAACTTTTTAAGTCACTTGTCAGCTGACTGAAGAAAGAACTGTATAAAGATATGATGATGATTTCTCAGAGTAAGTTGATTGAGTAGATGATGTTTTGTTGTAGTATAACAATAGTAAAATATGAAGAGTGTTGTGAGACTTAGTAAGTTTTTTCTTATATGAATTTAGTTATGTGATCACAAAATTTACACAAGTAAAAGAGTCAAAGACAGAATTCATATGATTTATACATAGTAAAATTAATGAGAAAGTTACTCTGCATAACATGTTATTGAGTTAACAATAATTAATTATTGAAATAAATAATTTGATGTAAAATTCTATACTACAACTTTATACTATGTCATGTGATAATGTTAGACACAATATTTTAAAGAAAAATAACTTATTATTAACAATTCATATTCATAATCAGATAATTAATTATCAAAAATATAAAAATAAAAAATTTGATAGATATCTCTGATTATTCTCTTACTATCTTACAGTTTTAGTCATCACAAAACTGTGTATTACTTTACTACTCATTTTTTTTCTCATTACTGTTCTTATCTGTGATACTCTCATCATTCTCATCATTCTCAGCTTCATTTTTCTTCTTCTTATTATTTTTCACATCAGTAATCACTGTATCAATGATAAACTCATTAATTGAATCATCATTTGAGAACTTTTCATCTTCAAACTTCATCATATAAACTTTATCAGCATCTTCAACAACACTTTTTCTTTTCTTTTCTTCTTGATCAACTGCAGATTCTTGAATGTATTTAGTTACTGTTAAAAGTACAAAATATTATAACTAAGCAATATAATACTCACAGATGATCATAATCAGCAATATACTCAGAATTAAAAATATCATTATAAAAAAGATACATTGTCTTTGCAGAATCAAAGTTCTCAGCATTATGTAGCTTCTGCTCTTTTGTGAGATTGATGATTTTTTTTTGATGTTTTATTATAACAGTAAGACACTTGTTAATTTGCTGATTGATATTGCTGTGCTTCTCATTGATAATAATATCTTTGTCAATATTCTAAAGAAAGTCAGAAAAACTATAAAACTTTAATATAAAGTATATTTTTTGCTGTAATTTCTTAGACTTATGCTTCTCTTTCAGAGTCAAAGCATTAGTAAATAATCTTTTCTTCTTAGTTTTCTCATCAATTCAAGTTTGATTTTCTTACTTCATCAAACAAGCTCTAAATTCATCTTCATAATAGATAGTTGCAGATAATTAAAAGCATTATAATAAAGTATTATAATTCTTAAAATCTATCAGATATTTCACAATTGTATTGTTTCTTTAAAATTTCTTTCTTCATCTTTTCTTTCATGATTTTCTGTACAGCAGAATTTACAGTTTTATATTCTTTTAACTTCTTCATGATGTCTCTTTTCTGTTTCACAACTTTACAGTTTGTTATCTTTGCATATTTAATTTATTTAAAGTCTTCATTCTTCATAAGTTTCTGATGTTTCTTTCATGTTTATACAGTCTTTAAGTTGTTTAAGTATTCACTAAATGTCTTCTTTAAATCATATAATAACTTGTAAGAATAGTTACAACAATCAGAGTCAACATTTGAGATATTTTTCAAATCTGTTGACAAAATAGAGATAAGTTATTTGACAAAGAAAAGTGAAAACTTAATATCTGAGAATTCTGTCATTGTGAGAGTCTAGAATATAAAGTTAACTTTGAGCACTATAAATAAGTATTATTATTAAGCAATAGAATGAGCATCAGAATAAAGCATCAAAACAAAACATTAAAAATGAGCATTAAAATGAAGCATCAAAACAAAAGATTAAAATTGAGCATCAGAACAAAGCATCAAAATGAAATATCAAAATTGAGTGATAAAAATGAGCAATAAAAATGAGCAATAGATTGAGTGCAGAAACAAAGCATCAAAATTGTGCATTGAAATAAAACATTAAAATGAAACATCAAAACTGAGTATCATTATAAAGCACTAAAATAAAGCATCAGAACAAAGTATCAGAACAAAGTATCAAGATAAAGTATTAAGATAAAGTATCAGAACAAAACATTAAAATGAAGTATTAAAATTAAGTATCAAAATTGAGCATCAGAATGAAGCACTAAAATAAAGTATCAAAGTAAAATATCAAAATGAAACACTAAGACAAAACATCAAAACAGAGCAATATATTATAATCAAACTCAAGAGAGATTAAAGTGAAATGACATGTACATCATATGAGTGTTTGGCAGAACAGCTGTCAAGAATAAGTCATGTGATATCTTGTCATGTTTTATGACAAGTGCAGCAAGACAGCTCAATAAGTTGCATAAATGAGTCAGCTCACTCAACTTAACAGTGAGATCAGCAAGCACACTATCTATATAGTAGAATTGTTTTCTTTATGAAAACAATCATGTTCAACTCATTCAGTTATACAATACAAGCTACTGTTTATTTAAAACCCTTAAATCTTTATATCAAAAAGCACAAATCTTAGTTTCATAATCAAGAAATCTCAGTTGAAACATAATACTTTGAACATTCTTACAATATAAAGAATGTCATTCAAAGATTTAATCTCAGATGATGTGTCACAAAGCATTGAATTTACAAAAGTTGTCAACATTGATTATGAAGTACTCAAGATCAAGACTTCAAAGAACTTTATGAAAGATCAATGAAATATGAGACAATTTCTTGTTCAACTCAATCTGTATATTGACTTCAATCAAAAAAAGTTTCATAGTGACATTGACAGAGTCTTGTTTGCAACATTCTATCTAAAAGATATGATGTTTGATTGAATTGAATCTCAGCTCAATAAGTTTATAATTAAGAATGCAATTAATTAAGAATGAAACATGTTTTGCATTGAGAACTGAATGTAGTTCAAAGAAGAACTGAGAAAGACTTTTAAGATAGTAGATAAGAAGCATGCAGTAAAACAAAAGATTCACATACTACAGCAAAAAAAATCTGCAGTTAAGTATGCAGCAGAGTTTCAATAAATTACAACACTTATGCAGTGAAATCTGAATCAGTTAACATCAGCTTACTATTAAGACTTGAAAGAATCTATCAAGAATGAAATTGCATAAAGTAATAAATCAGATAATTTATAAGAATTAATCAACAAAACAATTACAATAAATAACTGTCAGTAAGAGCAACAGATAAAAAAGAGAAACTATTAACATCAGAAATGAATGAATAAAGCTGACAGAGACAGTCAAAGATGATAATGATCAAATTTTATGAATTTTGATGTAATAGAATAAGATTGATCTTTAATACAAAAATTGAAAGAAGCATCATAAGAAAAGAAATGATTCTTAAAAGAAAAGTCTTCAAGTAACTGAAAAACACAAAAGTACTATAACTGTAATAACATCAAACATCTTGCACAGAACTGCAAGAAGTTCAAGAGAGAAAGAAAGAAGCTGCAATTGCAACTAGAAAAATAGTGCATGACAATCTTAGCTGAACAGCTTGCTACAATAACATGTGTTAAACACACATAAACAGCAAGAACAAAGTTAAGTATTATCTGTAGAAGTCACATCAGAAATAAAGAACTTGTGATATTACAGAACAATTTAGATTAGACAACACTGTGAAGAAAGAACTATATATTTTAAAGACTGAGATTAAAAAAACTGATACTTGTAATATTCAAATAAAAGAAAACTACAGTGATAGTATCTGAATAATCTTGAATTCAGATGCAGATCAAAAGAAAGTCAATGAATAAAAAGTTGATCAGAAACTCAAAATGAAATATAAATATTTAAAAAATCAACATAGAGCATTGAAGAAAGAGATACTTTGACAGAAAAAGCAAGATTTTGAAGAAGAAATTGCTGTCTTGAAGTAAAGACAGAATGAGACACAAGATATTGATTAAGTCATCAAATAAATCATAAAATAAGCACAGAAAATCATAGAAAATCATTCAGAACTCTCATTCATAATATTTCAATCATCAGTCAGAAAAGAATTCAAGCTTAATATAAATCTATTTCTAAAAATGAAAACTGAAAATAAAAAACTATGAATTTTTCAAGAAAATTATATTCTGTCAGAATTTCTACACAAAGTGAAAGCATTTTGAAATCTGTTGCAGAAAGAATACAATAGATATGATCTGAAAATGCACAATAAGTGATGTGTTGAGAACAAAAGCAAAGATCACACAAATTTAATGTTCACTGAATAAAAGTCACAATAATTCAAAAATCTATAAAGAAAAGCACACAAGAATGCAGAAGAGTCAAAAAACTGTAAGCTTTCTCAATGTGACTAGAAAGTAAGAAGCTATTGAAGTCTCATGAATAATATAAAGATAAAATCATGATCAAGATGAAATATAAACAAAATGATTAACTGTCAGAGACAGTACACATCTTAATTGATTTTGAAGTGTTGAACAACTACATCTCATAAAAGTTAGTTCAAGAAGCAGAACTGAAAACTATGAAAACTTTATACTCAATAAAAGTACTGATGACAAACAGAAGTCATGAAAATGTAATAAATCAAACTTATATCACAACAAATATCACAGAAAGATGTCAGAAGATAATACTAGACATTATGAACTTCATGAAGTATGATGTCATACTGAGTATATCATATTTAAAAAACTATAACTTCAAGATTGACTGAGTTACAAAAAAAATCTATATAACAAAACACACATATGAGATTCTGAAGCAATCAGAGATGTATTTGTTAGAATATAAGTCATGAAATTATAAGATATTGTTATTGAACAAAAAGCAATCTAAGTGAATGCTGTTATACTCAATGAGTGAGAATTAACTCAAGAAAGTTTGAAACTATCATGATGAGAATCTCAAGAGAAAATTCATAAAATCATCAAAATCATCAGCAGAATACTCAATTCTGTTTGTATTAAAATCAGATGACTGAAAACAACTGTGTGTCAATTATTGACAGTTAAATGAGATAATCAGACAGAATAATTATTTCTTATTCTTAATTGAAGAATTGCAAGATCAACTTGATTAAGCTAAGTGATTTACTAATATTAATTTAAAAAATGTCTATTATCAGATTAAAATGAAAGAAAATAAAGAATGAAAAACAGTGTTCTGAACAAGATACAGACATTATAAATATACTGTTATGTTATTTGAACTGAAAAATGTATCAGCTATCTTTTAAAAACTTATCAATGACATATTGAGAGAATATCTCAATAACTTTGTGATCACATACTTAAACAACATACTGATCTATTTCAAAGATCTCACAATGCACAGAAAGCACATAGAGAAGATGCTAATAAAGTTAAAGAAAAGATCACTATATATGAAAGAGTCAAAAAGCAGATTTGAAATTCAAGAAATTAAATTCTTAAAATATGTGATTTGATCTGAACACATCAAGAAAAATTCAGCAAAGACAGCAGCTATAAAACAGTAATTTACACTCATCAGAATCAGAAAAGTACAGATCTTTCTAAAATTAACAAATTATTATCAAAAGTTCATATCAAATTACTCTCAAGTAGCAGAATCTCTCACATGTCTGATACATAAAAACAAGAAATAACACTGAGATGAAAAACAAAAGCAAACATTCAATGCATTAAAGAAAAGTCTCAACAGAATGACTCATCTTGTAATATTTCAAGTAGCATGTAAAAAGATATTGAAAATCAATGCATTAGATTTTGCAGTTGAAGCATACTTATATCAGATTGAAGATGAAAAACAGAAACTCATAATATTTTAATTTAGAAAGTTATCAGAACTCAAGAAAAAATATGAGATTTATGACAAAAAACTTCTTGCAATAGTGAAAGCACTGCAAGAATGAAGATCTTATTTCACAAACACAAAAAAGTTTATTTAAATCTATATGAATCACAAAAATCTGAAAAACTTTGCAACAATTAAGCAGTTAAATTACAGACAGATTCACTGAGCTGAGTTATTAGCAGACTTTAAATTTTAAATTCATTACAAGAAAAATAATGAAAACAGTGAAGCAGATGTCTTGAGCAGATGACTTAATCATGAGAAAATGAAACAAGTTCACATCAAAATTCTGAAGAAAGATGATAAAAAAATTCTGATTAAGAAATTAGCAGCAATATACAAGATAAAGAATGCTCTCTTAACAGATGAAAAACTCATACAGAAATGTTATGCAAACAGAATTCATGAATATTTAAAAGTTAAATGCACTGAAGATCTTGTGCAAAGAAAACACAACATTAACAATTTTAAAAATTAAATCATCAGAATGATCATCAGATGCAATTTATGTTGATAAAATAAGATTAATTGAGATAAAAAATATGATGAAGTAACACAAATTGATGTGCTGAGCAGATCATGAAAGTCAGTTATAATGAACTTCATTATAAAGTTATCATCATCAAAGAATTTGACATAGAGAATGAGATTCAACAGTATATTAACTATAGTGAATAGATTGATCAAGTACACAATGTTCATTTCATTTAAAGAAATCATAACAATATCAGTATTGATGTACACAATACTACAAGAATTAGTTAACAATTATAAACTATCAAAGAAATTTATCATCAATAAAGACAAACTGTTTACAAACAAGTTCTGAAAAATGCTTACAACAGAACTTGAAGTAAAGCAAAAAATGTCAACAACATATTACTCACAGATGAACAGACAAAGCAAATGAATGAATTAAACAATAAAAATGTACTTAAAACATTATATCAATGAGAATCAGAACAACTGAGTACAACTGTTATCAACAGCACAGTTTGCATATAACAACACAAGAAATAAGATCATGAGAGAGATATCATTCTACATAATCTATGAATACAATTTAAAAATATGACAAGATTCACAAAAATATGAATCACAAAGTCAGAAAACAATTCTAGACATTATACAGATCAAGAAACTGCACAGAAATTTAACAAACAGAATACAACAGTAATCAGATAAGAGAGTATCTGAAGAATTATTTCAGATTAAAGAAAAAATATATCTTTAAATGAAAAACATCAAGATGAAGAAAAAAAGCAAGAAATTGAACAGCAAAAGCATAGAATCATTTAAGATAAAAAGAGATATTAAGAAAATAAGTTATAAATTGAACTTACTCAAGAAAATGTGAATACATTCAATATTTTATGCATTCATGCTGCAGCACTGCAATCAATTCATATCACTTTAAACAATCAAGATGTTGATTGAATCTGATGAGAAATACAAAGTTGAGAATATTTTAAAAAAGAAAATGATTAATGAGAAAACTCACTATCTCATCAAGTGAAAAGAATACAACATCTCAGAAAATATCTGAAAATCAAAAGAAAATCTTAAGAACTGCACAAAAACACTTCAGTACTTTGAGAAGAATTTAGTACAGAATTTCAGAAGAATGAAGATATAAAGTTAATAAGTTATTGTATGTCAGAAGAATTTTCTTCATTCTTTGTTTCATTATTATTGTTATTAAACTCAGCAGTAAGACAGTTGATCTTCTGTAATGCATGATGATCTGTTTGATTTAAGATTTTTTAAAGATGAATGATTTTTAAAAACAATGTAGCAAGCTTGATGTGCTTGACTGTCAAGACACTGTTTGTCTTACTAATTTTTTTATGAAGTGAAAGATAAGTTCAGTTAAGAGACTCTCATGATACATTGACACATGAATAATTACAGTGAGTATACTTATTGCATTTGAGTCAAGATTTCATTACAAAACAATTGAGATCACATGAGACACAATAATCACAAAAAAATGAAATTAGAACATCATTGAACTGAATTTTCTTTGTAATTCTTAGATGATTGAAATTTTTAGAAAGCATCATTGCTGATGATGAAGCTCATATATACTCTTACTTAAATAAACACTAAAGAATTAACATCTAGAAGAAAAAGAATGATGTTATAATTAAATTCAAGAGAAATTAAAACAAAATGACATGTACATCATATGAGTGTTTGACAGAACAGCTGTCAAGAATAAGTCATGTGACATCTTGTTATGCTTGATGATGAGTGCAGCAAGACAGCTCAATGAATTGCATAAGTAAGTCAGCTCACTTGATTCAACAATAAGATTAGCAAGCACACTATCTATATAGTAGAATTGTTTTTTCTATGAAAACAATTGTATTCAACTCATTCAATTATGCAATACAAGTTACTTTTTATCTAAAACTCTTGAATCTTTACATCAAAGAGCACAAATCTTAGTTTTATAATCAAGAAATCTCAGTTAAGACATAACACTATGAAAGTGAGCAATATATTAAGTACTGAAACAAAGCATCAAAACAAAGCATCAAAATGAAGCATCAGAACAAAGTATCAAAATAAAGCATTAAAATGAAGTATTAAAGTGAAATAATAAATTTACTGAATGTAAATACTGAGTATAGAGACTGAGCATAGAGACTGAGTATAGAAACTGAATATAGAGACTGAATGTAGAGACTGAGCATAGAAATTGAACATAGAGACTGAGCAGTAAAAGTAAAGATAAGAACTGAGTGTTAGAGATAAGTGTGTTGATGTATTTACTCATTTTAACAAACAAATAAGTATTTAAATTCAAGCTGAACACTGATGAATCTCTGAACAAATTTAAAACAAAAATTGTAATAAGAAAATTCTCTTAAATGTATAATATTAACTACAAGAACATCTTTGCTTTCACAATTAAGTTTAATACTTTTTGAATCTTTTTAATCATTGTTGCACTTAAGAATTTAAAGTGTCATTAAATGAATGTTAACAATGTTTTCACAAAATTTTTTCTCAAAAAGATCATCTACATGACAGCTTCTTTTGAAGTCAAAATTGCATTTAATTGTGTATTGCACATACTGCACAGTCTCTATGATTTTAAGTAAATCATACAAAATTAACATAAGCAATGTATTGATGAGCTAAAGAAATTAAACTTTCATTAAAATAACACAGATTTCTGTTTTCTTATTCACAGCATTAAAAAAATCATGCTGCTTTTCTATGTAAATGATATCATTGTAACTTCAGTAAATCTATTACATATTTTTTAATTTAAGTAAGTTTTTGCTGAGATGTTTAAAGTTAAAAATTTAAAAAAGACACAGAAAATTTTGACATTCAAATCATACATAATCACAAGAGAAGAACTTTACATTTAAATCAGACTCATTATGTAAATAAAATGCTGAAGAATCTTCATATGCAATTTGACAAGCATAGAGTCATCATAATTTTACTCAATAAATATAATATTTTTTATTCTGTTAACTTAACTAATCAAAAAATAAATTAAAAGACAGTATCAGTAAATCATAAAAAATTTAATATATGCAGTAATTCATACTTAATCAGATATTATCTTCATTCTAAATCAACTAAGTCAATATTTCAGCAATTCAGCAGAATATTATGAACATACACTTAAGAAACTGCTGTAGTACATCAGATCAATCATTAATTTCAGTATAGTATATAAGTTTAATAAAAGTTAAGTTATATTTAAATATTCTGACTCAAACTACACATTGAACAAGCAGAATCAAAAGTCAATTTTAAAACAGGTTTACATGCTTAAAAATAAATTAATTTCATGAATAAATCAAAAGCAGAAATTTCTCATCACTATAATCACTGAAACTGAATACATAACAATGTCAATATGTGTAAAAACTGATATCTGACTCACTCAAATGCTAAGAGACATGAATATAAATAAATATCTAAAAAATAATTTATACTGTGTGAGCATCAAAAAGAATAAAGTTCATTAAACTACTTTATTTCTTCAGTTCAAAAAAGACAATCAAGTTGTCATAATTTTGATTAAAAATGTATATGTATATGAACAATCAAAATATATAAATATTGTTTATCATTATATTCAAAATCTGCACAAGAAAAATCAGATTTAGATAGACTTTGTGTTCAGTTAAGATATAATGATTGATGACTTAATTAAGTTTTTGTCTTAACAGATCTTTGAGTATTTTGTTGATCAGTTGAGATTTACTGTCAGTGAAAAATAATTGATGTAATATCATCAAGTGAAAGTATTGAGAAGTGCAGTGTTCTAACTGCTACTATTATTTTAGTTAGTACTAGTGTTAAAGATTGTTTACTGTCTACATGATTTGCATAACAGTTTCAATATATAATACTTCTGTTGATCATGATCAAAATAATCAACTCACATTGACTGCAGTTAATTTCAATGATATATATTCACTAAATAGACAATATAGCACAAGTATTCTTTAGATCTTTCACTAGATTCAATAAGTTTTATAATCAAGAAATCTCAGTTGAAACATAATACTTTAAACATTTTTACAATATAAAGATGTTCACAAAAGATTCAATCTCAGAATTAAGATTGTTAAGAATCACTAAATTTATTAAGATAATTATTGTAAATGTAAAAGTATTTAAAGTTAAGACATCAGAAAACTTCTTTAAAAAATAATAAAATTTGAGACAGTTTCTTGTTCAGTTAAATCTGTATGTTGACTTTAATTAAAAAAAGTTTCACAACAACATTGACAAAATTCTATTTGCAATATTTTATCTGAAGAATATGACATTTAATTAAATTGAATCATAACTCAACAAATTCATGATTAAAAGCAATGCTGAAAGAGAATGAAATGTTTTTTGCATTGAAAAATGAATGTAGTTTAAGAAAGAGCTATGAAGAATCTTTAAGATAGTAGATAAAAAATGTGTAATGAAACAAAAAATTTACATGTTACAGCAAGAAAAATTCACAGTAAAGTATGCAGCAGAGTTTCAACAGATTGCAGTATTTATGCAATAAAATTTAAATCAGTTAACATTAACTTACTATTGAGACTTGAAGAAATTTATTAAAAATGAAATTGCATAAAGTAAGAGACTGAATGACTTGCAAAAGTTAATCAATAAGATAATTCTGATAAATGATCATTAATGAAAAAAATAAATGAAAAAAAAAACTATTGATTTTAAAAATGATCAGAACAAGTTAATAGAGAAATTATGAGATGTATTGAATTTAGTGAAAGATTTAAAGAATACTTGTGCTATACTGTTTATTTAGTGAATATATACTGTTGAAGTTGACTGCAGTCAATATGAGTTGATTATCTTGATTGTGATCAACATAAATATATTTTTGTGTCTAAATATTACAGTTATGCAAAGTATAAAGACAGTAGACAATCTCTGACACTAATATTAATTAAAATAATAGTAATAGTTAAAACACTGCACTTCTCAATATTCTCACTTAATAATACTGCATTTATTAACTTTCATTGACAGTAAATCTCAACTGATCAATAAAACACCCAAAAATTTGTTGAAACAAAAACTTAATTAATTCATCAGTTATCATGTCTTAATTAAACACAAAATTTATTTAAATCTGATTTTTCTTGTGCAGATCTTGAATATGATGATAAATAATATTTATGTATTTTAATTACTCATGCATATGTGCATTCTTGATCAAAGTCAAAACAATCTAATTATTTTTCTTGAATTGAAGAAATAAAGCAGTCTGATGAACTTCATTTTCTTTGATGTTTACACAGTATAAATTGATTCTCAGATGTTTACTTATACTTATGTTTCTCAGCACTTAAGTGAGTTAAATGTCAGTTTTTGTGCACATTAACATTGTTATATACTCAGTCTCAGTAATTAAAGTGATAACAGATTTTTGCTTTTGATTTACTCATGAGATTGATTTATTTTTAAGCATGTAAATATGTTTTAAAATTGACTTTTGATTTTACTTATCTGATGTGTAATTTGAGTCAGTGTTAGAAATATAATTCATGATAGCTGTAGCTAAAGTATGATGCTCATTATTGACAGATTATGAACTCAGATTAGTGTAGTGACTAATTAAGAGACTTGCATAAAATTTGACTTGAGTTTACTCTCTACTTTTCTATTGACTGCTTAAGATGTGAAGAGTAAGTTTAAAGATTGTAGATTTGACACACATTACACACACAAATTCTGTCTGCATAGAGCTGAATCTCAGTAATGTAAGTGCATTGTTGATGATTGTGAGTTAAAGAAAGTATTAGAAATATAATTCATGATAGTTGTAGCTAAAGTGTAATGTTCACTTTTGACAATTAGAGTATTTAAATATGACTTAACTTTCACTAAATTTATACACTATATTGAAATTCATAATAATTTAATGTACTGCAGCAGTTTTTTAAATGTATGTTCATGATGTTCTGCTGAATTGCTGAAATATTAATTTAGTTGATTTAAAGTGAAGATAATGTTTAATTAAGTATAAATTGCTGTATACATTAAACTATTTATAACTTGCTGATACTGTTTTTAATCTATTTTTTAATTAGTTAAGTTGACAGAGTGAAAGACATTATATTCATTGAGTAAAATTGTGATAATTTTATACTTATTAAATTGCATATGAAGATTCTTCAGCATCTTATTGTAATGTTTTAATCTGAGCTTTCTCAGATATGTAGAGCTAAGAGTTTGTACTTATTGATATAATGACTGATCTGAAATGATTCTGGTCTTTAACTCTTAAATAGTTATTTAAGTTGAACATGATTCTTTTCATAAAAGAAATGATCATGACTATATACTGAGTTTGCTCATCAATCTCATCATTAAGTTCATCAAGATAGCTTACTCATGTAATCTGTTGAGCTTGCTCATCAAGCTCATCATTGAGCATGTTGAGATGTCACATAATTGCTGTTTAAATATCTTCTGAATATACACTTCTCATGTATACACATCAGTTCACTTTAAGTTTATTCTGACTTAATCATAACATCATTCTTTTCTTCTCAGATGCTAGTCTTCTAGAATCTATATAAGTGAGAGTATTCACATTATTTTGCTGTCAGCAACAATGCTTTTTAAAAATTTCAATTGTTTAAGAATCACAAAGAAAATTCAGATCAGTGACATACTTATCTTGTTTTTCTGTAACTATTGTGCTTATTGCAGCATTGATTGTTTTGTAATGAAATCTTAATCAAAATGCAATAAGTATATTCACTATGATCATTTGTGTGTCAATATATCATGAAAGTCTCTCAATAGAACTCATCTTTCACTTCAAAAGAAAATAAGTAAAGCAAACAGCAAACTAGCAGTTAAGCACACTGAGCTTGTCACTCTTTTCTTAAAAATCATACATCTTCAAAAAACTCTGAATTAAACAGATCACTGTGTTTCACAAAAGATCAACTGTCTTGTTGCTGAACTTAATAGTGATAATGATGAAACTAAGAATGAAAATTCTCAAATAATATTATAACTTGTTAACTCAATGTCATCATTCTTCTGAACTAATATTGACTTCTTTTTTTAAAATATTGAATCATTCTCACACAGTTCTTAAGATTCTCTCTGAGTTTTCAGATATTTTCTGAGATATTATAATTTTTTTATTTGATGAGATAGTGAACTTTCTCATTAATCATTCTTTTTTCTAGAATGTTCTTAACTTCATATTCTTCTTTGAGTTTGACAGATATTTCAGTGATTTGAAGTGATATGAATTGATTGCAATGCTGTAACATGAACACATAAAATACTAAGTGTATTCTCATCTTCTTGAGTAAGTTTAACTTATAGCTTAACTTCTTGATGTTTCATATGATTCTGAATGATTTAATGCTCTTGTTTTTCAGCTTCTTGCTTCTTTTCTTAATTCATATGTTGTCTGTTTTCAGATATATCTTCTTTTTTATTTTGAATGATCTTGTCTCTGTTGTTTATTTTGTCTGTTGTTTGATTCATCTTGTCAGATCTTGATGCAGTTTCTTTATCTAAGTGATATTTAAAATTGCTTTTTGACTTTGTGATTTGTGCTCTCTAAAATCTTGCTATATCTCTGAGTTGTAGTTATAATTCATATAGAAAGATGTTTCTTTCATGATTTTGTTTCTTATGTTGTTGTATGCAAACTGTACTGTTGATAACAGTCATACTCAGTCATTTTGACTCTTGTTGACATAGTGTCTCAAGTACATTTTTACTGTCTGATTCACAATGAAATGAACATTGTGTACTTAATTAATCTGTTCACTATAATCAATATATTATTGAATTTCACTTCTCATGCTGAATTCTTTGACAATAATAGCTTTGTGATGAAGTTCATAATAACTGATTTTCATGATGCATTCAGTGTGTCTAATTGCATTATTTTATCATATTGTTTATCTCAATTGATCTTATTTCTTCAGCATGAATTGCACACAGCAATCATCTTGATGATTTGATTTCTAAAATTGCTAACATTGTGTTTTCTTTGCACTAGATTCTCAGTGTACTTGATTTTCAGATATTTACTGATTCTGCTGTAGTGATACATTTTAATGAGTTTTTTATTCATTAAGAAAGCTTGCTTCATCTTATACATTGCTGCTAAGTTCTTTGTGAGAATTTCTTCATTATCTTTGCTTAAAATTTCAGTGTGTATTGTCTGTACATCTTCATGATCAAGTTATCTACTCAAGACATCTGCTTCATTATTTTCATTATTTTTCTTGTAATAAATTTGAAATTCATAATCTGTCAACTGCTTCACTCAACAAATCTGTTGTTGATTGAGTTGCTTTGTCATCATGAAGTTTCTCAAATTCTTGTGATCTGTGTAGATCTGAATTGACTTGTTTATTTCTGCAAAGTAAGATCTT
Organism: Acarospora socialis; assembly: GCA_025617375.2. Classification (NCBI taxonomy): domain Eukaryota; kingdom Fungi; phylum Ascomycota; class Lecanoromycetes; order Acarosporales; family Acarosporaceae; genus Acarospora; species Acarospora socialis. The sequence goes on along the minus strand of JAMYGW020000002.1, from coordinate 2,190,579 downwards.
CAGTTTTACAGTGCTTTCACTATTGCAAGAAGTTTCTTATTATGAATCTCATATCTTTTCTTGAGTTCTGATAGTTTTCTAAATTGATATATTATGAATTTCTGTTGCTCATTCTTGATCTAATATAAATATGCTTTTACTGTGAAATCTGAAGTGTCAGTTTTCAGTGTCTTCTTATATACTGAGTTGAATATTCTTAGATGTGTCATTTCACTAAAACTTTTCTTTAATATGTAAAATACATTCTTCTGTTCTTGATCTCAGTGTTATTTTTTGTTTTTGTGTGTCAAATGCATTAATAATTTCACAATTCTTGCATAGTCTGATACAAACTTTCAATAATAGTTTGTCAGCTCTAGAAAGATCTATACTTTCTTAATCTGCTTTGATGTTGATTAATTTTTGACTGTCTTTATTTTCTTTAAATTCTTCTAAATCTATTTTTTGACTTTTTTACATACAGAGCTCTCTCATTAAGCTTTACTAATATCTTGCACATATGTCTGCAGTGCTTTTCAAGATCTTCTGAGTATATTAGAATATTGTTAAGATATGTGATTACAAAATTATTGAAATATTCTCTTAATATATCATTGATCAATCTCTAAAAGATGACTGAGACATTTTTTAACTTAAATGACATGACAATATATTTATAATGTTCATATTGTGTTCAGAATGCTGTCTTTCATTCTTTATCTTCTTTCATTTTAACTCAGTAATAGATATCTTTAAGATCTAAGTTCATGAATCACTTAGTCTTGTCTAACTGATCTTGCAATTCTTCTATCAACAGTAGAGAATAACTGTCTCAATGAGTTATCTCATTGAGTTGTTTGTAATTGACACATAATTATTTCTTGTTATTCTTCTTTGATATAAACAGAATTGAGTATTCTGCTGATGACTTTGATGATTTTATGAATTTTTTCTTTAGATTTTTGTCAAGATAAGTTCTAACTTTCTTGAGTTGATTCTCACTCATTGAATATAATGACATTCACTTAAATTGTTTTTCATTCAATAGCAGTATTTTGTGATCTCATAACTTATGCTTCAATGAGCTCATTTTTGATTGTTCAGAAATCTCATATGTGTCTTTGATTGCATATATCTCTTTTGTAACTCAATCAATTCTCAGATTTTTTCTACACAATCAAAACATCTCTAGTACTGCATTGTATCTGATTAATTTTATAACATTGAATGTTATCTTTTGTGAATTTTCAAGAATTGAGACTTTCACACAGATTTTCTCATCAATTCTTTTGATGACTTCATTCATCATTTGTATGTTGAATGAACAGCACACTCACTGTGTCTCTAATTCTAACATTTTGACTGTTTTTTGATTTATGATGTTACTGTTTGCTTTGAAATTCATTAATGTGTTGATATGATGTTCATTAATTGTGATCTTGTGTTATGTTCCAACTGAGATTTCTCAGTTATAGAGCTAAGATTTTGTGCTTCATGATATAAAGATTCAAAGGTTCTAGATAAACAGTAGCTTTGTATTGTGTAACTAGATAAGTTGAACACAATCAATTTCATAAGAGAATCAATTCTACTATATAGAAACAAGCACACTGACACACTCAGCATTTCAGTGTTCTGGTGTGCTCTCAGGCATATGTTCATGAGAAAATGCTTGGCATTTCATTGTTTCATGCTCAAGATTATGTCACCTCAGATGTATCTCTTGTCTCACTGTTTCTTTCTAGAGTATGACTGTAACATCATTTCTTCTCTCTCAGGCACTAGTTCTCTAGAACCTATTTAAGCAAGAGTATATATCAGCATCTGCTTGCCACATTCTGATGATGCATTTGAAATTTAAAAATTGACTTTGTCTTGCTGATACCATATTTTGTAAAGAAAATTCTGCACTTGTTTCTTGTGATTGTTGTCTCAACATTGATCTCTCTTGTATCACAATGTCTTCTGATTTGTTGATGTTGTCTGACTTCTCTAAGTCTGCAAAGTGTGCTGAGTGTGTGTGTTGAGGTCATCTCTGTGTCAATCTCTCTCTTAACTTTCTTGAGTCTATCTGCTTTAAAACTGAAAATGAACTTTCTTGAACTCTCAATGAGCAACTTTTCACACTTTTAACAAAAATTGCTAGATTGCAGAAAACCTTGAAACAGTCTGAAACTTGAATCAATACAAAAGCAAAGTGTCTCACTGAAGAGCTTGCTGATGATAATGATGGAACAGAGAATGAAAATTCTCAACTGTTGTTGCAACTCATTGACACAATATCTTCATTCTTCTGAGCTAATCTTGACTTCTTTTCTCAAAATGTCAAAGTGTTCTCACACAGTTCTTGAGGTTTTCTCTGAGTTTTCAGGTGTTTTTCAATGTATTGTATTCTTTTCATTTTATGAGATAGTGAGCTTCCTCACTAATCATTCTCTTCTCTAGAACATTCTTGACTTCATATTCTTTGTTGGGTTCAACAGGTGTTTTCATGGTTTGAAGTGGTATGAACTGATTGCAATGCTGTAGCATGAATGCATGAAATATTGAATGTATTCTCATTTTCTTAAGTAAGTCTAGCTCATAGCTTAATCCCTTGATGTTCTGTATGATCTTGAATGATTTAATGCTTTTGTTCTTTAGCTTCTTGCTCTTTTTTCTTGTCTGTATATTATCTGTTCTTAGATATACTCTTTCTTTCTTTTCAAATGATTTTGTCTCTGTTGTTCATTTCATCTGCTGTTTGATCTGTTTTATCAGGTCTTGGTGCAGTTTCTTCATTTGAGTGATGTTCAAAATTGCTTTTTGACTTTGTGATTCATGTTCTCTTGAATCTCATCATATCTTTGAGTTGTATTCATAGTTCACATAGAAAGGTGTTTCTCTCATGATCTTGTTTCTTGTGTTATTGTATGCAAACTGTGTCATTGACAACAGCCATACTCAGTCATTCTGACTTTTGTTGATATAGTGTCTCAAGTATGTCTTTACTGTCTAATTCATTCATTTGCTCTGCTCATCTGTCTGTGAGTGGTATGTCATTGACATTTTGTGTTTTACTTCAAGTTCTGCTGTAAGCATTTCTCAAAACTTGCTTGTAAACAGCTTGTCTCTGTCAGTGATAAATTCTTTTGATAGTCTGTGATTGCTAATCAATTCTTGTAGTATGGTGTATGTCAATACTGGTGCTGTTGTGGTCTCTTTAAATGAAATGAACATTGTGTACTTGATCAATCTGTTCACTATAGTCAATATATTATCAAATCTTATCTTTCATGCTGAGTCTCTAGATGATAGTAACTTTGTGATGAAGTTCATGGTAACTGATTCTCATGATGTGTTTGGTGTGTCTAATCATGTTACTTCATCATATCATTTATCTTGATTGATCTTGTTTCTTTGACATGAGTCACACACAGCAATCATCTTGATGACTTGATTTCTGAAATTGCTAACATTGTGTCTTCTTCACACTAACTCTTTGGTGCATTTAACTTCTAGATGTTCTTCAGCTCAGTCATAGTGACATATCTTGATGAGTTCTTTGTCTGTCAAGAGAGCTTGCTTCATCTTGTACAACATTGCTAAGTTCTTCATGAGAATTTCATTGTCATCTTCACTCAGAATTTCAGCATGTACCACTTGTACATCTTCATGATCAGATTGTCTGCTCAAGACATCTGCTTTGCTGTTCTCATTATTTTTTTTGTAATGAATTTGAAATTCATAATCTGTCAACTGCTCTGCCCAACAAACTTGTCATTGATTGAGTTGCTTTGTTGTTGCAAAGTTCCTCAGGTTCTTGTGATCTGTATAGATCTGAATTGACTTGCTTGTTTCTGCAAGATAAGATCTTCAGTCTTGCAGAGTCTTCACTATTGCAAGAAGTTCTCTGTCATGAATCTCATATCTTTTCTTGAGTTCTGATAGTTTTCTAAATTGATATGCTATGAGTCTCTGTTGCTCTTTCTTGATCTGATATAAGCATGTGTCTACTGCAAAATCTGAAGCATCAGTTTTCAGTGTTTTCTCACATGCTGAATTGAGTATTCTCAGATGTGCTGTTTCACTAAGACTTTTCTTTAATACATGAAATGCATTCTTCTGCTCTTTATCTCAATGCTATTTCTTGCTTTTGTGTGTTAAATGCATCAGCAGTTCTGCAATCTTTGCATAATTTGGTATGAACTTTCAATAGTAGTTTGTCAACCCTAGAAAGACTTGTACTTCCTTGATTCATTTTGATGTTGATCAATTTCTGACTGCTTCTGTTTTCTTTGAATTCTTCTTGATCTGTTCAGGTCAAATCACATAGTCTAGAAACTCAACTTTCTTGATCTCAAATCTGCTTTTCAACTTTTTCATGTACAGAGCTTTCTCATTGAGCTTTGCTAGTATCTTGTGCACATACTCATGATGCTCTTCAAGATCTTCTGAATATATCAGAATGTTGTTGAGATATGTGATCACAAAATCATTGAGGTATTCTCTCAACATGTCATTGATTAATCTCTGAAAGATGACTGAGACATTCTTCAGTCTGAATGACATGATGATGTACTCATAATGTTCATATCTTGTTCAGAATGCTGTCTTTCATTCTTTTTCTTCTTTCATTCTAACTCAGTAATAGACATTCTTGAGGTTTAAGCTCATGAACCATTTAGTCTTGCTTAACTGATTCTGCAACTCTTCTATCAATGGTAGAGAATAACTATCTTGATGAGTTATCTTGTTGAGTTGTCTGTAGTTGACACACAGTCATTTTCTGTCATCTTTCTTTGATATGAACAGGATCAGATATTCTGCTGATGACTTTGATGATTTAATGAATTCTCTTCTTAGATTCTTGTCAAGGTAAGTTCTAACTTTCTTGAGTTGGTTCTTGCTCATTGAGTATAATGACATTCACTTAGGTTGCTTTCTGTTCAATAGTGATATCTTATGATCTCATGACTTATGCTCTGATAAGCTCATTTCTGGCTGTTCAGAGATCTCATATGTGTCTTTGACTGTGCATATTTCTTTTGTAACTTAATCAATTCATGAATTCTTTCTGTGCAATCAGGACATCTCTAGTACTGTGTCATATCTGATTGATCTCATAACATCAAATGTTATCTCTTGTGAGTTTTCAAGAATCAAGATCTTCACACAGATTTTCTCATTAATTCTCTCAGTGACTCTGTTTGTCATATGTATGTTGAATGGACAGTGTGCTTGCTGTGTCACTAATTCTAACATGTCAACTATTCATTGATTCATAATATTACTGTCTGCTTCAGAATCAATCAGTGCATTGATCTGGTGTTCATTAATTGTGATCTTGGTTCATACTTGATGATCATTGTCTTGTTTTTGAGACATCACTAGCTTCTTATTCTCTAGTCTTGTTGAGGGAGCTCTTTGTTTTTTGACTTGTTTAATTGTTCAACTCATCTTCAAAGTTCTTGAAACCATCTGAGTTTCCTTTCAACCATAAGGTTCACATACTCTAGGCTGTGCTGCTCAATGTGTCTTTCTGAGTGTAGTCAAGGTTCATACTGATTATACTTCATCTGCAATTGACTCTCAAAGACTTTTACTTTTTGCAGAAATTCAGATGATATATATTCTTCACTGAAGATTCATCTGTCTTCATTCTGCATGATATACTCTTCAGGTAAGCATATCTCAATCTTGTGACTTTTTGTCTTTCATACAAGAAATCTCAGCAATACTGTGTCATTGCTGTTGAAACATTCATCTTTAACAGCTATCATCAGCTCTTTCAGCTGATCATATGTCTTTTGTTCTTCTGTACTTTTGTGCTGTGCTTTTTGTTTTCAAGCTTGCATCTCTTGTTCAAGTTCTTCTTTCTTGAACTGAAGCTTTTCTTCTTTCAATGCTTGTCATTGATTCTCTGAGTGCTGGTATGCTGTCTTCAGTCTCATGTTGACTTTTCATTAATTGACTTTCTCTTGATCTGCATTTGAATTCAAGACAATTCAGATGCTATCACTGTAGTCTTCTTCTATCTGAATACTATGAGTATCAGTCTCTTTGATCTCAGTCTCTAGAACACATAGTTCTTTTCTCACAGTGTTGTCTGATCTAGACTGTCCTGTGATATTGTAAGTTTCTTGTTTCTGGTGTGACTTTTTTGAGTAATATCTGACTTTGTTCTTGCTGCTCATGTGAGTTCAACACATGTCATCATAGCAAGTCATTCAACTAAGATTGTCATGCACTACTTTCTTAGTTATGATCACAGCTTCTTTTCTTTCTTTCTTGGGTTTCTTGCAATTCTGTGCAAGATGTTCAGTAATATTACAGTTGTAGCACTTTCATGTTTCTCAGCAGCTCAAAGACTTCTCTCTTGAGAACTGTTTCTTTTTTTGTGATGCTCTTTTCAGTCTTTGCACTGAAGATTGATCTTGTTTCATTGTGTTGAGATTCATGAGATCTGAGTAATGTCATCTTTGATTGTCTCTATTGGCTCAATCTGTTCATTCTTGATGTTAATAGTCTCTTTTTTCCATCTGTCATTCTCATTGACAATCATCTATCATGATTGTCTTGTTAATAAGTTCTTGCAGGTTCTCTGATCTGTTGCTTTGTGCAATCTTGTTCTTGATAGATTCTTTCAAGTTTCAATAGTAAGTTGATGCTAACTGATTCAGGTTCCATTGCATAAGCACTGCAATCTGTTGAAACTCTGTCACATACTTGACTGTGAATTCTTCTTGTCATAATGTGTGAATCTTTTGTTCTGTTGCACATTTCTCATCAACTATCTCAAAGATTCTTCTCAGCTCTTCTTTGAACTGCATTCAGTTTTCTATGCAAGATGTATTTCATTCTTAATTGAGAATGCTCTTAACCATGAACTTGTTGAGCTGTGATTTGATTCAATCAAATGCTGTGTTCTTCATGTAGAATGTTGTGAATAAGACTCTGTTGACATTGCTTTCAAACTTCTTCTGATTGAAGTCAACATACAGGTCAATTTGAGCAAGAAATTGTCTCAGATTTCATTAATCTTCTGTAAAGTTCTCTGAAGTCTTGACTTTGAGTACTTTGTGATCAACATTGACTATCTTTGTCAGTTCAATGCTCTGCAACACATCATCTGAGATTGATTCTTTGAATGACATTCTTTATATTGTGAGGGTGTTCAAAGTGTTACATTCCAACTGAGATTCCTTGGTTATAGAGCTAAGATTTTGTGCTTTGTGATATAAAGATCCAAAGATTCTAGGTAAACAGTAGCTTTGTATTGTGTAACTAGATGAGTTGAACACAATCAATTTCATAAGAAAATCAATCCTACTATATAGAAACAGACACACTGACACACTTGATGTTTCAGTGTTCTGATGTGTTTTCAGGCACATGTTCACAAGAAAATGCTTGGTGTTTTATCATTTTGTGCTTGAAGTTACACCACCTCAGATGTACTTCTCATCTCACTGTTTCTTTCTAGAATATGGTCATAACATCTTGATTCATATTCAATGATCATTATTTTGTCTTTGAGACATCACTAGCTTCTTATTCTTTAATCTTGTCAAGAAAGCTCTTCATTTTTTGACTCACTTAATTGTTCAGCTCATCTTCAGAGTTCTTAAAATCACTTTGATTCTTTTTTGATCATAAAATTTGCATATTTTAGACTGTGCTGCTCAATATATCTTTTCAGATGTAGTCAGAGTTCATACTGATTGTACTTCATCTGCAACTGACTCTCAAAGACTTTTACTCTTTGCAGAAATTCAAATGATATATATTCTTCACTGAAGATTCATCTGTCTCTATTTTGTGTGATATATTCTTCAGATAAGTGTATTTCAATTTTGTGACTCTTTGTTTTTTAAACAAGAGATTTTGACAATACTGCATCATTACTGTTGAGATATTCATCTTTAACAGCTATCATCAGCTCTTTTAACTGATCATATGTCTTTTGTTCTTTCATACTCTTGTATTATGCTTTTCATTTTCAAGCTTGCATCTCTTGCTCAAGCTCTTACTTCTTGAATTGAAGCTTTTTGTTCTTTAACACTCAGCATTGATTCTCAAAGTGCTGATATGCTGTCTTCAGTCTTATATTGACTTCTTATTCATTGATTTCTTTTTGATTTACATTCAAATTCAGTGCTTGTCAGATGCTATCACTGTAGTTTTTTTCTATCTGAGTTTCTTGAGTATCAGTCTCTTTGATCTCAGCATTAAGAATATTTTTCTTGATATGTTCTTTTGTAAGAATAACTAATTCTTTCTCATAATTTGATCAATTTATTGTGTTATGTCTGTCTCTGATATCTTTGCTGTACAGCTTTTGAGAATATCATTTGACTTTATTTTTTGTGTTCATGTGTACTTTACACATGTCATTGTAGCAGATTGTTCAGCTGAGAATATTGTGCATTATACATGTATTTTTCTTGACTGTCACTGCAATATTTTTTCTTTTCATTCAAGATCTGTTACACTCTCAGACAAGATGTTCAGATTTTCTGCAGTTGTAATACATTTATATTTTGTTTTGTGATGTTATCTGAGACTTAGTGAATCACTCTGACTGATGTTCATACTTTATTCATTTAGTCTTTCATGACTTCTGACAGCACTTCTCAATTATATTAAGATTTATAGAGTCTGTCTCTCTATGTCTTATTGATAAAATATATTGCTTAATTCACAGTCAGAAGCTTTCTTCTTGATCTTTTATTATAGATGACATTCAATATTCTTTTTATTTCATCTGTTGTTCTTACTGATGACTATCAATATTAATACTCAAATTAATTTTTCTCTGAAGATTGTCTGATTGTTCTGCTCAGACTATTTTGTCTTTGATGAACTTTCTTAATTCACAATAATACTGATAAATGAGTGCTTCATCATTTTATCTGATAAGTATTGCTAATCACTGAAACTCTGTGATGTATATTGCTGCTGATTTACTCTGTTGCAAGATGTAAACTTATTTCTTTGCTGCTTTCTCTTCATCAATTATCTTGAAGACTTTTCTTAACTTTTTCTTAAATCATGCATAGTCATTAAACATAGACTTCACATCTGTGTTGCATTCTTTGTATCTCTTCTCTAAAAACTTATACAGCTTGAGATTAACTCAATTAAAGACTGCATTTACAAGATAGATCATTGCAAACAGTGTCTTTTCTTGATCAATTTGAAACTTCAGTTGATTGAATTCAATGTACAGATCAAGTTTAATCACAAAGACTTGCAACTTTTCTCATTCTTCATCAAAAATATTCAATATCTGTATTTTAGATGCACTCAGAGATAGTTGTATTATCTGAGCTGACATCATCACTGATTATGCTGTCATTCTATTTGAAGTAAATGATAAAGATGAGTTTGTCTGAACTTATTTCAAAAATAAGATTGAGATGTTTTTCTGTGTGTCAGACATCATACTTGTTATATTGTAAGAGTATTCAAAGTGTAATGTTCTAATCTGAGCTTTCTCAGATATGTAGAATTAAAAATTTGTGCTTATTGATATAATGACTGATCTGAAATGATTCTGATCTTTAACTCTTAGATAGTTATTTAAGTTGAATATGATTTTTTTCACAAGAAAAATGATTGTAACTATATACTGAGTCTGCTCACTGATCTTGTTGTTGAGCTTGTTGAGATGACTTGTTTATGCAACTCATTGAGCTTGCTCATCAAGCTCATCATCAAGCATATTGAAGTATCACATGACTGCTGTTTAAATATTCTCTAAATATACACTTCTCATGAGTATGCATCAGTCTGCTCTAAGTTCATTCTGACTTGATCATAATACTTATTTACATAATGAATTTGATTTAGATGCAAAATTTTTCTTTTGTAATCATGTGTGATCTGAATATTAAGAATTTTCTGTGTCTCTTTTAAATTTTTAACTTTGAACACTTCAGTAATGTAATATTCTAATCTAAGCTTTCTTGAATATGTAGAACTAAGAGTTTGTGCTTATTGATATAACAGCTGATCTGAAATGGTTCTGGTCTTTAACTCTTAGATGATTACTTAAGTTGAACATGATTCTTTTCATAAGAAAAATGATTATGACTATATACTGAGTCTGCTCACTGGTCTCATCATTGAGTTCATTGAGGTAACTCACTCATGCAACTCATTGAGCTTGCTTGTCAAGCTCATCATTGAGCATGTTGAGATGTCATGTGACTGCTGTCTAAATATCTTCTGAATATATGTCTTTCACATGTATGCATCAGTTCACTTTAAGTTCATTCTGACTTGATCATAACACTATTTTCTTCTTCTCAGGTGCTAGTTCTCTAGAATTTATATAAGTGAGAATATTCACATTGTCTATCATCAGTGATGATGCTTTCTAAAAATTCAAATTGTCTAAGAATTGCAAAGAAAATTCAGATTGATGACATGCTTGTTTTATTTTCTTGTGACTATTGTGTCTGTCACAACATCAATTGTTTTGTAATGAAATCTTGACTGAAATGCAATAAGTATACTTGTCATGATCACCTGTGTATCAGTGTATTGTGAAAGTCTCTCAATAGAACTTGTCTTTTGCTTTAAAAGAAAATAAGTAAAGCAAATGACAAATTGACAGTCAAGTACACTGAGCTTGCTGCACTTTTCTTGAAAGTCATACATCTTCAGAAAATACTGAATCAAATAAATTGCTGTGCTTTACAGAAGACTGACTGTTTTGTTGCTGAACTTGATAGTGATAATGATGAAACTGAGAATGAAGATTCTCAAACAATGTCACAATTTATTGACTTGATGTTGTCATTCTTCTGAGCTAATATTGACTTTTTTTCTCAAAACATTGAAGTGTTCTCATGCAGTTCTTGAAATTCTCTTTGAGTTCTCAGATATTTTCTGAGATGTTATAATCTTTTTATTTGATGAAATAATGAACTTTCTCACTAATCATTCTCTTCTCTAGAATGTTCTTGACTTTATATTCTTCTTTGAGTTTGACAGGTGTTTTAGTGGTTTGAAGTGATATGAATTGATTGCAATGTTGTAACATGAATGCATGAAATATTGAGTGTATTCTCATTTTCTTGAGTAAGTCTAGCTCATAACTTAATTCTTTGATGTTTTATATGATTCTGAATAATTCTATATTCTTGTTTTTTAGCTTCTTGCTTCTCTCTTTAGTCTTTATATTGTTTGTTCTTAAGTATATCTTGTCTTCTTCTTCAAATGATTTTGTTTCTGTCATTTGTTCTGTCTGCTGTTCAATTTATCTTGTTAGATCTTGATGCAGTTTCTTCATTTGAGTGATATCTAAAATCACTTTTTGACTCTGTGATTCATGTTCTTTGAGATTTCATCATATCTTTGAGTTGTAGTCATAGTTCACATTGAAAGATGTCTCTTTCATGATCTCATTTCTTGCATTGTTGTATGCAAACTATGCTGTTGACAACAGTTATACTTAGTTGTTCTGACTCTTGTTGACATAGTGTCTCAAGTATGTTTTTACTGTCTGATTCATTCATTTGCTTTGTCTGTCTGTCTGTGAGTGATATGTCATCAATATTTTGTGTTTTATCTTGAGTTCTGCTGTGAGCATTTTTCAAAATTTGCTTAAAAACAGTTTGTCTCTGTCTGTGATAAATTTCTTTGATAGTCTATGATTGTTAATCAATTCTTGTAGTATGATGTATGTCAATACTGATGTTGTTGCAGTTTCTTTGAATGAAATAAACATTGTGTACTTGATCAATCTATTCACTATGATTAATATACTGTTGAATCTTATTTTTCATGCTGAGTTCTTTGACAATGATAGCTTCATAATGAAGTTCATAATAACTGACTTTCATGATGCATTTAATGTGTCTAGTTGTGTTGTTTCATTGTATTGTTTATCTTAATTGATCTTGTTTCTTTGACATGAGTCATACACAGTGATCATTTTGATGACTCAATTTCTAAAATTGCTAATGTTGTGTCTTCTCTGCACTAAATTCTCAGTGTATTTGATTTTTAAATGTTCATCAGTTCTGCTGTAGTGACACATTTCAATGAGTTTTTTGTCTGTTAAGAAAGCTTGCTTCATCTTGTATGTTGCTGCTAAGTCTTTTGTGAGAACTTTTCTGTCATTTTTGCTTAGAATTTTAGCATGTATTGTCTGTACATCTTCATGATTGAGTTGTCTACTTAAGACATCTGCTTCATCATTCTCATTATTTTTTTTATAATGAATTTGAAATTAATAATCTGCTAACTGCTCTGCTCAACAAATCTGTCATTGATTGAGTTGTTTTGTTGTTGCAAAGTTTCTCAGATTCTTGTGATCTGTGTAGATTTGAATTGACTTGCTTATCTTTGTAAGATAAGATCTTCAGTCTTGTAGTGCTTTAACTATTGCAAGAAGTTTCTTATCATGAATCTCATATCTTTTCTCAGATTCTGATAACTTTCTAAATTGATATGTTACAAATCTCTGCTGTTCATTTTCAATCTGATACAAACATGCTTTCATTGTGAAATTTGAAGCATCAGTTTTCAGTGTTTTTTTGCATGCTGAATTGAGTATTCTCAGATGTGCTGTTTCACTAAAACTTTTCTTTAATACATGAAATGCATTCTTCTGCTTCTGATCTCAATGTTATTCTTTGCTTTTGTGCATCAAATGTGTCAGTGATTCTGCAATTCTTACATAGTTTAATACAAACTTTCAATAATAGTTTGTTAATTCTAGAAAGATCTGTACTTTCTTGATTCATTTTGATGTTAATCAGTTTCTGACTGCTTCTGTCTTTTTTGAATTCTTCTTAATTTGTTTAGATTGAATCACATAGTCTAGAAACTCAACTTTCTTGATTTTGAATCTGCTTTTTGATTTTTTCATGTACAAGACTCTCTTGTTAAACTTTGCTAATATCTTGCACATGTGTCTGTGATGTTTCTCAAGATCTTTTGAGTATATTAGAATATTATCAAGATATGTGATCATAAAATCATTGAGATATTCTTTCAATATATCATTGATCAATCTCTGAAAGATGACTGATGCATTTTTTAATTTAAATGACATGACAGTATACTCATAGTGTTCATATCTCATTCAAAATGCTGTTTTTCATTCTTCATCTTCTTTCATTCTAACTTGATAGTAGGTGTTCTTAAGATCTAAGCTCATGAATCACTTAGTCTTGCTCAATTGATCTTGCAATTCTTCTATTAATGATAGAGAATAACTATCTCAATAAGTTATCTCATTGAGTTATCTGTAATCAACACATAGTTATTTTTTGTCATTCTTCTTTGATACAAACAGAATTGAATATTCTGTTGATGATTTTAATGATTTGATAAATTCTTTCTTGAGATTCTTGTCAAGATAAGTTCTAACTTTCTTGAGCTGGTTTTTGCTCATTGAGTATAATGATATTCACTTAAGTTGCTTCTCATTCAATAGTGATATTTTGTGATCTCATGACTTATACTCTGGTAAGCTCATTTCTGGTTGTTTGAAAATCTTGTATGTGTTTTTGATTGCACATATTTCTTTTGTAACTCAGTCAATCTTTGAATTTCTTTTGCATAATCAGAGCATTTCTAGCACTGTGTTGTATTCAATCAATTTCATAACATCAAACATAATCTCTTGTGAGTTTTCAAGAATCAAGACTTTCACACAGATTTTCTCATTGATTCTTTCAATGACTTCATTTGTCATTTGTATGTTGAATGAACAGCACACTCACCATATCTCTAGTTCTAACATATTGACTGTTTTTTGATTCATAATGTTAATGTTTGCTTCAGAATTCATCAATGTGTTGACATAATGTTCATTGATTATGATCTTGATTCATATTTAATGATCATTGTCTTGTCTTTGAGACATCACTAGCTCTTTATTCTCTAGTCTTGTTGAGAAAACTTTTTGTTTTTTGACTCACTTGATTGTTCAGCTCATCTTCAAAGCTCTTTAAATCATTTGAGTTTTCTTCTGATCATGAGATTCATATACTTTAGACTGTACTGCTCAATGTGTCTCTTTAAGTGTAGTCAGAGTTCATACTGATTGTACTTCATCTGCAACTGACTCTCAAAGACTCTTACTCTTTGTAGAAATTTCAGTGATATATATTCTTCACTGAAGATTCATCTGTCTTCATTCTGCATGATATACTCTTCAGATAAGTGTATCTTGACTTTGTAACTCTTAATTTTTCACACAAGAAGTTCTGACATTGATTTCTTCATGATCATTTGTATGTTTCTCATTAGATCATCAAATTTCTTGCATATTTCTGCTTTCTGATTTCAAGTCTCTTGCTTTTTCTTCTGTATCATATTGTAATCTGATGTCATTTTTCTTTGAGCACTTAGATTCTTTTTGATTTTCACTTGATACTTTCTTGAGAGTTCTGCCTCAACATTGTTCAAACTTTCTTTTGTGAGTGTATTGCTATTAAAAAATATTCAAGATTCATCAATCTGAAATTCATGATCATCAGTTTCTTCAATGTCATCTTCAAGAGCATTGTCTTCTTTCTCAGCATCAAGAATTCTTTTCTTGATAAGAATAGCTAATTCTCTTTTGTAGACTGATTTATTGCATTTGTTTTTGTCTTTTTTTCTAGACTTCTGTGAATATCATTTGACTCTGTCTTTTGTGCTCATGTGTACTCTGCATATGTCATTGTAACAGACTGTTCAGCTGAGAATGTCATGCACTATGTGTGTATTCTTCTTGACTGTCACTGCAACATTTTTTTCTTTCATTCAAGATCTATTGCATTCTTGAGCAAGATGTTCAGATTTTTCACAGTTGTAATACATTCACATCTTGTTTCACAGTGTCATCTAAGACTTAGTGAACTACTCTGACTAATGTTCATACTTCATTCATTTAGTCTTTCATGACTTCTGATAATGCTTCTCAATTGCATTGAGATTTATAGAGTTTGTTCTTCTATGTCTTATCAATGAAACATATTGCTTAATTCACAGTCAAGAGCTTTTTTCTTGACCTTCTATCATAGATGGCATTCAATATTCTTTTTGTTTCATTTGTTGTTTTCATTGATGACTATCAATACTAATACTCAGATTGATCATTCTCTGAAGATTGTCTGATCATTTTGCTTGAGTTATTTTGTCTTTAATGAACTTTCTCAACTCACAATAGTACTGATAGATGAGTGCTTCATTGTTTCATCTAATAAGTATCACTAATTGCTGAAATTCTGTAATGTACACTGCTGTCAATTCACTCTGTCACAAGATATGAACTTATTTCTCTGCTGCTCTCTCTTCATCAATCACTCTGAAGACTTTTCTGAGTTTTTTCTTAAATTAAGAATAGTCATTGAACATAGACTCTGTGTCAGCATTGCACTTCTTGTACTTCTTTTCTAAGAACTCATGCAGCTTGAAGTCAACTCAATCAAAGACTGCATTCACAAGATAGATCATCACAAACAATGTTTTCTTCTGATTGATCTAAAACTTCAGTTGATTGAATTCAATATATAGATTGAGCTTTGCCACAAAGACTTGCAGTTTTTCTCATTCTTCATCAAAGATATTTAATATCTGTATCTTGAGTGCACTCAGAAGTAGTTATATTGTCTGAACTGATATTATCACTGATTGTGTCATTATTCTATCTGAAGTAAATGATAGAGATGAGTTTGTCTGAACTTATCTCAAAAACAAGATTGAGATGTTCTTCTGTGTGTCAGACATCATACTCATTATATTGTAAGAGTGTTCAAAGTGTAACATTCTAATCTAAGCTTTCTTGAGTATGTAGAACTAAGAATTTGTGCTTATTGATATAATAACTGGTCTGAAACAGTTCTGATCTTTAACTCTTAGATGATTATTTAAGTTGAACATGATTTTTTTTATAAGAGAAATAATTGTGACTATATACTGAGTCTGCTTGCTGACCTCACTGTTGAGTTCATTAAGATGACTTACTCATGCAATCTGTTGAGCTTGCTTGTCAAGCTTGCTGTCAAGCATGTTGAGATATCACATGACTGCTGTCTAAATATTTTCTAAATATATGTCTTTCACATGTATGCATCAGTTTGTTCTAAGCTCATTCTGACTTGATCATAACAAGTAAGAACTTACTTAAATCAGAAAATATGTAATAGATTTACTGAAGTCACAATGATGTCATTTACATAAAGAAGCAGCATAATTCTTTTAATACTGTGAATTAAAAAACAAGAATCTTCATTACTTTGATGAAAGTATAATTTCTTTAGTTTATTAACATATTGCTTATATTAATTTTGTGTGATCTGCTTAAAATTATAAAGACTGTGCAGTATGTGTAATGTACAATTAAATGCAACTTTGATTTTAAGAGAAACTGTTATGTAGATAATTTTTTTGAGAAAAAATTTTGTGAAAATATTGTTGACATTTATCTGATGACACTTCAAATTCTTAAGTGCAATGATGATTAAAAAAATTCAAAAAATATTGAACTTAATATGAAAAAAAAGATGTTTTTATAATCAATGTTATACATTTAAGAAATTTCTCTTATCACAACTTTTATTTCAAATTTGTTCAGAAATTCATCAGTGTTCAGCTTGAACTTAAATATTTATTTGTTTATTATAATATTTGCATTCTTTGACAACACAACTTCTTCTCAGATTTCATTTGCTGTCAAGACTGTTAATTTTACATGAATGACATTTTTTTACATCTTTTTTCAAATTGAATCTCTCACTGCTTCAACATAGATAATAAAAGTAAAAATGTTAAATTTAATGTTATTATAATTTTCTTTATCTGCTGTGAAAATAATTAATATCAACATGGTTTTTGATATTTTGAACAAGAACTCATTTAAGTTTTGCTCATTGTTGTTATTGTCTCACTTTCTCTTTAAAATTTCAACACACAAAAATATTCTGACTTTCTCAGTCAAAATGTTCTCTACTGATTTGTCTGCTTTATTGATGAGAATCTTAACATGTAAAAATTACTTAATCTCACTTTATTCATTTGTCTATAATCTGTTTAAATTAATCACAGTCAATTTATTTACTGCACTGATGTTTAACACAGATGTGTTGAGATTGACTGCAGTTAATTTTGACATTTTTTCACTGTTTAAACTTATGAATTCAGATCTATAAGCTGAGTCAATGTTGTTTGCAAATAATTTTGATGAAATTATGAGTGTAGATGAGTCTGCATTGTCTGTTGTTTTCTTTGTGAATTTCACAGTAATTATTTTCTTTTATGAGTGTTCAACTGATCTTCACTTCAACAGAGTGTTTAATGTTTATTTTTACAGCTTAAAATCAATACTGTTTTTCTTTTCATTCTCAGTGAACTTAACAGCATAATTTTTAATGACTTGCTTAAGATCTGAAACTTAAAGCAGATACTGCTTTGTGATTTTTTTTACATAGTTCATAAAGATTTTTATTCATTTTCAATTCATAAACTTATTCTGTCTGTCTTTCAGCAGAGATTTGAGATCAATGTAGATGTAGTATTTGCATTTTTACATATGAATGTAATCAATGAATAATTTCTCATCAATAAAAGTCTCTTTCAAAGTTGTTTGCTTGTTGTTAATTAAAAAATCAGTTGTTGTTTAATTGCAAAAATAAACATCTGTTCATGCTGTCTTCATTTAAAATTTTATTAAAAGTTCAGTTTCTTTAATTATTGTGTGCACTGAGTTTTCAGTAATTCAAATTACTTTTTTGACAATACTGTTCTGAATGAACATGTAAAACATAGTGTATTGCAGTATGATGTTAAAAAACTTGCATCAATCATTAAAAGTAATTCTGAACTCAGTGACATTATTACTTTATACAGTCAGAACTTTTGTGTTGCTCTGAAGCTGTCAGAAGTGCAATACTCATGATGAGAAGTTAAGTTCTCAGTAGTGTTCTACTGAGCTCAATGTCATATAGTAAATAGTATGTAAACTGAAGTTGTAACTATCTAGATCAAGAGTATAAGTGTAAGTCTGTTGTTGTTTTACTCTAGTTACTGTGTGAAATATATATAAGATCTAAGTAAATAAACTAAAGTATAATCATAACAAAAGCTCAACTTTTAATTGTTACTTTTGCAGTTTCTGTGAAGTGTTGTCATGATGCTTCAGTGATATAATTCATGTTTTTTGCAAATGATTATTCACAATCTTCAGAAAGTACTGAAATTCAGTAAATAATAGAGACAGAAAATTACATATATTAATAAAGATTAAAACAAGAATGTTGATTTTTTGCTTACTCACAGTGTGTTTTTGCTGATTAACAAACTTAATGTTAGCACAAATCTCACATATATTCTTCTTGTTCTCAGCAATAAAAATTAACTTCTTAAAAGTTATAATCTTGTGAAAATTGCAGAGCTTTGTAAAGTTAAGATTAGTGAATTGCTGATGTTACAACTTGTAAATTTTAATTTTTTCATTCAAGAACACAGTTTCAGTGAAGTCTATGACACAATTTACAGTTAAAACTTGTAAATCTGAATCTGTGAATTTGCATTCAGTATTGTAACTAAAAGAATAATTTCTGAATTGAATAATATGTGTATAACAGTCATTAGAGCAAATTTGTTTAAACTTTTTGCAATGTATTTAACTATATAAACATCATCTTGCTCAGATGCTTCTATCATAATGTTATTATGTTTATTTTGCATATAGAAATTGTGTTGATCAAAATAATTATACAGTTTCATCTTACACATTCACTTTTCTGACAGAAGATTGATCTCAAGTTTAAATATATAAAATGTAAAACTTAAATCAACAAAGTTTTCAGATTCATTCTGTATGACTGTTACTTTATAATAATAAAAGTATAATTATTTTTTTATAATTTTAATTCATCAATGTCTTATGTGTATTAGAGAACTACTGAAGAGTTAAAGTTAATTAGTTATGTATGATAAAGATTCAAAGTCAGTAACTCATTTAAAATTATTTATAAGATGTTCAGTTTCTTTAAATAAGACAGTAATTTCTTCATTAATTTTCTTCTTCATGTTAAATTTCAATGAAAATAAGTTGTTATCTTTCTTGATCTCTGTCTTTATATTAAAAGTTTTATGCTTTTTTTTTGTATTTAAACTCTGACTTGTCTTTATGTTAATGCAAGTTGTCTGTAGTCAACTTAATTAATTTTATGATTGATTTGATTATAATTAAGTTAACTCACTTCTTTAACTTAACATGTTTATGAACAGAGAAAAAATATTTACAATCTTAAACATAATAAGTATTGTTGCACAGAAGACATTTAAATTGCTTTTAATAAAGAAAATGATTGTTATTAAAGCTTGAAGATCTTTAATAATGATATTTTATATTGTGAATATATGAATGTGCTGAATCTCACTCTTTTTTGTGTTAATCTGCTTATATAACAATTTTTGCAGTTTTTAGCTGTATTTTCTTCTTCTGAAGTTTCTGTAGATTTTTTTTGATGTTTAAAATATTTTAAATATTAATTACATTATAAATCATTATATAATTCTTCAACAGTATCTGAAGTAGTATCTGAAACTGCTGCTTTAGTTTGAACAAATTAGTTATATTAAATTGAGTTGCAGCAATCTTTCTGTCAAGCTTGTTGAGATGAGTTTATATTTCATTAATGAATATATTCACTGACATTTTATATTCAATGAACTTCATCAAATATTGTTTTTCAGTAGTCTGCAGCTTCTTTTTGTACTTAAATTTCAGAGTATTTCAAACATTTTTTATATTAATTTTGTCTGTTAAGTATTCTTAATTATCTGCACTGATATAAATAATAAATCAATATAAAATTTTAATGTTGATCTTCTGACTTTTGAAGTCAAAATTACTTAAAAAAAAGAAGAAACTGCTGACAGATGTGTTGATGATGAAGATTTCAATGATAAATTATAAATATTCATTTATCAGTCATTTATTTATAAAAATGAATCATTGATTACAGTTCTCTCAAGTAAGAACTGAGATGAGTTGTTGCTTTGTGAAAAAGTTGTCAAAGTTTATAATGTAGTTTGTGATGATAGTTGACACATAATATAAAAAATAATAATAAGAATATAATTAGTGAATCAGAATATAATAAGTGAATAAGATAAAGAAAAAATGTGTTAAATGTCTTTCTTTAATAAAGACAGTAGATAGATGTTTATTTATTTTGTTGACTTGTAGTAAATTGTTGAGAATATATGCTTGTTTTGCTCAATTGTTTGAGCTCTGTATTAAGTTGTTGAAAGTTTTGTTTTATTTAAATTTTTAAGCTCTGTATTGAGTGTTGAGAGTGTTTGTTTTGCTTAATCATTTAAGTCTCATAATAAAGCTGTCAAGACACTAAAAGTATGCACTTTCTCTAAGAAGTTTCTTGCTAATTTGAGCTTATAATTTATTGAATTTAGTGAAAGATCTAAAGAATACTTGTGCTATACTGTCTATTTAGTGAATATATATTGTTGAAGTTGACTGCAGTCAATATGAGTTGATTATCTTGATTGTGATTGACATGAGTGTTTTTTTGTGTCTAATTGTTACAGTTATACAAAACATAAAGACAGTAGATAACTTCTGATACTAGTACTAACTAAAACAATAGTAGCAGTTAGAACATCACACTTCTCAACAAAATGACTATTTTCAGACTTTATGAATCTTGATGCAGTAAAGTAAGATTAATCTTCAATACCAAGATTGAAAGAAGCATTACACAGAAAAAAAAAAATTCTTAAAAGAAAAGTTTTTGAGCAACTGTGAAATCTGAAAGTATTATAACTGTGAAAAATTTAAACACATTGCAGTTAATTACAATCAATCTTAATGAGTAAGAAAGAAAGCTGCTATTAAGATTAAGAAAATAGTGCACAATTAACTTAACTGAACAGCTTACTACAACAATTTATGCTAAATACATATAAACAATAAAAACAGAGTTGAATGATGTTCACAGAAGTTTAAAAAAGAAAACAAAGACAAATATAACAAATCAATTTACAAGAAAGAATTAGTTATTCTTATCAAGAAAGAAGATCTTGATGTTAAGAAAGAAAACAATGTTTTTAAAGATGACATTAAAGAGATTGAGAATCACAAATCTTAAATTGATGAATTTTAAGTATTTTTCAACAACAATACATGTGCAGAAGAAAGTTCAGACAAAGTTAAAAAAGAACTTTTAAAGAAATATCAAATTAAAATCAGTAAAAATCTAAATAATTAAGTCAGAGCAGCACAGTACAGCAGAACAATGTTAAAGAAAAAATTCAGAAAAGTGTAAGTTCAAGAACAGAAAGTAAAGACATACACAAATTTTAGTGATCTGATAAAAAAAATATAAATGATCACTGAAAATGAACTGATATCTGAATCTCTTGTGTGAAAAACAAAGAGTTACAAAATTAAGATAAACTTATCTGAAAAATATGTTACATTAAAAGACAGAAGATAAATTTTCAATGAAGAATATATGTTATCTGAATTTCTGCAAAGAGTAAAAGTCTTTGAGAGTTAATTGCAAATAAAATATAATCAGTATAAATTTTGATTACATTTGAAGAGATACATTGAGTAGCACAGTTTAGAGTATGTAAACTTTATGATTAAAAGAAAATTCAGATGATTTCAAGAACTATGAAGATGAGTTGAGTGATTAAATGAGTCAAAAAATGAAGAGCTTTCTTGATGAGACTAAAGATCAAGAAGCTAGTGATATCTCAAAGAAAAAACAATGATCATTAAATATAAATCACAATTGCAATTAATGAACATTAGATCAACATATTGATGAATTTTGAAGTAGATAGTAACATTATGAACTGCAAAATAGTCAATATGTTAGAATTGAAAACATGATGAGTATGTCATTTATTTAACATACAAATGATAAATGAAATCATTGAAAGAATTGAAGAGAAAATCTATGTGAAAGTCTTATTTCTTGAAAATTCACAAAAAATAACATTTAACATTGCAGAATCAATCAGATATAATGTAATGTTAAAGATATTTTAATTATGTAAAAAGAACTTTAGAATTGATTGAGTCATCAAAGAAATATATACAGTCAAAAACACATACAAGGTTTTAAATCAATCAGAAATGAGCTTATTAGAATATAAATTGTGAAATCACAAGATACTGTTATTGAATGAAAAGTAATTTAAGTGAATACTGTTATACTCAATGAGCAAGAATCAACTTAAAAAAACAAGAACTTATCTTGACAAAAATCTCAAGAGAAAATTCATAAAATTATTAAAGTCATCAGCAGAATATCTGATTCTATTTGTCTTAAAGAAGAATGATAAAAAATAATCATGTGTTGATTACTGACAACTTAATGAAATAACTCATTAAGATAATTATTCTTTATCATTAATAGAAGAGTTACAAGATCAATTAAACAAGACTAAATAATTCACAAACTTAAATCTTAAGAAGATTTATTACTGAGTAAAAATGAAGAAAGATAAAGAATAAAAAACAGCATTTTGAACAAAATATGAATACTATGAATATATAGTTATGTCATTTAAGTTAAAAAATACTTCAGTCATCTTTCAGAGATTGATCAACAATATATTACAAAAATATTTTAATGATTTTGTAATCACATATTTCAATAATATTCTGATATACTCAGAAGATCTTGAAAAGCATTAAGAATATATGTATAAGATATTGACAAAGCTTAATGAAAGAGCTCTGTACATGAAAAAATTAAAAAGTAGATTTAAGATTAAGAAAATTAAATTTTTAAACTATGTAATTCAATCTGAACAAATTAAGAAGAATTTTAAGAAAATGAAAGCAGTCAGAAACTGATTAACATTGAGATGAATCAAGAAAGTATAAGTCTTTCTAAAATTAATAAACTATTATTGAAAATTTATATCACAGTATACAAGAATTGCAGAATCACTAACATATCTAATATGCAAGAGTGAAGAATGACATTGAGAAAAGAATTAAGAAGATGCATTTCACACATTAAAGAGAAATCTTAATAAAATGACACATCTAAAAATACTCAATTCAACATGTAAAAAGATACTGAAGATCAATGCTTTAAACTTTACAGTAAAAGCATGTTTATATCAGATTGAAGATAAACAATAAAGATTTATAGTGTATCAATTTAAAAAACTGTCAGAATTCAAGAAAAGATATGAGATTTATGATAAAAAACTTCTTACAATAGTGAAAGCACTGCAGAATTAAAAATCTTATCTTGCAAAAATAAGTAAGTCAATTCAGATCTATACAGATCATAAGAATTTGAGAAACTTTACAATGACAAAGTAATTTAATCAACAACAAGTTCATTGAACAGAACAGTTAACAGACTATGAGTTTCAGATTCATTATAAAAAGAATAATAAAAATAATGAAGTAGATGTTTTAAGCAGATAACTCAATTATGAAAATATATAAATAATATATGCTGAAATTCTGAGTGAAGATGACAAAGAAATTCTTATGAAAGACTTAATAGCAATATACAAGATAGAGTAAACTTTCTTGATAAATGAAGAA
Source organism: Acarospora socialis (assembly GCA_025617375.2). Classification (NCBI taxonomy): domain Eukaryota; kingdom Fungi; phylum Ascomycota; class Lecanoromycetes; order Acarosporales; family Acarosporaceae; genus Acarospora; species Acarospora socialis. The sequence goes on along the minus strand of JAMYGW020000002.1, from coordinate 2,167,061 downwards.
TTCATTAAAATATATCACAATAATAAAATCAGAGAACATCTAGAAGTTAAGTGCACTGAGAATTTAGTGCAAAGAAGATGCAACATTAATGATTTTAGAAATTAAATCACTGAAAATAATTATTGTATGTAACTTATGTCAGAAAAATAAGATCAATTAAAATAAATAACATAATAAAATAACATAACTAAATGCATCAGATGCATCATGAAAGTCAGTTATTATGAACTTCATTACAAAGTTATCATCATCTAAGAACTCAGCATGAAAAATAAAATTTAATAGTATATTGATTATAATGAACAGATTAATCAAGTATATAATGTTCATTTTATTCAAAGAAATAGTAATGACTGTCAAAAGTGAGCACCACAGTGAGCATCACACTTTAGTTACAGCTATTGTGAGTTATATTTCTAACACTTTTTCTAACTCATGATTGTCAACAATGTACTTACATCACTGAGACTCAGCTCTACACAAACAGAATTTGTGTATACAATGTGTGTTAAATCTGCAATTTTTGAACTTACTCTTCACATCTTAAGCAGTCAATAGAGAAGTAGAGAGCAAACTCAAGTCAAATTTTACACAAGTTTCTTGACTAGTCACTGCACTAACTCAGACTCATAATCTGTCAAAAGTAAGCATTACAATGAGCATCACACTTTAGTCACAGTTATCATGAGTTATATTTCTAACAATGACATCAATATTGATATATACAATACTGCAAGAATTGATTAACAATCATGAACTATTAAAAGAGTTCATCATCAACAAAGATAAACTGTTTATGATTAAATTTTGAAAAATACTTACAGCAGAACTCAAAATAAAACATAAAATGTTAACAGTGTATTATTTATAAATGAATGAATAAAGTAAACAAATGAATCAAACAATGAAAATATACTTAAAACACTATGTCAACAAGAATCAGAATGACTGAATACAACTATTGTTAATGATACAGTTTGTGTACAATAATGCAAGAAATAAGATCACAGAAGAAACATCTTTTTATATAAATTATAATTATAATTTAAAGATATGACAAAATTCATAGATATACAGATCATAAAGTCAGAAAGTAATTTTAGATATTGTTTAGTTAAAGAAACTGCATCAAAATTTAATAAAATGACTTGAACAGCAGACAGAACAAATGATAAAAACAAGATTATTTGAAGAAGAAGAGAAGATATACTTAAGAACAAACAACATTTGAATTAAAGAAAAGAGTAAAAAGTTGAAGAATAAAAGCATTGAATTCTTCAAGATCAAGAGAAACATTAAAGAATTAAATTATGAACTTGATTTATCTGAAAAAATGAAAATACACTCAGTATTTCATGCATTCATGCTACAGCACTGCAATCAGTTCATATTACTTCAAATTACAGAAATATCAGTTAAACTCAATAAAGAGTATGAAATTGAGAACATTTTAAAGAAGAAAATGATTAGAGAGAAAGTTTTATTTTATCAAATAAAAAGATTACAATATCTCAGAAAATATTTGAGAATTCAAGAAAAATCTTAAAAACTATGTAAAAATGCTTTGACATTTTAAGAAGAAAATAAGATAGAATCTCAAAAGAATGACAACATTAAATCAATAAACTGTTTTATGTGTTGATCAGCAAGAGAATTTTCTTCACTTTCTGTTTCATCATTATCACTGTTAAGTTCAGCAGCAATGCACTGAATCTTGTAAAAGATTCAAGATTTATATCTGTTTTATTGTTGTGTAAAGATGCAGAATTTTGAAATTCAAATTTTAAAGAATCTCAAGCTGAGCAGCATACTCAGTCTTGATCTTCTTAAGCTGAGACTCAAGCTTCTCATAAACTCAGTTCAACAACTTCAGAAATACTGAAACACAGAAATGATCATGATGAGTGCATTCAGCACACTTAAAGATGTCTGTTATTTGAACACAAAGAATGTCATGATGACAGCAATGCTCACAGACAAGAGAGAAAATGATATCACACTAAGTGATAATTTTTGTGAGCACAAGACAATTTTTGAATTTGTCAAGCATTCTTGATGACAAACAGCAACAAGAATATATACTCTCACTTAAATAAACACTAGAAATTAGATGTCTAAAAAGAAAAAAATAATGTTATGATCATATCAGAAAGAGTATGAGCAGTCTTAGATGTATAATCAATATAGTGTACACACAGACACAGAACAACAGACACAAAGCTTGACAAAGTATGCAATAGTGTCAGAAACACTATCAGGACAAAAGACACAAGAGTGTGTTAGATATGATGAGTGTGTCAATTCTATATAGTAGGATTGATTTTCTTATGAAATTGATCATGTTCAATTCTAGTTATTCAATCAAGCTACTGATTTAACTATCATCTTTTGAACCTTTATATCAACAAGCACAAACCTCTAGCTCTATAACTGAGGAATCTCAGTTGAGACATAACAAAAGTCTGAAAACCCACATCATGTGGCAGAGATTGACTCTTTACACCCTAGCATGTGCCTGTGCTACTGTGAATTACATAATGCAGGAATACATTCTGGCTTTGTGAGGCGGTAGATTACAAGTGTTGTGATTGCAAATATAATGATGCAGATTGTTCACTACTGTGGGATGGAGATAGAAGAGAATGACTGTCCCATGTGCAAATAAGACTTCAAAAGTGAACATGAATGCATGATCCTTACTGTGTCTAGCCCCAAGCATGTCGACGTTGACCTTAACATAAAGAGTATCCTTGAAACACTTTATCTTGATTTCTTCCACCTCAAGCTCCCAAATGAGAGCACGACAACTGCCTAAATCATACTCCTTGTACTCATCGTTCTGCCACTTGGCTCTGAAGTGATATTCAAGCTCTACCTTTGCAACATAAGATTCGCTGTAGGAATTGCTTAGTAAGAGGCAGTCATGGGACTCCTCTAGCGTTAGGCTATATAGGATTCTTGCGTAGTAATAATACTACATCGCCAATCTTCCGGTGAAGTGGTGCGCAATCTTCAAAGAAAACTTGCCAAATTTTGTAAGGGGCCAATTGTTCCAAGGCTCGGTGAAACGGTGTGCGGCCCTGAATTATCGCAAACTTATAAGCTGTTGAAAGCCTTCACCAATAAAACCCTAACGCACAGCGCACGGCCTTTGACCAAGCCTCCGTAATCATCGGCCCCCTGTGGATCTAGTACATGATCAGTTGCGGCGTGCAGGGCAGTTCTGCCGACCCACATTGGGCTGTTGGGGTTGACTTCCCGTATTCTCCATGCTGTGTAGTCAACCGTGGGGCGACGACGAGCTTCCACCTCTACGTGGTGTCGCCTATGAGTACTCAGGATTTTGTCCACCCTGAGGAAACTAAGAAAAGCTTCACTACACCTTCATAGGCCTTCATATATTGAATCACACACCTTCCTCTACCCACCTCGACGACACGTCAAATGGCATGTCAAGGCTACGTGACATATCAATGCCTCCCAATATGACAAAGTCTCAACATGATGCAGACTTCAGTCTCTGAAGTCTCCTGATATGCATGTCTCCATATCAAGCCTGTTCAACGCTTCAAGAGACATCCACATACAGCAGTCACACATCCACTATTATACTCGAAAGCACACCTTTTACGCCACAAAGAGCAGTCACATAACGCCCTCTTTAACACTCTCCTCGACCAGGACAGCCTTCCTCTAATGTGTCATATACCTCGACTGGCCCTACTACAGCCTCAAGTGTCAGCCCTCCGAGTCAGCATCCAATTTAGGACCTATGCCAATGGACCTTTCAAACGCATGACGATCTCCTGTCCCACCGGAGGAGAAGGCACAAAGAAGACAGCTTGGGCTGTGCAACTTCTGTGGAGAAGAAGGACACCAGCAGACCACCTGCTCAAAGTTCAAGTGTTATAACTGTGGCAAGATTGGGCATGGAAAATCCTCCTGTACGCAGCCACGCCAGACATGGCTACAGGAAACTCATATGGGAACTTCAAATGAGGACGATTTGGGAAAAGAATAGGCCCCAGTAGAAGTCGCCGCTGGGGGCCTAATGTCAGTATCTCAGCATATGCAATTGAGGAAGATTGACTCGACAGTGAACATCTAGTTATACCGATCAAACTCTCTCACGGCACACACTCTGTGCACACTTATGCTTTGATTGATACTGGTGCATCTGCCCTTGCTTTTATTGATTCTCGATTTGTGAACTCTAGTTCCCTTTGGTCCTGGGGTTCCGAACCCCTAGTCTCGTCGTAGGTCCTCACATTTATGTTCTTAATCTGTGTTACTGACCTCTTGACTGCTAAAGATATTGTTCATTTCTTCAAGAGTAAGATGTTTGGTCTCAGGGACACATAACCAAATAAAAACAGCTCCCTGCCAAGTATTAGCATTGGTTGGGAGAAGTGCCAATTTAAACTCCTACTATGAATGTCAGAACCCCGAAGAAGACAAAGGTTCCTACCAGTAGGACGAAGATATTAGCATGATTTTTCTCATGGGCTGGGAAATGTTGTAAGATAAAGACCGAAGACATACCCCACTGCAGAGTTTTAATCATATCAGGCGTCACCTGCCCAATGATGAAGTTGTTCATCCAATTTGAAGAGGCCGCAAGGGCAACTCCATACGGTCGTGTGCTGAGCGGCCATATCTCGGCCATGAGAATCCACGGAACAGGCCCCCAGGACCATCCAAAATGAGCAGCAAACAACCAGACTACAAAAACTTAGTAGAGGTCATTGAAGTATGAAACTTCACAGAGGTACTTTACCCATAGCTACAGCTGCCCAGCCTGCGGCTCTGTGGGTTGCCCACTGATTCTCATTCTTGGCGAATATGACAGCGACAATGATGTGGCAGGTACCCATGGCGACGGCCCCGACGATCAGAACTGGCTTGCGTCCGAATTTATCGACGTAGAGAAGCGCGGGAATCGTTGCGCAGAACAACACGACCCCAAAAACACCTGTAGCTAGAAGACTGGTTGTGTTCCCGCTTAGACCGAGACCACCAAATATCTGGGGAGCATAATATCTGCGCAATTAGCAATGAACGAACAACCCTTGTGACGTCCAACGCATTTAGCATACGCCAATGGAAAGGGTCACACTTGATGAGAGCAATAATACTCGTTTGACAATAAAAGAAGCTGGAAACAAAGAGCACTTCTGACCCTGAAAATCCTGCTTACATTATTGCGTTGATACCTGCCCATTGTTGAAAGAACATGATGCTATTATCTGATAGTGAGCATGGCTACAACGGGTTGGGCAGGTAGCTCACACAGTGGTAACTACAACTCGGCGGAACATTGATTTAGTACGGAATAGCGAACCTATCGCAACCCACTGTCTTGTAGGCACGTTAGTAAAACCACTAAAGTGAACGGAGATCACTTACAGCTTGAAAGTATTCCACGCTGTAAGCTCACTTAAAGTTGGAAAGTTTTCCGCTGTGGTTCGTTTCTCAAACGTGGACTGAGCTTGGATTTCAAGAAATTCGGCTTCGATCAACTCGTTTTCTGGAGGGACTCCTCGCAATTGAGCTAGAACTTTGCGGGCTTCATCTCCACGTTCATGATGTACAAGCCAGCGCGGAGAGAAGGGCTTTCGATTAGTTGACACAGTACGTCGAACAGCGAGAGGATGATAGACCTACCATAAAGACCATACCCACTAGGAGCACCATAGCAGGAATTAACTGCAGCGACAGGGGCACAACCCAAGCAGCATCGCTCTGTGCAGCACCATATCCACCAATGTTATTAGTCCCATAGTCGATCCAGAAGCTGACAAGAATACCGAATTCGATAGCTAATTGTTGCAGACCAACCAGGAGGCCCCGAACCTCTCGAGGTGCGCATTCTGCAATATACATAGGAACAACAGCTGACAATGAACCGATTGCGAACCCGGTAATGAATCGACCGCCAAGGATGAACGAATGGCCTGAGGGTAGCACCCCAAGGCACTGAACTACTACACCAAGGCAGAACACTGCTGTGTTCACGACTATGGTGTATTTGCGGGAGATGCTCTCAGCCAAGAATCCCGAAAATAGAGTTCCGAACCAGGCACCAAGTGGAAGAGTAGAAGTCAACCATCCCTTCTGGGTCTGATCAGATTCCCACTCGCCCATGTGTTGCTCGAAATTATTCATAGCCAGGACACCGCCGAAAACACCTTGGTTGAAACCATACAGAAAGCCACCTAGAGACGGTTAGAAAATTTATGATGGGCCTTTGCGAAAGACCTGACCAATGCATGCAAACGCAGCAATTCTGAAGACGCGGATGTTTCTGATTAATGCTGTTGGCCCAGAAACCAGAGGGGTGGAGCGCGGTGTTGCTGTGACATGGTCAAGGTCAGAAGGCTCTGAAGTGTATCGTCAGTAGCAGGAATTAGAACAATCTTGTAAGTAACATACCTGACTTGACAGTTGCCATATTTCACTGTTAGTTGAAGTAATGAATTTGCCGAATGATATGTTCTTAGAAAGAGACCTCGAGCTTGCAACAAAAGCAGTGGAGGCAACAGTTCAGCATTTAAGAACCCGGAATTCAACAACGTATAATGTACTATAGCCGCCAGTAATACAGCGCTGATTTTCGGGAAAACAAGAAGGCTCTTACATTTACACCAGTGTCAGAAGCAGCATAATGTACAAGGCAAAGAGACATACCTACGTGTCGATCAAACACCAAAAGACATGAGGTCACAAACACATCTATCACTTGGTAGGACCCTGTGGACTGCATCCTGTAGGTTAAACTTTCATCTGAACAAAAGACATCATTGAATTAATACAACAAAGATAACAGACTTACGTGACATGTGTTCGCTCTGTTCTAGCAGGGACCTACACAGTACTGATGTACTTCAGGTTTTCACTTTGAGGCTCTTGGGTGAGGTGAGTAGATGGTAAAATATGGTCCGGACATGCAGCAGTCAATACAGTCATGGTACTGCAAGAGCCTTCTATCTGTCAGACACTTATTAAAGCCGAATTAATCATCAATGAATTTTTTGTTCAGTGACACGGCAGTGCATTTGGACCAGTGATGATCTTCTAAGACTCGGCATCGTGGTATCTTACTACAATTTGCCTTCTTTCAGCGTTCCTTTCGATGCAACATTTTATTGCCTTGTTGCCTCTCCACATCTCCCGCACCAATAGTATGAATGCCAGGGGGGGCTCATAGCAAGCTGGATCACTGCAACCTTTGTAAAACATAAATGAGAACATAGTTTACAGTACATCATGTACCTCCGCATGGGGGACTCTCCGGTCAAGAGGCGCATAAAGCACGTTCTCTCAATACCTCCACTCAATCAAACGTCGATGTCAGGAGAACTAAGCTAGTTGGGAGGATCTGTAGCATGTTGAGCCATCACCTGCGCTGCGTTGATGTTTTAACGGTACTCCGAGCACAGATAGCATAAGAGAGTGCGACACGACAAGTAGCACCATAGTTTCCTCCGCTGCCTCGGAGTACTTTATGCCCGTCAACACGCTGAAACTTGGAGAGCGGATCTCCCGTAGCCTTGCCGCCTAGGACCCCACCCTCGGGGCGTAAAATCTTTGATCGGCGAGTGGCGACATTGCAATACTACCTACATGTACCTTATCTACTATCTGTCCCATGATTCCGCGCCTTGAGTTCCATGCGGCAAGTGAACAGCTGTAATGCAATATTTCATTTCATTTCATTTTAAATCTCTAGTACTCCCGACACATTGGTCACGAATCACTTAGTTATGCAGCTAAACATCTAGTTTCTCTACAGAACCTGGCCTAAGTTCACCTGTCCATTCCATCAGGATATCGGGATCTGCATTCTTGACCAAAACGTGAAAATGCTCCAAGGCTGGAACGCTTTGCAACTGACCCCAGTTCTTGAACCACAGAACCCGATCATCGCTAAAGCCTGCATGAGAAAGTCGCTCAACAAAAGTTCTATTCACAAAGTTCTCGATGAGGGCCTTTGATTCAGGAACAAGCAATCCGCTCGAAAGATCAACTGCAAACGGCGTCTTGAGCCAAATGATGAGATGAGAAATACCAGGCGTAATGTCATATGGCCAGTCGTTATATAGGATCTTATAATTTGTAGGGTCGGCAAATGGATCAGGCCCCAAGAAGGCTGCGTTTGACGGAGAAGATGATGGCGCTTCCCGCTTGCTAGGCAGCTCCCAGTGTAGCCTTCGCTGGCACATGTACTGGGCAACGGATCTATACGCAGCTTTGGTCTCGTGTAACCAATCGATATATCGAGCCAGTTGAGATGGCTTGCGTCGGAAAGCATGGAGGTTATCGGCCCCTGAAATTGTTAGGCTGACCTTTCTCAGATAGACTACAAGTTCCCAAAGCTTACTGATGATCTCTCGCAACTCCTCCCAGGAGAGTGGAGTAACACCGTCGTCTGTCTTAGTCAATGTTGCCATGTTCGCATCTGCCAAATAAAACAGTCGAGGGCTATGAAGTAGACCAGTGTCTATTGTGACTAGAGAGATCGACAGGGTGCGGCCGAGGAGGGTCAGTCAGACACACTGAATGGGCTTTGAAGTGCAAGGTGATGCTCTTTGGAAGGATTTCCTGGTAACAGGAGCCGGAGTGTGCGTATTACCATTTTATCATGATCTCACTATGTTTGATAGGTGCGCCACTATAACTCCTCAATGCTGAGCATCAAAGCAGGAACCTTGTTATCAGCTCTTCCCATTCTACGTTACACGTCACTGTATATGTGCCAGAGTACGTCATTATATTGGGATCATGCCAATGCTGGTGAGTGTACGCCGAGTGTATTTGGCAGAAAAGTATATACTGCAAGTGAGAGTGGGCGTTCATGCACAGGTTGACCGCATGCTGAGGATACTTCGCAACAGGCCAACCATCATGATGATACCAATACTATACCAAGTTTCGACCTGCCTTTCCATACAGTCAAGACTAGCCTCACCTGTCATTAACGACAAGCAATGAAGTCAGAAGCCTTATAAGACCGAACACTCATGCCTTAACGCTGTCAGCAAAAATCAAGCGCTTTATATCAAGAAGAAGGACCTTACGCTACGTATGCTTTGCAGCATAGTCCCGCTCAACCTGTACTGAGCTCCCTACATCCGTCAAAACTCCCAGAAGCAAGCAAATTGACAAGACATACGTCGAGTCTAAGCCAGCTCTTGTACTTCCAATGCCTGTTCAACAGAAAACAGAGAGCTCTGCTCCTGCAAATTGGCCAAAAACAGTAGGTGCCACGAGGTTTGAGCCCCTCGCAGGCATAAGGAACATCATGATCACGGGTGGGGCCGGCTTTTTGTATGTTCTATCAATCCCACCCAACAACCGGTGGTCTACTGAACCTCTCATAGTGGAAGCTGGGTTACTCGCCACTTGGCACTTGTATACCGAAATGAGTACACCATCATTTGCTTCGACAAGATGGACAATGTTGCCTCAATGAACAACCTTACCACCATACTAGCTTTGCCGAACTTCCATTTCATCAAAGGGGACATTACCATCCTGGAAGCGATCACGGACACCTTAAAGGCATACGAAGTTGACTGTGTGCTGCATTTTGCTGCAAATAGTCACGTCCAGCAGTCTTTCACCGACGCACTAAAGTTTACCCAGAACAACGTTGTCGGCACTCATGTTCTCTTGGAGGCCGTGCAGATGTATGGTAAAGTCAAGCGCTTTGTTCACGTTTCAACCGACGAAGTATACGGCGAGACAAACGGCATCCCCGCCGGCGAGGCCCAAAGCTTCTATCCCACCAACCCCTACTCTGCCAGTAAAGCTGCGGCTGAGATGTACATTACAGCATATCGCAAAAGTTTCGGCATCCCTATCATCATCGTCCGTAGCAATAATATCTACGGCCCGTGTCAATACCCAGAGAGTAAGTTCGATGACTGCCAAATGTCATTCTATAAGCAACTTATGTGGTACATAGAGATCATTCCAACTTTCATCAAACTGATGATGGGTGGCCAAAAGTTAACCATTCAAGGGAATGGCACAAACTCCAGACGGTACCTGTTCAGCATTGATGCCGTTGAGGCGATCGATACTGTCCTTCACCACGGGGTAGTGGGCGAGGCCTACAACGTGGGGTCAAGTGAGGAGATCAAGAACCGAGATGTTGCGTCACGCATTATTACCTTGTTCGGCCATGACGCGACCAATCATTTTGAAAGGTATGTAGACTGGATTGATGATCGCCCTTTCAACGACAGTAACTATTCCATCGATGACAACAAACTGAAGAGTCTGGGCTGGATTCAGAAGACGGACTTTGCTACTGGCCTTGCTGTCACGGTGGACTGGTATAGGAATTTTGGCGCTGGGTGGTGGTCAGACTGTTTTTTCCATCCGACTTCCACAAAGATGACTCCAATCTCTTCACTGTGACAATAGGTTGGTTGTAGGTAGGTATTGTCAGCTTAAATAACACTTTAAGTATGAGAAGCTTTGTGTGCTCTGAGCACCGCAATAGGGCTTGATTCATGAGCTTTGGCTCGAATGTAGCCTGGATTTCTCGGGAACCCTATTGCAATATATGGTTAAAAGGACTGGTGCTTTCTACTATGATTGACTACGGGTCTGTACTCCCATACCTGCAAATCCTACCCCATGGCCATGAAGGCTTCAGACTTATTGTCAAGGCCTGGTAAGCCCTTCTTCACTTGGAGCTTCACACAGCTTACGCATCATCTTCTCAAGATCTCGCTGTATGTTGCAGAAAATGTTCAAAGCCTGTTTACACATAACCATCAGCTTCCTTCCGTCGTGTTGAATTTGGTGAAAGTATAGTCAAACGCTGGACCAAACCTACCTGAACCAATTTAGCCTCCGCTTTGCCATCATTGTTCCGGGCGAAAGAGGTACGGAACGCTGCTTCATCATTTCCGAAGCGAATGTTTGCTAGAGTTTCGCCATCGGATACCTCGACTTCATCAAATAAAGAGGTGATCTTCACCACCGATTCAGGAGATGTTGATGCGAGTTCTTCGAGAAGAGGTGGGGCGATAGTCATGTGGTGGACGCCGGCAAGCGCCATGACCTGTTGAATGGATGTTAAACTGGCAGCCAGCACTTGCGTAGAGAGAGATTGGTGCTCATAATAGCGTTGAGCGGTAACGCAAAGCTGCAGTTGAGGGTGAAGGTCTTGATATCTAAAATGGACTAATGAGTGTCTGCGCCTGTCATGTTTTGGCTGGATAGAGTGACTTACTCCTTGTCGACGTGAACCTTCAACTCGTTCACATATGGCGCGATGTACCGGCAGCCAGCCTCACCTGCCAGAGCTGCTTGTTCTATTGAGAACAATGTCGTGGCTAGTGTTCTGATGCCGGTGGCTTCCAATGTGCGACACGCTTGCAGGCCTTCCCAAGTGCTTGGAATCTTTATGCACACCCTCGATACATCGAAAACCGGATTCACATATTGGAATAGACGGATGATACCTATTATCGCCAATCAGATGTCTAGTGCCATGTCAATGGAAGGGCTTCTTACGCTGAGCATCTCCAATTTGCATTTCTGTGGAGTATGCGTGCGAAGGGTTACTTTGAACATGGACAAAGCCAGTAATATAAGGCGATATCTGTTGTGCCAGGCTCACAATCTTTCTCTATCAATGTCCGCAGGATTCTGGAGAAGCCAGCTTCTCACATACAGCGACCTCGACAGCAAGCTCCTCCAGAGTAACTTCTCGAAACTCTTTCAGCCATGTGCGAGACAAAGCGATAGACCGGGCAAGTAACTCCTTATGCCGAGGTTCTTGGAGCTCGGCGTAAGCAATCGCCTGTACATTCTCCTCAGCAATGGTAAGCCTTTCGCTATGATGTAGGCCGGTACCTGGTTGGCTGTACAGTCTTGGAATGGTCCAAGGCTCTTGGGCACTAAATGGGTAATCAGCGATGGAGTGTTCAGGGTGGGAGGGAGACTACCTTCGACATTGCAAGTGTCACAATCAACCACGGTGTGAGACCGCAGCAGATCTAATAGGGTCTTGAAAGACACCATTTTCTCTTAGAATGCTTGCCTAATATTTGGTCAAAACAATGAGGTGTCTCCATGATGTTTTAAAACAGTTTTACATTACAGGTGACTAGGTATGGTACAGTACCGGTCGGTAAGTGTTTATCCCAGGATGTAGACATTTACTCATTTTCCCCCACCCAGGAGGGACAAACACTTACTGACTAGTACTGTAGATAAGGTAGCTGCGGGAATACGTTTCACGTATGCACATTTGCTGATCCAGTCTTCGCACGGCACAATCTCAAATGACTTTAACCAGTTACTATAAAGAAAATGTAATCTGGTGTGGGGTCAGCTGAAGTCCTTCAGCTGCGGCTGAGCCAATGACAAAGAACACGTGTCAGGCGTCAGGCTGTAGCTTGGTCTTGAATTATGTTGGATTCTAGGGTGCACTTTTGCCTTACGCGGTTGTGGGTCATGAGTTGCCTTGTCAAATTTGCCTCAGCGATTTCTTTGAAGTGATTGGCTTGTACATGACGTCCTTTCGCCCGGGTCACACAAACAAAATTTGACTTTCCACGGTGTATACAGACGCCTGGTTTTTCCTAAAGCAAGCTCACCTTCTTGCGTTTTTGAAAGATTGATTGGGACGGCAGGAAAATAATGCATTTATGCCGTACTACTCCAGGTTCCAGCACTCGGCGCTGGCTACATCACGAGGCGCTGAATCGTCTGTGCGATGCACAGGGGCTGATCATCATAGAACGACAACGGGAACAGTGGAGCCCTTAAAATGCCGCAGCTCACACAACATAAGGGTGATAGTCAAATCTTTCGGCCTTAACAGCCGTGCCGCAAATCTGCAGCAGTTGCGCATACTCATCAAGTAGGTAGGGGTGAGCTGCTGCCTCGCCGTTGCATGCTGGTCAAAATGCCAGAGCATTCCTCACTTCCCCATGATATGCATATAGGTTGTCCTTGCCAAAACGGCTGGATAGTTAATTCAAAACAGACTTCCACCTTGTACCTGGCTTCATTCTTCCAAGCTAGCCTACCCAGAGGTAATACCTTCCGATCGTAAGGGACTGCGGCAGTAACATCGATGGAGACATCGCCGCCAGCTTCACCTTCATTGTGTGATGTCGATCAAGGCCTCGGTCTCAACATTGCTACCATTGTACTCGTCGGCGTATCTGCAGTCTTTGTGGCTGTCAGGTTTGCAATCCGTGCCTGGATTGTGAAGGCCATAGGCTGGGATGATTGGACAATCCTCTTCGCAATCGTAAGCTTGGTTTTCCAGGTGAGAAAATGAAGCTATCCTACAACCAGCTGACAGCCGCGATAGCTAGGGACTATCATTGGTGCATCGCTGGACTTCGTCGAGGTCCACTACGGCTTCGGTAGACACCAAAGTTGTGTGACGGATTACCAACTTCTTGAATTCCAGAAATTCGTTTACGGCGAATGGATCCAGACTTTTGCAAGCCTCATGTGGACAAAAGTTTCCATATGTCTCCTCTTACTTCGTATCCCAGTAACCAAGATACTACTTCGCCCACTTCAAGTTAGTGTGGTTGTTCTTATATTATCAAATGTCGTTCTCACCCTCTGTTGGATTTTGCAATGTCGTCCATTACATGCAGCTTGGAATACAACAGTTCAAGGCAACTGCTTTTCTCGAGGTCAGAAACAAAGGATTATTATGGCGCAGGCTAGTAAGTCATGTTGATCTACCATTCATTGCCACCACTAATATGTCAACTGCCTGAAAAGTCATATCAGTTGTTTCAGATTTTGCGTTTGCCAGCTTTCCAATTCTACTTTTTTGGAAAGTCCAGGTTAAGCTAAAGACTAAGGTTGGCTTATGCCTACTGATGGGATTTGGCGTTATGTACGAGCACACCATCCCCGAAGAATGCTATTAACTGATAACGGGCAACTCAGTACTGGTGCTTGCTGTATTGTTCGAACGGTTCTAAATAATCAATCGATTGCAATGGATGCCACCTGTAAGTCATGTTTGTCTAACTTTTTGTACCAAGCTGATAAATCAATGTAGATGGTGGTATAGACAATTGGTTCTGGAGACTGTAAGTGGTCCTCGCCATCAAAAGTCAAAGTTCTGATAAGTTCTAGCTTCGAAGTCCAGTTTGGTATTATTGCTGCCTGCATCCCAACTCTACCCCCAGGTTATAAATGGCTTCATCGCAGACTGAGCTCAAGCAGGAGCTTGGTCAGCGGTCAACAACCACTAGCCGACCGTCCCGGATTTCGACCGACTGGAGACACTAAAGTTAGCAAACCACCTAGAGCGCACCATTCAGACAGGGACATCGCGAATGCTCTTTTGTCAGACACGCAGAATAGACATGGCTTGAGTGCAATTCGGAAAACCACACAGGTGGATGTGGACGTGGAGAGGAATTTTTGGAATGATAGCATAGATCATGAGGGTAAGCCCAGCCTTGATATAGACTTGGGACCTGAGATTGGAAAAATGTTCCAGGGCTTATGGAGCACCGTGCTAGATACGATTGAGGAAAGGTGGTAATAGCCCATCCCGGCGTAGAATTGTGTCTCATATGATAGTTGAATAAATAATGACCAATCACCAAGAGGTTGCGTCGATAACCGAGGCCATCCCACCATAGTACCTACCTAGAACTATGCCCATTTGGTTGCAGCTTCAAGTTCCTGCAGCTCTCAAGGTTGAGAGGTTGCTGTTCCGTCCAAGTATACCCCACCTCCTCGAATGATTGTTCGGAATGATGAGTGTCATGCAGAATTCGCAACATCAAGTGCCCAAAGCACGTAAAGTAAGGCAAGTACAGTATCTGGAGGCACCCATTCACTTGCCCGTCATCATTCATGCCGCACTCAGACTCATTCATGCCATTTCTTTATCTCACTCTTCACTAAATCAAAGCCATCCTGGTTGCACCTGAATACCTCAACCTTCAATTCGACCTCAACCGCCAACTCTATCTACAATCTCTTCCACTTTACCCTTTCTCCTTGGCCCGTCATGACCACGGTTCCTACTCTGCGTCTCGCCCACAAAGTTGCAGTTGTCACAGGCGCTTCTTCTGGGCTTGGCCGAGCTATTGCTCTGGCGTATGCCTCCCATGGAACTCGCGTCATAGTTTGCGCAGACTTACACAGTAATCCTCTTGTGCGAAACTCTGGTGAGGAAATACCCACCCACGAATTGATATGTGACCGCTATGGCAGCCAGCGCGCGGTATTCCTTAAGACCGATGTTGGCGACAGCAAGGATGTCGAGGCATGTGTAGCAAAGGCGGTAACCTTGGGTGGCCGACTGGATATGTGAGTTCTTTGTAATGCAAAGTTCTGTATCTCAGAATGCTAAACACTACTGCGGCTAGCATTGTGAACAACGCTGGCTTAGGAGTGGAGGATCGTACGAAGCGGATACACGAGATGGAAGAAGAGTCATGGGACAAGATGATGTGAGTCCTAAGTTTTCTAATCACTCTCTTCGATATTTTCGGCATCCGCGATCATCAAAGTTACGGTAATTAATCAAGCACCATCCTAGGAGAGTCAATCTTCGAGGCAACTACCTTGGTTGCAAGTTCGCTTGCGCTCAGTTCCTCAAACAAGAGCTCGACGCAAGTGGGCATCGAGGTTGGATTATCAACACTTCAAGCATGCTGGGCTTGGTTGGTATCACGGGAGGCGCAGGTTAGTTTATACCAAGTTAAAGTCTTCATGTCAAAGGGATGTGCTAATAAGGGTCCGGCCTTGTTCCCGTAGCTGCATACTGTGCGTCAAAAGGAGCTGTAGTAAACTTGACCAAACAGGTTGCGGTGGATTACGCAAAGGACAAGATTCATTGCAATGCTTTATGCCCTGGGTGTAAGTCAAACCCAATTCCAACCGGTGAAATTCTGGATTGGAACTGACTGTTTTCTTATCCCCTAGTCACCAAGACAGCCATGACGAAGTCAAATTACGAAGATGAGGAGGTGAGCGCGCAAATGGTTGCTACTACGCCATGGGGTGCGTGGGGCAATGTGGACGATGTGGCCAAAGGCGCAGTTTTTTTGGCGAGCGATGATGCGGCTTGGGTTACAGGAGTGCCGTTGCCTGTTGATGGGGGTTATCTCGCTCAATGAGAAGGGCTCCTCGGGTAAAATTGGGTGGAACGAGCGCAGGAGAAGATGCAGTTTTACTTTGGTCAGAAGAATTGATGGGAAGATCCCATTCAATACAAAATTGCTAATTCTGCACAACTGACCTCATGTGAAGACTCCTCTGTTTGAGCAGAGCTAGAGGTGCCACAACAAAGCTTGATTCTTGTTGAGAGGTAATAGGATACTTGTACTGACATCATCTTTATAATTGTAGTCAACGTGAGTTGGGTCAGTGGACAACCTCTGACACTACAGCTAACCAAAACAGGAAAGGCAGCTAGAACACCGTTTCTCAACAGGTGTTATCATTTCAGCAAAATATAAAGATGATGACATGACTGCAAAAGAGCATGTCATCACTGATGTGGTCAGTGAACCCCTGCAAGAAGAAGTGAATGTTGAAGTGAATGTGACAGGTGTTGAAGCACAAAAGTTTGATGAGATTGAGTTAGAAGTTGATGATTCTGTCATGATTCAAGCTTGAATTAGAGTTCTGATAAATAGTTGTTCTCTTCTGAATCATGTGACTTCACACATAGAGACTATCTTGAAATCTTGTGCACACTTCTTTTATTTTCTCTTTGTGCCTCATCTTGTATGTTAACTATGACAATTACTCAATCAACACCTTACTTCAGATCTGACCCTGAGTAACTCTGACATTACAAGACATCAAATAACATCTAAAGTCATTCTTGTCATCTTCACATTAATGTTGTCATGTCTAATTCATCTGAGTTCACCAATGATCTCAGTTCTCTCAGTGTGTCTCAAGATGTGACTCAGCTCACTAACATGATTCAGAAAAAATCTCAAGAATGATACAACTACATTGTGAAGATAGTACAGAAGCATAAAGCAATGCATCAGTATGCTGACTTCTTGACTGAGAAACAAACTATGCTGCAAACACAACTTGAAGAAGTCTGAAAGCAGCTAAATCAGTTAAATCACATGAGTCAGCTACTGCAAGAGCAATTGAAACAGATCTATACTTCAACTTTCACTTTAGATGAGAAAGCATTCAAGTTTGAGAAGCTTTCTGATTCTGAACTCTTCAATAACAAGCACAATGAACTACAACTCTTTGTTGTCAGCATATGTTTTAAACTACTACACAATCATGATTGATTTTCAACCACCCTCAAACATTTAACATATGTCTTCAGCCACCTTGTCAACAGTGTTCAGAATCAGATACTTTTCTATGTTATCTCAACAGAAGTCAATTTTTCAGACAAAGAAGCTCTGATTACACATTTAAAACTGGTCTTCAACAATTCTGATTGCAAGAAAACAGCTCAGTGTTAGGTTCAGGTTCTCTGTCAAAAGAACTGAGAGTTTAATGTTTATTTTGCTGAGTTCAATCACTATATACAGAACACAGATTACAACAATGAAGTCAAGAAGATCATATTGATGATAGAACTCTCAGAGAAGCTCAAGAGATTATTGATAAACAGTGACACACAGAACATAAGTCTTCAAAAACTTGTGAGTCACTGTCAAAAGCTGAACAATTATCATTGAGTCAATTTAGTCATCTCATCTCAAATCATTTAATCTCAAGTCTCAGTCTATTTTATCTCTTCTGTCAATTACTTCTGCATCAGTTTATTAACTTCATTAAGTTCATCAATATACTCTAGCTGATCATCTGATGAGTCTATGAATCTCTTACTGATGTAAACTAAGTCTCATGAATCACTCACATCAGAAGAGAAGCAACAACAACAAGAGAACTGACTCTGTTATTACTGTGCACAGTTTTATCACATAGTTTTCACTTGCTCATTCAAGCTCAAGACTGCTCTTCATGCTTTCTCAGTAAACTTTTCTTTCTCAATCTCAAATTCTGAAACTTTAAATCTCAATAGCTTGAAAAATGTGTTGTTTCTGAATTAAGTTGCTCTCAGAAATCATCTGAGATTAAGATCAAAATTTTGACTTCTTCTTTGATTGAGTGTTCAGATTTGGTAAATGAGCATTTTATGATAGATTGTATCTTAAGCTACAAGAATCAAAGCATCTCTCTATCTAATCTAATAAACACTGACATTTCTGCTACTGTCTTTATTGATTAAATCTTTGTGCAACAGAATAACTATTCTCTCTTGCTCTTGTCAATCTCTAGAATTCTGAAAATAGTGAATGAACAATTTGCTGCTTCTGAAAACATCACAAACTATGTTCAGCTTGACTTTCAGTAGAACATCATTTCACAAAGAAGTTTCAGCTTCTTGTGACTCAGTTAAGTTGTTATTCTGTTATTCTTGATTATCTGTGACTGCAACAACATCAAGTCAATCTTGACTTTGATCATCATGTACTTATCTTTGCTCATGAAAGCTGTAGATCTCACTGTTCTAGCTTTTCTGTCTCAGTGTTCTGAAAGAATATTGATTTCAAGTTATGTCATCAAGAATTAGTTCATGAATCAACATTTATCTTCAATATCATCAAGCTTAAGATTCTAGAAATTCACATAATCAGCTATGCATCATTTATGTGAGTAGTTCAGAAGAAAGATCATGAAGTCATTGCAATAATCATAAGAAATATTGAAAAAACTCTGAACTTCAAGCAATCAACAGATTCATTAACAGTACTTTTAAAGAAGTATCATAAGTATCTTGATGTCTTCTTCAAGCAGCTCATCAACAGTTTATCATTACATCAACTCTATAATCATCATATTTGTCTGAAGTCTAAAGCACAACTCATTTTTGAGTCACTTTATGACATATCTTGTGATGAACTACAGATTCTTAAGAAATATCTGAATGATAATCTGTTTAAAAGTTTCATTCAAGTCAGTTGTAACATTCTAATCTGAGCTTTCTTGAGTATGTAGAGTTAAGAGTTTGTGCTTATTGATATAATGACTGATCTGAAATGATTCTGATCTTTAACTCTTAGATGATTACTTAAGTTGAACATGATTCTTTTCATAAGAGAAATGATTGTGACTATATACTGAGTCTGCTCACTGATCTCATCATTAAGTCTGTTAAGATGACTCACTCATGCAATCTGTTGAGCTTGCTTGTCAAGCTTGCTGTCAAGCATGTTGAGATGTCACATGACTACTGTCTAAATATTCTCTGAATATATGTCTTTCACATGTATGCATCAGTTTGCTCTAAGTTCATTCTGACTTGATCATAACACTATTTTTTTCTTCTCAGACACTAGTTCTCTAGAATCTATATAAGTAAGAGTATTCACATTGTCTGTCATCAGCAACAATGCTTTTTAAAAATTCAAATTGTCTAAGAATTGCAAAGAAAATTCAGATTGATGGCATGCTTGTCTCATTTTCTTGTGACTATTGTGTCTGTTGCAACATTGATTGTTTTGTAATGAAATCTCAATCAAAATGTGATAAATATACTTGTCATGATCATCTGTGTGTTGATGTGTTGTGAAAGTCTCTCAATAGAACTTGTCTTTTGCTTTGAAAGAAAATAAGTAAAGCAAACAATGAGTTGACAGTCAAGCACACTGAGCTTGCTGCACTTTTCTCAAAAGTTATACATCTTCAGAAAACACTGAATCAAACAGATTGTTGTGCTTCACAGAAGACTGACTGTCTTGCTGCTGAACTTGATAGTGATAATGATGAAACTGAGAATGAAGATTCTCAAATAATGTTATAATTTGTTGACTCAATGTTGTCATTCTTCTGAACTAATATCAACTTTCTTTTTCAAAACATTGAAGTGTTCTTGCACAGTTCTTGAGATTCTCTTTGAATTTTCAGATATTTTCTGAGATGTCATAATCTTTTCATTTGATGAAATAGTGAACTTTCTCACTAATCATTTTCTTTTCTAGAATATTCTTGACTTCATATTCTTCTTTGAATTTGACAGATGTTTTGATGATTTGAAGTGATATGAACTGATTGCAATGCTGTAACATGAATGCATGAAATACTGAGTGTATTCTCATTTTCTTAAGTAAATCTAACTTATAGCTTAACTCTTTGATGTTTCATATGATTCTGAATGATTCTATGCTCTTGTTTTCTAGCTTCTTGCTTCTTTTTTTAGTCTTTATGTTGTCTGTTCTTAAGTATATCTTGTCTTCTTCTTTGAATAATTTTGTCTCTGTTGTTTGTTCTGTTTGCTGTTTGATCTGTTTTGTTAAATCTTGATGCAGTTTCTTCATTTGAGCAATATCTAAAATTACTTTTTAACTCTGTGATCTGTGTTCTTTGAAATCTTGTTATATCTTTGAATTGTAGTCATAATTCACATAGAAAGATGTCTCTCTCATGATCTCATTTCTTGTGTTGTTGTACACAAACTGTACTGTTAACAACAGTTGTACTCAGTTGTTTTGATTCTTGTTGACATAGTGTTTTAAGTATATTTTTACTGTCTGATTCATTCATTTACTTTGTCTGTCTGTTTGTGAGTGATATGTCATCAATATTTTGTGTTTTATCTTGAGTTCTGCTGTGAGCATTTTTCAAATTTTGCTTGAAAACAGCTTGTCTCTGTCAGTGATAAATTTCTTTAATAGTCTATGATTGTTAATCAATTCTTGTAGTATGATGTATGTCAATACTGATGTTGTTGCAGTTTCTTTGAATGAAATGAACATTGTGTACTTGATCAATCTATTCACTATAATCAATATACTGTTGAATTTTATCTCTCATGCTGAATTCTTTGACAGTGATAGCTTTGTGATGAAGTTCATGATAACTGACTTTCATAATGCATCTGATGTGTTTAGTTGTGTTACTCTGTTGTATTGTTTATCTTGATTGATCTTGTTTCTTTGACATAAGTTGCACACAGTGATCATTTTGATAACTTAATTTCTAAAATTGTTAATGTTGCATCTTCTTTGCATTAGATTCTCAGTGCATTTGATTTCTAGATATTCATCAACTCTGCTGTAGTAACACATCTCAATGAGTTCTTTGTTCATCAAGAAAGCTTGCTTCATCTTATACATTGCTGTTAAGTCTTTCATGAGAACTTTTCTGTTGTCTTTGCTTAGAATTTTGACATGTATTGTCTGTACATCTTCATGATTGAGTTGTCTACTCAAGACATCTGCTTCATCATTCTCATTACTTTTCTTGTAATGAATTTGAAATTCATAATCTGCTAACTGCTCTGCTCAATGAATCTGTTGTTGATTGAGTTGCTTTGTCATTGCAAAGTTTCTCAGATTCTTGTGATCTGTGTAGATCTGAATTAACTTGCTTGTCTTTGTGAGATAAGATCTTCAGTCTTGTAGTACTTTCACTATTGCAAGAAGTTCTTTATCATGAATCTCATATCTTTTCTCAGATTCTGATAACTTTCTAAATTGATATGCTATGAGTCTCTGCTGCTCATTCTCAATCTGATATAAACATGCTTTCACTGTAAAATTTGAAGCATCAGTTTTCAGTGTCTTTTTGTATGCTGAATTGAGTATTCTCAGATGTGCTGTTCTGCTAAGACTTTTCTTTAATATGTAAAATACATTCTTCTGCTTTTGATCTCAATGCTATTTTTTGCTTTTGTGCATTAAATGCATCAGTGATTCTGCAATTCTTGTGTAGTTTGATATGAACT
The DNA here is from genome assembly GCA_025617375.2 of Acarospora socialis. Taxonomy (NCBI): domain Eukaryota; kingdom Fungi; phylum Ascomycota; class Lecanoromycetes; order Acarosporales; family Acarosporaceae; genus Acarospora; species Acarospora socialis. The sequence goes on along the minus strand of JAMYGW020000002.1, from coordinate 2,145,322 downwards.
TTTAATAATAGTTTGTTAATTCTAGAAAGATCTGTACTTTCTTGATCTGTTTTGATGTTGATCAGTTTCTGACTGCTTTTATCTTTTTTGAATTCTTCTTGATTTGTTCAAGTGAAATCACATAGTCTAGAAACTTGACTTTCTTGATTTTGAATCTGCTTTTTGATTTTTTCATGTACAAGACTTTCTTGTTGAGCTTTACTAATATCTTGCACACATGTCTACAGTGCTTCTCAAGATCTTCTAAGTATATCAGAATGTTATCAAGATATGTGATCACAAAATCATCAAGATATTCTTTCAACATATTATTGATCAATCTCTGAAAGATGACTGATGCATTTTTCAATTCAAATGACATAACAATATACTCATAGTATTCATATCTTGTTCAAAATGTCATTTTTCATTCTTCACCTTCTTTCATTCTAACTTGATAGTAGGTGTTCTTAAGATCTAAGCTTGTGAATCACTTAGTCTTGCTCAATTGATCTTACAATTCTTCTATCAATGATAGAAAATAATTATCTCAATAAGTTATCTCATTGAGTTGTCTGTAATCAACATATAATCATTTCTTGTCATTCTTCTTTGATACAAACAGAATTGAATATTCTGTTGATGATTTTGATGATTTGATAAATTCTCTCTTGAGATTCTTGTCAAGATAAGTTTTAACTTTCTTGAGCTGATTCTTGTTCATTGAGTATAATGACATTCACTTAGATTGCTTTTCATTCAATAGCAGTATTTTGTGATTTCATGACTTATGCTCTGATAAGCTCATTTTTGATTGTTTGAAAATCTCATATGTGTTTTTGATTGCACATATTTCTTGTAACTCAGTCAATCTTTAAATTTCTTTCACATAATCAGAGCACCTCTAGCACTGCATTGTATCTGATTAATTTCATAACATTAAACATTATTTCTTGTGAGTTTTTGAGAATCAAGACTTTCACACAGATTTTCTTGTTGATTCTTTCAATGACTTCATTTGTTATTTGTATGTTAAATGAACAGCACACTCATCATGTCTCTAGTTCTAACATATTGACTGTTTTTTGATTCATAATGTTACTGTCTGCTTCAGAATTCATCAATGTGTTGACATGATGTTCATTGATTATGATCTTGATTTATATTCAATGATCATTGTCTTGTCTTTGAGATGTCACTAGCTTCTTATTCTCTAGTCTTGTTGAGAAAGCTGTTTGTTTTTTGACTTACTTGATTGTTCAGCTCATCTTCAAAGCTCTTAAAATCATTTGAGTTTTCTTCTGATCATGAAATTCACATGTTTTAGACTGTGCTGCTTAATGTGTCTCTCTGAGTGTAGTCAAGATTCATACTAATTGTACTTTATCTGCAACTGACTCTCAAAGACTCTTACTCTTTGCAGAAATTTCAGTGATATATATTCTTCACTGAAGATTCATCTGTCTTCATTCTGCATGATATATTTTTCAGATAAGTGTATCTCAACTTTGTGACTCTTGATCTTTTACACAAGAAGTTTTGACATTGATTTCTTCATGATCATTTGTATGTTTCTCATTAGATCATTAAATTTCTTGCATATTTCTGCTTTCTGATTTCAAGTTTCTTGCTTTTTCTTTTGTGTCATATTGCAATCTGATGTCATTTCTCTCTGAGTATTTAGATTCTTTTTGATCTTTGTTCAATACTCTCTTGAGAGCTCTATCTCAGCATTATTCAAACTTTCTTCTGTGAGTGTATCACTATTGAAAAATATTCAAGATTCATCAATCTGAGATTCATGATCATCAGTTTCTTCAATGTCATCTTTGAGAGCATTGTCTTCTTTCTCAGCATCAAGAATTCTTTTCTTAATAAGAATAGCTAATTCTCTTTTGTAGACTGATCTATTGCATTTGTTTTTGTTTTTTCTTCTAAACTTCTGTGAGTATCATTTAACTCTGTTTTTTGTGTTCATGTGTACTCTGCACATGTCATTGTAACAGACTGTTTAGCTGAGAATGTCATGCACTATGTGTGTATTCTTTTTAACTGTCACTGCAATATTTTTTCCTTTTATTTAAGATCTATTGCATTCTCAGACAAGATGTTCAGATTTTCTGCAGTTATAATACATTTATATTTTGTTTTGTGATGTCATCTGAGACTTAGTGAATCACTCTGACTGATGTTCATACTTTATTCATTTAGTCTTTCATGACTTCTGACAGCACTTCTCAATCATATTGAGATTCATAGAGTTTGTTCTTCTATGTCTTATCAGTAAAACATATTGCTTAATTCACAATCAGAAGCTTTCTTCTTGATCTTTTATCATAGATGACATTCAATATTCTTTTTGTTTCATTTGTCATTCTCATTGATGACTGTTGATACTAATACTCAGATTAATTATTCTTTGAAGATTGTCTGATTGTTTTGCTCAAGCTATCTTGTCTTTGATGAACTTTCTTAACTCACAATAGTACTGATAGATGAGTGCTTTGTCATTTTATCTGATAAGTGTCACTAATTGCTGAAATTCTGTGATGTACACTGTCATCAATTCACTCTGTTACAAGATGTAAACTCATTTCTTTACTGCTCTCTCTTCATCAATCACTCTGAAGACTTTTCTGAGTTTTTTCTTAAACTGAGCATAGTTATTGAACATAGACTCTGTGTCTGCATTGCACTTCTTGTATCTCTTTTCTAAGAACTTATGCAGCTTGAGATCAACTCAATTGAAGACTGCATTCACAAAATAAATTATCACAAACAATATTTTCTTCTGATTGATCTGAAACTTTGATTGATTGAATTCAATATATAGATCAAGTTTTATCACAAAGACTCACAGTTTTTCTCATTCTTCATCAAAGATATCTGATATCTGTATCTTGAGTGCACTCAGAAGTAGTTGTATTGTCTGAACTGACATCATCACTGATTGTATCATCATTCTATCTGAAGTAAATAGTAGAGATGAGTTTGTCTGAACTTGTCTCAAGAACAAGATTGAGATGTTCTTCTGTATGTCAGACATCATATTTGTTATATTGTAAGAATGTTCAAAGTGTAACATTCTAATCTAAGCTTTCTCAGATATGTAGAACTAAGAGTTTGTGCTTATTGATATAATGACTGATCTGAAATGATTCTGGTCTTTAACTCTTAGATGATTACTTAAGTTGAACATGATTTTTTTCATAAGAAAAATGATTGTGACTATATACTGAGTCTGCTTGTCAATCTCACTGTTAAGCTCATTGAAATGACTTACTCATGCAATCTGTTGAGCTTGCTCATCAAGCTTGCTGTCAAGCATGTTGAGATGTTATATAACTGCTGTCTAAATATTTTCTGAATATATGTCTTCTGCATGTATGCATCAGTTTGTTTTAAGTCTGTTCTGACTTGATTATAACATCAGTTCTTTTTCTGTCATCTTCTCAGTTCTATTTGTTTACAAGTCTGAAGAATATTTACATTTTGTGTGAACTATAGAGATCTTAATGTCATTATCATCAAGAATCACTACTCACTTTCACTGATTCAAGAGACTCTGAATCACATAACATACATTAAATATTTTATCAAGCTGAATGTAATTATGATCTTCAATAGACTACAGATAGTCAAAATAGACAAATGACTCACAGTTTTTTAAACACAATATGATCTTTATGAGTACTTAGTTATGTTCTTTAAGTTATTCAATGTCTCTGCATTATTTCAAAACTATATCAATAACATTTTATAAGACTATCTGAATGCTTTCTGCACTGTTTACATTGATGATATCTTGATATACAGTAACAATCTCAATAATCATCAAAAACATGTTCAACAAATACTACAGAAGGTTCAGAAAGCTGAGCTATAACTGAATATTGATAAGTGTGAATTTTATGTGCAAGAGATTAAATATCTGAGTCTCATCATCAGTACTAAGAACATCAAGATGAACTCAGTTAAGATTGAGACTGTTTAGATTTAATCAACACTCAATAATGAATATGATGTTTAAAGCTTTCTGAGATTTACAAACTTCTTTTAATAATTTATCAAAGAATTCTCTCAACTTGTCTGATCACTTATTTAGTTAATTAAGAAGAATGTTTTCTTTCAATAATGATCTGACTGTAAAGCAGCATTTAAACAGCTAAGAAAGATCTTTACAAAAGTTTTCATTCTACAGCACTTCAACTAAACTCAAGAAGTCACAGTAAAAATGAACATCTTTGATACTGTTATCACAGAATGATTAATGAAAAAGAACAATGAAGACTGACTGAGATCTATTGTAACATTCTAATCTAAGCTTTCTTGAGTATGTAGAACTAAGAGTTTGTGCTTATTGATATAACAGCTGGTCTGAAATGGTTCTGATCTTTAACTCTTAGATGATTATTTAAGTTGAACATGATTCTTTTCATAAGAAAAATGATCATGACTATATACTGAGCTTGCTTGTCAATCTTGTTGTCAAATTCATCAAGACAGCTCACTTATGCAACTCATTGAGTCTGCTCATCAAGCTCATCATTGAGCATGTTGAGATGTCACATAACTGCTGTCTAAATATCTCATCAAATATATGCTCTCTGCACATACACATCAGTTTATTTTAAGTTTATTTTGATCTGATTGTAACATCATTCTTTTTTTCTCAGATGTTAGTTTTCTAAAATCTATATAAGCAAGAATATTCACATTTCTTGTCATCAACAATGATGCTTTCTAAAAATTTCAATCATCTAAGAATCACAAAGAAAATTCAGATCAGTGATGCATCTGCTTTGTTTTCTTGTGATTATTGTGTCAGTCACAACATCAATTGTTTTGTAATGAAATCTTGATCAAAGTGCAACAAATGTACTCACAGAAATCATTCATGTATCAGTGTATTGTGAGAGTCTCTCAATAAAACTCATCTTTCACTTCAAAAGAAAATAAGTAAAGCAAACAGTGAATTAACAGTTAAGCACATTAAGCTTATCACTCTTTTCTCAAAAGTCATACATCTTCAGAAAACTCTGAATCAAATAAACTGTCATGCTTTACAAAAGATTGACTGTTTTACTGCTGAACTTAATAGTGATAATGATGAAACTGAGAATGAAGATTCTCAAACAATATTGTAATTTGTTAACTTGATGTTGTCATTCTTCTGAACTACTATTAACTTCTTTTCTTAAAATGTTGAAGTGTTTTCACACAGTTCTTGAGATTTTCTCTGAGTTTTCAGATATTTTTCAAGATATTGTAATCTTTTCATTTTATGAGATAATGAGCTTCTTCACTAATCATTTTCTTTTTTAAAATGTTCTTAACTTCATATTCTTCATTGAGTTTGACAGATGTTTTCATGATTTGAAGTGATATGAACTGATTGTAATGCTGTAGTATGAATACATGAAATATTAAGTGTATTCTCATTTTCTTAAGTAAGTCTAATTCATAGCTTAATTCTTTGATGTTCTGTATGATCTTGAATGATTTAATGCTTTTGTTTTTTAGCTTCTTACTTTTTTCTTTGATTCATATGTTGTTCATTCTCAAATATACTTTTTCTTCTTCTTCAAATGATCTTGTTTCTATTATTTGTTTCATCTGCTGTTCAATCTGTTCTGTTAGATCTTGATGCAGTTTTTTCATCTGAGCAATATTCAAAATTACTTTTTAACTTTGTGATTCATGCTCTCTAGAATCTCACTATATCTCTGAGTTGTAGTTATAGTTTACATAGAAAGACATTTTTCTCATGATTTTGTTTCTTGTATTATTGTACACAAACTGTATCATTGATAACAGTTGTACTCAGTCATCTTGACTCTTGTTGACATAGTATCTCAAGTATGTTTTTACTGTCTAATTCATTCATTTGTTCTGCTCATTCATCTGTGAATAATATACTGTCAACATCTTATGTTTTATTTTGAGTTTTGCTGTAAGTATTTCTCAAAATCTGCTTGTAAACAGCTTGTCTCTGTCAGTAATAAACTCTTTTAATATTCTGTGATTGTTAATCAATTCTTACAGTATGATGTATGTCAATACTGATGTTGTTGTGATTTCTTTGAATGAAATGAACATCATATATTTGATCAATCTGTTCACTATAATCAATATATTATTAAATTTCATTTTTCATGCTGAATTCTTTGACAGTAATAGCTTTATAACAAAGTTCATGATAATCAATTTTCATGATGCATTCAGTGTGTCTAATTATGTTACTTCATCATATCATCTATCTTGATTAATCTTATTTCTTCAGCATGAATTGTACACAGCAATCATTCTAATGACTCAATTTCTAAAATTGCTGATGTTGCATCTTCTCTGCACTAGATTCTCAGTGCACTTGATTTCTAAATATTCATTGATCTTGCTGTAGTGATACATCTTAATAAGTTCTTTGTTCATCAAGAAAACTTACTTTATCTTGTACATTGCTACTAAGTTCTTCATAAGAATTTCTTCAATATCTTCACTCAGAATTTCAGTGTGTATCATCTGTACATCTTCATGATTAAGTTGTTTACTTAAGATATCTACTTCATCATTCTCATTATTCTTCTTGTAATGAATTTGAAATTCATAATTCATCAACTGCTTCACTCAATGAATCTGTTATTGATTGAGTTGCTTTGTCATTACAAAGTTTCTCAAGTTCTTATGATCAGTATAGATCTGAATTGACTTGCTTGTCTCTGCAAGATAAGATTTTTATTTTTGCAGTGTTTTCACTATTATAAGAAGTTTCTTGTCATGAACTTCATATTTTTTCTTGAATTCTGATAGTTTTCTAAATTGATACACTATGAATCTCTGTTGTTCATTCTTAATCTGATATAAATATGTTTTTACTGTAAAATCTGAGACATCAGTTTTCAGTGACTTCTCACATACTGAATTGAGTATTCTCAGATGTGCTGTTTCACTAAAACTTTTCTTTAATACATAAAATACATTTTTCTGTTCTTGATTTCAGTGTTATTTTTCACTTTTGCATGTCAAATGCATTAGTGATTCTGCAATTTTTGCATAGTCTGATACAAACTTTCAATAATAGTTCATCAGTTCTAGAAAGATCTGTACTTTCTTGATTCATTTTAATGTTGATCAGTTTCTGACTGCTTTTATTTTTCTTAAATTCTTCTCAATTTGTTCAGATCAAATCACATAGTTTAAAAACTTAATTTTCTTGATCTTGAACCTGCTTTTTGACTTTTTTACATACAAGACTCTCTCATTAAGCTTTGCTAATATCTTGTGCACATGTCTGCAGTGCTTTTCAAGATCTTCTGAGTATATTAGAATATTATTAAAATATGTGATCACAAAATCATCAAGATATTCTCTCAATATATCATTGATTAATCTCTGAAAGATGACTGAAGCATTTTTTAATTTAAACAACATAACAGTGTATTCATAATGTTCATATCATGTTCAAAATGTCATTTTTCATTCTTTATCTTCTTTCATTCTAATTCAGTAATAAATATTTTTAAGATTTAAGTTCATGAATCACTTAGTCTTATTTAGTCAGTCTTGCAACTCTTTTATCAAAGATAAAGAATAACTGTCTCAATGAGTTATCTTGTTGAGTTGTCTGTAGTTAACACATAATCATTTTTTGTCATTCTTTTTTGATATAAACAGAATCAGATATTCTGCTGATGACTTTGATAATTTTATGAATTCTCTCTTTAAATTCTTGTCAAGATAAGTTCTAACTTTCTTGAGTTGATTCTCACTCATTGAGTACAATGATATTCACTTAGATTGCTTTTCATTCAATAGCAGTATTTTGTGATCTCATGACTTATACTCTGATAAGTTCATTTCTGATTGTTTGAGAATCTTGTATGTGTCTTTGATTATATATATTTCTTTTATAATTCAATTAATTCTTAAATTCTTTTCACACAATCAGAGCATCTCTAGCACTGCATTATATTCAATTGATTTCATAACATTGAACATTATTTCTTGTGAATTTTCAAGAATTGAGATCTTCACACAGATTTTCTCATCAATTCTTTCAATAACTTCATTTGTCATTCATATGTTGAATGAACAGCACACTCACTGTGTCTCTAATTCTAACATATTAACTGTTTTTTGATTTATGATGTTACTGTCTGCTTTGAAATTCATTAATGTGTTGATATAATGTCTGTTGATTGTGATCTTGATTCATATTTAATAATTATTGTCTTGTCTTTGAGACATCACTAGCTTCTTATTCTTCAGTCTTGTTGAGAAAGTTCTTCATTTTTTGACTCACTCAGTCATTTAACTCATCTTCAAAGTTCTTGAAATCACTTTGATTCTCTTTCAATTATAAGATTTGCATACTTTAAACTGTGTCACTCAATGTATTTTTTCAGATGTAGTCAGAATTCATACTGATTATACTTCATCTACAACTGACTCTCAAAGATTTTTACTCTTTGCAAAAAATCAAATGATATATACTCTTCACTGAAGATTCATTGATCTTCATTTTGTGTAATGTATTCTTCAGATAAGCATATCTCAATTTTGTGACTCTTTATCTTTCAAACAAGAGATTCTGACAATACTGTATCATCACTGTTGAAATATTCATCTTTAACAGCTATCATTAGCTTTTCTAGCTGATTATATGTCTTTTGTTCTTCTGCACTTTTGTGTTATGCTTTTCATTTTTAAGCTTGCATTTCTTGCTCATGCTCTTGCTTTCTGAATCAAAGCTTTTCTTTTTTTAATGTTCAGTGTTGATTCTCAGAGTGCTGATATGCTGTCTTCAGCTTTATATTGACTTTTTATTCATTGATTTCTTTCTGATTCACATTTAAATTCAGTGCTTATTAAATGTTATCACTGTAGTCTTCTTCTATCTGAGTTTCTCAAGTATTGATCTCTTTGATCTCAGCATCAAAAACATTTTTCTTGATATATTCTTTTGTAAGAGTAGCTAATTCTTTCTTGTAATTTGATCAACTCATTGTGTCATGTCTGTTTCTGATGTCTTTACTATATAATTTCTGAGAGTATCATTCAGCTTCATCTTTTACACTTATGTGTACTCTGCACATGTCATTGTAGCAGACTGTTCAGCTGAAAGTATTATGCACTATGCATGTATTCTTCTTGATTATCACTGCAACATTTTTTCTATTTATTTGAGATCTGTTACACTCTCAGACAAGATGTTCAGATTTTTTACAGTTATAACACATTTACATCTTATTTTGTGATGTTATCTAAGACTTAGTGAACTGCTCTGACTGACATTCATACTCTGTTCATTTAATTTTTCATGACTTCTGACAGCACTTCTCAATCATATTGAGATTCATAGAGTTTGTCTCTCTATATCTTATTGATAAAACATATTACTTAATTCACAGTCAGAAGCTTTCTTCTTGATCTTCTATTATAAATGACATTCAATATTTTTTTTGTTTTATCTGTCATTCTCACTGACAACTGTCAATATTAATACTTAAATTGATCATTTTCTAAAGATTGTCTGATTGTTCTGCTTAGACTATCTTGTCTTTAATGAACTTTCTCAAATTACAATAGTACTAATAAATAAGTGCTTCATTATTTCATCTGATAAGTGCTGTTAATCACTGAAACTTTGTGATATATACTGCTGCTGATTCACTCTGTCATAAGATATAAACTTATTTCTTTGCTGCTTTTTCTTCATCAATCATTCTGAAGATTTTTCTTAATTTTTTTTTAAACTGTGTATAGTCATTGAACATAAACTTCATGTCTGTGTTGCATTCTTTGTACTTCTTTTCTAAAAACTCATGCAGCTTGAGATCAACTCAATTGAAGACTGCATTCACAAGATAGATTATTGCAAACAGTGTCTTTTCTTAATCAGTTTGAAACTTCAATTGATTGAATTCAATATACAGATTAAGCTTAGTCACAAAGACTTGCAGCTTTTCTCATTCTTCATCAAAAATATCTGATATCTGTATCTTAAATGCATTTAAAGATAGTTGTATTGTCTGAACTAATATCATCACTGATTGTGTTGTCATTCTATCTGAAGTAAATAATACAGATGAGTTTGTCTGAATGTATCTCAAAAATAAGATTGAGATGTTCTTCTGTGTGTTAGATATTGTACTTATTATATTATAAGAATATTCAAAGTGTAACCTTTTAATCTAAGCTTTCTCAGATATGTAGAACTAAGAATTTGTGCTTATTGATATAACAGCTGATCTGAAATGATTCTGGTCTTTAACTCTTAGATGATTATTTAAGTTGAACATGATTCTTTTCATAAGAAAAATGATTGTGACTATATACTGAGTTCACTCATTGATTTTGCTGTTGAGTCTGTCAAGACAGCTTACTTATGCAATTCATTGAGTCTGCTCATCAAGCTCATCATTGAGTATGTCAAGATGTCATGTAACTGCTGTCTAGATATTTCACCAAATATACACTCTTTACATGTATGCATCAGTCTGCTTTAAGCTCATTCTGATCTGATCATAACAAAGTATATTAAGTAATTTATTTACAACTGTTGTATCTGTTCACAGAACAAGCTATTTTAAAATAAATATCATGATCTATTAAAATTGCTTGCTGTTTCAGAACAATGATGAGTTCATATTTCTATGAATTTTATTATTAATCTCTCTTTCAACAGAGCTTCTGATGACATTATTTATCAAAATATTTTGATTGTGATAGATTGACTTATTAAGATGTGACATTTCATACTTTGTCAATTCATGATCAAGAAAAAGACAGTATGTCTGTTTTATCAGCATATTTGAAAGCATCATGAACTATTTTTGACAATTATCTCTGATTATAATATTCAGTTTGTTACACACTTCTAAAATGAACTCTGTCAGTGTCTGAACATTAAATTTACATTGTTTACTACTTATCATTCTGAAACAGATGAACAGACAGAGAATATCAATGTAATGTTAAAATAATATCTTTAAATCTATATTGCTTATCTACAGAATAACTAAGCAAGCTGACTTTCATCAGTGAAGTTTGCAGTCAATAATCTTGTCTCTAAGATGACTCAACACTCATTATTCTTTGTTAACTATGAACAACACTTTCACATAAAGTTAAAATCTAAAAAAGTCTAAAAAGCATCAGAAGACTCTGTAGCTTAATTGAATCAGTAAAATACTGATCAATTTGCAGAGAAAATGCATCAAATCAATAAAGATCTACAGCAACAAATGTGTCTGACTCAAGCTATCTATGAAGACTTCATTAACTATTAACAATATTCAGCATCAGCATATCAGATAGATAATGAAGTATGATTAAACATTTAAAATCTTTCTCTACAAAAACATCTCAGTTAAAAGCTGTTGATCAAGTATCAGAGTTCTTATCAGATACTTAAGATTATAAGTTTTTATGTTTATCATCTGATTCTATCTGACAACTTAAACATTCATGACATCTTTCATACAAACTTACTCAAATCTACAGTCAACAATTTTCTTTCAGAACAGCTTTCTCTAGTTCTTTTTTTATAAGTTGACTTTACAGACTCAGAAGAATATGAAATGAAGATTATTTAAAACTTTAAGATATCATGAAACTTAGTACATCTTCTGATTAAGTAAGTGAACTATGATAATCTTACATGAAAATTATTGAAAACTATGAATACTGCAGTAAACACTATTAATGTTTACTACTTCTGCTACTTTAAAAAGTCAGATTAAGTATTGTGAAAAGTACATTGCAACTATTATCAGTTTAAAAAAGAAAGCACTTACAGTTCAGACTGCAGTTAATGATCTTATAGAAACTATGATCTTTGAAGAAAAAACTAATGTTATGATTTAAGTTTAAGTTAAAGTTTTAATAAATAGTTGTTCTCTTCTGAATCATGTGATTTTGTATATAGAGACTATTTTGAGATTTTGTGTGCACTTTTTTTCTTTTCTCTTTGTGTCTCATCTTGTATGTTAACTATGACAATTACTCAATCAACATCTTACTCTAAATCTAACTCTGAGTAACTCTGACAGATTTAAACATACTGTAAGCTTGTGATTGAGATCAGTTGACAATATATGCATAGATCAACACTGCTTTGCATGAGTGAAAATGTTTTTGTTTCTTATAAAACTGATGAATATCACTTCATTCTCAGAGTTTCAGAGAAAGATCATTTGACTTTGTGATGATTTTAAAAGTACAACTTTCTTGAAAATTAATCTCTCTTGCTTGCTTCAGAATGATGTAATCATTTTTAATGAAGATAATTAAGAGAATGATTGTGTGAGAATTGAATATGTATTGTTCAACAAGTTTCAAGATCATTTCAACATCTTTCTTAAGTCTATGCTTTGTTTTCTGAGTAAATAAGTTCTGAAAGATCAACAAGAATTAATTGTGATCTCTTGAAATCAGAAATCTCAATGCTCAGTACATTCTTTGCAAATGTGCTTTTTGTACTGATTGTATCATTCTCAATGTTTATTAGCTTTGTTGTGTTGATGATAAGATCTTGAAGATTGAGAATATGTATTGCTTCAAGTTCAGCTGTTCATTTCTTATACTTAATTAATTATTAAGCTCAGATTTAACTTGCATTTCTACTTGTATCATACAACTTATGTTCTAGCATAAGCAATCATAGTTCTATAACATAGTGAACATTTTTTTCAACTCAGTAAACATAGTTCTCACAGATCTTAACAGCAATCTTCAAGCAAAAACAATTCAAGATATCATAAAGCATACTAAAAGAATGCTTTTGAGCATGATTTATCACTAAGATTTATAGAGAAATATGCTAATTATCATTAATTTAAACATTCACAGAAACTCTCTAAAACTAACAAGAAACAAAGAATCTGACTGAGCATTTAAATCTTTAAATTCTTTACATTCTTCATCTTTTCTACAACAAGTGCTCTATGACAGAAACTATATGCAAAGAGTACACATCTAAAATTCTGCTCTCTTTAAGCAGCATAAGCAAAGTAGACTGAAATTTTTTTTGAAAGACTGAGATTTCTATTGAAAAGATGTGAGTGAAAAAACAAACTCAAGAACTCTCAATGCATTTTTGAAAACATAAACATCTGAACACAGTTAGACTGCAGTGACTACAACAACTATTTGAGTCATTTCAATCATCAAAGTCTTTTGTTCTTATGTATAGATTTCAGATAGATAGTGAGAGAAATTGAGATCATGAAACTCATAATTTATTATAGATTATAATGTTCATTTGACACTTCAATATCATAGTAATTCAATTTAGAAACAGCAGAAAAGCTGAGTCAATCAAGTAACATGATTGAATACACACTCAGTACATGATCTTCTTGCTAAAATAAACATAATTGTTCATGTGATGAAAAGTTGATCTGATTATAGCATCAATTTGCTGTCACCACAGTATGATTTTATTCAGTCATAATAGAGTGGTGTTCAGCTCTCAGTATTTGATATTGATGCTATAATACTTGTATCTCATTTAGTGATAAACTTATCTAGAAACTTTTTCTGATCAATGTCTCTCTCTTTTTTTCTTTTATTCTCAGAGTTGTGTTTCATCTTCTTTTTCTTGTTCTGTCTGTCAACATCACTTTAAGTTGTGTCTTCATTCATTTTCACTATTCTTATAGTCTATATCATCTAACATATCTTCTTATCTAAATATTCTCTTCATTTCATTCTGATCTTTGATCACATCATTTTTGTTGTTCTTATCACTCAGCTTTAATCTTAAACAATCAGATGAATTCTAAAAATCAATTATCATTTGTTCTTTCTTCAGTCTAAATTTTAACTACTTTACTGCTTATTTTTTCATTACTTATCTTACATCTCATATTCAAGCACTGCTCTATTTTCATCTTTCATTACTTATTTGTCTTGTGATGACTCTTTGATTGTCAGCACACTTTGTGTGTAACTTGTCAACATGTTGGTTCATTGATGAGAACTGTGATCTTAAATTGAAGATGTCTATCTTATACAGTTAGTTCACATGCAAGAGACTCACAATTGAGTTTGAATCTCAAAGTTCATCACTTTGTACTCATCAAAGCAATGTTGAGAATAGTATATATAGCATTTGAAGTCTGACCTGAATTATGATCTCATCACACTTGAGAAAAACATCATCATCAAATGTCTAATGATTAGAGTGATCACTGAGCTTTTTCAAAGTTGGTTTTTTGCTTATTTTGCATGACTTGTTAGTCATGCTTTGTCATAGTGACAAAAACATCTCAATTTCTTCAAAATTTGAACAAATCTTTGATTACATGCATTGAGCTTGAAAGCAATCTGTTTTTTGTGATTTTTTTTTAATTTTGTAAAGAATTGCAAGATCTTTCAAATAATGCAAAAATTATCAAAATTATTCCAGAAACAATGAAGATTATCATAAATATGATTTAAGTTAACTCAGTTTAGCTCAGCTCTGTTGTTGAGTTGAGTTTGAATAGTTGTTTAATGAACTAAATCAAGTTCTAAAATCTGAGCTCAACTTAGTTCAGTGATCACTTTACTGATAATTGAAATGAGTAAGTGTTGAGTCAAAATCATCAGACAACTGTTAAACTGCAGCAACAACACTGTCAAGAACTGATGAAATGACTGCATGAACTGCTGACAGCATCTCATCATGCATCACAAACAAATCATTCAATATGACAACAAATGAAATCAGAGATTGCAATCATAATTCTTTGCACATTCTGTGTCTTCTTTTCAACAGTTAATCAATGACATCATGATTCTGTCTTCAAAACATTTGCTTAAAGTTTCATTAATGTCTTTAACTATATCTGAGATCTCAATAGCAGATGCCATCAATCTAGCATCATTGCTGATCTCTGACTTGTGTTTTAACTTCTTGACATTTTTAAAAATGATCAACTCATCTTTCATTGAGCTGTCATCACTCATCAGAATTAAATTAAAGAGCTGCAGACTCAGTCTTCTTATTCTTTATCTTAACATCAACATTATTCATGCTGATCATGCTCACACATCAATCTATTATATACAAATTAACAATGATCAAAAATCATCACTGACACTTTTGTTCAGAAAACTAAATATGCTCAGTCATGTATTTCTGCAGTGAAAATATCAGAATATATGTCATCAATCTTCTGTATCACTGTTACAATACTTAGTTAAGCTGTCATTTTTTCAAACTCTGACAAGTCAGTCAGAATGTTCAGAGAACTGAGATAATTAAATAAATTTATTTAATTTTCTGAGTTAAACACTTCATCATTGTCTGCTGTTGTGTCAGTGTAGACAGAGTTAACTCTGTACACATTAACACATCAATGTATTAATGCATCAGTGTAGCACTTCTAACATTGCTCTCTGTTCTTTTTGACTTTTTGTGTCATGTTTTTGTTGATGTGATTATATTCTTCAATCTCATTATCAAATTAGCATAAAGCAATGATAACACTAACTATTAATTCTGATAATTGTCTTAAAATCTTATGTAATGATGATGCTTCATTCTCAATTCTCTTCACAGCTGTAGAATCACTCAGTTTGTCATAAAGAATATATATGATGATCTTGTCTCTAAATGACTTAAGATCACAATGTTATCAAATGATTGTTGATGTGAATTAAAATATCTTTACATGTGTTCACATTCATTTCATGAAACATGTAAACAAAATCATTCACAATATTTTGACACATCTGAAAGAGCACAAGTGTGCTGATCAGTCTCAAAAGATCAGTTATTGAACTACTTATTATTTTGCTCATATATGTTACACAGAATGAATAGAAAGTCAAAAAATCTTTAAGCAGTTAGTCAATTCAATTGAATTGAAGATTCATCACAAAAATATGATGCATGTACTCAAGCAGATAGACTATTGTTGATGTATTATCTGTTTTCACTTTTTTATCACTGAAAAACAGACTCAAATTCAGTGAAAATGAGCAAAGAATCATCAAGACTGAATTAAGAACATGTAAACTAGAGTGATTTGAACAGATAAGTGCTTCTTTGAGATAATATAGTAAGACTGCATCTGAGTAATCAGAAACAGCAAAGAAAAGTGATGTTCTAGCTGTATTGAGTGATCACAGTGCTGCAGTTTCATGAGTTAAAGTGTAATTGACTGAGATTATAAGTCTGAACTGATGTTCATATAAAATGCATGATCACTAGACAATTAAAGTTTAAACAGTTCTCAGTCAGTATAATTGACATCTGTCTGTCACAGATGTCTTTAACATTTTTGTGAAGAAAGAAAACAAGTAAAAACTTATCTCTCAATCTGTGAACTATCTTGATGCTTTGAGAAAAGTCACAGTGAAGATTTCACAAATGATAATTAACTAACAGTAAATGTCTTGAATCTATTTCTGAGACTTAATAATATAGTAGTATTTACTTTAATAACATACTTGTTATGAATCAGATTAGTCTCAACCTTGATCTTGCTGTTGAATGTGTCTCATTGAGTCACTTTGCAATTTTGCTAACATCATGAACTTAATGAGCTAATTGCTAGATATGAAAGACACTCATGAGAAACATATAGACAGAGTTTTTTCATAGGTAGCTCTTTAGCAATTACATCTTTCATTCACTTGTATAATGATTCTAATAATACTATTTGCTAATATCTATTCTTACATACTGTGAAACTGCTTTTTTGCATTTAATGAGCTTCTGTCACATAGCATTGCTTTGTAAACAAATATTTATTTCTTGTTGTTAAGAAGTGTGATGTTCTAGCTGCTTTCATAGTCTTAGTTGAAACTAGTGTCAGAGATTACTCATTACTCATATAGTTTGTGCAGCAGAGTATGTAAATTGACAATCTACACAATTCATGTTGATCACACTTAAATTAACAGTGTACATTTCACTAAATAGACAGTTAATCAACAGTATAGCATGAGTATTCTTTATACACTCAACAGATTATAAGTTCAGATTAACAACAAACTTTTTAAAGAAAGTGCATACTGATCTAATGTCTTGATGATTTACTACAAAACTTAAATAATTGAGTGAAACTGAACTTCTTGACACTTAATATAAGACTTAAATGACTGAGTAAAACAAGACACTTACAGTTCTCAATATGATGTTCAAAAGTTGATGAAACAAGACACTTATGATTCTCAATACAATGCTCAAAGAGTGAATAAAATAAAAATTTCAACAGCTTGATACAGTGCTCAATGATTGAGCAAAACAAGCACACACAAACATATTCTTTCTCTTATTTGCATTATCTTCTTTTACATATCTTATTACTTTAATTCATTCACTTTTTATACTACATGCTGACTGTCACTACAAGCTATATCATGAACTTTGACAACATGTTTGTGAAGAGATGACTCATTTCAGTTTTCACTTAACTGAACTCTGATCAATGATTTTTTCATATGAAATAATGATTAATAGATGAAGATCTCTGATGTATAATTGAAAGTTAGTTTTTAATTAACAATATATCTGAAAGCAGCATCTTCTTCTTGTTGAACAGTCTTGATTTCAAAAATCATAAGATCAATGTAAAAATTCTTTACTGACTAAACATCTGCATCAGTGAAGACAATTAAGAACTTTTGATAGAGAAGATCATCATAAAAAAAATTTGACAGACTCAAGACAAAGTATAAGCAGAAATTACTCATCACTGACAGACAATATCTTGCAGAGTTCACTATATACAAAATGTCATCTAATAAATTTATTGATGAAGTCTAAACTCATATAATTAAGTTTGACAGAAAGATTGTTATGATTTAGTCAGACATTGATATTCTCAACACATTTAAACAATAATTTCAAGCATTGCTTTAAGCATTATCAAAGAACTACTGCACTGTTTGTGATGACATCAATTTACAGTTCATTAATGTTAAACAAGATCTATTAAGACTTCAAGAGAAGAAAATACAATTAAAGATTACAGACACTGTTCTGTGAACAGATCAGCAAAAAAAAAATGAAATTCATTATATTCATATAAACATGATCTGAGATATCAGTATTGACAATCATCAAACTTTAACAATAATTATTCACATCAAAAGACATATAGATGCTTTCTATGCAGTAATGCTCATCATATTTAAGACTGCAAATTTCTTTTTATTGTTCACAAGATCATCAATAAGACAGTTAACTTAATCATGATTAAATCAATCATAAAGTCAGTTAAATTAATTACAGATAACTTGCATCAACATAGAGACAAGTTAGAACTCAAGCACAAAAACAAAAAGTACAAGATTTTTAATGCAGAGACTGAAATCAAAAAAGAGAGCTACTTATTTTTCTTAGACTTCAACACTGAAGAAAACATTGAGAAAAAAATTGTTATCTTGTTTAAAGAAGTCATTAATAAAATATTCAGCTCTGATTAAGTTGCAGATTCAGAATTCTTTATATACATAACTAATCAACATTAATTCTTCAGTGATCTCTTAATATGCATACAACATTAAAGAATTAAGATTGAGAGAAAACATCTGTATTCTCATTATTGTGAAGTTGCTGTGATGCAGAATAAGTCTAAAAACTTTGTAATTCTGAGTTCAACACTCTATATATCTGAACTTGAAGTTAATCTTCTGTCAGAAAAACAAATGTGTGAGATGAAACTGTATGAAAGTTTTAATCAACACAGTCTCTATATGTGAAACAAACATGATAAGATTATAATAAAAGTGTCTGAGCAAGACAGCATCTATATAGTCAAACATACATGAAAACACTTCAGCAGTTTGAGAGAAGAACTCAGAATTGAAAAAAAAACTAAAACTTATTGATTTGAGTAAAGAATTAAGATTGAGAAAATTAAAAGTCAGTTGTTCATTCTTTATTTTATCATTATCACTATTTAATTCAGCAGTCACACATTTCATCTTGTAAAGAACACAAAATTTATTTTGACAAATTATTGTTCAGAGACAGATTATTTTGAAATTTAAACATTAAAGAGATTTAAATTAAACTATGTACTCAGCTTCAGTACAATTAAACTATGTTTTAAAATTTTTATAAACACAATTCATGTTGAGAAGTGCAGTGTTCTAACTGCTACTATTGTATTAATTAGTACTAGTGTCAGAAGTTGTCTACTGTCTTTATGCTTTGTATAACTATAACACTTATGTTGATCATAATCAAGATAATCAATTCACATTAACTGCAGTCAACTTCAACAGTGTATGTTCACTATATAGCACAAGTATTCTTTAGATCTTTCACTAAATTCAATAAATTATGAGCTCAAATTAGCAAGAGAATTCTTAGAGAAAGTGCATACTTTTAGTGTCTTGACAGCTTTGTTATGAAACTCAAATGATTAAACAAAACAAACACTCTCAATACTCAATACAGAACTTAAAAGATTGAGTAAAATGAGACTTTTGATGACTTGATATAAAACTTAAATAATTGAGTGAAACAAGCACATATTCTCAACAGCTTACTACAAATCAACAAAATAAATAAACATTTATCTACTGTCTTCATCAAAGAAAGACATCTAACACATCTTTTCTTCATTTTATTCACTTATTATATTCTGATTCACTAATTATATTTTTATTATTATTTCTTATATTATGTGTCAACTGTCATCACAAACTACATTATGATCTTTAACAATTTCTTCATAAAGCAACAACTCATTTCAGTTCTTAATTAAAAGAACTGTGATCAATGATTTACTCTTATGAAAAGATGATTGATAAATAAAGATTTATAATTTATCATTAAAATCTTCATTATCAATATATCTGTCAGCAACTTCTTCTTTTCTTTAAACAATTTTAACTTTGAAAGTCAGAAGACTGATGTCAAAACTCTGTATTGATTTATTATTTATATCAGTATAAATGATTAAGAATATTTAACAAATAAAATTAATGCAAAGAATATTTAAAATACTTTGAAGTTCAAATACAAGAAGAAACTGCAGATTATTAAAAGACAATATTTGATGAAGTTCATTGAGTATAAAATGTCAGTGAATATATTCATTAATGAGATATAAACTTATCTCAGCAAACTTAACAGAAAGATTGCTGCAACTCAGTTTAATATAATTAACTTGTTCAAATTAGAGCAGCAGTTTCAAACACTGTTTCAGACACTGTTGAAGAATTATATAATGATTTATGATACAATTAATATTTAAAATATCTTAAATGTCAAAAGAGATCTGCAGAAACTTCAGAAAAAAAAATACAGCTAAAGACTGCAGAAACTATTATGTGAACAGATTAATGTAAAAAAAAGTGAAATTTGATACATTTATATATCTATGATGTGAGATATCACTATTAAAGATCTTTAAATTTCAATAACAATCATTTTCTTCATCAAAAGCAATTTAAATGTCTTCTGTGCAACAACACTCATTATATTTGAGATTGTAAATATCTTTTCTCTGTTCACAAGCATATTGAGTTAAAGAAATTAATTAACTTAATTATGATTAAGTCAATTACAAAGTCAGTTAAATTAACTGCAGACAACTTACATTAACACAAAGATAAATCAGAGTTCAAGCACAAAAAAAAACATAAAACTTTTGATGCAGAGACAGAGATCAAGAAAAATAGTGATTTATTCTCATTGAAATTTGATGTGAAAAAGAAAATTAATGAAAAGATTGTCATCTTATTCAAAAAAGCTGTTCATAAGATATTCAGTTTTAAATAAGTTGCTAATTTTAAATCTTCATCACATATAACTGATTAACTTTAACTTTTTAGTGATTCTCTAATATTGTTATGATCAGACTCTGAACTATGTGAAATGAACATAGAGAAAGAACTGCTAGGCAGCAGTCATGTGACATCTTGACATACTTGATGATGAGCTTGATGAGCAAGCTCAACAAGTTACATGAATGAGCTGTCTCAACAGACTTGATGACAAGATCAGCAAGTGAGCTCACTATATAGTAGAGGTGATTTTCTTATGAAATTGACCATGTTCAACTCATATTATGATTTAGTACAATCTAAGAAGTCAAACTCAGAGTCTATTGTACCATACAAATTGTTATATCAATAAGCACAAACTCTTAGCTCTAATATTCAAGAAATCTCAGATTAGAACATAACACTTTGAACACTCTTACAATATAATACAGCAATGTCTGATATACAGAAGAACATCTCAATCTCATTCTTGAGACAGATTCAAGCACAGAACTCATCACTTTTATCTATATCTACATGCACAGCAGTGCAGTTGACATTGATGTCAGATCAGATAATACAGTTATTCACAGATGTATTCAAAATACAGACATCTGATATGTTCAGTGATGAACAAAAAAAGCTGCAAGTCTTTCTGACTAAACTTGATCTATACATCAAATTCAATCAAACAAAGTTCAGTATGAATCAGAAGAAGACATTGTTCACTATAATGTATTTTATTGATGCAGTCTTCAATTGAGTTAATCTTAAGTTGCACAAATTTCTGAAGAAGAGCTACATGAAGTGCAATGCTGATATGAAGTTCATGTTCAATGACTATGATGAGTTTAAGAACAAACTGCAACAAATCTTTGAAGTCATCAATGAAGAAAGAGCAGCACAGAAATAGATTCACATTTTGTGACAGAGTGAATTGACAACAAGTTACATCATAAAGTTTCAATGATTAGCAGCACTCATCAGATGAGACAACAACACACTTATCTACATGTACTACTGTGAGTTGAGAAAGATCATCAAAAACAAAATTATCAGAACAAAATGATCAGAAGATCTTTAGAAAATGATTGATCTATTCATTAACATTGACAGTTATCAATAGAAATGTCAGATGAAACAGAAAAGACACTCAGTGCTATTCAGATATGAATGAGGAAAGAAGTTTATTCAAACACATTGAAGAAACAATTCTATGAATCTCAATATAATTAAGAAGTGTCATCAGAAGTCATGAAAGACTAGATAAATAAAGTTTAAATGTCAATCAGAGTAGTCTACTAAGTCTTAAGCACTGTGAGAAGAGACACAAAAGTGCTACAACTGTGATGTAATCAGACATCTTGCATGAAATTACAAGAGATCACAATGAGAAAGAAAGCAAGCTGCAGTCACAATTAAGAAGATAGTACATGATTAACTTAGCTGAACAGTCTGCTACAATGACATGTGTTAAGTACACATGAGCTTGAAGAACAGAGTCAGTTATTATTTAAAGAAGTTACATCAAGAACAAGAAGCTTATGACATTACAGAATGACTGAGATCAGATAACACTGTAAGAAAAGAACTGTGTGTTCTTAGTGAGAAAGAGATTCAAAATGATAAATATCTTGAAGTCAAGATCAAAGAGATCAATACTCATGAAACTCAGATAGAAAAAGACTACAGTGATAGCATCTAAATTATCTTGAATTTGAATGTGAATCAAGAAAATGTCAATCAATAAAAATACAACATAAGACTCAGACAGAGATACAAGCACCTTAAGAATTAATGTTGAGAAAATCAAAGAGAGACACTCAAGCAACAAAGAAAAAATCTACAGAGTGAGGTCAGAACTCTAGATAAAGAATGAAAAAGATTAAAAAGAATTAAACAGAGTTTCAAGAATCTGATGAAAGAAGTGCACAATGCAATAGCTGATCATCAGACACCACTATTACTCAAGTCTTGAAGAAGAAAGACTCAAGAGAAATTCAAGATAAAAATAAATCTACTACTCAGACATCAAGTAAAAAACAGAGAGTTGTGAACTTTTCAGAAAGACTACATACTGTTAGAGTTCATACACAGAGTGAAAGCACTTCAGAGTGAACTACAGCAAGAATATAATGAGTATGATTCAAAATTGCACAACAAACAGTACATTGAGCAAGAAAGCAAAGAGTACAAAGAATTACTTGTCAAACAAGAACCTCAGTGATTCAAGAATCTCTGAAGAAGAGCACTCAATCAAGCATTGAGATCAAAAAACTAGAGACTTTCTCAACAAAACTAAAGAAAAAAAAGCTGTATATATCTCATGAAATAGACAGAAAGAACAGACTCATGATTCAGATGAAGATTGATCAGAGTGATTAATTATTGAAAATCATCAATGCTCTGATAAATTCAGAAGTCATGAACAATTATATTTTGAGAAGACTAGTCAGAGAACTAAAACTCATAGTTATATGAGCATTGTACTCAATAAAGATACACATGATGAACAGAATCATCAAAAATGTTGATGAAGAAGTACATATCACAATGAATGTTGATGAACAATGATGAGAGATGACACTGAATGTACTTACAACAAACAAGTATGACATGATACTTGATATGCCATGTTTAAAAAACTAAAATCCACAGATAGATTGAAGTACAGAAAGAATATACACATTAAAAAATGCATATGAGATCTCAGAAATACCAGAGATGTGCTTGTCAGAACACAAGTTATGAAATCATGAAATACTGTTATTGAATGAAAAGCAATCTGTGTGAAAACTGTTATATTCAATGAGTGAGAATCAACTCAAAAAAGTTTGAAACTACCTTGATGAGAATCTCAGAAGAGAATTCATAAAATTATTAAAGTCATCAGCAGAATATTCAATTCTGTTTGTATCAAAGAAGAATGACAGAAAGAGATTATGTGTCAATTACTGACAATTGAATAACATAATTAGACAAGACAGTTATTCTTTATCATTGATAGAAGAACTACAAGATTAATTAAATAAGACTAAGTGATTTACCAGCTTAGACCTTAAGAACATTTACTACTGAGTAAGAATGAAGAAAGACAAAGAATGAAAGATGACATTCTAAATGAGATATGAACACTATGAATACACTGTTATGTCATTTGAGCTCAAGAATGCATCAGTCATCTTTCAAAGATTGATCAATAACACATTGAGAAAATACCTCAATGACTTTGTAATCACATATCTTAACAATATTCTGATATACTCAGAAGATCTTGAGATGCACTGAGAACATATGCACAAGATACTAGAGAAGCTTAAAGAGAAAGCTCTGTATGTGAAGAAGTTAAAGTGCAGATTTGAAACTCAGAAAGTTGAGTTTCTAGAATATGTGATTTAATTTGAATGCATCAAGAAGAACTCAAAGAAAATCATGACAGTCAGACACTGATCAATGCTGACAAAGATTAAGAAAGTACAGATCTTTCTTAAACTAATGAACTACTATCAGAAGTTTGTATCAAACTACATCAGAATAGCAAAATCTCTCATGTAACTGATACAGAAAAACAAGAAATAACATTGAGATAAAGAACAGAAAGAAGTGTTTTACATATTAAAGAAAAGTCTTAGTGAAATGACTCATCTCATGATATTTCAATCAGCATGTGAGAAGATACTGAAGACTGATGTCTTAAACTTTGCAGTTAACACATATCTATATCAGATTGAAGATGAGAAGCAGAAGTTCATAGCATTTCAATTTAGAAAGTTATCAGAACTCAAGAAAAGATATGAGGTTCATGACAAGAAACTTCTTGTGATAGTGAAAGCACTACAAGAATGAAGATCTTATCTTGCAAAGATGAGCAAATCAATTCAGATTTACACAGATCACAAGAACTTGAGAAACTTTGCAACAACAAAGCAGTTAAACTGCAGACAGATTCACTGAACAGAATCACTAGCAGACTTTGAATTTCAAATTCATTACAAGAAAAGTAATGAGAATAATAAAGCAAACATCTTGAGCAGATGATCTGATCATGAGAAAGTGAAGCAAGTTCACACTGAAATTCTGAGCAAAGATGAATGAGAAGTTTCAACAAAGAGTTTAGCAGTGATGTACAAGGTGAAGCAAGTTCTCTTGATGAATAAAGAACTCATTGAGATGTGTCATCACAGTAGAGTCAAAGAACATCTAAAAGTTAAATGCATGAAGAATCTTGTGTGAAGAAGATGCAACATTGACAATTTAAGAAATTGAATCATCAAGATGATCACTAAGTGCAATTCATATCAAAGAAACAAGATTCAGAGAGATAAATGATATGACAAAGTAATGTAACTGAATGCATCAGATGCATTATGAAAGTCAGTTATTATGAACTTCATCACAAAGCTATCATCATCAAGAGACTCAGCATGAGAAATAAGATTCAACAGTATATTGATCATAGTGAACAGATTAATTAAGTATACAATGTTCATTTCATTCAAGAAGACTGTGACAGCACCAGTATTGATGTACATTATACTGCAAGAATTGATTAGCAATTACAGACTATCAAAGAAATTTATCACTGATAGAAACAAGCTGTTCATGAGCAAGTTTTGAAAAATGCTCACAGCAGAATTTGAGATAAAACACAAGATGTTGACAGTATATCATTCACAGACAGACAGACAGAGTAAATGAATGAATTAGACAGTTGAAACATACTTGTGACACTATATCAATACAAATCAAGACAACTGAGTACAGCTGTTGTCAATGACACAGTTTGTGTACAACAATACAAAAAACAAAATCATGAGAAAGACACCTTTCTATGTGAACTACAGCTATAACTCAAAGATATGATGAGATTCTCAGAAACATGAATTACAAAGTCAAGAGATAATGCTAGACATTGCACAACTGAAGAAACTGCATCAAGATCTTGCAGTATGAATTGAACAACAGACAGAACAAACAGCAACAACAAGATCATTCAAGAAAGAAAATAGAGTATACTTAAAAGCAGACAATCTTTGAACAAAGAAACAAAGCAAAAAGTTGAAAAGTAGGAGCATAGAATCATTTTGAATTGTTAGAAACATTTGAGAAATAAGTTATAAACTTGATTTACTCAGAGAAATGAGAATACACTCAGTATTTCATGCATTCATGCTACAACACTGCAATCAGTTCATACCACTTCAAGTCAAAGAAACACTGATTGAACTCAACAAAGAATACAAAGTACAGTCAATTCTAGACAAGAAACATATTAGTGAGAAAGCTCACTATCTTGTCAGATAAAGAAAATACAACAACTCAGAAAGTATCTGAAAACCCAAAGAGAATCTTAAAAACTGCACAAGAACACTTCAATATTTTGAGAAAAGTCAAGAATAGATTTTCAGAAGAATGAAGACATTGAATTAACAAGTTATTGCATGTATTGCTCAACAGAGAGATTTTCATCATCAGTTTCATCATTATCACTATCAAGTTCAGCAGCAAGACAGTCAGTCTTCTGTGTAACACAACAATCTGTTTGATTCAATATTTTTTGAAGATGAATAATCTTGAAGAAGAGAACAGCAAGCTTGATGTGCTTAACTGTCAACTTATTATTTACTTTGCTGATCTGTTTTCAGAGCAAAATATGAGTTCTATTGAGAGACTTTCACAATACATCAACACATGAGTGATCATGATGAGTACATTTATCACACTTTGGTCAGAATTTCATTACAAAACAATTGATGTCATGACTGACACAATAGTCACAAGAAAGTGAGGCAGAAACATCACTGAGTTGGATTTTCTTTGTGATTCTTAGACAATTTGAATTTTTGAGAAGCATCATTACTGATGAAAATAATGTGAATACTCTTGCTTATATAGACTCTAGAGAACTAGTGTTTAAGAAGAAAAAAATAATATTATGATCAGACTCTGAACTATATGAAATGAGCATAGAGAAAGAACTGCTAGACAGCAGTTACATAATAAATATTACAGTCAGACTCTGAACTATACAGAATGAACATAGAGGGAGAACTGCTAGACAGCAGTTATGTGACATCTTAACATGCTTGACAACAAGCTTGATGAGCAAGCTTGACAGATTGCATGAACAAGTCATCTTAATGAACTCAACAACAAGATCAGCAAGTGAACTCACTATATAGTAGAAGCAATTCCCTTATG
The DNA here is from genome assembly GCA_025617375.2 of Acarospora socialis. Classification (NCBI taxonomy): domain Eukaryota; kingdom Fungi; phylum Ascomycota; class Lecanoromycetes; order Acarosporales; family Acarosporaceae; genus Acarospora; species Acarospora socialis. Next base: position 2,118,424 of record JAMYGW020000002.1, on the reverse strand, counting down.
AAATTGATCATGTTTAACTCATGTTATGATTTAATACAATCTAAGAAGTCAAACTCAGAGCCTATTGTATCATACAAATTGTTATATCAATAAGCACAAACTCTTAGCCCTAATATTCAAGGAATCTCAGATTAGAACATAACAAATATGCATAAGATGCTGATGAATTAAAGTTGAAAAAAAATATTTATACTCTTATTACTGTAAAGTAACAGTTATACAAGATAAATCTGAAAACTTTGTTGATCTAAGTTTCACACTTTATATGTTTAAGCTTGAAATCAATCTTCTGTCAGAAAAACAAATGTGTAAGATGAAACTGTATAATCATTTTGATTAACACAGTTTTTATATACAAAATAAACATAACAACATCATGATAGAAGCATCTGAGCAAGACAGTGTTTATATAGTTAAACAAATTGCAAAGAGTCTAAATAAATTTACTTTAATAACTATCATACACATACTGTTCAACTCAGAAGTGTTATGATCAGATTAAAATGAACTTAAAGCAGACTGATATGTACATGCAGAAAGCATATATTTGATGAAATATCTAGACAGCAGTCACATAACATCTCAATATGCTCAACAGTGAACTTGATGAGCAAGCTCAACAGATTGCATGAGTGAGTCATTTCAACAAGCTCAACAACAAGACTGACAAGCAGACTCAGTATATAGTCACAGTCATTTTTCTTATGAAAAGAATCATGTTCAACTTAAATAATCATCTAAGAGTTAAAGATCAAAATCATTTCAGATTAACTGTTATATCAATAAGCACAAATTCTTAGTTTTACATATCTGAGAAAGCTCAGATTAGAATATTATACTTTGAACACTCTTATAATATAATGAGTACAATGTCTGACACACAGAAAAACATCTCAATCTTATTCTTGAAGCACACTCAGACAAACTCATCTTTACTATTTACTTCAGATAAAGCAACAGCACAATCAGTGATGATGTCAGTTTAGACAATACAATTATCTCTGAGTGCATCTAAGATACAGATATCAGATATTTTTGATGAAGAATGAGAAAAACTGTGAGTCTTTGTGACTAAGCTCAATCTGTACATTGAATTCAATCAATTAAAGTTTTAAACTGATCAAGAAAAGACACTGTTTGCAATAATCTATCTTGTGAATGCAGTCTTCAATTGAGTTGATCTCAAGCTGCATGAGTTTTTAAAAAAGAAATACAAAGAATGCAACACAGATGTGAAGTCTATGTTCAATGACTATACACAGTTTAAAAAAGAATCAAGAAAAGTCTTCAGAGTAATTAATGAAGAGAGAGCAGCAAAGAAATAAGTTCACATCTTATAACAGAATGAATCAGCAGCAGTATACATTACAGAGTTTCAGTGATTAGCAGTACTTATCAGATGAAATAACAAAGCACTTATTTATCAGTATTATTGTGAGTTGAGAAAGTTCATCAAAGACAAGATAGTTCAAACAGAACAATCAGACAATCTTCAAAGAATGATTAATCTGAGTATTAATATTGATAGTTGTCAGTAAAAATGACAGATGAAATGAAAAAAGTATTGAATATTATTTATGATAGAAGATCAAGAAGAAAGCTCTTAACTATGAGTCAAGTGATATATTTCATCAATAAGATATAGAGAGACAAATTCTATAAATCTCAATATGATTGAGAAGTGCTATCAGAAGTCATGAAAGATTAAATGAACAGAGTATGAATGTCAGTCAGAGCAGTTCACTAAGTCTTAGATAACATCACAAAACAAAATGTGAATGTATTATAACTGCAGAAAATCTGAACATCTTGTCTGAAAATGTAACAGATCTTGAATAAATAGAAAAAATATTGCAGTGATAGTCAAAAAGAATATATGCATAGTGCACAACATTCTTAATTAAACAATCTGTTACAACAACATGTGCAGAGTACACATGAATGCAAAAAACAGAGTCAAATAATATTCTCAGAAGTTATATAGTAAAGATATCAGAAATAGACATAACACAATGAGTTGATCAAACTATGAAAAAGAATTAACTACTCTTATGAAAGAACATATCAAGAAAGATGTTCTTGATGCTGAGATTGAAGAAACTGATACTTAAGAAACTCAGATAGAAGAAGACTACAGTAATAATATTTGATAAGTACTGAATTTGAATGCAAATCAGAAAGAAATTGATGAATAAGAAGTTAATATGAGACTAAAAACAGCATATCAGCATTCTGAAAATCAACATTAAGCATTAAAAAAAGAAAAGCTTCAATTCAGAAAGCAAGAGCTTAAGCAAGAGATGCAAACTTAAAAATAAAAAACACAACACAAGAGTGCAGAAAAACAAAAAACATATGATCAGCTAGAAAAGCTGATGATAGCTGTTAAAGATGAATGTCTCAACAGTGATGATGCAGTATTGTCAGAATTTCTTGTTTGAAAAACAAAGAGTCACAAGATTGAGATATACTTACTTGAAAAATACATCACACAGAATAAAGATCAATGAATTTTCAGTAGAGAGTATATATCATTTGAATTTCTGCAAAAAGTAAGAGTCTTTGAGAATCAGTTGCAGATAAAGTACAATTAGTATGAATTCTGATTACATCTGAAAAAATGTATTGAGTGACACAGTTTAAAGTATGCAAATCTTATAATCAAAAAAGAATCAAAGTGATTTCAAGAATTTTGAAGACAAGCTGAATGACTGAGCAAGTCAAAAAACAAAGAGCTCTCTTAACAAGACTGAAGAATAAGAAGCTAGTGATGTCTCAAAGACAAAACAATGATTATCAAATATGAATCAAGATCACAATCAACAGACATTATATCAACACATTAATGAATTTCAAAGCAAACAGTAACATCATAAATCAGAAAACAGTTAATATGTTAAAATTAGAAACACAGCAAGTGTGCTGTTCATTTAACATACAAATGACAAATGAAGTCATTGAAAGAATTGATGAGAAAATCTGTGTGAAGATCTCAATTCTTGAAAATTCACAAGAAATAATGTTCAATGTTATAAAATCAATCAGATATAATACAGTGCTAGAAATGTTCTGATTGTGTAAAAAGAATTTAAGAATTAATTGAATTATGAAAGAGATATGTGCAATTGAAAACACATACAAGATTTTCAAACAATTAGAAATGAACTTATCAGAGTATAAGTCATAGAATCACAAAATACTGCTATTGAATGAAAAGCAATTTAAGTGAATGTCATTGTATTCAATGAGTGAGAATCAACTCAAGAAAGTTAAAACTTATCTTGACAAAAATCTAAAAAGAAAATTCATAAAATCATCAAAGTCATCAGCAGAATATCTGATTCTATTTGTATCAAAAAAGAATGACAGAAAATAACTATGTATTGACTACAGACAACTCAATGAGATAACTCATCAAGACAGTTATTTTTTATCTTTGATAGAAGAGTTGCAAGACTGACTAGACAAAGCTAAGTGATTCACAAGCTTAAATCTTAAAAATGTCTATTACTGAGTCAGAATGAAAGAAGATAAAGAATGAAAAACAGCATTTTGAACACAATATGAATATTATGAATATACTGTCATGCTGTTTGAGCTAAAAAATGTTTCAGTTATCTTTTAAAGATTGATCAATGATATATTGAGAGAATATCTTGATGATTTTGTGATCACATATCTTAATGATATTCTGATATACTCAGAAGATCTTGAAAAGTACTGCAGACATGTATACAAGATGTTAACAAAGCTTAATGAGAAAGTCTTGTACATGAAAAAGTAAAAAAGCAGATTCAAGATCAAAAAAATTGAGTTTCTAAACTATGTAATTCAATCTGAACAAATCAAGAAAAATTTAAAAAAAACAGAAGCAGTCAGAAACTGATTAACATCAAAACAGATCAAGAAAGTACAGATCTTTCTAGAACTGACAAACTATTATTGAAAGTTTGTATCAGACTATGCAAGAATTGCAAAATCATTAATGTGTTTAACACACAAAAGCAAAAAATAACACTGAAATCAAGAACAGAAGAATGCATTTCACATATTAAAGAAAAGTTTTAGTGAAACAGCACATCTGAGAATATTCAATTCAGCATACAAGAAGACACTGAAAACTGATACTTCAGATTTCACAATAAAAGCATATTTATATCAGATTGAGAATGAACAACAGAGACTCATAGCATATTAATTTAGAAAACTATCAGAATTTAATAAAAGATATGAAGTTTATGACAAGAAACTTCTTGCAATAGTAAAAGCACTGCAAAAATGAAGATCTTATTTTGCAGAGACAAACAAGTCAATTCAGATTTATACTGATCACAAGAACTTGAGAAACTTCACAACAACAAAGCAACTCAACTGACAACAGATTTATTGAATGAAGCAGTTAATTGATTATGAGTTTCAGATTTATTACAAGAAAAATAATGAGAATAATAAATCAGATGTCTTGAGTAGACAACTCAATCATGAAGATATACAGATGATACACATCAAAATTTTAAGCAAAGATAACAAAGAAATTCTCACAAAGAGTTTAGCAGCAATGTACAAGATAAAGCAAGCTTTCTTGATGAACAAAGAACTTATTAAGATGTATGACTATAACAAGATCAGTGAACATTTAAAAATCAAACACACTGAGAATTTAATGCAGAGAAGACACAACATCAGCAATTTTAGAAATTAAGTCATCAAAATGATTGCTGTGTATGATTTATGCTGAAAAAATAAAATCAGTCAAGATAGACAGTATGACAGAGTAACATGATTAGATGCATTAAATGCACTGTGAAAATCAGTTATCATGAACTTCATTATAAAGCTATCACTGTCAAAGAATTCAACATGAAAGATGAAATTCAATAATATATTAATCATAGTGAACAGATTAATCAAATACACAATGTTTATTTCATTCAAAGAAACTGCAACAGCATCAATATTAACATACATTATACTGCAAAAATTGATTAACAATTACAGAATATCAAAAGAGTTTATTACTGACAGAGATAAACTGTTTATGAGCAGATTTTGAAAAATGCTCACAGCAAAACTTGAAATAAAGCACAAGATATTAACAATATATCATTCACAGATAGATGAACAGAGCAAATAAATGAATCAGACAGTAAAAATATACTTGAGACACTATGTCAATGAAAGTCAAAATGACTGAGTATGACTGTTATCAACAGCACAGTTTGCATACAATAATGCAAGAAATGAAATCATGAGAGAAATGTCTTTCTATATAAACTATAACTACAACTTAAAGATATAACAAGATTCTAGAGAGCATGAATCACAAAGTCAAAAAGTAATTTTGAATATTACTCAGATAAAGAAACTGCATCAAGATCTAACAAAATGAATTGAACAGCAGACAGAACAAATGACAGAGACAAGATCATTTGAAGAAGAAAAAAGAATATATCTGAAAATAAACAATATATAAATCAAAGAAAGAAACAAGAAGCTAAAAAACAAAAGCATTAAATCATTCAAGATCATACAGAACATCAAGAAATTAAGTTATGAATTAGATTTACTTAAGAAAATGAGAATACACTTAATATTTCATGCATTCATGCTACAGCATTGTGATCAGTTCATATCACTTTAAATCATGAAAACATCTGTCAAATTCAATGAAGAATATGAAGTCAAGAACATTTTAAAGAAGAGAATGATTAATGAAAAAGTTCACTATCTCATAAAATAAAAAGATTACAATATCTTAAAAAATATCTGAGAACTCAGAGAAAATCTCAAGAACTGTGCAAGAACACTTCAACATTTTAAAAAAAAAAGTTGATAATAGTTCAGAAGAATAGCAACATCAAGTCAATAAATTATGTTATTATTTAAGAATCTTCATTCTTAGTTTCATCATTATCACTATTAAGTTCAACAATAAAACAATCAATCTTCTGTGAAGCACAGCAGTTCATTTGATTCAGAGTTTTCTGAAGACATATAATTTTTGAGAAAAGAATGATAAGTTTAATGTGCTTGACTGTTAATTCACTGTTTGCTTTACTTATTTTCTTTTAAAGCAAAAGACAAGTTCTATTAAGAAACTCTCACAATACATTGACACACAGATGATTTTTGTAAGTGTATTTGTTGCATTTTGATTGAGATTTCATTACAAAACAATCAATATTGCAACTGACACAATAATCACAAGAAAACAAAGCAAATGCATCATTGATCTGAATTTTCTTTGTGATTCTTAGATGATTGAAATTTTTAAAAAACATTGTTGCTGACAGCAAAAGATGTGAATATTCTCATTTATATAGATTTTAGAAAATTAACATCTGAGAAAAAAAAAATGATGTTATAATCAGATCAGAATGAATTTAAAACAGATTGATGTGTATATGCAGAGAATATATATTTAATGAGATATTTAGACAGCAGTCACATGACATCTCAATATGCTCAATGATGAGTTTGATGAGCAAACTCAATGAGTTACATAAGCAAGTCATCTCAACAGACTCAACAATGAAACTGATGAGTGAACTCAGTATATAGTTACAGTTATTTTTCTTATGAAAAGAATTATGTTCAACTTAAATAATCATTTAAGAATTAAAGATCAGAATCATTTCAGATCAATTATTATATCAATAAGCACAAACTCTTAGTTCTACATACTCAAGAAAGCTTAGATTAGAATGTTACAAGAAGTTACTTTTTTAATTACAGTACTGAATACAAACTTATAGATTCAGATTCACAAGTTTTAAGTGCAGACTAAGTTACAGAACTTCACTGAAACTGCATTTTTAAGTGAAAAGATTAAGATTTACAAGTTATGACATCAATAATTTGTATATCTTGATTCTGCAAAACTTCACAATCTTTATAAGATTGTAATTTTTAAAAAGTCAATTTTTATTGTTGAGAACAAGAAGAACATATATGAAATTTGAGTTATTATTAAGTTCATTAATCAGTGAAAATACACTATAAATGAACAAAAGATCAACACTCTTATTTTAATCTTCATTAATATATGTGATTCTCTGTTTCTGTCATTTGCTGAATATCAGTATTTTTTGAAGATTGTGAATAATTATTTGTGAAAAACATAAATCATACTGTTGAAGTATTGTGACAATGCTTCACAGAAACTGCAAAAATAACAGTTAAAAGTTAAGTTTCAGAGTGACACAAAAGTTCTAACTGTATAAAGTAACAATGTTATTGAGTTCAGAATTACTCTTGATGACTGATGTAAATTTTTTAATATTATATCACAATATACTGTGCTCTACATGTTCATTCAGAATAATGTTGTTGAAAAAGTAATTTGTAATATTTTAACCTGAGCTTTCTTAAGTATGTAGAGCTAAGAGTTTGTATTTATTGATATAACAATTGATCTGAAACAGTTCTGATCTTTAATTCTTAAATGATTATTTAAGTTGAACATAATCATTTTCATAAGAAAAATAATCATGACTATATACTGAGTTCACTCATCAGTCTTGTTGTTGAGTCTGTTGAGACAGCTTACTCATGTAACTTGTTAAGCTTGCTTGTCAAACTCATCATCAAGCATATTAAGATGTCACATAACTGCTGTTTAAATATCTTATTAAATATACACTCTTTGCACATATACATCAGTCTGTTTTAAGTTCATTTTAATCTGATCATAACATCATTTTTTTCTTTTCAGATGTTAGTTTTTTAAAATCTATATAAGTGAGAGTATTTACATTCTCTGCTGTCAGCAACAATGTTTTTCAAAAATTTCAATCATTTAAGAATCACAAAGAAAATTCAGATTGATGATGCATCTATTTTGTTTTCTTGTGATTATTGTGTCAGTTGTGACATTGATTGTTTTGTAATAAAATTTTGATCAAAGTGCAACAAATACACTCATAAAGATCATCTGTATGTCAATGTATCATGAAAGTCTCTTAATAGAACTTGTCTTTTGCTCTGAAAGAAAATAAGTAAAGTAAACAGCAAATTAGCAGTTAAGCACACTGAGCTTGTCACTTTTTTCTCAAAAGTTATACATCTTCAGAAAATTCTGAATCAAATGAATCACTGTGCTTCACAAAAGATCAACTGTCTTGCTGTTGAACTTGATAATGATAATGATGAAATTGAGAATGAAGATTTTCAAATAATATTATAATTTATTGACTCAATATCATCATTCTTTTGAGCTACTATCAATTTCTTTTTTCAAAATGTTGAAGTGTTCTCACACAGCTCTTAAAATTCTCTTTGAGTTTTTAGATATTTTTTAAGATATCATAATCTTTTCATTTGATGAGATAATAAGCTTTCTCACTAATCATTTTTTTCTCTAGAATGTTCTCAACTTTATATTCTTCATTGAATTCAATAGATATTTTCATAGTTTGAAGTGATATGAACTGATTGCAATGCTGTAGCATGAATGTATAAAATACTGAGTGTATTCTCATTTTCTTAAGTAAGTCTAGCTCATAACTTAACTCTTTAATATTTCATATGATCTTGAATGATTCAATGCTCTTGTTTTTCAGCTTCTTGCTTCTTTCTTTAATTTATATGTTGTTCATTCTTAAATATATTTTTTCTTTTTTTTCAAATAATCTTGCTTCTGTCATTCATTCTGTTTGTTATTTAATCTGTTTTGTTAGATCTTGATGCAGTTTCTTTATCTGAGCAATATCTAAAATCACTTTTTGACTTTATAATTCATATTCTCTAGAATCTCATCATACTTCTGAGTTGTAGTCATAGTTCACATAGAAAGATGTTTCTTTTGTGATTTCATTTCTTGCATTATTGTACACAAACTGTGTTATTGATAACAGTTATATTCAGTCATCTTGACTTTTGTTGACATAGTGTCTCAAGTACATCTTCACTGTCTGATTTATTCATTTACTTGATCTGTTCATCTGTGAATAATATGTCATCAATATTTTATGCTTTATTTTGAGTTCTGCTGTGAGCATTTCTCAAAATTTGCTCATAAACAGCTTGTCTCTGTTGATAATAAACTCTTTTGATATCTCATAATTGCTAATTAACTCTCACAGTATGATGTATGTCAATATTGATGCTGTTGCAGTCTCTTTGAATGAAATAAACATTGTGTACTTGATCAATCTGTTCACTATAATTAATATATTATTGAATTTCATTTCTCATGCTGAATTCTTTGACAGTAATAGCTTCACAACAAAGTTCATGATAATCAATTCTCATGATGTATTCAGTGTGTCTAATCATGTTACTTTATTATATCACTTGTCTCAGCTGATCTTATTTCTTCAGCATAAATTGTACACAGCAATCATTCTGATGACTTAATTTCTAAAATTGCTGACATTGCATCTTCTTCACACTAGATTCTTAATGCACTTGATTTTTAGATATTCACTGATTCTGCTGTAGTGATACATTTTAATAAGTTCTTTATTCATTAAGAAAGCTTGTTCTATCTTGTACATTGCTGCTAAGCTCTTTGTGAGAATTTCTTCATTATTTTTGCTCAAAATTTCAGCATGTATCATCTGTACATCTTCATAATTGAGTTGTTTACTCAAAATGTCTGCTTCATTATTTTCATTATTCTTCTTGTAATGAATTTAAAATTCATAATCTGTCAACTGCTCTGTTCAACAAATCTGTCATTAATTAAGTTATTTTGTCATTGTGAAGTTTCTTAAGTTCTTGTGATTCATGTAGATCTAAATTGACTTGCTTATCTCTGCAAGATAAGATCTTCATTTTTATAGTGCTTTCACTATTACAAGAAGTTTCTTGTCATGAATCTCATATTTTTTCTTGAGTTCTGATAGTTTTCTAGATTAGTACACTATGAATTTCTGTTGTTCATTCTCAATCTGATATAAACATGCTTTTATTGTGAAATCTGAGCATCAGTTTTCAGTGTCTTTTTACATACTGAGTTGAGTATTTTCAGATGTGTCATTTCACTAAAACTTCTCTTTAATACATAAAATACATTCTTCTGTTCTTGATCTCAGTGTTATTTTTCACTTTTGTGTGTTAAATGCATTAATGATTTCACAATTCTTGTGTAGTCTGATACAAACTTTCAATAATAGTTTGTCAGTTCTAGAAAAACTTGTACTTTCTTGATTTATTTTGATGTTGATCAGTTTCTGACTGCTTTTATCTTTCTTGAATTCTTCTCAATTTGTTTAGATCAAATCACATAGTTTAAAAACTCAACTTTCTTGATCTTGAATCTGCTTTTTGACTTTTTCATGTACAAGACTCTTTCATTAAACTTTGCTAATATCTTGCACACATGTCTGCAGTGCTTCTCAAGATCTTCTAAGTATATCAGAATATTGTTAAAATATGTGATCACAAAATTGTTGAGATATTCTCTTAATATATTATTGATCAATCTTTGAAAGATAACTGAAACATTTTTTAGCTCAAACAGCATGACAGTATATTCATAATATTCATATTGTGTTCAAAATGCTGTTTTTCATTCTTCATCTTCTTTCATTCTGACTCAGTAATAGACATTTTTAAGATTTAAGCTTGTGAATCACTTAGCTTTGTCTAGTCAGTCTTGCAACTCTTCTATCAAAGATAAAAAATAACTGTCTTGATGAGTTATCTCATTGAGTTGTCTGTAGTCAACACATAGTCATTTTCTGTCATTCTTTTTTGATACAAATAGAATCAGATATTCTGCTGATGACTTTGATGATTTTATGAATTTTCTCTTTAAATTCTCATCAAAATAAGTTCTAACTTTCTTGAGTTGATTCTTGCTCATTGAGTACAATGATATTCACTTAGATTGCTTTCTGTTCAATAGCAATATTTTGTGATCTTATGACTTATGTTTTGATAAGCTCATTTCTGATTGTTTGAAAATCTCATATGCATCTTTCATCACACATATCTCTTGTATAACTCAATCAATTCTCAGATTCTTTTCACACAATCAGAACATCTTTAGCACTGCATTATATTTGATTAATTTTATAACATTGAACATTATCTCTTGTGAATTTTCAAGAATTGAGACTTTCACATAGATTTTCTCATCAATTCTTTCAATAACTTCATTTGTCATTCATATATTGAATAAACAGCACACTCATCATGTCTCTAATTCTAACATATTAACTGTTTTCTGATTCATGATATTATCATCTGCTTTGAAATTCATCAATATGTTGATATGATGTTTGTTGATTATGATTTTAATTCATATTCAATGATCATTATCTTATCTTTGAGACATCACTAGCTTCTTATTCTCTAGTCTTGTCAAGAAAGCTTTTCATTTTTTGACTCACTTAATTATTCAGCTTGTCTTCAAAGTTTTTGAAATCACTTTGATTCTCTTTCAGTCATAAAATTTGCATACTTTAGACTGTGCTGCTCAATGCATCTTTTCAGATGTAGTCAGAGTTTATATTAATTACACTTCATCTGCAACTGACTCTCAAAGACTCTTACTCTTTGCAGAAATTCAGATGATATATATTCTTCACTGAAGATTTATCTGTTTTTATCTTGTGTAATGTATTCTTTGAGTAAGCATATCTTAATCTTGTGACTCTTCATTATTCAAACAAGAGATTCTGACAATACTACATCATCACTGTTGAGATATTCATCTTTAACAGCTATCATTAGCTCTTCTAGCTGATCATATGTCTTTTGCTCTTTTATACTTTTGTGTTGTGCTTCTTATTTTTAAGCTTGCATTTCTTGCTCAAGCTCTTGCTTCTTAAATTGAAGCTTTTCTTCTTTCAACACTCAGCATTGATTCTCAGAGTACTGATATACTGTCTTCAGTTTTATATTGACTTCTTATTTGTCAATTTCTTTCTGATTCACATTTAAATTCAGTGCTTGTCAGATATTATCACTGTAGTCTTTTTCTATCTGAATTTCTTAAGTATCAGTCTCTTCAATCTCAACATCAAGAACATCTTTCTTGATATGTTCTTTCATAAGAATAGTTAATTCTTTCTCATAATTTAATCAATTCATCATGTCATATCTATTTCTGATGTCTTTATTGTATAACTTCTGAAGATATCATCTAACTCTGTTTTTTGTATTCATGTGTACTCTGTACATGTCATTGTAGCAAATTGTTTAATTGAGAGTGTTGTGCACTATATATATATTCTTCTTAACTATCACTGCAATGTTTTTTCTATTCATCTGAGATCTGTTACATTCTTGAGCAAGATGTTCAGATTTTTTACAGTTATAATACATTCATATCTTGTTTTATGATGTCATCTAAGACTTAATGAATCACTCTAACTGACATTCATACTCTGTTTATCTAGTCTTTCATAACTTCTGATGATGCTTCTTAATTATATTGAGATTTATAGAGTCTGTTTTTCTATATCTTATTGATAAAACATATCACTTAATTCATGATCAAAAGCTTTCTTCTTGATCTTCTATCATAAATGACATTCAATATTTTTTTCATTTTATCTGTTGTTCTCACTGACAACTGTCAATATTAATGCTTAAATTAATTATTTTCTAAAGATTATCTGATTGTTCTGCTCAGACTATTTCATCTTTAATGAACTTTCTCAATTCACAATAGTACTGATAGATAAGTGCTTCATTATTTCATCTGATAAGTGTTGCTAATCATTGAAATTTCATGACATATATTGTTGTCAATTCACTCTGTCACAAAATATAAATTTATTTCTCTGCTGCTCTCTCTTCATCAATTATTCTGAAGATTTTTCTTAATTCTTTCTTAAACTGTGCATAGTCATTAAACATAGACTTTCTATCTGTGTTGCATTCTTTGTACTTTTTTTTTAGAAACTTATGCAGCTTGAGATCAATTTAATTGAAGACTGCATTCACAAGATAGATTGTTGTAAACAGTGTCTTTTCTTGATTAATTTGAAACTTCAGTTGATTGAATTCAATGTACAGATTGAGTTTAGTCACAAAGACTCACAGCTTTTCTCATTCTTCATCAAAAATATCTGATATCTGTATCTTAGATGTACTTGAAGATAATTGTATTACTTGAACTGACATCATCACTGATTGTACTGTCATTCTATCTGAAGTAAATAATAAAGATAAGTTTATCTGAGCTTGTTTTAAGAACAAAATTGAAACATTCTTCTGTGTATCAGACATCATACTCATTATATTATAAGAGTGTTCAAAGTGTAATATTCTAATCTGAGCTTTCTCAAGTATGTAGAACTAAAAGTTTGTGCTTATTGATATAATAACTGATCTGAAATGGTTCTGATCTTTAACTCTTAGATGATTATTTAAGTTAAACATGATTGTTTTCATAAGAAAAATGATTGTGACTATATACTGAGCTCACTCATCAATCTTGTTGTCAAGTCTGTCAAGATGACTTGTTCATACAACTTATTGAGCTTGCTTGTCAAGCTCACTGTCAAGCATGTCAAGATGTTACATAACTGCTGTTTAGATATTTCATCAAATATACACTCTTCACACATACACATCAGTCTGTTCTAAGTTCATTCTGATCTGACTGTAACACAATTTAAATCACTGAAAACTCAATGCACACAATGATCAAAGAAACTGAACTTTCAATAAAGTTCTAAGTGAAGACAGCACAAACAGAAATTTATTTTTGCAACTGAATAGCAACTGATTTCTTAATTAATAACAAGCAAATAACTTCAGAAGAGACTTTCACTGATGAGAAATTATTTATTAATTATATTTATATATGAAAATGTAAATACTACATTTATATTGATCTCAAATCTCTGTTAGAAGACAGACAGAATAAGTTTATGAATTAAGAATGAGTGAAAGTCTTTATAAATTATGTAAAAAAAATTGCAAAGCAATATCTGCTTTGAGTTTCAGATCTTAAGTAAATCATTAAAAGTTATGTTGTTAAGTTTGTTGAGAATAAAAAGAAAAACAGCATTAAACTTAAGCTGCAAAGATAAACATTAAACATTTTATTGAAGTGAAGATCAGTTGAGTATTTATGAAAAAAAGTAATTATTGTGAAATTCACAGAAAAAATAACAGACAATGCAAATTCATCTGCATTCATAATTCACTGAAGTTATCTGCAAACAATATTAACTTAACTTACAGATCTGAATTTACAAGTTTAAATAGTGAATCATCAGATAAATGTCAACAATGTTTTTACAGAATTCTTTCTCAAAAAAATCATTTACATAATAGTTTCTTTTGAAGTCAAAGTTGCATTTAATTGTGCACTGTGCATACTGTACAGTTTTTATAATTTTAAATAAATTACACAAGATTGACATAAGTGATGTATTAATGAACTGAAGAAATTAAACTTTCATTAAAATAATGCAGATTCTTGTCTTTTAATTTACAGTATTAAAAGAATCATGCTGCTTCTCTATATAAATGATATTATTGTGATTTCAACAGATTTATCACATGTTTTCTGATTCAAACAAGTTCTTGTTGAAGTGTTTAAAGTTAAGAATTTAAAAGAAACACAGAAAATTTTTGACATTCAAATTATACATAACTGCAAAAAAAGAACTTTATATCTGAATCAAATTCACTATGTAAATAAGATGCTGAAGAATCTTTATATGTGATTTAATAAGCACAAAAGTATTACAATTTTATTTAATGAATATAATGCTCTTCATTCTGTCAACTCAACTGATTAAAAAATAAATTAAAGACAGTATTAATAAGTCATAAAAAATTTAATATATACAGTAATTCATACTTGATCAGACATTGTTTTCACTTTAAATCAACTAAATCAATATCTCAGCAATTCAGCAAAACATCATGAATACACATTTAAGAAATTGTTGCATTACATTAAATCAATCATTAATCTCAGCATAGTGTATAAATTTAATAAGAATCAAGTCATACTTAAATATTCTGACTCAAACTATACATTGAACAAATAAAATTGAAAGTTAATTTTAGAATATATCTATATATTTGAAGATAAATCAATTTTATAAGTAAGTTGAAAGCAGAAATCTGTCATCACTTAAATCACTGAAACTAAATACATAACAATGTCAATATGTACAAAAACTAACATCTGACTCACTCAAGTACTGAGAAACATGAATATAAATAAGCATCTAAAAAACAATTCATACTGTGTGAACATCAAAGAAAATGAAGTTCATCAAACTACTTTATTTTTTCAGTTTAAAAAAAACAATCAAATTGTTTTGATTCTGATCAAGAATGCACATGTACATGAACAATTAAAATACATAAATATTATCTATCATTACATCTGAGATCTGCACAAAAAAAATCAGATTCAGATAAACTTTGTGTTCAGTTAAAATATAATGATTGATAAATTAATTAAGTTTTTGTTTCAACAGATCTTTGAGAAATTTGTTGATTAGTTGAGATTTGCTGTCAATGAAAATTAATAAATGCAGTGTTATTAAGTAAGAATGTTGAGAAGTGCAGTATTTTAACTGTTATTATTGTTTTAGTTAGTATTAATGTCAGAGATTGTCTACTGTCTTCATGCTTTGTATAACTGTAATACTTATGTTGATCACAGTTAAGATAATCAATTTATATTGACTGCAGTTAACTTCAACAGTGTATGTTCACTAGATAGACAGTATAGCACAAGTATTTTTTAAATCTTTTACTAAATTTTATAATTTAAAATATTAAGAAGAACAATAATGCAGAAACAGTTATGACAAGTGTATTTGACATTTTTTTTATTTTCTTTCATACAAATACAGATATTGAAAAGAATAACACAACAATTGCACATTAAAGAAGCTATGATACTGAATTGAAGAATAGTTTTAATAAGAATAAAATAGTTTTCAGATTTAAAAAGCATTCTGTGATGAAAATAATAATTTATTTATATATACTCACTTATATAAACTCTAGAGAACTAGTATCTGAGAAGAAAAAAATGATGTTATAATTATGTTTCATAAAAAAGAAACTCACAGATCTGAACTCATGAATTTGTTTAAAATGTATACACAGAAAACTGATTAAATAGTAGTTATATGACAGCACATTAAACACAAAACTTAATAAAACAAGCTGATAGTGCTTAAAACAATATTAGCACAAAAAGTGTACTGATATGCAGAATGCACATAGCAATCTTATAATATATAGTAGATATTGAATTTAGTGAAAGATCTAAAGAATACTTGTGCTATACTGTCTATTTAGTGAATATACACTGTTAAAGTTGACTGCAGTCAATGTGAATTGATTATTTTAACTGTGATTGACATAAGTGTTTTTCTTATATCTAAATATTACAATCATACAAAGCATAAAGACAGTAGACAACTTCTGATACTAATACTAACTAAGATAATAATAGCAGTTAAAACATCACACTTCTCAACATTCTCACTCAGTGACACTGTATCTATTAATTTTCATTGACAGTAAGTTTCAACTGATCAACAAAGCACTCAAAGATTTGTTGAAATAAAAACTTAATTAATTCATTAATCATTATATTTTGACTAAATACAAAGTTTATTTAAATCTGATTTCTCTTGTGCAGATCTTAAATAAGATGATAAACAATATTTACATATTTTAATCACTCATACACATGTACATTCTTGATCAAAGTCAAAACAGTTTGATTGTCTTTTTTAAACTAAAGAGATAAAGTAATTTAATGAACTTCATTCTTCTTGATGTTTACACAGTATGAATTATTTTTCAGATATTTATTTATGTTTATATTTTTCAGCACTTAAGTGAGTTAAATGTCAGTCTTTGTACACATTGATATTGTTATGTACTCAGTCTCAGTAATTATAGTGATGACAGATTTCTGTTTTTAACTTGTTCATGAAATTGATTTATTTTTAAGTATGTAGATATATTTTAAAATTAATTTTCAATTTTACTTATTCAATGCATAGTCTGAGTCAGAGTATTCAAGTATGATTTGACTTTCATTAAATTTATACACTATATTAAAATTAATCATTGATTTAATGTACTGCAGCAGTTTTTTAAATGTATATTCATGATGTTTTGCTGAATCACTGAAATATTGACTTAATTGATTTAAAGTGAAGAAAATATCTGATTAAATATAAATTACTATATATATTAAACTTTTTATGACTTACTGATATTATCTTTAATCTATTTTTTGATTAATTAAGTTAACAGAATAAAAAGCATTATATTTATTGAGTAAAATTATAATGACTTTATACTTATCAGATCACATATGAAGATTCTTCAGCATCTTATTTACATAATGAGTTTGATTTAGATACAAAATTCTTTTTTTGTAATTATGTATAATTTAAATATTAAAAATTTTCTGTGTCTCTCTTAAGTTCTTAACTTTAAATATTTCAATAAGAACTTGCTTAAATCAGAAAATATGTAATAAATTTACTGAAGTCACAATAATATCATTTATATAAAGAAGCAGCATGATTCTTTTGATACTGTAAATTAAAAGACAAGAGTTTGTATTACTTTGATGAAAATTTAATTTCTTTAATTTATCAACACATTATTTATATCAATTCTATATAATCTGCTTAAGATTATAAAGACTATACAGTATGTGCAGTGCACAATTAAATGCAATTTTGAGTTTAAGAGAAACTGTTATGTAGATGATTTTTTTGAAAATTTTTTTTATAAAAACATTGTTAACATTCATCTGATGACACTTTAAATTCTTAAGTGCAATGATGATTAAAAAGATTTAAAGAGTATTGAACTTAATTGTGAAGATAAAGATGTTTTTATAATTAATATTATATATTTAAGAAAATTCTCTCATCATAACTTTTATCTTAAGTTTGTTCAGAGATTTATCAGTATTCAACTTGAATTTAAACATTTATTTGTTTATCACAATATTTACATTTTTTAATGACACAACTTCTTTTCAGATTTTATTTGCTGTTAAGACTGTTAATTTTGCATAAATAACATTTTTTTACATCTTTTCTCAGATTGAATCTCTTACTGCTTTAATATAGATGATTGAGTATAGTAATATTTACTTCAAAAAAAACAACCATTTTAATCAACTCTTTCAGAACATAGTTATCAGAATTATCTAAATAAGATCTGCAAAAGAAATTGTACAATGAAAGTAGATGAAGAAGAATCAGAAGAAACACATTATAATGAAATTTTACTTAAGTAAAAAGTTCATTCTTCTCATTACTCTCAAAGTCTCTCAGAGACAATTAGCACTCTAGACTGTTTCATATAAATCAGTAATTGTTCAGTTAAGATGAAAGAAATTTGAGAAATGATTAAAACTGTGACACAAAAAGAAAAAAGTTACATTTTGAATACTGATTTTCAGAAGATCAAGAAGCAAATTAAGAATCTTACAAGCATTGTATGAAATTTCATCAAAGTATTCACACTCTCACAAACATACACAGCAGCAGCAGTCAGTCTTAAGAGTCTTGAAACAAGAGTTTTATCAGTATCTCAAAAAAAATATCAAGAAATAATGATCAAATCAGAAACAAAAACAGAAATATAAAGAATAAGAACAGAACAGAACATCATATAAGAGATACAAAAAAAGATAGAAATCTCAGAAACAGTGATGACTGCAAGATGTCTGTTCAGTGATGATGTGATTTTCATCTTTGAGAAGAAAAAAAATAAGATGATGTAAAAAAAAAAAAAGAAAATTGTACAAATCTTTGAACTCAACATCAGAATCAAGCAGTGAGAGTACATCATTATGATTTATGAAATTTGAATCATCTTCATAAACAACAAAAATCAAACTAAGACAATAGAGATTCTTTATATGCAAAATTCACAATTTAAAAAACAAGTGAAGATTCTATGAATAAAATGATTCAAGAAGACAATTATACAAGAATATATCTTTAAATCACTTCACATTAAAATAACAAAAGCTGAGCAGACAAACTATCTTCTGCAAAATGATCTTCTTTTTAACTTTAAGTTTTATGATTGTGAGATCTTCTCTGAAGACTGTATTGTTACTTAATGTTTCAAATGTCAGCAGTACAAAAATCATACAGTTAAACACTGTAAGAAAATCATACAATGTGACTTCTGTGCAGTATTAAGTCACATAATTGAGAATTACATCAAAAAAAAGAATTCTCTGAAAATCTAATGTGCATCATGTGAAAAGAAAAGCAAAAAACATTCTACATGAATTAGACATTGTTCAGAAAGAGTGAAGAAAGTGAAGAAAGTAAGATAAATCTATTTTATATGACTCACACACTTTCAAATTTCAATCAAAAATCTTTTTCTCAGAATCTTTCTGAACATTTCATTCAGAATATTCTTTCATGAAGATATCAGTTTCACTTTTTAGTTTTTAAGTTCAGTCATAACAGTCAGTGACAATGACTTTCTTTTAGTACTGAAAAGAAAAAAAGAAAGATTATTTAAGACACTAACAGTTAATTATACAAATTTCACAATTACAGAAATGCTCTCTCAGTCACAAATCAATGAATAAGCTGTTCATTCTGCAATATAATGTACAGAAAAGCAAGAACAAGATGATGATTTTTCTTCTGACTGACAAAACAATCTAATTATATAATATTTTGATGATTCAGAAACTCTGATAAAATTTTTTTACATTGATATTTTACAGTTTTAAGATCATTTCTTTTATCTTACAGCATGATTCAGTTTCACAACAAAGTTACTTTCTGATTAACAAAAGACTTAATTTCAGTATTTAATCAGTGAACTTTCTCATTTTCAACTTATGTATACTTTGTCTTCATACAAACAGCAGAACTCTCTAAATATACAACATTTATTTACAGTCTTCAGAAAGTCACACAAACACTGATTACTTTTTTTCTATTTTTCTTCTGTCAGCACTCATACAAAAAAAGAGTGAACACATAGTTTTAAAAGACTTCAATCTACATTATTCACTGTGAAGTGAACTCTTCAACTTAAATATTCACAGCATAAAAGAAGTTCTTACTGAGATAGTTACATTGTATAATTTTTCTCTATTGATCACTTTAGAAATTTCTACTTAATATGTTCAGAAAATCTTTAACACAATAAATTTAATCTTTGTCAATTGAATTTTTGCAGATCAGCTGAAAGAATGCTTTATTAAAGAGAACATGAATTATAACTCAGATCATCTTTCTATCTCAGTGATTTTTAATTTTAAGATTGTACAAATCACTTCAAGCAAGATGAAATGCTGAAAGAAGATGAATCATGAAATTATACTAACTAAAACTCAACATCTTTAGACAAATTAAAATCTGTCAACAAGAACTGAGATTATATGATACACAGAGTATCTTGGTAACTTCATTGAGACATTAATCAGCAACTCAGTTTCTATATACAAGCTCTTGAATTAAGAAGAAGTCTGATGAATAGACACAATTGATGAGACAGTTAAATAAGAAAGAAAAGCAAAACAACAAGTAAAAATAATTTATACAGAAGAAGCATGAAAGCTAGTTAAGATGAAAGACAAAATTAAGAGAGATCTGATTACAAAAGCAAAAATTATCTATTTTCACAATGTGATCAGTGAAACAGCAGAGAATAATGAGCTTTGAATCTTAATTAAAATGAGAAAAGAAAACTCAAACTCTGCAGCAACAGTTTTTTCAATTTGTACAACACAAAAAAAAGCACACACTCTGAAAGAGAAAGCAGAGATCTTTAAAAGAAGATTTTATTCTGAAATAATAATCAATTTTCAGAATATCATAAATGCAGAAGCTCTCTGATCTTCATAGAAAGACAGTTATATTAATTTAAAAATTTTCATTCAATCTATATTCATTTCTGACTCAATCAATACAGAGAAGATTATTGCAGTACTTTGTATAAGAACATTTCACAATGCATTGAGATCAGATAACATTTCATACTGCTTTTTCAAAGTAATGAAACTCAAGTTAACTCAAACAATAATTAATCTCATCAATGCAAGCTGAAAGCTCAGCTTTCTTTTTGAGAAATATAAGAAAACATGTATAATAGTGATATGTAAGTCAGAAAAGCAAATCTACAAGAAAGCTGAATTATGAAGATTAATTGTTCTGCTGAACACAGTGAGAAAAATTATGAAAACTCTGTTGATTATATGAATTAAGTAGACTGCAGAAAACAATAATCTTCTTTTTGAAAGTTAGATGAAATGTAGAATAAAATGATTCACAAAAATTACACTGAATCTACTAATAAGTCAGATTTATACAATCTAAGACAGTAAAAAGCATGTTGTCACTCTTCTGTCAATGAACATAGTGAAAATTTTCAACACAATGAATTCAACTTGACTTCTGAACAATTTGCAGAAGAAATAAATGTCTTATTGAGTTGTACAATGAGTTCAGAGCTTTCTTCACAATCAAACTATCTTATTGATTATATAAGAACAGAAAACAAGCTGCTTCTCTGTGAAGACTGAAGTTTCATAAGACTTTTCTTTATCACTTATTCTCTTTCTATTCTACAATGTAGATCTGCTGAAGTGATGTAATTGATTAAAAGAGAAAATTTTGACAATTGACTTTGCTGATGATGTCAACATTCTTTTGTATAAACTGTTCACTGAGATCAATTGCATCAAACTGAAAAGAATTCATAGAAAATGTAAAAGCTGAGTTACTCAACATGAAGTTAGATTTACTCTTCACAAATATAAAATGATTCACTTCTTTAGAATCAAAACCAAATTCAATATACAGACAGTTATACAAATTCAGAACAATGAATTGCTTTTTTTTTCAAGTGTGAGAATCTTAAAAATATGATTTGACTCTAAATCAAAATGAATCACTCATATTAAAATTCTGCAGAACAAGATGATCAAATAAACAGAAGTATTAATCAGAATAGCAGCATTTATCTGAGAAACTTTGTTCATATGATCACAACAGATCTACACAACAGTCATTTGATCAGCAATAACTTGTGAAGCACATGTCTGATACATATCTGTCAAGAATCATCATATAAAGAAAGTGATCAGTGCAATTAAGATTACTCAGTTTAAATGTCTTCATATAATTGTTGATGCTTATTAAACTACTTCAATCAGTATCTTGAAAATCAAGATTTACATTTTTTCTCTTGATCTATATCTAAATGATAGAGTGCAAATCTATTTTACTTATACAAAGAACACAGTCTTTACAGAAATGAAAAACAAGATCTGCAATCTCATCAGAAAAAGAATTAAGCAGAAAGTTTATTAATTCATGATGACTATAACAGTCACTCATTTCTCAGTGAAACTGACAGAGAGAATCAGCTTGAAGAAGAACATACAAAATGTATAAACTCAAAAATAATATGACACTAATCAGAAAGAGAAGATCAGAAGATGAAATTAAGTTATTGAATTATTTTTTAAAAGAGTTTTTCAGCTTCATTAAAAACTGAGAAAGACTGAAAGTTCAGAATTAATTCAGTTTCATATAAAATGTGTTAATTACAATTACTTTCTTCACAAGATCAAGATTTCTAAAATTTTCTCTGTCAACTATTTGTATAATAAGAGAGCAGAGACTTCACAACATATATTATTAGTATGTGAAATCAGAAAGAACTCACAGCTGCTTATTATTCAGAAAAAAGAAAAAAAAACTTTGTATAACTTCTGTTCATTAAAGAGCTGATGTATGAGACTGTTAAATGAATTGTGTGTGACAGTCATTTAAGTCAGTTTTGATTTATGATCAGTGTTCTCTATGACTAAAAGTGAGATCACTCATCTTTTGTCTTATTCACTCAACTTTTACATTTAATCTACTTTCATACAAAGAACATTATGAACTTAGATTTTCATTCTTGTTAAATTTTCTAAGATATGAACTGAAGAGAAGTTCTGCTTAGCATAGCTAGTTTAGTGTAAGAATAATAAATAAATAAAAAAATAAATATAGATGATAAATGTAAAAATATTAAATTTAATGTTATCATAATCTTTTTTATCTGCTATAAAAGCAGTTAATATCAGCATAACTTTTGATATCTTGAACAAAAGTTCATTCAAGTTTTGTTCATTGTTGTCATTGTTTTACTTTCTTTTTGAAATTTCAATGCACAAAAATATTCTGACTTTCTCAGTCAGAATATTCTCTGTTGATTTGTCTGTTTTATTGATGAAAATCTTAATATGTAAAAATTACTTAATCTCATTCTGTTCACTTATCTGTGTTCTGTTTAAATTAATTATAATTAATTTATTCACTGTACTGATGTTTAACACAGATGTATTGAGATTGACTACAATTAATTTTGACATCTTTTTACTGTCTAAACTTGTGAATTCAGATCTGTGAATTGAGTTAATGTTGTTTATAAATAATTTTGATGAAATCATGAGTGCAAATGAATCTGCATTGTCTGTTGTTTTTTCTGTGAATTTCATGATAATTACTTTTTTTTATGAACATTTAACTAATCTTTACTTCAGCAGAATATTTAATGTTTATTTTTGCAATTTAAGATTAATATTGTCTTTTTTTTCATTTTCAGCAAACTTAACAGTATAACTCTTAATGACTCACTTAAGATCTGAGACTCAAAGTAGATATTGTTTTGTGATTTTTTCTACATAACTTATAAAGATTTTCACTCATTCTCAATTCATAAACTTATTCTGTCTGTCTTTCAGCAGAAATTTAAAATCAATATAAATATAACATTTGTATTTTTACATACAGATGTAATCAATGAATGATTTTTCATTGATGAAAATTTCTTTCAAAATTATTTATTTACTTTCAATCAAGAGATCAGTTGCTGTTCAGTTGCAAAGATAAATGTTTGTTTACACTGTTTTCATTTAAAACTTTATTGAAAGTTCAGTTTCTTTAATCATTATGTACACTGAGTTTTCAATGATTCAAATTGCTTTTTCAACAATATTATTTTAAATGAACATATAGAGCACAGTGTATTGCAGTATAATGTTAAAAGATTTACATTAGTCATCAAAAATAATTCTGAACTCAGTGACATTATTATTTTATACAGTCAGAACTTTTACATTACTTTGAAACTTAATTTTTAACTGTTACTCTTGCAGTTTCTGTGAAACATTATCACAACACTTCAACAGTATAATTTATGTCTTTTACAAATAATTGTTCACAATTTTCAGAAAGTACTGATATTCAGTAAATGATAGAAACAGAAAATTATATATATTAATGAAAATCAAGATAAAAATGTTGATCTTTTATTTATTCACAGTGTGTTTTCACTGATTGACAAACTTAATGATAACATAAATCTCACATATGTTCTTCTTGTTCTCAGCAATAAAAAT
The DNA here is from genome assembly GCA_025617375.2 of Acarospora socialis. Lineage (NCBI taxonomy): Eukaryota > Fungi > Ascomycota > Lecanoromycetes > Acarosporales > Acarosporaceae > Acarospora > Acarospora socialis. The sequence goes on along the minus strand of JAMYGW020000002.1, from coordinate 2,094,072 downwards.
TGACTTCTTAAAAATTATAATTTTATAAAGTTTGTGAAGCTTTATGTTACATCTCAACTGAGATTCCTCAATTATAGAGCTAGGATTTTGTGCTTCTTGATATAAAGATTCAAAGATTCTAGATAAACAGTAGCTTTGTATTGCATAACTAGATGAGTTGAACATGATTGATTTCATAAGAAAATTAATTCTACTATATAGAAATGAAAACATCAACACACTCAGTGTTTCAGTGTTCTGATGTGTCTTTGACACATGTTTACAAGAAAATGTTTGATGTTTTGTTGTTCTGTACTCAGAATTATGCTTTTTCAGATATATTTCTCATCTTGCTATTCTTCTTTCAGAATATGATCATAACATCATTCTTTTTCTCTCAGGTGCTAGCTCTCTAGAATCTATTTAAGCAAGAGTATATATCAGCAATTATTTGTCATCTTTTGATGATGCATCTGAAATCCAAAAATTGACTTTGTCTTGCTGACACTATTTTTTGTAAAGAAAATTCTTCACTCATTTCTTGTGATTGTTGTCTGAACATTGATCTTTCTTGCATCATGATGTCACTTGATTCTTCAGCTTTGTCTGACTTCTTTAAGTCTGCAAAGTGTGCTGAGTGTGTGTGTTGAGATCATTTCTGTGTTGATCTCTCTCTTGACTTTCTTGAGTCTGTCTGTTCTAAAACTGAAAGTGAACTCTTTCAGACTCTTGATGAGCAACTTTCTGCACTTTTAACAAAAATTGCTAGATTGCAGAAAACTCTAAAACAGTCTGAAGCTCAAATCAATACAAAAGCAAAGTGTCTTGCTGAAGAGCTTGCAGATGATAATGATGAAACAGAGAATGAAAATTCTCAACTGTTATCACAACTTATTAATATGATGTCTTCATTCTTCTGAGCTGATCTTGATCTCTTTTCTCAAACTGTTGAAGTGTTCTTGTGCAGTTCTTGAGGTTCTTCTTGAGTTCTCAGATGTTTTTTGATGTATTGTATTTCTTTCATTTTATGAGATAGTGAACTTTCTCACTAATCATTTTCTTTTTTAAAATGTTCTTAACTTCATATTCTTTGTTGAGTTTGACAGACATTTCAGTGATTTGAAGTGATATGAACTGGTTGCAGTGCTGTAGCATAAATGCATGAAATATTGGGTGTATTCTCATTTCTTTGAGTAAGTCTAGCTCATAACTTAATTCTTTGATGTTTCATATAATCTTGAATGATTCAATGCTCTTGTTTTCTAGCTTCTTGCTTCTTCTCTTTGTCTGTATGTTGTTTGTTCTTAAATATATTTTTTCTTCTTCTTCAAATGATTTTGTCTCTATTGTTTGTTCTGTCTGCTGTTCAATTCATTTCATTAGATCTTGATGCAGTTTTTTCATCTGAGCAATATCTAAAATCACTTTCTGACTTTGTGATCTGTGTTCTCTGAGATCTTGTCATATCTTTGAGTTATAGTCATAGTTCACATAGAAAGATATTTCTTTTGTGATTTTGTTTTTTGCATTGTTGTATGCAAACTGTGTCATTGACAGCAGTTGTATTCAGTTGTTCTGATTCTTATTGACATAGTGTTTCAAGTACATTTTCACTGTTTAATTCATTCTCTTGCTCTGTTCATCTGTCTGTGAGTGATATGCTGTTGACATTTTATGCTTTATCTCAAGTTCTGCTGTAAGTGTTTCTCAAAACTTACTTGTAAACAGCTTGTCTCTGTTGATGATAAATTCTTTTGATAGTCTGTAATTGCTAATCAATTCTTGCAGTATGATCTGTGTCAATACTGATGTTGTTGTGATCTCTTTGAATGAAATGAATATTGTGTACTTGATCAATCTATTTACTATCATCAATATACTGTTGAATCTTACTTCTCATGCTGAATCTTTTGATGATGATAGTTTTGTAATAAAGTTCATGATAACTGACTTTCATGATGCATCTGATGCATTCAGTTGTGTTACTTCATCATATTGTTTGTCTTAATTGACTTAATTTCTTCAGCATAAATCACACACAGTGATCATTCTGATGACTCAATTTTTAAAATTGTTAATGTTGCATCTTCTTTGCACTAGATCTTCAGTGCATTTAACTTCTAAGTGTTCTTTCATTCTGCTGTAGTGACATATCTTGATGAGTTCTTTATCTGTCAAGAAAGCTTGCTTCATCTTGTACATTGCTGTTAAGTTCTTTGTGAGAATTTCATTATTGTCTTTGCTTAGAATTCTGATGTGTACTGTTTGTATGTCTTCATGATTAGATTGTCTACTCAAGACATCTGTTTCATCATTCTCATTACTTTTCTTGTAATGAATCTGAAATTCATAGTCTGTCAACTGTTCTGTTCAACAAATCTGTTGTTGATTGAGTTGTTTTGTTGTTGCAAAGTTTCTCAAGTTCTTGTGATCTGTATAGATCTGAATTGACTTGCTAATCTTTGTGAAATAAGATCTTCAATCTTGCAGTGCTTTCACTATTGCAAGAAGTTTCTTGTCATGAACCTCATATCTTTTCTTGAATTCTGATAGTTTTCTAGATTGATATACTATGAGTCTCTGCTGTTCATTCTCAATCTGATATAAATATGCTTTTACTGTGAAATCTGAAGCATCAGTTTTCAGTGTCTTCTTGCATGCTGAATTGAGTATTTTCAGGTGTGTCATTTCACTAAAACTTTTCTTTAATATGTGAAATGCATCTTTCTGCTCTTTGTTTCAATGTTATTTTTTGCTCTTGTGTGTCAAATGCATTAGTGATTTCACAATTCTTGCATAGTTTGATACAAACTTTCAATAATAATTTGTTAACTTTAGAAAGACCTGTACTTCCTTGATTCTTTTTGATGTTAATCAGTTTCTGACTGCTTCTGTCTTCTTTAAATTTTTCTTAATTTGTTTAGATTGAATCACATAGTCTAGAAATTCAACTTTCTTGATTTTGAATCTGCTTTTTGACTTTTTCATGTACAAGACTTTCTTGTTGAGCTTTGCTAATATCTTTCACATGTGTTCTTGATGCTCTTCAAGATCTTCTGAATATATCAGAATGTTATTAAGATACATGATTACAAAATCATTGAGATACTCTCTCAATATGTCATTGATCAATCTCTGAAAGATGACTGAGACATTTTTCAGTCTGAATGACATGATGATGTATTTATAATGTTCATATCTTGTTCAGAACACTGTCTTTCATTTTTTATCTTCTTTCATTCTAACTTGATAATAGATGTTCTTAAGATCTAAGCTTGTGAATTACTTAGTCTTTTTTAATCAGTCTTGCAACTTTTCTATCAGTGATAAGAAATAACTATCTTGATGAGTTATTTTGTTGAGTTGTCTGTAATCAACACATAATCATTTCTTGTCATCTTTCTTTGATATGAACAGGATTAAATATTCTGCTGATGACTTTGATGATTTAATGAATTTTCTTTTGAGATTCTCATCAAGATAAGTTCTTACTTTCTTGAGTTGATCTTTGCTCATTGAATATAATGACATTCACTTAGATTGTCTTTCATTCAATAGCAGTATTTCATGATTTCATGACTTATGCTCTGATAAGCTCATCTTTGATTGTTCAGAAATTTTATATGTGTTTTTGACTGCACATATTTCTTTTATAACTCAATCAATTCATAAGTTCTTTTTGCACAACCAGAACATTTCTAGTATCATGTCATATCTGATTGATTTCATAACATCAAACATTATCTCTTGTGGGTTTTCAAGAATTGAGACTTTCACACAGATTTTCTCATCAATTCTTTTGATGACTTCATTCATCATTTGTATGTTGAATGAACAGTGCACTCACTGTGTCTCTAATTCTAACATATTCACTATTTTGTGATTCATAATATTATCATCTGCTTCAAAATTCACCAATGCATCAATCTGATGTTTGTTGATTATGATCTTGATTTATATTCTATGATCATTATTCTGTCTTTGAGACATCACTAGCTTCTTGTTCTCTAGTCTTGTTGAGAAAGCTTGTCATTTTTTGACTCACTCAGTCATTCAGTTCATCTTCAAAGTTCTTAAAATCATCTGAGTTTTCTTTTAATCATGAGATTCACATACTCTAGACTGTGTTGCTCAATGCATCTTTCTGAATGTAGTCAGAGTTTATACTGATTGTACTTCATCTGCAACTGACTCTCACAGACTTTTACTCTTTGCAGAAATTCAAATGATATATATTCTTCACTAAAGATTCATCTGTCTTCATTTTGCATGATATACTCTTCAAATAAGTATATCTCAATCTTGTAACTCTTTGTTTTTCATACAAGAGATCTCAACAATGCTGTGTTGTCACTGTTGAGACATTCATCTTTAACAGCTATCATCAGCTCATCAAACTGATCATATGTCTTTCATTCTTCTGCACTCTTGTGTTGTGCTTTCTGTTTTCAGACTTGCATTTCTTGCTCAAGCTCTTGCTTCTCATACTGAAACTTTTCTTCATTCAATGCTCATTGTTGATTTTCAGAGTGCTGATATGCTGTCTTCAGTTTTATGTTGACTTTTCATTGATTGACTTCTTCTTGATCTGCATTCAAATTCAAGACAATTCAGATGCTATCACTGTAGTCTTCTTCTATCTGAGTATCACAAGTATTGATCTCTTCAATCTCAGTCTCTAAAACACATAGTTCTTTCTTTACAGTGTTGTCTGATCTAGATCATTCTGTGATATTGTAAGTTTCTTGTTTCTGACATGACTTCTTTGAATAATATTTGACTTCATTCTTGCTGTTCATGTGAGTTCAACACATGTTGTTGTAGCAAGCTGTTCAGCTAAGATTGTCATGCACTACTTTCTTAGTTGTGATCACAGCTTTCTTCTTTTCTTTTCTGAGTTTCTTGCAATTCTGTGCAAGATGTTTAATAATATCACAGTTATAGCATTTTTGCATTTCTTGATAACTCTGAGACTTCTTTCTTGAGAACTGTTTCTTTTCTCATGATGCTTTCTTTGATCTCTGCACTGAAGATCAATCTTGCTTCATTGTGTTGAGATTCATGAAGTCTGAATAATATTGTCTTTGATTTCTCTTATTGACTTGATTCATTCATCTCTGATGTTGATAGTCTTTTCTTTTTATATGTTGTTCTCATTGACAATCATCTATCATGATTGTCTTGTTAATAAGTTCTTGCAGGTCATTTGATCTGTCACTTTGTGCAATTTTGTTCTTGATAGATTTCTTCAAGTCTCAATAGTAAGTTGATGCTAACTGATTTGAATTTCATTGCATAAGTGTCACAATTCATTGAAACTCTGCCACATACTTAACTGCAGATTCTTCTTGCTGTAACATATAAATCTTTTGTTTTGCTGCATGTTTCTTGTCAACTATTTCAAAGATTTTTCTCAGCTTCTTCTTGAACTGCATTCAGTTTTCTATGCAAGATGTATTCTGTTCTTGATTGAGAATGCTCTTAGTCATAAACTTATTGAGCTGTGATTCAATTCAGTTGAATGCTGTGTTCTTCATGTAGAATGTTGCAAACAAAACTCTATTGACATTGCTTTCAAACTTCTTCTGATTGAAGTCAACATACAGATTGATTTGAACAAGAAATTGTCTCAGATTTTGTCAATCTTTCACAAAGTTCTCTGAAGTCTTGACTTTCAGTACTTTGTGATCAATATTGACTATCTTTGTTGATTCAGTGCTCTGTGATGCATCATCTGAGATTGATTCTTTGAATGACATTCTTTATATTGTGAGAATGTTCAAAGTGTTACATTTCAACTGAGATTCCTCAGTTATAGAGCTAGAGTTTTGTGCTTCTTAATATAAAGATTCAAAGATTTTAGATAAACAGTAGCTTTGTATTGCATAACTAAATGAGTTGAACATGATCAATTTCATAAGAGAATTGATTTTACTATATAGAAATGAAAACACTGACACACTCAGTGTTTCAGTGTTCTGATGTGTTTCTGACACATGTTTATGAGAAAATGTTTGATATTTTGTCATTTCATGCTTGAGATTATGCTTTCTCAGACATATCTCTCATCTCATTATTCTTCTTTCAGAATATGGTTGTAACACTTTACAGAGTCAAAATGAATGAAATATTGATGTCACAACTTGTAAATCTTAATCTTTTCACTCAAGAGTGTAGTTTTAGTAAAGCTTTGTGACTCAGTCTGCACTGAGAATTTGTGAATTTGAATTTGTGAGTTTGCATTCAGTACTGTGACTGAAAAAGTAATTTCTGAGTCAGACAGTATGTATATGACAGTCATTAAAACAAATTTGTTTAGATTCTTTGTGATATATTTAACTATATAGATACTCTCTTGCTCAAATGTTTTTATTATAATGTTATTATGTTTATTTTATGTATAGAGACTGTGTTGATCAAAACCATCATGCAGTTTTATCTTATATATTTATTTTTTTGACAAAAGATTGAATTCAAGTTCAGATATATAAAGTGTAAAACTTAGATTAACAAAGTTTTCAGATTCATTCTGCATGACTGTTACTTTATAATAATAAGAGTATAATTATTTTTTCTCAATTTTAATTCATCAATGTCTTATGTATATTAGAGAGTCACTGAAAAGTTAAAGTTGATTAATTATGTATAATAAAAATTTAAAATCAGCAACTTATTTAAAACTGAACATCTTATGAGTAGCTTCTTTAAATAAGATAATAATTTCTTCATTAATTTTTTTCTTTACATTGAATTTCAATAAAAATGAATTGCTGTCTTTCTTGATCTCTGTTTCAGCATTAAAAGTTTTATACTTTTTTTTTGTGTTTGAACTCTGATTTATCTCTGTGTTGATGTAAGTTGTTTGTAGTTAATTTGATTAATTTTATAATTGATTTAATCATGATTAAGTTAACTAACTTCTTTAACTTGACATGCTTATAAGCAGAGAAAAAATATTTACAATCTCAAATATAATGAATGTTGTTGCACAGAAGACATTTAAATTACTTTTAATGAAGAAAATGATTGTTATTGAAGTTTAAAGATCTTCAATAGTGATATTTCACATCATAAATATATAAATATATCAAAGTTCATTCTTCTTTATATTAATCTGTTTATATAACAGTTTCTGCAATCTTTAATTGTATTTTTTTCTTCTGAAGTTTCTGCAGATTTCTTTTGATATTTAAGATATTTTAAATATTAATTACATTATAAATCATTATATAATTTTTTAACAGTGTCTGAAGCAGTGTCTGAAATCATTACTTTGATTTAAATAAGTTAATCATATCAGATTGAGTTGCAGCAATTTTTTTGTTGAGTTTGCTGAGAAAAATTTATGTTTCATTAATAAATACATTTATTAACATCTTATATTCAATAAACTTCATCAGATATTGTCTTTCAGTAATTTGTAGCTTCTTTTTGTACTTGAATTTCAGAATGTTTTAAGTATTCTTTACATTGATTTTGTTTATTAAATATTCTTAATTATTTACATTGATATAAATAATAAGTCAATACAGAGTTTTAATGTCAATTTTCTGACTTTTGAAGTCAAGATTGCTTAAAAAAAGAAGAAATTGTTGACAGATGTATTGATAATGAAGATTTTAATGATAAATTATAAATCTTTATTTATCAATCATCTTTTCATAAGAGTGAATCAATGATCACAGTTCTTTTAATTAAGAACTGAAATGAGTTGTTGCTTTATGAAGAAGTTGTTAAAGTTTATAATATAATTTGTGATGATAATTAACACATAATATAAGAAATAATAATAAAAATATAATTAGTGAATCAGAATATAATAAGTGAATAAGATGAAGAAAAGATGTGTTAAATGTTTTTCTTTGATGAAGACAGTAAATAGATGCTTATTTATCTTATTGACTTGTAATAAGCTGCTGAGAATATGTGTTTGTTTCACTTAACTGTTTAAATTCTGTATTAAGTCACTGAGAGTTTCATTTTGCTTAATTTTTTGAGTTTCATATTGAGTGTTGAGAGTATTTGTTTTGCTCAATCATTTAAGTTCTGTAACAAAGCTGTCAAGATATTAAAAATATGCACTTTCTTTGAGAAGTTTCTTGTTAATTTGAGCTCATAATCTATTGAATTTAATGAAAGATTTAAAGAATACTTGTGCTATACTGTCTATTTAGTGAATGTACATTATTGAAGTTAATTGCAGTCAACATAAATTGATTATCTTGATCATGATCAATATAAGTGTTTTTCTTGTATCTAAATGTTACAGTCATACAAAGCATGAAGACAGTAGATAATTTCTGACACTAGTACTAACTAAAACAATAGTAGCAGTTAGAACACTGCACTTCTCAACAGTAGAATTATTTTTCTTATGAAAACAATCATATTCAATTTAAATAACAATTTAAAAATTAAGATCAGAATCATTTCAGATCAGCTATTATATTAATAAGCACAAACTTTTAACTTTTATACTCAAGAAATCTCAAATAAGAATGTTACACATATTTGCATAAATTTATCTTTAATTGTTGCAGATTCAGTTCAGTTTAATCTAATTATACATAAATTAAATATTCATTAAGTACTGCTGAAACAGTCATTCAATATAAAAAAAATTAAGAACTGTTTGTAGCAGAAATATAAACAGTATTGATAATAGATTTGTTGATAAAGTTGTAACTGTTTGTGAACATAATTAAAATTTCACAACTATAAAATTCAGTATTATTCAAAATCATCATGTGAAAACAGCAGAACATAATACAACAATATGTATGCAGCATGATTTAAACTGATTTAGAAAAATACTGAGTTTTTTTGCAGTGTTTAATGAAGATGTAAAACAATGTTGTAAAAGTAAATCTGTTTATATTTATTTGAGATGATCATTATAATTTTCTCACTAATCAATAAATTGTCATGATGTTGATCTGCATTACTTTGCATAATTAAGTGCATTTGTAAATTTAGTACAATCTGAATCTGCTGTTTAATAATTTTTGTAATTTAAAGATATTCTGCTGTGATTTTATAAAGAGTAATGTATAAGTTCATTTTATAAAGTATATTTGTAAGCTGTTGTAAAAACTGTAAATAAAGTTGCAAATTTCATTAATTTCACAACTTAGCAGCATATACAAAATCATAAAAGAATAACTGTGCATACTAAAATAGATGATTATTGATAATCTGTAATGAATTCTGCAAATAATACAGTTTACTATAAATGTTGAAGTTTGTGACTTTATATTATTTATTTAATTATTTATTAGAAATACAGCTGACAGATGTGAATATAAATGTAATGTTGTATTGTTATAACAATTGTTAAAACTTTTTTGCAGTAATATTCACAAAAATCAATAAATTTCACAACAGCTTCAACAAATTCTGTATTAAAAATAACATTATAACTTTTTACTTACAACAGATCTTATAATGAGACATTTTTGTGCTGCTATTCAAAATCTGTTTACTGATTTAGTAAAATATACTGCAATAACTGCAAATCTGATTCATATAATTCAGATTTAGTGATGAAAATTGACATAATAAAAAAATATAAGTAACACAGACATTTACAGATGTCAGTGAAGATATGTTTGAATTAAAAAACTGTGATAATAAAGATAAGAAAAAAGACAATTCAGATTATAATGATTGTAATGATTAATCTGAAAGTATAATTGATTTTGTGAAAGACTGTAGATGCAAGAATAAATATTAATGAATAATAAAAGATGCAGTGAAAACAGCAGATAATTTGAGATTTTGTAAATACAGATGAGACTGTTTGACAATAAAATGAATAGATGTAATATTGAGATTCTGACTCAGAAGTGATATTTATTGTGATGATTGTAAAATTATATTGATATTTAACTTAATAAGTAATGATCATTGCAAAAATCACAACATAAGATGTCAAATACAGTTGAACTCTGCAAACTGAAATCATAGAGTATATTGTGCAACAACAATATGTTGTTTTTTATTTAAAGAAAATGATTCAGCATTAACATCATGTTTTACAAAAGAAATCTGTTCAATTTTGTTACATCTCAACTGAGATTTCTCAGTTATAGGGCTAGGGTTTGTGCTCTTTGATATAAAGGTTCAAAGATTCTAGATAAACAATAGCTTTGTATTGCATAACTAGATGAGTTGAACACAATCAATTTCATAAAAGAATCAATTCTACTATATAGAAGTGAGCACACTGACACACTTGATGTCTCAGTGTTCTGATGTGCTCTCTGACACATGTTTATGAGAAAATGTCTGACATTTTGTTGTTTCATACTCAGAGTTATGTCTTTCTATGTGTATTCTCTGTTCTGCTATTTCTCATTAAAATATGATCATAACATTATCTTTCTTCTTCTAGATGCTAGTTCTTTAGAGTCTATTTAAGCAAGAGTATATATCAGCATTTTACTCATCATCTTTCAATGATGCATCTAAAATCCAGAAATCATCTTTAACTTGCTGATATCATATTTTGTAAAGAGAATCCTGCACTTGTTTCTTGTGATCATTGTTTAAACATCAATTTTTCTTGCATCATGATGTCTTTTGATTCTTCAGTCTCATCTGATTCTTTGTGATCTGTAAAATGTGCTGAGTGTGTATGCTGAGATCATTTCTGCATCAGTCTCTTTCTTAATTTTTTAGAGTTTGTTTGTTCAAAAATCAAAAATGAGCTCTCTTGAGCTCTTGATGAGCAACTTTCTGCACTTTTGACAAAAATTGCTAGATTGTAAAAAATCTTAAAACAGTCTGAAACTTAAATTGACACAAAAGCAAAGTGTCTTGCTGAAGAGCTTGCAGATGATAATGATGAGACAGAGAATGAAAATTCTCAATCATTATTACAACTTGTCAACACAATGTCTTCATTCTTCTCAGCTAATCTCAATCTCTTTTCTCAAAATGTTGAAGCATTCTTGCACAGTTCTTAAGATTTTTCTTGAGTTCTCAGATGTTTTCTGAGATATTGTATTCTTTTCATTTTACAAAATAGTGAGCTTTCTCACTAATCATTCTCTTTTTTAAAATGTTCTCAACTTCATATTCTTTCTCAAGTTCAACAGATGTCTCAGTGGTCTGAAGTGATATAAACTGATTGCAATGCTGTAACATGAATGCATGAAATACTGAGTGTATTCTCATTTCTTTGAGTAAGTCTAACTCATAGCTTAATCTTCTAATGTTTTGTATGATCTTGAATGATTCAATGCTTTTGTTCTTCAGCTTCTTGCTTTTTTCTTTGATTCATATGTTGTTTATTCTCAGATATATCTTTTCTTTCTTTTTAAATGATTTTGTCTCTGTTGTTTGTTCTGTTTGCTGTTCAATCTGTTTTGTTAGATCTTGATGCAGTTTCTTCATTTGAGTGATGTTCAAAATCATTTTTTGACTTTGTGATCTGTGTTCTTTGAGATCTTGTCACATCTTCAGATTGTAGTCATAATTCATATAGAAAGACATTTTTTCTGTGATTTCATTTCTTGTGTTGTTGTACACAAACTGTGCTGTTGACAACAGTCATACTCAGTTGTTCTGATTCTTGTTGATATAGTGTTTTAAATATGTCTTTACTGTTTGATTCATTCATTTGCTTTGTTCATCTGTCTGTAAGTGATATGCTGTTAACATCTTATGTTTTATTCTGAGTTCTGCTGTAAGCATTTCTCAAAACTTGCTTGTAAACAGCTTGTCTCTATTGATGATAAATTTCTTTGATAGTCTGTAATTGCTAATCAATTCTTGCAGTATGATGTATGTCAATACTGATGCTGTTGCAGTTTCTCTGAATGAAATGAACATTGTGTACTTGATCAATCTGTTCACTATAGTCAATATGCTATCAAACTTCATCTTTCATGTCAAGTCTCTGAACAGTGATAGCTTCATAATGAAGTTCATAGTAACTGACTTTCATGATGCATCTGATGCATTTAGTTGTGTTACTTCATCATATTGTTTGTCTTAATTGATTCTGTTTCTTCAGCATGAATTGTACACAGTGATCATTCTGATGACTCAATTTTTAAAATTGCTAACATTGTATCTTCTTCACACTAGATCTTCAGTGCATTTAACTTCTAGATGTTCTTCAGTTCTGTCATAATGATACATCTCTATGAGTTCTTTATCTGTCAAGAAAGCTTGCTTCATCTTGTATGTTGCTGCTAAACTCTTCATAAGAATTCTGTTGTTATCTTCACTCAAAATTTCAATGTATATCATCTGTACACTCTCATGATCAAATTATCTACTCAAAGCATCTGCTTTGTCATTCTCATTATTCTTCTTGTAATGAATCTGAAATTTGTAATCTGTCAACTGCTCTGCTCAACAGACTTGTCATTGATTGAGTTGTTTTGTCATTGCAAAGTTTCTCAGATTCTTGTGATCTGTATAGATCTGAATTGACTTGCTTATTTCTGCAAAATAAGATCTTCAATCTTGCAGTGCTTTCACTATTGCAAGAAGTTTCTTATTGTGAATCTCATATCTTTTCTTGAGTTCTGATAATTTTCTCAATCAGTATGCTATGAATCTCTGTCATTCTTCTTCAATCTGATATAAACATGCTTTTACTGTGAAATCTGAAGCATCAGTTTTCAGTGTTTTCTCACATGCTGAGTTGAGTATTCTTAGATGTGTTGTTTCATTAAGACTTTTCTTTAATACATGAAATGCATCTTTCTATTCTTGATCTCAGTGTTATTCTTCACTTTTGTGTGTCAAATGTGTCAGTGATTCTGCAATCTTTGCATAGTTTGATACAAACTTTCAATAGTAGTTCATCAATTCTAGAAAGATCTGTACTTTCTTGATTCATTTTGATGTTGATCAGTTTCTGACTGCTTTTATTTTCTTTGAATTTTTCTTGATCTGTTCAGATCAAATTACATAGTTTAAAAACTCAACTTTCTTGATCTTGAACCTGCTTTTTGACTTTTTCACATACAAAGCTCTCTCATTGAGCTTCATCAATATCTTGTGCACATGCTCTCAGTGCTCTTTAAGGTCTTCTGAATATATCAGAATATCATTGAGATATGTGATCACAAAATCATCAAGATATTCTCTCAACATATCATTGATCAATCTTTAAAAGATGACTGAGACATTCTTCAGTTCAAATGACATAATGATATATTTATAATGTCTGTATCTTGTTCAGAATGCTGTTTTTCATTTTTTTTCTTCTTTCATTCTGACTTGATAATAGGCATCTTTAAGATCTAAACTTGTGAATCACTTAGTCTTATCTAATCAGTTCTGCAACTCTTCTATCAATGATAGAGAATAATTATCTTGATGAGTTATCTCATTGAGTTGTCTGTAGTTGACACACAGTCATTTTTTGTCATCTTTCTTTGATATAAACAGAATTGAATATTCTGCTGATGACTTTGATGATTGTATGAATTCTCTCTTTAGATTCTCATCAAGATAAGTTCTTACTTTCTTGAGTTGATCTTCACTCATTGAGTATAATGACATTCACTTAGATTGCTTCTCATTCAATAGCAATATTTTGTAATCTCATGACTTATACTCTGATAAACTCATTTCTGATTGTTCAGAGATCTTATATGTGTCTTTGACTGCACATATCTCTTTTATAACTCAATCAATCTTTGAATTTCTTCTGTGCAATCAGAACATTCTCAGTACTGCATCATATCTGATCAATCTCATAATATCAAATGTTATCTCTTGTGAGTTTTCAAGAATTAAGACTTTCACACAGATTTTCTCATTGATTCTTTTGATGACTCTGTTTGTCATGTGTATGTAAGATGAACAATGTGCTTGCTGTGTCACTAATTCTAACATGTTAACTATTTATTGACTCATGATGTTACTGTCTACTTCAAAATCTATCAATGTGTTGATCTGATATTCATCAATCATGATCTTAATTCATATTTGATGATCATTGCTCATTTTTTGAGACATTGCTAGCTTCTTGTTCTTTAGTCTTGTTGAGAAAGCTTTTCATTTTTTGTCTCACTTGACTGTTCAGCTCATCTTCAAAGCTCTTGAAATCATCTTGATTCTCTTTTGATCATAAGATTTGCATACTTTAGACTGTGTTGCTCAATGTGTCTTTTCAGATGTAGTCAAGATTCATACTGATTGTATTTTATCTGTAACTGACTTTCAAAGACTCTTACTCTTTGCAGAAATTCAAGTGATATATACTCTTTGCTGAAGATTCATTTGCTTTCATTCTGCATGATATACTTTTTGAGTAAGTGTATCTCAATCTTGTGACTCTTCATTTTTCATATAAGAGATTTCAGCAATACTGCATTGTCACTGTTGAAACATTCATCTTTAACAGCTGTCATCAGCTCTTTCAGTTAATCATATGTCTTTTATTTTTCTGTACTTTTGCATTGTGCTTTCTGTTTTCAAGTTTGCATTTCTTGCTCAAGCTCTTGCTTCTTAAACTGAAGCTTTTCTTCTTTCAATGCTCAGTGTTGATTCTTGAAGTGCTGACATGCTGTCTTCAGTTTTATGTTGACTTTCTCTTAATCAACTTTCTCTTGATCTGCATTTAAATTCAAGACAATTCAGATGCTATCACTGTAGTTTTCTTCTATCTGAATATCACAAGTATCAGTCTCTTCAATCTCAGTCTCTAGAACACATAGTTCTTTTTTTACAGTGTTGTTTGATCTAGATCATTCTGTGATATTGTAAGCTTCTTGTTTTTGATGTGACTTCTTTGAATAATATTTGACTTCATTCTTGCTGCTCATGTGAATTCAACACATGTTGTCATAGCAAGCTGTTCAGCTAAGATCATCATGCATTACTTTCTTAATTGTGATCACAGCTTTCTTTCTTTCTTTCTTGAGCTTTCTGCAATTCTGTGCAAGATGTCTGATAATCTTGCAATTATAGTATTTTTGTGTTTCTTAATTACTCAGAGACTTTTCTCTTGAAAATCATTTCTTTTCTTGCAGTGCTTCTTTCAATCTTCATACTGAAGATCAATCTTATTTTATCATGTCAAGATTCATGAAGTCTGAGTAGTATTGTCTCTGATTTTCTCATTTGACTTGTTCTGTTCACTCTTGATGTCAGTAGTCTCTTTTCTTCATTTATTGCTTTCACTGATGACTGTTTATCATGATTGTTTTGTTAATTAGTTCTTGCAGATCATCTGATCTGTCACTTTGTGCAATTTTGTCTTTGATAGATTCTTTCAAGTCTCAATAGTAAGCTGATGCTAACTGATTCAAATTTCATTATGTAAGTGCTGCAATTCATTGAAACTCTGCTGCATACTTGACTGCAGATTCTTCTTGCTGTAATGTGTGAATTCTCTGTTTTGCTGCACATTTCTTGTTAACTACTCTGAAGATTCTTCTCAGCTTCTCTTTGAACTGTATTCAGTTCTTTATGCAAGACATATTTTGTTCTCAATCAGAAATGCTCTTAATCATGAACTTGTTGAGCTGTGATTCAATTCAGTCAAACACTGTGTTCTTCATGTAGAATGTTGTGAACAAAACTCTGTCAATGTTGCTTCTGAACTTTTTCTGATTGAAGTCAATATACAGATTGATTTGAGTAAGAAATTGTCTCAGATTTCATCAATCTTCTGTAAAGTTCTCTGAAGTCTTGACTTTGAGTACTTCATGATTGACATTGACTATCTTTGTCAGTTCAGTGCTCTGCAACACACTGTCTGAGGTTGATTCTTTGAATGACATTCTTTATATTGTAAGAGTGTTCAAAGTGTTATGTCTCAACTAAGATTTCTCAGTTATAGGGCTAGGGTTTGTGCTCTTTGATATAAAGGTTCAAAGGTTCTAGGTAAACAATAGCTTTGTATTGTGTAACTAGATGAGTTGAACACAATCAATTTCATAAGAAAATCAATTCTACTATATAGAAACAAGCACACTGACACATCTGATGTCTCAGTGTTCTGATGTGCTCTCTGACACATGTTCATGAGGAAATGCTTGATGTTTTGTTGTTTCATGCTCAAGATTACATCTTTCTATGCATACTCTCTGTTCTGCTATTTCTCATTAGGACATGGTTGTAACAAATTTATTGACAAATTGTAGCTCTACTTTACAAAAAACATCAGTATTCATTATATAAATGAGATTATAAAAGAAGACAGATCATTCAGCAGACACTGTAGAACTTTTGTAACAGATTCAATGTAGTTTGTTTGAACTTCACAGTAAAAAGATAACAATGAGAGACAAAACATTACATGACAACAACAACAGACACAATAGTGCATGATGAAGCTGTTGAAACTGCAGTCTTATAAAGCTCAGAAAGAGATTTACATACTGTTTACAGATCAATCAGAAGTTACATACTTTTTCTGAATCAATCAGCAGTTACATACTTTTTCTGAATCAATCAGAGGTTATGGGTTTTTCAGTGGTTAATGAGAAGGGTTTTGAAGAGTAGTACAATATAAGATAGAAGTGAAGCCGACATTAGAAGTTCACAATGTTAAAGTGAACAAACAAAGCACAGCATTAACACACCTTCAGCTTACCAGAAGTGACACAATTTGGGCAAGTCAGGTATATTCATCACCCGGGAGGGCAGGGGTAAGAGACTCAATGATGGTCACTGAGATCCGGTGTGGACAGCGATCGGCACGGTGTTCTTAGCCACCCGAAAATCTCCACAGCACAGCACTTACAGTTATGATTAGCCTAAAGATGTAATAATATAGTTCTAGGTCGTAAATGAATGCGTTTCCTTAGGTGGAGCAGGGCTAAGCGAACGCATTCATTTACGACCTGGAACTGTGTAATGACACAATCGGGCTTCGAGCTGGAGGTAGCAGTAGTGGACGCTAATGGTTGGGGGGACAATATCAAACTGTAATAGTGCAGTCAAGGTGGAGGTCTACGACAACTTTCGTTATAAGAGCTTAAACAGTTCAAAATGTAGAAACAAGTTGCTCGGAAGTCCGAACTCAACAGCTTACATCGTCATTGACCTGCACCGCCAAACTCTGAGGCATGTTCTTCTCAACATGTTCCGTGACAGTAGCAGCACCCGTCCGCATAGCAGCTACAAAAGCAGGGTCCGGCGTCGCCACTCCCACTTTCTCCAGCATCTGCGTCTGCTCAGCAATATTCTCAATGCGCTGCTCCAGACCATCCTTGATCTCGTTCTGCTTGTCCGCCACGGTCTTCAAGATAGCCTTGCTGGCATCATCCGCCCAGGCGTTGAGTGCATCCCGCTTTGTGCGGACCTGGTTAGGGTCCTTGAGCACCTGGCTCAGATCCCAGACCTTCTCAATGCCCTTCGAGACGTGATCAACGTGCATCTTGCAGTACATGCGGGCGATAGTCTGGAGCAGCTCAAAGTACGCTTTGATCTGCAGGGTGCTGCTGTAGATGATCTCAATGTCCATGTCTGTCAGTCGCAGCATCTGCTTCTTCTTAGTATCTGTAGCGACGCTGCTGACGTCTTCATCGAATTTCTTGACCTTGTTCTGTACTACAACGCGTACCATGGTTGACAAGGCGCCGAAGAAGTTCTTGAGTTTGTTGATCTGCACCTTGAGCTGCACCAGAGTAGCAATACAATCGATCAAGATCTCTTTGACCTTTTCAAGCGTCTGTCCCTCGACCTCGAGACCCTTGAGCTTTGTCTGGATTGCTGTGAGTTCTTGTTGTACCTTGAGCGCGCTCTCAGCAGCCTTCTGGTAATTCTGTTGCGAGGTTTCCAACGCCTGTTGATTAATGGCTAGTTTCTCAGTTGCAGTGCTGAGGGCGGCGGTTTGGGCTGTGTGGTCAGTCTTGGGCACATCAATCTTCAGGCTGCGTAGTTGCGGTGTATTTGTAGATGTTCCGGGGAACGACTTGGCAGTGGTCTCCAGCTGCAGGACCGTAGCCTTGGCCTGCTTGATATCCTCCTGCCAAGTCTTGACAGTGGCCGGATCAGTGCCACTAGAAGCCATATCAGAGGATTTCCCCACTTCTGCTTTGATGGCTTCGATGGTTTTGATCATCTTGGTGAAAGCACCCTTCAGGTCCTCACTAGGCTGCCCTGTTCCAAGCTGTGCTGTTTTCTCCTGTTGCTTCACATTTGTAAGCAGCCAGGTAACACCCTCAGCGCTCTTGAGTTTTCCATCCTCATCCTTCTTCATATCCTTGAATTTAGTCCAGTCTACACCATTACCTGGACCTTGTGTGATGTAAGAGTAAAAGTTGTTCAAAAAGGGTGCGATCAATGGCGCAGCGGTGTAGGCTGGATCGGTTGGGGGTGCCATCTCGGCAGGGGCGAGAACTGAGTTTGATGCCGCTCCATTTGCCGCAGCCTGACCCGCAACGGCTCCGATCAGAGCTCCAGCAAGTGGGGATGCACCTGGCGCATTGGAGGCACCGTTGGTTGCGGCTTTCCCAATCGCGCCAGCCAAAGAGTTCACGGCTGACATGGGGTTCAACCCGTTCAGAAGAGCAGGCAGTGTCTGAGCAACAATCGAAGGTCCAGCTTGGGCTATAGCATTGATAGCTCTCATGGCACATGACTCCCACGCTGAAGAGAAATGGTGTTAGCAAATCTGTGTCCGTTCGATAGTGTGCTCAGACGTGCAGTTGGGTATCTCACTCACCAGTTGGGATATCATCATTTGCCTTTTGAAAGGCTGCCTCAGCCTTTTCAAGCGACTTCAGCATAGCCGTGGCAGCTTTGTCCGCAGTCTCGATCTCTTTGGTTTTATACGAAGACTCGATCTCGGCTTGCAATTTGAGGGAAGCATTAGCCTCGGCCTCAGCTTCGGTCGTACCATGCTTCTGAACGGATGCAACATGGAACTCTGCGACACAGAGGAGCCAAGTATCAAAGGCCTTTTCTGTGTCGTCGGCATAGTTGAGGCAGCTGTCGGACAAGCGGCGGAGCTGAATGAGCTTATTATCGAGGATGCGTGCATAACCAGGATCTGGGAGCTTCTGCGTTGCTCTAATCACTTCAGTGACCTATATTGGACTCTGTTAGCACTGTTTAAGAAGTCACCAGTTGCGGTGTCTGTCAGCGTTTTACTTACAATCTCTGTTAGATCACCAGCAGTTCCAGCGATCGAGTCCATATTGCTCGCAGCGATGCTGAAAGCCTTGGCGCCACAATCACCAACGAACACAAGGCACGCTTTCAAAGTGGGCTTTTCGGCGACTTTGAGATGTTGCCAACCCCCCTTGGGCATGGCAGAGCCAAGGCTGATAGCAGCTGCCTCTGGGCTTGATGAAGCAACATGGCAGGCCCCGAGAAGTGAAAGGGCAGTTGGTGCTGCAGAGAGGAGATCGGCCCAGTTGTATTGGAACAACATGGATTCTCTGACCTCGGTGACGAACTTGGTGCCGGCTTTGCCGCCAAATTCTTTCTTGAGGCGGTCCTGGTTGGCCTTCTCCAGTGCTGCCAGGGCCTCGGCTTGATTGGAAGCCATGATGATTGAAGGGAATGTAAGAATTGGTTGAAGAATGAGCAAGGTTTGGTTGCAAGTGAATTCAACGCACTGCGTGGGGTTTTTTAGGAACTTTGCAAGAAGGCTGTTGTTGTTGAGATGGTGAGTAATTTTGAAGTGTGAATCCTACCATTATATATACTATTGCTCCTTTGTGCTTCGTCGAAGAGGACCGGACGGGTTCATCACCGTATCTTCACCGCTAATCGTTCTACAGGGACCTGTATGGTGGCTTTCTAGATTGAATAGACTCCGCGTGTCGACAGGTCATTGAGGATGGTTGCATTATGTTCGTCCGCCGAGTAAACTCATTTGTGTTGCATTTTGCCGTCCAAGATGCAGATCTGAGTAGAATTCAGCATTCGTTGTCTGACCATATCTAACACATGTAGTTACTATTGGCAATGATCTTTATCTCAGCCAGCCATGAGCTCAACCAAATCTGTAAGGGGAAGGGCGGCTGAGTTGATGATAGCTGATCTGGTTTCTAGACCGTCATGAGTGTCATGGTGGCTGCTGTATACACAAGCTCTATGCAGAACCAGTAGCTATTATTGGCAATGATCTTGATCTCAGTCAGCCATGAGCTCAACCAAATCTGTACGGGGAAGGGTGGCTGAGTTGATGATAGCTGATCTGGTTTCTAGACCTCGATTAGTGTCGTGGTGGCTGCTGTATACGCAAGCTCTATGCAGGACCGGCTGATGTGACAGATAATCTACGGAAAGATCGATTTGGTAAATTCCTGGAGAAGCGTGTATGGGCACTAGCAAATTGTAACTAAGTGGTGACTGAGTTTCCACAGCATCTGCTCGGGGAAGTTTGAGCGAGTTTATGTTCAATAGACTTATTGGCGTGTTTGTTATATACACTACCTCTTTCAACAAAGACACGATTTACTCAATCTTCAGCAGCCGTACAATGGATGGTCAGAGCTGGCAGACAACCATGGGTGAGTTTTTATGTATTCGCCTGGAACTGCTTAACCGACTAACATCCCCATAACAGATGGTCACCGGACTGAGTACAACCGCCTCGTCGAGGAAACTGGAAAGCTCGCTCATTCCATACAAGATCAAACCAATAAGAAGGTTGTTTCAGAGCAGGACGAGTTGACCCACCGTCAAGCCTTGATGGACGAAGCGTACAAGGCGCTTGTTGTGTTCGTCGAAAATCTACTGAAATACACAGATGCAGGAGCTGAAATTGGTATTGATGGCGTGCCGTCACTACTTGTTGTTGTTCAATGCTTTAAGGCGCTGGCTGATTATTGCGAGCTTATGATTGACGAGGAGGGCCTTGAAGCTGTTGAGGCCACTCAGGAGATTGGCGAGGACGGGCAAATTCTCGAACAAATCAACATACTCAAGACACACTTCAAGTCCAATATGAATGGTCTTGATGGAGCTATTTCAAATGCAGAGGACTATTTCAACACGACTCATGACCACCACATGCAAGCTCGTGACGCGGTGAGCAGAACAGAGGATCGCAGAAACGTAAGTTCCGAGTAATCACCCCAGTTGGACGTTCTTGCTTTGTCTGGAACTGACATTCGAAAACCAGGAATTCTTTTACTCCGTATTTGGGGATGGTGACATCGATCGTGCGGTGGATGAATGCCGTGTCAATGAGAGCTCCTGGCACAGTAGAGCAGACGAGGCATGGAACGACTGGGACAAGCTTCGCACGCTCCGCAGTGAACTCCAGCCCCTACTCGGCGATCTGGACAGACTCGTCCAAGAACTAGAGAAAATGGCGGAAGAAGCACGCTCCAGTTACAGTGTTATCGGTGAGGACCGGAAACTTGATAATGAGTGCTGGATCGCTACGAGAACGCTCCAGTATCATGTCACGACAACCACCGAGTACACGAGCCAGGACGATGCGTTGCGACACATTATCAAGCTGCTCCATACCACTAACAAAACAATCGACAGTGACAGCAACGTGGCACTTTACAAGCAACGCATGGAAGAGAGGATCCGGGAGCAACTTGGTGCGGACAAGGCAGCTGCTCTTGCCCGGGAGAAAACATATTTGCTAATGCCGGAGGATGTGGATTTTTGAGCTTAGTGTTTTCCTTGCGTTTTACAACAAAAATCTCGAAATGTTAAACATAGACTGCATGCAGAATGGAATTTAAGAACGATTGTCGTTACCGGTCTGTGGACTGCGAGTATGCGCAGTCGCTGTAGAGTGCGGGGTGGAGTTTTGTGGCTTGACTAGTCGCAGCTGAAGATGCAGTTGGGGATGCGACATTGTGTAAAGGGGGTTTTCCCATCATATTCCTCTTCTCCGAGATCTATGTCTAATCGACGACCAGCATATGATAAACAATTTGCAGGCGACATAGATAGTGGAGAGAGTCGCCCGTTCCGTTGTTTTCAGTTCATGCACTCTTTTGAAATCCCGTATTAGGAGAAGAGCAGCGAGCGTGGGTCGGCTGAACATTAACTAGAGCCCAGGCCATTCCACAGCTCTTCAAGGTTCAAATCAGCGGAGATGCTACGGCCCGTTGCTGCTTGCTGTGGCGTCCCAGGGCGGGCTGACCTGAACCCCACCCGCTATGTGTCCCTCTTGCATATCTGAGGCATACCGAACCAATAGTTAACAAGTTGCGAACATGAAAAAGATCAGGGTCATACTGTTTCATCCTGCCTGGATGGTCATCACTGCATTCCCAAGTTGCACTTACGCTTCTGGCCTGGTCCACGCCGCAGTCCAGAGCAAGAATTAAGTTCAATTTTTGGAAAGAAGTTCCGGTAGCACCTGTGATGACTTCTTGCATACAAGGTTACGGAGATGCCATAACCCTGTGATAATTGTGCTTTACTTTCTGTCATTACTTGACCGGTGCGTGATTCATTGGCTGAGATTCTATCAAGCTCTTGCTGAGAGCGTTTGCCCTGCAGTATCAACATCGGCAGCGCTTTGACTCTTGGACTCCCAACAGAGCTCAGGCTGAAGGGTGACCAAGTCAATGTGGCACTGGCACTGTTTTATGTGCCCTATGTGATCGTCGAGATTCGAAGTAATATACTGCTGAAGCGATTCAAGCCCCATGTCTGGCGTAAGTTAGAGAATACCTGACTGCTGTTGATATCATGTTTTGCTCACGCGTGCACTTCAGTGTCAGGATGTACATTCGCCTTTGGACTCGTAGTGCTATGCCAAGGCTTCGGTACGTCCGCCTTTCCCCTGCTCGCCGTCAACGGTAGGTAAACCTCCCCGGCAGTCCAAAATTACTCCGGCCTCCTCGCCGCCCGCTCGTTGTTCTCCGTCTTCGCACCTGTGCCCTCGCCCAGATCGTGCCTCCGTCGCTCCGTTTGGATTCTGCTTGATCGACGATCGCCCTCGTTCATCATAGAACTTCAGGCGGGCCTGCCCCCGCTCCCACCACCTCCGTTACTGCGTGTAGCCTCGGTATCTGCACTGTCTCTGCTATCCTGACGCTTCGTTTCAAACTCGTAGAGAAAGTCGGCTCCATCACCTTCATCCTCATCCTGTTCCGGTGCTAGGTAAAGTGGTCTTTTCGCCGCTCTACTCCAGAATATCAAAGACCTCGAGCTGATCCTTCCGTTGACAGATTGGCATAGCTGCTCGAGGGCTGCGAAGAAAGCTTCTGCCTCCTTTTCCAGACCGAGAACCCTCAGGGAGCGGATAATGCGGGTGATACGTAAGTGATTGTGATTGAATTTCATGACCCAGTTCTTGGATGCAGGAACGAAGTTCGCTGCTGGTGATATCTTCGGCTCGCCGTTTGTCTCTTGTAGCTCAAACCCATAGAAACTCAGTATCCGTATGAATGACTCTTTCAACCTGCCACGAAGCTCTGGGCGGGAATGAAACGCATCAAAGGTAGCTCTGTCAATCACCGATGCTTGGAAATTGACGGGCGAGCGTTCTGGCAGAGGGAACATGACCTGGATATAGTTGTGAGAGTACTCTAAGTCTTCGTCCGGCCATTGTAGTATGGATGACAAGGTTCGGCCCTTGAAGTCTCTCCCGCCAATTGGGTGTTCGTAAAAGCTTACAAGCTTAGGCTGCGCATGGTTGCTGTTGTGCGTTGCCATTCTGGTGGTTGGGAAGGGTGTGTTGAAGCGGGAGCTTTGGCTGTTGAGAATGCTAGGTGGAGCTATTGTACGAATAGATCTAGTGAATACCAACCTCTGTAATTGAGATACTGTATGCATGACATCGTAAGTTGCCTGTGATGAAGGAAAAATTGTCCTAGCGTAAGGGGTGGAGATAATGCTATTTTTAGAGGAAGATGATGCCCGAGGGCTTAAAAGGTAAACGGCTGGGCTATCGTCAAACAGGCAGAAAAGACACCGCCGGAGACACACTAACACCGTGTTCCGGCGCAACTTCAACGTCTACCGTTCCCAGGACGAATACTGCCTGGAAAGGTGTGTTCCTGCTGGATTACCGCCGACTTTTAAGACAACTGCGATGACATCGACCGAAGTTCTCGAAGAGCCCAAGTATACCAGGTTGCTCGGCCAAGGTCCACCCATCATCAACTACCCTCTAGCTTGATTTGCCTTGGTCTGGGAAGACCTAACTTCTATACAATGCCTCAAGAGAGATCCGCATATAGCAAGCCATGGCACGAACACCTCACGGTCGATCTGCTCCTTCGAGTCGCAAATTACACGGTCCTCCATCCATTCGTTGCCTGGATGATACCACTTTGCCTGCGCGCCAGAGCAGTTCCGTATGTATCTGCCTCTTTCAGGATATCCGTCGCTTACGCTACTCTCCTGACAATCCTGTACTTTCTCTCCATTTTTAACAAACGGATAGCGTATGGTAAACCTCGGACTGTGGATCTGAGTGAAGAGGTCATTGTGATAACCGGCGGCGCGAGCGGGCTGGGCCTGCTGATCGCGGAGGTATATGGGATGAGAGGTGCGAGTGTAGTGGTGCTGGATATTCGAGAGCTGGAGAACGAGGAGGCTGAGGGCGTTGAATATTACAAGTGTGATGTTGGGGACCGAGTGCAGGTTGCAGCTGCGGCCAAGCAGATAGAGCGAGATGTAGGATTACTCTTTAGTGCAAGTGGCTGCCCGCATATGCTGATGCTCTTGTACATGAAGCTTGGTACGCCCACCATTCTCATCAA
The DNA here is from genome assembly GCA_025617375.2 of Acarospora socialis. Taxonomy (NCBI): domain Eukaryota; kingdom Fungi; phylum Ascomycota; class Lecanoromycetes; order Acarosporales; family Acarosporaceae; genus Acarospora; species Acarospora socialis. The sequence goes on along the minus strand of JAMYGW020000002.1, from coordinate 2,069,476 downwards.
CAATGCCGGTGTCGTGAATGGGAAGCCCCTCCTCTCCCTTACTCCCCAGGAACTTGATACCAATTTCCGAGTAAATCTCTTGTCGCACTTTCACACCATCCAGACCTTTCTCCCTGGGATGCTGGCAGCCGAGAACGGAGGGACCATCGTCACAGTCTCTTCCGTACTCGCTCATCTGGGTTGTGCGAACCTTTCCGACTATACGGCTGCTAAGGCAGGCTTGTTAGCCCTCCACGTGTCGTTGAGTGCAGAGCTCGTGAAGTATCCGAACGTTAAAACCCTGCTTGTCACACCAGGTCAGATAGCAACTTCTTTGTTTGAAGGAGTCCATACCCCAAGTAACTTCCTCGGACCGGTTTTGGAGCCGGTAGACGTGGCCAAGGAGATTATCGCAGCAATTGACGCCGGCGTCAGTGGAGAACTAGCGATGCCACTGTACGCGCGGTGGATAGAGGTGTTGGATATCTTGCCAGTGGGGCTGCGGAAGGCACTGAGGTGGGCCAGTGGGATGGATAAAGCCATGGATGGGTTTAAGGGGGCAGGTGGTGCAAATGGTAGGGGATCTGGCGTGCTGGAGTTAGAACGAGATAACGTACTCTCTAGCAAAGACAAATGAGTGCAGAAAGCCGACCGTGAGATAGGTCAAGGTGTTGTTTCGGACTCTCTGCATCCATATCTTGCGACGCACTAAAAGCATATGCAAGACAGCGCCGTCAAACTTGATATCAGCGCGTAACCTAGATCTAAACTTTGCTGTGCACTTTGAGAGCTAGAAGTAATGTGTATTAAGATCTCCAAGGGATATGTGAAAGAACCTGCATAGAAGAATAACAATGTTGTTGTTTGGTCGGTCACAAATGGTGCATTTTCCGGCCGTCACACAAAACCCGCGTCGTGGTTCAAGATAAAGCAAAATAAAATCATCAAGGGTGCGGGCGGGACTCGAACGCGGTCGTCTTGATGTTTTTCCTTCTAGCTCTTCCTCGGTTGGGAGTGTTTCGTTCAGTGAGGTTGCTCCCCTGATCGTACCGTAGCTCAGCCCACCCTAGAATGACCCCCTTACTCTTCTTCCCAGGCCTCAGAAAGTGCAAAAAGATAGTACCAGTGGAAGGAATCGAACCTCCGTCTTGGATCCGTGAGCAACTACCCGGACAAGGTATCCAAGAGTCTTGGCTGGTGCCCGGGCAGCCCCCTTCGAAGGAGGGGGAGTGGCAGCTCGATCCACGCCTTACCACTAGGCCACACTGGCTTTTGCTGTATAGTAGTGATAGGCGAATTGCAATATTTAACCTCCAAGTGGGTCACGGGAAGACCCTAGGCTCTACGCCTGACTGGCTGCGAGAGTCCGTGTTTCACTAGCGTGAAGTTCTCAAGCTTCAAATCACCATAAAGCAAGAAGAGCATTGCAAGCATCTTGACGCGTCATCTTCGGGCTTCTCAAGGCTGGATGTGTCCATTTCTCAGTACAGCATGGCTACCAGGTCCTGCTTGACAAACAAGTGTCAGCAAACTCTCCCACAACCACAAAAGCAGCGGCAAGAAACAAAGAGCCTTGCAAGCATACATCACATAGCAATGCGGCGATCACCGCGACCGTGTCCTTCATGTCGCTCCCAGTCTACCTAGGTCTACCACCTCGATACAGAGTTTTACTCTTCGGTTGCTAGGATCATCTTCTCCCTTTCACTCTTCCGCTTGACCAAGCCTTTCTGACTATGCTTTCTCTCGTTCTCCTGCTTCCTCTTGATCGACTTTAGTTCTTCGCCCTTGACCTCACCGGCCTTCTTCACTTGCTTGGGCAAATGTCGATGTCGTTTGATACGTCTAATCTCAGGCATGTGCTTATACCTTTCCTTCAGAGTCTCGTTGTACTCAAGCTTTTGCCGCTGGCGAGCTGACTTGATTCCTTCCCGGTTAGAAGCATTGGCACGCCATAGCCTGATATTACCATCGTCTGATCCAGTCAAGAGAAACTGTGAGTCAGGGGTAAATTTGGCAGAGAAAACCCTAGTCAAGGGTCAGCATGCACCAAGCTTGTAAGCATGCAGCCTCCTTACCTCTGCATGCGCTTTGTATGATATATGTCTCTAGAATGACCACCGGACCTGTTCCACAACCTTACGGTGCGATCATACGAAGCACTGACAAGCTCTTCTCCCGTAGGACTAAAGTCTACATCCATGACGGCGGCAACATGGTCCTTCAGCACGTTCAGAGCTCGATCAAGCTTTCTCATGTCGAAGATATAGATGTTGTGATCTTCATTGGCTGCCGCAAAGTTGAAGGCCTCCATAGGATTCCACGATATGGCATTTGACGCTAGGCGAAGAACAACCTTGGACAACGGCGACGAGGTGCGGAGATCATACAGTACAATCGAGCGGTCAGTTGCCGCCGAGGCCAATATGGACGTCTCGGTCTGGTTAAAGGCCAGTGTACTGATCGTATCGGTCGACGTCGGCCAATGCAGGGTTTGAGTAGCCGCAGATGAAGGGCGCGATAAGTCAAAGATGGATATCACGCTGGAAGACGCCGCAAAACTTGGGAGACTCCGATGATGGGATACACCAGTAAAGGCGGCCTGCCCTAGATACGTAGCCCTTGGCGGAGTTCCGGACGGAGTGTCATATGGATCGAACAGCTTGATCGTCTTATCACTTGCGCAGGATAGCAGCTTCTGGTCCTTGGTCCAACACATCCCCTTGACGATGCCTTCATGGGCTTGTGCATTCCATACCTCTTCCCTACTGGTCAGGTCCCAGACTTTTACTACCCCGTCACCGCTGCCGCTGGCAAATCTCTGAAGAGACCCGGGGTCCTTGGCCATGGTATAGACTCCGTCTACGTGCCCCTTCCCTAGCTGGGCCAGAAAAGGGGCAGCGAACATCCGTTCGAGTTTGGTCGCATTGAGGGCACGAGTGTACTCTCTGGCTCTCTCGAATGGATGTAAGGCAGGGTCTAGGTTGCGGGGCTGTCTTGTCACATTCGAGCCAGGGGCTTGATGGGAGGCGCTCGAACGCGTCAATGCTTTGATCTTCTGTACCGGTTGTCAGAATATACATAAAATGTAGCCACGTAGCCAACTCATACCATCTTAAGTCCTGCTGGATGGCTTAGATATTTACTACAGGCTCATCACTTCCTTCGAAATTTTGAATATCAATTCTGCCTAGTATGCCGGGGCTGCTGACTAAGCACAAGAGTGAGAGCTGTTACGGAGGCCTGGTACGGCCAAAGGATCACTTCTGTCTAAACTCCGCATCGACAGCTTTAGGGTATTACCTTTTCTTACGACCTCAGTCCTAGATTAGTTGTATACCCTCTTGACCTTTTCTATCATACTCTAGGTTATATTTTCTTCAGCATGGTGCCCAAGCCTGATAACGCCACGCGAATAGCTGAAGCACAAAAGCTTGCAAAGACCGACACCTCCAAGGCGGAAGTTATCTACAAAGATGTACTTAGAGAAGGACCGGGCTCAGGAGAAGCGGCGCTACGGGATTATGAGGCAGCACTCATGGGCCTTGGAGAGATATATCGAGACACCAAGAGACCAAACGAGCTTGCAGACCTTGTCAAAACAAGTCGTTCAGTTCTATCCTCATTCGCCAAAGCAAAGACGGCGAAGCTAGGTTAGTACATTACTCCAGCGGACACAGGGACTCTAATCTCATATCTTCCAGTTCGACAGCTCCTCGAACTATTCTCCACCATCCCCAACACCGTCGATATCCAAATATCCGTCACAAAATCATGCATCGAATGGGCCGTCTCCGAACGTCGAGGCTTCCTCCGTCAGAACCTCGAAACGCGGCTCGTCTCCCTCTACATGCAAAAGCAATCCTACTACGACGCTCTTACCCTCATCAACAGTCTCCTCAAGGAGCTCAAACGCCTCGATGACAAACTCGTTCTAGTCGAAGTTCAACTACTCGAATCACGCGTCTATCACGCCCTGGGCAACCAACCCAAAGCCCGCGCCGCGCTGACATCCGCCCGCACGTCCGCCGCATCCGTCTACACCCCACCTCTCCTCCAAGCCGGGCTCGACATGCAATCCGGCATGCTGCACGCCGAAGACAAGGACTTCAACACGGCATTCTCCTACTTCATTGAAGCGCTCGAAGGCTACCACTCGCAAGACGAATCGGCCAAAGCGACGTCCGCCCTCCAATACATGCTACTCTGCAAAATCATGCTGAACCTCGTCGACGACGTCAACAACCTCATGGCCTCGAAGCAAGCCGTTAAATACGCCGGCAAGAACCTCGAGGCCATGAAAGCGGTCGCGCGCGCCCACTCGAACCGCAGCCTGGAAGAATACGAGAAGGCGCTCTCGGACTACCGCTACGAGCTCGGCAGCGACCCGTTCATCCGCAACCACCTCCGGCGGCTGTACGACGCCATGCTGGAGCAGAACCTGATCAAAGTCATCGAGCCCTTCAGCCGCGTCGAGATCGAGCATATCGCGAAGATGGTCGGCTTGGATACGCAGCAGGTGGAGCGGAAGCTGTCGCAGATGATTTTGGATAAGGTGATTGTCGGCGTGCTGGATCAAGGGGCGGGCTGTCTGATCATCTTCGAGGAGGCCGAGCGGGATCAGGGGTATGATGCCGCGTTGGAGACGATTGAGAAGTTGAGCAGTGTCGTGGATGTCTTGTATACGAACCAGGCTTCTCTGCTGGAATAGACTTCAACGAAGAGGGAGGCTGCAAGACTTCTATCCCGGGAGTGGCCTGCATTTGGGTCTGTATAATATCATAGCGGAAGGTGCAGATCAGCATCTAGAGAAGAATGGCGTACGTTGTCTCATCTATGGAAGTTCAACTCATGGACGTTTGATGGATGCCGCTTGTACAGTATCTATAGCCAAGGTGCGGCTTCCCACTGGGGTTCCTGATTACCTTCGTAACACACAGCTTATACAGTCCACGACCGACGTGATCTCTCCGACAGGCGCTGAGTCAGCAGCAGATCAGGATGAAGGGGTGTAGATTAGATTAGGTTTGGGAAAATCAGCCATTCCGAACGCAATCGAACTGTCACATGTCAGGAGTAACCCTTCTGAAAGGGTCGGGCACATCTCAACGGGATGTGAGTTGAGCTCGTATTCTTCTAGAGGCGAGACCATGTAGCTCTCAGGAAGAGGGGCCTCCCGGGCTCCTTGTAGACCAAAAGACAGTTGAATCCGAGGATCCAAAAGCTAGAGAACAGATAGCAGGGTTTGTCGTGGAAGAAACGAGCAATCTATGAGTACGGTCGCCATCGGATGGGGCGGGCTCCTGTCATCGAAAAAGGTTGAGAAGCCATGATGGCCTGATCTACGGTATAATTGTAGTATTGCTTCCGGCGTTGTCCATCGACACATGCAGTTTTGCGAGTCTTGGCTCTCGAGGACGTGGGAGCATGTGAAGACGCCGCGGAAGGAACGATACCAGCCACACGCTCGTTCGGCCCCTGATCCCGCGAGTAATGGCAAGGAACGTCGTGAAGTAGTATCTCGCACGGCAGGAGGCGTTGCAATGCCTGGATCTCGACTCCATCCGCTGTCTGTCTATGGAAGCGGTATCGACATACAATACTCTGCGTTCCAACTCCATATCCCATATATTGTCCTAGGCATGAGCCTTTCCTCAAGTCCCGAAACGTTGGGGGAGAAGGTTCGGTTGGTTGCAGATATGACCGGGTTCGTGGTTTGCGGATCTGCGGCTTGACTTGTGCCTTACGCCGACTGTGGTAATTTAGTCGAGGTTTCACATGCAAATGCCAGACACCTGCAGTCAACAATAATATGCAAGCATTGCGATTGCATGATTATCTTGTGATTTTTCCTCGAGAAGACTGCTAAATAACAGACATTATGATTTTGTTTGGGCGAGTTGCTGCAAAATTAATACGTGATCTTTGCGGAGTCATGGACTGGAATGTCGTGCTTGCTGGAAACATATTGAGAACGTTACATCATCGTTAGAGGTGCAGCACGGACAGGATACGGCTATCCCAGATACGGGGCGTTGAACTGGCGGGCTAGCAATTCAGATAAGATATACTCTATGATTTAAGTCTAGCCTGTGACGCGGAGTTTTTATGATTCGCTGGTTAGTAGCAGATTATAGTGAGGTGGTAGCTGTCAAGCCCCCAAGGAACCGGTTTGATCCTGGCTCGCCTGATATTCACATGCAAAAGTGTTTCCAGCATTTACCTTACCTACCCTCCAGCTACCTCTCAACACCCATCACAATTTCTTCACTACACACCTTCATCTCTTCCCGTTACCCACACTCTTCACATTACAAACAGGTAAGACGGATTGATGTGTGGCTCCTGAGACAGGTGCTGATTGTGGACCAGACACTCGAGCTTTGACAACATCCCGCATTCGAATGCCTCACTCACACAACGAAAACGACATGACGAGTCAAACAATGGTCAACGGTGACAAGCCGTCTTCTCAATTCTTGTCGGTAGGTTAATCGCTTTCTCTCGCTATTGAACGTTGAAGCTAACTCCTACCCTTTAGCATCTCAAATCTTACCCCGTCGTCAACGACTCCATCTCCACCTTCAAGAGCAATCCCTATGGGAAGAAATCTCTCGACCTCGCCGACACCGGCTTCGAAACTTTCGTTAAGCCCGTCCTTCCATACGCGCAGAAACCATACGAGTTGGTCGCTCCGATCGTTGCCAAAGCCGATGCCATCGCCGACGGTGGCCTCAAGAAAGTCGACCAAACCTTCCCCATCGTGAAGGAAGACACATCCAAGATTAAGGGAACCGTCTTGGACTATGCATTCTTCCCTTTCCGTCTGGCGGGTGAGGGTAGAGACTACGCCTTGAACACCTACAGCAGCGAGTACAAGAAGTGCGGCGGAGACGGCATGGTCGCGGGCGGCAAAGCCATCATCACTACTAGCCTCGTCTTCACGTCGGATTCGTTGGCTTGGCTCAGCAGCTTCTTGGGTTCCAAGAAGGAGCAGGCTGGTGGCAAGATGGAGCAGGCCAAGCACATGGCGAAGGAGAAGACCAATAACTGAGAGGTTGCTCTCCCTGGATATCTTGGCGCTGGTGTTGAGAGGGATGAATAGCATCGGTCGTGGGAAATTCGTGCCCATCTCTTGCCTTCTTCTCTGAGCACCTGGAAGCAACCTTTGCATGTACAGGCGGTCATTATGTGGTTATGCCCTTGGACAACTTAATAGAGTGTATTTTCACACTAAGACTCTTGCAATGTATTCGCGCTTCCACACAACCCTCCCAGCGACCCGAAAAAACTATGGGAGACTGCAATGCTTGTTCGTACACGTCAACAGTACTGTTACGGGGACACTCGAGGTAGGACGTAGATCCCGTAAGCCAGATCGGCCTTGCTGCCTAAATATACTTGTTCCGGCGCTGATTACTGCTGCTGGGTATAGACTTGACCACGGGTCTATTAAAAATATAGAGGAATACAACTGCGGTTAACCCAACTGTGAGGAACATCCTGTGGCCGTACCGATCCTCTTACAACGATGAGCCATGAAGGATCTCCACCGCTGTTCAACCTGCCCACCAATGACACGACCGCTGAATGGTCTCAAACCGGAGAATCCTTTGAGAAGCATTCCTAAACCGGGCTCAGATAGTTTCACCATACCGCACCGCAAGCAGTCAGCCCTGTCTCAGCCGAACCGCTCGAACCACGGATAGCTCCACACATTGATCGTCGCTCTCTACGATCAGCCTTGATTTGACAATTTCCGCTCACGGGCGGTCAGGCCACTCAGGCCACTCATATGGACGCCTTGCGGAGTAGGGCCCTTGAGGTCGCCTAACGGTCAAGCACGGTTGACTTGGGACCATGTTAAAGGCGCAATATGCCGAGTGTTCCGCGCACTGCCTGCCTTGGGTTGCGCTCGTGGGCGGAATCTACCTACGGAAATAATTGTCCACCCGAATAAGACGTGAGGGGAAAATGTCATCATTCATACTCATCTATCCTATACTGGCCAGACTCGACTGATGGGCGAGTCTTAAATAGCCAGGAAACAGTCAAGTTGCTGATCCGTCGGCAGGTCACAGGGTATTGATCACTCGATGCGTATCCAATCCTGTTAGTAACAGTCACTGACAGCCTTGCCCTACAAATCCCTCATTGATACAGTGCCGCTTCCGACATGAGGTATAGTACCGCCTGCGGCCACAGCACAAGTAAGAGAGCGTACTACTCGTACGATAAATGCCTCAAGGTACCGATTATCTGATAACAAGGCTGATCAATCGAGGGTGCAGGTCTGGCATGGCCTCGGGCTCGTGCGCCGGAGGATTCAGACGCGGGTGGCGCAGTCGTCCGTAGTAGAATTGTAGGAATACTAAACATTAGACGAATTGCACATCACCAGTGCAGATGAGAGTCAAAGTGCAAAAGCAGATTGGGGGATTCTCCGTCGTTGAAGATGCCCTGTAGGTATGAAGAAGCTGGATCGATCGACAAAGCAATCGGTGGCAAGTAACCTGCCTACCTTAGTTAGTGAGTGCTAAGCTTTGACTAATAAGTACCTAGCTCCCCACTACAAGTACGTACAATGTACAGTGGTGTGGGGGTGGGGAGGGAAGCTCGGACCAGAACCGAATACACAGCCCTTCCTCATACATTGACAGGTGACCTTTGTGTTCACATCTCGAATCCGCCTTGCTGCTCTTGGCAAGTACAGTATGCAGTAAGGTAAGCTTACTACCTAAGTAGATATGGTACACAGGATCTGCTAGGCGGGGAGACATGCTGCCGAGGAATGAGAAGAGCTCCAATCTGCATTTGGGACCTCTCTTTTTCCCCTCATAGTACTCGTACTAGTAAGTTCCGAGAGTACGAGTCGGTCAGTAGAGGCAAAGTAGCTGTTTTGGAATGGCGCTATAAGACGGTGGACGTCACCACTTGGAGAATATTATAGGTTATCTTCCTTTCACACATCAGAAGTTCGTGATTCAAGTGAACGGACCTTCTGAATCGACATCTGACCCATTACTGTACCCTCTGGCCCATATTCATCTATCATCAAGCTGTCTTCAACACAACCCCTCCTCGCATCGTCTCAATCGTCGCAGTTCACTCCGAAAGCTCCATCAATGAACTCGACGAACATGGACAACGGTAAAAACCCATCGCCACCTTATGCCGATGGTGCTTCTCGTGCCACCAACGGTGGGCCTGGAACGCTGAACAACAACAACATCATCAGCGTGCAACCACCAAGACGTGAGGATCTCCAGCCGTCGTATGCTCAGACTCTTCAAGGCGAGAGCGAAGATGCTGGATCGCACGGATGGTATGGGTCTATGAGTACGTAGCTGCGAATCTCGACACATTCCGATCCATTACTGAGAGATCCGTAGTCACCACGCTAGGCTCGTGTCTCGGCACCTGCGGGGCTATCCCATGCTGCGTCTTCTGCCCCAACCCATACAAACCGGTGTCGCAAGGAAACGTCGGTTTGGTCACGAAGTTCGGACGGTTCTACCGCGCCGTTGACCCCGGTCTCGTCAAGATCAACCCACTCTCCGAGCGCCTCATTCAAGTCGACGTCAAGATTCAGATCGTCGGTAGGCTTCCCCAACCGTCCTCACATCAACCCGTTTCCGCACCACTGACAATAATCCACTGCAGAGGTCCCCAGGCAAGTCTGCATGACCAAAGACAACGTCACCTTACACCTCACGTCCGTCATCTACTACCACATCACCTCCCCGCACAAAGCCGCCTTCGGCATCTCCAACATCCGCCAAGCCCTCGTCGAGCGCACGCAGACCACCCTCCGCCACGTCATCGGCGCCCGCGTCCTCCAAGACGTCATCGAGCGCCGCGAGGAAGTCGCGCAATCCATCGGCGAGATCATCGAGGGCGTCGCGTCCGGCTGGGGCGTGCAGGTCGAGAGCATGCTGATCAAGGACATCATCTTCAGCAACGAGCTGCAGGACTCGCTGTCCATGGCCGCCCAGGCCAAGCGCATCGGCGAGTCCAAGGTCATCGCCGCCCGCGCCGAGGTCGAGTCCGCCAAGCTCATGCGCCAGGCCGCCGATATCTTGTCCAGCGCGCCCGCCATGCAGATCCGGTACTTGGAAGCCATGCAGGCCATGGCGAAGAGCGCGGGCAGTAAGGTCATCTTCATGCCGGGCGCGTCGGGCGGTCTGCCGCAGCAGTTGGCGGCGCAGGCGGAGCGCAACGGCGAGGGACCCAGCGGTTCTGCTGCGGGGAGCAGTCGGCCGTATATGAGCGATACGAACGACAGCTTCCAGCAGGCCATCCATGCGAGGGTCATTGAGAATATGTGATCTTCTCCTCAACTCTTCTTCTTGTCCTTTGTTTTCCTGGGATGAGTACGGATAATGAAACTATGGAATTGAACGGACACCTTAATGAGCAGTCAGGGCAGCTAGTTCAGGATGGGCAGCTCAAGATGTGCAGTTCAGGATGGGTGAGAGGTGGTCTGGTCTCGATGTTTCCGTTCTCCACTCGTTCTATGTCGGCGGTCGGTCAAAAGGTTGGGAGCAGGATACCCCAAATCGCTTTCTTTCTTTCTATCTCCTCCGGTCTCGCTCTGTACTCAAATCAGGTTAATTGCTCAAGATTACAAATACTACACCAATGATTCCTATCTTGGAGGACACCAGTGGAAAGCCCTACTTTTGAATGAGAGATCTTCTTCTGTTGCTAACACGAACTACTCCTAGTTCTACCCATAACGCTTCCAAAGAAACGAGAGAAAAGCTCAGCCGGTTCGGATCTTTCCACTTCTCCCCTTGCCACACACGGTAGGAGCTATTTGTAGGATAACACCGAACTCGCAATCGCTCACCCAACATAAGAGATGATGAAAGAAAGAGACACGAACGGATGCAGCCAGTCATACCCGGTACCTGACACCGTACCTTTTGACTCGAAAAAGATATCGACAGACGGTTAACGCGGCTTCGCTGCCCACCGTCACCCATCCTCGTCTCCCAGCGCATGGCTTCACGCAGACCCTCCACCGTCTCACACCCCTCGCCGACGCTAACACTCACGCTCCTCCCGCCCCTCACGCCCTAAAATAATCTTCCCTCCCCTCCAGCGCCGCAGTCGGCACGTCCGTCCCGATCCCCGAATCGCTCGGCATGCCGAAGACGACCATCTCTCCGTTCCCCTTCCCCTTCGCCTTCCCATCCCCGCCTCTCCTCTCCCCACCGTCCTCATCCCCCGACTCCTCCGCCTCATACCGCCCAACCGTCCCGACCGTCGAAGCGTCAAAACTCTCCCTCCTGTCCTCCGAGCCGGAAACCGTACTGTCCGGTCCGTCATAGCTGCCCGTATACGTCCCCGAATAGCTCGTGCGCCGTTCCGTGCCGGCTTCGCTTCCTTCCCTGTCCCCATCCCTCTCCCCCGGAACCCCATCGTACTCCCCATCGCACCCAGACTCCAAACCCGACTCCTCATCCTCCTCGTCCAGCACCGAGTTCTCCTTATCCTCCACCCCCGCTCGATCGAACCTTCCCGCCCCCGCCCACGAGCTCTTGCGGATTGATGCCGGGAAATTCGACTTGACGCTGTGCGAGCGCTTGAGGCTGCCCAGGCCAGTGGCCAGCGCGCCGCCACCGCCGAGCGTCAGCTGCTGATCGTGCTGCGTGGTCGGCCCCGTGCGGTTGCCGGTGATCTGGGAGAGGGATAGGATGCGTCGGTCGCCTTTGCCCTTGCCGATGGACGCGGGGCCGTGGCCGTTGCGGCCCGGTTGCCGGCGCTTGAGCGCCATGCCGACGGCGGAGCTGGCGACGGAGCCGGAGCCGGTGCTGGTTCCCGTGCCGCTGGTGCCGGTGCCGGTGCCAGAGCGGGTGACGGTCGTGGCGGTGCTGGTGCTGGCGGCGCTGGACACGCGCTTCAGGTTCATGGATTTGGTGCTGGTGGGGCGGGAGATGAGGAGGGAGCGGGAGTGGTCAAGGACGCCTTCTAGGACACGCCGTTCCAGCCCCTCGGCTCGTGCCTCCATTAGGTGGAGTTCCTCGCGCCGGATGTGGAGCGCCGTTTCGAGCGAGGAGACGTCGGCTGCTAGTTTCAGTTTTTGGTTCGCGAGCTCGTCTTTCTCGCGGTGGAGTTTAGCGACGGCGGCGCGGAGGCTTTCTTTCTCTTCGTTCAGCCCGACGACGTCGGCTTCCACGCGTTCTTTTTGCGCCAAACGCTTCTCGAGCGCGATGGCTGCCTCGTCGGCTTCACGCGCTTTGGTGGAGTGGTCGGCGGTGATGAGCTTGGCTTGGGCGGCGACGAATTCGCTGACTTCGCTCGCTGTAGCCAGGACTTGTTGGTGGATCTGATCCAGCAGGTCGATTTGGGCGAGAGATTTGCCGGCTTCGGAGGCGTGGTCGACGAGCCGGTCGAGTTTTACGTGGACTGCTGTGTCGTCGTACGGTTCTGGGATGGGCTCTTCCCGGGTTGATTCTGGAGGTGGTGGTGGTGCGGTAATGGCTGGGAGAGGCAATGATGCGGGAATAGCAGATACGGTGGTCTTCAGCTCTTCGGCTGATCGCTGCGATTGCTCGTAGTGTTGGCCAACGATGGAGAGAACATCCTTGATTGAATTGAGGATCTGAGGGTTATATTCCGTCACGTGGGCCTGCACGCCTTCGACAGCCGTCAGAGTCTTGGAGACGTCGCCTCTTGTATGCTGGTGTTCGGCTTTTGCTAGTGTCTGGCTCTCCTCAAGCTTGTTGTAAGTGTCGTCCACGCGGCTGAAGATTGTTTTGGAATCATCGCTTAGTTTCTCGCAAGACTCCGTGACTGTGGCTCCGAGCGTATCAATAAAGACCTTCAAGTCCTCTGCGACAGCTTTGGTGCCGTTCATGGCGTCCACTTGCTCCGCATGCCGGTCTCCGAACGCCTTAGCCTGCTCTTTTGCGAAGGTTTGCGCCTCTTCATGTCTCAAGATCATATCATCAAACCTCTCGTCAATTTTGGAGACCAGGTCGGCAACGATCATAGCCCTCTGACCCTCATGCTTCTCTAGTAGATTGGCGTGTCTGTCTTCATTCTCGAGTCTTGCGCCCTCAGCATCGCCATGAGCACGGTCGAACTCTCGTGTGATGACTTCCATCAGTTCTTTGACCCCAGTGGTAATATCATTGGCAACTACCGTTTCCCCGAGTGTTTCCAGCGTTTTGGCAAGCTCCTCAATGCCCTGTCCGCCTTCTTCCAGCTTGCTCTTCAGCTCGCCCCTGACCTGATCTAGGAGGACTTTGACGTCCTCCACCTTATCTGCTATCCCACCGTGTTCGATCTTCCGGGCTTCGAAAGCTTGGGCCGTCAATTCTGCTTCAGCGCTCATCTTGTCTTGGAATTCCTTGACCAGGCAGCCAAGCTCTGCAAAGTCGGATTTGGTTGGAAGGGCATCTACATCAGGCAAGTTTAGCTCATCGATCTGTGTCTTCGTATCGATGCAGATCAACTCAAGTGCCTCAATGTCGGATTTCGTGACTCTCTCGGCGTCATCTCCTGCGGGTGCCCTTTCCCTCATCTCCTCCAACCCGGCATGAACGTCCTTGAGCAAATTCTCGAGCATACTGACGTCTTCTTTCGACGCAGAACTGGTGTCCATACGTGCTGCGACGTCATCCAGAGATTCTCGTGTCTCCTTGACCATAGCTTCTACAGCTTCAAGGTGACCCGTCCTGGCCATGCCTTCAGGTTCAGAGTTGACCATCTCGTCGATTGTAGCTTTCGTGTTGCGAAGTAAAGTCTCAAGAGCGTCTGTGTCGTGTTTCTTGACAGAGTCAGTGTTTTCAGTATGCTCTCGAGCTGCAATAAGCGCTACAGCAGCCTGGACTTCGACGAGCATTGCCTCAATCCTCTCGAGGTCCTCTCGCATCAAACTGCCTTCGGCAGACTGCGGAATGGGTTCTGCTGGCTGCGGCGGTGGGGGCATGGCGTCCAGTGCTTCCACTTTGATTCGCAGTTGCGCAATCAATACCTCAAGGTTCTCAATATCGTTCCTCCTCAGACTATCATCGGCGATCACAACTGCGCTGTTCCGGTTGGTTGTCACTTCTTCTGCTTCGTTCTTCGCGGCCTGTAACCGATCGATGTCAGCCCTCACCCCAGCGAGGCCTTCTTTGAGCGTGTCTAGAATCTCGTAGTTGACCGTCATGTCCAAAGGTTTGTTGACCATTCTCTCGACGTCGGCCCGTAGATTATCAAGACCATCGTTGAGCGCATCTATCAGTTCGTTGGTGTTGGAATCGTCGCTGCGTACTTGATCAGGGATTCTGGTTACGTCCGCACGAAGAGCTTCAAGTCCTTCCTGAAGTGTTCCAATTATTTCGTCCTTATCGGCAGATGCTCCGCCTTTTATGAGGGTAGTAGCAAGTGTTTCTCGCAGATGTTCGAATTCCTCTTTCATCACCTCGATGGTATGTCCGGTCTCTGCATTATCAGCGTTCCGGAATACTTCACCTCGGAGACTCTCAAAGCCATCCCTGATCGCATCAAGAACCTCGTCATTAGCGGCTGACCCTTCACTTCGGACCATTGTCGTTGCTATGGTCTGGCGGAGATGCTCGAATTCCTTCTCCATTGCATCCAGGAGCTCTCCGCTATTGTTAGACTCTACAGGACGAGGTAGGTTTGCGATACTACTGTCAAGGTCTCCCCGCAAACTGTCAAGGCCATTCCTTACGGTCTCGATAATCTCGTCTTTGCCAGTTACATCAGCTGCGCGGTCGACATAGGTTTCGATATCGGCTCGGAGCACCTCCAGGCCATCTTTCATCGCGTCAAGCACTTGTTCAGTATCTCTTCCATTGGCCGCAGAGTACTGTTTGAATTCCCCCCTCATGCCTTCGATGAGATCGTGCATCTTCTCGAGGACCTGCTCCCCAACCCCTGCCATTGGCGTGGGTGCACTCTCCAATCCGGCTGCCACCGCGTCGAAAAGGTCTTGACGATTGAATTCGACTTCTTTGTTGATAGGGGCTTGAGTGGAGAGACCCTCCTTTACGGCATCAAGCACATCATCTCGCGTTATCTCGGGCTCCCTGGAAGCCGTGGGCGCAGCGGTCGGGAACTGAAAACTTTCGAGACATTCACGGACTGACATGAGAATCTCTTCCCTCGTGATGCTGGCCTCTGTCTCGACTGCCGGAGGGGTAAAGTGCTGCAAACCTTCCTTCACCGCGTCAAGAACTTCTCCATAACTTGCACCTCCAGCAGTCTTAGCCTGATACTGCTGCAAGCCTTCCTGCAAGCACTGCAGAATCTCGTCACGTTCAAGACCAAAATTCTGAAGCTCGATCTCAGGTTTGTACGTTTCCCAGGCTTCCCTAACAGCGGCCAGAATTTCTTCCTTCTCGATTCCGGATCCAGGCGCCTGCACGGCTACCTGCTGCTGTAATGGCATGTCGCCCAAAGCGGCTTTGATTGCGTTATAGACCTCCTGACCATCGAGAGTGCTTCGAGAAATAGTGGAGGAGGAAGATTGCCTTCGCTTCTCGCGCATGACTTGATCCATGTGCTCTTTCAGTTCAGCTAAGCCTTCCTCTACGATTCTTACAATCTCCTCTCGTGCAGGCCCAGAAGAGACATCGCCAGACATATTTTGCTGAGAGGAAGCCTCCACTTGCTCAAGCTTTCGCCCTATCTCGCGACCCATGCCGAGAACTTCCCCTCGCAATTCTCGAACTAACGCCTTGATCTCAGCCGTTAGTCCACCGCCTTCTGTAATGCTGTCCTTCATTCTTTTCAGAAGCTTAAGTATATCATCGCTTACAAAGTCCGCCGCACGAGGGCTCGAGTAAGGCTTTTCGCCGCCACTCGCGGGGGTGACATTCACGTGCGGCGTGACGTCTCGAGTTGTCCGTGCCAATGGTCCTGACCTTAGGGGTTCAAAGTCTCGGTTTGACTCCGGCGGCTTGTCACCAACACCGTTGCCACCAGCGGCCCCTCTTACGAGCGCTCGACTGTCGGGAAGGTCTTTGATAAAACTCAAAATCTCTTCCAGTTTCTTTGCAGTTGCTGTGTCCGAGGCTAGGGCGCCTGGTTTGTCCATTAATTCGCTCACCGTGGAGAGTATCCGTTCCTGCCCTTCTTTCGTGCCCATCTCGCGAATGATCTTCTCCAGCATTGCCAGGCTCGCCGCTCCTTCCACTCCATACGGAGTGGGTGAGTTTGTCAGTTCTCGCTCAACTGAAGCAGCAAAACTGTTCGGACTTGGGATTCTCGGTAAGGAGAAGTTCTTCCTCATGCCCGGAGGGGAAGCATGGGGTTTGTTGTCCAGCAAGAACGATCCATATCCGGCACTCTGATGGCTAATCGACCTGGAACCATAATCCGTACTATGCTCCAGTGCCCGAGCTGAGAGATTCGACACCAATTCCCGCAGACTCTTGCGGATGTCCTCGTCTCTTGCGTTTGTAGCTTCTTTCAAACTTATCAGATCTGTCGCATTGTCCTTGCTTCGGCGACTTAGCTGTGCCATTTCCCTCTGCAAATTTGTAGCTATGGTCGTAAGACCTAGTATCTGAGTTGAGATGGCATCGTAAGTCTGTGGTGTGCGAGCAAGTGCTGTTGAAGAGTTTGTAACTGTGGATAACGGGTTGTCCAGGTTCGCTGGGGTTTGCATATTTTGTAGGGCTAACATAGTGGCTGACGGAGGGGTGTTCTCCCCTAGAATCGCTTTAGGGCCAGTTCTTGCGCTCGGTCGCAGGCTAGGCATGTCTCGTTCAAAGTCTTTGCTGGTGAATGTCGGAGTACTAGACCGGGTTGGACTCTTTTCTGGTGATCGGTTGTCGTATTCAAGGAGCGGCATACGGCCAAATCGTTCTGGAGAGCGCTCCGGAGACCTTGAGTTCTCAAGGTAGCTGCTCAGATCTCGTACGCTACCATTTTCCGACTGTAGCGATTGCATGCGCTTGTGATGATGCCCTTTGATTAACGACTTCTCTGGTGACTTGCTCGGCATTGGGTTTATAGTGTAGGAGCTTTCACGAGCTTTTGCACTCAAGGCTGCGGCAGCCGCTGCCACGGTTGCAGAGGTATTGGGCTTCGTCACTGGACTAGATGATCCCGGATTCAAAGGTAGTGGAGGCGGTGCACGGTCTGGGTCTGAGCTGTCCCACCTACAGGCACGAGGAATGTTGTTAGCATATCAATGTCCCAGACCTGGTCAGACTTCGGCAGCGAACACAGCGATGCTTAACATCGCTCAAAACCTCAAAAGATACTGAAGCTCGACGTACATGGGAACCGATGACCGGCCGGAATCAGAAACGGAGGGTTGGTGTTTGAGGACCAGCTCGCGGTCGCGAGAGTTTTCTCTATCTACCGACGGCATCGTTACGAATTGCTGTCTGTCGTCCCCGTTGGATTGCTATTTTCAGACTTGGAATGCTGCAAGGAATGAAGGCGTGTCGTACGCGACCATTATCGATTGAACAGGAATAAAAGCAGCAAAGCAGTTACTTGCGATTCTTGACGTCCACCAGCAATGATAGCTCTATCTGCAGGGGTCGGAAGAGGTGGTTATGAATGGTAATGCTGCGATTGCCTCTTCCAGATCTGTACGAGTGAACTCGAGATTGTAAACATTGATCCCTTAGCGGTAAACACGAAGGCTGCTTAGTCATAAAAGCGAGTAGCAATTCCCTCGCTAAAGTCGCCAATCAAGCCACACTCAGCCAAAGGGCTCAAAACCCTCCCACAAGTAAACTCGCGATCTTCAATACCGCCAGTGACAACGCCTCTTATCCGCCAGCAACCGCAACGATGAAGTGTAAGGACGATAACCGGCCCTGGACTGTTATAATCGCTCATACTAATGCTACTTCATTGTAGTCCTCAAGGTTGGCCGTGTAGCCATCATAACCCGGGGTAGATATGCGGGAAAGAAGGTACGATTCCTACGAGAATGAGCTCCAGCTCGGCGAACCTATTACACGTTGAATTCATCGGGTTTTGATCGTGAAATTGATCAGATTCTTTACAGGTCGTCATTATCCAGCCTCTGGATACTGGCTCGAAGTCCCACCCATTCCCTCACGCACTCGTTGCCGGAATCGAGCGTTACCCATCCCAAATCACCCGGCGCATGTCCAAGACTCGTCAAGCAAAGCGCAGCAAAGTTAAGCCATTCATCAAAACCATCAACTACAACCATCTGATGCCAACACGGTACACTTTGGAGTTGGAGGGCTTGAAGGGTGTGGTAACGAACGACACGTTCAAGGAGGTATCGCAGAGGGAGGATGCAAAGAGGACGGTGAAGAAGGCGTTGGAGGAGAGATACACAAGTGGGAAGAATAGGTGGTTCTTTACGCCATTAAGTAGGTGTCACTTCGAACTCTACAGGGCAGATCACACTGTACTCTGTGCTGAAGCTGGATAATTGAGGACTGGCTGACAATCATGCAGGATTTTGAGCTTGGTCGATCAGGTACCTGAGGGAGTTTTATTGGGGATGATGGAGACCCGACTCACCTGTTGCTAGGCTTTACTGTGTAGTAGAAATACATGCTAAAACCTATTGACCAACATGCTCCAAGTGCACGATCTGAGTCTGTGTGTCTAGTTCGGTGGAGCCCACGAACATTGAGTGATTGCTAATCTTCAATGAAAACCTCGTGCTCTCCTTTAGGCTATTTCGCTGCGCGGTTCAGACCCGAAGTTGTGCTGCCATCTGATAGCCTTGTGTTATGGCGTAGGATTGGAGATCTATGCCCTTGGGAGCTCAATGATAGCCTTTGGTAACGCAGGCTAAGCCGCCCGCAACAACACCAGACTACCTAGGCTGGCATCTAGCAGCCCAAGAGAAAGCAGCGTCGTTCTCGTCGAATCCCTGAACAGTGTCTGACTTGTTCGGAGAAGTGGCTCATCGTCAAGGGGTGCACTTCAAAGAAGGCCAACGGTATAAGCAAGGCATGGAACCCAACAAATAGTATGATTGAGCATATCTCGCCGATTGACTTCAGCCCCTATAATGTGGTATCTCTACACTCGGGCCACTGTTTTGCATGCTATCCTATCTCTCTTACATATCTCGGCTGAACGCCACTCGAAGTCGAAACTGGGATGGCCCTAGTCCTTGAACAGTTCGCTCCACTCGTTCGGCGTTGGTAACCCATTGATGCTATCTCGCAAGCTCAGTTGAGGTCCTAGTACCTGGTCAAGAAGTATGACATACGTAGATAGTATGTCCTCACCGTCCACTTCCTTCATCTCCCCATTCTCCTTCATCAACCCCCTCAAGACCTTCTTTAGCTCTTCTCGATGATAAGTAACACTCTTCGCTAGGTCACGTTTGCACCGCAGCTGCGCATCGACGCGTCTTTGCATCACCGTGGCGGCCATCTTCGACTTGTCTTGCTGCTGGAGGTGGGAAAGGACGATGCTATCAAGGTCGATATGTTCATTGAAGAGTTTGACACGCCTTGCTAGTGCCTCAAGTTGGGAGACATGGAAGTTGCGCAGACCCTCGAGCTCGGTTTTGTTGTTTGGTAGTGGGTCTGGACCAGGAGATGGCGGGCTCTCCATGGTCGTAGCAGAAGCAACGGATTTCTTTCAGTCGTGTTAGTACACTGCAACACGAGGAGTCAAGCAGTCACTGACACACCTTGGATTTGTGAGAGCTGCCGGACAAAGAGCGGTCGAGTCGGCGTGGTCCGAAGAGGAAGTCCATGTTCCTGATCCTGTAGTGTCGCGTTTGAAACCACTAGTATGATAGGGCTACCGTATACCGTGAAATCCGATGGACTTCCAGAACATTAATGCGTGCAAATACACGCTTCATAATTGTCACATCCTTGACTGTTTTAAAGGTCATAGAGAATTGACGGTACATATTCTTGTGAGGCTGACTCCTGTCCAAAGGTGAATGGTCTCATGACATCAGCATGTCCATTTCGGATGCTGCACGTAAGGAGATACTCTGTAAAGATCATATCATTCTAGCACTGCCAAGTGTGGATCTGTGTCATGTGATCGAAGATGTTCAGTAGAGAAGATACCTAGAGCTACTTGAGCTCGAACTTCACGGATTCCTTCTATGAGTAGTACCCCCGAAGCTCTATATCGCTTTTGGACATACTCCATCCTGCAAAGACCTGCCAGAACATTTCTACCACCATGAGAGAAGGTCAATTGTGTGGTGCCATTTTCATCTACCTGTGCGTCAGGCCCAGGCACCTAATGACCAGCTTGATCGATCCCCTGATGTGATTCGCTGTGTCCCAGAGCTCTGTCGTTGTGGTACCACACTGACCTCGGTATCTCTATTTGCGCCAGCAAGACCATACTGGATAAATCTATCTTTCTCGATCTCGACTATTCCCTTGATCTTCAAGCCAGCCAGCAGGCTTCCACCGGCCCAAGCTCCCAGGGAGTCTATCCCACGGACGACCCCAGAGACCCGAGACTTCGTAACCTTAGCTTGATTACGGCGAATTTTCTCTTCTATAGGATCTGGTTCTTGGTCCGCGCGAGCGGCGGAATTCGATTCTGCCGCTGCTTCGGGTTCATCGGTGAACTGCGTGCTCTTTTGCGCACCTCGTGGCCGTGCGCTGATCTGTCGATTGCGTTTGGCTTCTTTCAAATGCTCTCTCATTGCATCCGCTGCCTTGCCCCTCACCGAATCCCACGCTCGCTCGTGAATTAGCGCTCTCAGTTCCTCCAGTATGCGATCTTTAAGCCCCGGAACATGCGAACCGCCTCCGGTAATGATGATGCGAGACATGCAGATTCCACGTACGTCCGGCGGTAAAGATAATAGTGCCTGATACGTCAAGAGATGCAATGGCTGCTCTTGGTCATCCAAATCATTGACAGCATAATTGCTTGCAAAAAGAGCAGACTCAACGGGTTTGGAGAATCTAGAAAAGGGTATTTGAAGGACTTTCTCGGATATCGGAGTTGACAGAGGGACAGGTATCAGAGGGTCCGAGTCTGACAGTGATGATTCTCGTGAGTCCTCAATTGTATCACATTCGTGGCTTTGTTCGTAACTGCGGCACCATGCCATCCTTCCCATTACCTCCTCACACTGCTCAAGGCTAAGCATGTCATGCTCAATGCCTAGATCTTCTGGAGTTCCTGATTTTCCTGGTACATATCTCGCTTTTTCGAGCTCTTGACGGAGCATTCCACTCATTTCCCAGCTAGTAGTCCTCATGGCTCGTGTACTTCTGCTGTGGTGTACCTCACGAAACTCATATATCCCTGTAATCACAGTCTCGGCCCATCCAACGTCCACTACCAGAGCTGATCGCAGCCCCGCAGCAACGGCATTCAGTACTGGTGTCGAAAGTAGAGTGATACTCGAATATTGGAAATTAGTAAACAAGGTTGTTAAAACGGATGCCAACAAAGGATGAGGGATGACCGGCGGTAGTACCAGCATCAAACGACGAGGTTTCTGTTCTATGAGTAAATGCTTCGTATACACTTCACGTACAGCCTTCTCGATCTTGTCATCGACCAAACCAAGGTCCATGGCCCGCAGATCCATACGCCAAAGTCCATGATCCCGTCCCCAATTTTCTTCGACATTTCTGCCCCCGGCTCTGCGCTTGTAGTCTGATTGCCATGACCTGTAGTCTCCTATACGCCTTGCGTCCTCAGGTCCGAAACCAAGCGTACAGCGGGGCGCGCTTTCCCCTGCAAAGCCTGCGCTGAAATGCCTTGTACCGAACTCGAAGACTAGTGGATCTTCTTCTGCGCGAAAGCTTGCTGACGGCGACGAGAAGGTTGAAGAGATCGTCCGTTGAGGTGTGTGGGGAGACCCGGGTAACGCTGATGATTGCTGGATAGTCGAGAGGCCGGGTCGGGTGCTGGAGGAGGGCTTGCGGTCGAAGTAGCCTGCTGCAGTGGTCATAGCAACAGGCCCAAAGTCTGTTCAAGGAAATTCACCATCGACTTCCAAATTGGCACAGTGCCCCGAAGGAACCAGTTTGTCATTTGTGGCTGCTGGCTACCGTGGGTGGTTGGTGGTGGTCGCGTTGCTATGCGCCGACAACCGAAGGTCCATCTCTAAAGCCGTGACAACCTGGATGTAAACATTGCTCTCAGCTTTTGGCATCTGGCATTTCTGAGCGTCGCTATGCTCCAAATTGGATACCACAAGTTTGAGCTATGGGAATAAAAGGGTTAGGAGCGATTGCTGGGAATTTTTTGACTATGCGCTGACCGTTACTGTAGTATCTACGGCGAGCTCGGCCCTGGCGAACGGATTGCATTCTCCAAGCTCGCTGTGGAGCACTTTGAGCGGACTGGTCGTCCTTTGCGCATAGCTATTGATATCTCGATATGGCAATTTCAGATCCAGTCGGGCAAGGGCGGGTCTAATCCAGCCCTGCGAACCCTTTACTATCGCCTCCTCCGCTTGCTCGCTCTCAACGTCCAACCGTTCTTTGTCTTCGATGGCCTCAACAAACCTCCGTTCAAGCGTAATGTCCGGACGCAGCCGCATACAGCAAGTCTACCAAACTTCTTGGCCAAGCAGCTGCTGAAGCTCTTTGGCTTTCCATACCACACAGCTCCTGGTGAGGCGGAAGCAGAGTGTGCATTATTTCAGCAGGAGGGTTTAGTGGATGCTGTGCTCAGCGAAGATGTGGATACTCTGATGTTCGGATGTAGTCTGAGTATGAAGAATTGGAGCAGTGATGGTACGAGGGGTAACAAGAGCCCGACTCACGTGAGCCTCTATGACGCTGAGAAGCTAAGAAAGAGCAAGGCGGGCCTTGACCGAGAGGGCATGGTGCTGGTCGCTTTGATGAGCGGGGGCGACTATATACCTGCCGGGATACCTGGCTGCGGAATCAAGATCGCTTGCCAGGCAGCTAAGGCAGGCTTTGGGCATGACCTCTGCAAACTATCTCGCCATGATGTTCTCGGTGTAAAGCAATGGCGGGAGAGATTGGGTTACGAGCTCCGAACAAACGAGTCCGGTTACTTCAGGGTCAAGCATAAGTCCTTAAAAGTTCCGGATACATTTCCGGATAAAGTGGTTCTAGGATATTATACGCACCCGGTGGTCTCAAACGCAGAAGAGCTTTCAAGTTTGAAAATGAACCTGAACTGGGATAAAGAAGTTGATGTATTTGGGTTACGTGGATTTGTTGCCGAAGCCTTTGAATGGCACAAGCTGTCCGGTGCAAAGAAGTTCATAAGACGGCTTGCTCCAGCTTTGTTGGCGCATAAATTGAGAGTAAGAGGTGAAAATGGATCGTCTAGCACCGACAACAGCATTGATACTATAATTGAGGAAGAAACTCAGCTTGTCCAGGTCATATGTGGTCATAGAACACATTTTATCACCGACGGCACGCCGGAGCTGCGCGTTGCTTACGTACCTACAGCGATTGTTGGCCTGGACCTGGAGCTGGAACAGGCAGATAGCGCCTTTGAAAGAGATGTTGAGCTATCTGAAGGGCATCTGTCTGACTCTGCAGAGGAACCGCGAAGCCGATCAGTCAGCCCATCAAAGACACGGGCACCTTCACAGTACAACCCTGCACAGCCGGATAAACTATGGGTTCCAGAATCCTTCGTCAAAATTGGCATACCTTTAACAGTCGAGACATGGGAGGAAGAAATGCGAAACCCCATCAAGTTCGCTACAAGAAAGGCGAGAGCTAAGCAAGCGCTGACAAAAGGAGGGATGAAGAAAGGAGCTCTAGATCCTTTTGTCAAAACCTCCAAACCTTTCACGGAGCGAACAATGCGATCTTCGTCTTACGAAACATGTGAGATGACCGTGCTGCCTGTATTGCTTGCTACAGTTACGGGCAAGGTCTATCAAGGACCTTCCAAGGCAGCAACTGGAAGGGCCAAACAACCTTTAGGTCGTTCCGAGGGTGCTCAAAAAGATGCTGCCCTTAGGGTAACACAAGCATCCAAGCCTTCAACAAAGACTCCCCCAATCGAGAGGAGGTCATTGAAAACTGTCACAGCTGACAACGACGTCAACCCGTGGACATTGTCACGACGCCCCTCGGACACGTTCAATGTGACTTTACCCAAAGGGACAAGATATTCGGCGTTAGGTATTTTTGGCTCTCCGGAAGATGCGCAGATCGCAGATAAGGGAATCGAACATGATCGTTCTCCTAGTTATAGGGATGGACATGCTTCGCCATGTCTCTCTCCTTCAAGACAGAGAAAGCATACCAGATCACCATCACCTCCATCCAAGATGGACGACTCAGATCAGATGCGGAGTGCTCACTCAGCCGACCTGGGAGACCCAAACAATCCCTTACCCGCCGGCATAGCAATTCCATCGCCCTCAGCCACGGAACTGAACGGTCCCTCACCACACAAGAAGCGGTCGCCTATGACGACTGCGAAAGCAAATGCTTCAGAGCTAACACAGCTCCAAACCCCGACCACATTGCGAAGAACAATTCTATCGACCACCATCCTTGACATACCCGATAGCGACAATCACTACGCTCTCAAACCATTGTCCAGCCAAAGAGTCAACAGGAGAATCGATTTCACCTCGCCAACAAAAGCACTCGGCTCCTCCCCCGCCACAACCTCCACCTCCTCACTACCCTCACCATCAGTTCTTCTCTCTCCACCCCCAAGGCCAACAACCCGTACAAACCCCGTAGAGATCGTGCCTTTTCCACCACCCGTAACTGGACCTGATATGGCCCCACCAACCCCATCCCGAAGACCTAAAGGCCACATAAGACTCAAACGCATGATCGCCCTCCGAGAAAGCCTAGCCGGGACATGGAAAGAAGTCGAGGAGCACGAAGCTCGCGCCCGGAAAAGCGTGTATCAAGGGGTCGATGTCTTGGATCTGAGCAACAGTCCCCGAGAGCGCTGAGACCGGTGTTCTCGAAAATTCTAGGCTACGGGGCAATAGTTGGATCTGTAAATGTTTCCGACCGGAACATCGTGGAAACGGTGTTGGTGGGAACGGCAGTCTCAGGTTTATATGGGGAGAGTTGGTGGTCGGCGCGCTTGTCGGCTATCGTGTTTGGGGCGTTTGCCCTTTGGTTTGGTGTGGGTGGAAGGAGTTTCCAAGTCGTTTGCGGTCTCAGCCACTATGCATGGCGCGGAGATCAGGACAATATACTTTGATCAGGAGAACATTCTACCTCGTTATGTCAATATGTGGAGATTGAAACTGACTTGGAGGCTTGCGGCGTGGAAGGTCTTGACGTGACTCGACCACGTGCGCTCGACGCAATTGCTACAGCTCGATGATGGGAAACGTACTATGAGTACATGGCAGGGATGAACCAAGCGTACTGCGTGATTTATCATTCCGGACAGAGGATAGATGTATAAAAGAGGTCCTATGGAAGGCTGTCTTCCATACTCTCGCTAGATAGTCACCTTAACGAGTTTGAAAGTGAGTGTTGCGTGCTCAAACAATCCCGATGAAGTGCTCAGCTCCTCTACCCTTTCGACAAGCCATAATCGGCATCTTCATCGCGTTGTCCACTTTCTCCGCCTTTACGGCAGCCTCTCCTCTGCAATCTTCACCACGTGCCAGTCTCGATTCTCGCGCCATGGTAAGTTGACTTTTTGATTCCACCTTTCCTGTCCCCATCACCTTGCCCCACATCACGGATCCTAGTCCGACCAGCTAACGAGCTATCGCGACCTAGGGCATGGTCTGTGATGGTGTCCTTCCATCCGATCCAGACGCCTATCCTCTCCTCTATAAGACACAGTCTTTTAGGAGTCTCCTACATTATTGCAAATCAGCCTCTCCAGGCCCGTCGTGTGTGTGTGCTCCCAGCGGTGAGGTACGCTGTGACCGTGGGTATGGTGTCATACAAGCCATGTGGTTCAGAGCACCAGCCACACGGTTCTGCGTCAATCTCTGCCACTGTGCAGACCTCCCTGAGCGGGCGCCGCCGTAATCCTCTTTGGAATCGCGGCAGGACAGGGAAAGATCTATGTAACAAGGGAGGAAGCGATTGATGGATCGCTTGCGTTATAAAAAGATTGGGAAGCGCGATCGTAGCGTGGAGGATTTGCCTAGACACTCTATTATAGAGCTGCTATAGATTAATGCTGGGAACACTTCTTCCATTTGCGTTTGCTGATAGAACAAATCCTAGTCATCAAAGCCTTCAAAAACCTCGTTCACATCTTCGGCTAACTTTCGGCGCTTGACGTCCTCGATCATCCGTTCTAGTTCTTGCTGCTTCCGCTGCTCTTCGGGCGTCATCTTCTCCCACTTTTCTCGTTCCCTCCGTGTCCTCTTTTTGTCCCTCCTCTTCTCCCTTTGGTCTCGTTGGTCTAACTTCTGACTCCAAGCTCTGCTAGCAGCTTTCTTTCGACTTGCCTGCTCAGGCATAGCAGCGGCATTCTCAGACTTCTGAATTTCTAAAGCCTCCTTGCGAAGCTTCTCTCTTTGCTTGTCCTTGTACGCATACGCATCGAAATCCACGTGTAGTTCCAAACTGCGGTCACCCTCCCAGCGCTTGAGCTCAGGCATTTTTGGTAACCGTAGCAAGCTCCAAGCGTTACCAAGCTCGGCCCAGCTCAGGTCAGCGACTCGGAAGATACTGCTGGCATGATGCTTGCTGTAAGCTTTCACCCAGCTTACAAAAGCACGCTGACCTTTATCATGTAGCGCACGATCCGCCAGAACCACTTTTCGCATCGCGGCAATCGCCGTTGTGGCAGCCTCGTCACTGACCGAAAGTTCCGGATGGGTAAGAAGAGTGACGGGTGTCTTCCGTATTTCAAGAAATGGGATATAGTCCTCTTCGCGGCCAGGTTGCAGAAAGATGACGCTGAGCCCTTTTCTGCCCGCCCGACCTGCGCGACCACAACGATGCAGAAAGACTTTGGGATCGCTCGGCGGATCGATCTGCACGACGAGGTCAACCTGTGGAATGTCGAGACCTCGAGCTGCGACATCGGTGGTAAGGAGGATTGTCGGTGTAGTGGCGTTCGCAAATCGGAAGAAGTTTTTCTGGCGGATGGTGGGAGGATGTTTGCCATGTAAAGGGACCACCGAAAATAGAAGATGTCCTGCATGCGGTAAGATGGTGGGTAGAAGGTGTTGGAGATAATCGACGGCTGCGCAGGTAGACACGTAAAGGATCGTCTTCTGGGGGGTTGGGTTCAGTGAGGCGAGGAGTTGAGCGACTGCAGGGAGTTTGTGAGTGGGTGGAGTTAGGACATAGCTCATCTGAAGACTATCGGAGGCATTAGCACGGAGCTAAAATTACAACAGTACCATGCCTTACCTGGCTGGGGTTCGCCGATCGTCGCCGCCTGCGGTTCCTTTGACTTTAACTGCAACTTTGACCGGATTCCGTAGTCCAACGCGTACTATCTGATCAACAGCTTCACTGACACTAGCACTAAAAAGTCCTGTCCGCCGCTGCTTAGGTAGTCTCTGAAGTATCTTTTGTAGGTCTTCCTTGAAACCCAAGTCTAGTAACCTATCGGCCTCGTCAAGCACCAAGACTTCGAATGATGATTGCGGGCAATGAACATGTCGCGACGAAAGGAGCTCTAGCAGCCGTCCAGGCGTAGAAATAATCAAGTTTGGAGAGTACTTCATAAAGTGACTCAAATCTTGAGCGGGTGTCGTGCTACCACCGAGCAACAGCTGTGGAATAACTCTGAGGGTCGACGATGGGTAAATTGTTCCCGATTCCTGATCCTCTTCATTATCTCCCCCTGTCTCGTCTTCTTTCGGCGGCTTCAACGAAGCAGCGGAAGGTCCATGGAAAGCCAGTAAGGAAAGTAACACAGCATGTATTTGAGTTGCCAGCTCCCTGAACGCGTGTAAGTGATCTAGCAAACCGGTCACAGAGCTACCCACGTACCACGTAGGTGAGACAATTATAGCCCCAATATGATGCCGCTTGATTGGTTCTTCCAACCGCAGCAGCCTCTCAATGACCGGTATCAGGAATGCCAAAGTCTTTCCACTGCCAGTTACTGCCTGCAAAACATCAGGCCTTGCCTATAAGATCCCGAGCAGATTGAACCATACCTCAACTACTACATCCTTGTGCGTCATAAACAGTGGTATTGTCGAGGCCTGGACGGGCGTCATGCGACTGAAGCCTTTGGAGGATATGGCATCTAGAAGCCATTCTGACAGTGGCGGCGTGAGCGCTTCCCAAGCTCGAGTGAGGTCCTTTGGAGCCTTTGTTGACTCTGCTTGTGGCATTTCTGCAGTCTCATCGGCCGTTTGCCGACTGTGCGCGATGTTTTAGGGAAGAATTTAGGGTTCCAGGTATGTCTTATCACTTATCGCCACGTGACTATACCGGATTACAGGCCAACCGAGGGTTTCGGGATAGGCCCGTGATTGCGGTAGACCACAATTTAATATCGTAGACCACTGACTTACCAATCGTAGACCACCCCTAATTGGGTAGTGATTCTAGGCTTTTATGCCTAAATCTTACGCCTGAAATCAGCCTGAGCCCATACCTGAAGTCATGCCTAAATTCACACCTGAATCTGCACCTTAATCCATGCCTAAACCTGCACCTGAACCCACATTTGTATGAGACTTCATAAGAGTTATGAACAACTCCTTGAAGGCTTTGAACTTAAAAAGTTGAATCGAACATTGAGGTAGATTGTGTCAGTGGGTTCAGGCCTGAATTTAGGTATAGGTTTAGGCATGAAAGCCTGGAATCACTACCCGATTAGGGGTGGTCTACGATTGGTAAGTCAGTAGTCTACGGTCTACAAATACTGAATCGTGGTCTCCCGGAATTACAGGCTTAAATTTAGTCTTGCATTGACCCTTCATCTATGCTTGAATTGGCTAGCAGGTCCTGTCCCCGTGTCCTGTCCCGAGTCAAGCCGCGTCGATAGGCCGGGCGTTTGTATTTTCAGCACGCTCTGGATAGAGCAGCCAGTTGTCTCGCGCTTCTCCCACAGAGACTTCCCGCTTACTCCCGTCCTCCATGACGGAAAATACACCTTTACTGCTGAATTCGACATCGTATATCCACGAAAGCCCGTTCGGCTCTGATCGATATTCTTCAAGGGCTTCTTGAGCCGAGGCCGCGGTTCCGGCTGATACCGAAGCTGCTGGAAGATCGATAGGAACCAGATTATCGCATCTATCCAACGTCTTCTTCATTAGCGAGTCCCAGCCTCGAGGAGTAGGTGGTTGCTTGAGCATAGCCGCATTCTGGATTGGCACAAGCTCCTCGTCATCGTCAGTTTGTGCTGCCTCGGACTCGTACTGTCGAAAGGTCGCTTCCGAATCGCCAACACTTGATGATGCGTACTCGTTGTTTGGTATCGCGGCCATGTCCAGTAACCAGTATTTCAGAGTCTCTCGGGCCAAGGTTGCGGAGTCCATCCTCTTCGAGATACCCAGGTCCATCAAGCGCCCCGATCGATTATCTTTTCCAGAAATGGTCTGTGGAAAATATTCCACCTCCCAGGCTCTCTGGTTGGCGTGCCCTTGGATCTCCTCAAATATGAGTCTGTGCAGTTCAGTAAGGTGAGAAAAGGCGCTCTTCACCTCATACATCCACGCATTTAGATATGTAATGCGGTATTCTAGTCGCTCGCTCGGTGTTGCAAAGTCAAGTGCATTGAGATTTAGTTGTCGGTGTTTCTTCGACAAGCCTTGGGCAATCAAAATCCATCTATCCACATCACGCTGACTGATCTTGAGTCTTTTATCCACAAGCGCAAGAGTTTCGTCCAAATCTTCGTAGTGGCAGGCTTTGCGAAGCGAGAGCAGGCGTCTTGCTGCTACCGTGAATTTTCTCTCAATATTTCTCACTTGACCATCGCTTCTGATATTGTCCTCTTGCTTGATAAGGGACCTTTGAAGGTCTACTGCCAGCCTTTGAGAATGCAGCAAGCCCCATGCTGCACGAGTAGCGATATACTCGGCGATCACTGGGTGTATCACCCGAGAAATAGTCTCGCAGGCATCCCGTGACACATCAAGGAGCATTTGCGTCTCGACTGGACCAGGCGGTCCTTGGTCGGAGTTGGAGATCGAGGATGACGAAGGAATATCATTAGTTACTGTCATTCCTGGGTCTTGATCTTTGCATTTGGCGACTTTGCTTGCAGCTTCCCCTTCACCTCCCACACCAGTTATGTCTCGAGAGTCCCGTTTGTTCATTCCATCACCGGCGCTTGAGCTTGCTTCAGAATCTCGAGAAGACATCCACTGGAGTACTTTTTCCAACCCCCCTAAACGTTCAGATAGGTTACTGATATTTGACTGCACATCCTTAAGACGCTCTTCATGGGTTAATGAAAGCGCTAAAACTGAGCTCCCAGAGCTGGATAGTTGTTCCAGGGTCCCAATAGCTCCAGAAACATGCTTGAGTTCTTCTTGTTGGGTAAGAGCGAGATTGCTACACCCTATTAAGAACAGCCTAAGCTTAAGGGGGCTTCACTCACACAGTAAGTAACGAAAGGCTCAGCTTGATGTTCTCCTGATGCCACTGCACACTAGACCTAACATCGCTCCGCGATGCTTTACGAACAGCATGCAGGAAATTTCCGAATGCGTTCTTTCGAAATTTGGGAGGCTTTGTGGGAGGCTCTGTGGGAGGCTCTGTGGGAGGCTCTGAGGGAGGCTCTGTGGGAGACTCTTGCTTTACCTTTAACCCGGTTCTTTTTGACAGCTTACGGCTGGCAATTGCAACGAGATTCTTAGCCACTCTTGAAGATCCTGGCCGTAATCCTCCACGTGGATACTGAGTGTTCCCATCCGAATCCCAGGCAGCTGTGTAGTGCCATCTCTCTTTAGCCTGATGCAGAGATCTTGAACTTCTTTCAGAAGAGCCTCCGATACCTCAAGGTCGTGGAGGAAGGAGTGGACCGCCTCATCGTTCAGATCACGCCAGAAAAGTCGGAGTTTATCAATCGTTGTCAAGGCAGTGACCGTGAAGCCTGTTAGGCCTACGATTGTCGTCACAATAGTTACTGGCTCCGGCAACATTGTACGAAGCACTCCGCGAGAAATACACGAACATTATCGAGGCTTAGAAGGTCCACGAAGGCGGCACCATCCGTAAACTCTAGGAGAGTTGCCAGATGTCAGAAAAGTAAGAGAGGACGGCGATCATGAGAAAGTCAGAAATAGACAGCCTGATTGGACTTGCTCAAGGCTGAAACGTAGATGTTGCGAGAGGTACTCTACGGCTCATAAAACCTTTAGAAACATGCAGTTTCCCAGAAGTTGCTTCATGTAGTTATCCAAATACAGACA
The DNA here is from genome assembly GCA_025617375.2 of Acarospora socialis. Classification (NCBI taxonomy): domain Eukaryota; kingdom Fungi; phylum Ascomycota; class Lecanoromycetes; order Acarosporales; family Acarosporaceae; genus Acarospora; species Acarospora socialis. Next base: position 2,038,296 of record JAMYGW020000002.1, on the reverse strand, counting down.
TACTATGGAGGAACCTGAAAGTTGTGATTGCGATGATTGATAGAGATAAGGTGAACCATGCCAGATTAGGATCGGGCTGAACCCTTGCGCATAGCTGGGTACGGAGGTACTTTGTACTGTACAAACTCCAAGCCTTAGATATAAGTACCTTTGAGTCCTTGACTACCTTACAGGCCTCCGCTGATACACAAATCTGGTAATATGACAGTCACAAACTGAATTTATGTAGAAGTAGGTTCCCATTTTAATCTCGTTTCAATACGCTGTTTTGACGAAACCCGTAGTATTTCTAAGACGTTGTACATGTTAAATCCGTCTTGAAACCCCACGTAGAGTCTGGTATTTAATACTTGGTATTACATACAGTGAATTATATATTACACATTACAAACACACGCATCAGTTCAATACAACCTTTTCTCAGTCTCATCTCCACAAGCTTTCAGTATCCCGTATTCAGTCCAGTATTCAGTCCAGTGTCCAGTTCCAGTTCAGCATCCAGTCCTAAGGCTAGGTGCAGTGGTAAGGTTGAGGTGCAGGTGTATTGCAAAGTGTGGAGAAAGCTTGGAGATTGATTACTAATATTTGAGTATTCAAGATTTGTTACAGTAATAAATCTGTATTATACATAAGTCCGCTGTATATATCAAGACGTATCACATAAAAGCTGGTATTATGATGGATTTGAGGACAAAACAGTCTTCAGGGAAAGTGAGATTTGAATAGAAGAAGAAATTGATAAACCATCTGTTACATGACTGATCTAAGCTGAATTTACATATAATGCAGTCACAACCTGGTGGTACAATTGTAATCTGGATTTATTATGAGCTTTGTGCACCTGCGATGGCCTGTACTCGTAAGGTACCAAGGAAAAGTCGACGGGAAGTTAACGTGGTTACATGGTACACTCAAGAAACTACCTAAGTACTGAGAGTTATTCTCGTGCATGACTCCAAGCGTGACAGCACAAATTGCAAGGCAGTAAGTAGATCAGTGTCAATTTTCACCGCTCGCCGATCCTTCGTCATACGGAGCTGATCTTCTCAAAGATCTGGACAATGCTGACATTTTAGTACGAAGTACCTCCGGACCCTGAACTCCAAAACCGCCATCATTCTTTACTGGGTCGCCGAGAACAGGTGGTTGCTTGAAGCAGCTGGTAGAGAAATCTTGCTATAATATGTTGCGATCCTCCGTGTCGCACCAAACGCCCAGCTGGAGCCTATAACCTGTCCAACAGGTCCCGCTGCCTCCATCGTCATAACGTCCGCCGTGCAGGAACGCACTCCTCTCTGCTCTCTTCTCTGTACAATAGATACCTTACTGTTGCTTCGACGCGACGTCTTTGGCGTCATCCAAACGTCGCCTCTTCCACCTTACCGTCCGTCGTATGAGTCCGTCATGTCGCAACGGTATCAAATACCGGCAACGCCAAGAGTCACCTCTCCAACTCCTCCACCTTCGGACAGCGCAGAGGGAAGAGACGGGTATTTCGCACCTATAACGCGATCGAAGCAGGGTGTCAGATCGCCTCCGCCAATCGATGAAGACGAGCAAGATGGCGAGGAGAGCTCAGACTCGAGCTTGGAGAAGAGAGCTAGAACACGCAGCAGAAGCCCGAAGACAGCAGGCAAGGCGCGGCGCATGAGTGGCTTGACGGCAGCGAACTCGAAAAGTGGCACTTCCGCGTCGAAAACGAAAAAGAAACCAGACCCTTTAGCACCGAACGGTAAACCCACCGGCAACGGCCACCTGTCGCCTTCCAGCGCCGGGACCAGCTACTGGAGGGAGTTCAGCCGGAGTCCCAGTCCTCTTGGCCTAATTCCCATCCACCGGCATTGGCGATCATTCGTAAGTGCATCTGTTGCGCACCCTTCTTCCACACTACTTGCCTCGAACTAACGGCGATCTTCCCACCCTTAGATCCACCGCCACGAAATCCCTCGCAAAATCCTCCACCTCTCCATTGGCTTCATAACCATCCAACTCTATACCCGCGGAATCCAAACCACAAGCATCACACCCTTCCTCCTCTCCGCTCTCATCCCCATCGCCTGCACCGACTACCTACGCCACCACTCCCCCGCCTTTAACCGCTTCTACATCCGCGTCCTCGGCGCGCTGATGCGCGAATCCGAAGTTGACGGCTGGAACGGCGTCATCTGGTACCTGCTCGGTGCCTGGACCGTCCTCCGCTTCTTCCCCAAGGACGTTGGCGTCATGGGCGTCCTCCTGCTCAGCTGGTGCGACACCGCCGCCAGCACCATGGGCCGACTCTACGGCCGCTACACGCCGCGCATCCGAAAGGGAAAGAGTCTAGCTGGCAGCGCCGCCGCTTGCGCCGTGGGCATGGCGACTGCGGCCGCGTTCTGGGGATGGCTGGTACCCCGCACGGGGCCGTTTCCAGACGATCCTGCCAATGCGTTCATGTTCACGGGCCGCTTGCAGCTCCCTAAGCTCGCTAGAACGTATCTAGGGTGGACGACTTCTCAGCCATCGATCAGCGGTCCCGTGGCACTAGGCGTCATGAGCCTGTGGACCGGCGTCGTGGCGTCGGTGAGCGAGGTCGTGGATCTGTTTGGCTGGGACGATAACCTGACTATACCCGTGCTCAGCGGGTTGGGGATCTGGGGTTTCCTCAAGGTCTTCGGCTAGGATGTGGGCATTTTGGTGGGCGTTCGGGCGAGGAGGCATCGTGTAATGTAGTTTAGGTATCACACAGCATTTCAGGGACTGAATGTACTTTGAAGTTGACCTATGATACGTTGGTGGCAGTCAATGCTTATTTGATTGACCTTGTGATGTTGGCTGCAAGATTACGAAGACATGCCAATGGGAGTCGCTACAGAGAAACAGTCTGTACTCGTCCCCTTCTCTAAGACGCTCTGAACAGCAGTCCAAATTTTGAAGAATTTGATATCTACCCATCCAACCCAAAGACACGAACGTTGGGTCCTGATAACGGTGGGTAGACTTCGCCGTAAGGTCGGCATCTTTTCCGAAGAAATGAGTGTTCGCCTCTGACGCAACAGTAGCAGTATAAACGTAACGTTGGCGGAGTCTCAGAGTGAGGCCTCAGGCACAGACGATGCCAGCAAACGACGCACAGCACCCTCTGACTTGATGGTGCTGGGAGTTAGGGCTACTGCTGTAATTAGCTCTAGATCTTGAAGTTGGAGTGAAAGATTCTTACGCTGACTTCGCGCACACAGCACACTGAGGATGCCAGTGTGATAACGTCCTCTGCTTTCCACTTTTGCGTAAGCTTGGTAGTCGTTGTCAGGTGAAGAAAATCAAGGACGAAGTGAGGGCGAGCCACTGTAGAAGGATGGCTCCGTTGGTGGGAATGAGGTGTCATAGACGTTGAGGTCAATGCCGGTGCCAACAAAGCTATTCTTCTGGAGTGGTTCGCTCTCATCTCCTGGGATGCCCGCCGCTCTTCATTCTTGGCCTTGGGGGCCATTTTCTTTCTGGTCCAGGGGCCCAAGAGACCACGCGGGCAAGGCAGAGACAGAGAGCGGAGCATACCCCGTCAAGACCGAGCGTACCATTTATATCAAGGTATAACAATACAAGGAAGAAAATCATGCCAAGCCATTCAAAGGAATGGCTTTGTTTCTAAAATGGCTTGGTGTGACCGTCTTCCTTGTATTGTTGTACCTCAATATAAATGGTATGCTCATTGGCGGCGGTCTGATATCATGTCCCCTAACCCACCAAAAATGCTTAGGATGTTTTCTCCCGGGAAGCTGCCCATTGGCGCAAGTTGTGGTCTCGAAGTTGGAGTGAAGGATATTCTTACTCGACGCGTAAAGGTGAGACAGGTTGGGTTCGATGTCTGACCCAGGGTCACCCAGGTCAAGCAGGTCGGAATTTGACGCCTAATGAAAGGTCACCTGGGTGGAGATCATCGGCAGGACGCTTTGGGACTGAGCGTCGCATGTCATTAAAGATGAGGCTGAGGAGAACGGAAAGAAACAGAAGGAACAGCCACTCAAGAAGAAGGGTGTTGACGGCGGTAACGTTGTGAGATGAAAGAATGCTGGTAATGATCGCTCGCTGCCGCCGATGGTGGCGGGATGATCCCCAATTTGCCTCCTTGGCTTCGTGATCCTCTTCTTCCATGTCAGGGCCGGAGCGCGTGGTGCCCTGCAGAGGACAGGGTCGCCAGTAATGGTCTCCTTCACAGCGCACTTCTGGCTAGGAGCCCGCCTATTTGAGCATGACGTCCAGAAAAAGGGGGAAAGAAAAGGTAGAGCCACTCCAATAGCATGGCCTTGGTGCCCCCGTGATGGTTGCAGTGATGAGAGTAGACAGAGGCTCACTGGCTGCGGTGGGCTTCGCGGGGACGTCCCCGCTCTCCTTCTTGGCTCTGCGGCCATTTTCTTGTGCGTGGGGAAAGGGAAGGCGTGCCTTTCCCCGCACCCCCTTCCCCTTTCCTCTCCTCCGGAAGCAAAGACGACCATCAAGGCAGTCTCATTGTACATTCGCCTTTCTGATTATCTGTTTAGTGGTCAGTGATACTAAAAACCATATTAGGTCTATGGTGCACCAACTTACCGATGAATAAGATATTACCGCAAATGCCCGTCCACCTAACCCAGAACAAGAAAGGAAATCGACTCTCGGTAACGGTTATAGAAGAAGTACGCTTGGGTGTGGCGGTGATAAGTGGACTGAACTTTTGGCGTCATGTCAACAATCGTTGTGAGAGGTTTCGTGAGTTTACGGAGTCCCCAAGAGGTGGAAGGGCGAGCGACAGTGGCAAGCAACCGACGGATGGCCCCCCTTCCCCCGTCCTCCCCTCCCTCTTCCATCTCCGCCCAAAAAAAGAAGACCCCCAAGGCAGTCTCGTCGTTTGTTGAACATCCTGCTCGTCTGTTTACTAGTCAGTGATGAGTAGACACCATACTAGGTATTTAGTGGCACAAACTTGCTGATGATAAGGCATTCCCCGGAGATACGTGTCCACCTAAACCAATGGAGTGAAGCTACCTCTGTAATCAGCTTTGGGTCTCAATTTTGAGTCACGGCTTTACTTACTCTTGCTCCACACGACGCCGAACTGAGGGTCGTCCGACGAGTCCGTCCTCCGCAGCGCGTTTGAGGGGGGCTGGGGGCGCTACTGGGGCCGCCTGGTTGAGTATGGCGTTCAGAAAAAAAAGAAGAAAAAATATGTAAAGCCAGTTTAAAAGACCTGGCCCTGGTGGCCCCCGGGAAAAAGAGTTGAGGAGAAATGTGAGGGAGGGCTCACTGGCGGCGGCGGCGGCGGCGGCGGGCTGTACGGGGGCCTCCCCGCTCTCCTTCTTGGCCCTGGGGGCCCTCTTCTTGCGGGTTGGGGGTGAGAGGGCGTGTTCTCTTTTCCTTCCCCGTCTCTCTGCGCCAGGCAATAGAGGGCCTCCAAGCCCAAGATGGAGAGCGGGGAGATCTCATCGTACATTCGTCTGCTGGTCGTCTGTTCACCGGTCAATGTTAGTTAGATATTCGAATAGATCTCCAGTACATAAACTTACTGAGTGATACCGCCGCAGCTTACCTATCCAACTAACCCCGGGTCGAGTCACCACCGTACACTTGTGACATCTGGATATCATGGATTGAAAGATTGGAGGATTGATCACTGCATCGCCACCCATGCTCGTTAGCCAGGGAAGTCATGGTTTTGCCAGAGGGAGGATGTCAACAGCACGTGTGGAACACGACATAGTGAAGAAGATATGTCATTGGATTGACGAAGACCAAGAAGTAGACTTACTAGGGTATCCAGATGCCACAAGTGCACGGTGATGACCCCGGGGCCTCCAGTGGATAGGTATGCTGCGGCGGTGGAGCTTAGAGGAGTGGATGAGCTCTGAGAATGATCGAGATATGTAGAGGAAAAGAAATCTTCAGAAGCAGGATTCTCTCAGATCCTTATACCCGTCAGTGTAAACGAGAAGTGTTCGCGTAACCTTTCATAACAGGGTAAGAGAGTAAGAATCCAGTAGCGATGTTGATGGTCATGACACTAAGACACTCAGTAAGGCAGTCACGACGCCTGCATCACCGACCTCCTGCTTCAGCAACACAAGAATCAGAGCTATGATTTGTCTTTTTCACATGTCGTCATAGCAACATCTCCTCTGTGCCTGCCTTCCTGGGTAGGTAGGTACCTAGCTAAGGTGGTACATACCTTGTTAAGAGAGTGCCTTGGTCAGCTTAGTAGGATGGCAGCTGTCGAGCACACCGATAGTAGTGCGCAGAAAGGAAAGAACTCAAACTAGAAGAGAAGGAAATATACTGAAAGACGTCATTCTCTCGAGAAAGAAGCGCTCCAGACTCATTTACCGTAACAACACTTAAGGTAGGTAGGCATCTGATTGCTCTTTGCAATGAGAATCCTCGTGGCTTCATTTCGCCAGCCAATATAAGTAGTCGTCAAGCAGTTCCACGGAAACAGCCACAGTGAGTGTACGAGCAGTGCAGTTTCTGCCACTCTGCGCTGGATATGGTTGCACGCTGTAGAAGGAGGTAGGAGAAACCCCCTACATCGTTTGTATAGATATTCAAGAACAAACATCAACCTACGTCCGAGTAGCATACTCCATACTATCCAAGAAACTCCCCAAAGTATGTACGAAATATAGTAGTATGAAGGCGCTTTACGAATATTATCCACCATCCCAGACTTCACCCTGCCAACCGGAAGACCTTCAACTCATGGCTAGTTCGTCGATATAGAAAGATGACTTGTGTCTCGATACATCTTGAGGTACAAGAGTAGAAAAACACATAGTTGAGTCAATCTGCTGGTATGACCATTATTACCGGCATCATCTTTTCTTGAAGAACAAACTCTGCATGTGGCGGGAGTTTTCACAATCGCCTTCCTTACGAAAGTGCTATTTTGTTTTAGGGTAAAATGATTGGAGACCACCCTCATACCCTTACATGCAGTCTGCAACTGTAATCCCACAGTTTCTTGAATATTGGTTACGGAGGTGAAGGAGAACTGGCAATAATTGATGACCTAAAACCTAATATGAGTTTCCACCAAAGTACTGACAACCCATGTCATACATCTACGGAGCAACCTGTGTGATTCGACAATGGTTTTCGCAATAACTGGTAGAAAGAGCTGTACATCTAGAAAGCTCTCTCGCAGGTCATGGACCTCCAGAGGTCTCCGCCTGCAGGTAATCTCTGCTAGCTCATAACACTTTCATGCATCAGAAAAATCAGCTTCGTGTGAACCTGGAAAGATGGTTGTAGGGCGTGAAGGGCTTTCAAACGGTTTATTCCAGGTTTTGAACTTGCAAGACTTACTTGACAAACCAGATAATTAATATTGAGAAGGTCATGCGAAAACTTTGGTGACACTGCTCATCGTACAGAGAATTTCAGGAGAGTGGTATGTAGCACTATGAGACTTACTTGAGTCTTCGTACCATAGGTAGGTAGTCTTGATCACGGGATGTTCCACGATGCTGTACCTTCGTACTTCAAAGTTTGTTTGTTCCTTATCCTGTCCGCCTTCTCGCTTAGATAAACAAATCGAGATTCTGCCGAGTGCACCCTTTGGGAAGGAACCTCAGATCACGAACTTGATGCCAAGGGTATAAATAAACACACCCACCTACATTCACCCAACTTTCTTTCTTCCACGAACAACACACACACAGCGTGCGCCCACGTACTCCACAACCACAACCACAACCACAACCAAGTAAGTATATCGTCATCATCGTTGATCTAGAAACATTTTACTCATCTGGAGGCAGCCCAAGATGCGGACCCGCTCCGCGACCCGCGCCGCCGGCCTCTCCCCCGGCAGGGAGCACTCCCTCCCGCCGGCGAAGAGGAAGAAAAGGGCCCCAAAGGCCAAGGTGGAGACCGGGGCGCGCCCCGAGAGCACCGGCAGTGAGCCCACCCTTCTCACTGCACTCAATGCTGTGGGGGCCACCAGGGCCAGTTTGTTAAACTGGCTGTACATTATTTTTCTTCTTTTTTTCCTGGATGCCGTACTCAACCAGGCGGCCTCTATAGCCCCCCCCGCCCCCTCCGCCCCCCTCAAACGCGTTGCGGAGGAGGGACTTGTCGGACCACCCTCAGTCCGACGACGCCTCGCGCCCACGTAAGACAATCATTCACTCCAACTTCGATATCTAGAGCTAATCACAGCAGCGCCGCCACCCCCCCACCAAGCAAGTCCGGGGGGGCCGTCCGTCGGTTGCTCGCTGCCGTCGCTCGTCCTCGTCCCTCTTGGGGACTCCGTAAGCTCTGGAGACCTCTTTCACCGATCGTCGAGGCGGCACCAAAAGCTGCAACATCGCCTCTCCCCGAGAAACGCGCGTCGGAACCATCCATGGAAGCTTCACCACGCAAACGCCACAAATCTACAACGTCGATCGCGCCAGAAATCAACACGCCTCGCTTTGAAAAGCACGCGTCTGTCACACCTATGGAAACTCCGAGCAACCCCGCGTCTACCGTCGCACATAACGGAACCACCAATCCAGTCACTCCGAACCGCAAAACGCGTCGCCATAAGAGAAAGCGATCGCCATCACCAGAAGTCATCCCGAACCCACCCGGCACGAGTTACGGCATGTGGGACAAGTACTTCACTTACTCCTCCTCCTCCTCTGAAGAAGATAATGACGTGGATGTTGATATGAAGGATGTTACTCCCACGCCTGACCGTAAGTCAAGTCCCAGTGCTTACCGAACAAGCTCCGCAGCTGACAGATACCGTGTATCCAGCCGCTACCATCAGATACCCTCACAACACCAGTGGAGTAGGAGTTTTTTGTGTCAATGTAGACGATATCCTGGACGCAGCCGAGAAAGAAGAGGCAGAGCTAGCTGAGAAAGAAGCGGCGGAGCTAGCTGAGAAAGAGCAGACGGAGCTGGCTGAGGTGGAGCCAGCTACGATCGTACCCAACGCCCTGGCGAAAGCAAGAGCTCTAGCACTAAAACACAAGCCTGAGACGAGCAGCCGTTTGCGATTTGTGGAGAGGCTGTCGACATCGACAGTGGCAACGGACGTCAACGAGGAGATGGGCATTCTGACCCAAGCACAGAAGGACGAGGTGAGCGCCGCGGTGGCCGCGATTCCAGAAGTGGACCTCATACAATTCACTTTTCCGAAAGCTCCTGTTTCGAGCGTGGCGGACGACGAGATTTGGCGTGCGGTGACAGCGGCAGCCGCTGGTACCCCAAATAAAGAGGTGCTCCCATTATTTGGTTGAGCTCTCCTTGGCTGGGTGGACCAGGCGGTCGTTTTGCACGGGTATACGCGTTTACGGCTGGGTGAATCAGGCGGTCGTTTTGCACGGGTATACGCGTTTATGGCTGGGGAATTTGGGTAAAAGTTCGGGTTTGCGTTGCTGGCAGCGGTCGTCGTTGGGGCCTCAGGTGAGGAGGTGCTCCCGTTCTTACGGTTGAGCTCTCCTCACCTGGGTTGAACCTGGCGGCCGCTGTCGGCCGGTTTTCGGTGTTTGAGAGGTATGGAGTTTTACCTGTATTCTAGTTGCGAGGCATCACCAGCACGTCTCTTACTGTGTTTGTACTTGGGAGGCATCAACATCACGTCTCTTGCTGTGGTTTAGTTGCGAGGCATCTCCAGCGCGTCTCTTTACCGGGTTTTTACTTGGCAGGCTTCAACATCACGTTCTTGCTGTGGTTTAGTTGCGAAGCATCACCATCACGTCTCTTACTGAGTTTAAATACCAGTATAATACCAGTCGTTGTATCTTGTCCATTGTTGCTCTGTTTCTAGGGTAATATTTCGCGCAGTGCCTTCTGTAGAACAGTTCAAATGATGTTGATGTACGCGTAACACCTTACAGAAGTAAGCGTGAGTAATCGACAGAGCTCAATCGATGCACAGAATGAACACCCCACGTAAGAACAGTTCCCTTTACTAGAACCTTTGCGTCTAGTAGTCTACGTATAACAAATTGATCAAGACTTTTATGATGGAACCGAGCCCGGCAAACCCAGTAAACGCTGTCCTAAAAGCCCCATTCGACCTCATGGAACGAGACCGGATGCTTCCCCATCCATTTCTTGGCCTGCTCCGAGCTCGACTCCTTGTTCTCGGCCCAGGCCTTCCAGAACGACACGTCGTGAGCCCGAACTTCACACTTCCGATACGTGCCGCCCATCCTATCCATGACGCGCCAGAAGAGACCGAAATTGTACCTGCGATGGGAATGACTACATGCCGTCTCGGCATCAGCCTCCATATCGACAACGACAACGAAGGATAGACCTTCGCGAAAGACAAAGAAAGAAAGCAAGACTCACTGAACCTGATGATCGCCGGGCGTAAGCATCAACCTCCCCGTCAACACCACGACCGGCAGCACCAACGGATGGAAGGCCATGATCCACGGACTCATCCTATACCCGGAATGTCCGACGAGCGTGGTAAACAGCACGAGCGACAACGGCGCCATCCAATACCACCAGTTCGCCCCCGCCAGCATCGTCCACACGACCCACGGCACGCCGACCTGGACGAAGTTCTCGGCCAGCTCGGCGTAGCCGACGGCGAAGACGTTCATCGCGTACGCGTGCTCGTGGTGCATGGCGTGGAAGTAGGCGTACAGCGGGCGCGAGGTGTGGAAGGTGCGGTGCACGAGGTAGAAGTAGACGTCGTGCAAGAGCATGTAGGTCAGGGTCGAGAGGAGAAGGTGGAGAGGGTTGAAGGCCCAGCTGCGGGTGAGGTCGCGTTGGAAGTGGAAGACGTAGAGGGCGGTGGGGATGGTGAAGGAGAGGGTGTTGAGCCAGGCTCTGCGGGTTGGGGGTTAGTGGAGGGTGGTGGTGGGTGTGGTGGAAGACGTACGTGAAAATTCCACGCTCGGCGGGGAGAGGGTAGTAGCGTTTCAGCTTTCCGGCTTTATAGAGTGCACTGGTTCCACTGAAGAGGATTTCGGAGTATCCGATCGCCAGCGTGGAGGTAAGCAGTCCGCACTGTTCCGGTCAACATCCTCAGCTTCTCGAGAGGGTGGCGGATTTGCTTACCGCAATGGCTTGAACGAACGTTAAACATTGGGCATAGGAGCAAAGGGGGACAGTCCGGAGCAGTCCCAAGAAGTTGATGTCCTTGGTATCCATACTGGTAAGACAAAGTAGAGTGAGTAGTGCACGGCCTGAGCACTTTTCAAAGTAATTCTCAGTTGACAAGTAGGTATCTTCCTATATAAATACACTTGATGCTGGAGTATAGGGCGCTATACCAAACAACAAAGTTCATGACATGAGACTGAGGAGGAGCCTTCTATATCAACCGCGGGAACCGTCACACTGTAAGCCACGGCGCCATCCTTTAGAAACCCCGCCCTAGCGGAGCTGCGGGCCGTCACTTGTCAGACTGCGTATCTCCTAGGGTTTGTGCGACCTGCTGTTTCCGGCTTGTACTGGATTGAGTCCTAGATCGATCATAAAGTCCACAGAGCTAGGGATGGTTCAATGCACCACATCAGATTGTCGACACTGTCAATCTGCCAAAATCCTTGCGTTCCAGCCAGATCTTCGCACCCCCCGGTAGCTCAACCCAGGACAGACCAGAGCAGACATCATAAACTCAAGCGTGTCGCTTGCTGAAATGCACTGCTTCAAGATGTATAACGCTACAGAAACTTAGCGCTCGACACAACGAAGACATTGACGCGACGGAGCCATGCAACTGTCAGTTTGAAAAGACCAGGACCAGCCCGGTACTGAACATCCGACGAGCTCGTTCGCAGCTGAAAATTTACTATTGCGTAGAAAAGGGCCTTTGATGTGGTGCCGAGCACCGGGATAAGGGATTGCGGGGAACAGATTCGGAGGATGCACATGAAGACCTCCGACTCAACGGTCAATATCGTAACTTCAGATAGTCTGAGAGAGTTGCAAATCAGTTGTCGCTTCTAGGCGGGACTAAAGCTCACTGCTGCGGATATCTTAGCGGCAGCATACCCCTGTAGGCAGAACCACTCCTGATCTGCATCACGACCAAACAGTTGACCGGAAAGGTAGTGTGAAAGCCCAAAATTTCTCGTCGTACTTACATATTGGAGAAAATGCTTGAATGCGCTAACACTGCAGTATTGTACAGAAGTCTTTCAATGGTTTGCGTGTGTCGAACTATAAGCTAATTTCACCTTTCCACGTCCCGTCGGTCAAGCCCAGTGTCTCGACCAGGTTTTGCCAACGCTCTCCGCCCCGCTCCTTGCGCCGCAGATATGTGAGCAATTTTTGCCGCCTGTGGACTAGTAACCGCAAATTTCTCTTGTTGACCTTGTCTTGCTTTCCCGGCCCGTCAAGGTGATTTGCCAAGACCCTGATCTTCGTTGTCAAAATCGCAATCTGCACTTCCGAAGAGCCTGTATCGGGTCCTGCTCGCGGGGTTTTATCCGCAGGGCCTGGTAGTGACGGGTCGCGGGGAACGTTTGACGGTGCTTTTGGCGCTAGCACTTCGTCTGTGTGATGACGGCCGAACGTATCGATACAGCGTTGTACGTTTGCTCGTGTGCGGTCTTTGCTGTTGCCGTTGGCTAGCCTGACTATCCGAGCGACGGCCGCTTCCGCGTTCTCATGAAATATGCGGTGCATGCGGCTTTCCTCCTCTTGCTGCTGCGGGTCTGCTGTGCTTCCATTGTCCGAAGGTAGGGGTTCGGTCAGTGCTCGAGAGTACTGCATAGACTTGGACACTTCTGAAGGCGACAGATAGTGGTTCAGGTGAGCCGCTTGCCCGCCGTCTGCTCGAGGTGCCTCGTTCGCCGATTTCGCTGTGGTTGGGGGACGTGTCACTCTCTTTGTGGATTGAGCCGCTTCGCCCAGTGCATTGTCTAGTGACCGAACAAATGCTGTCGTGACTCCCCGTACTGGGTCTCCTAATGCCATTGCTCGCTGCTTCTTCAGCTCCTCCTGTCGGGCCAGGTTCGCAGCCTTGCGTTGGCGAGCTTGTGCTAAGGCATAAGGGTCCCGATGCTTCCTTCTCTGATCTTGTGTTGTGGCAGAGACCGCGGACGAAGCTGTGAACGAAGCTAGGAACTCTTTTGAGGTTGATACAATAGCTGAGAGAGAACCTCCGTGAACATGCGACAGGACAGACCCTAGATCAGATAATAAGTCATCTTTCTGGCACACTTTCCCGATTGCTTCTTACCATGTAGCGTCTGCGAACAGGTGCCAAAGGGTAATCGTGGAGGCATTGTTGACAGTTAGAGCGAACTGCCTGCTGCCCAGATCAGTTTATTCGACTGATTCGAGATGGTCCGTTATCAGCTAGTCAAGTTAGGTTAGATTCTCCACCGCGTTTAGATGACCTGGCTAGTCTACATTGAGAATAGCCGGGTATTTGTGCAGTCCAACGAAAACCCTCCTGCCCCACGCAAAATTGCAACACCGAAATTAAAGGTCACCAAATCACGACACGTACGAAATCGGTGCACCCTCCATCGATATCCTTTTTACATCGATATCAGACAGTCAACATGGCGCCGAGCAATCTGCCCCCGATATTCAATGCTACGTCGCAAGACATCGAAATGCTGCTTGCGGCTCAGTGTCACTTAGGTTCTAAGAATCTGCAAGTGCACATGGAACCTTACCTTTGGAAGACACGTCCAGACGGCATCAATGTACTCAACATCGGAAAGACCTGGTACGTAAAGTCGCGTTGCTACGTGTCCATGATACTCAAGTTTCCTGTCGCACATCATGCAGAGCAAATTGAAGGTGGCTGGATTAAGCTAACATTGTCTGGATGCACAGGGAGAAAATAGTCCTTGCTGCCCGTATCATCGCTGCAGTCGATAACCCCGCCGACATTTGTGTCATTTCCGCTCGTCCTTACGGTCAACGTGCGGTACTCAAGTTCGCCGCTCACACTGGAGCTGTTGCGATAGCTGGTCGTTTCACACCCGGTAACTTCACCAACTACATTACTCGTTCATTCAAAGAGCCCCGCTTGATCATTGTGACCGACCCCCGGACCGACGCCCAGGCGATCAAGGAAGCGAGCTACGTCAATATTCCTGTCATTGCGCTCTGTGATACCGATTCCCCCACCGAGTTCGTCGATGTCGCTATCCCAACAAACAACAAAGGACGCCACGCGATTGGTCTCATCTGGTGGATGTTGGCTCGTGAGGTTCTCCGCCTTCGCGGCACGCTTGCGACGAGAGAGACCGAGTGGGACGTCATGGTCGATTTGTACTTCTACCGTGATCCCGAGGCAGAGGAGAACAAGGATTCGGCTGGTGTCGACGAAGCGAAGGTTCCGGGTGCGGACGAGGTCGGTGCTCAGGCTATCGAGCAAGGGTTCGCTGGCAATGCGCAGTGGGAGGTTCCTGGCGGCGTTCCTAGCGGTGCTTTTGCGGCTCCTTCAAACACCGCTGGTGCTCAGGCTAGCTCGAGCTGGGAGGCTGACGGCGCCGACTGGGCTGCTAGCTCTGCACCTGCACAGACAGGCAATGAAGGATGGAACGCGGAGACCACAAACAAAGAGAGCGAGGTCAAGTGGTAGATATTATGGGAGGCGGATATCGTAACGGCAAGCTATGATGGGCTGGGTATTTCAGTTGAAGAACAAATGAGAGCACTCACGAGGGAAAGATTCCCAGTGGTCAACTTGGCTTCTGGGGGAAAGCCCTGTGCTATCAATGGGATGTACTTGATAGTTGCCCAACTTCAATATGACTTACAGCTACCACAGTGAAGCTCCAACCTTACTCTTCGTGATGGTTACGGGTCGCTACATGAAGTTATGGGAACATCAATCAGGTGCCTGAACGGTGAAGATCACTAGATCCTTGCTTCGTTTGTGATGACTAATCCCTACGGTAATCCAATGAATTTGTAGCTAAAGAGGTGTTGGGCGTGGTCGGTCCACCAACCTTTTCCTGTAGTAAGAGATCAGACGAGTCTTTCCTATGACTCTCAGCAGATCTAGGATGCTAAGTGAGTCGTCAACCCCGAAAGTCAGAACAAGTGTCATCAATCGATCGGGAGGAACGCTGTGGCAATAACTCACGATGCCTGTCGTCAATTCAATCCAAGCCAAGATCTCCGAGGTGTCCATGGTGCCCTTGTGTTGTCGAAACTCAACTGTCTGTATGCCTCGCGAGGTTCGGAGATTTAGAAAGTTATATGCTGTGAAGCGGTGGTCATTCGGATTCATGTGGTCCATGAAGGTCCCTAGGGTTTTTATCTTTTCGATCTGCATCATAACGTGGAAGGGGCCTCCTTGAAGCTTCATATTGCCCGAGGGAGGCGAGCAGAACCAGTTGTCTACTCGGTGGTCCGGGTGAAGCGAGTGTATCTGATGCTCGAAGAGAGTAGTCAGCTGGGCCAGGTTCTTCAAGCAGCGCAGGGAAAACCCCCGATCGCCATTGCCGACATGGACATGGAGCCCTGTCGTCAAGTTTCCCACGGTCTGGAAGTTCAGATTCACGATATCCACCACTGCGCTGACCTCTTCGAAAGAGTTTCTATTGACGGGTAGGACTCGGGACTTGAGTTCCACGCCAAAATATGTCAGCGTTGGATCGTCATCTTCGCTATCCTCTGGCTTGATGCTAACGTCTCTTTCGATGGTCCATTTCTCATATGAGTCACGGCCTCCGATTTCATTGACGGCGAACCCTCCCGCAGCCAATTGTCTTGCCATAGGCTCCTGGACTGCTGTGCGCTGAGTGAAGTAGAAGTCTCCACCTCGAGGGAGAGGGATCTTCACCACGAACTCGAGCTCCACTCCGAAGGTTTGCTGCAGAGGACCGTCTGGTAACATCTTTGAGTGAGGGCGAAATTCCATTCGATGATCTGCTTAGTGCAGGGGCTTTTCATTTATATGGAAGACCCGAATCGATGTCCGTCTCTTACTAGTAAGAACAATGCCATTGTTTACAGTCCATTTTTGTCTTTGTTCTTCCGCGCAATGGCATTGTGCGAATTGTATCTGGAAACAATGAGCAGTGTATTGTCTTTGTCTACTCGCAAGGCTTTGATCCTTTGTTGAGTGAGAGGTCTCTACTGCTCATAGATGGATGTGGAAGTGACGAGATTATGCTCACTATAAGACGAGCTTATGTCCCTGGGCGTGGTTTCGTAGTCATAGCAAGCATTTCTTGCAGGCAGACATAATGGATGGACCAATACTCATCACCTTTGGAGTGGAGCTGGAATTTTATATCCGCTTCAAATCTTCGGACTATGAGAAAGCAGTGGAGAAATTCGACAGACACCACCCGCAGTATCGGTTCTTGAGCTACCGATCCCTACTGCAGTACACCGTTCAATCACGCATGATCGACATCTTGAAAGAACACCAGATTGCGGTCAATGATATTGAAGTCACTGAATCGAACTATTCCAAGTGGACCATCACAGGAGACCCCTCTATTCAGCCCGCTTTGGATAATCCCGAATACGGCAATCCTGAGCTCTGCTTTGAAAGCATCGAACTCAAATCCCCAGCCCTTCTCTACTCAACGCAATCCGTGGAGCACATTTCCAGGGTTATATCCATCATCAACCAGGCATTTAACCCGGCGGTGAACAGTTCCACCGGATTCCATGTCCATGTGGGAAACAGAGCTCATGGATTTTCGCTACAAACCCTGAAAAACTTCGCATCATTGGTCACGGTCTTCCAACGGCAGATTCAGTCAATCCATGCCAAGGAGCGCCTTGATAACGACTTCTGCTCGCCACCGTCGACATTATTCAGACAGCAGCCTCCCCTTGAGATTGCGAAGCTTGTCTACTCCATATCTGACATGGGCGAGCTCCTGGGTACCATAGCGGACGGAAACAGATACCAAGCCTACAACTTTGAGAATCTACGAGAAAGGCTAAAAACCATAGAGTTCCGTCAACACAGAGGCACTATGGAGAGCGAAGAAATCAGCAACTACGTCCATCTGGTTTGTGGCCTGGTATGTGCCTCTGATCTTGCTGGGCCAGCCGGATTCACTGACCTAATCGTCAGAAATGCCACCTACCCCGATAGCGAGCACTACTCCTTCCTCGACCTACTGGCAGATCTACAGCTTCATCGCCTGATCCCATTCTACTCAACTCGGATACGAAGCCACCGCAGGCTCTCCCACGAATGGCACCCGGATCTGAGCTCTCCAGAGGTGAATTCTGAGGACGAGCAAGATGAGGAACTGCAGGACGACCCACGCCCCGCTTGGAAAGGGTCCCCTGAATTCGAGATGCGCCCAACACTGCCCGTGACGGACCCAGAAACTGCTCCTCAAGGTGAAAGTCAGGATCCTCAGCATTTCCCTCAAACGGCCTGGGACTCACGGGAATCTGATGCTCCTCCTGGACAAACTTGGAATGCCGAATACGATGACGACCCCGCCACAGATATCCAGGAAGGCCTCCAAGGTCTTGAAGACTACTCACAGGAACCGGAAGCAGCCCCTAGAGGACTGAGGATTGCCAATCCTGACAATGACCCCGATAGCGACAGCGACGAAGACCTAGAGGAGCCCGCTGAATGGAGGGACTTTGACTGGGATTACCGCGAACATGCCCTGGAAGGACAACACCCTGACTCGCCGCCCCCATACCCATCAGACTGGGAAAGCTGATCAAAGCAAATGCTGACTGAACCCTAACCGGCTACTACTTGGACGAACCCAAGAGTTGGAAACCACCGATCGACCCGTCGAGCACAGAACCAGAATCAAAGCCGCATTGGTAGTGTTGAACCACGGTAAGGATGTAGATTCGCCGAAACCGGATTGGGCACTGCCACGACAAGTAAACCTAAGCTTACGGGTAGAACTGGCATGAATGCCTCAAGTGCAGGTAAGTAGCTATGGTATCCACAGCGCTGCTAACATTCTGTAGGTAGTCGTCCATCTTCTCAATCGTGCCAGTAAGTAATCCCATCCTATGCAGAGTGTTTGTAGCAATGCCGCCACCTAACCACGAATGTCATACGATCTATGAATCAGCATGTGCAAGTTTTCCGTTCCGCCTATAGTGCCGCTCTCGCCGACAAAACTGTGAACGCTCATCCTAAAACCAAGCACCAGAGCACCATCTGCTACGCGCTGGTCGACACTCCCGAGCCGGGCCCCCCGTGCTTCAAAGTAGCAGGTGCATCTAACAGTGGTCTTGCATCTCGCTGCAGAACGCTGAGGTGAACCCTTGCTGTGCGTTCGAGGGAATGTGTACATGTATGTATTTGTATTCTGTCTTGCAGAAGTCTCCTTCCTCCTCCGCTTGGGTCAGTGAGCATCTGCGGCTTTGCTCCGGCAGCATCAGATAAAAGCCGGGTTAGATTCGGCCGCCATGATCAACCTGCGTTATTTGGGTAAGCTACGGATGCCTCAAGTCGGGCAGGATAGAACTTTGGGGCTCAATGAGGGAGCTCTTCTATATGCGAGTGTGGCCTTGTAGCTGTCAGGAGGGAGCCATAGTATAGCATCAGTATACAATGTGATGCGCAACATGCGGCTGGGTTTGTTCACTCCTGATCGGCCCTGTTTTGACCGGCCCCGGATTGACCATACCTGAGTACCTGTGAGTGAGGCGAGAGGATGGATCCTACTTTGAAGACAACTGTCTTATCTACCTACCACTAGAATGTGAAGGTATTTATAAACCAACTCACGCACATCTTTCCTTCCTTGCATCTAACGAGTCTGAAAAGTGCAATCACTTCTTCCGTTCCGTAAGCACCAAACACCAGCTCCCAGCTTCCGCTCGAGCGCGAACGCAGTCGAGACTGACCTTGCAGTCCTGGCCGAGTCTTATTCAAGTACAGGTCTTTGCTGCTCTGAAGATGCCACCCTCATCATCAAGGAAGAATAAGGCGCAGGACGGAAATCCTTCAACGCAGCTCCCCTCCTCCCTTACACCCACGTATAGCCTCCCGATCGTTGCGCGGATTACGATACGTCTGCCTGCATTTCTGCGACCAGTAGACTTCCTGGATACGCGGGCGCGTGATATCAGCGGATGAGACGTGATGTTGCGAGCGAGCCAACCGTCGCCGGTCGGAATGGACGGTAGCAATTGCCGGGGCCCCGGGAGGAAGATTGACTTACATTTGCATACCACTCGTAGTTGTCCGTGCTGCGGGTGGTGAGCTCGGGGTGATTCTTGGCGATGTAAAGGGCCCGCTGCGGGCCGAAGACAACGGTGTTCGGCATGGGCAAGTCAGTGATAACCTCATGCCTGCGGGGGTCGGAAGACTGTCAGCGTGCTGCAATGACACTCGTTTGACTTGCCGAGGGGCGAATAGGGCCCACCCTTACATTGATTGTCTGGCTAACGATGTATGCCTACGAAGATCCAGAGTAATCAGTCTTGAAGCATCTCTATACCCTAATGACCGGCCAAGACAGATCTTACATGAATTCATGCAGGACGACTGATGAGATGGTGTTCATTTGACAGGAGGCGCAGTTGCCCAGTTGGTTACAAGTTTTGTGTTCGGTCGTCGTCCCAACAGTGCGCCAGAGCGGGTCACAGACGATCATTGTCGGGGGTGGTTCACCGTAAGCCATGGTAGCGTCCCGGTTGGCGCTGCAAACGTTGTTCGGATCACCAAACACAAGAGTGATATCTCCCAACTGAGGCGCGCCAACGCTCGGATCGGGGCCGAGGATGTTGGCAAAGACCTGGTCGACCACCGCCTTGTCCGCAGATCCAAAATACTTCCTGAAGAGGCGCATGTTGTTAGATTTCCGGGCGGCGTCGGCAAACTGCAGCGCCTCGTGGAATGCGGTAATCATCAGCTGTTTTCGATGTTCGGTTTCCTGACCCTGGAGCTTGTATATAGCACGACGTAAGGCCGGCGTCTTGTTTTCATGACCAGATCTGCGAACAATGTCAGCAGAGTTACAGGGTGGCAGAATCGGGAATAGGGCTGATGGGCTTACGGGATGTTCGGAGCTGCAAAGGTCGATAGACAGAATATCATAAAAGTCACTGCCAACGGCCACAGGGATCTTGAATGCATGCCACCAAGTTGGGGAAATTCTCTTCACGTGAAACTGTACAACTGTGCGAGGATCGAAGTGTCAGAATAAGACATGCCGTAGGAACGATTGCAAAGAGCGCCGTCCCTGCCGTGTATATATAGAGATCTGACCCGGAGGGTAATCCGGAGGGAAACTCGAAACAATGACTAGTATGTCATTGCAATTTGAACCCGACCTAAATATTGTAGATTCGTCGGTAGATTCCTTTCATAGGCACGGGAACTTTGAAGATAACCTTGCTGCGCCCCGTCGCGCAGGGACAGCCGCAAGCATGGCGACATTGCGCAACAACTATCGGATATCTCATGAAACGTATATCTTGCGGCTGTGGTCAAGATCGAATTGATTCGGAGGCATATATGCTGATGAAGACAGTAAACATGCATTTGTGGAACACATTGTACGAAAGCGATTTGCGCAATCCTCCGCCAACCCCGAACTTTGCTCCTTGAGGATCCTGATCAATGAGATTGGTATGTGTTGAGCTGTCAAATATCTCTTTGTCACAGTCCTTTGGGTCACAGGATCCGTTGTGTTGTGAGAATCACTGGTGTTGCATGAGTGTGGGGTTTGCGGCTCTACTAAAGTGTAACGACGTGCATTGAACAGTTTCAAACTGTATGCCCAATACAAAACATCTCTAACCATCCATCTAACCATTCTAATTTTACATACCACTCATCTCTGTCTGCTTCCCTTTCACGCTCTTCCACTCCATTGCCACACTGCCAATGCTCGTCAAGCACGCCATGACAGTTACAAGCACGAATATCTGCGTCACCGCATTGTTGTAAACCAGCAAGACGCCATGCAAGTACTCCTGCGGAATGACATTCTGTAGATTGGTCGCACCCGTACTAGCAACCGCCACGGCATCCACCCCTGGGACGACCCGGCTGATGTAGGAGACAAGCTTGTTCGTCAGCACGCTCTCACCCACAGAGACGAAGATGGCGGCGCCGAAGAGCTGCATGAATATGATCAATGCAGTGGCACTTGGAACCTCGGACATGTTGAGCACGGTCTGAATGGCTACCAACGGCAGTTGCAGTCCCAGACCGATACCGAAGCCGCAGATGACCTGATATCCAATCCACTTGGGGGAACCTGTGTCGAGCTCGAAGGTGGTGAGGAGGCCTGCACCGATCGACGTCAACACAGTGCTGGCGAGCATGAAAGGTGTGTAATAACCGATATGGGTGACGAGGGCGCCAGAAACAATTGTTCCGACAACAACGGAAAGTAGAACAGGAATGTTCCTAATGCCAGATTCGTACGCGTTGACGCCCTTCACAGCCTGGAACCAGATGGGCAGGTAGTAGACGGTCACGAAGAAAGCAGAACCCATGAAGAAGGCGAAGCAGGCCGCGGCCCACACGCTGCGTTTGCGGAGCATGAGCGGACTGACGGTTGCATATTTGGGTCTCCAGAACTGGATGCCGATGAAGACTAGAATGCAGACGCCAAAGACGACGAAGAGAGCGATGATTCGACCATTAGACCAAGGATAGGTGGAACCGCCCCACTGAAGCGCAAGTAGAAGACAGACAATGCCAGGAATGAAGAAGATAGTTCCTAGGATGTCGAGTTGCTCAATGCGTTCTCTCCAGGTGAGCGAAGTGGTGCCACCAGGTTGAGATACTGGTGTAAAGAAGAACACAATAACCGCAATGGCGACGCCACCGATGGGAAGGTTGATGTAAAAGCACCATCTCCACGTGACCTTGTCGGTGAAGGCCCCTCCCAACAACGGCCCAACAACGGAGGAAAGACCGTACATGCCGCCAATAAGCCCGTTGAAAGCTGGGCGCCTGGCAAGTGGTACGGAGGTCGCAATGAGGAGATAAGCGCCTGAAAAGACACCCGCAGAGCCAACGCCGGCGATGGCACGACCGACAATGAGAGCAGCGCTGGTCGGGGCAACGCCACATATCAGAGATCCCACTTCGAAAATCCCAATGGCAACGAGGAACACCCATTTGATGGAGAAAAAGGTGTAGAATTTGCCGAAGATTAATTGGAAGCCGGCTGTTGTGAGGAGATATGCTGGGTGAATGGTCAGCGACAGCTTCTGACAAGAGCATCAACTCTGGACCATGCACATACCACTACCATACCAGCCGACATCGTTGAGGCTGTTGAACTGATTTGTGATCTGGGGGATGGCGGTCGCAATGATTGTACTGTCAAGCGCAACGAGAAAGATTGAGAGGCAAAGCGCGAGTCTGTGGAGCGTTAAGCAATCTATCCATCCCAACAAGAGGATGGGCAACTGACGCTAGCAGAAAGAGCTTCAAACCACCTGGATATGAGATTGTCTCATCGTCTTGCTGCAGTTCCGTGTCTGTTTTGAGCTCCAAGTCCGTATTGCCTAAGCCTTCGTATAATGGTGCTGCCGTCGGTGTCTTCTGAGACGAAGGGACCTCCTTCTCCTCTCTGAACGATGTATTCTCGTCCATATCGACTGCAGTAGACGGTGACATAGCTGAAGCGGGATCTTCAGTGTTCTTTGTTTGCTTTTTGATGAGAGCGCCCGGCTACGGCTCTTCAAGAGATTCTGAATGAAGAACTTGAGGATCGGCGATGTTTGAGAGAGAGAAAGAGCGAAAGTAATAGCTGGTATGTATGGCTAGACCAGGTCCTGCTTTGGATAATGTGTTTACGATTCCGATAGTGGCTGCAATTCGATCGATGACCTAGAGCTAGATTGAAGCCATGCCAAAGTCTGGCCATATTTATTTGCTTTGCTTCCCACATGCTGCGCTTCTGCGTTAGTATCTCGGTTTTCCAAAAGTGCGCGAAAGTCCGTGATAGTCCATAGTGGTGTGGTTGTTTTATAGTGAATACCTTACACGAGATTATATAATACCTTACCATACCTTGGTTGAGAATACGATACCCACGGGCCTGCATTAGTGTTTGTTCACTTGGCAGACTATAAATACCTTATCTATAATGCTCCGGAGCTAACTGAATCCGTACCTTAAATCTGTATCCGTAAGGGTGCTACCTTAGTTCAAGCCTCAGCCAAGAACCCCACAGGCGTCTTAAACCATCGTTGACTTCAACCTAAAGTATGTTAGGTCAAATCTGTCTTTCCATCTCAGCCCTAATCCAGGTGCTCGGACCATTCTATGCGGACTTCAACGAGACACACGTTCTGAATCCGCGCTGGCCGCCGCACGCACGCTTCCACAATGGGCAGACCATGTCCATGGGCGTGTGTCTCTCGCTGGCCACTCTGTACTATACCTTTCGCCCAGTCGCCGAAGATGCCGCTGCAGATTCGATTCTCACGGCGGCAATCTTTGGGAGCTTGTATTGGATAACCGGGTTGAGTGCGATTCTCTACCCGGGGAGCAAGGGAGTAGATCCGGAATTCGGCGAGGGTTTCCCGCAGGCCTGGTTTTTCGTGGGCTTGCTGGGACTTACTTGGACTGGGTGGTGGCTGGAAACGGCAACGTTGGCTGGGGCGGCGAAGAGGTAAATCCCTTCAACCTCGGTTTGACGAACTCAGGTTCTGATAGAAGCCTACAGAGTCCACCGTCGATGATGCAGTGAGAGCATTCTGCGAACGCCGCTCACGGGATGGAATCGCTTGCATCAGGCACTTTAGACTAATAATGTCTCTTCGTCTACATCTCTCCGAGCATGAAGTTTCACCAATATTTTTGCGGTCTTTTGATTCCAGACATGAGCAAGTCTCAAGAGCGGAAGGCCAACTCGAACCCTTGATTGCAATTGAAATCGCTCTTCAACCCGTACCGTAAGCTGCAACATGCATTGACTCTATGTTGTACGGATCTGGAAGGATTTCCCCACCAAGTGCATTCACATCAAATGTGAATTCATTCCAATAGTCCAAGTTGTCAGACGCGCTAGGTAGTTCGGTGCTGGCTACTACCGTGTCTATTGGAAGAAAAGAGAGGAAATCCAGAGGCTGGTCCGAAGGCTGATCAAATGACCCAAAATCGTTAAAGGATTGAACGTCAAAGCTGCTGCTACCTTCACCAGCCCCCAGTCCAGCGTTTGATGTGCCAGGCGCATCAAGGTCTTGTAGCATTGGATCCAGGTTAGAGGGGTGCGACGCTTGCTTGACCTTAGATAACCCCTGACCAAGTTGTCGTGCCACTCGAGCCCGCTTCAGCAGGTTTTTGATTGGACCCCACAACATTGCTTCCTTGATATCGGCGACTCTGCCATTCCAGTCTTTGAAGCGGCTTTCAATGATCTCCCAGGCACGGTCGGCGAGAGGCCCTTGCGGCTGAGTGCACAGCTCAACCAAGATGACCGCCACAGCATGCCATGGAACGTAGGTCTTGAAGAGCCAAACGAAGCTGGCTGAAGATGGGTGTTGCTCAATTGACTCGTTAACACTCAGAAATGTCACGGCTGTTTGTAAGCCTTGGGTTCTGGAATGGGCTTGCTCCCAGGGCATTTGATGCTGTAAAGGGTAGTATAGAATCAGCCAGAGCTTAGAAATCCAGTAATGGCCCATCATGCGTAACAACCATGTTCGCTGGTCGGAACGATCGCAACTGGCTAAATAAGTTGACTCGACTCGTCTAGCATAATCCTTGACGAGCTCTTCCCTTTCTTGAAGTGTCAAGCTTCTAGATTCGCTGGCCGGGGATCTAAAGTTGATCTTTCGTCCAGTACATAATGCATCCATACCGAGTAAACATAAAGTTATTTCGGTGGTTCCGGTTCTGCTAGGTAAGGGATGTTGACTGTCGTAGTTAAAGTCCTCGTCATTAAGATTGGAGGGCATTGCTGTGCGGAAGGAATTTTCAGCAAGAATAGACTCGGACCCACGATCCTCAGAAGCCCTCATATCGAGTGCCAAAATTTGCCACCAAATTCGTCGCCTCATCTCTGCCTCGAATGCACTAAACGCTCGGCCATCACCATCTCGATGAAGGCCAAAACCATGTGCGATACGCACAGCAAGTCCAATCAACGTCCAGTCGAACCGAGCCCGATTGAGGGACCGTTGCGCCACCTGAGCACCCTGTCAGCATTTTGCCTAAGTTGAACTACGTGTGTACAAAGTTCCTTCACGCATGTCCGAAATAGAAAATATTTGGTCAACGTCTCATGGTTGTTGTCTGAGAAGTGCTTACTATATAGATCGTCAATGCTTGTAATGTAGTAATCTCCAGACTATTGAAGAAGTCCGCTTGCACCAACGCCGTCTCTGTACTACTCTTATATCGTGCTAACAGAACCTCCTTCTGCTCGCCTATATAGGTCAAACATTCTTGAGGAGACATACTAGTCACCGCTGCAAAGTAAGCTGCAAAGGTAACAGCCTCAAGGCTTCGAAACTTGAATCGGCCCGTTAAGGGGTCGAGGAGCACCTCTAAGTTTGAGAAATAGGTATTGACTGTGGGCCGATGTAGGATCTTGCAAATGGGATCGACGTTGGCAAAGTAAAATTGAAACAAAACCGCGCTGTGAGCGTCTGATGGATATGCAGGCTCTGAACCAACAAAGTTTTCTGGATCTTGCAATATGAAGTTTGGTGAAGGATCTATTGCTTCCATCGAATGGGATACCGGGTCATCGAAGTCATCCTCATCGTCGACGCGGCACTCTATAAGCTGCCGAAGACCGTCGAATTCATTGCTTAAGCTCGACCAGAATTCGCTGTTGAGATGACGGGAGCTGCTGCCTTGCTGCTTGACAAAGGTAGCATAATGATCATCAACGGTGACGCCGGTTTGAGTGCCTTCACCAAGCATACCGGTACTGAGAAGCGGTGAAACAAGGGTCGGACTCATGCCACCAGATCTGCCGACGTCCGGTCCAGCGGGCCCCGTGTCAGCCTTGTTCGTAAGCATTCCTTCCAGATGCCTGATACGGCGCAAAAGCTCTGCATCACGTGCCTCTAAAGCATCCCGCCTGCCTCGAGGAGCCCGTATACGACGAGTGGGAAAGATGCACCTGATCCCGAATTTGAGACATGGCTCGCAAGGATCGGCTTTGTCGCATTTTATCTTTCGCTGACGGCAGCTCGTGCAGCTCAGAGGTTTACGAGCCGGAGCGGTTTGAGCGACTTGGGATCCTTTGTGAGGCGAAGCGTTTGCGATCATAGCCGTTGACATCTTCAGCGAATCAAAAGTGTCCAAACTCGAGTCGCGGGGGAGTGTTCTCCCTGACTTACTCGTTTCTCTTACTTCAGGCGTTCGTTGGGAGAGCCGGAATTCTCAGAGCTATACGGATGAAGGCGGTAGGGAGACGTGATTTGTTGACCTTAGCCTAAGCCAGACTCCTTTCAACCTCTCGGACCTACTCCTAGCATCCTAGTAAAGCGAGGAAGCCACAGACGATAGTGTTGAAAGAACAGGCCCAGGCTGGCATAAAGGTGTTCACCTCATGAAGTAGCTAGTCTACAGCAAATACTCTGACGTACAGACTTACATGCGCCACGTGCATCAGTCTTAGAGGGTATAACCGAAAGAAGGCGTAAGAGGCCGAAGATTCGATGTCCAAACAGAGGCCGAATTGGAACGACGTGTAGGTTGGGAACACCTTCGTGGTATCAGCACTCTTGCCGGGTAATAGTGGGACCGAAGTATAGCTAGGTATTGTGATGACTCAGCCACAGTTCTCGGAGGGCTTAAGGGTTCTTTTGCAGCATCATTCATCAATGGTCTTCTTGAGCACGGTATCAAGGCTCTAGATCACAAGTCGCTAGGTTGATTAAGGTACATAATTTTCTAACCTGTAAGAAGTGTCTGGCCTGTCGAATGCTTGAAAACTAGTAATCTAAGATTTGGGCCTATTCAGATCATCTTCTGCATACGAATACGGGTACTCTAACTACCGCGAAAGACATGTTACCTTCTTACACAGAGACCGCTTCAGAATCCGCCAACGCCCTCAGCCCGAAACTCATCTGGCCGATTTTCGCGCTCAAAGCCACCGCCTCGCTCGCGTACTTCCTCATCTCCTCTTCATACTTCGCGATGGTCTCCTTAGCTACTCCCTGCTCTCTGATTAGACCCGACAGCAATTCTGCATCTCTCAACGCAGTCACCGCACCACTGGCTGTAGAAGGCATCATAGCGTGCGCGGCGTCACCCAATAGCGTGACTTTACCATTCGGTTCCCAAGCCCGTCTTAGATCCTCGGGATCGGAACTCAGCAGGCGGAATACACCTGTCTGATCGGGATCTTGACATTCGATCAGCGCCCGTAGAGATGGGTGCCAATCAGCCGTCAACGCCTTGGCTAATTCTGCCGCCCCCTCCTTGCTGATGTGATTCAGCTGCTTATCCGTAACCGGAGAACTCGAGCCAGGCGGTATGATAACCCAGTACACGTAATCGTTTGGTAGGTCACGCTTGTCCTTTCGCTGGTCCTTGGGCAAGAAGCGTATCACCTCCACCAGCGCCACACTCCCGGTCTGCGGGTCCTTGATGAGAGACAAGCATTCCATAGCTTTGGGTAGGATCTGGCTTTGAAAAGAGGGTGTAAGTGGTGTTTTCCCGTACATTGGGCGGCTTTTGGTGTCCAGAATTCGAAGCTGAGGAAGATATTGTCTGCGCACCGCTGAGCGGACGCCATCGGTGCCGACGAGCAGCGAGCCGGTTTCACTTGTGCCGTCGGCGAAATACGCAATTATGCCTGAGTCAGTGAGCTTGTAGTGGGTGTATTCTTTCCCGTAGGTGATGTGTTTCTCCAAGCCCGTCAGCAGGACTTCGCGCAATATGCCACGGTCGACAGTGTAAGGCTTTTGTTCACTTTGGCTGATTCGGCCTTGAGGATTGTTTCCGCCAAAGTTGGCTGCCGTGATCTCGCAGGTCACGGCGTTGATGTTCGGGAGGGGTCCCAATATGGTCTCCGGACATGTTTCCTCAAAGAGGTCCCAGACCTCGTCTGTCAGCACCGAGCGAAGAGCACAAAGACCCTCACCATGGAGACGGATACGATAGCCTTGCGTTCGAACGTTGTGCAATTGATCGCGCTCATAAATTTTGAAGGGAATAGATGATTTGTGGAGGCCTTGAGCAAGAGCGAGGCCACCTAGGCCTGAGCCGACGATTATGATGGGATCCATCTCGAAGGACCCCATGCTTGGTAATGATAAGATAAGCTCACTCCGATCTCGAGGCAAAAGAAAGCAGACACTATCTGGGCAGAGAACGATCCAAACGAGATCTCACACAGTGTCCAACCGTTTTCATTTCAACTCTGCCACCAAGCTTCGTTTAGGGCAGTAGTTGGCGTTATCAGGGTTACGGAAAGCCCGAAGACCATTCTGCATCCGCGATTACCGAGGAGGGATACTACTTACCCCATGCACTGCCAAAAGCCCTCGTCGGCTCGGTATAACAGCCTTACCAAAATTGTCCGCTAAGGTCGGTGCTTTTGATGGTACCGTATTTGATCACCGATAGAATATCGAGGACCCCTGAAATTCGCATACATATATCATAATGCTGTGAAGATACGTCAGTCTATCCTCTAAGACATATATTCTTCCCCAGATCCGATCAGTATATAAGAAGACGTAGAGGCAATTTCAACCGGGAACGGGCAGGTTTAGGGTTGTCGTCTGAGTACTTTGTGCAACGGCAAAGGTAGGTAGGTAGGTACGTTACTCTGTAGGTTTTCTGAACTCTGCACCCCGACTTTCGCCGTTATCAGCCTTATCTACCTCTTAAGGCCGAGCAAGCTCAACTCACGCCCGCGGTGGCCCACGACTTTGACCACTTTTTCGTACCGCGAGGCCCGAGCCTACGCGGGCGCTGTCAATCACGTCTCGAACGGCCCGTAGCGCAACGCAACCGCCAGCTTATCGTAAGGCACCTTATCATTCCAGAACCTCCAGCCATGACAGGGTTCAGGCGCCACCATGCACCTGCATAAAAGACGCAGATACCTACCTTAGACAACGGCCCGTCAAGAGGAGTCGGATAAACTCAACGCCAGAACTCTTACATAACAAGGCTTCAAAGATGTGGTGGTCAGAGTGCTTGGTGGTTAGGGGTGTTGGGGGTTAGCAATAATTAATTTGTTCTTTGGACGGTGACAGGTCATTGATTAACTTACTGAACCTTTTCTAGTGGTATGGTACGGCCGTTACCGTATCTAAGGGACCTATCCGAGTCCTTTAATGCAAGCACATGGTTTCACCCTTCTTACCTTTCGTTTACTTGATAACTCACCAGCCAGTCACAGGCGAGTAGGGCTGGGCGACAGGTAGGGCCAAGAGAACATGCCGTGTCCGTGGACAACACAACTGCCTTCAGGGCCCCACATGGCCTCCCAGCGAACGGTATGTCTAGCCTCAAAATGGAACGATCTTCGTTTCCTGGCACTACACAGTAGAACCCCCAGACCCAGCATTAATGAATGCAATCATCGTAAGGACCGATCAGCTATTTAAGCTTACTTGATTCTTGAGCACGCCTTAGCCCTGACAGTTAACGTTGCCTAGTGCGATAGAGGCGTTACGAAGTGCTTGTAATAATGGGTAGCTGTGCCATCGCCATGCACGTTCGGAAGGTTTTAGCTGGGAAATTCGAGGGCTGCACAATTGCCATGTCTCACTCAGCTGACTTTGCCTTGCCCATGCGGTCTATCAGAATGCAGCCTGTCTTCTTCGATTTCGTGATTCTAATTTATATTGGTTGCTTGCTGGTTTGCCCATTTTCGTGCTGCGTGAGTATCATCCATTGTGCAGAATCCTGCCGGTAACATGGAGCTTGCCAAGTCTTTTACATCCCCGCCTCATCGACGCCCTGCAAAGATCAGACAAAGTTGTGACAGCTGTGGCATTTCTAAGATCAAATGCGGCAGACAGCGTCCGCACTGCCAGTCTTGTCTCGAGCGCGGCCTTGCCTGCTCTTATACCCCCTCGAGAAGATCAGCAAAATACCCTGCAGCATCCTCTGAGGGAGGAGCTTGGTCGTATGCAGAAAATTCGGCTCGTTCACCACCATATCACGCTCGACCTGTCACCGCAGCTGAGCCCTCAAACTCCTGGAGCGAAGCAGTCACGGACACGCGTGCCTGTCGGAACGATATCCCGGCATTCGACGTGATGGCCATCAAGAAGTCTACTCTTGGCTTCCCGGCGGATTTTGACACCCAGGGCCACGGTACATCTGGCCAGAAGCTGCCCGTCATCCCTGGATTCGAGTATGATCTCAACGAAGACTTAGACTTTAATGCCCTTTGTGGCTCTCCAACGCCGTCCGCCCTCCTAGCATGCATGCGGGACGAACTGTCCGACGCGGATCTCGAACACGATGCAACCGCTTCAACCCAGAACGCCGATGATCTCTCCATCGAAATGAATGACCATTTCTCAGGTATCTTTTCACCGGTTCGGGACTACCGTTCAGAAACCAGGAACCCTCAAGGCCGCTTGTGGGGGATTGAGTCTTGTTCCAGTCACAACAGGACCTGCATGGTCTCGGCGCTCAAGATACTACAGGCATTGCATATGCCTCCCTTGATATGCTTGTCCGCTGGCGCTGAAACATCCGAGTCTAGTTCCCGTCAACCGCGCATGACAGACTCCGTCCTTTCAACCAATAGAGAGGCTGTCCGATTGGTCTCTGACATGCTCAAATGTACTTGTTCCTTGAACTCCCAAGTACAGCTG
The DNA here is from genome assembly GCA_025617375.2 of Acarospora socialis. Classification (NCBI taxonomy): domain Eukaryota; kingdom Fungi; phylum Ascomycota; class Lecanoromycetes; order Acarosporales; family Acarosporaceae; genus Acarospora; species Acarospora socialis. The sequence goes on along the minus strand of JAMYGW020000002.1, from coordinate 2,007,687 downwards.
GTCCTCATCATTATCTGCGACAAGCTCACAGCCTGGTATCGAGCCATGGTACGAAACGGCTATGACGGCTTCGACAACTCCTCCTCTATGGTGTGGTCTGCTGCTAACAACCACGTCAAGCACGAAGAGCACACCGAGCGCGTCTTACATCAGCCTATCACTGTTGGTGACTATTCGATCGACGTCAGGCTTGACAATCAGATCCGAGCGCAAGTGGTCCTCAGCGAACTGCAACACGTGGAAGGTCTGATCAAAAGCCTTTCCAGGCGTGTTGAGGAAACGAAGTTTGGGAACCTTTGGAACGCTGCGGCCGCGAGAAGTGGAAGCGGACCGCCCGCCAGCTCGAGACTCGCAAAACTAAACGAGACCGGACTTGCAGAGGCAATCCCCAGAAGTCTAACCATCTATATAGTACTATGATAAGCCAATTAAATCGCTTAATGATTGGATGTCCATTGAGCTTGACTTTCACTAACATGTGACCTCCCTTACCTTTCTGAGCAAACATAATTATATTCTCTCTTTTCTGTCTCTGCACAGTCACTCACAGCTCTGTAAAAATCTGATCATCATTAAAACTGATTTGACAATATCTGTACAATCTATCACTCATTCTTACACTGTCTGTTCTGTTCACAAAGATCTTGCATACTTTCATAAATCTACTGAATTGATCTATTTTTGCATCTGTGATAACTGTAGAGTATATTTTTGATCTTTTTATCTGTCTGTTTGTTTTTAGCTGATTTGTATCAATCAAGATCAGATTCACTCAGTCACAACAATAATCTTTTGTTGAGCTTAATCTCAATGTCTCTGCTTCTATCTCAAGCACAAAATACTTTTGCATCACAACATCATCTCATGTTAGACTGCATAATTCTGATTCAAATAAATCTTCTTTTTGTACATCTCTGAACAGCAGACTTTCTGAATTGATTCATTCTGTATAGTTATCTATTTGATATGCATTTGATTTGAGTTTCAGTTCATCATCAAGTGTGATATTGTTCAGCTCTGTGTTACAACCATATCTGAAGAGAAAAAAACTCATGAATCTGTGATCAAAAGTTCACCTGAAGCATGTACAGAGAAAACTGCTAGACAGCAGTCACATAATAATGCAATGACTTGATGGTGAGCAGACAAGTCAAGAACTCAACTTCTCAACATCAAGACATCAAGACATCAAGAGTGCTCAATGCAGAAGTGTCAAGCTCACCCTATATAGTAGAGTCATTTTTCTTATGAAAACAACCATGTTCAACTTAAGTAACTATCTAAGAGTTAAAGACCAGAACCATTTCAGACCAGTCATTATATCAATAAGCACAAACTCTTAGTTCTACATACTCAAGAAAGCTCAGGTTAGAATGTTACACTTTGAACACTCTTACAATATAATGAGTATGATGTCTGACACACAAAAGAACATCTCAATCTTGTTCTTGAAACAGATTCAAGCAAACTTATCTTTATTATCTACTTCAGATAAAATAGCAACACAATCAGCAATGTTAATTCAGATAATACAACTACCTGTGAATGCATCAAATATTCAGATATTCAATATCTTTGATGAAGAATGAGAAAAGCTGCAAGTCTTTGTGACTAAGCTCAACCTATATATTGAATTCAATCAATCAAAGTTTCAGACCAATCAGAAGAAGATATTGTTTGTGACAATCTATCTAGTGAATGCAGTCTTTGACTGAGTTGATCTCAAGCTGCACAAATTTCTAGAAAAGAGTTACAATGAGTGCAACATCAACATGAAATTCATGTTCAACAACTTCAGCAAGTTCAAGAAGAAACTTAAGAAAGTCTTTAAAGTAATCAACAAAGAAAGAACAGCAGAGAAACAAGTTCACATCTTGCAACAGAGTGAATCAGCAGCAGTATACATCACAGAGTTTCAGTGATTAGTGACACTTATCAGATGAAATGATGAAGCACTCATCTATCAGTATTATTGTGAATTGAGAAAGTTCATTAAAGACAAGATAGTCAGAGCAAAATGATCAGACAATCTTCAGAGAATGATCAATCTGAGTATCAATATTGACAGTTGTCAGTAAGAATAACAGATGAAACACAAAGAATATTGAATGTCATTTATGATAGAAGATCAAGAAGAAAGCTTCTGATTGTGAATGAAGCAATATGTTTCACTGATAAAACATAGAAAAACAGATTCTATAAATCTCAATACAATTAAGAAGCATCATTAGAAGTCATAAAAGACTAAATGAGTGTTACAACCATACTCTAAAGAAAAATAAAAAAATGAGAAATATGTTTAGAAGAGTGTAACTCTGAGCATGAAATGATGAAATGTCAGATGTTTTCTCATAAACATGTGCTCAGAGTACATCAGAAGACTGAAGCACTGAGTATGTCAGTGTGCTCATTTCTATATAGTAGAATTGATTCTTTTATGAAATCAATCATGTTCAACTCATCTAGTTACACAATACAAAGCTACTGTTTATCTAGAATCTTTGAACCTTTATATCAAGAAGCATAAACCCTAGCTCTATAATTGAGAAATCTCAGTTGAAACATAATACTTTGAACACTCTCACAATATAAAGAATGTCATTCAAAGAATCAACCTCAGACAGTGTGTCACAGAGTATTAAATCAACAAAGATAGTCAACATCAATCACAAAGTATCAAAAGTCAAGACTTCAGAGAACTTTACAGAAGATTGATGAAATTTGAGACAATTTCTTGCTCAAATCAACCTGTATGTCAACTTCAATCAGAAGAAGTTTGAAAGTGATGTTGACAGAGTCTTATTTGTGACATTTTACATGAAGAACACAGCATTTAATTAAATTGAGTCACAGCTCAACAAGTTCATAATTAAGAGCATTTCTGACAGAAAGCAAAATACATCTTGCATAAAGAACTGAATGCAGTTCAAGAAAGAGCTGAGAAGAATCTTCAAGATAATTGATGAGAAATGTGTGACAGAATGAAGAATTCACACATTATGACAAGAAGAATTTGCAGTCAAGTATGTGACAGAGTTTCAACAGATTATAATGCTTATGCAATGAAATCTGAATCAGTTAGCATCAACTTACTATTGAAGCTTGAAAGAATCTATCAAAGACAAAATTGCACAAAGTGACAGATCAGATAACCTGCAAGAACTTATTAATAAGACAATCACAATAAATAATTATCAGTGAGAGCAACAGATGAAAAAAAGAGACTATTGACATCAGAAATGAACAGAATGAGTTAATAGAAAAAATTAAAGATGACATTATCTGAACTTCATAAATCTTAACATAATGAAGTGAGATCAATCTTCAGTACAAAGTCTGAAGAAAGCACTGCAGAAAAAGAAATAATTCTCAAAAAAAAAGTCTCTGAGTTATCAAGAAATGCAGAAGTACTATAACTGTGATATTACTGAACATCTTGCACAGAATTGCAAGAAACTCAAGAAGAAAAGAAAGAAAGCTGTGATCACAACTAAGAAAGTAGTGCAAGACAATCTTAGCTGAACAGCTTGCTACAACAACATGTGTTGAACTCACATGAGCAGCAAGAAGAAAATCAAATATTATCTGAAAAAGTCATGTCAGAAACAAGAAACTTATGATATCACAGAATGGTCTAGATCAGACAACACTGTGAGAAAAGAACTATGTGTTCTAGAAATCAAGATTGAGAAGACTGATACTTGTGATACTCAGATAGAAGAAGACTACAGTGATAGTATATGAATTGTCTTGAATTTAAATGCAGATCAAGAAGAAGTTGATTAATGAGAGATCAACATGAAACTGAAGACAGCATATCAGCATCTCAAGAATCAATGACAAGTGTTAAAAAGAGAAAAGCTTCAGTTTAAAAAGCAAGAGCTTGAGCAAGAGATGCAAGCTTGAAAACAGAAAGCACAACACAAGAGTGTGAAAGAACAAAAGACATATGATCAGCTAGAGAAGCTGATGATAGCTGTTAAAGACAAATGTTTCAACAGTGATGATGCAGTATTGTCAAAATTTCTTGTATAAAAAACAAAGAGTCACAAAATTGAGATATGCTTATCTGAAGAATATATCATGCAGAATGAAGACAGATGAATCTTCAGTGAAGAATATATATCACTTAAATTTCTGCAAAGAGTAAGAGTTTTTGAGAGTCAGTTGCAGATGAAGTATAATCAGTATGAACTCTGACTACACTCAAAAAGATGCATTGAGTGACACAGTTTAAAGTATACAAATCTCATGATCAGAAGAGAATCAAGATGATTTTAAAAACTCTGAAGATGAGCTGAACAACTGAGTAAGACAAAAAATAAAAAGCTTTCTCAGTGAGACTAGAGAACAAGAAGCTAGCAATATCTCAAAAGACAGACAATGATCATAGAATATGAACAAAGGTCATGATTAATGAACATTGAATTGATGTGTTGATAGATTTTGAAGTGAATGATAACATTATGAATTGATGAATAGTTGATATGTTAGAATTAGTGACACAGTGAGTGCACTGTTCATTCAACATACACATGACAAATGAAGTCATTGAAAGAATTGATGAGAAAATCTGTGTGAAAGTCTTCATTCTTGAAAACTCACAAGAGATAATGTTTGATGTTATGAAACTGATCAGATATGATGCAGTACTAAAGATGCTCTGATTATGCAGAAAGAATCTGAAGATTGACTGAGTTATAAAAGAAATATGTGCAGTCAAAGACACATACAAGATCTCAAAACAATCAGAGATGAGCTTATCAGAACATAAGTTATGAAATCATGAGATATCACTATTGAATGAAAAGCAATCTAAGTGAATATCATTATATCTGATGAGCAAAGACCAACTTAAGAAAGTGAGAACTTATCTTGATAAAAATCTAAAGAGAGAATTCATAAAATCATCAAAGTCATCAGCAGAATACTCAATTCTGTTTATACTGAAGAAGAATGACAGAAAATAACTATGTGTCAACTACAGACAACTCAACAAGATAACTCATCAAAATAATTATCTCTTATCATTGATAGAAGAGTTGCAAGACTGATTAGATAAGACTAAGTGATTTACAAGCTTAAATCTCAAAAATGTCTATTACTGAGTCAGAATGAAGAAAGACAAAGAATGAAAAATGGTGTTCTGAATGAGATATGAACACTATGAATATACTGTTATGTCATTTAAGCTAAAAAATGTTTCAGTCATCTTTCAGAGATTGATCAACAACATGTTGAGAAAATATCTTGATGATTTTGTGATCACATATCTTAACAATATTCTGATATACTCAGAAGATCTTGAAGAGCATCAAAGACATATGCAAAAGATATTGACAAAGCTCAATGAGAAAGCTCTGTATGTGAAAAAGTCAAAAAGCAGATTTGAAATCAAGAAAGTCAAGTTTCTAGAATATGTGATTCAATCTGAATAAATCAAGAAGAATTTAAAGAAGACAGAAGCAGTCAGAAACTGATTAATATTAAAGAAAATCAAGAAAGTACAGATCTTTCTAGAGTTAATGAACTATTATTGAAAGTTTGTATTAAGCTATGCAAAAATTGCAGAACCACTAACACATTTGACACACAAGAGCAAAGAATGACATTGAGATCAAGAGCAAGAAGATGCATTTCATGCATTAAAGAGAAGTCTTAGTGAAACAGCACATCTGAGAATACTCAATTCAGTATGTGAGAAGACACTGAAAACTGATGCTTCAGATTTCACAGTAAAAGCATATCTATATCAGATTGAAGAAGAACAACAGAAATTCATAGCATATCAATCTAGAAAACTATCAGAACTCAAGAAAAGATATGAGGTTCATGATAAGAAACTTTTTGCAATAGTGAAAGCACTGCAAAACTGAAGATCTTATCTTGCAGAAACAAGCAAGTCAATTCAGATCTATACAGATCACAAAAATCTGAGAAACTTCACAATGACAAAACAACTCAATCAACAACAAGTTCATTGGACAGAGCAGTTGACAGACTATAAATTTCAAATTTATTACAAGAAAAGTAATGAGAACAGTGAAGCAGATATCTTAAGCAGACAATCTGATCATGAAGATGTACAGACAATACACACTGAAATTTTGAACAAAAATAACAACAGAATTCTCATGAAAAGCTTAGCAGCAATGTACAAGATGAAGTAAACTTTCTTGACAGACAAAGAACTCATAGAGATGTGTCACTACAGCAGAACTGAAGAACATCTAAAAGTTAAATGCATTGAAGATTTAGTGTGAAGAAGACACAATGTTAACAATTTTAGAAATTGAATCATCAAGATGATTTCTGTGTACAATTCATGCTAAAGAAACAGAATTAATCAAGATAGACAATATGATGAAGTAACATGACTGAATGCATTAAACACACTGTGAAAGTCAGTCATCATGAACTTCATTACAAAGTTATCATCATCTAAGAATTCAGCATGAAAGATGAGATTTGACAGTATATTGACTATAGTGAACAGATTAACTAAGTACACAATGTTCATTTCATTCAAGAAAATCATGACAGCACCAGTATTGATGTACACCATACTGCAAAAGTTAATTAGCAATTACAGACTATCAAAAGAATTTATCATCAACAGAGACAAGTTATTTATGAGCAAGTTTTGAAAAACACTCACAGCAGAACTCAGAATAAAACACAAGATATTGACAGCATATCATTCACAGACAGATGAGTAAAGCAAATAAATGAATCAAATAGTGAAGACATACTTAAAACACTATGTCAACAGAAATCAGAATGACTGAGTATGACTGTTGTCAATGACATAGTTTGCATACAACAATGCAAGAAACAAAATCACAAAAGAAACATCTTTCTATGTGAACTATGACTACAACTCAGAGATATAATGAGATTTCAAAGAACACAGATCACAAAGTCAGAAAGTGATCTTGAATATTGCTCAAATAAAGAAACTGCATCAAGATCTAACAAAACAGATCAAACAGCAGACAAAATAAACAGCAGAGACAAAATCATTCAAAGAAGAAAAAAGAGTATATCTGAGAACAGACAACATAAAAATCAAAGAAAAAAGCAGAAAGCTAGAGAACAAGAGCATTGAATCATTTGAGATCATATGAAACATTAAGAAATTAAGCTACAAGCTAAACTTACTCAAAGAGATGAGAATACACTCAATATTTCACACATTCATGTTACAGCACTGCAACCAATTCATATCACTTCAGATCACAGAAACATCTGTTGAACTTAAGAGAGAATACAAAGTTGAGAACATTTTAGAAAAAAGAATGATTAGTGAAAAAGTTCACTATCTCATAAAATAAAAAGAATACAATACATCAAAGAACACCTGAAAACCCAAAGAAAATCTCAAGAACTGTGCAAGAACACTTTAACATTTTAAAAAAAGAGATCAAAATTAGTTCAGAAGAATGAAGACATCATATTGACAAGTTGCAACAATAATTGAGAATTTTCATTCTCTGTCTCATCATTATCATCTGTAAGCTCTTCAGCAAGACACTTTGCTTTTGTATCAATTCAAGTTTCAGACTGTTTCAAGATTTTTTGCAATCTAGCAATTTTTGTTAAAAGTGTGAAAAGTTGCTCATTGAGAGCTCAAAAAAGCTCATTTTCAGTTTTGAAGTAAACAGACTCAAGAAAGTCAAGAGAGAGATCAACACAGAGACAATCTCAATACATACACTCAGCACACTTTGCAAACTTAAAAAAGTCAAACAATGCTGAAGAATCAGAAGACATTGTAATGCAAGAGAGACTGATGTTTAAATAATGATCACAAGAAACAAGTGCAGAATTTTCTTTACAAAATATGATATCAGTAAGACAAAGTCAATTTTTGAATTTCAGATGCATTGTCAAGAGATGATGAACAAATGCTGATATATACTCTCACTTAAGTAAATTCTAGAGAACTAGCATCTGAGAGAAAAAAGATGATATTACAATTATACTCTAAAGAGAAATAAAGAAACAAGAAATATGTCTAAAAAAGTGTAATCTCAAGCATGAAATGACAAAATGTCAGACATTCTCTCATAAACATGTGCTCAAAGCACATCAGAACACTGAAGCATCAAGTGTGTCAGTGTGCTCATTTCTATATAGTAGAATTGATTCTCTTATGAAATCAATCATGTTTAACTCATCTAGTTACACAATACAAAGCTACTGTTTATCTAGAATCTTTGAATCTTTATATTAAGAAGCATAAATTCTAGCTCTATAATCAAGAAATCTCAGTTAAAACATAACAATGAACAGAGTCTGAATGTCAGACAGAGTGATTCATTAAGTCTCAGACAACACTGTGAAACAAGATGTAAATATGTTACAACTGTAAAAAATCTGAACATCTTGTCTGAGAGTGCAACAGATCTTGAATAAAGAGAAAAAATATTGCAGCAGTAATGATCAAAACAAAAACAAAGAAATCAAGCATAGTGCATGATGTTCTGAGTTGAACAGTCTGTTATGACAATATATACTGAGCACATATGAACACAAAAGACAGAGTCAGATAATATTCTCAGAAATTGTACAAAGATGTGAAGAATAAATACAACATTTTAAATCAATTAATTTACAAGAAAGAATTAGCTATTCTTATCAAGAAAAGAGTTCTTGATGCTGAGAAGAAAAAAAATATTCTTGAAGATGACATCAAAGAGACTGATGATCATGAATCTCAGATTAATGAATTATAAATATTTTCTGACAGCAATACACTTACAGAAAAAAGTTTGAACAATGCTGAGACAGAACTCTTGAGAAAGTATTAAATAAGAGTTAAAAAAGATCTGAACACTCAAAGAAAGAAAACACTAGTCAGTGAGAAAGTGCTGAGAAAAAGACAAGAGACTTAAAATCAGAAAGTGAAAATATGTAAGAAGTTTGATAAACTAATGAGAGATGTCTGAACAACTACACAAGAATCAATATCAAGATCTCTTGTGTAAAAGATAAAGAGTCACAAAATAGAGATACACTTATCTGAAGAATATATTACACAGAATAAAGATAGATGAATCTTCAGTGAAGAGTATATATCATCTGAATTTCTGCAAAGAGTAAGAGTTTTTGAGAGTCAGTTGCAGATGAAGTATGATCAGTATGAACTCTGACTACACTCAAAAAGATGCATTGAGTGACACAGTCTAAAGTATGCAAATCTCATGATCAGAAAGAAATCTAAGTGATTTTAAGAGCTTTGAAGATGAGTCAAACAACTGAGTGAGTCAAAAAATGAAAAGCTCTCTCAACAAGACTAGAGAATAAGAAGTTAGTGGTGTCTCAAAGACAAGACAATGATCATAGAATATGAATCAAGATCATGATCAATGAACATCAGATTAATGTATTGATGAATTTTGAAGTGAATGATAACATCATGAGTTGATGAATAGTTAATATGTTGAGATTAATGACACAGCAAACACACTGTTCATTCAACATACAAATGATGAACAAAATCATTGAAAGAATCAACAAGAAGATCTGTGTGAAAGTCTCAATTCTTGAAAACTCACAAGAGATTATGTTTGATATCATGAAATCAATTGAATATGATGCAATGCTAGAAATGTCTTGATTATGCAAAAAGAATTCATGAATCAATTGAGTCACAAAAGAGATATGCACAGTCAAAAACACATATAAGATTCTCAAACAATCAGAAATGAGCTTATCAGAACACAAGTCATAAAATTACAAGATATTGTTATTGAACAGAAAGCAGTCTAAGTGAATGTCATTATACTCAATAAGTGAGAATCAGCTCAAGAAAGTTAAAACTTATCTTGACAAGAATCTGAAAAGAAAATTCATAAAATTATTAAAGTCATTGACAGAATATCTGATTCTGTTCATATCAAAAAAGAATGACAAGAAATAACTATGTGTTGATTACAGACAACTCAATGAGATAACTCATTAAGATAGTTATTCTCTATCACTGATAGAAGAGTTGCAAGACTGATTAAAAAAAGCTAAATAATTCACAAGCTTAGATCTTAAGAATGCCTACTATCAAGTTAGAATGAGAGAAGATGAAGAATGAAAGACAGCATTTTAAACAAAATATAAACACTACAAGTATATCATTATGCTGTTTGAGCTGAAAAACATCTCAGTCATCTTTCAGAGATTGATTAACAACATGTTGAGAAAATATCTTGATGATTTTATGATTACATATCTCAATAATATTCTGATATATTCAGAAGACCTTGAAGAGCACTGTGAACATGTGTAAAAGATATTAACAAGACTTAATGAGAGAGTTCTGTACATGAAAAAATCAAAAAGTAGATTCAAAATCAAGAAAGTGAAGTTTCTAGACTATGTGATTTGATCTGAATAAATTGAGAAGAATTCAAAAAAGATAAAAGCAGTCAGAAACTAATCAACATCAAAAAGAATCAAGAAAGTACAGATCTTTCTAGAATTGACAAACTACTATTGAAAGTTTGTATCAAACTATGCAAGAATTGCAGAATCACTAATGCATTTGACACACAAAAGCAAAAAATAACATTGAAATAAAGAGCAGAAGAATACATTTCACATATTAAAGAGAAGTTTTAACAGAATGACACATCTGAAAATACTCAATTCAGTATGTAAAAAGACACTGAAAACTGATGCTTCAGATTTCACAATAAACACATATCTATATCAGATTGAAGAGAGACAACAGAAACTCATAATATATCAATTTAGAAAGTTATCAGAACTCAAAGAAAGATATGAGATTCATGACAAGAAACTACTTGCAATAGTGAAGATATTGCAAGACTAAAGATCTTATCTTGCAAACATCAGCATGTCAATTCAGATCTACACAGATCACAAGAATTTGAGAAACTTTGCAACAATAAAGCAACTCAATCAACAATAGATTTGTTGAACAGAACAGTTGACAGACTATGAATTTCAGATACATTACAAGAAAAATAATGAGAATAATGAAGCAAATGTCTTGAGTAGATGATCTGATCATGAAGATGTACAAACAGTATATGTTGAAATTTTGAGCAAAAACAACAACAAAATTCTCACAAAGAACTTAGCAGCAACATACAAGATAAAGCAAGCTCTCTTAACAGACAAAGAACTCATTAAAATATGTCATTACAACAGAACTGAAAAGCATCTAGAAGTTAAACACACTGAAGATTTAATGTGAAAAAGACACAACATTAACAATTTTAGAAATTAAGTCATCAGAATGATTACTGTGTGTGATTCATGCTGAAGAAATAAGATTAATCAAGATAAATGATATGATGAAGTAACACAACTAGATACACTGAACACATCATGAAAGTCAGTTATCATGAACTTCATTATAAAGCTATCACTGTTCAAAGACTCAGCATAAAGAGTGAAATTCAATAGCATATTGATCATAGTGAACAGATTAATCAAGTACACAATGTTCATTTCATTCAGAGAAACTGCAACAGCACTGATATTGACATACACAATACTAAGAGAATTGATTAGCAATTATGAACTATCAAAAGAATTTATCACTGACAGAAACAAGCTGTTTACAAGCAAGTTTTGAAAAATGCTTACAGCAGAACTCAGAATAAAGCATAAGATGTTAACAGCATATTACTTACAGATAAATGAGCAAAGCAAGTGAATGAATCAGATAGTAAAAACATACTTAAAACACTATGTCAGTGAGAATCAGAACAACTGAGTATGACTGTTGTTAACAGCACAGTTTGCATACAACAATGCAAAAAATGAGATCACAGAAGAGATGTCTTTCTATGTGAATTATGATTACAACTCAAAGATATAATGAGATCTCAAAGAACATGAATCACAAAGTCAAAAAGCAATTTTGAATATTGCACAGATGAAGAAACTGCATCAAGATCTAATGAAACAAATCAGACAGCAGATGAAATGAATGATAGAGACAAAATCATTTGAGAAAGAAAAAAAAATATATCTAAGAACAGATAACATACAGACAAAGAAAAGAAGCAAGAAGTTAAAGAACAAGAGCATTGAATCATTCAAGATCATATGAAACATCAAGAAATTAAGTTACAAACTAAACTTACTTAAGAAAATGAGAATACACCTGATATTTCATGCATTCATGCTACAACATTGCAATCAGTTCATATCACTTCAAGTCACTGAAACATCTGTCAAACTCAACAAAGAATATGAAGTCAAGAACATTTTAGAGAAGAGAATGATTAGTGAGAAAGTTCATTATCTCATCAAATGAAAAGATTATGATATCTCAGAAAATATCTGAGAATCAAAAGAGAATCTCAAGAACTGCACAAGAACACTTCAATATTTTGAGAAAGAAAGTCAATATTAGCTCAGAAGAATGACAATATTAAGTTAACAAGTTATGACATTGTTTGAGAATCTTCATTCTCAGTTTCATCATTATCACTACTAAGTTCAGCAGCAAGACAGTCAGTTTTTTGTGTGACATAACAATTCATCTGATTCAAAGTCTTTTGAAAATGCATCATCTTGACAGTAAGAGCATCAAGAATCACATTTACATCACTTATTTTCTTTTGAAGAGAAAGACAAGTTCTGTTGAGAGACTCTCATGAGACTGCAATACACAAATGATCACAGTGAGTACACTTATCACATTTTGATCTTTCACCAGTCATAACAAAGCAATCAAGATCACAAGCAGTACAGAATTCACAAGAAAATGTGATGAGACTATCACTAAGTTAAATTTTCTTTGCAATTCTTAGACAATTGAAATTTTTAGAAAGCATTGTTGCTAACAATGAAAATGTTATATACTCTCACTTAAATAAACTCTAAAGAACTAGCACCTAAAGAGAAAATATGATGTTATAATCATATTTAAAGAGAAAAAAACTCATGAGTCTGTGATCAGAAGTTCACTCAGAGCATATACAGAGAGAACTGCTAGACAGCAGTCATGTAATAATGCAACAGCTTAATGATGAGTAGACAAGCTGAAAACTCAATCTCTCAACATCAAGACATCAAGACATCAAGAGTGCTCAACACAGAGATGTCAAGTTTACTCTATATAGTAGAGTTGTTTTTCTTATGAAAACAACCATGTTCAACTTAAGTAACTATCTAAGAGTTAAAGACCAGAACTATTTCAGACCAGCTGTTATATCAATAAGCACAAACTCTTAGCTCTACATATCTGAGAAAGCTCAGATTAGAATGTTACACTCTGATATTACTTCAAAATTCTTTTCACAAAAATCACAGTTTATTCTTCAAGAATCACATACATCTTCATGCAAATCACAATTAATTCTTTGAGATTCACACACATCTTTATCTTTAAATTCATCTTCATCTTCATCTTCAAATTCATCTTCATCTTCATCTGTACAAGATCATTCAGTTAAAATATGAATTCATAAAAGACTGTGTTCAGTTTATAAAAATGTGCAGTCACATGTTCTTGATGCTATAACTAAAAAGTGTCACTGATACAAAACATTGCACTGATCTGATGAGTGCTCAATAATTAAAGATGTCTTTACAATCTATTGTTTAAAGAAAAATAAACTGTTACAGTCACTGCAGACTTTATCATTGTTGTTATGCAGTTTTTTTCAAGTTAATATTGCTGAGACTCAGTATTTTTGAAAGAATATTCAATTCTATAATAATGTTCTCACTTTCACTTTGTGCATGTACAGCTCTGATGATAGACTTGCTGATCAGAAAAACATTCATAATTTTCAGATTTAAAACAAATTTTCACTTACAGAGATCACTTTACAATGCACAGAGTCAGTTGCTCTTCTTTGCTTAGCTGTATTTTTATGATTCAGTCTATGCATCTGCAAATTGTTTTGCACAATCATCTCAGTTTTGTGAACATCTTCTTAAATAACTCACTGACATGCTTCATCACTGTAATAATTTTTTCATTAAGTATTACAAGATTGCACAGAAGTATCTAAAGACACATACTTCACTTTTTGACTTTATGTGAGTTGTAATTAATTCACAAATACATTTTATAGTTAAATCAAAGTCAGATCAACATCATCACAATCTGTCAATTAGTAATGAGATTGCTGTCTTTTTTTCAGATAAATACAATGAATCTGACTTTCACAATATTATCATTACTGAACAGTGACAGAATGATTTAAAGTCACACTTTTATCAAATTAAACACAACAATACTGCATACATGCTGCTTCACTATGTTCTGCTCTTTTTTACTGAATAATTGAACTGAATATGAAATTTATAACTTCACAATAAAAATGAACAACATGTACAGAAGTATTACAGTCAGCAATTATGATTTCATTATCATTTACACAGTCATACTAATGAGTTTTTCATCATCTTGCATATGAGTCAGCTTTTGCAGCAGTATGTATATGATGCATATACAATTATAAATCAATTCAAACTAAACTATCTTCATCATCATCAAAATGTCTTTCACACAGATCTGTACAATGATGTTGCAGATATTTTATTAAATGATGATCTTAATACTGAAACTGTTAAACACTGTATAATACTATCATCAAGTTACACAGAAGATAATCAACACATATAACAGCTGTTTCAAAACTTCATGATAATTGTTCAACACTTTGACAAATTAAATCTGTTCATTATCTTTATCATCAATTCTGTCTAATCAGACATACAATAGATCTTAAAGTTTCTGCAGTGAGCTGAGAATTGTTTGAACATAGTGATGTGAGTGTTTTACTTAAAGAAAAAAACTCTGATTAAAAAACTTTATATGATGTTTGATCAGTATCTTAACTGTATATGAATCATTGAGTATCAGAAATGAAACTTGTCACATATGTATGATCTGTTCTTCTTGTATTGAGATGATAATTTTTTTAAACAAAGTCATATTAATAAAATTATTCATGCAGAACTGTCTGAGTCTGAATTGAATTAGAACAATATTTTGACTGAAATTGTACAGTCTTAATTAATTCATGAATTATGTGATAAACAGAATTCAAACACTTCATGTATAATTGAATTCAAATTCAGTTCTGAATGAGTCTGTTTAAAATGATTTTTGAAGCTTTATTAGAATGAAACATTGATTGAAAGTGATGAATATTCATTGTATTGATGTTGTGCAGATGATTGCACTTGAATTAAGAAGATTAATGAATGAAATATGATTATGAATAATTGCTGAATTGTGCTGTACAATTTATATCTTACTCATCATTATTATACACATATCAATGTAAAGATATGTGATTCTGTACAGATCATCAAGTATATATATAAGTACATTTATAAGAATGATGATTAAACAACAGCTCAGTTGCAGAACAATAAAGATGAGATTGTACAGCATTTAAATAATCAATACATTGAATTTACTCAAGCTGTATAATGTCTATTCAACTTTGAAAATCATTCTGAAGATTTACTGATAACTCAATTAATCATACATCTGTCTGATGAGCAGACAGTGTATTTTGATAATGAAGCAAGTTTTCAAGATCTTTAGACTGCTATAAATGAATTTGACATCATTTTGTTAGTTTTTTTTCAATACAATCAACTACATAATAATGATCATACATATCTGTATCAGAAGTTTTCTGCACACTATATGTATCATAATTTAAAGAGTAATTGTCATTAAACATCTCAACAGTGTGAATTTGTCATTGACTGTATGTATCATCTCAACTTCAATACAGATAAAAAGTTCTACTTGTGACTTCTGCTCACTGTTGTATGAGATTTGTAAAGTTTTGAATATCTTTGTATGATTGATGATCAGATTTATCTCAGCTTTTATGCAGTCTGTACTGTTTAAGAACTGTTGAAAAATAATAATGAATAAATTAATTACTTTACTAAAGCAATTACATTCTCTTCTGAATCAACTCTACAAGTTTTGTTTGTGTTTACTCTTCTTAATGATGATATAGAGAAGTCTGTGCAGTTATGAAAGCAGTTTCACACTTATTTGTGTGATGATCTATGCAGACACATTAAATCATTCTTATATGTTTCTGTTGATTTTGAAAATTTATATTTGAATTATAAACTGTATTTAATTGCACAAAATTTTGCAGATCATGATCAGTCACTTTTGAACTTTGTATTGTTTTAATCAGTATTGAACTGAAGTCAGTCACAACATAACTCTCTGATTACTGCTGAATTGAGTTATAATTTAGTTCTTGAAACTTAATTACAGAATGAAATGATATAACAACTGAATTCAGATCAGCATTACTACTTTGATATTATTCTGTTTGCAATTGCTCAAAATATAAATATAGCTCACTTCTTTGTACAGAGTTCTGCAGACACTGAAAAGATCTTTTTGTATTAATATTTATGTCATCACTTTTATACACAGAAAAAAATTGTTCTGTATATTATATCATCAGATATTGCAGCTCTGTTACTTTTTGATGATTAAACATTATATTTTCATTTTAAGATCTTTCTGATCTGTACTGCAACAATTATCTGTAAAATTATTTGTATAAGTGCACTGATTAGTCTTTTTGTCTGTATAGCTTTGATTATTTGAAATGAGATTTCTATACAGCACAAATACAACTTCACTGCAGTCAATTTCAGTCTGATTGATGTGTGTTAAAATTAAAGTCTCTTTAAAAGTATCTCAACAGTTCTTAATGAAGACTTTGCACAGACATTGTTAATTATTTCAAAGAAAAATTGTGCAGCACAGATTGATGCAAGTATGCAGCAATTTATACTGTGATTACAAATACACATATTGAGTCTATACAAGAATATGTAAATACTTTCAAAATCAGTCAATGAAGTCTTTGCTGTCTGAATTGCTGATATGTTCTACAAGTCTCAGTATCATAAATAAATATCTTTTTCATCACAAATCACACATCATTTTAGCTTCATACAGACTTTCTGCAATCATGTCTTTTCTTTTTTTAATCTTCAACAGACTCATCAAACTTCTGACTTCTTTTGTTCATGAATAATCTTAACTTTTCACAACAATATAACTAATAAGCTGAACAGACTCATTCTGCAAGATATACAAAGTAAATAGTATATTTTTAATTCTGTGAATACAGCTGATGTCAATGAAAATAATGACACTCATCAACTTTCTACAAAGTTCTTATAGAGTCTGACTTCATCTGAGTTGTTTTCTGCAGAGCTGCATCTAAAAATTGAGACTTCTTGTTATGATTATACTCTAGATGCTTTGCTTACCTGACTGCTTATTCAGTCATGTCTATTCACTTAGATCTTATATAATATCTCACACATAGCTTAGAGTAGAAAACAACAGACTTCACACTTATACACTTAATTCAGATAGTCACAGCTCTGACTTACATACTATTTACTATATGGCATTGAGCTCAATAGATCTTTACTGAAAACTTAACTTCTTATTGTGAGTATTGCACTTCTGACACTTCTATTATTCTTTTACAAAATTTGCATTTCAAGAAGAGTTTTTGCAATGATACTTACATAATTATAATTCATTTGCATCAGAACTGTATTGAGAATTATATCTTGAATGATGTCTTTTGCAAACAGTTACAAATTCTTTTCAAAGTCAAACTGATCAGTAAAGAAGAAGATTATCTCTGAATTTTGACATACAAGCAGTTTTTTATCTGTTTATACTTTGTTATAACTGTGAATAAGTTTCAGAGTCAGTCATTGAACATTGTTGATGTGAATCTGTAAACATCATATTTCAATCATAAATAACTGTATATAACACTTTCAAAAATAACAGATGTGTTTAAACTTTCAGTATTGTTTGCATCTGCTGAACAGATCATTACAGATAATATTGTGTATTTTGAGATATTGATTGATATAAGATCACATCATTTATAGTTTTTTTGACTCTGTATGAATTACTGCTATTTGATTTAGATTGATAAGAGTTTGTAGTGATACTTAATTACTTTATACACATGAATTCATTACTGTTTTGATTCATATTGACTGCAGTCAACTTAAACAGTGTATGTAATGTATTTGAATGTTCTACTGACAAAAAATTCATTACAGTTATAGTTATATATAACTGTAAAATGCACTGAACAGTATCAATCATACTTCATTTAACTGTAAACAATTAACTACAGATAGTATTCAGAGCTTTACAATGCTGTTTAAACAAAATTCAAGCTGTATAAGCTGTATAGTTCTATCTCTGTGACAATTCAGACTCAATATTACTCTTTTTATTAATGAATTGATCTGCAATAACATTGTTCATCTTTGTGCAATGCTGATAAGTGTCTGCAGAGTCTCTGAACAGCTTTGAAAGTTTTATGTTGTTAAGTTTTTGTCTTTGTTTAATGATATGTGCATAGTTGATCTTCTTTTCAATACTCTTATCAGTATATTTCTTCTTGTCAGACTCTGTACAGCATTAATATGAAGTAAAATAGAACAGAAAATGATACATACTGCTTGATTTAAAGTTGTCAAGCTCTGCATTAACTTTGCACTTTTTATGACTCTTGTTGTTTAATCTCTCTTTTTTCTGTTTAAACTCATTCTTCTTTGTACAGTATCAGTATCACTAAAATCAAAGTTGTATAGAGTCTATATTTGAAGAGAGAGAACAATGTATATTATTATCATCAAATATACAGTTCATACAGACTTTACAAAAATAGCTGTTCAACATTATACAGATCATGAAGAGTTCAGTTAATTTAGAATGTTTTTGACAAGATTTGCACACATTCTCATTAATGTGTTTGATGTCTGCACAAATCTGTTCAATAATGTTTTCTTAATAATGATTTCTGTTTTAAAGCTGTTGATGTTAGTACAGTGCTGTACATTGAGAAAAAAATATATACAATATTTTTGCAAAGATGTAGTCAGATTGAACAGAGCTCAATTGTTATGTTTCAACTGAGATTTCTTGATTATAGAGCTAGGGTTTTGTGCTTCTTGATATAAAGATTCAAAGGTTCTAGGTAAACAGTAGCTTTGTATTGTGTAACTAGATGAGTTGAACATGATCAATTTCATAAGAAAATCAATCCTACTATATAGAAATGAACACACTGACACACTCAACATTTCAGTGTTCTGATGTGCTTTCTGACACATGTTCATGAGAGAATGCCTGGTGTTTCATCATTTCATGCTCAGAACTACACTTTCTGAGTGTATTTCTGATTCTGCTGTTTCTTTCTAGAATATGATTGTAACATCATTTCTTCTCTCTCAGGTGCTAGTTCTCTAGAGTTTATTTAAGACAGAGTATATATCAGCATTTGCTTGTCACATTCTGACAATGCACCTGAAATTCAAAAATTGACTTTGTCTCACTGATATCATTTTTCATAAAGAAAATCCTGCACTTGTCTCTTGTGATCATTGTCTAAACATCAGTCTCTTCTGTATTACAATGTCTTCTGATTCTTCAGCATTATCTGACTTCTCTAAGTTCACAAAGTATGTTGAGTGTGTGCATCAAGATTGTTTCTGTGTCAATCTCTCTCTTGACTCTTTTGAGTCTGTCTGTTTCAAAATCAAAAATGAGCTTTCTTGAACTCTCAATGAGCAACTTCTCACACTTTTGACAAAAATTGCTAGGTTGCAGAAAACCTTGAAACAGTCTGAAACTCAAATTGATGCAAAAGCAAAGTGTCTTGCTGAAGAGCTTGTGAGTGATAATGATGAGACAGAGAATGAAACTTCTCAACCATTGTTGCAACTCATTAACACAATGTCTTCATCCTTCTGGACTAATCTTGACTTCTTTTCTCAAAATGTTGAAGTGTTCTTGTGCAGTTCTTGAGGTTCTTTTTGGGTTCTCAGATATTTTTTGATGTATCATATTCTTTTCATTTTACAAGATAGTGAACTTTCTCACTAATCATTCTCTTCCCTAGAATGTCCTTGACTTCATATTCTTTGTTGGGTTTGACAGGTGTTTTGTTGGTTTGAAGTGGTATGAACTGATTGCAATGCTGTAACATGAATGCATGAAATATCAGGTGTATTCTCATTTCTCTGAGTAAGTCTAGTTCATAGCTTAATTTCTTGATGTTTCATATGATCTTGAATGATTCAATGCTTTTGTTCTCCAGCTTCTTGCTTCTTTTCTTTGTCTGTATATTATTCATTCTTAGATATACTCTTTCTTCTTCTCTGAATGATTTTGCCTCTGTTGCTTGCTTCATCTGCTGTTTGATTTGTTCTGTCAGGTCTTGATGCAGCTTTTTCATCTGTGTGATATCTAAAATTGCTTTCTGACTTTGCAATTCATGTTCTTTTGAGTCTCACCATATCTTTGAGTTATAGTCATAGTTCACATAGAAAGGCATTTCTCCCGTGGTCTCATTTCTTGTGTTGTTGTACACAAACTGTGCCGTTGGCAACAGCTGTACTCAGTTGCTTTGGTTTTTGTTGACATAATGCCTCAAGTATGTCTCTACCATCTGGTTCATTCATTTGCTTTGTTCATCTGTCTGTGAGTGATATGCTGTTGACATCTTGTGTTTTATTCTGAGTTCTGCTGTAAGCATTTTTCAAAACTTGCTTGTAAACAGCTTGTCTCTATCAGTGATAAATTCTCTTGATAGTCTGTGATTGCTAATCAATTCTTGCAGTATGGTGTACATCAATACTGGTGCTGTTGCAGTTTCTTTAAATGGAATGAACATTGTGTACTTGGTTAATCTGTTCACTATAGTCAATATACTGTTGAATCTTATCTTTCATGCTGGGTCTTTTGATGGTGGTAGCTTCATAATGAAGTTCATGATAATTGACTTCCATGGTGCACCTGATGTATTCAGTTGTGTTACTTCATTGTATTGTCTATCTTGATTGATCTTGTTTCTTCAGCATGAATTGCACACAGCAATCATCTTGGTGACTCAATTTCTTAGATCACTAACATTGCATCTTCTTCACACTAAGTTCTCAGTGTGCTTGACTTCTAAGTGTCCACCAACCCTGTTGTAGTGACACATCTCAATAAGTTCTTCATCTGTCAAGGGAGCTTGCTTCATCTTGTACATTGCTGTTAAGTCTTTTGTGAGAATTTTGTTGTTGTCTTTGCTCAGAATTTCAATGTGTATCATTTGTACATCTTCATGATCAGATCATCTGCTCAAGGCATCTGCTTCATCATTCTCATTACTCTTTTTGTAATGGATTTGGAATTTGTAGTCTGCTAACTGCTCCGCTCAATGAACTTGTTGTCAGTTGAGTTGCTTTGTCATTGTGAAGTTTCTCAAGTTCTTGTGATTCATGTAAATTCAAATTGACTTCTCTGTACCTGCAAGATAAGATCTTCAGTCTTGCAGTGCTTTCACTATTGCAAGAAGTTTCTTGTTGTGAATCTCATATCTTTTCTTGAGTTCTGATAACTTTCTAGATTGATACACTATGAGTTTCTGTTGTTTCTTCTCAATCTGATATAAGCATGCTTCTACTGCAAAATCTGAAGCATCAGTTTTCAGTATTTTCTCACATGCTGAATTGAGTATCCTGAGGTGTGCTGTTCCACTAAGACTTCTCTTTAGTGTGTGAAATGTCTTCTCTTGCTTCTTATCCCAATGTCAATCTTCACTTTTGTGTGTCAAATGCATCAGTGGTTCCGCAATTCTTGCATAGTTTGGTACAAACTTTCAATAATAGTTCATCAATCCTAGAAAGACTTGTACTTCCTTGATTCTTTTCAGTGTCAGTCAGTTTCTGACTGCTTCTGTCTTCTTTGAATTCTTCTTGATCTGTTCAGATCAAATCACATAGTCTAGAAACTCAACTTTCTTGGTCTTGAACCTGCTTTTTGACTTTTTCATGTACAAAGCTTTCTCATTGAGCTTTGCTAATACCTTGCACACATGTTCTCAATGCTTCTCAAGATCTTCTGAATATATCAGAATATCATTAAGGTATGTGATCACAAAATCATCAAGGTATTCTCTCAGCATGTCATTGATCAGTCTCTGAAAGGTGGCTGGTGCATTCTTCAATTTAAATGACATGACAGTATATTCATAGTGTTCATATCACATTCAGAATGCTGTTTTCCATTCTTCATTCTCTTTCATTCTAACTTGATAGTAGGCATCCTTCAGGTCTAAGCTCATGAACCACTTAGTTTTATTTAATTGGTCTTGCAACTCTTCTATCAACAGTAAGAAGTAACTGTCTTGATGAGTTATCTCATTGAGTTGTCTGTAATCAACACATAGTCACTTTCTGCCATTTTTCTTTGATATGAACAGGATCAGGTATTCTGTTGATGACTTGAATGATTTAATGAATTCTCTCTTTAGATTCTCATCAAGGTAAGTTCTTACTTTCTTGAGTTGGTCTTTGCTCATTGGGTATAATGGCATTCACTTAGGTTGTTTTTCATTCAATAGCAGTATTTCATGATCTCATGACTTATGCTCTGATAAGCTCATTTCTGGTTGTTCTGAAATCTCATATGTGTCTTTGATTGCACATATTTCTTTTGTAACTCAATCAATCTTCAGATTCTTTTTGCATAACTAGAGCATCTCTAGTACTGCATCATATCTGATTTGTTTCATAACATCAAACATTATCTCTTGTGAGTTTTCAAGAATTGAGGCTTTCACACAGGTTTTCTCATTAATCCTTTTGATGACTTTGTTCATCATGTGTATGTTGGATGAACAGTGTGCTCACTGTGTCACTAATTCTAACATATTGACTATTTGTTGATTCATGATGTTATCATTTGCTTCAGAATTCACCAATGCATTGATCTGGTGTCTGTTGATCATGATTTTGGTTCATATTTAATGATCATTGTCTTGTCTTTGAGATGCTGCTAGCTCCTTTCTCTCTAGTCTTGTTGAGAAAGCTCTTCATTTTTTGACTTACTCAGTCATTCAGCTCATCTTCAAAGTTTCTGAAATCATCTTGATTTTCTTCTGATCATAAGATTTGCATACTTTAGACTGTGTCACTCAATGTGTCTTTCTGAGTGTAGTCAGAGTTCATATTGATCATATTCTGTCTGCAACTGACTCTCAAAGGCTCTTACTCTTTGCAGAAATTCAAGTGATATATATTCTTCACTGAAGATTCATCTGTCTCCATTCTGTGTGATATATTCTTCAGATAAGTGTATCTTGATCTTGTGACTCTTCATCTTTCATACAAGAAATTTTGATATTGCTGCATTGTCACTGTTGAAACATTCATCTTTAACAGCTATCATCAGCTCTTCTAGCTGATCATATGTCTTTCTTTCTTTTGCACTCTTGTGTTCTGCTTTCCATTTTCAAGCTTGCATTTCTTGCTCAAGCTTCTGTGTCTTGAACTGAAGCTTTTTTTCTTTCAATGCTTGTCATTGGTTCTCAGGATGCTGATATGCTGTCTTCAGTCTCATGTCAACTTCTCATTGATTGACTTTCTCTTGGTTCACATTCAAATTCAAGACAATTCAGATGCTATCACTGTAGTCTTCTTCTATCTGAGTATCACAAGTATCAACTTCTTTGATCTCAGTCTCTAGAATGCATAGTTCTTTTCTCACAGTGTCATCTGATCTCAACCATTCTGTGATATTGTAAGTTTCTCATCTCTGACATGACTTTTTTGAATAGTATTTGGCTTCATTCTTGCTGCTCATGTGTGTCCAACACATGTTGTCATAGCAAGCTGTTCAGCTAAGATTGTCATGCACTACTTTCTTAGTTGTGATCACAGCTTCCTTTCTTTCTTTCCTGAATTTCTTACAATTCTGTGCAAGATGTTCAATAACATCACAGTTGTAGCATTTTCACATCTCTCAGTTGCTCAGAGACTTTTCTCTTGAGAATCATTTTTTTTCTTGTGGTGCTTCTTTTGATCTTTGTGTTGAAGGTTGATCTCATTTCATCATGTTGAGATTCATAGGGTCTGGGTAATGTTGTCTTTGATTTTCCCTATTGGCTTGACCTGTCCACTCTTGATGTCAGTAGTCTTTTCTTTTCATCTGTTGCTCTCACTGACAGTCATCTATCATGATTGTCTTGTTAATAAGTTCTTGCAGGTCATCTGACCTGTCACTTTTTGCAATCTTGTTCTTGATAGATTCTTTCAAGCCTCAATAGTAAGTCAATGCTAACTGATTCAGGTTTCATTGCATAAGTGTCACAATTCATTGAAACTCTGCTGCATACTTGACTGTGAATTCTTCTTGTCATAATGTGTGAATTCTTTGTTTCACTGCATGTTTCTCATCAACTATTCTGAAGATTCTTCTCAGCTCTTTCTTGAACTGCATTCAGTTCTCTATGCAAGACATATTCTGTTCTTAATCAGGAATGCTCTTTGTCATGAACTTGTTGAGCTGCAGTTTGATTCAGTCAAATGTCATGTTCTTCATGTAGAATGTTGTGAACAAGACTCTGTCAACATTGCTTTCAAACTTCTTCTGATTGAAGTTGACATACAGGTTGATTTGGGCAAGAAATTGTCTCAGATTTCATTGATCTCCCATAAAGTTCTCTGGGGTCTTGACTTTGGGTACTTCATGATTGATGTTAACTATCTTTGTTGATTCAGTGCTCTGTGACACATTGTCTGAGGTTGATTCTTTGAATGACATTTCTTTATATTGTGAGAGTGTTCAAAGTGTTATGTCCCAACTGAGATTCCTTGATTATAGGGCTAGAGTTTTGTGCTTCTTGATATAAAGGTTCAAAGGTTCTAGGTAAACAGTAGCTTTGTATTGTGTAACTAGATGAGTTGAACACGATCAATTCCATAAGAAAATCAATCCTACTATATAGAGATGAGCACACTGGCACACTCAGCATTTCAGTGTTCTGGTGTGCTTTCTGGCACATGTTCATGAGGAAATGCTCAGCATTTCATCATTTCATGCTCAAGGCTACACTCCCTGGGCATACTTCTGGTTCTGCTGTTTCTTTTTAGGGTATGGTTGTAACATCAATATTGTGTTTTTAAAACAGTTGAATGAGCTGTTCAGTCATAATCAAGCTGTTCACACTTTGTGCATTGATTTCTGCTGCTACAACATATTTGTGCTTAACTGTACTGTTCAGTGCAAAGACTGTATTGATATGAAAGAAGACTGCAGAGATCATGACAGTACTGTAATGTTGTATTTAATATAGATATTGAGCTGTTCAGAAATGAATTGAAAGAAAAAGATGCTGTGCAGCTACTGTATAATATGAAACTGTGTTAAATTAGTGTTGTATAACATTAGAAAGAAAAGTGACAGCTAAGTACAAAAGAAAATGTATTTAATGCTGTACAGCACTGTACAGAGTTCAGAAAAGAAAAGAAGATGTTAAAAAAATATAAATATATGTACACAGCTGAACAGAGCTGCAGACAGTTCAAACTGCAAAGATATATGCTGTACAGTGTTGAACAGAGTAGTACATAGAAAACAATTTATTCATCAGCTGTAACATATAGATGATTATGTGATTTGAGTGACAAATCTTAGATAATAAGATGTTAAATTGCTTCTGTAACTGTACAACACAGTACAGACTATGATTCAATATTACTACACTTATGAGTATTCAGACTAAGGTCTACACACCTTGATGCAAGGTGATGATACTACTAGTGTTCCTTCACAAGCAGCTACAGGCAGCGAAGGCGGAAATAACTCTTATACTGAACGGTGGGCATGGTTTGATGTGTGTGTCTGGGCAAAGTTCAGACTTAGACGGATAGAAGGGAACTTAGACCTTTTCAGAGTTGGGCGGATAGACTATGTCCAGCATAGTTGGAGATAGCGAGGACGGAGACCAATCGAGAGATGTGCAACATGTTAGCCCTTAGTAGTTGTATTGCTCGAAATGGGGGATCCGTACGGTTACCTTACGCGTACTGTAGTGTGTTATCATCCACACCGAATAAGCTTACCATATCCTGGATGTGGCAGTCACCCAGCCTCCCTTCCAGAACCTCTGTGATACGAGTACCACCGCTTGGCAGTCCTTGCTTGATTCCATCGAATCGGGACCTGTACCGTGCATTATCTTATACCTTGTCCTTTTACGGCTGCCCCAGCATGAACACTGCTGACATCCAACACCGGAGAATTTCAAGAAGTATGGCAGACGCCACAGCGGCACATCTTCAGGCCGTTTCCAGTATTATATATGTAAGCCTTGTATTATTGAACATCTGCTGAGAGCAAACCAAACATCTGCATGTCACATCTCGTTCTTGGCGGACTACCTTAACCTTCAATACATTGACATCCAGGAGATCACGAAACAAGGATATTGCTTTGACAGTTCCATTTACGGGCACCGTCCCATGTTATGCATTAGGGAAAATGACAAAACAACGAGGGATTAATATACTCCAAGACCCTGATATTACACATACACAAGATAGTTGTATGGCAAGTTGCTGCTAAGTCCCGCTGCGGGACGTCAGCATTAAGCTTGGTTTCTCCTCACTAACTACCATGTCAGGGCCAAATTGCTTCGACCCTACAAGGGTACGACGCCGATTACTGTGTCATGGGCTTACCACCACTTCAAGCCTACCTGGCATACCTTGTAGTGCGGCGGCAGACTGCGAGCACAGGTACGGGGATATGACTCTAAAAGCGGAGGCGCCCCCGGTGCCCTTGAAGAAACCTATTAATGCTTCAGAGTTCTTCAACTTGCGTGGATGTGCGAGAAGAACTCTAATCCAACAGACCATTCATTACAGCCAGCCAGTCTCTATTTCTACACGCTGGCACACTCGGCTTTGTCGTGATGGACGACGAGCATCACATGCTTGCTACTGGCGTAACACGTTCATTTCGACCGCAGAAGCTCAAGGACACCTGTGACATGTGTTCCGCATCGAAGGTTAGATGCGACAAGAAGAAGCCCATCTGTAGCCGTTGCGAGAGATTAGGCTACCCATGCTTCTTTAGTCCAGCCAGACGTATCCGGAAGCGCCGTAGCAACCGAAGTATATCAATTGGAAACAAACCTGAAGCCGCAGAACACACACTGGAGCCACAGCCCATCGACGCGGTCGGGGATGAGAGCGTGGCACCGAATACCAACGCTTTGGACGATACCGTCGATTTCAACTTTGAGGATGGAATCGACGGAGCCGACCCACTCGAAGGAGACAAGTCATACACTTCTACACTCTCGGGCGATAATCCCAGCCTGTCTCTGC
The DNA here is from genome assembly GCA_025617375.2 of Acarospora socialis. Lineage (NCBI taxonomy): Eukaryota > Fungi > Ascomycota > Lecanoromycetes > Acarosporales > Acarosporaceae > Acarospora > Acarospora socialis. The sequence continues at coordinate 1,980,489 of JAMYGW020000002.1, read as the reverse complement.
AGAAATCCTGTTCCAATCACGACAACAGTACCTCAAATACGATGGAGCCGATGTCAGTGGGATCGGGGTACGGGCAGAGCTCCCCTTCCATCGCCTCCGAGTCTGACTGCGCCACGGTCGCCATGCATATACTCCAACATCTTAACATGACAAGTTTAAAGAAACCACCTACCGCAACTCCCTTTGTCGGAATCAAGGCACCAACCCTTGACGCTCTAATCAATACGGCATCGATGGCTATCAAGCGCGTTTCGACCATGCTGATCTGTCCTTGCTCCAAGAAACCAGATGTTGGACTCCTGGCCGCTGCTGTTTGCGCCGCCTTACTGGATACATACGAGCTCTTATTTCGAAATTCCACCAGGTCGAAGGTTGCCCCTACAGAAAAGCATCGAGGAAGTAAGAGGGCTTCAGTGAACAGCGTCATGAGGGATGCCGAGGAGATGGACGTTTGCACCAAGGCTCTTCAAGATGGGCCGAACGAGAAAGCAACGATCATGCGGATACTGGAGGAACTCCCCAAAGTTGCGAATCTGGTGACCCAGTTCACCAAGAGGTACAGCCAGGATGTTGAAAAACGTTCAAGAGACGTGCCGCAAGCGCTGGCAGCCTCTCTAATAGCCCGACTGAAGTCCATGATCGATGAGGTCACCAATTGGGTAGCTCAGATCTGAAGCCTGTTGCATTCGGGAGAAAGTCTTCGGGACTACTCAACCATACGATCCGAGCCGCGAATTTAGACACCACAAAGGGGGTTGATAGATGGCATATAGAATAAAAATCCAAGGTATATACAACTACACGACACAAGAATGTGCCACACCGAGTTCTACCAAGTTCGAACTGAAACAATCAGGGCCACGCCACAAGGTAGGGCCGAGGGGCTCGAAATCGTCACGGAAGTATGTTTCTCCGCTCCTATGCTGGGTAGCCACCAAGGTGCCCAACATGTAACCACCGCTCCCAAGATGTTTTTCCTCTAGATTGCATACCATAACCATACATTGCAATCAATGCATCAATTGATCCTAAAATAATGGCTCTCTCATTCCACAATATTAGCCTTCCGTACACTCACCCTATCCACTGATACTTGATACCCACATTCGGATGTAAAGACTAATGTCTATTGCTAACTTTCATAACAAGGTCTCTATCAATCAGAAATACACTACCTAGTGTCAACCAAAGTGACACTCACGTGTGAAGCAACGAATCTCCCCCACGAGTTGGGCTCGGGCCGAGCCACGACACTATCTTACTTTGATCTGATATTTTATATTGATTTAGATTCCAGGCTAAGGATGAGATAGCCTTTGATAAGGCTGAAGCGGTGGACACTTGTGTCAGCTTACCAAACTGCTTCCGAAGTGCATCACGCTCAACCCTTCAGAATTTCCGCCACGACCTCATCCAGCGTCTGCTTCGGCAACGAAAGCAACTCGTTTGCGCTCTCCTCATACAGTGCATAGTTCCCACCGTGTCCGTCGACGCAATTGATGTACCGAATCAACGACATGGCGCCGCTGAAATCACCCTTGGCCATCTTCTCCATGCCCAGCTTCTTCTGTTCTTCCGCGTCGACATGCGTCACCTCCCATTTCGCGCCGGTCGCCTTTTCGAAGGCGGCGAGAACCTGATTCTGCGAGACGGTGAACGAGGCGACGAACATGTATTTATTCGCCGTCTTCTCGGGCACGAGCATCGCGTTCTTGACCGCCAGACCGATCGTAGCCAGCGTCGACGTCGACCAGGTGTCGTCGCCACGGTTGTAGATGGTGGCTTTGCGGCCCGCCATGTCGAAGCCCATGAACCCGGTCGTCATGCCCCTACCCCGTAAATCGGCTTCTGTCCCGGACCAGAATGGGGAAGGGCTCCCCAGCAGCAGGCGCGAGACCCGTAAATGACCGCACGAAAAGCAACTTACAGCTCGAAGAACGGCCCCGTCACAAACGCCGTCCACGTCAAGCCCTCCTTCTCCTTCCCCTTCAGATACTGCACCGTCTCCAGCTTGCCCTTGAAGTACTGCGGGAGAATCGCCATGGCCTTCTCGTTGCGCGTGTCGCTGCCGAACTCCGACGGCACGAAGCGCTTCACGCCCGCCTTGATGGCCGCGTCGACGATCGCTTTCTGCGAAACGGCCGCGGCCGCTGTCGCGATGGTGGAGATGACGGCATCTTGGCCCTTGAACGCGGCGAGCAATTCGGCTATTGGGTAGTCGTCGCCGATGCGGTGGACGGTGAGATGGGAGGGGAAGGTGGAGGTGGAGGATTGGCGGGCGAGGATGGAGACGGTGAAGTGGGGGTCGGCGTCGAAGGCGGAGAGGATGGAGGGCCCGAGGCGGCCGCCGGCGCCGATGAGGATTACGTTCTTGATAGGGGAGGACATTTTTGAGGGTACCTGGGGATGTCACGGATGCTAGGGAATTGGGATTCGGAGGGGATGATTGCTGCTTCTCAGTGCTACGGGACTGGTAGTTATGGTCTTGACGTTGGTTAGATGTGAAAGGCCGTTATTGAGCCGTCGGCCTTATACGGTGTTGCATTGTCCGACTGGCCAATCCATGGGATTGCCCGGTTTTAGCATTGTCCGAGGATTAGCAAGCAGAGTTCCTCGATTCCGATTACCTGGATCCTTGATACACGTACTGTGTAGACACAAAACCACAGGAGGAGTGGGCAAACCTCTCTGTGGAGGTCATAAATGCATGGATTGATGCAGTTTCTCATTGCATTCAACAAATCATTAACTGTGAGAATGACAATGAGTTTCATGACTAGTTCTTATCTGAATCTATCTGATTTTCTAGCAATTTGTATAGTAATTTGATGGAGTTTGATTGTGAAATGCAGGAAATTTGGTGGTTGCCCATGACTAGAAACTAAATTCTCGTCTTAGTCGCCTGTAGTAGGGACCGCTGTGCATGTGCGGGGTTTCTGTCAACCCTTCAGCCTTTGAGCCATATGTTGACACCAGAAGTCCTTCTGCGGAGTGGAATGCCGCGTCCTCGCGAGAATTCGATGTGATTGTCCGTCAAGTAGCATGTCACATGTCGCAGAAATCAACGCAGCTGACAATGCAATCTCCCTGATGAAAACCGCTCGCAGGACTCTCGACTTTCGAATTTCTCAAGAAGCTAATCAATCTCCATTCAGCATCGATCAATCGATCATGTCGAAAAATGCAGTCCTTCTGATCGGTGGGTTGACTCATGCTGAGAAGGAGTGGAAAGCCTGGTCCTCGAAGTATATGTTCAAGGTAAAGATAGCAACATAAATCGTTGTATCCATAGCTGATAGGACACTCAGGAATTTATTGATGTGGTTCTAGTGAGTTATCGAGTATGCGCGGGCTTTGGATGACCATGACGACAGGACCTATCACCGTACACCACTCTCAGCAAAACCTACATATCAATCTACAATGGCATAGCTCGTACTACCCTCCAGCTGCACGCAATACACCATCGGCAGCATGCAAGATGATCCTATCGGGTGCATTCTGAAAGCTCGGCTTGTGCTATGACTGAGGTGTTCAACATCGTGCATGCAAGCCTGCAATATGTGGGCGTCGAGTCTAGCAACGATCTGCTCCAGTTCAGCATGTTTTCTCCATATATCCGTGACTTGCTCCTCTCGTGTTGAAGCAGGCACGGAGATAGACTACAAGATGCTCATCGATTCCAAAGTCTTGCCATCACGCAGCGGGAACAACTTGACAGCCATGGGACGCGGCAAGAGTCAACATGACAATGACCTGCTACCTCCACCTGACGCTACTCCCTCCTACTGGCGCAGCGAGCCACATTGGACCGACGAGCATAGGTCGACTCCTTCATTGTCCAAAGAATGTGACATTCTCATCATCGGCAGCGGCATGTCCGGCGTCTCGGCAGCCTATCACCTGTTGCGAGACGCAGAATGGCCCGAAGGGAGACCCTCTGTCGTGATGCTAGAAGCCCGACAGGCGTGCTCTGGCGCTACGGGCCGCAATGGTGGTCATGTAAGATTCGGCCCTTCGAAGCTTCAAAAGCGTATCGAAGATGAAGGGCTCACTACCACCGCGGACATCACCCGGTTTGTCATGGACACGATACATACTATCAAGCACATCATTGAGAAAGAAGGCATATACGCCGAGTCCGAGTTTCACCGAACACTGGATATCCTCATGGACGAAGGGGAAGCTAAGAAAGCCAAGGAGTCATTTGAGGCATTGCTCAAGAGCGGATTTCCATACATTGACCAGATTGACTATATCGGCAAGCCATTCGTAGAGAGGGTACCGCTCCATAACCTACTTCTCCAGCTCCCACGCCGAGCAAACACATGCTGACCAAAGCCTTGAACTTGAAAATTCATAGGTAACCTCCGTCAAAAACGCCCAAGCCGCCATGAGCGCCCCGGTCCTCTCCCTTTGGCCCTACAAATTCGTGACCCAGCTCCTCGGCCGACTCGTGGAACAAGAAGCCCTCAACCTGCAGACCAACACCCCCGTCGAAGCCGTGCACCTGCACAACGACCATAGCACGACCGCCCTCACCCCGCGTGGCTCGATCCGCGCCAAACACGTCGTCTTCGCCACCAACGCCTACTCCGCCGGCCTCCTCCCGCAGTACCGCGAGACTATAATCCCCATCAAGGCTCTCGGCACGCACATCTCCGTCCCCAAGGAGGGGCGTAAACAGCCGCCGTACCTGTCCAACACGTATAACGTTGGCTTCGGCGGCGGGCGGGACGATTGGCTGAATCCGCGTCCCGACGGGGGTATCGTGGTCGGCGGGGGGAAGTGGCTGTACAAGGACGACAAGCGGGGCTGGCATAACAGCGTCGATGATTCGACTCTCATCTCGCCCACTGTCAATCACTACTACGACGGATACATGCAGCGCCATTTCCGTGGCTGGGAGGACTCTGGCGCCTACGTCGACGCCATCTGGACGGGCAGTATGTTCCCCCGACCCCTTTTTTCTCTCCAACCTAATTTCAACCCTTCGCTCTTTTTTCCCTGGTTTTTCACCCTTTCCCCCATTCGTTAGTACACTTGCGAAGACCTCTTCGCTAACAACCGGACCCTTCGTCCACCACTTCAAAGTTGTCTCCGAAGTCACAGACTCTCTACCCCACGTCGGCCGCGTCCCGGGCATGCAGAATCAATATCTCCTCGGCGGCTTCAACGGCGGCGGCATGTCGCTCATCTTCAAATCGGCCGCAGCTGTCGCGGATATGATCCGTACCGGCTGCAGTTTCAAGGACACCGGCATCCCGGCTGTGTTTGAGACGACTAGGAAGCGCATGAAGGGGGCTGGCTGTGTTGAGGCGGGGTATTAGAATCGTTCTAGGGTGCGTTTCTTTCAACGGGATACTCTTGAAGTGATTTGGTGATTGCTTGATGGATGGAAATGAAGAAACAAAAGACATGTTCCTTGTCTTGTTGAGTAGTGGTCTATCGGCATCTATCTATGACTCTAGTACCAACCCATAGTGATGTTACTCCAACGCAGTGCTTCCCATCACCAATTGAAGCAAAAGATGCTCTCGCTCATTCTTGTGCCTTCCCACATTTCCGAAGTCCCACCCCAGCAACAATGCAACAAACGACCAAAAGCGCCGTGCAGGCCCAAAATACACCTCTGTACCCCACCATGAGGAACTCCTCTTCGTGGCCCGGCAGCGGCCTTGATGGTCCTGGGTAAAGTTTCAGGGTGGCAGAATTAACGAGTGCCATTCCCGCTATGCCCATCGAAGCGCCAAATTGAGCTACTGTGTTGTACACTGCCCCTGCGAGTCCTTGGGTTTCTTCAGGGAAAGCGTGTGTTGTGATTAGGTTTGCGACTGTGAAGACTGCTGTTGTTTGGGAGGGGTGGTGTTAGTGAAGATAATACTGGGTTTGACGTTCTTATGGGATGGCAAACATACCGTCGCAGGCTAGCGGGCCTAGGGCGGAAGCCCAGAACGCGTCGACCCAGTAGCTCCAGGATGGATCGATCAGAGCCATGAGCAACGGAGAGCCTGTGCATAGTATCGAGAAGAAGAGGACGAGGCCGCCCATGTGGAACTTGTGCACGACGAACCCAATGAATACATTGAGAGTCACACCCACGACAGCACTTGGGAGGAAGCGTACAGACGCCTCGAGGGCGGAAAGGTGTTGGATATTTTGGTAGCTGTTTGTTTTCGACAAAGACGGATCAGTAGATGCAAGCTTCGTAGTAAAGAGTGGGACGATATCTCTTGCGGATCGAGAAAGTCACAAACTTACAAGAGGCTGAAAAAAAGGTCCATGGCTTCGGTCACACCCCAGGAGATCATGACACAGATGCAGACAGAAGTAAATTCGATCTTCTTCCATAGACGATTAGGTATCAAAGCACGTTTGCCGATTCTGTCCCGGTGATGCATCCACAATATGAAAACTGGTATTAGGATGAGAGAGATGACCAGCAGTACAATGTTGCTGGGGTTATTCGCCAAAAGGCCGATGTCTTCCGTAATGATGCTGTGTTCCAATGAATCAGCAACATGATCTTACCCACAACAGCCTGCAACGGGCGCAGATGGGGTAACGTACGCCATGATGTATGACAAGATACCTAAGCAAGCGCTCGAGATCAACACTCCGAGCCAGTCTATCTCGGACCTCAACCGCCGAAGCGACAACTTCTTCTTCCTGGGGCGGTCCTTCGGGAGAAGCCAGAGGTTCATAATTGTGATGATTATGATGATTAGGCCGGAGAGGTAAAAGCCGGACCGCCACCCACCATACAGTGTTTCAAAGACTCCTCCTAGAACCAGGCCCAGAGAGAATCCGAGAGGCTGGCCAAGGCCTAGGCAAGCAAAACCAACGCTTCGGATCCGGCCGGTTGGGAAGCTGAGGCTGAGAATGCTGATGGCTGTCGGGAAGCACATTGAGACGCCGAGGCCTTGGAATCCACGGGAAACAATCATCTGTACGCCCGTCTGTGAGAGACCTGCTGTGCCCAGTGAAACTCCGAGGATGAGCGTTCCAACGAGATTTACCGCCCGAGACCCAACGAAGTCGGCGATGGAGCCGGCTAGTAGCATAAAACACCCGCAGACAAGTCTGAGGGCGCACTGTATGTCAGTTTCTCTCATTCCTGTTCCAAGAAAAAGCTCCAAATGGACGGGTTAGACTGACGAGTAAATGGAAGCTGGCCTGTATCCATTCGAGATCGGTCAGCATAGATATGCAGCATAGTTCCATCGGGAAGAAAGTTGGGCTCATGAACATTCACTCTTACCAAAGCATGAACTCCTCTGGCAGCTGTAGGTCCTCCTGGATTCTAGGGATGGAGATGTTCAATACTCCTGTGCTCATGCTCCCAACGAGTGTAAGAACTGTCAAGGTGGCTATGGTAAAGTATGCACGAACTGGGGACATTTCAGGAGGTCCATCGTCTCCGTTGTCCGAGCTGGATATGAGAGGGTCGCTTTCTGAACGACCTGTCTCCTCGTCGGCCATATTCTTTGGCGGCTCGCCATGGAGCAAGGCTGATGAGTTGTTTTTGTGCCTTGCGTTGATGGTTCCATAGTGTTGTTCAGGCATCTTTGAGGGTCAAGCTCAAGGGAGACAACGCTCAAGATACATATCAACCTTGAGATGAAATTGGGTGGAAATTTTGAGAGGCGAAACAGGATGCCAAGAATCAAAATGCTGATGCATCGATACTCTTTCACCACAATGGTCAGTATTGGGAATAGGGAGGCTGGACAGTGTGATGGTCTTAGTCAACCTAAAGCAGCCGTGAGCGTTGAGCTTGCTGTAGGCCTCCCCCCGAGCAAGCTCGATCAAGCTCATGTGCTCATCCTTGCGCCTCGGTTGACTAGATCCGACGGATCGTCGACTGAGGAGACAAGGTTAAAACTGCCGGGTTCGGATTCCCATGGTCGAGCTCGATGCGCATGACATACTGCATATGTACACGCAAGAAGGGCACCTTAGTCTTCTGATCTTACTCTACCAGGACGGGGAGCAAGTACCCCGATCGGCGGCCCCCTATCCTCGAATCATCGGATCGACGAGCCAAAGGTTTGTGCTACGAGTCGGCGTCGTTGAGAGTGGTATATTCGGCGTTTGAATTTATTGGTTGATGTAGTACTAGCTTGCCAAGGCTGCAGCAAGTTTTGCCAAGTCATAACGTCGTCAACGGTCAAGCAAAAATGACGGACCACCGAAAAACTAGCCAGATCAGGCAGTTTTCAAGCGTTGCGACAGGCAGTTTTCAAAGTAACTTAGCGTCAACCTAAGTCAAAATGACATCAAAACCTGCCTGATCTGGCTAGTTTTTCAGTGATCCATCATTTTCACTTCACCCTTGACGGCATTACCACATCAAAACTTCAAGTCAGGATATTTTTAGAGTAAAACTGAATAAGTTATATCTTTATGTATATATATTTTCATAAAATAATTATTATTTATTAAAAGAAGCTAATTTTTCTTAATATTATACTACAAAAAAGTCTTTAAGTTTTATTACTAATAATAATTAAATTTAAAACTAGAAAGTCTAATTAGAAAATCTCTTTTTAAAATATATTATGATTAATAAGAAAAAAATATATTGTTAAAAATCTTATTTAGAAGTTTTGAATTTTAAGAATCTGTGTATTACATTAAATAATGAAAAGATATTTATTATTAATTATAAAAGATAAGAATTAAAAATAATTATCTTAATCAAAATTTAAATGAAACTAAATTATTAATAATAATAACTAAAAGTATGTTATAAAATCTTAACCACTAAGACAAAAGATCTGCCTGACTGTGAGATCAGATTCTAAGTAAATGTATAAGTGAATGTGCAGATTGTGTGGTGTGCAACTGTAACAAGTAAGTTGATAATTAAAAAATAATTAATTTTCACATCATTAACATTTGTTAAAAATTGAGTCTAGTCACTCACCTGTCTTAGTGTATTACATAGAAAATGCACACAGCATTTAGTTTAATAACAACAACATCAACAATTTTCAACAGATTATGAGCTCAGATTCTGTGTAATTCACATTTAAATTTGTTTGTTTGTTATTTCATTAATAAATTATGAAAAGTTCTACATTCACAATCATTTTCTATTTCACTATCATCATTATCACAAGTTTTAGTTTTATCATACATCATTATTATAAGTTCTAACTTTATCACACATCATAATTACAAATATCATCTTTATCATTTCTAAACTTACAGAACACAACTTTGCAAAGTGACTTGTCAATATACAGATTTACTTACAACAAAATAAACTATAAAAATATACTCAGAAAAATGCATCAGAGAAGATTAAAAACAAAAATAAATAAGAGAAAATAATAGATATCATGACATCAACATTGTCTGCTGAAATTAAGAGAAAATTGACAGAAAAGAACTTCAATAATAAATATAAAATAATTACAAAGTTAAGCAAGCTTCTGCAATCTGATGACAACACTTAGTTTATGTGTTTTACTTATGAATACTACATTTTACAATATAACAAATATGAAAATGAGTTTCTTTCTGACTTTCTCACATGTGTGAAAGTTCTTAAAAAACACATTAATTCAATAAATGTTAGAGTGTAAACCTAAGCTATGTGATTCAAGATATAATATATAAGTAAGTTAAGAAAGTAAGTGAGTAAAGAGCTGTGATCACTATATATGTGATGAGAAAGCTTAATAAGCATGCTTAGTCAGCATGATCTCATGTGAAGTGATCATGTTCTATAACAACAAATGTTCAAATGAACAATGACAAACAAATTCTTTTTTGTCTATCAATAAATCTGTTAATTAAATATCACTTTCTTATACAAATATAAAACACTACAGATAATATAACAACAACAAAGACAACAGAAATGTTACTAAAGAAGAAGTGAAGATTGAAGAATAATAATGATTTTGATGAAAAACTTATTATGATGACTATATGAAGTGAAAGAACTGAAAATGAAAAGAAAAAACTGCAATATAGCTACTGTAAAAAGTCAAAATATATTATTGATCACTGCTGAAAGAAGTATTCAGAGTTAACATTAAAGAACAGTAAGAAAAAAAATAGAAACTTTATAATTTTAAGTTTTTAATTGATGAACAATACATTAATGAATATTCAATAAATAATACAGTTTTTTAATCAATGAACAATGCAGTGAACAGATATTAATGAATGATGTGATGAATGATGTTGAAAAATATACTTTAATAAATAACATTGATGAATAATGCTGATAGACAGACACTGATGAACAATATATCAGTAAAATTATTATTAATTTGTTTTTATCTTTTTAACTTGTAGATCTAGACTCATGAGTTTTTTATCTCTTTCAGCAATGATGATGACAACATTTAAACTCAAAAAATGTGTTGAAAATTGAGTTTAGCTGCTTGTCTGTCTTAGTGTATTACATAGAAAATGCACACAGTGTTTAGTTTAATAACAACAACATCAACAATTTTCAACAACATTAATATCTTTTTAATATAAGGCTTAAAACCTATTTTTATATTATTTAATTAAAGAAATTGTTGAAAATCATTGATGTTGTTGTTATTAAACTAAACACTGTGTGCATTTTCTATGTAATACATTAAGACAGATGAGCAGCTAAACTCAATTTTCAATATATTTTCTGAGTTTAAACATCATCACTGTTATCATCAAAAGAGATAAAAAACTCACAGATCTAAATCTGCAAGTTAGAAAGATAAAAACAGACTAATAATAGTTTTATTAATATATTATTCATCAGCATCTGTTCATCAGCATTATTCATCAGTATTGTTTATTAAAATATATTCTTCAACATCATTCATCATATTATTCATTAATGTCTGTTCACTGCATTATTCACTGATCAAAAAATTGCATTATTTATTGAGTATTCATCAGTATATTGTTCATCAGTTAAAAACTTAAAATTATAAAGTTTTTATTCTTTTTTTGCTGTTCTTTGATACTAATTCTGAATACTTTTTTTAACAATGATCAATAATATGTTTTGATTTTCTGCAGTAGTTATATTGCAGTTTTTTTTTCTTATTTTCAGTTCTTTCATCTCATATAGTTATTATGATGAGTTCTTCATCAAAATTATCATTATTTTTCAATTTTTACTTCTTTTTTAATAGCATTTCTATTATTTTTACTGTCATTATATCATCTGTAGCACTTCATATTTATATGAAAAAATAATATTTAACTGATAAATTCATTGACAGATAAAGAAGAATTCATTTATTATTGTTCATTTGAACATTTGTTGAATCAATGCATTCTTCAAGAATTTTCACATGTGTGAAAAAGTCAGAAAGAAACTCATTTTCATATTTATTATATTATAAAGTGTAGTATTCACATATAAAACACATAAACTAAGTATCATCATCAGATTGCAGAAACTTGCTTAATTTTGTGATCATTTTATATTTATTGTTGAAGTTTTTTGTTATGTCTCAACTGAGATTCCTCAGTTATAGAGCTAGGGTTTTGTGCTTCATGATATAAAGATTCAAAGAGTCTAGATAAACAGTAGCTTTGTATTGCATAACTAGATGAGTTGAACATGATTGATTTCATAAGAAAATCAATTCTACTATATAGAAATGAGCACACTGACATGCTTGATGTTTCAGTGTTCTGATGTGCCCCTCAGCACATGTTCACAAGAGAATGTTTGGTGTTTTGTCATTTCATGCTCAGAGTTACACTACCTCAGACATATCTCTTGTTTCACTGTTTCTTTCTAGGATATGGCTGTAACACCATTTCTCCCCTCTCAGGCACTAGTTCTCTAGGGCCTATTTAAGTGAGAGTATATATCAGCATCTGCTCACCACATTCTGATGATGCACTTGAAATTCAAAAATTGACTTTGTCTTGCTGATATCATATTTTGTAAAGAAAATCCTGCACTTGTTCCTTGTGATCATTGCTTAGACATTGGTCTCTCTTGTATCACAATGTCTTCTGATCTGTTGACATTGTTTGACTTCTTTAAGTCTGCAAAGTGTGCTGAGTGTGTGTGTTGAGATTGTTTCTGTGTCAACCTCTCTCTTGACTTTCTTGAGTCTGTTCACTCTAAAATTGAAAATGAGCTTTCTTGAGCTCTTGATGAGCAACTTCCCACACTTTTAACAAAAATTGCTAGATTGCAGAAAACCTTGAAACAGTCTGAGACTTGAATCAATATGAAAGCAAAGTATCTCACTGAAGAGCTTGCTGATGATAATGATGAAACAGAGAATGAAAATTCTCAATCATTGTCACAACTCATTGACATGATGTCTCCATCCTTCTGAACTAATCTTGACTTCTTTTCTCAAAATGTTGAAGTGCTCTCACACAGTTCTTGAGATTTTCTCTGGGTTTTCAGGTGTTTTCTGATGTATTATATTCTTTTCATTTTATGAGGTAGTGAACTTTCTCATTAATCATTCTCTTCCCTAAAATGTTCTCAACTTCATATTCTTTGTTGAATTCAACAGGTGTTTTCATGATCTGAAGTGATATGAACTGATTGCAATGCTGTAGCATGAATGCATGAAATACTGAATGTATTCTCATTTTCTTGAGTAAGTCTAGCTCATAGCTTATTCCCTTGATGTTTCATATGATCTTGAATGATTCAATGCTCTTGTTTCTCAGCTTCTTGCTTTTTCTCTTTGTTTGTATATTATCTGTTCTTAGATATACTCTTTCTTTCTTTTCAAATGATTTTGCTTCTGTTGCTTGTTCTGTCTGCTGTCTGATTTGCTTTGTCAGATCTTGATGCAGTTTCTTCATTTGAGTGATGTTCAGAATTGCTTTTTGACTCTGTGATCTGTGTTCTCTTGAATCTTGTCATATCTTTGAGTTGTATTCATAGTTCACATAGAAAGGTGTTTCTCCCATGGTCTCATTTCTTGTGTTGTTATATGCAAACTGTGCTGTTGACAATAGCCATACTCAGTTGTTCTGATTTTCATTGATATAGTATCTCAAGTACATCTTTACTGTCTGATTCATCCATTTGCTCTACTCATCTGTCTGTGAATGATATGCTGTTGACATCTTATGTTTTATCTTGAGTTCTGCTGTAAGCATTTTTCAAAATTTGCTTGTAAATAGCTTGTCTCTGTTGGTGATAAACTCTTTTGGTAGTCTGTGGTTGCTAATCAATTCTCATAGTATGGTGTATGTCAATACTGGTGCTGTTGTGATCTCTTTAAATGAAATGAACATTGTGTACTTGATTAATCTGTTCACTATAGTCAATATACTGTTGAATCTTACTTCTCATGCTGAGTCTTTAGATGGTGGTAACTTTGTGATGAAGTTCATGGTAACTGATTTTCATGGTGTGTTTGGTGTGCCTAGTTGCATTACTTCATCATATCATTTACTTTGATTGATCTTGTTTCTTCAACATGAGTTGCACACAGTGATCATTTTGGTGATTCAATTTCTAAGATCACTAACATTGTGTCTTCTCTGCACTAAGTCTTCAGTGCATTTAACTCTCAGATGTTCTTCAGCTCAACTATAGTGACATATTCTGATGAGTTCTTCATCTGTTAAGAAAGCTTGCTCTATCTTGTATATTGCTGCTAAGCTCTTCATGAGAATTTTGTTGTTGTCTTTGCTCAGAATTTCAGTGTGTATTGTCTGTATATCTTCATGATCAGATCATCTGCTCAAGACATCTGCTTCATTATTCTCATTACTCTTCTTGTAATGAATCTGAAATTCATAATCTGTCACCTGCTCTGTTCAACAAACTTGTTGTTGATTGAGTTGTTTTGTTGTTGTGAAGTTTCTCAGATTCTTGTGATCAGTATAGATCTGAATTGACTTGTTTGTTTCTGCAAGATAAGATCTTCAGTTCTGCAGTGCTTTCACTATTGCAAGAAGTTCTTTGTTGTGAATCTCATATCTTTTCTTGAGTTCTATTAACTTTCTAGATCAATATGCTATGAGTTTCTGTTGTTTCTTCTCAATCTGATATAAGTATGTGCTCATTGTGAAATCTGAAGTGTCAGTTTTCAGTGTCTTCTCACATGCTGAATTGAGTATCCTCAGATATGCTGTTTCATTAAGACTTTTCTTTAATATGTGAAATGCATTCTTCTGCTCCTTATTTCAATGCTATTTTTTGCTTTTGTGTGTCAAATGTGTTAGTGATTTCACAATTCTTGCATAATTTGATACAAACTTTCAATAATAGTTCATCAACTCTAGAAAGACCTGTACTTCCTTGATTCTCTTTGATGTTGATCAGTTTCTCACTGCTTCTGTCTTTTTTGAATTCTTCTTGATTTGTTCAGATTGAATCACATAGTCTAGAAACTCAACTTTCTTGATTTCAAACCTGCTTTTTGATTTTTTCATGTACAGGGCTCTCTCTTTGAGCTTTGTCAATATCTTGTGCACATGCTCTTGATGCTCTTCAAGGTCTTCTGAATATATCAGAATATTGTTGAGATACATGATCACAAAATCATTGAGATATTCTCTTAACATGTTGTTGATTAGTCTCTGAAAGATGACTGAGACATTTTTCAGTTCAAATGACATAACAGTGTATTCATAATGTTTGTATCTTGTTCAGAATGCTGTTTTCCATTCTTCATCTTCTTTCATTCTGACTTGATAGTAGGCATTCTTCAGATCTAAGCTCATGAACTACTTAGCTTTGTCTAATTGATCTTGCAACTCTTTTATCAACAGTAGAGAATAACTATCTTGATGAGTTATCTCATTGAGTTGTCTGTAGTTGACACACAGTTGTTTTCTGTCATCTTTCTTTGATACAAATAGAATCAGATATTCTGCTGATGACTTTGATGATTTGATGAATTCTCTCTTTAGATTCTTGTCAAGGTAAGTTCTAACTTTCTTGAGTTGGTTCTTGCTCATTGAGTATAATGACATTCACTTAAATTGCTTTCTGTTCAATAGCAGTATCTTATGATCTCATGACTTATGCTCTGATAAGCTCATTTCTGACTGTTCAGAAATCTTGTATGTGTCTTTGACTGCACATATTTCTTTTGTAACTCAATTGATTCATAAATTCTTTCTGCACAATCAGAGCATTTCTAGTACTGCATCATATCTGATTGATCTCATAACATTAAATGTTATTTCTTGTGAGTTTTCAAGAATTGAGACTTTCACACAGGTTTTCTCATTAATTCTTTTGGTGACTTCATTTGTCATGTGTACATTGAATGAACAGTGTGCTTACTGTGTCTCTAATTTTAACATGTCAACTATTTGTTGATTCATAATATTATCATCTGCTTCAAAATTCACCAATGCATTAATCTGATGTTCATTAATTGTGATCTTGATTCATACTCAATGATCATTGTCTTGTTTTTGAGACACTGCTAGCTTCTTTTTCTCTAATCTCATTGAGAAAGCTCTTCATTTTTTGATTTGTTTGATCATTCAGCTCATCTTCAAAGTTCTTGAAATCATTTGAATTTTCTTCTGATCATAAGATTCACATACTCTAGACTATACTGCTCAATGTGTCTTTCTGAGTGTAGTTGAGGTTCATATTGATCATACTTCATCTGCAATTGACTCTCAAAGACTTTTACTCTTTGCAGAAATTCAGATGATATATATTCTTCACTGAAGATTCATCTGTCTTCATTCTGCATGATATATTCTTTGAGTAAGTGTATCTCAATTTTGTGACTCTTTGTCTTTCATACAAGGGATTTTGACAATGTTGTGTTGTCACTGTTGAAACATTCATCTTTAACAGCTATCATCAGCTCTTCTAGCTGATCATATGTCTTCTGTTCTTTTGTATTCTTGTGCTGTGCTTTCTGTTTTCAAGCTTGCATCTTTTGTTCAAGTTCTTCTTTCTTAAACTGAAGCTTTTCTTCTTTCAATGCTCATTGTTGATTCTCTGAGTGCTGGTATGCTGTCTTCAGTTTCATGTTGATTTTTCATTGATTGACTTCTTCTTGATTTGCATTCAAATTCAAGACAATTCAGGTGCTATTTTTGTAGTCTTTCTCTATCTGAGTATCATAAGTATCAGTTTCTTCAATCTTGATCTCTAGAACACATAGTTCTTTTCTCACAGTGTTGTCTGATCTAGACCATTCTGTGATATTGTAAGTTTCTTGTTTCTGACATGACTTCTTTGAGTAATATTTGACTTCATTCTTGCTGCTCATGTGAGTTCAACACATGTTGTTATAGCAAGTTGTCCAACTAAGATCATCATGCACTACTTTCTTAGTTATGATCACAGCTTCCTTTCTTTCTTTCTTGAATTTCTTGCAATTCTGTGCAAGATGTTCAGTAATATTACAGTTGTAGCACTTCTGCATTTCTCAATAGCTTGAAGACTTTTCTCTTAAGAACTGTTTCTTTTCTTGTGATGCTTCTTTTGATCTTTGCACTGAAGGTTGATCTCACTTCATTGTGTTGAGATTCATGAGGTTCAAGTAATGTCATCTTTGATTATCTCTATCAACTCAACCCATTCATTCTTGATGTCAGTAGTCTCTTTTTTTCATCTGTCACTCTCATTGACAATCATCTATCATGATTGTCTTATTGATAAGTTCTTGCAGGTTGTCTGATCTGTTGCTTTGTGCAATTTTGTTCTTGATAGATTCTTTCAAGTCTCAATAGTAAGTTGATGTTAACTGATTCAGGTTTCATTGCATAAGCACTGCAATCTGTTGAAACTCTGCTGCATACTTGGCTGCAAATTCTTCTTGTCATAACATGTGAATCTTTTGTTTCACTGCACATTTCTCATCAACTATCTCAAAGATTCTTTTTAGCTCTTCTTTGAACTGCATTCAGTTCTCTATGCAAGACATATCTCATTCTCAGTTGAGAATGCTCTTAATCATGAACTTGTTGAGCTGTGATTCAATTCAATCAAATGCTGTGTTCTTCATGTAGAATGTTGTGAACAAGACTCTGTTGACATTGCTTTCAAACTTCTTCTGATTGAAGTCAACATACAGATTGATTTGAGCAAGAAATTGTCTCAGATTTCATTGATCTTCTGTAAAGTTCTCTGAAGTCTTGACTTTGAATACTTTGTGATTGATGTTGACTATCTTTGTTGATTTAATGCTCTGTGACACACCATCTGAGATTGATTCTTTGAATGACATTCTTTATATCATGAGGATGTTCAAAGTGTTATGTCTCAACTGAGATTTCTTGATTATAGAGCTAGAGTTTTGTGCTTTGTGATATAAAGATTCAAAGAGTCTAGGTAAACAGTAGCTTTGTATTGCATAACTAGATGAGTTGAACACAATCAATTTCATAAAGGAATCAATCCTACTATATAGAAACAAGCACACTGACATGCTCAGCATTTCAGTGTTCTGGTGTGCCTCTCAGCACATGTTCATGAGAAAATGCTTGGTGTTCTGTTGTTTCATGCTCAGAGTTATGCTATCTCAGGCATATCTCTCATTCTGCTGTTTCTTTCTAGAGTATGGTCATAACATTTTTCTCTGTCAATTTTCTCTTGATTTTAACAGATAATGTTAATGTTATAATATTTGCTGCTTTCTCTCATTTATTCTTGTTCTTAATCTTCTTTGATGCATTCTTTTGAGTATATTTTCATAGCTTATTTTGTTGTAAGTGAGTCTGTATATTGATAAGTCACTCTGCAAAGTTATGTTTCATAAGTTTAGAAATGATAAAAATGACATTTATAATCATAATGTGTGATAGAACTAGAATTCATGATAATGATATGTGATAAAGCTAGAACTTGTGATAATGACAACAGCAAGATAGAAAATGACTGTGAATGTAGAACTTCTTGTAGTTTACTAATAAAATAATAAATAAGCAAATTTGAATGTGAATTACACAGAATCTGGGCTCATAATCTGTTGAAAATTGTTGATGTTGTTGTTATTAAACTAAATGCTGTGTGCATTTTCTATGTAATACACTAAGACAGGCAAGCAGCTAGGCTCAATTTTCAACAGAAATTCATTTTTTTATATAATTAATTAATTAGTTAACTAAATAACTTAATTCGTAGTTTCTATAAGTAAAATAATATATTATTCATTAAATGTGATATACACTAATTGATATACATCTTTATTGTTATAACAACACTCTTTTAATATTCTCTCAGTAAGAACTTGCCAAGACTCAAACGCTGAATGTACTGCTTGCCGAATATACTGCTGCGAATATGCTGCTCCCAATGCATTCCGAGAATCCTTGTCCATTGTGCATTCACTCCTCACCCGATGTTCTATCAAGCGGACACGCAGGTGCATGTGGTAGAATTCAAGCAACACGGGACGAGCACGAGCATGTACTGGCACCCCTATATTTGACAATCGTGCTTACGTTAGACTACACACTCTTATTTCGCTTTAGTTGCCATCGATGACTTGGGACGAGAACTCTATGGCTTTGTGCAACGGTAATTTTTGGCACGCATGATTTACATGGCGATGCCTTACCAGATGCCTTTTTGTTTCCCTTTGGATTGAAAATATACCCACAGTGAACTCGGTCCACTCGTCAGGAGAAGGGAAGATGTTGAAACTCAATACAATCTTTCTTTGCCTACTTTCAGTCTGCAGTTGTCACGTTCTGGGTGATGCCAATCTTGCTTTCGAGCAATCCTCCATCTCCGCAGTGTCATGGGGACCCGGCAGTCTTGACGTATTCGGCCTCGATCCGGACGGCAAAATCTGGCACAAATACAACCGCGGCTATGGCTGGCTGCCAAGAGGGAAGTATTTCCAAAACATGAACTCGAGTGCCTCTCTATCCAAACCCACGGCCGTTTCCTCGCAGCCCAACCGATTGGACTTTCTCCACGTTGCCCAAAATCACAACGTGCACCTGCGTTACTGGCTAGGCAAGGACTGGAACCCGCATTCAGGACCGGAGAATCTGGGGGCAAACTTTTCCAGCGCCATCGCTGCTGCATCTTGGGCTCCTGATCGCTTGAGCATCGTTGGCCGTGCCGCGGATTGGTCGTACTGGCATTCATTCTGGGACGGTGCACAGTGGCGCCCCATCAATGCGACGGGCTCTAGAAATGTTGAGCATCAGACGTGGGAGAGCATTGGCGGCGAGTTTGCCGGCCCAGCGGCGCTTGTGACCCCACAGGTTGGCCGCATGGATTTCTTTGGCACAACTCCTGAGGGAACGATGAAGCATAAGTATTGGAGTCAGAATCGCTGGGTCCCGTCACAGCTGGGGTGGGAAGACATCAAAGGCGGACCGTTCACTGGAGCACCGATAGCATCATCTTTGGGTCCCGGTAAATTAGATCTGTGGGGTCTCAATCGAAAAGGAAGCCTGCTGCACGCATTTAGCGACGGCGAAGCTTCATTCTCAAAGTGGGAGGATTTGGGAGGAGAATTCTCCTCGACGCCGCAAGTCGTTCACTGGCGACCAAGGAATGTCGAGATCGTTGGAAGAGATAAGCAAGGCCGTTACGCCTACAAATCGTGGGATGGTGGCCATTGGAATCCTCCAGGTCGGCAATGGGACTACAGGGGCGAGAATTTCGTCTCTGAACCGGCTGTCGTGAGCAGTGGCTTTGGAGTCTTTCACGTCTTCGCTATCGCTAACGATGGAACGCTTAAAGAGCAAAAATGGGATGGCCACGAATGGGTTCCTTCCAAAACCGGTTGGTACGACTTAGGATCGACACGAGATCCTTATTCCGCCAGCGAGGAGTTATGCACCGAAGAGCTTCTAAAACAGTACTCCGGTGGTGTTGGTAAGAGTCTCCCAGATAGCAAATAAATATAAGATTCAAAGCGAAGCAGAAACTTCAACCACGGTCTAGATTGCAGAGCTTTACTAAGGAGTTGTAATCACAGGCTTTTGACATATCTCAAATGGAAGTTTGGTGCCTCTGAACGGCAGACAACTTGAGCATCAGACGCTCGCCAGCATCACCCTCTACAAATCCACCATGGATCCCGTAGTTTGTATCATCTTCCACGGAAGTTGAAAAATGGAGATAGACCGCTGCAACTACCATGCGGATAACTGTTCTCAAGCGTTAACCTTATCACATCAACATCAAACAAGAAACAAACTCGAAACTTACGCTCCATTGCCATGTTGGACGCAAGACACATCCTGCTCCCACTTCCAAACGTCCAAAACCACTCCTCGCACATATCCACACAAGCATTCTGCTCCTTCTCTTCCGCCGTCTCGAGCTTCTTAGGACGCAGCCAGCGCTCCGGAACGAAAGCGTTCGGATCCGAGAAGACCTTTTCATTCCGGTGCAAGCAGCGCGAGAAGGCAACGATTTGCGTACTTGGCGGAATATTCGTGTACGGGCCGATTGTGGAAGGTCCGTCCGGAGGGGTCATTCGCGGGTTCGGGGTGGGAGGGTTCGGGCGCAGCCTGAGCGCTTCTTTGATCGCGGCGTTGAAGTACGGGAGGGACTCGAGAGCCTGTGGACTCGGCAAGGGTGATGTTGAGATTGATTGTAGCTCTTGCTGGATGCGTCGCTGGCAGGAAGGAAACTGTGAGATTTGGTGGAAAATCGAGCTTAGCGTGATACCTGGGTTATGATTCATTAATGGAGACATACACAAAATATCGAGGGATTTCGAAGTTTTCGCACCAAAGTCTTCCCGAGTCGCGATGATATGGTCCAAGCATTCACTCGCTACCTCTACGCGTCGGTCTTCTGCTGAGGAGAGCGACACTGAGTTCGCAAGAGAGCCTTGATTGGTCTTAGCCTCTTCTTCCACAGCCAGCCACAGCTTCTCAAAAACAATGGGCTTGTCTCCTGGAGTGATGGCGTTTTTGGAGGCGTTCAAAGCCAATAAATTCTCTGCTGCGTGAACCAAAGTCAGGCACCACTGTTCAAGCTCCCCTTTAGCTCTGTAATATCCAGGCTTCACAGGGTCCAATCCAAGGCTTTGTAAGCGAGCCGTGAGCTCGGGAACATCATTCAACCAAAAGCTATTACCACCCGCGGAGTAGTCCCTGAATTTGGCGAAGAACCAGTCTCGATATTCAAGATCCTGCAAGACGTTGGTGCCGCATGGCAGTCCAAATATGGTCGCTGTGATGATGTCGATGCCGTAAGCCAGTGAAAGCTCGAGTATGTCAATAGGTTTGCCGGAGTTGTGGTGATCGGCCAATATGGGCATCAGACGTGTCTCCAAGACGGTGGACATCATTGCACGAAAGTGTGGCGAGGCTTGTAGAAAAGACTTGGCGTAGACAGTACTGATCCGCCGTCGAACCGGTCCGTGCATACCTCCAATCGTGCTGATAATGTTTCGCCGCCTGCACGGAAATGTCAACGCTCCTACCACTTTATCTTTGCCAGAATGCGTTGATAGACCCACTCATAGTTGATAAAGTGGTCATACCACGATGGCTTGTGGTATCCACGACCATACACTGTCCGGATGCCACCTTCTATAACATTGACAGCTAGTTCTTGTGGTCCGAGTCTGACAATTGAGCCGAGTTGTCGGAACGCGGAATCCACAGTATCAAACTCCTTCCCCGAGTACCTTTTCCATGTCATCCATAACGGTGTGAAAGGAGCCAGTGGGTGGGCAGCAGGGACCTTGGACAGTGGAGAGAACCATGCTGGGCGTAGAAACAATCTGTGGAAGATGAAAATCCCAACTAATACAATGAGAAGCCACTGAATTGGAAGAAACCCGCCCAACTCCCTCTGCAATTCGCGTAACATAATTATTCGTCCCTTTCAAAGAGAACAGACGAGTGTCTCTGGACGAAAGACTGGTCAATTCCGAAGATCACTGAACTCTCTGCAATCGTAAGTAAGAAAATGACTTCAAAGGCTTCCTCATGGACAAGAGATGAGATAGGTCTGGAAACACAGATGGACACCTCAGCTTCCTTTTCCGATGAGAGTCAATCTGCATGTAACATTGGGTGATGTCTTGCATGGAGGGTTGGTGCAATGTTGAGCACTTTTCGGCAGTAGAGAGTCTAACAGAGTGAGATTTTCATTCTGACTGCGTCCAGACCAGACACGACACCGTTGATCCTACATCAATTGTCGAATATGAAAGGGGATCACTTCTTCAGCGGGGTCAACAAGGTCTCATTCTGTTCAAGATCTAGCGAGCTCTGGTACCATGTATTTTGACAGTGGTGCGTAATCAGTCCGCTGCTTCATCTGGTAAGTCCAAACTGTGAGCCGTTCCTGGTGAGATTGGCACGTTGGCGATCGTTTCACCTCGCATTGGCGTTGGTGTATGTGTGTGGTGTGTCAAACAAGGGCTGAGAGCCGTGTCAAGAAATCATGGCCGAAATCTGCGTCACCCCTCGAACTCAACCAGAATGCTTACCAAACGAGGGATTCTGGTTTCGAAGATCTCCATGGCTCTGAGTAAATCCAGAAGGTATTCCTCGAGCCTGTGATATACAAATTCAAATTTAGTTAGAGCGCCGGTCAATAGCAATATTCTGATGTTGAAGATCTCCCAAGCTTGAAGCTCTTCCTGGTGTTTGAGGTATCACTGGACGCTAGAGTGCAATTCAAGCCAGGTCGAATATTCTTCTCTCGGAAGTTTCGGCCATGATTTCTTGACACGGCCCTTGGGTGAGGGGAGCAACGACCGTAGTGCGACTCCAGATTTTTGATGTGATGATTGTCTAGGTTAGACTGTTCGGAACGTGCCACACCGAGCCATAGGCTACCCATACACGGATTGTCTTGGCAGCACTAACAAAAAGTGTGTGTCTGACGCGACGTTGAGCTAGATATTCATCAGGTGTAACACCGGATAGCCTTCTCATGCACGACATCACCTGTCCTCCCAATTGCCGAAGACAGTACCTCTTGAACAGTAGGAGAGAAAGAACCTTCGTTACTACTGATGCTACTATTGGTGTCATCGACATCCACATCGACGATTGAGTCTACTGTTTTAGTCAGGTACGTATCTTGCTTGATCTTCAGGTCTGCCGTCTCTAGCCACTTGCCTCATCAGAAGCAAGCAAGGATACAGAGTAATCCGGCAGATCGACATTCGGTTCCACTGATTTCAAGCATGGCCAATCCTTTTCCGCCTGCAAGGGCATTGCGGGAAATGAAACTGCCCCGCCTTCCCATCAAGCCATTCATCATTTAGGCTTTTAAGCTAGTAAAAATCACTGGGGGATTAGAGTAATAAAAAGAAATCTGCATCTTGGTTATCAACGTAGCACAACATGCTTATTTCGACTCAGTGTGATGTAAATTTCGCACCTAGACATCGAATGTGGTCTGCCTCTGCCGGTACGATGTCAAGGAATTCTGGTTAGTATGGATACTGGGACGCACACCGTCGAGCAGCAGAGATTTTTGACTTCTTCTAATCCACTACATCAGGGTCATTCTTCAGACATGTTGACCAAACCTTCTTTAATTTCAAGCAATGAAGCTAGACGGGCAAGATAATGGGGTTAACTCCATCAAACTTGTGAAACGCAACTTAGAAGGTGCAGTTGAACGAAAGTGGCTGCAAATGTTGGTCTCTTCATTTCTGTGTAGGACAGTAGCTATTACTTATGGAAATAGCTCTACAAAGCGCTCTATGCGTGCAGTTTGCGTACAGAGCAAACTGCATGCGCACAAACAAGTGCAAACAGTGCAAACGCATACAAAGCACACATAGCGTAGAGCTTAACAATCCAACAGGTGCAGAGAGTGCCAAGACCAGTTGAGCACTCATCTGTGATATTTGAGCAAGTTGTATGTGTTGATTTAGGTGTTCCCTGTGGCCAAGCCCTAGCTCTATACTTGATTAGGTATAGCTGCCAAAAATAGTCTTGGCGCCCCACCCCACCAAATTCCTTTTTCTGCACTCTACTGCAGCTAGTAGAGTACCACACATACATAGACAACAAATTTGCTTCAGATCAACAGTATGTAGAGCATGTTGTTGGTCACCTAAATCAGGAGACTGCTACACTCACCCTGTTGAACAAGAATTTGATGTAAACAAAGGTGGGGCTCCGGATCATTCTGCAAATTGCTTTCATTCGCAGAAAATGGTGAAGTAGCACCTCTATGTGAACACTCAGACGAGCCTACGCTACTCAGATACACCGACATCATGGCATTCTCCTTTTCAGTTCTGCTATGATATACACTTCAGTATGAATGACGAGAACAGCAACCTTTGTGACTGCTAAAGGAGGTGACCTGACGATATAATAAAGAACTTCTGATATAGAAAATGCAGGGGAGCAGCTTATGCATTGTGAGTCACACTGGCACCTACCTGTATGCACAAGAATAATTGCTGATCTTCACAAAAGTTGTGGGCTAGCTCCTTGAGCTTCATTGCTAGTGCAGGCTCCTGGACAAGGTCGTGAGGGGTGAGCTAATTGTATGATGATTGCAAAATCTGTGCAAGGATGTGCGGTTCCAACAGCAGTTTGACAGGGCTGGGCTTGATCGTTGAGAGGGCCAAGGTTGACATCGTCGTGGTAGTGATTCGCTTCCCAGCACAGGTATTTTTCGATCCTGTTCAGCTCTAGATTGCGACCCCAAGCGCTGTATACCTCGAGCGGCTTGATGCACTCGGACTGGCGGTCGAAGAATAGGCCTTCATCTCCATCAACAGCCGCCGCTGCAGCAAGATTGATAAGAGCATCTCGATAGATCCCTCCCATGAGCAAGCTTTGCTCCCGCCAATCCTCATAGAGATTTTGAATGATGCAAAGCGAGTCAATCCATAGATAGCGCAGTCTAAGGTGCCTCGTGATTGCGACGGCATTCTTGAACGTACGCGGCAAAGTATTGGCTGGTATTCCGGATATTAGTGTCGAGTAACTATCGTCCGTTAGTTGAACGTGGCGACTTTTTCCCCAGCAATGGCTTAGGCTGGCGTATTGCCCATGAAGAGGAACGCCATCAGAGCCAGGCATCACCACACGGACATTCTTCTCATCTACTTCTCCTACATCGACCAATCGTTTAATATGGGGTACTGTCAATTTTGACTCCTCTATGATTGATTGATCTGAAGTATCTCTGATCCCTCTTTGCTTCAAAATTGTTATTGCATTCTCAACGGTGGTGTAAATCCCTAGCGGAGGACGGATTGAGAATCCTTTGATAGAGTGGTGCGGGCCCTGGCGAATCAGTGGTAGATGTTTTGATGTGCCCGCTACCAAGACCGTTCGCTTTGAATAAGATGTTGAGATTGATAGCAAGAGGAAGATCGTCGAATTCCCCAACCTGAACACTGTGAACTTTCCCTTCAGCTGTGAGAAGCTTTTCACACTAGATACTGTGAGATAGGACAAACTGAAGAGGGCTGATCACAATACCTCATGATTCCGCTCAAGGCGTCATTGTTCTTTGCAAAATCACTGATCATTTGCGAAAGATCTGTACTGCCAAACCTTCTACATAAGGTGACGCTATTGTTGAGACTGATGTAAGTGCCATTTCGCCCTCTTGAAGCCTTCTCAATGATGATACGGCGCAGGTTCTGACCGAGGTGACCATTCCACTGAAGGTTCAGTGCTTGTAGATATTTCTTGCGTTGATATATCTACTTAGGTTGGTGGTTGTTGATTGGATTTCCAGGATCAGGATATTGGTGCCATTGAATTGTATTGTGCTCCATGCTGCCTTTTCTGAATCTACGCCCACATGACTGACCAAAGAGGTGCTATCGACTCTATTGACTTGCATCAAGACAGCTAAGTTTGGGGTTCTGGCTTCATCCAACTGCTCCAAACTCCGTAAGCAAGACTTTGCTGTTGGTCGATTCTGAGGATTTAGATCTAGCATCTGTTTTGTGACCACTACCATATTTCTCCATGTTGACTGAAGGATTGTGGAACCGCTTTTGAGGAGACGCCATCTCCAGGTGTATACGTTGAACGGGTCGGGTAGAGGTGGAAAGTCCTTCTTGCAGCAGGTAGGGGTGGTATTCGAGGATCAAGCCACCAATCGCCCAAATATCAACCATGTTGGTGTAACAAACTTCTTCTTGCACAATTTCTGGTGCGGCATACCGGAGGAGCGACCATTTAGCACTATTGTTAGAAGAGGAATAGTTTCAGATACTTCTTCACCGGTTTCTCAATAGCCAATTAGGTGAGGAGCAGTAAGCAATGTTTGGGGTCATCAGCGCAGACATTGGTCCCCACCTGACATCTCAACAACAAACGATATCTCGCCACGCTCGATCGGACAATGAAACGCGAATATATAATAAAAGATTATAAAAATATAAAAATAATTAATGAATACCAATTAAACATAAACACAATTCAACATAACCTTAGAAGGTCTGGAGCCCGTCATGTGTTTGCATGAACAGAGAAGTCAGTGTTCTAAGGATGCTGGACCAATCGGTCAAAAGACAATAACATCCTTATCTCAAGGACCGTGCCAGATTTCTGTGACTGCGTTCATTTTGTCTCAAATGATGTCACAAAATGGGCAGTTTTTCTCAAGATAGGTGGATGATTTGAAAACACTGAACGATTTTCTTTCTATATTGTTCAAGAGCCAAATTGTCTTTACCATAAGATCAAACAAATGATTGCTGATCATAAAGACAAGACAAAGCACATAACTGCTAGTTGGGAGAAAGCGACCAAGCAAATAATAGTGGTCGATATTGTTTTGTTGTGCTGGAGGGTCAGCCACGTGAGGAGTGGTCATCATAATGGTCAGATCTTCGTCGGGTTCTGTATGATCAAGAGTCTCTCTGTCTTCACACTGGCCATGGTGCTCGGGTTGAATATTCTAATAGTGAGTGAGTTTAGAGGGCTGCCGTTACTCAGGTGAATGACCAAAGATTGAGACTTGCAAAAGTGTTTGGAGCCGATAAGAGATATGTTCCCTTGAGTTACTAGGACCCTTTTATCTATAAACGGATTCCCTTCGTTTCTTCCTTGCATGAATCATTCTAAAAGATGTAAGTTGTCTAGATGGCCTCCAGTTGTTCATCCTCACCCGGGAACAGAGCACACTCACTCTGACCCTGTTTTGACCAGGCAACAACAAGTTGCATGACATGGCTAAAGGAACCGGCTGGCACTGCGGCGTCTTACAACATGGGCATGCGTTGAGAGGCATTGCTTCCTATGTGCTATGACTTGTCTGTTATACCAGGTTGGCGCTGAACAAATATCATGCACACACCAACAGCATCTGCTCATGAAGAATAAGCCTTGTTGGCTGTCAAGACCCAGACACAAAGCCAGGCAATCGATCGTGCTCAGTCTTTGGCCGTAGTTGCCACTTTGGGAGTATTGGTCGGCTTTGTGGCGGCTGAACTCCTCCAACTGAGATCACGCTCTCGAGTCTCGTCCGACTTTTTGGCTCAGCAAATCTAATCCACAGCCCCCCTACCAGTATCACAAACATGCTGTGAATGCCAGAAACACCCAGGCTCCGTGCGTCGCTGGACAAGCTCACCGATCGATTCCGTTCCAGGTTATCTGCGGCAGCCAGTTAAGCAGATACCCCACGTTCTTCTGGTACCTGCTGCAGCTGCCGAGCATGCTCTGGCGACTCCCCTTTCTATAGCAACTATAGGAGCAGTTTACTTACTCAACAATAATAGTGCAGTAGGCAGAGTATCATGTTGACCGCATCACGGCCGGTCATCTGAGACATTCAGGCGGCATCGAAGCATGTAGTCGCCGTGGTCTCAAATGCAACAGTACGTCAATGCGTACTAACCTCACCTCGAAGAGATGTGATGTTAGATTGCTGGACAACACGAACATACATAATCCCAATAAGGCATACTCGACGAAAAGGAGTCCAACACGTCCTCTCCGATAGCTATAGGAACTTAGAGTCACTTTGCGGACGCCTAAAGCGAACAAGATCCAGCCTGACGCTCCACGATATGTTGCTGGGCCCGAACCGTGCCACGGTGAGACACCTTCCCTCATTTTTCTGGTCGCGCTTTCAGCTGGACAAGGTCTCACGTTGACCTCTGGCAGTATGCAGTATGCAGTATGCAGTAGAGCCAAGCAGAACAAATGGCTGTTCTTGCCACAATGTGATATGCGCTGATCCAGACTCCTTTCCCTGACAAAACCAGTTGGTGTTAGAGATCGACAAAAGGATGAAGTAGTGACAAGACAGCCAATTACTGTGGATAAGACTGTGTTGGTTGATTGTGATGGAGCGGTTAAAAGGTCTGATAGGTTTGTTCATGATGCTTGAAGGAAGAGTTGCATAGTTCTGCATCTAAGATGATCATGTAAACGGTCATGCAACAAAGTCAGCGACGACCTGGCCAGGCACCTCGTCAGCATCACTTCCAAGGTAGACCCTCAGACCACCTGTCGCATGGTTGACGAGAGAGTGCAGCCCAAGGGTCAAGCGAATCAGGACTGGGGTTCATGATGAGGCATTTTTCTCACTGACTGTGACGCATCTCTCTGTTGGCACTAGAGTCAGCAGGTGGCAGGCAACTTTCGTTGAGGCCTTGGGACCATGCAGGAGAGTGGAGAAGAGAAAGAAATGCAGTGGATAAAGCGACAGGAGTCGCAGGCGGCTTTATACTCGGCCGAGGGGACGGATGATAGATAATGCAAAGGTGGTCAGCGGGGTCACAGGACCAGCTACCGACGGGGTAATTCGCAGGTACCAATTTAACCTACTTCATCTCATGAAGAGCAGGGCAACCGGCAAAATTCGGTCAGATTGTTGGATGGCGTACCATCTGGAAGCTAGGTAAAGCTGAGACTGGATGTGTCTTGAATCATGTGACCTGATGTATTCCCTGCTTCAAAGTGGTGTGGAGGAACACTTGTGTTGATGTGAAACTCCAAATTCCATGTATCCTTCTGTCCCACTGCTGTATGCTTGTCTCCTTATTTGTCATTGACTCAAAGTCATTTGAATTGGCCAATGAGACCAGAATGTCTATGACTTTTCTGATAAGTACAAGATTCAATGACAGCAGCTTAGCCTTGTCAGACTAACATAATTTGACACTTGAGCAAAGCATGAGTTAAGCTCAGCACTAGTCAAGCTATATAAAATATTAAATAGACACTAACTTCACAAGCATCACATTACAACTTCCATCTATAAATATCTAGCTACAAAATTAATACTTTAACTTTTTTTTAAAAAAAAATAAGTGCAAATTTATCAGAAATATATCTTTAATTACATCTCTATATCTTAAAATCACACATTCTTATTAGCTGTTGTCAATACTAGCTGTTGATCATCATGTGAGAAGATACTAAGTTTTGTCTAATTCAATAGTGTCATCACATTGAGATGTCTTTGCTAGATGAGAAGACTAGTGAAAAAGAAGGTGATGAGTGTATTATGTAACCTTGGAGCGTACAGATTTGTTTAGTCCATGACAGGACACTTTGCCTGGTCCTCCTCAGTCACTACAAAACGCCAATTGAACTCATCCTTAGTCTGGCCCCGCTGTATCGCCCTGAGCTGCGTCAACAGCTTCTGAAATATTGGGCCTCCGTCCTCTTGAGACTCAACGACATATGTGACTGTCTCAGACACAGAATCCCTGCTTATGCGTGGGCCTTTTGGCAGCTTCTCGGAGGTTGTGCGGCGGGTGAGGGAGCGTATTGGTACGAGGTTGAGGAAGGTGCCCGCAGCCATCACTTCGTCGAAATCTCCAAGTTCTGTATACTTGATAACACGCTTCTCTGTCCGCCAATCAAAACTCTGTGCAATGCTCAATATGCTATTGCTCGTCACGCTTTCGAGAATGCACTTCGAGTCTGGTACAACAAGTTTCACGTCATCCAGTCCATTGGCTTTGACGCCGATGAAGCCACAGGTGCTAAACTCATCAATCTCCTCGTGTTTAGCACTGTCGAGATGGAGCATCATGCCATAGCCATCTTTCTTTGCTCTTTCATTCCATCGCAAGACTGGCGCGTAGTTCCCACCAACCTTGGCATTGCCGGTGCCGTTGGGTGCCGAGCGGTCGTAATCGGTAAGGACCAATGCCTTCACCGGCTTTGAGTTGGGGGCCCCGCCTACCGGGACTACAAAGACACAGAATGTGTAGCTGTCGGGTGGCGTCATCATTAGATGACCGCTTGACCCGTAGAGCAGTGGGCGCACATACGCGGCGCCACCGGTTTCATGTGGCGGAACGAAGGCGGCATTGTGGGCAACGGCGGAGCGGCAAGCCTGAACGAACATGTCCACGGGCACGTGAGGCATCGAAACTACATCAGCCGAATGTTGCATGCGTAAAGCGTTGGTATGCGGTCGGAAGACTGTCACCTCGCGGTCCCCAGGCCCTCGGAAAGCTTTGAGCCCCTCAAGTGCCTGTTGACCGTAGTTCAACGCCGGCGAGGTACCATGGACCCGCATAAAAGGATCAGCGACGAAGCGGATGGGCGTCCAGCACCCCGTAGCGTTTGAGTAAGTCGACTCGACATGACCGTTCACTGAGATTAGGAAGTCAGGTTGAGCCATGAATATCCAAGATGATCAAGGACACAAAACACCTACCTTCCATGAACTTGAAGCCAAGATTCAGCCAGTCAACCGTGTTAGCGGGAGGCGGTGGAAAGCTGGTCATTGTGATTAGTGCTGATACTGGTTCTCAACCTACAGATGGATCACTCAAGCTCTGTATTAGATTGCTCATGATTGGGGAACGAGTGCTCTTATATGGAGTACTGCAGTCAGCATCTCTGAGGTGTCATGACCACATATACCGCAAGCCAAACTCAAAAGGGAAATTCTGGGCATTTCCGGCTCAGAGTTTTAATTGTGACATCAACTTAGCGAATCAATCTCACTTAGTTGACCCTTTCCGATGGCACTGGACGACAAAGCCCCAACTGAGGCCAACAGCAATATCAAGAAATCTTGGCCATGATCTGTGACACTCTTCAGTGAGCAAATTGAGCCAAAATTTCCGTCAAAAGAGAAACTGTGATATTGACGATCTCCTTGGCCCTTAATGAACACAGAATGCTTGAAGCTCTGTTTGTTGATTGAGGTACTACTGTACACCAGGTCACAATCTAAAGTGATAGTACACACCAAGATCAGCTTTTGCTCTGTTCAGAAGTTTGTTCATGACTTCTTGACACTGCCCATGAGCCTTCACAGAGTTAAGCATTATCAATTGTGACAGAAAGAAAGGAGTGCAAAGGGGTTAGCCATAAAACTTTGCATGATATGCAGAATTCATCTCAGTGTCAACAGCATACTCTGAGGAACACAATGTATGCAGACTGCAGTAAAAGCAAATTTAGTCATTTGGTTCTGATCTTTGATTAGATATCAAGAAGAGTGAATCTTTTAATGGTGAAGTAAATACATGTGAAAAGATTATAATATGTAGTACATGGTACCTGTAAGTCCCAATACCTATCACCAAAGATAGATTACTAGAATAAATTTATGACAGTATAAGATATGACAGTGCACAGACTATTTGATAATAGAACAACACAATATATATCTATTGATGTTAAAACTAATCTCTGAAGAGTCTTTTGTGTGAAGAAGTCTCATACTTATAGACTCTTACTTAGCTATGCTTACTAAAAGTCAGTGCTATGACTATGCTAGATGTATTGTTTATAATGTTTTAACAGTATTGTTACATTCTAGTACTAAGCTTTCTTGATAAAGTAAAACTAAAAGTTTTGACTTATTGATATAAAGATTTCACTGCACAGTTGTCTGATATAACTCTTAAATGATAATTTGAAGTTGAACACAATTATTTTCATAAGAAAAACAATTCTGTTATATAAAAAGAACTTATTGAACTCATCAGACTTATTTTGTTAAGCTTTTTAAGTTTATTAAATTGCTGAACTCAACAATCTTAACATTTCAACTCTGTTGAGCATCATATTTTGATGTATGCTTTTTAAGTATACACTCTGTTTTATAATTAAATAATTAAACTGTTAAATCTACAGATGTTCTGTCTGAATTATGATCATAATATTATTATTTTTTTTCTCAGAAATTAATTCTCTAAGTTATATATAAGTGAGAGTGTAAATGAAACTTGCTTTTCATCTTTATTATATTTCAAAAATCATCAATTATTAAAGAGTTTGACAATCATCTTTGTGCTGTAAAGAAAATTAACTTATTAAATTATCTTTTAATAATATTTTATCATTACTGCTTTTCATATTAACAGTTCTGTATAATAATGAAAAATTATAAGAAATATGCAGAATACATTCATCATGAACATCTCTGTATCAATGTTTTTTAAGAAAGTTTTAATGAAATTCATAATAAACTTAAATTTAACATTCAGAAAATTGAATTTAAACAGTTTCAGCTGTTCATTGAACAATTTTAAACTGCTGTTCATATCATTGTTGAATGATTTTGTATTTTTGTTGAGTAGATTTATGTTGTTGTTAAATTCAAATTGTTTTTGCAAATTATTGTGTTAAATTTATAATTATATAAAAATTAAAACTCTTTATCTTCTGCAAAAGTTATCAGACAATAAGAAAATTGTTGAAAATATTTTAATTGAAACTTTATCTCAATTATTTAACATTATGTCTTCTGATTTCTGACAATTTATTTTTTTATTTTTTTCTTAAGATATTAAAATATTCTTGCATAGTTCTTAAGATTTTTTCTGAGTTCTCAGATATTCTTTAAAGTATGATATTTTTTTTTTATAAAATAATGAACTTTCTCATTAATCATTCTCTTTTTTAAAATATTCTCAATTTTATATTCTTTATTAAGTTCAACAAATATTTCAATATTTTGAAGTGATATGAACTGATTGCAACACTGTAATATGAAAATATAAAATACTAAGTGTATTTTCATTTCTTTAAGTAAATTTAACTCATAACTTAACTTCTTAATGTCTCTGATAATTTTAAATGATTTTATACTTTTGCTATTTAATTTCTTGTCTTTCTGTCTTGTATGAATGTTGTTTGTTTAAAGATAAATTTTATTTTCAATCTTAAATGATTTTATATTTATTGCTTATTTTATCTGCTACTAAATTCTGCTTATTAGATCTTAATGTAGTTTTTTTATTTCAGTAATATTCAGTATGTTATGTTCTGATCTGAGATTTCTTAAGTATGTAAAGTTAAAGATTTGTATGATACAATAGACTCTGAATTTAACTCTTAAATGATAACTGAAGTTAACTATGACTGATTTCATAAAAGAATTAATTTTACTATATAATGAGTCTACTTGTCAGTTTCATCATTAAGTTTGTCAAAAGAACTTACTTATGCAATCTGTTAAGTCTGCTTATCATGCTCAACATTGAGTGTGTTGAATGTTATATAACTACTATTTAACTCTTAATTTCTGTATGTCTCACAGATGTACTTGTCGGTCTATTTTAAGTCTCTTTGAACTTAACTGTAATACAGTATTGCTTTTTGACTCTGTAATTTATGTTGTAATGAATCTTGTTATATCTTTGAATTGTAATTATAGTTTATATAAAATAGTGTTTTTTTCATGATCTTATTTCTTGTATTATTGTACACAAACTGTGTCATTAACAGTAGTTGTATTCAGTCATTCTGATTTTTATTAATATAATGATGTAAATATATCTTTACTGTCTGATTTATTTGTTTGTTCTGTTTTTTATTTATAAATAATATGCTGTTAACATCTTATATTTTATTCTGAATTCTGCTGTAAGTATTTTTTAATATTTACTTGTAAATAGTTTATCTCTGTTGATGATAAACTTCTTTGATAGTCTGTAATTGTTAATTAATTTTTGCAGTATAATGTATATCAATATTGATGCTGTTACAGTCTCTTTGAATAAAATAAACATTGTGTACTTCATCAATTTATTTATTATAGTTAATATACTGTCAAATCTTATTTCTCATGCTGAATTCTTTGATGATAATAACTTCATTATAAAGTTCATAGTAATTGACTTTTATAATTTACTCAGCACATCAATTCATATTACTTTATTATATTGTTTATTTCAACTGATCTTGTTTTTTCAGCATGAATTGCATTTAATGATTATTCTAATGATTTAATTTTTAAAATTGTTAATATTACATTATCTTTACACTAAATTCTTAATACATTTAACTTTTAAATATTCATGAACTCTGTTTGCATAACATTTTTGTATAAGTTTTTTGTCTGTTAAAAAAGTATTTTCTATCTTGTATGTTGCTGTTAAATTTTTGATGAGAATTTCATTATTATTTTTGCTCAGAATTTCAGCATAAACTCATTTTACTTCTTCATAATTAAATTATCTGTTTAAAATGTCTGCTTTGTTATTTTTATTATTTTTTTTGTAATGAATTTAAAATTCAAAATTAATTATTAGCTCAGTTCAGTGAATCTGTCATTGATTCAATTGTTTTATTGTTGTGAAGTTTCTCAGATTTTTATGATTTGTGTAGATCTAAATTAATTTATTGATTTTTATGAAATAAGATCTTCAATCTTGCAATACTTTCACTATTGTAAATAGTTCTTTGTCATGAATCTTATATTTTTTCTTAAGTTCTAATAATTTTCTAAATTGATAAACTACAGATTTTTTTTGTCTGTTTCTAATCTGATATAAGCATGCTTTAATTACAAAATCTGAAGTGTCAATTTTTAATATTTTCTTGTATACTGTTTGAGACATTATCAGATGAACTGTTTCACTGAGACTTTTCTTTAATATATTAAACATTTTCTGCTGTTTCTTATCTCATATTATTTTTTATTTTTATATATCAGTTATATGAGAAACTCAGTCATTCTTGAATAGCTGAGTACAAACTTTCAATAGTAGCTTGCTAATTTTAGAAAGACTTACACTTTTTTAACTCATATTAATATTGATCAGTCTCTGACTATTGCAGTCTTTTCTGAATTTTTCTCAATGTAGTTAAATTGAATAATGTATTTTAAAAATTATATTTTCTAAATTTTGAATCTGCTCTTAAACTTTTTTATATATAAAACTTTCTTTTTCAGCTTTTTCAGTATCTTATACATATGTCTATAATACATCTCAAGATCTTCTGAATATATCAGAATATTATTAAAATATGTGACAACAAAGTCATTAAGATATTCTTTAATCATATTGTTGATCAGTTTTTAAAAGATGATTGAAGCATTCTTAAGTTTAAATAACATAATATTATATTTATAGTGTTTGTATCTTGTTCAGAATGCTGTTTTTTATTTTTCTTTAGCTTGTTAAATTTATTGAAAGATATAAAGAATACTTGTGCTATACTGTTGATTAATTGTCTATTTAGTAAAACATACACTATTAACTTAATTATGATCAACATAAGTTGTAAAGATTATCTATTCACATACTCTGTCATGCAGACTATATGAGTAATAAGTAATCTCTGATGCTAGTTTCAACTAAGACTATAAAAGCAGCTAGAACACTGCACTTTTTAACATAGCTTTCATTTTTATTTAATAATAAACATCTCTAAGATCTAAGTTCATAAATCATTTAATTTTGTCTAATCAGTTTTGCAACTCTTTTATCAGCAGTAGAAAATAATTATCTTAATGAGTTATCTCATTGAGTTGTCTATAGTCAATACATAATTATTTTTTGTCATTTTTCTTTGACATAAATAAAATTAAATAATCAGTCAACAATTTTAATAATCTGATGAATTTGTTGAGAAGTGTAGTGTTCTAGCTGCTTTCATAGTCTTAGTTGAAACTAATGTTAAAAGTTACTCATTATTCATATAGTTTGCATGACAGAGTATGTGAACAGATAATCTTTACAACTCACATCAATTATAGTTAAGTTAACAATGTACATTTCACTAGATAGACAGTTAGTCAGCAGTATAGTATGAGTATTTTTTATATCTTTCAATAAATTCAACAGATTATGAGCTCAGATTAGCAAGAAGCTTTTTAGAGAAAGTACATACTGTTCTAGTATCTTGACAGCTTGATATGAGATTAAAACAAGCACACTATGATTCTTGATATGATGCTCAAAAGTTAATGAAATGAGATCTATTGATAACTTAATACAGTACTTAATGACTGAGCAAAACAAGCACACACACTTCTTCTTTCTTTTATTTACATTATTTTCTTCTGTACATCTTATTACTTCATTTTATTTATTTTTAATACTATGTGCTGACTGTCATTAAAAGTTATATCATGAATTTTAACAACTCTTTCATAAAGCAACAACTCATCTCAATGCTCAGTTACAAGAATTGCAATCAATAATTCACTCTCATAAGAAAATAACTGATAAGTGAAGATCTATAATATGCTGTTGAGATCTTAGTAATTTATACTTCAGTTAATGATTTCTTCTTTTTTCTCAACAATCTTGATTTTGAAAGTCAAAAGTTTGACACAAAAATTCTGTACTAACTCATCATTTATATCAGTGCAAATGATCAAAAGTACATTGTAAACAAGATTAATGCAAAAAATATTTAAAATATCTTGAAATTCAAATACAGAGAGAAGCTGCAGATCATTGAAAGACAATATTTAATGAAGTTTATTGAATATAAAATGTCAACAAATGTATTCATTGATAAAACATAAGTACATCTCAGCAAACTTGACAGAAAGATTGTGATTACTCAGTCTGATATGATTAATCTATTTAAGTTTAAGCAATAATTTCAGACATTTCTTTAAGCATTATTTAAGAATTACACAGTGATTTACAATACAATTAATACTTAAGACATCTCAAACATCAAGAAAGATCTGCAGAAGCTTTAAGAGAAAAAGATACAATTAAAGACTGTTGAGACTGTCTTATAAACAGATTGATGTAAAGAGAAAAACTTAATATATTTATATCAGCATGATATGAAATATCATTATTGAAGATCATTAAGTTCTGACAATGATTATTTTTCTCAGTATAAATCAGTTAAATGTTTTCTTTGTTGCAGTTCTCATTACATTTAAAACTGAGAATATCTTTCTGCTGCTTACAAGAATGTTAAGTTAAGAAAGTTATCTTGTTAAAGTGTAAATCTAAGCTATGTGATTCAAGATATAATATATAAGTAATGATTAAGAATCTAAGTGAGTAAAGAGCTGTGATCACTATATATGTGATGAGAATACTTAATAAGTATACTTAGTCAGCATGATCTCATGTGAAGTGATCATGTCTGTAACAAGTTTTTTCATTTAAAAATGAAAGACAGTGCTCTCACTGTGACATCTAATCTCTATAACTATGCTTTACATTTATTTGATGTTTTGTCTGCTTTATAACTCATTATAATTCACTTTTATGATCTCATCATCACAGTGATAACATGATGTGTGTGAAAAGACTGTTTTTGAGTGTGAATTTGATGTAAATGAAAACATGTTGTAGCTGTAAATGAGTGTAAAAATGAGTGAAATTGAGTGCAAAATTGAGTGTGAAATTAATGAAACAAAAGAATAAAGACTGATAACAAGTCATGTCAAAAAGACATTGATTTGTATGCATTTTTGATGTAAATTGAAATGTGTTGTAGCTGTAGAAATGAGTGTGAAATTGAGTTTGAAATTGATGAAATGAATGAATAAAGACTAGTAATTAGTCATGTCAAAAAGACATTGTTTTGTATGCATTTTTGACATTAAAAGAAATGAGAAATCATCATCAAAGAATTTGAAATGTTTGTGCCACCTAAATTAAAGACAAAAACAGTTACATAAGTGTGTAATCTCAAACAGAGAAAAGAAGCTGTTTTCATTAAATGTTTAGTCTGTAACAGACTCTTTATAGCTATATTTGAGCATGATATTGTTGCTAGATTTTGAACAACAAGTTTGATAAAGATCTTAACAGAAATCTTGACAGAGATCTTAGCAAAGAACTTGATAAAAGTCTTAATAGAAATCTCAATAGTGATCTTATTGAAGAATTCAACAATGAGAATCTCAGCAACAAACTCAATGAAAGTCTCAATAGAAATCTCAGCAAAGAACTCAATAGAGATCTCAGCAAGAAACTCAATAAAAATTCTGATAAAGATCTTAACAGAGGTCTCAGGTGAAAGAAGACTGTATTGATGAAAAATTTGTGTGATTATTCTTTTGATAACTTCAATAATAGTCTCAATTTTTTTTGCATGTGAGTGAGTTCATTGCTTGAGTAATTTGATGAACACAAGATGTTGTCTTTTGTATGAGAAATTATTAGTAAATGAAAACTAGATGTAAAAATCTAATTAGTTTAATAAAAGAATCAAGCATTAAGAATTTGTGCAGTTAATGCTATCAATTGTTAAAGTGTAAATCTAAACTATGTGATCAAGATATAATATATAAGTAATGATTAAGAATCTAAGTGAATAAAGAGCTGTGATCATTATATATATGATGAGAATGCTTAATAAGCATACTTAGTCAGCATGATCTCATGTGAAGTAATCATGTTCATAACATATCTGTTTCAATTATAGTTAAATTAGTCAGAAAATCAGATAAGTTATTTGCAGATAACTTATATCATAAAGACAAAATAAGATTTAAGTACAAGAACAGAAAGCATAAAATTTTCAATGTTAAAACTAAAAAAAACAGTAACTCATTCTTATCTGAGTCTGATGCAGAGAAAGACAATAAGATTGTTATTTTGTTTAAGAAAGTTGTTAGTAAGATACTTAGTTTTGAATAAATTGTAAACTTTAAATGCTTTACACACATAACTAATCAATATTAACTCTTCAGTGATCTTTTAATATGCATATGATGTTAATAAATTAAAGTTGAGAGAGAACACTTATACTCACACTACTATGAAGTTGCAGTCATGCAAAATGAATTCAGAAATTTTATGAATTTAAATTCAACATTTTATGTATTTGAACTAGAAATCAATCTTTTATTAAAAAAGTGAATGTATAAAATGAAATTGCAGAAAAACTTTAATCAACATAATCTTTATATGCAGAATAAACATAACAATGTTATGATAGAAGTGTCTGAGTGAGATAATATCTATATAGTTAAACACATTGCAAAAAAACTGAATGAATTTGTTCTGTTATTTATTATGCACATAATACTCAATTTAAAGATAACTCTTTCAGTCACAGTATTAAATGTGAACTTTCAGATACAAACTGACTTGTTAAGTTCTGTTAATACTTCATCTTTTATTGATACTTCATTTTTAAGTGAAAAGATTAAGATCTACAAGCTGTAACATTAATAATTTGTTCATCTTGATTCTGCAAAGCTCTGTGATCTTTATAAAGTTATAATTTTTAAAAAGTCAATTTTCATTGCTGAAGACAAAAAGAACATGTGTGAAGTTTATGTCATCATCAAGTTTATCAATTAGCAAAAACACACTGTAAGTGAGCAGAAGATCAATATTCTTGTTTTGATTTTCATTAATATATGTGATTTCTTATTTTTATCATTTATCAAACATCAGTACTTTCTGAAGATTGTGAACAACTATTTTTGAAAGATATAAATAATATTGCTGAAGTAATACAATAATAATTCACAAAAACTGCAAAAATAACAATTAAAAATTGAGCTTCAGACTAATGTAAAAATGCTTACTGTACAGAGTGACAATGTCACAGAGTTAAGATCAATTCTGAATGACTGATGCAAATTCTTTGACATTACACTGTAGTATACTGTGTTTTACATGTTTATTCAGAATAATGTTGCTGAAAAAATCATTTATATCACTGAGAATTCAGTGCACATCATAATTAAAAAGACAGAACTTTCAATAAAGTTTTGAGTGAAGACAGTATAAATAGATGTTTATCTTTACAACTGAACAGTAACTGATTTCTTGATCAACAATAGACAAATAACTTTGAAAAAGATCTTCATTGATGTACAGCTGTTCATTGATTACATTTGTGTTTGAAGTTGCAAATGTTACTTTTATATTGATCTCAAATTGTTATTAAAGAACAGACAGAACAAGTTTATGAATTAAGAATAAGTGAAAATTTTCATAAATTATATGAATAAAATCACAAAGCAGTATCTGCTTTGAATCTCAGATCTTAAGTGAATCATCAAGAATTATGCTGTAAA
This sequence comes from Acarospora socialis, assembly GCA_025617375.2. NCBI lineage: Eukaryota > Fungi > Ascomycota > Lecanoromycetes > Acarosporales > Acarosporaceae > Acarospora > Acarospora socialis. Next base: position 1,940,462 of record JAMYGW020000002.1, on the reverse strand, counting down.
GTTTGCTGAGAATGAAAAGAAAGATAGTGTTGATTTTAAACTGCAAAGATAAATACTGAACATTTTGTCTGAACAAAAGTTAATAAAATAATTATGAAAAAATGCAGTCATCACAGATTCTGCAACATTTACAACTCTGTTTATTGTTTTTAAGTAGATTTATAGATTCAGATTCATGAGTTTAAACAATAAAAAAGAATTTAAGTTAACTGCAGACAATTTTGACACATTCTCATCAGACATTTATATGATGAATAAATTAATTGTAATCAATTCAAACAGATTACAGACAAATGAACAGAGTGAGATCAAGTAATTTTTACATATTGAAGTTTCTGTCAGCAAAGCACTGAATATTTTAACTGAGAAAGTTAAAACATTCTTGTACATTAAGATTTCAAAGAGAAAACAGAACAGTAATGATGAAGACTTTAATGAACTTATGATTAAGATATCACAGATTATACTGATATTCATAATATTCATTACAAATAATAAAAAAAACACTGAAAACATCAGATCTAATATTTTCACATTTGTTATTTATATCAAAGCAGTGAAAGACTCAGTCTGAAAAAAGATGTAAAAAAATGCTATTTATGCAAAATTAATAACTCTGACAGTCAATAGAACATGAAAAGAGATTGTGTCATCAAAAAATGCAAATATAGTGATCAGTAAATAAGTATTTAAATTTAAACTGAACACTAATGAATTTCTGAACAAGTTTAAGACAAGAGTTATAATGAGAGATTTTTCATAAATATATAACATTGATTATAAAAACATCTTTATATTTACAGTTAAGTTCAATACTCTTTGAGTCTTTTTTGTCATTGTTGTTCTTGAAAATCTTGAATATCATTAAGTAGATGTCAACAATGTTTTCATAACATTCTTTCTTAAAAAAATCATCTACATAATAGTTTTTTCTGAAGTTCAAATTGCATCTGACTGTACACTGTGTATACTGCATAATTTTTATGATTTGAAGTAAACTGCACAAAATTAACATAAATGATGCATCACTGATCTGCACAAACTAAATTTTCATTAAAACAATATTAATTTATGTCTTCTCATCAACAGTGTGAAAAGAATCATGCTACTTCTCTATGTAAACAACATGATTGTGATCTCAGCAAGTTTGATATACATTTTCTGATTTAAGAAAACTCTTATGAAGATATTCAAAGTTAAGAACTTAAAGAAAACACAGAAAATTCTTGACATATAAGTCACATACAATTACAAGAAAAGAGTTCTACATCTAAATCAGACTTATTATGTGAATAAGATGTTGAGAAATCTTCATATATAATTTGATAAACACAAGATTACAACAATTTCACTCAATAAATATAATGCTCTTCATCTCATTAACTCAGCTGATCAAAGAATATATTAAAAACAATATTAACATACAATTGAAAGTCTGATATACACAGCAATTCATACTTAACTGAACATTGTCTTTATTTTAAATCAATTAAATCAATATTTTAGTGATCTTGCAGAACATCATGCACATGTGCTTAAGAAACTATTGCAATATGTAAAATTAATCATTAATTTTAACATTGTGTACAGATTCAGTAAGAGTCAAATTATACTTAAATATTCTGATTTTAACTATACATTAAACAAAAAAGATTGAAAGTTAATTCTGAGACATGTATACATGTTTAAAGATAAATCAGTGTTATAAATAAATTAAAAGCAAAAGTCTGTTGTCATCTCAATCACAGAGATTAAATACATAATTATATCAATATGTGCAAAGACTGAGATCTGACTTACACAGATGCTGTAAGACATGAATATGAATAAATATTTTGAAGACAATTCATATTATGTAAACATTAAGAAAAATGAAGCTCATTAAGCAGTCTTATCTCTTCAGCTCAAGAAAGACAATCAGATTGTTTTGATTTTAATTAAAAATGCACATGTGCATGAGCAATTAAAACACATTAATATTATTTATCATCATATCTGTAATCTGCACAAGCAAAATCAGATTGATGTGAGCTTTGTACTCAGTTAAGACATGATGACTGATGAACTAATTAAGTTTTTATTTAAATGAATCTTTAAGTGCTTTGTTGAACAACTGAAACTTACTGTTAGTAAAAGTCAATAGATGCAGCATTATCAAGTGAAAGTATTGAGAAGTGCAGTGTTCTAGCTGTTTTCATAGTCTTAATTGAGATTAATGTCAAAAATTATTCATTATTCATATAGTCTATGTGACAGAGTATGTGAATAAACAATCTTTACAACTTACATTGATCACAGTCAAGTCAATAGTGTATGTTTCACTAGATAGACAGTTAGTCAGCAGTATAGCATGAGTATTTTTTTTATCTTTCAATAGATTCAATAATAGACAATATTAATGTATTTTAATTACTTATACACATATATATTCTTAATCAGAATTAAAGCAGTCTGATTATCTCTTTTGAGCTGAAGAAATAAGACTGCTTGATGAACTTCATTTTTTTTAATATTTATATAATATGAATTATCTTCAAGATACTTATTCATATTCATGTCTTACAGCATCTGTGTAAGTCAGACTTCAGTCTTTATATATATTGATATAATTATGTATTCAATCTTTATAATTGAGATAACAACAAACTTTTATTTTTAACTTATTCATAACACTAATCTGTCTTCAAGCATGTATATATGTTTCAGAATTAACTTTTGAGCTTGTTTATCTGATATATAATTGAAGTTGAAGTATTTAAGCATAATTTAACTTTCATTTAGTTTGTACACAATGTCAAAATTGATAATTAATTTCACATATTGTAGCAATTTCTTAAATATATATTCATGATGTTCTGCAAAATCACTAAAGTATTGACTTAATTGATTTAGAATAAAGATGATGTTTAATTGAGTATGAATTACTGCATACATCAGACTTTCAATTACATATTGATACTGTTTTTAATTTATTCTTTGATTAACTGAACTGATGAAGCAAAAAACATTATATTTATTGAGTAAAATTGTTGTGATCTTGTGCTTATCAAATTATATGTGAAGATTTTTCAACATTTTATTTATATAATGAGTTTAATTTAGATGTAGAATTCTTCTCTTATAATTATATATAACTTATATATTAAGAATTTTCTGTGTCTTTCTTAAGTTCTTAACTTTGAATATTTTCATAAAAGTTTTCTTGAATCAGAGAACATATATTAAATTTACTGAGATTACAATTATATTATTCATATAAAAAAGCAGCATGATTTTTTTGACACTGTGAATAAAAAGACTTAAATTAATATTGCTTTAATGAAAATTTAATTTATGCAGATCAGTGATACATTACTTATATCAGTTTTATATGATTTATTTCAGATCATAAAAACTACACAATATACACAATATACAGTTAAATGCAATTTGAACTTCAGAAGAAACTATTATGTAGATGATTTTTTTAAAAAAGAATTTTGTGAAAATGTTGTTAATATTTATTTAATAATATTTAAGATTCTCAAGAACAACAATGACAAAAAAGATTCAAAAAATATTGAACTTAACTGTAGATATAAAAATGTTCTTATAATTAATGTTGTACATCTGTGAAAAATCTCTTATTATAACTTTTATTTTAAACTTATTCAGAAATTCATCAGTATTCAGTTTAAGTTTGAACATTTATTTATTGATTATTATGTTTGTATTCTTTAATGATACAATCTTTTTTTATATTTTATTAACTGTCAAAATCATCAACTTTGCATAAATAGCATTTTTTTATATCTTTTTTCAAACTGAGTCTTTCACTACTTTAACATAGATAACAAATGTGAAAATATTAAATCTAATGTTCTCAGTATCTCTCTCATTATTTACAATGAATGTTGTAAACATCAGTATAATTTATAATATCTTAATTATGAGTTCATTGAAGTTTTCATTATTGTTCTTTCATTTTTTCTTCAAAATTTTGATGCACAAGAATGTCTTAACTTTCTTAGTTAAAATATTTGATGCTTTACTGACAGAAACTTCAATATATAAAAACTATTTAATTTTATTCTGTTTATTTGTCTGTGATCTGTTTAAATTGATTATAATTGATTTATTTATTATATGAATATCTGATAAAAATGTGTTAAAATTGTCTGCAGTTAATTTAAATTCTTTTTTGTCATTTAAATTCATGAATTTAAATCTGTAAATTTGTTCAAAAATAGTAGACAGAGTTATAGATATTGTAAAATTCATGATAATTATATTTTTTCATAATTACTCAATTAATTTTCATTCAGACAAAATATTCAGCATTTATTTTTGCAGTTTGAGATTAACACTGTTTTTCTTCTCATTCTTGACAAACTTTACAGCATAATTCTTAATAATTCACTTAAGATCTGAAATTTAAAGCAGATACTGCTTTGTGATTTTATTTATATAGTTTATAAAGACTTTCACTTATTTTTAATTCATGAACTTATTCTGTCTATTTTTCAACAACAACTTGAAATCAACATAAAAGTAATACTTACAATTTCAGACACAAATATAATCAATAAATGACTGCACATCAGTGAAGATCTTTTCTGAAGTTGTTTGTCTGCTGTTGATTAAGAAATTGATTGCTGTTTAATTGTAAAAATAAATATTTATTTGTGCTGTTTTCACTCAGAACTTTATTGAGAGTTTTATTTTCTTAATCATGATGTATACTGAATTCTCAGTGATACAGATGACTTTTTTGACAATATTATTCTGAATAAATATGTAAAATACAATATATTACAATATGATATACAAGAATCTGCATCAATCATTCAGAATTAATTTTAATTTTATAACATTGTTACTCTGTACAGTAAGTACTTTCACATTAATTTGAAGTTTAATCTTTAATTATTATTCTTGCAGTTTCTGTAAAATGTTATTGTGTTGCTTCAACAATATTGTTTATGTCTTTCAAGAATAATTGTTTACAATTTTCAGAAAGTACTGATGTTTAGTAAATAACAAAGATAAAAGATTATATATATTAATGAAAATTAGAGCAAGATGTAACATTCTCACAAAAGATTTCTCTCATATTAGAACTAAAAGTTGTACTTGTCAATATAAAAGTTAATCTGAAATGATTCTGATCTTTATTTTTAGATTATTACTTAAGTTGAACATGATTGTTTTCATAGAGAAAACAATTCTACTATATACTATAAACTCAATGCTTTCACACATCAAGTCAATCACTTAATCAGTTGACTCATCAAGCTGACTACTCAATCTCTTGAGTCATTAAGTTATCTACTTAACTTCTTAAATCATTGAGTCATCATGTAACTTATGCTCAGCAGACAATTTGTCAATATTCTTTTTACATATAAATCAGTCTGCATCTTATCTCTTCAAATATAATCATAACATCATTTTTCTTCTTCTAGATGCTAGTTCTCTAGATTTATATAAGTAAGAGTATTTAAAAAATCTTTTATTTATAGTTATGTCTCATCATCTGTCTGATAACTGACTTCATACTATAAAGAAAATTGCTGTTCATAATCATTCTGCAGTGATATTCTGTCATTACTGCTTGCATAATTAGTGTTTGTGTATTGTGATGAATTCTTATAAGAAATATGCAAAGTACACTTATCATGATCATTTCTGTATCAATATATCATAAAAGACTCTTGATAAGATTCAGAAGAAATTGAAATCAGATATTCTTGTTGTAAAGTTTAAATAATTTTATTTTCTTACTGAGCAGATTCACATTGCTGTCAAGTTTAATCATCTTTGCAAAATGCTGCAACAAATTCAAAGTTATATTAAAAAAAAAACTCTCTATCTCTTGCAGAAATTATTTGATGATGAGACTGTAATGAAGAATTTTTTTGCTGAGATTCTGTCTCAGTACTTTAATATTATGTCAGATAAATTTTAATAGTTTAATTTTCTCATTTTTTTTTCTCAAAATATTGAAGTATTCTCACACAGTCTTTGAGATTTTTCTTTGATTCTCATGTACTTTTCAAGATATTGTAATCTTTTTATTTTACAAAATAATGAACTTTCTCTTTAATCATTTTTCTTCTCAAAATATTCTTGACTTCATATTCTTTATTGAGTTTGACAGATATTTTGATGATTTAAAGTGATATAAACTAATTGCAGTGCTGTAGCATGAATACATAAAATACTGAATGTATCTTTATTCTCTTGAATAAATCTAATTTATAATTTAATTTCTTGATATTCTGTATAATCTTGAATGATTTAATGTTTTTGTTTTTCAGCTTCTTGTTTCTTCTTTTGATTCTTATTTTGTTTGTTCTCAGATATATCTTTTTTTCTTCTTTAAATGATTTTGTCTTTATTGTTTGTCTCATTTGCTGTTCAATTTGTTTTGTAAAATCTTAATACAGTTTTTTTATTTGAGCAATGTTCAAAATCACTTTTTAACTTTATGATCTATGCATCTGTGAATCTCATCATATCTTTAAATTGTAGTTATAGTTCATATAGAAAGACATTTTTTTATGATTTCATTCTTTACATTATTGTACACAAACTGTGTCATTAACAACAGCTGTACTGAGTTATTCTGATTTCTGTTGACATAGTGTTTTAAGTATATTTTTACTGTTTGATTCATTCATTTACTTTATTTATTCATTTGTAAATAATATGTTATTAACATTTTATGTTTTATTCTGAGTTCTGCTATGAGCTTTTTTCAAAACTTGCTTGTAAACAGTTTATCTCTGTTGATGATAAATTTTTTTAATAGATTATGATTATTAATTAACTCTTGCAGTATGATGTATATCAATATTGATGTTGTTGTAATCTCTTTGAATGAAATGAACATTGTGTACTTAATTAATCTGTTCATTATCATCAATATGCTATTAAATCTCACTTTTCATGCTGAATCTTTCAATAATGATAACTTTATAATGAAATTCATAATAACTGACTTTCATGATGCATTTAGTGTGTTTAGTTGTGTTACTTTATTATATTGTTTATTTTGATTGATCTTATTTCTTTGACATAAGTTGCACATAGTGATCATCTAAATGATTCAATTTTTAAAATTGCTAATGTCATACTTTCTTCACACTAAATTCTCTGTGCATTTAACTTTCAGATGTTCATCAGTTCTGTTGTAATAACATATTTTAATGAGTTTTTTATTTATTAAAAAAGCTTACTCTATCTTATATATTGCTGCTAAGTTCTTTATGAGAATTTCTCTGCTGTTCTCACTGAGAATTCTGACATATATTATTTGTATATTTTTATGATTTGATCATGCTTAAGATGTTTGCTTTATCATTTTTATTACTCTTTTTGTAATGAATTTGAAATTCATAATCTGTCAACTATTCTGTTCAACAAATCTATTATTAATTAAGTTGTTTTGTTGTTGCAAAGTTTCTTAGATTTTTATAATTCATATAGATTTAAATTGACTTGTTTGTTTTTGCAAGATAAAATCTTCAGTTTTGTAATGTCTTCACTATTGCAAGAAGTTTCTTATTATAAACTTCATATCTTTTCTTGAATTCTGATAGTTTTTTAGATCAGTACACTATGAATTTTTGTTGTTCATTCTTAATCTGATACAGACATACTTTTACTTTAAAGTCTGAAGTGTTAATCTTCAGTGTCTTTTTACATACTGAATTGAGTATTTTCAGATGCATCATTTCATTAAAACTTTTCTTTAATACATGAAACACATTTTTCTGCTCTTGATTTCAATGTTATTTTTTTTTTATGTATTAGATACATTAGCAGTTCTGCAATCTCTGTATAGTTTGATATAAACTTTCAATAGTAGTTCATTAATTTTAGAAAGACTTGTATCTTCTTAATTCATTTTGATGTTAATCAGTTTCTGACTGTCTCTGTCTTCTTTAAATTCTTCTTGATCTGTTCAGATTGAATTACATAGTTTAAGAATTTAATTTTCTTAATTTTGAATTTGCTTTTTAACTTTTTCATATACAAGACTTTCTCATTGAGTCTTGTCAGTATCTTGTGCACATACTCTTAATGCTTTTCAAGATCTTCTGAATATATCAGAATATTATTAAGATATGTGATTACAAAATCATTGAGATATTCTCTTAACATATCATTGATTAATCTCTGAAAGATGACAAAAGTATTCTTCAGTTTAAACAGCATGACAATGTATTTATAATGTTTATATCACATTTAAAATGTTATTTTCATTTTTCATCTTTTTTCATTCTGACTCAGTAGTAGATCTCTTTAAGATCTAAACTTATAAATCACTTAACTTTGTCTAATTAATCTTGCAATTCTTCTATTAATGATAGAAAATAACTATTTTAATGAGTTATCTTGTTGAGTTGTCTATAGTTAATACATAATCATTTTGTGTCATTCTTTTTTGATATAAACAGAATTAGGTATTCTGTCAGTGATTTTAATGATTTTATGAATTTTCTCTTGAGATTCTCATCAAAATAAGTTTTAACTTTCTTGAGCTGATTCTTACTCATTGAGTATAGTGATATTCACTTAGATTATCTTTTCTGTTGAGAAGTGTGATGTTCTAGCTGCTTTCATAGTTTTAGTTAAAACTAACATCAAAAGTTACTCATTATTCATATAGTCTGTGTAACAGAGTATGTGAATAGACAATCTTTACAATTTATGTTGATTACAGTCAAATTAACAGTGTATGTTTCACTAGATAGACAGTTAGTCAATAGTATAGCATGAGTATTCTTTTTATCTTTCAATAAATTTAATAAATTATGAGTTCAAGTTAGCAAAAGACTTTTCAGAGAAAGTGCATACTGTTTTAGTATTTTGACAGCTTGATATAAGAACTCAAAAATTAAGCAAAACAAACATTATCAGTCATTGATACAGAGCTCTAAAATTAAACAAAATAATATTCTTGACAGCTTAATACAGAATCAAAATAAGTACTTTTGATCATCAATATAAAACTTAAAAATTGAGTAAAACAACATTTTTGACACTCAATACAGAGCTTTAAAATTGAGCAAAACAAGACTTATCAGCAACTTATTACAATGCTTAATGATTACATAAATAAGCACACACACTTCTTCTTTCTTTTATTTACATTATCTTCTTTTATACATCTTAATACTTCACTTTATTCATTTCTTATACTACATGTCAACTGTCATCAAAAACTACATTATGAATTTTGATGACTCTTTTATAAAGCAATGATTCATTTCAATTCTTAGTCATTAGAACTGTAATCAATGATTTATTCTTATGAGAAAATAACTGATAAATAAAGATCTATAATACATCATTGAGATTTTAATAATCAACACTTCTGTCAGTAACTTCTTCTTTTTACTCAGTAATCTTAATTTTGAAAGTTAAAAGTCTGACATAAAAATTCTGTACTAACTCATCATTTATATTAGTGCAGATGATCAGAAGTACATTACAGACAAAATTAATGTGAAGAATACTTAAAATGTCTTGAAGTTCAAATACAAGAAAAAGCTGCAGATCACTGAAAAACAATATTTAATGAAGTTTATTGAATATAGAATATCAACAAATATATTCATTAATAAAGCATAAACACATCTTAGCAAGCTGAACAGAAAGATTGCTGTAACTTAGTCTGATATGATTAATTTATTTAAGTTTGAGTAACAATTTCAAACACTTCTTTAAACATTATTTAAGAACTACACAGTGATTCATAATATAATTAACACTCAAAACATCTCAAACATCAAGAGAAATCTGCAGAAGCTTCAAGAAAAAAAAATATAATTAAAGACTGTTGAGACTGTCTTGTGAACAGATTAACACAAAAAGAAAAATTCAACACACTCATATTAATATGATGTAAAATATCATTATTAAAGATTGTTAAGTTCTGACAATGATTGTTCTTCTCAGTATAAATCAGTTAAATATCTTCTCTGTTATAATTTTCATTGCATTTAAGACTGTAAATATCTTTCTGCTGCTTGTAAGAATGTTAAATTAAAAAAGTTATTTGTTTTAACTGCAGTTAAGTCAGTCAAAAAGTCAGACAAATTATCTGCAGATAACTCACATCATAAAAACAAAATAAGATTCAAGTACAGAGACAGAAAGCATAGAACTTTTGATGTTGAGATTAAAAAAAAACAATAATTCATTTTTATCTGAGTCTGATGCAGAGAAAGACAATGAAATTGTCACTCTGTTTAAGAAAGTTATCAGTAAGATATTTAGTTTTGAATGAATTGTAAATTCTGAATATTTCACACACATAATTAATCAATGTCAACTTTTCAGTGACTTTTTGATATGCATATGATGTCAAAGAATTAAAGTTGAAGAAAATACTTATACTCTCACTACTGTGAAGTAACTATAATGCAAAATGAATTCAGAAACTTTATAAATCTGAGTTTAACACTTTATGTATCTGAACTAAAAGTTAATCTTTTATCAAAAAAATAAATATACAAAATGAAATTGCAGAGAAGCTTTGATCAGCACAGTTTTTATATGTGAAATAAATATAACAGTATTATGATAAAAGTGTCTGAATGAAACAGTGTCTATATAATTAAATATATTGTAAAAAAACTAAACAAGTTTATTCTGTTATCTGTCATACACATGTTATTTAATTCAGAGATAACTCTTTCAGTCACAATATTAAATGTGAATTCTCAGATGCAAATTAATTCATTAAGCTCTGCTGACACTTCATTCTTTATTGACACTTCATTTTTAAGTAAAAGATCAAGATTTACAAGCTGTAACATTGATAATTTGTTCATCTTAACTTTGCAAAACTTCACAATCTTTACAAAGTTACAACTTTTAAGAAGTCAATTCTTATTGCTGAAGACAAGAAGAATATATGTGAAGTTTATGTTGTTATTAAATTTATTTATCAACAAAAACACACTATAAGTGAGCAGAAGATCAACATTCTTGTTTTGATTTTTATTAATATATATAATTTCTTATCTCTGTCATTTGTTGAATATCAGTACTTTTTGAAGATTGTAAACAACTATTTTTAAAAGACATAAACAATATTGCTGAAGTGATGCAATAATGTTTTACAAAAATTATGAAAGTAATAACTAAAGATTGAGCTTCAGACTAATGTAAGAGTGTTTGTTGTATAAAATAATAATGTCACAAAGTTAAAATCAATTCTAAATGACTGATGCAGATTTTTTAACATTATATTGTAATATATTGTGTTTTATATGTTTATTCAGAATGATGTTGCTGAAAAAGTTATTCATATCACTGAAAATTTAATGTACATCATAATTAAAAAAACAGAACTTTCAATAAAGTTCTAAGTGAAAACAGTGTAAATAGATGTTTATTTTTGCAATTGAACAGTAACTGATTTTTTGATTAATGACAAATAAATAATTTTGAAGAAGATCTTCACTGATGTGCAGTTATTCATTGATTACATTTGTATTTGAGATTGCAAATACTACTTTTATATTAATCTCAAATTGTTGTTAAAGAACAGACAGAACAAGTTTATAAATTAAGAATGAATAAAAATTTTCATGAATTATGCAAATAAAATTACAAAACAGTATCTGCTTTAAATTTTAGATTTTAAGTAAATCATTAAGAGTTATGCTGTAAAGTTTGCTGAGAATGAAAAGAAAAACAGTGTTGATCTTAAACTGCAAAAACAAATGCTGAACATTTTATCTGAACAAAAATCAGTTAAATAATTACAAAAAAAATACAGTCATTATGAATTTCACAGCATCTACAACTCTGTCTACTATTTCTGAACAAACTTACAGACTCAGACTCATGAATTCAGATAATAAAAAAGAATTTAAATTAATTATAAATAATTTTAACACATTTTCATCAGATATTCATATAATAAATAAATTAATTGTAATTAACTCAAACAGATTATAGACAAATGAATAGAGTGAGATTAAGTAGTTTTTACATATTAAAGTTTTTGTCAACAAAGCATTAAATATTTTAACTAAGAAAGTTAAAACATTTTTGCATATTAAGATTTTGAAAAGAAAACAAAACAATAACAATGAAAATTTTGACAAACTTATGATCAAGATATTACAAATTATATTAATATTTACAGTATTTATTACAGATAATGAAAAAAACACTGAGAACATTAAATTTAACATTTTCACATCTGTCATCTATACTGAAGCAGTGAGAGACTCAGTTTGAGAAAAAATGTAAAAAAATACTATTTATGTAAAGTTGATGATTCTGATAGTCAATGAAATATAAAAAGAAATTATATCATTAAAGAATACAAACATAGTAATCAGTATGTGAATATTTAATCTTAAGTTGAACATTGATGAATTTCTGAACAAATTTAAAATAAAAATTATGATAAGAGATTTTTCACAGATGTATAACATTAATTATGAAAATATTTTTATATTTACAATTAAGTTCAACACTCTTTGAGTCTTTCTTGTCATCATTGTTCTTGAGAATTTTGAATGTCATTAAGTAAATATCAACACATTTTTACAAAATTCTTTCTTAAAAAAATCATCTACATAACAGTTTCTTCTGAAGTTCAAGTTGCATTTAACTGTGTACTGTATATACTTTGTAATTTCTATAATTTAAAGTAAATTATATAAAATTGACATAAATAATGTATCACTGATCTGTGCAAACTAAACTTTTATTAAAACAATGTTAATTTATATTTTCTCATTAACAACATTAAAAGAATCATGCTGCTTCTTTATGTAAACAATATGATTATAGTTTCAGTAAGTTTAATACATGTTCTTTGATTTAAAAAAGTTCTTGTAAAGATGTTTAAAGTTAAGAATATGAAAAAAACACAGAAAATTTTTGACATACAAATCACACACAATTACAAGAAAAGAATTCTACATCTAAAATTAAATTCACTATGTGAATAAGATGTTAAGAGATCTTCATATGTAATTTAATAAGCATAAAATCACAATAATTTCACTCAATAAATATAATGTTTTTTGTTTCATCAACTCAGCTGATCAAAGAAAAAATTAAAAACAATATCAACATATAATTAAAAATCTGATGTATACAGCAATTCATACTTAATCAGACATCATCTTTGCTTTAAATCAACTAAATTAGTATTTTAGTGATTTTACAGAACATTATGAACATATATTTAAGAAATTGCTGCAATATGTGAGATCAATCATCAATTTTAACATTGTATATAAGCTTAGTGAAAGTCAAGTCATACTTAAATATTCTAACTTCAATTATACATCAAATAAATAAGATTGAAAGTCAATTCTGAAATATATATATATGCTTAAAGATAGATCAGTGTTATAAACAAATTAAAAACAAAAATTTGTTATCATCTTAATCACAGAGACTGAATATATAATTATGTCAATATATATAAAGATTGAGATTTAACTTATACAGATGCTGCAAAACATGAATATGAATAAATATTTTGAAGACAATTCATATTATATAAACATTAAGAAAAATGAAGCTTATTAAGCAGTTTTATCTCTTCAGCTCAAGAAAGACAATCAGATTGTTTTGATTTTAATTAAAAATGCACATGTGTATGAGCAATTAAAACACATTAACATTATCTATCATCATATCTGTAATCTGCACAAGCAAAATCAGATTGATGTGAACTTTGTACTCAGTTAAGACATGATAACTGATGAATTAATTAAGTGCTTTATTGAATAACTGAGACTTACTGTTAGTAAAAGTCAATAGATGCAGCATCATTAAGTGAGAATGTTGAAAAATATAATGTTTTAATTGCTTTCATAGTCTTAGTTGAGACTGATATCAAAGATTGCTCATTACTCATATAGTTTGCATGACAGAGTATGTGAACAGATAATCTTTACAATTTACATCAATTATGATCAAATCAACAGTGTACATTTCACTAGATAGACAGTTAATTAGCAGTATAGCACAAGTATTCTTTATATCTTTCAATAGATTCAACAGAATTCTCTTTTAAATTTTCATTAAGATAGTTTCAAACTTTCTTGAGTTGTTTTTTACTTATTGAGTACAATGATTTTTAAACTGATTGTTTTTCATTCAATAATAATATTTCTTGATCTCATAACTTATACTCTGACAAATTCATTTCTGATTGTTCAGAAATATTATATGTATTTTTAACTGTGCATAGTTTTTTTATAACTCAGTTGATTCTAAAGTTCTGATTATGTAATCAGAATATTTTTAGTATAACTTTGAATTTCAATAAATTCATAATGTTCAACATCAGCTTCTGTGAATTTTCTTGAATCTTTGTCTTTATATAGACTTTATCTTGAATTTATATATTATGCTCATTAATTATGTGTATTTTTGATGAGTTGTGTGTTCAATATGACTTAATTTTCATTTTTTATGTAACATTGTAACATATAAAGTTGCTTGCTGCTTCAGAATAATCATTATTTGAATTGTATATTCATTAATCTTTATATCAATTTATATTTTATGATCATTGTTATTTCTTTAAGACATTAGTAGCTTTTTGCTCTTTAGTTTTGTTGAGAAAGCTTGTAGTTTTTAAAGTTAGAGTTCATTTTGACTGATGTTTAAACTCTGCTTATTTTTCATTTTTAAAAGCATAACAATATTTTTAAGCACATCAAGATTCATTGAATTATCTCTTTGATGCTGAACAAATTTCTTTTTTTATTTAAAGAATGTTGTATATCTGATATATTTTATCTGTTGTTTTTACTGATAACTGTTTATGTTGATGAATAAATTAATTATTTTTTGAAGATTGTTAAATCAGTTGTCTTTAAGTTATCTCATCTTTAATAGATTTCTTGAGATCTTAATAATACTGTAATGTTAAAACTTTATTGTCTCATTCTATTAACATTGTAATGCACTGAAATTTTGTTGAGTACTTAATTGCTAATTTGTTTTGCTGAAAAATGTAAATTCTTTGTTCTGTTATTCATTTCTCATTAATGACTTTAAAAATTTGTTGAAATGCTTGCTTGTATCATGCAAAACCCATGAAAATTATATCATTATTTTTCTTCTTTTTCTTATTAATTTGATTTATGAATTCTCTGAAATGCAAATTAACTCAGTTAAAGACTGCATTCTTTAAATAAAATATTGTGAATAATGTTTTTTTAAGTTTTTCTGAGAACTTTTTCACATTAAATTCAATGTATAGTTTAAGTTTGACTAAAAATGATCAAAACTTTTCTTTCTTTTTCATAAAATTATTTAAAACATAAACTTTCAGTATTTCATAATTTATCTACAGTGATGCAGTTAAACTTATTTAACTTATAGAGATAGAGAGTTGTTTCTATGCAGAGATGATCATCTTTATATTGTAAAAATATTTAAAATATTATACTTTAGTACTGAGCTTTCTCAGTAAAGTAGAATTAAGAATTTTGACTTATTAATATAAAGATTTCATTGCATGATTGTTTAATGTAACTTTTAAATGATAATTTGAAGTTAAATATAATTATTTTTATAAAAAAAACAATTCTGTCTATATAGAAAGAACTTACTGAACTCATTAAACTTGCTTTATTGAGTTTTTTAAGTTTATTAAGTTGCTGAACTTAACAATTTTGATGTCTTAATTTTATTAAGCATCATGCTCTGATGCATACTCTTTGAGTATATATTCTGTTTTGTGATCAAATAATTAAGTTGTTAAGTTTGTAGATGTTTTGTTTGAGCTATGATTGTAACAAGTATCTTAAGTAAAGTGAGTCATTACTCAACACTTGCTTCTACTCAACACTCAATTTTTTTATATTTTTGATTGTACTTTCAACTCTTATAACTTACTTAATTTTACAGCTATTAACTTCAAAATTGAGATAATTATAGAATATACATTTAAAAAGCTTTATATTCAAATTGAAGCTTTATAATTTGATATATTAAGACTAGAGGTGAAGTTTTTAAATTAAAAATATGAAAAGTAAAATAAATAACAGTTATATCTTTGTGATTTAAAACTTAAGAAAAACCTCTGAGATCTTTTCTTTTGTTCTTTTATATATGATAAGTTCTTTATTTGATAAAATATTTTTTATTTTATAATCTTTATTTATATCTCTCTTAATTTGAGAGTTAAAAGGCTAACTTTAATTTTTTTAAGTAACTCTTTTTCTAATCTATCTAGATTAAAGATTGTGAAGCTGACTGAATGTCTATTTCAAGTATAATGAAAATTGATTTGTCATTAATTCAAATCACAGCTAATTGAAAATCATGCTCTAGTTTGTTACAGTCATATGATCTTTAAGATTTATGATAGATCTAATTGATAGATATTGAGTGATCAATTTCAAGAGATTTTTCTACTCTGTCTTGTCACATTGTAGAAGTCAGCATTTACAGTGTTGGCTACATGTTAGGATCTTGACCACTAAGGCAAAAGGCCCGCCTGACTTTGAGGTCAGGTACTAAGTGAATGTATAAGTGAATGTGCAGGTTGCGCGGCGCGCAACCGTAACACTACAGGATGAGGGAGGATGCAAGATCTCGTTGCACCACAAACTCACGTACATACAAATTTTGCTGCGAAAAAGTTGCAGTGTTCGCTTAATACTTTAGATTTGTGGTGCGAGGCAGGGTGCAAGATTTCGTCGCACCGCAAATCTAAGCGCAGCCAAGATTGTAGTACGCGAGATTTGCGGTGCAACGAAATCTTGCACCCTGCCTCGGTGCAACAAAATCTTGCATCCTCCCTCGGGACTTGAACTCGTTACCTCGCTTAGAGGTAGTCATATGGACAAGTGATTTTTCAAACCATTGCGCCAAACAGCCGATCCCTGCAGTAACCATGCAGGTGTACAGCAAATGAAAGCTTCTCGATCCCAAATAGTAGTACTCTTGTGAGCACTTTTTGATTGATGATTACACTTCGACCCTTCTCGCAGGCAGACCTTGTAGATGGTAGGTTTGACTGACTTTTGGGCGCCTGTCGATGAGCTTGCATCAATCTCAAATATGTAGGCCACTACCTCCATGTGTGTTTTGTCCATCTGCGAGCCATCTATCCTTTCCTTCTTCCTTATCTGTCTTAGTTTTATTCCCCATTATTGTTGAATCACCATCTAGCATTATCATGATGGGTTCCTATGCCAATGATGAAAAGCGCGCTGTCGCAAACATCTTCAACTCTGTGCTTGCTGGTCCAGCCATCGGTGCCGCCTGGGAACTTGGTGTCCTTGATGAGTTGCATGACAAAAAACATCTGGATCTGAAGGAGTATGCTTTGAAGCACGACCTGCATCTCCCCTCCCTTCAAGGATTGACTAGTGCCCTGGCTACGGTTCATGTGTTGGAGCGTGATCAGCACGAGATAGTGGCCGGAAATCTGTTTGAAGAGGCCTACCGGACCAAGTCACTGTTCCACTGGATCGCTCTTGGCCAGGGCGACTTGTTCTCGCGGATGCAGTACACCCTAAGGAACCAAAATCGCAAAGGAGAGTACTACACTCGAGATCCAGCAGCTATATCATACGCGTGCCGTGACATCAATCAACAGTACCTTGATCCGACATTTTGGGCGGCTATGGACGGGCTGGATTTCACGTTCTCGAAAGTTGTCGACCTTGGATGCGGCAGTGGGGGACGTTTGATGCAGATTCTTGACCGCTATCGAGAGGTCAAGGGACTGGGCGTCGACATTGCTGTGCCTTCGACAAAGGTAGCCCAAGACGAGGCGGCGGAACACGGTCTTGCCAACCGACTTACTTTCACCATAGGCGACGTACTCAAGCTAACCTATCGCGACGAGTTTGCCGATGTCGACCTGCTAACTTGTTTCATGATGGGCCACGATTTCTGGCCACGTGAGAGCTGTATTGAAACGCTGCGGCGACTGCGCGAGTCCTTCCCCAAGGTCCGTCGTTTCCTCCTCGGAGATACAACCAGACTCCTGTTGAACGGTGGGGACCCAAAATACGGCATCACAGAGGCAGATGTGCCTGTTTTCACATTGGGATTTGAGTTTGCTCATGCGATGATGGGTGCCTACATCCCATCCATGCATGAATGGGATGATGCCTTCGCTGAGACCGGATGGCGATGCGTGAAGAGGCATCTGACTGATACTTGTGCGCCGCTGTGGGTCATATATGAGCTGGAACACGCTTGATCGTCCATTTTGATCATTCAGAGGAAGTCTATCACAGGATGCACGCTGTCTGGAGAAGAACTCGTATATCAATGCATCTCCTTTAGTAACACCATTTGAATTTATGTACCTGAAGTAGTATGATGGCAATAAACATGGCTAATCTAAGCTGGAGGGCATGCTGCTTCCTAAGTAGCCATAAGGAGAGATGATCACCGCCATTGTAAAATTTTTGTTCGAAATGGGGGAGGTCAATTTCATCCAAGGCTCTGTAATTGGGATCGAACTGGGCAAGCGTTCCGACCATTTTGTAAATCATTGGCTTGTTGAATAGATACGTCTTGCCGGTTTGAAGCCCTTTCTGCATGTTTTCCATTCGAGCTCTGACTGTAGGTACCTGATGCTGGAGGTCTTGAAGTTCGCCTGGGTCTTGAAAGCGGATGGTACAGGATGCATGCTCTGCTTTTTTCTTACCGGAAGCCTGGTCAAGTCAGCGAGATCCGGTTTGCGCGGAAGCGGATAAGAAATTGAGAAATTTACCTTAACGGTTAAGAAGTGACACTTAGCGCAGTCCTGGTTTCGATTCAGCTCTACAGTCGTTCGAAGGAGTTGCGGTCCGCGAGGTGCAGCGATAAGAGCTTTTACGATAACCATGTCAGAAATAATAACACCGCGGTTCTTCACCTGAGGCCAGTAGCGGTCTCGCAGATATTCCCCAAGAGAAAGCGCGATGTCGGCATATACGGACTGTGCATGGTACAGTTAGCGCTGATTAGCTCACTAAATGGGTAAAAAGATTGTTCACCGGAGTGCAAAGCGGAACTCCATTGACCTTGTGACCTTGCACCATCGGGTTGAGATCAGGGCGAGAGATATCCGATTCGACGATGATGCTTCCCTGATTTTCGTGTACAATCTCCTCCACAATTGTATGTATGGTTGTACTTTCAAGACGTGGTAACGTTGGCTCTGTTCGGGCCGCTTCCTGAGAGGGGACATGCTGCAGAAGGGGCGGATCCCCCTTCCGGAGAGACCAATCGTTCACGTACTGCATCCAGTATTTCTTTAGGTCCCATCTGTAGGCAGGTAATTGCAAGACCTTATGGGACGACTTGAAGTCTCGATGATATTCTCTCCATAGAATGTCAGCGCCGGTGGTGTACAGCGTGGAAATTGTTTGGGCGATAACTTCCCATGTATCCGTTTTCCATTTAAGAGATGGTAAAGCTTGTACGTGAGGCACCGTGGCTTTGATCATGGCAGCCACAACAGGTTGAGGTCCAATCTCAAGGACCATGGTCTTCTCCGTGATATCACCACTCTCTTGCGCTGCGCGGACGGCCCCTAGAATATTGACGGCCTTACGGCAATGTTGCGAGAGATAGTTCGGTCCAAAAACGCCCTTTTCACGAACGAGGCTCGCATATAGAGGGTTTAGGACAGGAATGGCTGGCGCATGGAAAGAAACACCCTGCGCGGCTTGTTCGAATTCTGAAAGTATGGGATCGACTTGCGTGGAATGGAAAGCGTAGGGTACGTTTAGCACGCTTGCCTTAACTTTTGAAGCAGCCAAAAGCTGCTGTGCATCTCGGATCCCTTCGCAACTTCCGCTGATGACGACGTCTTCCGGACTGTTGATACAGGCAATCTCATATTCCTTGCCTTTGAGCGTCCTTTCGATCTCGGCTAAAGATGCTCTTATCGCAAGCATCGAATGGGTGCCACCATGACAATGTTCTTGCAGAAGCTGCGCTCGCTTCCCAACCAAGTATATCGTGTCCGTATCTGAGATTACCCCAGCTACATTCAGAGCTGCATACTCTCCTAGACTATGGCCCACAGCCGATCGCGGAAGAATTCCCCAGGACGTCCACAACCGAGCCAACGCCATCTCTAGGCAGACAATGGCAAGCTGTGAGACAAGCGGCGTGTATTCCGAGATGTCGCCTCCAGTGGCTACGAAGAAAGATTTGAAGGAAGGAAATCCGAGATTCCTCGCTGTCAGATCGAAACGATTGATGTCACTCCGGAAGGAGCTGAATTCTTCAAATAGCTGTCTGGCCATGCCGGGATACGCGGTTCCTTGGCCCGTGAACGCGAATACTATGTGAGGTGCTGATTTCGGACGTGTTGCTCCATCCTTTGCTTCGAATGCTTGCCGTAGGTTTGCTTTGATCTTTTCTATGTCATCGCCGTACACCATAACTCGATGAGGGTGATGAATACGACGAGCAGTCGTGGTCCAAGACAGTTGAGGAAGCTCATCAGGTCGGAGGTTGTTGAGGAGGGACAAGAGTGCAGAGACATTGCCTTGGAGCGATGCAGCGCACGTCGCGGACACTGCAACAACATGATTGGAACGAGGATCACTGCTCTCGTCGAGAGTCTCGATCGGCGCGCCCTCTAGGAGTAGTGCAGTATTGCCGCCGGCGGCGCTAAAGTTGTTGAGGAATGCTCTACGAACACCATTTCGAGGTCTCTTCCAGGGGGTCGGTTTGCTCGCAATAAACACTTGACGCTCTTGAAGATCGTTGGGAAACGTGTGATTTATCTTCGTCTTGATACCACAATGGGGCGGTATCATGTTGTTTTTCAGCATCAGCAACAACTTTGTAAGGCTAACGGCGCCGGAAGCCGCCTCGCCGTGTCCTATGTTGGCCTGTTAATCATGTCAGCCGTTATCATAAACACAGTCCTGTAGCGGCCTGACTCACTTTTGCCGAGCCAACATACAGGGTCTGTTCGCTACTCCGCTTTTGACGAGCATAATCAGGGGCGAACGTCTCCAGAACAGACCGCATCTCAGCAGCATCACCTGCCTGTGTTCCAGTTCCGTGCATTTCAACATACCCAATGTCATGAGGATCTACCCCTGCGGTATTTAGGACCTTGCGAAAGATGTCCTTTTGAGCCGCAACAAGAGGGCGAGTTATTGACTCTGCCTCTGCAGAGTGATTTGTATAACCTCCCAAAACAAGTGCCTGGATTGGGTCTTTATCGGCAATAGCGTCTTCAAGTCGCTTGAGGATGACGGTGGCGACTCCCTCGCCTCGGCAATATCCATCAGCGTCATCGTCGAACGTTTTGCAGTTTCCCGTGCGAGACAGGAAATGGCCTTTATCAAGCCCAGCAGTGAAGTCAGGGTTGGTTAACACATTGGTTCCACCAGCGATAGCTGTGTCGATTTCGCCGCGCCAGAGAGCATTGCATGCGACGTGGATAGCAGCCAGGCTGGACGAACAAGCGGTGTCAACACTATAGCTGGGTCCACTGAATCTAAAGAAATAATTAATCCGCCCCGGAATAAACGCGCGGTTGCCTCCAGGAATGAAGTAAGTGTCAATATTCTGAGCACTATTGGTCTCCATCCAATCGTTGCTAGTTACGCCATAAAAGACGCCAACCCGATCTTTCTGTGTCGATGGAGTTGCCTCAGGGACGATTCCGGCCTCTTCGATTGCTTCATAGGCCGTCAAAAGGGCGAGGCGTTGGGCAGGATCTATCTGTGGCGCTTCTCGTGGAGATATGTTGAAGAACTTAGCATCAAATAACTCCGGGTGGTCAAGCCAACAACCGAATGGTGTAGCACTTGTGTTCTTGCCCTTGCCTGTGGGGTCCACATGTGTCTTGGCATCCCAATGCTGTGGTGGCACCACCTTGTGAACATCACGGCCCTGATAGAGCAGATCCCAAAATGATTTCATATCTTCAGCGTCCGGAAACCTGCCAGATGCACCAATAACCGCGATTTTGGATTTGTCAGGCCTCCCGCTTGAGCTACCGTGGGATACAGTCTTCGCCATAGGCTGGAGCTTCGATGCAGAAAAGTTGAAGGAGTCGGATTGAGGCGAGGAGTGACTTTGATCCAGTAGGATTGGTGCATCACAGCCCTGTTGTTTTACTGCAGCGCGGACTGTCGCGTCAGCAGATACGGCGAATCGATGCATCATGACAGGTACTCCTCGCGCCGCACCGGCAATGGAACTCAGACGCTGACTGAGCTTGTCCCAGCGCAACGCCTTTATCAAGATATCATGGACAGCAGCAAGAAGCAGAGACCTAAAATTGCCGGCCCAGATAAACTCTCCGGTTGCGCTAGAGATTGTTGGGATAGCTGCAATGTGACCTGCCCAACGGTCGGGTGATGTTGTTGATAAAATTGATGCGATGTCATCTTTGCAGAACAGGTGCGGCGCGTGATATGGAACCTTGATGGGAAGTGGGATAGTATTGAATTTGGCCAGAAACGAACCCTTGCGCAAGTCGAGGAGAGCAGATGGTGGCCCACTGATGGTTACTCCGTTGTCCGAAGAGGCGCTAACAAAGGGCTGGGAGGTGACTGGAAGATGCTGTTCAAAGTGAGTAACTGCTTTTACAGTTGTAGTTGAGGGATCTTATTGTGGCCTTTGAAAAGACCTTGATCGCTTCATGGGCTTCCTCGAGTGTCAACCCAGGACACAGGACCGACCAATCGTCCATGAGGTCGCTGGAAGGAGACCATATCGTGCGGCCAACTTCTACAGCACACAGTCCTGTTCTAAATGCAACAACTACACTATGCACAGCGGCAGGGAGTAGATTGGAGAACGTGGTGGAGGAGCAAACAGCGGCAGCTGCCAGAGCGCCAGTGCACACTCCGATGACATAAGAACTGGTAGCTTTTGGATAGGATCGATCTTGACTGTGTTCACTAAGCGTTGTGAGCAATATCTTCAAAGGCAAGAGTCGTGTTCAAAGTGACTATCTGAAGCATACCTGATAAAGGAGGCCAGCTGATACGCGCAGCTCAGGGCTTGGTCAAGCGACGGATGTAAAGACCCAGCAAGATTTAGCGCTACTAATTCGGAGAAATTCGAAAATCGTTCAAACTCTTGCCGTTGACGCTGAGGGAGGTTCCCAATTTCTGTGCGTAGTGCATAGTAGGTCTGCTCGAAGAAGGAGATCACTAAAGGGTCGTTGTTCAAGTGCACGAGATCACGTAGGTCCTTGCTGTAATCAAACGTTTGGTCTCCGAAGAGATAAATGTGACATAATTCGCCCATGATAGGTTATGAGTATAGTCAAGCCATCAATCAAATCTTTAAGACACCAACGTTGAGGTCAAGAGGTGCCGTTGAGATAAAAGATATTCTGAGTGTGATATTCTGACAATACATTGAGGACGCATCAGTGTTATAGAGAATAGGAGGTCCACCAATTGCAGGAAGCAGAGTTGCAAGAAACCATACTCGCCCTGGATTCCAGGCACGGGGTTGGTATCGGGATCCCTCAGGATAGCCATTTCGGGAGTCCATGTAGGATGACCACTGCCCGACTGTTTGAGGGTTCGGGTTTCCATCGTGCCCCGGTCTGAGAATGAATCACTTTAATCGGACGGCTTTCGGTTTGAGGTCGTGCGAGTACAGACACACTTGGCCCGACAATGATTTCTATGATTTGGACTAGGAATCAGAGATGACCGTAGTAACACCGATACCGATTGTCGTACTCGCATACCCGTGAGAACTCAACGCCTTATCCGCGCCACTGTATGCTATCGGCTTCGAAATCGAGACCTGGAGCTTAACCACTAAGATGTTGCGAGGATGTGCTTCAAGGTTGTAAACCGGTGCTACCTCTATCGACCTCTATCCTCGGAGCCAGCCGACATCTAGGTAGACTGTCGGTAGTGGTAGTAATTTATTCTCCGAAGGCGCTACCTAAGCCTACAGACGTCTTTTATGTTAATTACAGTACTACCTTATGTTTAATTACAGTACTAGTCGGTTAGTGTTTACCTGCCCTAAATTGTAGCCCAACAAATAGATACACTCTACTCTCAATGAACTTCCACTGTTTAGATGTCAATAAAAGAGTGCGTAGCATGAAACAGCTTGAGGTCAAGAAGATACAACTGAGTCTATATGACGTTCACTTTAAATTATGATGTTTTGGCTGATTTGTTAAGATACAGTAGCGGTCGGTAAGTGTTTATCCCAGGATGTGGACATTTACTCATTTTTCCCTACCCAGGAGGGATAAACACTTACTGACTAGTACTGTATGTGTGGTTGATTTGGGATCGGTAAACACTAACCAGCCATTACTGTACATGCCGTTTGAAGTTCTTCAACGGCGTCTACCCATATGTTTCAACCGCATAAGTATGAGGACTTTAGCAGGATCGCTGGTTTTACATTCACTTCGCATAGCCCCCTAATGCCCAATCCTCATCTTTGAGAGTCCATTGCACATACTTCATATTGTCTTTAAAGGCAATCCTCCACCTGGTAAGCTCCTGCTTGTAATCATTGGCAGTGCTCTCTTCAGTAGCTTCTCCGCCGGGATTTCTTTCGGGGCCGTAGCCGTAGGAGATAGACGGACGTATCACGAATGAACATGGTGGGGGCTGTAGGCTTGGTAGGCTTGCAGAGCAGTCGAGGCTTTTGTGTATGCTGAGTGAAGGGTGTAGGAGGGAAGGGCAACGATGCTGAAGTAGGCTTGAGCGGAGTTGAGAGCAAAGTCAGAACTGAAGGTGCACCGTTTCCCTTCATTATCCAGTCCAAGTCATCACAACAGTTGTTTGAAACTGTGGGTGTCTACTAGACGATGAGGAGACTCTCATAAATGCTGGATTTGACTGTATTGGATTGGAGCCCGAAGGGAGACTTAGGGATATCAGAACCGCTTGCAGACGCAGTAGAAAGAAAGTCTCAATGGAATGATATCCCTAACTATTGAAAAACTTTACTTAATATATGTTAGTAAGGATAATCGTATTAATGATATGAGCTATACGTCGATTGTAATAATCGGAACAACCACCCTACCACCGACTCCATCCATTACCACAACGAGAGACACTGTGTGGAATCCAAGAACATCCACTCAAACGTAGGCACTGCCTCTGACAATCTGTCAAGAGGCGTTGCAACATACTGAAACTTGTCCGAACTAGGGGCCGATCTACATAACTGCGCAACCACCTTGAGTCAAGCCTCCTCTTTCCGTCGTAGTCATAGCAGCCGTCCTAGCAATGTCCTCAAAGACCTCGTTCATCAACTCCCCCGTCACAGCTGAACACTCGGCGTAGCGATCGCAGCGCATCTCCTGAGCAATTCGGTACGCCTAAGGAAGTCAGCGCAGAGCTCTCGAATGGCTCATGAACCCGAGCGAATACCTCCTGCGGATATATCGTGTGCTCATCCTCAACTCTCAGGTCTCTCTTCAACCCTAGAAGTATAACAGGTATATCCTCGCGCGAATAGGCGTAATGCCTAATAACATCCTTTCTCCACACCTCCTGAACATTGATTAAACTCCTCCGGTCCGTGATATCGAAGCACAGTATGACAACATCGGGCTTGAGGAGCGTATAGTGCTCGGGCGACGCGGTGTCGGAGAACTCGAATCGATATGAACGGTTGTATAAACGGGTGTCGTAGACGAATGGTTGGTCTAGGTCCCGTAGTGGATGGAGGTTTGTGGTTTTCGTTCGGGCACCATCTTTGCCCTGGCTGAGGCGCCTGTTTGGACGTTGATAAGCTATCTGCTGGTCGGGGGTGGACATAAGAGTACATACGAGAGGAAGGTCGACTTACCACAGTCCGGATCGCCGAGAAGAAGGATGGAGATTGCGGGGATTTCGTCCATCAGCTCATGAAGCTTCGTGGTCTCTAAAGCTGTAGAAGTTGTCCCCGTTACGGTCCTCCGTACTTGGTGTTTTCTCTGATGATGACTAAGCTTGGTTGTCACTGTTGTTGCTCGACTCTAGAATCGCAGTTAGGGTAGCATGTTCAGACTCTATTCGATATTGCGAGTAGGACTGAGAGCCAGAGAGCTTTATGTGTCTCGTCCACTATCTCGGCGCTTAAAAGATATTGCAGCTCCACAGTCTGAGTTGGGGATGGCCGTGCAACAACCAGACTACTCAAAATGGAGTAATGACAGCCTAATCGAGAGGGTGACACAGCTCGAGCAGCAATTGGAAGGGTAGGCAGTAAGGTAGGTAGCTTTGCGCATAGGTTCGAGAACGTTGACATATAATTAGACTCAATGCGAATTCGTCCTCGACATTACCGACGGCCCTATCCTCAGCACCTTTACGCCCAAGAAACCCTCGCGCGGATCGCGAATTCGATCCTACCAGGTACTCCACCCGTCTCATCGCTCTCAAGTTCGCATACCTTGGACAGCGCTACAATGGTTTTGAGCACCATGCGAAGAGTAAGACGCCTCTTCCAACGATAGAAGAAGAATTATGGAGGGCTCTGAAGAAGGCGCGCTTAATAAGCCCTACAATATCTAATACGTCTCAGCTGGAGGAAGTCAGCTGGGAAGGGTGCGGGTACTCAAAGTGCGGCAGGACGGACAAAGGTGTCAGCGCGTTTGGGCAAGTCATCGGTATTAGGGTCAGGAGCAATCGTCCTCAAGTGCGCCAAAACGTGGTAGATCACGACCAAAGTTCTGGCGAAGCATCGAGACACGCACAAGAGCTAGAAAAGGTCACACAAATCGATGCCATCCGCCTTGACTCTAGTTCTTCGAACGAAGACCTTACCAGCGAGTTGCTCGTTCCTGGTACCAACCATGACCATGCTCGCCCCTTTCATGACATCAACGACGAACTGCCATACACCCAGATACTCAACCGACTATTGCCCGAAGACATCCGAATCCTCGCTTGGTGTCCTAACCCGCCCACTGGTTTCAGTGCACGCTTCTCGTGTAGAGAGCGCCGTTACCGATACTTCTTTACCCAGCCCGCCTTTGCGCCTGTGCCCGGCTCTCAAGGAATTCCAGCCAATCCACGATATGGCCAGCGGAGGAGAGAAGGGTGGTTCGATATCGAAGCCATGCGTCAGGGAGCACGTCATTTCGTGGGCTTGCACGACTTCAGAAACTTCTGCAAAGTGGATGCGAGCAAGCAGATCACTAACTTTGAAAGGCGCATCTTTCATGCAGATATCGAGACTGTAGACCCAAACATGGGTCCCATCAGGTACATTGTGGATCCGGACTTTCGAATGTTTGAAGGGGCTCGCAATTCAGAACCCACCTCGAAAGAGTCTGCATCGGAAGAAGCATTTTCAACACCTCGAGTCTACACCTTCACCGTGCACGGCTCTGCTTTCCTCTGGCATCAAGTCCGCCACATGGCTGCCATCCTCTTCCTCATCGGACAAGGTCTCGAATCGCCTTCCGTAGTCCCCGCCCTTCTGGACGTGCAGAACAATCCGACAAAACCGAAGTACGAACTTGCGGACGATGCACCACTGGTTCTATGGGACTGTATCTTCCCATCCGAAGGGGACGCCAGTCGAAGAGACGCCCTGGACTGGGTCTACGTTGGGGACCAGATAGGTACCGAAAACGGCATCGCGACCGGCTCTGGGAGAGGCAAATACGGGATGGGTGGTGTCGTGGACGATCTATGGAGGGTGTGGCGAGGACGAAAAATCGACGAAGTGCTCGCGGGCATGCTGCTCGATGTCGTGGCCGGGCAAGGCAACTCGCCTAACAACGTCCAAGTCCAGTCCATTAAGCAGCAGAGCAGCAAGGCGCGGGCAAGCAGTCAGAAGATTTTCGATGGCGGCAACGCGCCGCGGCTAGCGGGTCGCTATGTCCCTATCTTGCAAAGGCCGCGGATGGAGAGCGTGGGTATTGTGAATGCGAAGTATGCCGCCAGGAAAGGGCTGGAGACTGCGAATGGGACCACTAGGGAAGCTCCCACGAGTACTATTGTCTAGAGAGCGTCCATAGCTTGATACCTCCACAAGGCAATCCAATTCGTCAGCGCAAACTATCCAGCAGGAGGGTATATAACCAAGCCATGCATTCCATCCATATCCCCAACGCCACGCAATGCCGAACACGTCGCTATATGGCCCGTCCATGATACCATCCAAAAACGTAGTGCCTTCCCTCCCCATCTCAGTCGCCTTCCATCGCCCACCAATAATCTCCTCCTGCCCCCAATACTAACCCCCCTCCTTCCCCTCCCCCTCTACCCCCGGCGGCGCACCGAGCACCCCGCTCATGACCCCCAAAATGGCCTCCTGTTCCACCTCACTAAACCTTTGATCCAGCTCCTCCACCACACAATCCAAGACCCCCGCGTTATCGGGCCGCAAGTTCAGGATCATCACCAGTTCCGCCTTCGTCAGCTCGTACTCCCTCAGCGCTTCGAGTAAGTTGCGGATCGTGGACTCGGTGTAGGGAGATGGAGGCGTTAAGGGCGTGGAGGGCGTGAGGAGGAGGTAGTCGGTTAGCTGCATGTGGGAAGTTGGAGTTAGTTGTGGGTCGTGAATGGAGGGGTCTGAGGGGGGGTGGTGTGGAAAGGGAGGCGGATAGGGAGGGGAAGAGTCACCTCTTTGACAACGGTCTCCAGGTTTCCGCTTTTCATGGGAGTGGGTGAGGGTGTGTTGGTGGAGGTTCCCGGGCTAGTGGGGTTGGTTGTGGAGTGTATGGTTTCGAGGTGCTTGAGGACTTCGTAGTTTGTTAGGGTCGCGGATTGCGTTTCGAGGATCTGGTGGGTACCGTTAGAGGATTGCTTTGTGGAACTGGCTTGATTGGATTGTGGAAGGGAACAGACCTTCATTTTGGAAGTGCTGGTAGGAACGTGGAGATCTCTGATGGGTGGATATGCAGGGCAATTATACCTTAGGCTGGAGGCTTATGACAAAGTTGGGCAGAAAATCAACGCTACGGCGGAGATTTAAAGGCGGTGGAGTTCCTCCAACCCTACAAACTTCATGTAGGGCATTAACTATATAAGCTTCCTGAGTAGATTGACTGTACAGCAACTATTTAACAGCTATGGCAAGGCATTCCGAACCCCTTCTACGCCTGAGATTATCTCACAAATGTCGGCCATACCACAGATTGCCAACCAGAGGCACTGGAAGCTACCAAATCAGCCATAGAGAAGAAGCTGCAAACATGGCAATAACAAGCAACCTAAACCGATTATTCCTTGATCTTCTTCTTTTTCTTTTTCTCCGACTTGTCCACCGTCTCAGGCACATCGTCCTCCCGCTTCCTCTTCTTTCCGCCGGCATCTGCACCTGTGGCCTTCTCTGCCTCCTTCTTCGCCTTCTTGATCTCCTTCTTGCTGATGGCTTCGGGTGTACCATCGGCATTGAATTTGATCTCACCCCTCTCGAGCTTTCGCTTGTACCTTGGAATGCTCAATCCCGCTTGTTTCGCAAGCTTTCCGTACATCTGTTCGTCCCTCTCTTCCCTTCGCTCTACTTGTGCCTGTTTCTTCAGCCTCCGTTCTTTCCGGTCAAGCTTTCGGGCGAGCTTGGCGTTTCGGATGGCTTTCTTCTTGCTTTTCTCTTCTGACATGGCCAATCGGCGCTGGTGACGCTCCTTCTTGCGAGCCTTCTTGGCGTCTTTGGTGTTGCCTAGGATGGAAGATTGCCAGTTCGTTTCCTGCTGAGTGGGTGAAGGAGGCGAATCTGGTGTGTCTGCTGATACAGTAGAAAGTGTGTCTGATTTATCATCTCCGTTGGAGGTTCTCCCATTTGTAATTGAAGATGCAACAGCTGGAGGCGCCGCTTTCGGTGTAGGGGCAGGCTCGGCGGTTGGTTCGTCTTCCATCTCAACATCTTCATTTTCGTCGGTCTCTTCCTCCTCACTTTCCGAGGCATCATCCTCCGACTTCTCGCCTCCGTCACTCTCATCAACTTCCTCGATCATTTTCACGTCTTTGCTTTTCTCCTTTCCGGTCTTCTTCGCTGCAGGCGCCGCAGCTGCTGGCTCATCGCCAGCTAAACCATCAGCGTCTGCATTGTACTTCCTCGCTTCTTTCACCTCCCATTTGCCGGGAGTGCTTCCCACCAACCCATTTGGCCCAATCGCTACACCTTTAGGTCGTAGTGGTCTACCTTCAAGACCCGCCAATCTTCTCTCAATCTTGAGTCTTCCCTCAACCCCGAGCGCGGACTTCTCCTCTTCGGTGACATGATCTCCTTTGCCCTCACCCTCCGCACTCCAGTCAGCCAGAGCATCCACACGCAGACCGAGTGCTGCTTTCGTGGCCAACATCCTAGCGATCTTGCCCTTGTTCTTGCCTGTCGCCTGTCCGATCAGTGATGCGTGATAGATAAGACCATATTTTGGCGTATCGTGTTTTGTCTTGAGCGCTCGGAACAAAGCTTTTTCTGCACCGAGAATCTGAATGGTACTGGCTGGGCTCTTGGCGAGGTTCATCAAACTCCCCGCATGCGCAATCAACCGTGCGCCGACGAGCTCGCCAACTAGTGTCGTCAGATTCGGTGCGATGGCGGTCATTCGAGCCGACAGATAACTCGAGAGCTGTTGTCGGTATTCCGTGAAGCTGACTACTTGTTCCGCAAGCGCCTGGATGTTGTCTAGATCTTCGGTAGTGATTTCAGTACCCATGGATACCTCCGCTGCCGCTTTCACGGCTGTTTCGATCTCCTCGGGTAATATCTCTGCCAAGTCCGAATTTGCGGCGTTTGTCCTCATTCCCATTTGTATTATAACCCTAGCATACGCGAGATTGTCGTTCACAATCCTGCCCATCTCCGGGAAATGCCAACCATACCACTCTTTGACGCGCATGGCGTAGGTATTTAGCTCCTTATCCAGATCATCCAGTAGCGCAATAGCTTGTACGATCATGGTATCCACTTTGTCCGGCGAGAATTTGAGCTTATGTCTCGAGAGCGAATGGGAGAGACCCAGAGACATGGTCGAGATGTCTTGCGGTAGTAAACCGGGAATGAGCGAAGGCAGGTGATTTCGGATGGCGCGATAGAGATCGTTGGTCGTGGAGTCGGATATTGGTGTAATTGAGAGCTGAGGAAGTTTGTTGATCGCATTGCCTGATACTGTGTTAGATCCTATGATGTAGAACCGGCCAAACCACTGCAGTTGTACCGAGCTTGGGATCCGCGACCGCCAGAGACACTTTTTTCTCGTCTTTGATAGAATCAAGCAATGATGCAAGCCGAGATGTGACCTTCCCCTCTACCAAAGCGGAGACTTCCTCCAACGCTGTTGCTGCACTATCGAATTTCTGGAAGTCCTTCAACTTCAGCCTGCCGGCACAAACGCAGTGTCAGTTCTAGATCCCAATTGGTCGAGCGCAACAGCTTCAGCGAAAGCTCAGTGCATAAGGACGTAACATAGACTTACAAACTACATATTCCCTCTGCACTCTCAGTTTCTGAGGCCAAATCGTCCCGCTTGAGAAGTTTCTTGTCCTTCGCTTTGAGTAGTGCATAACCCGCGCTCGTCTCCGTCAAAATAAAAAGCGTCATCTTGCCCTAGAGTTGCTCGCAAAAGAGAGTGGTCTCGTGCTTCGAGAAGCCGCTTCAGGGAGTCTGCTCTGTGCCCTAGGCAAATCAGCTGCGAAAGTTTTCTCGAAAGACGAGGTTGTGCGCTAATGCTCGCTTAGTCATGAGCTTAGGTATCGGCAGACACCAATCAGACTGGAGGCGACTCATGACACGAACAAGCATACTCGTAAGTTGCTCAGGATTAAAGACTCCAGCAGGGAACATCGTAACAACTCAACATGGAGGGGCTTCTTTTTAACGTCAATGGCGGGTATGTTGGCTATGTGCTGTGCACTTTGTCCCAGACTGACCTGGCAGTTATATCGAGGGCATCGTTCGGGGATATCGCAACAGCCTGTTGACTGGTCAGAACTACAGCAATCTCACGCAATGTCAGACGATAGACGGTACGGTCGTCCGACGCAACGTATACCTAGGTGTACTGACTTCTTGGTAGACGTCAAACTCCAACTGTCCCCCGCCTATGGAGACTTCCTCGCATCCCTACCACCAAATCCATCGACCTCAGCACTCGCCAACAAAACAACAGATAAGATGGTGGCGGAGTTCCGCTATCTGCAGGCGCAAGCAGTTGGGTCACTGGCCAAGTTCATGGAATATCTCACATACGGCTATATGATCGATAACGTTGCGCTCCTCATTACCGGTACTCTCCACGAGCGAGACACTCGGGAGCTGTTGGAGCGGTGTCATCCTTTGGGATGGTTTGAGACGATGCCTGTACTCTGCGTGGCGACAAATATCGAGGAGCTATACAACTCGGTTCTGATAGAAACGCCGTTGGGACCATACTTCAAGGGCTCGTTAAGCTACCAGGACTTGGACGAACTCAACATCGAAATCATACGAAATACTTTGTACAAGAACTACCTGGAGGACTTCTATCGCTTCGTTACCGAGCATCCGGATCTCAAGAACACACCAACATCGGAGGTCATGGCCGAAGTGCTAGAATTTGAGGCGGATCGGAGAGCCATCAACATCACGCTGAACTCTTTCGGCACCGAGCTGTCAAAACAGGACAGACGAAAGCTATATCCGGAGTTTGGCAAACTCTACCCGGAAGGCACTTTAATGCTGTCAAGAGCAGACGATATCGAGGGTGTCGCGCTCGCGGTCAGTGGGATCCACGATTACAAGACATACTTTGATACGGTCGGCCTCGGGCAAGGTACCGGCGTCGGTGCGTCAGGGGCAGGGAATATGAGTGGTGGCACTGGTAGCGACGGCAAAAGTTTGGAAGACATGTTCTACCAGAAGGAAATGGAGATCTCGAAGTTGGCATTCACAAGACAGTTTACACATGCCGTAATTTACGCATGGGTGAAGTTGAGGGAACAGGCAAGTGGTTTTTCAGAAATTGAATTATCTACGAAATACTAATTGCATTGAAGGAGATCCGAAACATCACCTGGATAGCGGAATGTATTGCGCAGAACCAGAAAGAGAGGATCGGGAATTATATTAGTGTGTTTTGACCGTCTACACTTCAGTCCTAATAATGTCTCCTTCCTTGCCCTGTATTAGGTAGTGGCTTTCTTCTACATGGAGTTGCGAGTCTGGGCTTCTCATACACCGTGGCTGGATTAGCATAAACAATGAACACTGTTTCCTGGACATATCTCCCATGGCTGTAGCCTCGTAGCTTTCCACATGACGAACGAGCAGCTTTCTAGTGCCGAATCGTGCTACAAGCGGCACAATGTCGTAACAGTGGCAGAGGAACGTAATGGAGCCGTAGTAATAAGGCAGTGCGCTTCGATCAGGGGCTCGCATTACCTTGAAAATCGGTTGTTGTTGATTACTTGCGATAGTGAATTTGCGGTTGCCCGCCTAATGCACAACCCTAGAGCGACCAATCCTTTCTCAGCTAGTTGCATGTGAAACAGGCCCGGCTCGGTCCGGATTGCACTTTTCCTCGGCCTCGTTTCTAGACGTCAGCCCATTGTCGCTGGACCATTCCAACCCATGGAAGTACACGTTCGCAGGCTTCGAAGTGACCCTGAAGCCTTCGATGGTTCTAGGACTGTGTCTGCGCTGTCCTGGGAGTTTGTTCCTTCTGGGTCGCACTCTTTGCTGCCTGGTTAGAGCATCAGCAGCGTTCGTTGCGGAGCGTTTCCGGAGCCCCATCGACCCTGTATATCCTTCGATCTATTCCTTACCACCACCCGGGGTTCGTCTGTCACCGTTGGCTGTGTCTGGGTGGAGTCGGCCGGAGCACCTGATATTCTGGCGGCTTGTAAAGATTGGTTGCTCGCCATCAGGGTGACATTGACATATCCGTAATATGTGGAGGAAAAAATATACAACATGAGCCGGTCATAGCGCTTGAAAAAGCTCGAGAGCTTGTATTGCTTGGGTTGTACCGGAAAGAGGTTGACGAAGGCCGAGCCGTCCATACGATCTGCGGTCGCCGTGTCTTTGGATCATGTTAGTCAAGAGGGATGTAAGGTGTTAGGTGTGTCGGATTAAGTTCAAAAGCAATCTATTGCACTCGAAGTATAGGAGAATCGATCCGCTGTGAAACGGCTGGTGCAGAGATGCGCATCGCCCGTCGCGACATTCAAAACACCATATACTTACTGCGAGAACGATTAGCTGAAGTATTTCTTCACCGTTGTATTGGAAAAACCATGCGGTGCGATGTTGCGAATACTCTCACCGGT
This sequence comes from Acarospora socialis, assembly GCA_025617375.2. Taxonomy (NCBI): domain Eukaryota; kingdom Fungi; phylum Ascomycota; class Lecanoromycetes; order Acarosporales; family Acarosporaceae; genus Acarospora; species Acarospora socialis. The sequence goes on along the minus strand of JAMYGW020000002.1, from coordinate 1,906,302 downwards.
TCATGCCTTGTGTGATTGGCGTGTCGAGAGAAGTTGCCGAAGTACGGAAGGTTGATGGATATGGTGGATGTTGGAGGTGAATGTTGTGCTTCGCGACGGGAAGAACAGTCAAGACACAAGGAACACTGGTGGAGAACAGTAGCGATGTTACGGATGAACCTAATGCCTTCGGTAGCTTGGATTTCGAATTCAGCAAGCGCAGCATCACTGGCCTGTGCGGGAAGGTGCTCTGGCTGGTGGTGCTAAAAGTCTGAGGAGCAAAAAGAATTATTCGTTTGCCCACCGCAGGAATCGAACCGTCAACTCCATGGTTTCGACATCCAAAAATGGCAAAAGCTATAGAAGAGCCTATGAACCGGGGCCTCGAGGCGCGCACCACTTCATAGGGTCTTAGTATAGGAAACTGTCCCTAACGGCTCTGTGAGGACGTTTACTTCCGATCCGTACTGACGCCATTAGCGGCCACTGGCGGGCGCCCATATATGACAGAGCGAATTCCAATATCTTTAGGTGGCTTCAGGCCTGGGGGGTGCGAGTGGGCCGGACCACTAGACCATCCCAGGACTTTGGTGACAGAAACCACTTCACTTTAATATTTAAACCCCATTTTGCACACCGGATTTGTCAGCAAAGAGACTCCCCAACACAGGCAAACAGGCACATTCCCCAACTACTGCATACCTGAGCACAAGCTAGGTACAGCACACTTGGATTTACGCTCCCCGAATGCACGTTTAGGCTACAGCGGCTCGCACAGCGGCTCGCACAGCAGGTCCATATCTAAAACCTGATGACAACGCAGACGGATGTATACTTACTAGGACCTGTCAAACTGATAGCGGACGCGCGATTGCTCCTCAAACAAAGGATCTCAAGCTCCCAGGCATCATTTGCGAGGAGCGCCTCATGTACGCAAATACCACAATTGATGGCCATCCACTGTAACTCCGTACAGCGCCAGCGGAGGGGAGATATCGCGACAGGCTTGTTTTAGAGGTCTCATTGCACCAAGACCAGAAACGAACCCAAGGGATGTATACATCCACTGTCTCCTGCACTATGCAGATGATTCGAAGCAAGAGTCTACTGTGCATTAGAAACTCGCTCGAGTCTTACTGGCTTAGTCGATGACATGCACAACAGCAAACCATAGTTAAGCCAAGACCATATACAGCATGCCGTTCATTTGCGAATTCTACGTAAATACAGGTCACGCTACCAGCGAAGTAATGCAGTCCTGTCTTCCAAACAGCAGCGATTTTTGGTATCTGACTATCTAGCACAAGCATTTCATGCGCCTCCCGCGCCGTTACCAGCACTTGGTCAAGCGTCTCTAGATTAATGAAAGACTACACAGTATGAAAAGTACACTCATATAACTGTTCCCCACCCAACCAAATAGTTGCATTGTCCCCCTTCGACCCACTGATGAAGTCAATGATGCCAGCCGTGCGTGGCTCTTTTAAAGTATATGTGACGCATGGTGATGAGGGTCCAGCTCGTTAATAGGTCGATATGCGGTCAGCACTTTTGTATATTCCAGAACGCCAAGTATACTCAAATTCGTGAAGATGGCGTAAAATTTTGATGTCGTCGTATCGGTTCCCTAATCGTACTGAAAGAGAACACTAATGCTCTCTCCATGATGCACTCGCCGGATTGCCTAATGACATGGTTAGCTTGACGTCAGTAGGGGAAGGTTATCTCCCTACCTCTGCGAATACGGTGCCAATCTCTAAAACCTCTAGTTTCGGACATCGCTTCTTATTCTCCTCTTGAGGCACACTGTTTGTCACGACGACTTTGTCAAGCGCACTGGCATTGATCCGTTCGATGGCATCGCCGCTCAAGACACCGTGCGTGAGCAGAGCATACACCTTAGTAGCTCCCTCCTTCTTCAACAGTTTTGCAGCACGCGTAATGGTGTTCGACGTATCCGCTAGATCGTCGACCAGAATGGCCAGACGATTAGCAACGTCGCCGACGAGCATCATGGTTGCGTTCTGGCGATCCGTGATACGGGTCGGACGACGTTCCTATGGGTGATTGAGTATCAAGCCTCCCACTAGTGAACGGTGCATTGTACCTTGTGGATCAGGGCAAAGTCCATCCCCAACCCATCCGCAATAGCAGTAGCTCTTTTGGCTCCGCCGGCGTCAGGACTGACGATTACCGCTTGCTGGTAGTCTGGGATGTTGTACTGAATATATCTTTTGAGCAGTGGTCTTCCGTACAGGTTGTCGACAGGTATGTCGAAGAACCCTTGATATTGCGGATCGTGCAGATCCATGGTTATGATATGATCGGCTCCAGCGCAGGTGAGCAGGTCGGCCACCAGCGTACCGGCCTGGGCTACCCATTGCTTGTAACCCGGACTCGCCTGAAAGGAACTTTTCGACGCGCTGGAGTTCGCGGTTGCGTTATCAGATTGTGTAATGCCGTTGCTTAACGAAGAGTTTGAGGTATTGCGTTGCCGGCCACTCGTGTCCGATTTGGTCGAATCCATCGTGTCGCTGCGTTTAGGGTAACCATTGGTATAACGGCCATAGCGAGCACTCTGTGGGCTGGTAGAACTTGAAGGTGAATCGTCGAGCTGTACCTTGACAAGGCTCTTGTGTAGACCATCGACGCCATTTGTAAGCCCTGTGCTCTCGGGTCGTCCCGGATATGGTGTTTCTGGACGGCTGTCGAAAGTGAACTCCGACTTGTTAGGTCTAGTGGATGACTTCGTAAGTGGAGCGCCAGTCTTGTCGTACGGTATGTCACTCTGACGTGAGTACGGGAACAGTGGAAGTACTGCTGTCACTCGTTTCGCGGAGGCTGTTTTGCATGCGGAGATGGTGATGAGAAGTTCCATGAGATGATCATTGACTTTTCCACCCCCCGATTGTATGATATAGACGTCCTTTCCGCGGACAGACTCTTTGATCTCGACCCTAGTCTCTCCGACTGAGAATTTGGAGAGGAGTATGTTCGCTGGAGGGATGCCAAGGTGATTGCAGATGGTTTCGTTCAATTGAGGATGTGAGCTTCCACCCAAGACGACCATGTTTCGGACCATGATGGCAGATCGACTCTGAAGATGGCGATTGTTCGCCTACTGCAATGATTCGACTCTCTCGATCTATTTGAGCCCTCGGTAGGATCTGACTTGAGCCAGCGGTCGATGATCTGAAAGGCGATATCTTCCTAGCTGTCAGCCAAGACAATCTTCCACTCGCAGGTCAAAAGACTTGGACGATATGAGCATGATTGAGTCTGAGTATTGCGTTGAAATGGCGGGGACTCTGCAACTTGAGCGGTAATAAAAAATTCCTCAAAAGGTTGAAACACATACCCGGGCCCTCGGTAAAAGAAGAAACGCAGTGGGCTTGACCGCAAATAGCTAGATAGTCTTATCGATAACAGATTTACCCTTACCCCAGCTTATGACGCATCCAACTACTGCAGACCACCTACCTGCCTAGGTAGGCACGAGTGAGGTAGGTATAGGAAGTGCCTGGGCAAGATGGTAAGGTATGGTTTACCTATTTGAGCCGCTGTACATTTCAATTGACAGCATCCAAAACTTTTCAGGAACACAATCTGCTGCTCGCCAGAGTAAGGTTCAGAGCCCACAGTACTAGGGCCATATGCTGCAATGCTTGTTTATCATACCTTAGTAAGGTGAAACACACAAAGTGCATCCCGAACTTCGCATAATACGTAGGGTATCAGTCTCAGATGCTAGAACAGATGAAGACCTGGCCAGCTAATCTCCAGTGTCAAGTTCCCTATCACGTATAATATCAGTACCTTGATTGCGACCACAGAATCGTAGGGCGCTCACAAATCAAGCTGAACACCATTACTGACTCCATAGTCCTCAAGTGTCAGCTGGTCCTTGAATGGTCTTTCACCTTGCCGTTTCAGGAGAATCTCATGAGGTTGGCGACCAATCCTCGCAGCCACCTGTGCTTTGAAGAGCTCTGCGAGACGTGAGCGCGCATCCAGATACTGACAGGGAACGGTGCCAGAGACTTACTAATAGGGTCCGACGCTAGACATGGTATTGCAGCCTTGGTCCCCAGTCGATCGTTGACGTTGACAATAATCATCGGCTCCCCAGTCGGCGCTGATGAGGGCGCAGCTTTCTTCTCCTTTCTCTCCTTCTTGTCTTTTTTCGGCTTCTCTATGGTATCCTCTGAAACCTTCGCCCTAGCTGGAGATCTTGGTCGTTCTCGGTCTCTGTCTCTGTAACCTCGCTCTAATCTACGCTCTCCTTCCTCGCCACGTCCGTCCTCGTCCTGCCGCTTTTCCTTCCACTTGAAACCTCTTCCTCCACGTTTCGGCCGATCGTCATCACGCCTTCTTCTCGGTGACCTTGACCTCCTGCGTTCTTCCCGGCGCGGCGATGGTGATCTTGACCTCGATCGCGGACTTGGCATGGTAACTGAGTTGTCGGGATGTCACCGATCTTACCTACAACTTAAATAGCAATCTTATCAACGCCAAAACTTAGCTGGCGATCCTCGCTAAGCCCTACGATACGGAGTAACCAACCACCGATCTCCGACCTCTATCATGATCTTCGCGCAGAAGCATTCAAAAAAAGCAGCCCCGTACTTCCACAATGCTCAACCCTGCCACGCACCTCACCACACGTCATCCGTCACCCACGACCGTTTCGTTCACAGCTTCAAATGCACCTCTCCGCACATCTTTCTCGGCGCGCGTGATCTTCTACCTGACCATCCTTCTCCGCCTTCTGCTTGGCCTCTCCGTTTTTCTAATCACCACCGCGAAAGTCTCGACTAGCCCGCAGCTCCCTGGCGTCAGTGTGTACCGAACAAAACTTCTAGGAGGTGCCGTTGCCCACTTCGTAACGTCTGTAGCAGAAAAAATCAGCTGGCGCATCCTCATCCCCGCAGCTTTCGCGATCGTCTATATTGCTTTCCGGAACTGCTACACCGGTACGCTCTTACTCCCCTGGCGCCCGAAACGAGAATCTGAACTCCTTTCTTTCCTTACATTTGCCCTCCTACTACTACCGTGCGAAAAGACCACAAAGCGCTCTGACCCAATCTACCAACAGAAGAATCCCTCCTCGTCCTCCGCGGCCTCGGCATCCAAACCTCCACCTCCTCACCCACCTACCTATCCACCTCCACGACGCGCTTCATACCGACCGACCAGATCCAAGACATCTTCATCCATGAAGCGTTCAAGGGGTTCGAAGTGCGGTTTTACCTAGCAGTTATAGTGGAAGGCGAAGGGGAGGTCGTCGTTGTGTTTCCTGTGAGTCTGCATCGATACCTTTCTCTCGCCTTCACCGATAGACGGTAGGAGGAGCCAATGAAGAGTTGGGGCTAATATGAGTGTAGAAACTATTGCCGAAGAGGAAGATCGTCGAGGAGGTATGGAGGGGCGCGAGAGCTTGTCTGTATGAGCCGAAATCATGACACACCCGGACTCAACCCTCTGGCGACAACTAGCATTTGGAAGGTGGCGGACGTGTTTCAAAAATACGTGCAGCACCGTAACCTGCTTATCCTAATGACGGAAGCAGAAACCCCCATTGCGTTCGCCTGAAGCGCCCCGATGCGGCATCTCCACAGCAGTCCACATGGTATATCCCCAAGAGCACAGCCGAGGCCAATCTGATCTTTCTAAAACACCACAACAAGCCTCCCAATACCAAACTCAAACTTCGCGCCTTCCGCCTCGGCTTCCATATCAACTGCGACCCAAACGGCGAAGGGCAAGAGTCAACGAACACGCTCTGCACGTACAGTTCCAGGTCGTAAATGACTGCGTTTGCCCAGGTCCATGGGGACTAAGCTGATGCAATCATTTACGACCAAGAACCATGAAGACTTGAGCAAGTGCTTGAGATTTGCGACCAAGCTTAGATCCAAGGATGAATGCCCCTGCAAACGGTCGAGATGAGCTTCACGCAAATACGTCGGCCTCGTCGTTCTATCGACCGTCGGAGTGGTGGCTTCAACTTACGTTGCTCGCTATACCGTAGAGAAGAAGGTCGAGCCAATCTATGGCACTTAGGGGTGAAGCGTGTGGGCGAATGGTAGCAGGCGCCATGGGATGGGTATGAGGATAAGGCTATGCGGAAAGGAAGCGGTAGCTACATGTTTCAACGACAAAGGCAATAGATGGGACTATCGTCAAATATTACGCACGTCAGATTCTCTATTCTAGGTAAGGGCTAATCCCTCTTTTGAAGAAACAAATGCGCCATCCACGTCCCATCTAAGCGCTAAAAACACCAGCAATGCAGAGCGCACTCTAATCCTCCACGAAGCTCTCCGTTCCTCCTCCTCCTCCTCCTCCTCTTCAATGGCTTTCTCACGATCCAAACCCTACATCCCTCCCCGCCTCCTCCTCCCCACCTTCATAACCAACCCCTTCACGACCCTGACCATTTTCCCCAACCCCCCAAACACGCTCCCCAACCCAAAACTCCACCCCCTCACCCTCACCGTATAGATAAAGAAATAAACCAACGCCCAATTACTCACACAAAACGCCGCAAAAATCCCCAAATCCCTCCACTTATCCGCCGGCCTCACATTCAGCGTCCGCAAATACTCCGCCCCATCGCTATACGGACAATAGCCGCAATCGCTCGTGGCCTGCGGGTTCAGGAGATAGCCCTGGCGCGCGACGGCGGAGACGAAGGCTGCGGCGTGCTGGGCGCAGGTCTGGCCGGGGGGCGGGTCGAAGCGGGCGGCTTCGGTGGGGAGGCAGGAGACGGGGATGGAGGGCAGGGTGGCGGACAGGACGCCGCCGATCCAGTAGGTCGACGGGTTCAGGTAGTAGAGCCAGTAGCGCCAGAAGGGGGAGAGTTGGGAGTAAGGGCGCACGACGCCGTTGAAGAGGGAGAATATGACGAAGAAGAAGGGGAGGACCTGGTAGTTTTGTGTTAGAAGGGGTTTGTTTTGGTGGGTGTGGGGGAAGCGGCAGGTGTGGAGGAGGCTTACGTTGGAGATGACGGTGAAGGATGGGGCAAAGGCGCAGATCCATTGGCCCCAGGAGGTCTGGAACAGGAAGAATAGGATCGTCATGAGGAAGACGTAGCCTGCTGTGGCGGAGTCGCGTGGGAGGCCGGTCGGGTAGTACCAGAGCAACCAGTAGACGAGGCCGCCGATGATGGAGAATGGGATTTCGGTCACCACGTTGGCGGTGCAGAAGGCGACCCAGCCGTAGATTCGAGACGGCAGCTCTCGTGCCTCCCAGAGCGCCCGGTTTTGGTAGAACTTGGGCACGACGCCGTTGACGATGGTCGGTGGGATGACCAGGATCATGAAGGATGTGAACATCCGGTTTTGCATGTCCTGGACGCTATTACCCAGTTTCCAGAACGTGAAGCCGTTGAAGATGCCGATGATGACGGAAACGAAGAGCTTGCCATATAGGTAGGATGGGTCCCGCCAGTATTGCCGAAACATTCTCTTTGTCAGTGTGGTAATCTGCAGCCAAACCGGCGAGGCAAATTCGTGTTGGGTATCCGCCTGTGGCCCGGGTTTGCTGCTGCGCTCAGAATTGATTCTATCGATCTCAGCAAGTAGCTCTTTCTTTTCGGCCGAGTTTCTCCACTCGGTGTTCCAGTTGAGTCTTTTGCCATCGGCACGCTTGCCTCCCTTTGCCGCAGTCTCCAGAATGAACTCTGCAACATTCTTCGACGGTGGACAATCGACTCCGCGATCGGCAAAATATTTGATGATTGCACTGCCATTCTCGCCTACCGGTCCGAAATAAAACGTATTGCCTCCTGGGTTGAGGGCGAGGATCATGTCAAACTCCTGGATCAGAATGGAAGATGGCTGATGTATCGTGCAAATAATGGCTTGACCGGCGTGGCAAAGCTTCTTCAAGAATTGTACAATGGAGAACGCTGACTGGCTATCAAGCCCACTACCGTATATGTTAGCGAGATTCCGCGATAGGGCAAGCGCGACGTCAAGAACTCACCTAGTAGGTTCATCGAGAAAGAGAAGTAGTGATGGTTTCGCGGCGAGTTCAACACCGATGGTGAGTCTCTTCTTTTGCTCTACACCTAGGGACATCACAACCGCATCCTGGATGTCGTTGAGCTCAAGGAGGTCGATGATCTTGTCGACATAAGCGAGCTTCTCTTCACGAGGAACATGACGCTCCTGCCGGAGAATCGCGGAGAACTCTAAAGCTTCTCGGATCGTCGCTGTGCCGTCGTGCAGGTCCATCTGTTCACAAAATCCAGTACCTCGCTGGAACTCAGGGCCAAGGGGCCGCCCATCAACAAGCATGTCTCCGGATACAACGCCCATCTTCTGTCGTTGCGAAAGCGTGTTGAGTAAAGTTGACTTCCCAGCCCCGGATGCGCCAACAAGGGCTATCATGACGCCAGGTTTAGCGTAGCCACTGACTTTGTTTAGAAGCTTGCGCTGCCCACCCTGGTACGGCACGCTGTATTCGACATTGCTGAAGGTAAAGATACTTTCGCTTTTCGAAAGCCCCTGAACCTGCTCGTCGCCACCAGTCTCAGTATGGCCACTCGACTTGCTGCTATTGGCGCCTGCATCGGCACCTTTCTCCTCATCAGCAACGGCCGAAGCCGCAGCGACCTGCTGTTTTGCCTTTTTAGACCTTTTGAAGACAGTGGCTCCGACCGCTCCACCAACGAACGAGAATAGCTCGGAAGCGATTGCAGTGACCAGAATATAAAGGACCGTAAAAGCGATGATAACGCCAAAGTTTTGCCAAAGGTGGGAACGTGTACTACAGTGCAAATTTAGCTGATGTGACACTATCACTGGCTCATTCCCTACTCACTATTGATAGGTTGTCAACAGATAGTCCTCTCCCGTCACACTTGTTCTACCCACTTGTGCCCCGGGCAATGCACATCCTTGATATCGTGAATCCACGCCTGGCCCCTGAGGTACAAGCTGACCTGGTGCGCATGGCATCACCTTGCCACTGAACTCGTTCGTCAAAACAGCTTCAAAGGAGTAAGCTAATGGGTTGACATAGTACAGCCAGCCGAACCAGATCTTCTGATGCAAAAGCTGTGGTTTAGGTATGACATATCCAGTGTAGATGATTAAAAGGTTCAGCGCAATACCGGAGAATCTTACTGCGTCGTCGATCGTTGGCGATAAGGCTGCGAACATTCGGTACAGTGCGGTGATGCAGATGGTGGTTGTGTAAACGAAAAGTGCATAGATGAAGAACTTGGACACGTCGACGTCAAGGTTTGTCATGAAGTACATGATGACGGTGAAGATGACGACCTGGAGTAGGAGCAGTGGGAAATCCGTCACGACCCGGGCGATGCTGACAGCCGAAGGGCGGTAGAATGCATACTCCTTATGGCGAGCGACGACCACGCGACCGGACACAGCTTTCATCAGCTCAGTAAGCTGGAGCCAGCCTGTTGTGATTAAGTCAGTATCAACAAGAATATTTAGGCATGGTCAGGATGATATTAGTAGTCTCACCGAGAAATAGAATCGAGAAGAAGGCAGTCCCGCCTCGGGAAAAGGCACCATCGGTGCTATCGGGCTGGTCATAGAACAAAGATCCGACGATGAGACCGTTCGAGATGATAATGAAGAATTTGGTGTACAGGGACGTTTTATCCCCCCAAATGAGCCAAAACTCGCGTTTCGTGCAGGCTATTGCCCAGTCAGTTGAGATGCTTTACGGAACTTCCTTCTGCAATAACGTACCTAAAACCTGTCTAAGAAAGGAAACAGTGTAGCTCGATCTCTTCGAAACGGTCTTGGACTTCGACTCCTTCACTGACAGCTTGAATTCTTCAGCATCTGCGTGTTCGGTTCGTTTCAACTGAGCCTCGTAGTCCTCAATATCTTGGAGGACTCTCTTGTAGTGGTGGCTGTTTTTGAAGGCTCTTTCCAGCTCATCTGGAGATTTGGGTGCGGAGGCTTCGTAGCCCTCCCGGAATTGTCTCTCAGCAGGATCGGTGATTGAAGTCAGGAAGTCGGCTGTAGTCTGTCTGTCCGGGCAATAGAACCCGAGGTCGACGAAGTAGTCTTTCGCATCGCTTGCAGGACCTTGAAAGAGCATCCTCCCTTCGTCTATTAGTAGTACTTTGTCCATTAGCTCGTAGATGTCCTCTCCTGCCTGATATAATGTAACCAATGTAGTCCTGTTACTGATGTCTGTCATAACACGGAGTGAATTGGCGTAGTCCAACGCTGTGCTAGCATCAAGTCCTCTGGTCGAATTATCCCAGCAGACCACCGTAGACTTGGTCGCCAAGGTCTCCGCGATGGAAACACGCTTCCTTTCGCCACCAGAGATTCCCCGAACGTATTCATTACCAACAAGGGTGTACTTAGTATGACTGATCCCAAACATCTTCAACAAAGCGTCGATGATCACAGGGATGCCCCCTTTGTCGTGCTTCCTGGTTTTGTTGAGAAGAGAGAATTTGAGGGTTTGCAAGACATTGAGAGTCGGAAAATGCTGGTCGTCTTCCGGATTATAATTGACCTCTCCGCGGAAGTTTTTCCTTTGCTCCGTTGCTGAAATACCACCGTAAGTGACTTCCCCAGTGACCTCAGCATAACTTTCGCGATCGTTGGCAATGGCTTTTAGAAATGTAGAGCAGCCGCTACCGGGTCGTCCTAGAACAAGCATCATCTCACTGTCTCGGACTATGCCCGTGAAGTCGTGTATGATATCTCGCGTCTGCCCACGACCTCCGAACCGTATCGCAGGTACGAAGCTGGAGACTGTACGATATAGATCGGGGCCAAAAGTGCCTAAGACAGTCTATTAGATCGATGTCAAGACGTCGACAATGATGTGGGTTAGTGAGACATACCTAGAATCGCATCTGGCAAGGTTCTGACAAAGCTTGCCGACGCGCCCACACCTTTGACGGTAAGATGTTTGAACACAACGCCAACTTTCTTTGCACTTGCGCCCTCTTCCGTTCTCTTCTCAAAATGCCCGTCTCGTATGAAATCGCCCAGTTCAAACGCGTCCTCTTTCTCCGCCGCATCCCCAGCCTCGAGATCCTCCTCTTCAGTTTCGCTTGCATCTTCGGCGGCGGATCCAGTCCTCTGAGTTCTGCTTTTAGTTGTTCGCCTGCTTTTCGTACTCCTTCCGGTGATAGTCCGAAGGATTCCGGCTCGTCGTGTTTGGGTGGTGGATCTGGATCGTGTGTGGGAAAGCTGTGTGAGCTCTCGCCGCATCTGTTCGTATTCCTCCATTGCCATCCGATGACTGACGGGTCCCCCAGCATCATGTTCTCCCCACGTCCCGGCAAGTGGTTCATTGAAGCTTCCATGCGGGCTGGGCACGGCGGTAGAGGTCGTAGCGCCAGTCAATTCGCTCCGCTCCGGCAGGCCTCCGGCCGCCAGATCTTGATTGTGTAAATTGATATTGGTAACTACTTCAATAAGTAAACGGAAGCTACCACATAACGTATCGGAAAAAGTATACCGTCACGTTCAGCACCTCGCCGGTACATTTCGTCTGGCTGAGTCCCCCACATTTTAGAAAATTCCTTGCAGTTGAAGTGCCTTCGATCTCAAAGTGTAGCAAATTACTCAAGGGTATGTCTCTAGCGTTCGTTTGATCAAATAGCTTCTTATAAGCGTAAGTACGAAGGGAGAAGATGAGAAATCAAAGGACAGACAGAGGGTTAAGGTAGGTCTATGAAAGGATTAACAATCAAGACGTGCTAGAAGACGGCCGTCATATTATTATACTTAAGGAGAATGAGATGTTGATACCTGCATCCGTGCAATTGGTAATCCAGAGAAAAGACTGTTGACCTCTACGTAATTGGTTGGTCTGTGAGTCAAACCTAATCGATTACCTATCGGCGCATTAATTAAGAAAAGATACCAGGATACCTTAGTTTAGCGAAGAGATGTATGTACTTCGTACAGCAGCATCCGGAAGACGGCACTCAACAAAGACTTTTATCAACAGGAAGCGCATGTACATCTCCCTTATTACAGGTAGTAATGTGAGTCATTTACGTAGGTAGGTACGCTGTGACAGTGACTTGGAGTTAACCGTAAATCCGGAGGCTCTCGGACTTTGACTGGAGCAACGAGGGAAATTACTGACTCATTGAGTCCTAGGTAAGGTAGGTACTAAGGTAATAAAGTGCCAGTCATTCCAATTAGAGGAAACAGTCACATCAGGTCATCGACAGTTGAGATATCTCTACCAGCTCATGCTACCGTACTGCAGTCAACTCTGCAAACGCACCAAGGGCAGGGTTGATGTACTACCGAAGTAGGACCGCCGCAGACTTTGCGATGTTGATTCTCCATGATGCGCAAGCGGCAGTATGAGTATGGCATGACAATGACAATGCTCCAGATCTGTCATCTAGATCTTTTGTATGCGATCCAGTTTATGTCGGCTTGTTGGAACGTATCATTCTATCCATTGGTGTTCATACACTAGGTCTAGTCAGAGATACCGTCTCCAGAAGCACAGGGCTCGGGGACTTGATCCACCAACTCCTCAACGCTCTGCTGTGCGGCACCATTCGCGTGCCTGCTGGAGTTTTCCCGCCACCGGATACGGTAAACAATGCTTCCATCTGCAATGCAAAGAGATAAACAACAATAGAACGCGAACCTCGTAAGATCACCACCAAAGCCGAAGACAGGGCTAAAAGTGTGATGTCATCTATTTCGAGGCACTACGAGCGAAACTGCTGAAGGCATGAAAGTCCTTCGGAACCGTCCAACCATGGGCGGCACAAGCACGGACAAACGCGTCCACTGCTTCCCCGATGCCGTAATCCCTCACAGGTCCTGGCTCCAATCGCGCGGGCTTAGGATCCGTGCTGGACATGGCCAAGCGTATCTGCAGCAACACCGTCTCGATCGGCGATACTGGGATCCAGCCTGAACTGGTGAGTAACTCCATGCAGAGTGCTCCACCCGCAGTTACATGCCCCCCTCCGCCGGCCATGAAGCTCAAGAAACGCGGACGGATGACTCGCACGAAGGGTGGGCTCATTGGATAATCCTTCCCGAAACGCATCTCCAATACGACACTCTTGAGACCCTTGGCCTTCATGTCTTTGGCAATGGGCAAATTGGGTTCGAAGGAATGAAGCTCCACGATCCATTGATAGATGTTGCTTACGAGCTCAGGATTGATGTACCAACCTAGTTCATGCGCAGGCTCTGCTTCTTGGACATGTAGAGTTGACGATAGCATTTTCTGGAGCGACTTGGATGCCATCGTCGTCGCGTAAGCCGGCGGCTCGAGGAGTGGAAGGGTAGTATGATCAAGCGTCCCAGGTACGAAATCAGTCTTCGGGAGTTCTTCTTCTTCTGTATCAGAGAGGAGAAGAGAGAGGTCTTCGGGATCTGTGTCTACACTTCCGGCGTCGTCTTCTGCTTGCTGTACCGTCTCTTGGTTGTCACCGTCGAGGACCTTTGTCTTCTTGTTTCCGTGTTTGATAATCTTGATGGAAGGTCTCCGGGATTTGCTTACTGCAGTGGCAGGAATGACGATTTTCTGCTGGGTGTCCCCTCGTGGAGTGAATGCAGGGTCCTGCTCGTAGACCTGTGCGGGTACAGTGTCCTGGCGGTTCACGGTGTGACTTGTGTTTTTGACGAACAAATAACGGGATTGGATCCAGTCTAATTGAGCGACAACCAGATGGGGACTTCTGCTGATGAACTCGTTTGGGGCGTTAACAATCTCGTTTAGTGCGATAGCGCTCGAAATCTTCAATTGACTCTGCGGCCAACTATTACTGGATGTACCACTGTATCCTGTATGAAATCCGGAATAAGACATGCTCGTTGCCGCATCCAGGGCGTGGTAGCATCCATGGCCGTGTGCCCTTCCATGTAAGGTTTCTTTGAAGTGCAAGCCCTCCCTGACTATACCATGCCAATTCGCGAGGGGACTTCCGTGCCAGGCGAATATTGTAGGGTACTTTAATTGAAGACGCCCAGCGGCATCCCGCACCGAGTTCACAAATCTCTGCTCCTTGTCAGGCGCGCCCTGAGCGAAGCGAAACTGCATCCACTGGCTCATCCCATAGACTCGCTGCTCAGGATTGCTTGCGATACCTGATCCTGCACCTTTTTCATCCAGCTTATCCACCTGAACAATGCAGGACCGATTGGACGCAATGATCCACCGCAAGATTCCCCGCGCAGCTGGAGAGAGTCGATCGACCCAACCTTCGAGGTGCGGAGACTGTTTCCTGCTACGGAGATATTCTCTCATTTGCATCACGGTAGGTAGTGTTTCGAGAATGCCACATATTGCACTCCGCTTTCCATGCTCACTCAGCTCGTCAAATTGCTGATTGTAAATGGTAAAAGAAGCCTGAGCCAAAGACGAGGGTGGTGGAGTAGTCGCTGGGGTAGGGACCAGAGGCTTGTGTTGGCTCGGCATGGCACCAAATTGCTGTGTGAATGAGGGCGCTGTTCCAGACGCCTGGACTACCGGACGCGCTAGATTTACGGTAGGGAAGTAGGCTGTTTCGATAACTCGACAATGTAGCTTCTTGTCTTCCACCAGCGTCCCTGATACTTCTAACACAATCCAATCCCCTTTCTTTAGGGGATTTCCTAGTGTCGTATCCGTGAGAACTATCTCCATTTTTGTGTGGTCGAAATTCACCTTGTGAGGCTTCCACAACGCGTCTATACCGAGGCTTCGAATATCCTCCAAATTACTCGATGACGACGAGGGCGCGCCATCGACGCCGTTACCAGCTGCTGGAGGCTGGACATTCCGACGAGCGAGCTGACTGGGTGTCATGGACGTTTGGACGTCTGAAGGTAAGCCAGAATGCGGCGGCGGAACCATCAAGCCCATGCCCACTGGGAAATCCCTCAAGCGTCCTCCTTTGGCACTTGAATAGCAGAAACTGGCGAGCAAATCCACCACGTAAGGCTGAGTCAAGATCTCGTACTCGATGCTTGGCCCGAAGCCAAGAGTCATATATTGGTACAGACACAGAGGCTTGGAGCACACGTAAGGTTTCAGAGCCTCGAAGTCGGCCTCAACCTTACAGTGGCAGACTAGGCAGAATTCAGTGCAACGTACGAGGTGGCGAAGGACGAATTGCATGCCGAGAAGTGGGAACGAGGACCCTAGGCTAGTAGTAGTAGCGTCCTTGAGATGATCCGCGAGGACGCGCTGCGGAAGAGCGCTCGAAGTGCTCGGATCATCTTCCTGCCAGTATTTGCCATCTATAGTATCCGAGTTGGTGACTGTCCTCCCCTGGCAGTCGTTGTAAAATGCCTCTGCACCTCCCCATCCTATCCCGAGACTCATCCGTGATCTTAGGATAATGATCAAACGCTTGTTGACGAGCTCATTCAACGGTCTACCGATGAAAAGGCCTTGGAAATCTTCATCCTTGCTGAGCTTGTCATCCTGATCAGATGCATCCGCGGATTGCCCGAACGGTCGTTTGGTGGTATCTTTCGATATCTGACTGAAAGCGGCAATGGCTTGGGCGAGCGATGGTTTGTAGCGGTAACTGAGGCCAACACGCATCTCGATGGTTCCAACGTCATGGGAAGCTTCTTTAGCAACAAGGTGCTCCAGTGGTCTGTATCCTGCGGTATAATGTATGAGAAAGATCAGGTATTGCCGCCGGTCCAGATGCCACGCTTGCATAGCCTCGTCAGAGATTCCAAGCTTGGATATGCGACAGGAGATAGAGACGAAAGAGTCTTCGCCTTCCTCCAATACGAGACCAAGATGACCCACTTTGAGACCAGCTTCTTTTGCTATACGAAGATCATGACGTACCCTAGATTTGAAAGCTCTTGCGGCTGAATGGCTGAGTCCGGCCCTCTTGACGTTCGTAGTAGCCTTATGGCTTGTTAAGCCTTGTTCCTGAGACCGAGGTGACCAGGCTCCCGTAGAGTCGATGTCTTCATATTCACCATCTGAGAAGTCCGCTTCTTCCTCGTCATCAATTTCCATGGCGTCATCGGCGCTGTCTCCGCTTCGGGCATTGTCCAAAGTCCTGGAAACTTTGGCCAACATCGTAGCGAGCTTGGTCGCAGTAAGGGAGCTGCTAAGGCTCTCCAGAGCTTCGTTGATATACGCAGGAACATTTTCCGAAGTGGAGAAGATCAAACACTGGTGATTGGAAGGGTATTCAGACACATCTACTTGCCATTAGCTTGATCATCGCCGTTGCCCAAACGTCAACACAGCAGTAGCCACCATTTACCTGGGACCAGAACCTGGATTGCCACCTGTTGAGCATCGTCTCCTACCAGGGTGTAAGTGAACGTAAACGAGCCATCCTCGTCCCCAGTCTTAAGCTCCGATATCCTTGAGCATTCATTATCTCGGATAGCCTCTTGTAGGTCTGCCACGAAAGCCTTTCTAGGCATTTTCAGGTATCTCTGATGCTATTGAGGTGGACTCTCTGCTTGTCATGCCCGAGAAGTAAGTGTCGATTGCTCTGCGTTGGAGGAACAACTGAGTCTACGACCAGCTAAATCATGTGTAGGGTCAGCGGGGTGCAGTGTTCCTTCTTTGCTTCGTGGGTTTTAGAATAATCCAGCCAGACTTGAGAGTGTGATGTGCTCTGAAAGCTTGCGAAATGTGATAGGAGCTATAACGTTTGGCGTGGTAACAGAGCGACGTGAATGAATTCTTGTATGTGTTGGTCTTGGATTCAAGATTCTAGCATACATTCATTGAACCATAAGCCTTGACACTGCCGCCTTGAACGGCCTGGTGTTCACCTCAACCTGGATATAAGTAAGTGCTTTAACTGTCCACCGTAGCGACGAGATCATTCCAGGCAGCAACATGGAAGCTGTGGAGAACCCCAGGAAGCATCCCAAGCTGCTTGCCTTGAGGTACAGAGGTAAGGTACCGGTATAGGAACCTGGTACCTTAAGGCATCCACGGTACGCTGCATTAGCTCCGGCAAGGGGATGCTTTAAGCTGCGGAAGCTATCCCAACGCCTGTAAGCTTATGAAGTGAACTAAACCTTCTCTTCCTACCTGTACCTACCTAAAGGTATGTAATGGCTCCGTTCAGAGCAGCTGATTCAACACTGTCAAGACCATCATCGAGCATTGGATCAGACCCAACGCTACAACCCTTTCTAGCAGCCAAGTTCGATCCAATAGATCATCTCAATGCCACCTTACCATCGCTGACTCTTGCCCCAACTACAACGTATGCGACGAGACAACCACGAACATTCTCGCTGTCTGAAGTATCTACGACGACTCAATCGATACTCTCACAGCTCAGCGCGCAGACCTCGCGTCTCTCGGAACTTTTGACCCAGCTCACAGATGAGATCTTGCGGAGTGGCGCTCGACTCACTTACGAGGTTGAGGTCCTGCGCGGCGACACTTCAGGCCTTACAGAGGCTTTGACCGATTGGCTGCGGGATGATGTCAGCAAATTGGTACCAAACGCACGCAGTGTTGTGTCCGGCCTGTCACATGAAGAAGAGGGTGATGGACGACCTAGCCGGCTACGCAGCTCGTCAATGAGAGCGGCGATAGATCCTAAAGACCCAACTTATCAACCGGCCGAATCCGAAACTACCATTGATCCACCATATATAACCCAGCTTCGTACTCTCACCCTCGTCCGCAGTCGATTAGAGAGTGTCATCAACACTTTCGGCGAAGCAATGCAATGGACCCTCTCCCCGTCCGAATCCTCGGCTGCAACGTCTTTCATTTCTGTGTCCTCACCTGAATCACGCTCAGACATCCAAGGTCGGGAGCAGAAAGGCAAAGAGGTCGCGAAGAAGCTACGAGATGAGATTTCAGATGCACTGGCCAGCAATGGCAATGGACCCTCGGGTGTCAAAGCTGCAAAGGAGAGGGTTGAGGAGCTCCGGGATCTCACTACTGTCTGGAAAGGAACAGCTGAAGAAAAGGCTCGGACCAAGTTTGTTGACAGCCTAGCGAAAATGGTTGAGGACCGTGCCAAAGCCCTTGAGAGGGAGGCGTGGGAGAGGAGGCAGAGAGACGGGCGCGACCGGAGCACTTCGGCGAGACCTCGGACAGTAAGCCCTTCAAAGTCGGGAAGGCCATCAGCAGAGTATGACCGCAGTGCGAAACCGAATGGAGAGGGAGGCCCAGGCTTCTTCAGGAATTTACAACGGTTACGCGATGAAATCTACCTCGAATGAAACAATAAATCACCCGCCGCTTTCCGTGAAGTCAAGAGCTGATATCCAAAAGTCGGACCATAGATAAACGCTTGATGGGGCTAGTATCCTCATTGAATGGAGCACGTCTCCAACGCCCCAATAAGGAGACAGCCAGACCATTCCCACCCAGACCGGAGACTTCTTTGCTCGTCGCTAGTTCTTTAACATAGGTCCCATCCACAATCAGGCGAAGAATAAGTAAAAGTACGCTTGAGCCACTACAATGGTGAAGGTAGACTATCATCTTAAGCCAACTACAAAGATACCTCGTCGTCAAGGAACATGTACGGATGTCAGTACATTTGCAAACTTCGATACTATCGTAAAATACCTTGCCTGTCGGTCAGGCAAGGAACGGCAGAGTGATATGTGAGCTAATAATAAGACCTACAGTAAGCTGCTTTGTGAGGCCATGATTAAGAATTGATCGCTCAATCCAAGTATTTCAGAAAAAACCCGTCCGAGTTCTCGTCCAGTCTCCCAGTGTGTTCTTATCTGATACACACAGAGGCGTATGAGTACCTTACGCATCTGCAAGGAGTTGACTACCTGCTGGATATGCGTTCGAGTTCAGACTGGAGAGGGTGCATCCCTTGAGGCAAGCGGCCATCATATGATTCTTACCTCCGCATTTGAGGCAAAGTCATGCAGTCCGTCGACGCTGTACTTCTGCCTCAGGGACTCACGGTCTACTGCAGGCAGGACTATTGGTAGGACCGTTGGTAGAGGGGTTCGGTTTTAATTGGTTGGTAGGTGTATTGTGTGTGGTGGTAGTATGGGTCTCTTTAGTGACCGTGGCTTGACTTGAGCCTTGGTGGAGGAGGTTGACAAGTCCTCTCGGTCCTCGTGACCCAGGCAGCTTGTTCGTCGACATTATAAGTCATCTTTTCCGGTAATAGCGCAAGCTGGTCCTTATTGCTTTGTAGCAACCCCAGCTTGAACTCCATTAATAGGGTGGCAGCCTGACCGGGTTGCCTTAGGTAGTGGTCGAGTATGGTAGGCCTCAAATAGAATCCAGATAAGCTTCTGAGGCTACAAGGTTGTGGCACAAGTACAGTACGGAGGCAACTACCATAAGTCCTGCAACACACTAATTATGCATACTAAAAATGCCACATGCAGACCCCTGTCCATCAATAGAATCAATAGAACTAATTGATTGTTCTAGAATCTTGACCTCATTGTTGCTGTCTTCTCATGTCATCATCAGTCTTCCCACATCTTTTCTGAGTTTTCAAGATCTTCACATTGTTGTTGTTGCTTCTCTCAAGTCTTTGAGACATCAATCTCATCATCATTGCTTTCATTCAAAGTTCACATTCTTCCTATTCTCCCTATACTTGTTGCTGTTCTTCAATTCAATAATTTTATGAATATGTCTCAATATTCATTCAATTCACTGCTGAATTCAATTCTGTTCTAGATTCTTTCATGCATTCTTTTATGTCTTTTTCATAATCAATTGATGATTTTGTTAGAAATATAACCCACGATTAGCATGGCTAAAGTGTGGTGCCCACTTTTGACAGGTTATGAGCCCGGGTTAGTGCAGTGGAAAAACCTCACAAGAAACGCGGTTAATTCCGTATGCCTATTGGCCGCCCAGGGTGTGGAGAGTAAGCCCAAAGGTTGCAGGTTCAACACACGTTGCGCACACAAATCCTGCCTGTGCGGAGCTGGATCTCAGTGATGTAAGCGCATTGCCGGCAGTCATGGGTTAGGGGGAGTGTTAGAAATATAACCCACGATTAGCATGGCTAAAGTGTGGTGCCCACTTTTGACAGATTTGAAGCTTCATTCTTCATTGTTTGTCTCTTCATTCATGATCAGCAAGACTCAATGACATTCAGATCAGACAAATTGTCAGATTACAAGAGTTGAAACATCTCAAAGTCTTTGAATACTGAAATCTGATGCTTGAAAGCATGAGAGAAAGTCTTATTTTCTTGAATAAGTGTGTTAAAATGTTTCTGCATGCACTTCATGATAAAAGATAGAAGTTTTTTCTTTAAAATAAGACTCTGATAACATCAGACATCTATGTCTTTAAAGTTCTTTTTTTACTTTCAGACTTCATGCTAAACATCATACTTTCATTGTGAAGATCTTTCTTTAGTCTTTCTATATAAATTCAGTCTTTTAAACTCTGTTTTTAACTCTCAAATCAGTTTAACAGCAGACTTATTTTTAACATTGATTTTATCAATTTCTTTCTGTGCTTTCTTCTTTTCTTTTGCTGTTTCTTTTTTTCAGATATGATAGAAACTCTTGTAATTATAGTTAAAAGATCTTCAAAATATGAACTCTGATGACTTCTTTCATCATACATAAATATATATTTTGTTGTATCTTTTCTGAATTGTCTGTCACATTCTTGTGTTTCTTTGTTGCTGTCTCATTATGATGTTGATTTTGTCTGTTCAGATGATCTTCTTTTAGTTTTTCAGTATTCAGTGTTTGTGTCTGAGAATAAATTGAAGATGAGTCTTCTGCATTGTGTTCATCAAATCTGACTTATAGTTAAATTTTCTCTTAAAAAAACTGTATTTCTTAAAAATTTATCATACTGTCATGACTGACAGCTTTGCATCAACAGTCAATTACTGAGTTGTCTTCTTTCTTTTTGCTCTGTTCTTTCTGACTTTCTTTAGAATGTCTGATTTCACTGTCTTTGATATCTTCTTAAAATGATCTGTATGAGAAACATTGACAATATATTTATTCTTGAAAATGAAGAATACAGTAGAATTATATTTCTGTGTCTGTGCTTTCTTTCTCAGATGATAGAGAAAACTCTTTGAGATCTCTGTTATAATGATCACTTTGATGACAGAAATTCTGTATTTGAATAGAGTAAGAATCTGAGTATGTTGAACAATGCTATAGTTTATAGAGAACATGTTTACACTGTGTATATAGTTCAAATTTATGAAGAAATGGTGAAGAAAATGAATAGAGGTTTCAATTGATACTATTTCTATATAATTTACATCTAATTTACATCTAAAGTGATCTCTGCATGTGGTGTTGACCCCTACTAGTGTGTTGCAGGACTTATGGTAGTTGCCTTTGTACTAGTTGGTAAGTGTTTATCCCTCCTGGGTGGGGGAAAATGAGTAAATGTCTACATCCTGGGATAAACACTTACCGACCGGTACTGTACCGAAGGTCCGTGCTTAGGCCCTATCCCTAGAAGCTTGATCATTGTTTTCATGCTCAAGAAGTTGGCCATCAACGTCGATTGACGATAGGGCTCTTGATGGCATCTTTCGCTCGTTTCAACAGCATTTCTGAGCGAAGACAGGTACTGACAACTACCTTCAATCGTACCCTGGGTCATCTTGGCAGAGCTCGGCGCAGCAGAACAACGGTCATAGTATTGGTTGCATCCGTGATTCTGGTCGGATTGCTCTTGAGGGGCACAGGCAATGTATGTGCAAGCTGCGAGTGAACTCAACACTTGTAGACGGCTGAAAACTTCCCCAAGGCCACTTTTACGAAGCCCGATTTCTCTGGCTATCGATTCCCTTTCACCTTTTCTCGTCCTTTCGGTTCCGGGCTGAGCAATAACATAGATTCAGCCTCAAAAGTAACATCTAATATCAGTTCAGATGTTATAACAGCCAGCGCAGCGAGCGGACTGCAGAGTACAAACCCTTCCTTTCACCTGGTCATTCCCGCTTCCGAGAGCAATGCAAACCTTTGCAAGACCATTATCTCGGCCTTCATCCTCAACTACCCTGCTCCGACACTTATCAACTACGGCAAGGACTTCACAGGCGACAGCTGGGATAAGGGTACGCATACCGGCAAGATTCGTGGGTTATATGACTTCCTTGTAAATGCGAAGCATATCGCCGATCAAGACCTGGTTCTCATTATCGATGGCTATGACGTTTGGTTCCAATTGCCACCAGAAGTGTTGATTGAGCGCTACTACAGCATTACCCGAAGAGCAAATGAGCGGCTGAGGAAACAGTACGGCACACTCAAGTCCAAGGCGCGGACAGAAAATGGACGGAAAGAACGGATGTCAATGTATTCCCAAAGGGTCATATATGCAGCGGACAAGCTATGCTGGCCAAACACGGCGGAGGATCCTGCCTGCGCAGCCGTACCACTCTCGACGTTACCCAAAACCACCTACGGTACAGACACTGACAAGGATCCGCATGGCTTCCGAAACCGACCCAGATATCTTAATTCCGGAACGGTAATAGGCCCTGCCTCGGATCTAAGAACGATCCTAGAACGCGCTACGACTAAGGTTGAGAAGGATGGGCGTGGTGATCTGGGTGATCAGTTCGTCTTCAGTGAAATATTTGGGGAGCAGGAGTATGTGCGAGAAGTTGTTCGTCGTGGACGTCAAAACGCCGGTGGCAGATGGCTTTCTTGGTTGTCGAAAACTCTAGGTACTTCTGAAGGTTCTACAAATGTCACCATGACCAACATGACTTTTGTTCCCGGCCAGACGTACGAGTTTGGACTTGCCCTCGACTACGAATCTCAACTGTTCCAGACTATGACGCACTCCCACGGTGACGTTGACTTCCTCTATTACAACGACACCGAAACTCTCGCTCATGTGCAGGAGCAACACCACATCCCATCCCCGCACTCTCTCTCTCTACCGCTTGACATCCAACGTTTCACTCTACCAGTGCCAGCACAACCACCTGAACAGCCTGAAGGAACGGGCAGTGAGTCAAAATCGTACTACCTGGATCAAATCTCCACCAACATCTCATGGTCTACCATCCCACTCGCAACGAATCCCCACGTCCCGTCAGTTCCCGCCATCCTCCACTTCAACGGCGACAAGACCTATCTCTCATCATGGTGGACAAGGATGTGGTACCAGGCCGACTCTCGTGCCCTCCTCCGTCAGTACATGCAGTCTACCCGCGGACCCTCTGCCGCACACGCCGCTGCGGTTGGGAGCGATAGCTCATGGAACATTCGAGGGGGCAAGGGTGGCGTGTGGACGGATACGGCGCAATGGTTGGATTGGAGCGAGATATGTAGAGGGTACGAGGAAGAGGTGTTTGGAGACGGCAAAGGAGTTTGGGGTCAGGAAGATGGCGTCAAGAAGGTTTACAACTCCTTCGGCAAGCTAATTGAAGGCGAGCCGGATGAGAATGATATCATCCAGTGACTTGATCGTCTGTCTGCATTTCCCTTACGGCTTGATATGTTGCTTTTAGCGGGCTTGTCTGGGACCGTGATATAGAAAAGAGTGGAGTTGGTGCTGTGCTTTTGTGCTTTGGATGGCGGATTCTTGTCAGAATATCCTTAGATCTCGCGACCTTAGAAGGAACAGGTGAGTTAGGGGCCCGCTTCGAATGCTTGCTCTCTAAAATCAATAACGTCTCAATATACCCTTGTACGAATCTTCGAACGCCAGCTTTTCATCGTGACTTCTGTAATCGCACTTGCTGAGGTATGAGTTAGTACACTAAGGTACCCCTCAGTACCTATTGTTGTTGCGACAATTCTTAGCAACTAACCGAAGGCCAAGAGCCTGCGGGCACGGGATCTAGAGTTTCTAACGGCTCGGAAGTTGCCGCGTCGCCGTAGCGCCCAGCCACAAGGTGTGATCTTCCTCACTATGCGGCGGTGGGGAGGAGGGACAGGGTTCCCCACCGGTAAGCTTGAAAGCTTTCGGTGCATCTGATCCCGCACTCATCATTCACATCATGTGCTCCGGAATCAGTCCGTACACTCCTCCGGAACTCCCTTGTTGCAGCATAGCTCGCAGTCACTACAGGCTCGGAGCTACTCTACGAGGGTAAGGTAGACGGCAGGGCGTTTCTGAAGCAAGGTAGGTGCTATACAGGTACGAAGGTACACATACGAATAAGTTAGACTTTGCGTGGTAGCATTGATTGATCTCGCTTTCTTCTGTCGTTCACTGAAGCTCGCTTCTTGACGTTGCATCCCGCTGGACCAACTTATTATTCAATCATGCGTCTTTCTCCGCAAAGGCGGAGTGATGGTGGATGTGGTGGTGTGGTGCTGCATGCGGCCTGATCTTACTTCATCAGACTCCGTAAACGCATCATAAACGGGTCCAATTCTTTTCTTGCGATCGTCTCATGCTCGTCTCTTGTCCTCGTACCTTGCAATAGACTAAAGCCAAAACCTGTCTATAAAGCTTGTTCCAGCCCCGAAGACCTTACATTTAATCCTTCGAAGTAGTTTTCCCTCTCTAGAAAGCTATCTTACAGCTTCCATTGCAACTCTTTCACATATCTCCGTGGTCGCAATAATCTTGCGCAGCTAATGATGTTTTTCCCCACATTCCTCGCTGCTTCCGCCGCTTTCTTCACCGTATCTGCTCAGAACTCCTCGTGCTCATTTTCAGAGCCAGACCCATTCAAAACTTACACCATATCGGCACCAGGAATCAACGCAACATTCATCTCATATGGTGCGCGCCTTACCAGCCTGCTTGTCAACGACAAGAATGGCAAGCCGCAAGATGTGGTGCTAGGTTATGACAATGCCACCGATTACGTCAAAGATACAGAAGGCCCTCACACTTACTTCGGACCTATAGTTGGCCGTTATGCCAATCGTATCAAGAACGGCACTTTCACCGTCAATGGGGTGACTTCGCATATCCCGGAGAACGAGAACAAGGGTCTTGACACTCTTCACGGTGGCAATGTAGGATACGATCAACGGAATTGGACGGTCTCTTCGTTCAATACATCCACCATTACCTTCATGCTGTTGGATCAGGCGTTTGAGGGGTTCCCAGGAAACGTCATCACTTACGCAACTTACACCGTTTCCGCCGGGCCAAGATGGACCGCACGAATGGTCTCGATTCCGCTCGATGAGCCAACACCGATCATGCTTGCCAACCACGTCTACTGGAATCTCGATGCTTTCGTGGACCCATCGAATCCCACCGTCTTAAACAACACGCTGTGGATGCCTTACTCGTCTCGTTACGTCGAGGTTGACACTATCCTAGTCCCAAATGGCACCATTGGCGTCACCGAAGGCACCGTCCTCGACTTCACCAAGCCGAAGCAGATCGGACAGGATATACAAGCGGCTGTAGATACCTGCGGTCTCGGTTGCACCGGTTACGACAACTCCTTCATCCTGGACCGTCCGCGCTACTCGTCCCCCGAAGCCACGGACCTGACCGTCTTGACCATGTACTCGAACCTGACCGGCATCCGACTCGATGTCCAGACGAACCAGCAGAACCTGCAAATCTACAGCTGCAACGGCATGAACGGAACCATTCCGGTCAAACAGAGCCAGCAGCATGGAAACGGCACGACGTACGTGCCAAAGTACGGATGTCTTGTCATCGAGACGCAGCAGTGGATTGGCGGCATTAATCATCCGGAGTGGGGTCAAGATCAGTATCAGATCTACACGGTTGATTCGGAGCCTGCGGTGGTATTTGCTCAGTATGATTTTAGCATCATGTCATGATTCTAAGACGGAGATTTGGGTTAGTCATGTTAATCACGAGTTACAAAAGCAGGTCATGATAGATGTTAATAAGAGAAACTTGTTACAAGATCAGTATATGGTGAATTAACAACAGTCCTACCGACAACTGTCTAATCACACGTGCAAAGACAAGGGAAACTTCTGTCCTTTACGAAACTGCCCTTCTGCTAATCCCAACCCAGTGATGAGCGAGCCCTCTCATTGCTAATTCAAATCTCACTCAATCAGCATCAAGCTTCTTTGTCCAGTTGCGCTTCGATTGGGTTAACACCTCAGAGCTTGCCAAACACTTCTACCTCCTCTAGTCTAACGCAGACAGCTCTTCTCACCTCGCTCTACATGAGCTCGACGCAAGAACAGCAGCCCCTCCAACACAGACACAGCAGACACGCGTCACGACCACAGCCCAGTCACCTCGAACGCATTCAATCAGCGACGAGCATACGCCCTTACACCTCACCTCTACCCATCCACCTCCGCCCAAACATCACCTACCACGCATCAGACTCCACGCACGCCGCCATCCTCAGCTCGCCCATACCACCATATTCAACTCACCACCTCCCCATCCAAACATCCCACTAAAATGGCGTCTCCACGCCTCAGCCCACCCCCAAACCACTCCTCCACCAACAACCACCAGAGCCACTCCACCTCCCGAATCTCCGCCTCGCACCTCCTCGCGGTCCAAACCAGCAGCATCGCCCTACAAGCCCACCTCGGCCTCAACAACCCCTCATCCTACGCCTTCCCTCCCCCTCTCCCCATTCCCAAACCACCCAACCTCCCTCTCGGTCTCTACGCTCGACTGCAAACCCCCGCTCTCCTCTCCGGACCAGGATCAGGACCAGCACGCACCACGACGTCCATGCGAGCGCTCACGTTCACGGACACGAAGCCCAGCATGCATGATCCGGAGATAGGGCGGGAGGGGTTGCTGAAGAGGGTGGTGATGGGCGAGGGAGGGGTGAGGGAGGTGAGGTGTGGGAGCGTGATGGTTGGTGAGGGGGAGGGGGAGAAGTGGGTTTTTGTTAGCGTGGTTTGGGAAAGGGGAGGAGGGCGAGGGGGAGGGGAAGGAGGAAGTGGGGCCAGGAGAGGGAGGTGGATGTGTTTTGCGCTTCCGGAACGGGGGGTTGAGAGGTTGGAGGGGTTGGGTAGTGGAGACCGGGTTCAGGTTGAGGGTGCAGGTTCGTCCTTACGGGATATCGACACGACAAGAACCGCGTCGTTCTCGGCGCTGTTCTCGAGTGGGGGCGTCCCGGTTTTTGAGTTTGCGGATGTGGATGTGGATATGGATGAGGGGAAGAAAGAGGGAGAGGGTGGGTTTGACGCTCAACGGGAAGATGAAGTCGAAGGTGAAGATGAGGCGGAAGGGGAGGCTGAGGCTGAAGGAGAAGGAGAAGGAGAAGGGATGGACGGCGTAGAAGCCGGGATAGAAGGAGAGGAACGTAGCGAGGACGATGGAGACCGAGAGGGAGAGATCGAAGGTGAAGTGAAAGTTGACGGAGAGGGTCACTCAAGTGCTGGGACAGAAGGAGATGGAGATGGTGAGGAAGAGGAGGAATGGAGAAGTGTCAAGCGGGCGATGGGGAGGGGGAGTTGTCTGGTTCGGTTTTATGTTTGATTCTCACTCAAGTCGTGGCGTTGGACTGGGGCTTGGTGCTCTGAGACTGATTGGGCGTTTGCGATTGCCGATGGGGAGGGGAGGGGAACGGTAGTGACTCAGATCCCACCACCACCACTAATTATCAACATTGCGAGAACGAAGTAAAATAGCTTTTCCACCGGACACAGGCGCGTGAACTTGGGGAGACTCGTACCTCGTGAGCTGTTAGATGTCGGTTTGCACTGCTCTGCTCGGCGGGCGAGAGGTGAGAGATGCCCCATAGGTAAGTAAGTGTGTGCAAATATCACAACACGATTTATACCCCGTGCGAGATATTCCCCTTCCATGTTCATCTCTGAGTATAGTTCTACATACGAATGTCGTCCGAATCACAATAGCCAAGAATTCTCTCCCTTATTTCCTCTCCGAAAGCGCCTTCACCAACGCCTCCCCCACCCCTTTCGCACTCGCCGGATTCTGGCCCGTAATCAACCTCCCCCCCTTCGCGGTCACAACTTTCACCCCCCACGGCTCCGCCGCCTTCTCGAACTTGCCCCCGCTTTTCGCGTCGAGTTCGTCCTCGAGCTTGAACGGCATCGCCGCCGTCAGCTGCACCATGTCCTCCTCGGCGTTCGAGAAGCCCGTGACGGGTGCGTCCGCGATCAGGAAGGAGCCGTCGGAAAGCTTGGCTTTGGCGAGGGCGGCCGGGCCGTGGCAGACGGCGGAGACGATGCGGTTGGATTCCCAGAAGTCGCGGATGAGGGCGTGCGAGGTTTCCGAGGTCGCGAGGTCGAACATGGCTGGTTTGGGTTTTAAAACGTTAGCATCCGAAAGGGCAGGGGAGTAGGGTCGGGCGACTCACGCCCATGCCCGCCGACGAAGAAGATGGCGTCAAAGTCCTTGGCGTGGCCGACGAACTTCTCGAGTTTCTCCGTCTGCTTGAAGAGCGGTTCCTGCTTGTGCAGGAAGTCCATGGATACTTGGTCGTTCTTGTCGATGGAGCTCGGGTCCAGGGGCGCTTCGCCGCCGGCGGGCGAGGCGACGGTGATTTGGGCGTGCGGTGCGAGTTCTTTGTAGGGGTGGGCGAATTCGGGCTGGTGAGCTCAGTCAGTTTCGATTCCGGGTTGAAGGCTGAGGGTTCAGGGTGGAGGATGGGTTGGGGCATTACCAGGTACCAGCCTGTGGGTTTGCCGGTGTTGCCTAGTTTGTTGTGGGAGGAGAGGACAACGAGGACTTTTGGTTGAGACATAGTCTTGGTTGATTTAGGGATTAGATGGATTGTACAGATTGTGAAGTGTTCTGATGTATGATCAAAGAATTGCAAGGGGAATGGAAACCTGGAAATATAGAAGAGAGAAAAATTTTGTCATGATGACCGTTCTCATCGATTTCAAAGCTTCGACGTCACCGAGGGGCAAAGGCCCCACCATAGGTACCTTAGGTCCCTTCAGTTTTAAAGGCAGAAGCTAAGGAAGCTTCGTTTCCATTTTCCACGGTTACGGAGATGCTTCCGTCCATGTCTTCCGTCGGAGCCGGTCGGAATTAAAGAACCGGCAAGGGTTTCGGGAGTTAGGACTCTGGTTCTGGGTCAAGGTGGAGCTGTGGAGGCTTCCACAGTATATCACTAAGGTAGGATAAGTAATTGCAGGAGGACGCCAATAGCGCCGCACGATGTTCAAAGTTAACTTACATATGGTAAAGTTACCAAAGATAATTTACCCATACGGAATACTTCGTACAGATACTCTACCTGTGGATATATCAACTAAGACGCTCATCAAAGGCTCGTAGGTATTCTGATCAAAGTCAATTCTCAATGAATAGCAACAAATGCCTGCAACGCCACGGTTCAACGCTGTAGGAGTAGGTTCTATCACTTTGCTATCGGTCCTGAGTGCAGTCAATGAAGCCTACTAATGCTAAGCAAACTTGAACAGTCATACTTCTAGTATCTCTTGACAGACCTCTTCAACTGATTTTCCGTGAAATTGATAAACACACTCTTTACATATAAAATTGTTTCATTCTGTTGATAATCAATCATCATTAAACAAATATGTTTACGGAGCTACCCCCACATTTATTGCAGGAGGACTGGTATGTGCCGCATTCTGATTCAAAGCTGACCCTACTTTGAACATTCTCTATGTCCAGCAAGTCAAGGAGAGTCGTCGGACTTTCAGGTTGTTACTTTGAGGTCAAAATAAGGTCTGACCGACGTTCCTCGCCCATAGCTCGAGCACATCTCTGTGGCGAAGAACGCTCCTGGATATAGTTCGTCGTCCTCAGCTGAGCTTCGCTTTCGCTCTGGCCTGATCTGGTGCCTCGGCCATCCACCGTCCACAACTCGAAGAATCAGATGGACTACAACACCGCGCCAGGTTTCGGGAAGGCTCTCAGATGGCAGCAAGACAATGATGATGAAAACGCCTGGATCCAGCACGCACACAATCCTTTTTTCGCCTCTGCTCTAGATGGATCCGAAGATGAGTACAGGCACCACTACATTGGGGTTGATATGCACAACTGCTAAAGCGAACACAGCGGTCG
The DNA here is from genome assembly GCA_025617375.2 of Acarospora socialis. Taxonomy (NCBI): domain Eukaryota; kingdom Fungi; phylum Ascomycota; class Lecanoromycetes; order Acarosporales; family Acarosporaceae; genus Acarospora; species Acarospora socialis. The sequence continues at coordinate 1,876,506 of JAMYGW020000002.1, read as the reverse complement.
AGGAGCTGAGCCATTGACTGTTCCGGAGCGTCGCATGCTGTCTTTAATGAGTGAGATTACGGATACGGCAAATTGGGATCAGAGGGTCTTTGAACAAAGCTTCATTGACGGCTGGAAGAGCACGACGTTGTCGCAGGATGGTGTAACGCAACGGATGGTAGACTGGGTCAGTTGATGTTCGGATACAGTTCTAGTATGGAAACTTGCTAACCGTCGTATAGTGTATATGTGAGGTGCAGCAGTATGCAAATGATTTCGGGGAAAGCCATATCATCCCTGTGTTGGATCGAGGTATTTTCAAGACAGACGATCTCGTGACATTGACCCAGAAAGAGAATATTTCCCAGGCAGCGTTCCACTTGGAATACGAGTCGCGCGGTCGTGGAAGCTTGTCCGCAAAGCCCCATGGATGCCTTAGGACTGTGGACCCTTTCCTATTCCCTTTCTCCTTTCAGAGATCAAGGTGCCTAAAAGGAAGTACCGTTGGCCGCCATGACTGTATAGATCAATGCGGTAAAGGTCAGATTGCCGGTTTGCCTCAAGATTCTGAAGGACAACGTAACGGCTCACTCAGGGGCCATGGGTGCTACGCCAACGATAAAGCTTGGTCCCTGAAGTATCAATGGTTACCTTTCGAAGTACAATTTGATGGAAACACGACCTCAACCCGGTACGCTTGTTCTACTACCTTGCCTCGTCCAATCACGGTTTAGCTGACTGGCCATCTTTTAGCATCATCAGTTATATCAATAACGTCCACCCCGTTCTACATCGTGGATTCTATCCCGCTGTTGAAATGCTCCTTGATGAGACAATTCCATTGTTCAATAGGTCTCTCACAAGCATCGAGACGCCGTCGAGGTTCTTCAGTCCCCGTATCTCTGTCGAAAGTAGAGGAAGTGGCAATGTGCCCAATCGAGAGCCTGGAGAATGTCGAGCACCAGAAGCAAGAACAAAACCGCAATACCTGAAGTCTCACGAGAGAGTCTCTGTGGATTTACGAAAAGACTTCGGGACTACTGGTGTCCAATTCATTGTCGAGATCTCAAGTATATTTTCTGCGGCCAGAGATGCCGGAACACCCAGGCGAAGAGTGGCATGTCCAAGGTCAATTGGTATATGACCCTGCCCTGTTCAGCCATGGCGCGGAAGTCTTACTGGTCACACTCAACCCAGAATGAACGTATTTGCGCTACTGTCCTCTACTTTTACGATTGTGACAACATTCAAGAAGGATCAATATCATTCCGCCAAAGGGTTTCCAACGATGAGCCCATGGATCTGAACACTATTGCAGAAACCACTTCGGACACAGAGGACATATACGGGATCAAGGATGGCGAGCCAACGTTACAAGTGTTGGGTGATGTAACAGTCCGACAAGATCGAGTCATTTGTTTCCCCAATGTACTGAACCCTCTACCTCACCATCAGCCAGGCTAACAAGAAGAAGACCTTTCAGATTAGGTTTAATTCACTTCATCTCCAGGACAGATCACGCACAGGCCATTGCAAGTTTCTGACTCTCCATCTGGTTGATCCTAGGCGGCGAATCATATCGACGGCCACAGTTCCCTGTCAAAGACGGGACTGGTGGGCCAGAGAGCTCCGCAAGAAAGTGGATGTGTTCAAGAGCTTGCCCCTGGAATTGTTCGACAGGATAATTGATGTTCTAGATCTCCATCCTCTCCAGTGATTGACTAGATGCTTACTTATGGAGCAGTTGGTGCAAGACTTTCCGATCTCGCTCCACGAGGCCGATAACATGAGACGGGAGTTTCTGGCGGAGAGAGCTGAGTTGTAATTCTTCTTCACTGGATCGTGGGTGGGGTAAATTAGACTGACATATTATTCGAAGCGCGCGCAAACATACGGAAGCGATGATGCAGCAGAAGTTCAATTTGATGACTGCGGCTCGAAGGCACGAGGAAGAGATGGGCTATTACTAGTACCTGTCATGCTTGTAAACGGGAACGAAAGACGGAAAAGAGCCCAGCTTGGTTCTCGTAGAAGCAGCTGATATGTCGTGACAGTGTTGGTAAGAAATTCAGATGACCAGAGAAGAGAGACAAACGATTAAAACTGGTCCAGCGCAGTTGAGAGTTAGGGCTCCCTCTTATCTGATCCGCCGCTGCCGAGGTTACCTGCATGTACTTCGTACCGGTTCTGATTCAGAATTATTCACTACCTAGGCTAGGGTGGGTAATTGCAGTGAGACGCCAACGGCGCCACACGGTGGCAAAAGATAAAGATACCAAGAGTACGGAGTACAACTACCTAGGTAGGTACGGACACTCTAGGTACCTGTGCATATACTGACTAAGATATCATCAATATGTAAACTGATCAAAATCAATTATCCAGGTAGAATACTCAATGGAGGACAACAAATGCCTGCAACGCCACAGTTGAACGCTGTATGAGTACGAGTAGATTCTATCTCTTCGCTGTCGTTCGTTCATGACAGCTGCGCGATCATTGGGTGCCACTTTGCCAACTGTCAGGTGAGTTGCATAGTCGGAGACGGTAAGACGTACTCATACGTGGACAGGCATGTTCCTCTCTCTCTGACGAGCGTTGCCAATAATGTGGCTCGATATATCCTTTTGGCTAAATCTGTACTTGTAGATCTCAGGCCAATTCTGCGGTAGCTTCTTGGTTGCAAAGCCTCTAAGGAACGACATATGAGTCCACTGATCGACTTTACCTGGTTTTCCCTTGCAACTTGTGTTTGTGATTATGATTATGTGAAAACACCGATACCGAGCTATTGGGGCTGTGTTCGTACGATGATGAGGGCCAGCATAAGATACTGTAGGGAAACAGTGTAATATACATTCGCTACATTTCATGCGTCGAAGTTCAGATCCTGAATCTTTTCATTCGACAATCCTCTGCCGTTGACTTTCATGCCCTGATAGAATTCATTCCTGTCGAGCAACAGAGATTCGTTCAGTCAATCTTGACAACGGAGGCCCATGTGGGGAATATCATGCACTTCGCACAACCCCTTCAAAGACTTAGCACTCATGTGGAAAACGGTAGGTGCGGTAGTGTAACGATCTGCCACTTCTTTCTCGCATCTGGTTAAGTTACATGAACTCTGCTCCACCATTTGAAAGTTACTCTACCCACCTTTATAGACTCGTAACGTTACCTCACCAAACTTATGTAAGTTAACATGGGCCGGTCTGGCCCCTGTGAGTTTTGACCTGGGCTTCTCTAACGGGCAACTTTCAACTCTCTGCTGCCCACATACTACCTTACTCTACACGTTGCTGCTTACGAACCCTTCCAGATTATCTCCATCACAAACAGATCCCCTCCGACCGCAAACACTCTTCCCAATATCCTCTCATCGTTCAGTAGCAGTATTATCATCCCATACAGGTGTTGAAACTGGTTCCAAGCCTTAGCCATCGCTCGGAGAATTGTTACCGTTGTAACGTGGAACGCATGAGCAATTCAGCAAACCCGACCTTTTCCACCTCGAACTTTGGTCTCCGTGATGGCATGGACACGGCAGTGTCAATAACGGTGGCGTCCGGCCTGGTTGAGAGGAGAAGCCTGCATAATTTGCGAGGATACCAAGGAGCGTCATCGATGAACAGTAGCGTGGATCGAAAGGATGGCTCCTTAGGACGCTCATCAATCCGACGTTGCATGTTGGCGAAAACAGCACCGAGACAAATGCTTAACGCACGTTCGAAGACGAGCGGGACCTCCATTGCGCGCTCGTGCGAAGCTTTTCAAAACTCGGACCTATCAGAAAGTCTGGCCGAGCCGTTCGTGAGAAGAGCATCCACGGACGCAAAAACGAGTCACAAACCCCAGCTCCCGCCTTTCCAAACCCTAGGCATCGCCGCACCTCATCCTGATAACTTCTGCACGCGACCACATCTTTCAGAAACGACATATCCTCCGCATTCATACCCAGAACCTGAAGACGCTGCAGGGCTCGGTTTTCACAAATCCACAGAATTTGGCAACAAGGACTACAGACGACCGAATCAGGCTGCCTTACAGATGCTTACACCACCAGATGACAGCGGCATACTTGATTGGAAACCTTCGACTCCTGCAATCGACTCCACCAAACTAACCCCCGACACGGCTTTACGCGCCATGTCAACCCAACAAGGCGCCACAATTGTTACTGCAACGCACCCTGGCTCTTCCGAAGGCGACCAACCTTCAGATGCGCGCGCACAACTTCATGGGGAGGAGGGTACGGACAGCAATGAGCTGCCACCCTCTCAGACCGACGACGGGAATTCCATTGACCAGTCTCTGATAGAGCAAGCCATCAGCATCACAGGTGAGCGTGAACCTTGGAAAGGAGATCAGATCATTTCGCTGAATAGAGCAGTATCCGGTATTTCTGCGTCCAGTAACTCCGGTTATGGTATACGGGTTCTATCCCACGCTCTTCCATGTCCGACTTCAGATACAAGCCCTTCGGCAGCGTCGACCTTCAACAACATAATAACCGCTATCCAAGCCGAACTACAACCAAATCAGAGACCATACATCAATGTCTACCACGCGGTACCCTCTAGGTTCAGCCTGACGAACTTGCCCTCCTCGCCGCCAGGCACTCCCAATCTTGCCCAGGGCGGTGAAGATTATTTCAATATGACTGTATTTGCCAGCGCAGTCCCAGTCATTGATCACCACGATACCGGCAGAGGATTGACGAGCAGTCCGGCACCTTCGTCGCCATGCCCAATCGTACCACCGGCGAGTGTCCATGTCGCCCTGGTGGAGCGGTATATCCCGCCTAGTTCGGTACAAGAATATCTGGATCTCTCATCGGCAACCGGACCATCCGTGCTTGTCGACCGGTTGGTGGAGCTTTCCTCCGATGGAGGAAGCATGTTATTCATCTATCCAACCAAGCGGGGCGCTCTCACATTCGCGACCGAGTATCTCGGGCCCATCCTTGATCCTTTGTTACGCAGCATCGTCGTCCTCCACAAGCTATCCGCGGATGTGGGTCTGGCTTTGGGCAAAATGGCCGCCATTGAGTATATGGTCGACTTTGAGATGATGAAGAAGAAGATCAACGTTCTTCTGCGCAAACTTAGTCGTGGTAATGTCTCGCAAACCAGTGGCCCAGCCACGGCGAGCTTCAAAGGGTCCTACAACCTAGTCTACTCTGGAACGCAAGACGTCCCTCTCGACCGGAAGGTATGGACGGACTGGTGGGCGCAGCAGGAAACCCTACGTATCAGAGACGTTATGGGAAAATATTTCAAGAGAGCTCAACGGCTGCCTGAAGATACGGACATTACCTCGGCCGTCTTGGTCCGGGAAATTCTCGATGGAGTCATGTCAAGACCATATGGGGATGCACCAGCGCCGAATACAGGTGTGGAAGTTGGAGTGTTTGTCATCCAAAGAGCCTCGTAGACGCAGCACAGCGGGCATCGTCAAGTCGGGAACCTTTCAAAGCAGCGGTTGTACGTATCATTGTCAGGTCGGCATGGCTCTCCTTTTTACCGTGGCGGTTTTTTCTTGTATGGTTCAATGTCTATACACGCGAAGGTTCTTTGGAGGGAAAATATCAGAGCACGTGAGTAATTGTAATGGACCTGAATGGCAAGGCATGCAATCGATTCGGAAGAGAGATTCGATCACCGCACCGTAGGCGTCGTGCTAGCTTGAGGAAGGGCAGGTAGCTTGATTCAGGTATTCCATACCTCATATAGTGAAATGAAGAAAGATATATACTCGTTATCAACCGTTGATCTGGTATAACAAGGCGGTTTTGTCACAATAGAACCTCGGGGTTCCCACACAAGCTAGTCGGTAATATGACAATGGGAGCGGGAACTCGGCGTTTCTTTTGCCCGATGATGTTACACCAGAAGAGCGATTTCACGTACCCCAACCTCATTGATGGATATCAATATCACAGCTCATCCGGATCTTCTGACTTGCATTTCAGTACTTTGATTCGGTCGCATTATCAGACACCCAAATCTTGTCTTTCAGATCCAAAAGTGGCTCCCTCTGGGCCACCACAGAAGACAAAACCCCGTTCTCCACAGCGAACTACTCTCTTACCTCGAGTTCGAAAGACTCCAGTGAGAAACCCGACACTGAAGTCGCTGGCGATGAAGTCACATTCAATATCCTGATATTCATATGTTCCATAGCCCTCTAGGCACTGATCGTTTATACGACGGGCTCAAGCCCCTCCGCAGAAACCATGGCGTACTCGCCCTCGCCACAAATCTCTCCCACGGTAGCCTCTGGCAGCGCACCTCACATCAGTCGCCTTTCCGCAACCCCCCCTCCACAGCAGCTCTCCAAGCGCGACAAGCGGCGCAACGCTCTCTCCGAACGCCTCAGTGATCTCACCAATCAGTTCACCAGAAACCGCGATGCCCACTTTCGCAAACAACTCCAGTCACTTCAGATCGATATGAACCTAATGATGCGGGCGGATCCATACAAAGAACATCCCCTTGGAGATCACCCAGATGAGATAGCTGAATTGGTCGGTACAACTGTTGGGGCGAACATTCACGGTGGTGGTCACGGCGGCCATCGCAGGGCGGAGAACGACGCTGCTCCGTACGCTGGCAAATGGTACCAGAAGTTTGTGGAGGAAATCAATGACGCACAGGAGAACCGAGATGCTCAATTGACGCTACTTGAGGTAAGCCATGCGCTTACTACTGCCAAAGTCAGGGCTTCAAGCCGCGGAGACTCTGTCACAGAGTATACCAAGCGTCAGTGACGTTTGTTCAGCGACAGCTGCTAACGTGTACGTCTCCCAGCAAAAGCATCAACGTACGTTAGCAGTCCTGCAACAGGAGAATCGATACAAAGTCCGCCTGGCCCAAGACGAGCATCACCAGCTTGCACACACAATCCGTGAACGGCTGATTCAGTCCATCGCACATCGGAAAAATCGCCTGATGAAGGAAAAGGAACATCTAGATGTCGCAGACAGTAATGCTCTGCTTCTACATCCAAGCCAGTTCAGCATCACACACCCGGCCAGCCCGGGAGGGGCACAGAGCAACCGCAAAACGCGACATACACGACACCGGTTGGAAATGGATGATCTTGGCACCATCATATCGTCTGCTGATGGAAGCCATAAGCGCAAGAGAAAAGCTCCCGTGGAGGAAGAGAACGGATCACCAGGGCCTGGGGCCAGATTCGTTGATCCCGGAGTTGCCTCACCCTGGAAAGAGTCGCAAGGAAAAATGATTTATCATCAAATGACTGCACCAGCGTATTCAGTGGACCGCCTCTTTACAGAAAAAGAATTAGCTATGCATCTCAACACCGCTGCGCTAGCGACCGCACACTTCTTCGCCGCCGAGAAAGCTCAAGCGAAAGCCAGCAGCGTGAAAGGCACGGCGACAAACGGACAGAACACGGATGGCGAGGACACCGCCGGCCCCGAAGCGGAGGCAGACGAAGACGGCGCAGCAGCCGTCGCGCCGGAAATGGACCGCAACGGCAACCAGTCCTTTCACGCCACGCGCTCGACCCGCAACAATCACAACGGCACATCGGCCCTGAACCTGCTGGGCGACCTCGCAGAGCGCAGCTCGGCCTTACCCACGAACCTCCCCATCATCCTTCCCAACACGGGCAACATCAAGAATGGCTGGGCGCCCGTCCCGCCACCGCTCCCCAACGACGACGCCGACGACGACCTCGCTCGAATCGCCTCCCTTTTCGACGAGAACAGCCCGGCTCCACCGGGCTACGTGGACGAGAAGCTCGTCGACGTCCTCTGTGCTCCGTTCGGCTCGCAAGCGCACCGCAAACTCTGCAACCCTCCTCCCACCCTCGCTGGTTCTACCGTCACGATTCCATCGGCTGCAGCGCGGACACTGTCTGCCGCGCCGGTCGCGTGTCTAGGTGGTGTGGCGATGAGCGCGCAGAGCAGTGTCGGTGGCATCAGCGATGTTGGTGGTGGCGTCACGATGAGCCGGAACGAGAATGGGAGTTCGAGGGGCGTGGGCGTGGGTGTTGGTGGGACGATGAAGAGGAGCGCGAGTGGAGCGGGGTTTGTGAATGGTGAGGGGGGCAAGAGGATTAGGAGTCGGTGATGGGAAGGGAGTCTGGGTGGTAGCTCAATAATGTGTCTGACATGGCATGATTTATGGGGTGTGGATAAGGTTGTCACCGTTGCGGCGTTTGCTGGGACCTGGTCTGCTTTGGATGGCAAGGGTGTTGGTTTGCATCTATAGCATTTCCGACAGGGCGATATGAAGCGCGCTGATATGATAACTTAGACAATGAAATAGTAGGCTTCACATGCCGGTGTTCCGAACTGTGTCAAACTGTAGGCTTCATAGACCTGAACCCCGAGAAATTTCCAGTACACCACATCGATAGAGCAGAGTAATGTTTTTAGCCTTTCAATGAAGTCACGTCTTTGCTCTGAGTGAACATAGTACCTAGGGAATTTGTAAAAGCAGTTGTGGTCTTTGTACAAGCACCTAGGGTATGAACCGCTGCTTTGTCAGCAGTCCATGGCGTGCTTGCCTTTTCATTTGACGAACCCTTCCCGACAACCAACACTGCCTCGGCCGTTTACCCGGCGGGGAGGACCCTCACCATAAGGTACCGGTATGACGTGAAGGCAAACGATTACCCTATCTACACTCTCCTTTCGATTTAGTTTCGGATTACAATATCAATTACATTGTAATTCATTCCAGAAAGATCTTCAGTAGTGCCCTTTCTTATATATAGCCTTCTCTACATAGCATTCGCTTTCTTCAGATCTCAATACTTTATCCAAACTCCACATCCCAACCAGAAAGAATCGTCGGAGCCACACGTCGGAGCTCGCCCTTCAAATATCTAACAGACCAAACACATCCACCAAAGCCACAATGGCCACTACTACTCAGACCCTCACCAACGGCGCCTCCAAAGCCAACGGCGCAACGACCACCACCACCAACAACACCCACGACGCATCCTACATCCCCCGCGGCCCCGTCACCGCCTCGCTGAAATTCTACTCGCCCCCAGCAGACGGCAGCCGACCGTTCAACTACGTCGAGACGCCGCCAGCCGGCCAGCCGCAACGCAACTTCGGCGACGCCGACCACGCCGTCACCATCCACGACATGCGCGGGCACGAGTCCGACTTCACCCTCGACGGCAACGCCTTCGCCGCCCTCTCGCACCTCCCGCCCAGCGCCGAGCACGACTTCGCCGACGACGCCCACATCCGAAAAGTCTACTACCCCGAAGTCGAGCGCCTCCTCCTCGCGCACATGCCCGGCGCCACGCGCGTCCTGCTCTTCGACCACACCATCCGCCGCGCCGTCCCCGCCGCGGCCCGCGCCCCCGTCACGCGCGTGCACATCGACCAGACGCCCGCGTCGGCGGAAGCGCGCGTCCGCCACCACGTGCCCGACGCCGTGGAGGCCGAGGCGCTGCTAAGGGGCCGCTACCGCATCGTCAACGTCTGGCGGCCGCTCAACGGGCCCGTGCAGTCGTTCCCGCTGGCCGTTGCGGATTCGCGCACGGTGGCCGACGAGGATCTCGTCGGCATCGAGCATCGCTATCCCGATCGCAACGGGGAGACGGCCGGGGTGCGGTTCAATGAGCGCCAGGAGTGGTGGTATTGGAGCGGCATGGACGGCGGGGAGCGCTTGTTGTTGAAGTGCTTCGATAGCGATGAGCTGGTTGGCGGACGGGGGCGCGTGCCGCATAGTGCGTTTGTCGATCCGCGCACGCCGGAGGGGGCGAGGGGGCGGGAGAGTATTGAGGTGAGGGCGCTGGTTTTTGGGTAGGTTGGGTTTTTGAGCGGTGATGGTGGGTGGGCAGCTATTGTGTTTGTTGGATGTTTGGTGTGGAAGTTTGGTTTGGGCTTGGGGATGTTGAGTATGCGATGGAGTCATCTGAAATGATTTACACCACTTTCTATGCATTTGTCAACCGATCGTCCGACCCTTCGTTGCGGGAAGGGATGCAGCGAGTGATTCAATGTGACTGCTCCCCAACTGTCGCACATGTCCTCGTTATAACTAACGACACCCCTATCGGTCCCAACGCATCCAGCAAGTCGATATCCACCTCTCTCCCTCCTCAACACCCGTCATGAATACCCTCCCTAACGAAATTACTCTCCCGGTGCAGAAATAGGCTCTTCATACTTGGAAAGCGGACCCGTGCCCCTTACATCACAAGCGCCTACCTTAGGTATCTCAATCCACGCACGCCTCGTCATTCCAACCCAATATGAGTACGAGGGGCGCGTTTGAATGCCACGGCTGGGACGAAACGGCATAGGACGCAACTACCAGCAATCAGGCTATCGATTAAAAGAACAGATGGAAGCCCAAAGAATGGCTTCAAGTTCCTACAGGATCAATCCAGAAACCCGCTCAGATTAACCTACAGCGAGACCCGACGCCCACATGCGTAGCAACGCCGTAGGCGGAGGAGAAAAGTGCGTTGAGGGCAGCATAAAGATCTAGACGACCGGCGATGATAGGCTGGCTATGTATGGCAACAATACAGACTTAAATTAATATCTATCCCATCCCATCCCATCCTATTTCCATCCTATCCGACCAATCCTGAACCCTATGATCCTAATAGAGTAACATCGACCTGACCTGATCCTCGAAACAAACCGCACATTTTCAAGACCACCCCTGCCCGAATTCGAGAGTATGTACCTTTGCAACTCCCAAAACAGAGCAGGCACAACCCCTCCTTTCCCTTCGCTTTGCTTCGTGTTCGTGACGTAAAGATCATGTACTTGTACATATGTATCCGCTGAAATGTAGCGCAGAAAGAAACAGAAGCAGAACCGAAGGCGCAGCATAGAAATACAAACAATTCCAACCGATCGCGCGGAGAATGGAACGGTGATGTGAAAGACTGAGAACATTTTGGCTGAGCACGCAAGAGACGACGGAGCAAAACATCAATCCGCAGGCCAGATCGAATAGCTCACCTCCCTTGTCGTAGTCGTCGCCGTTGGAGACTTGACGTCTCCGTCCCTGAACGCCTTGGCGGTCCCGTGCGACGAGTTGTAGACATGCCATAGATCGCCGGGATGCATGTTTTCCGGGTCGCGCCACTGATTGATGGACATGACGCTCTCGTTGCTGTTGGGTCGTTGCGGTGCTGCGGGTTTAATGGTACCGTTGTTGTTTTGGCAAGCCTGCTGCTGCGTGCCGGTGTCCGGGTGTTGGTCTGGAGAGGTTTGTCCGTTCGAGCTCGCGGGAAGACAGGTAGTATGCATCGAGTGAGATTCTTCGACCGCCGTGGGGCGGATAAAACGCTGGAGAAGGGGTCGCATGACGGGGAGACAGACGCTGAAGATGCCGATGCTGACTTCCACAACAGACCATGTGGCGACGCCGTATTCCGTCCCTGTGGATGCGTTAGTTTGTGGTTAAAAGGTGATTGGGTTTGACGTACGTGTGATGTTGGTAGGTGACATTGCCGTGAGGATTGGGATACGAATAATGCTGACGACAACAACACTAAGGATAAACATTAGCTTCTGGAAAAGTGTTTTACCCCCGCAGAGGATGGGCAACATACGAGCCACCGAGCAAGAACATTCCGGATATGGCAAGCTTCCGCGCCTTTGAAACGCGAAGATGCCACACGACCGGTAAAGGTAGGGTGAGGAGAACGATGTTGATGACAACATTGATGACAGACGTAACAACGCATATGGTATTGAAGTCGGCGCAATAGCCCTCGATGGACTTGTCGAAGGCGTATGCGAAGGGCTTGCATTGAAAAAGAAAGATGAGGAAGGCGGTGATCCAACCGACGACTGTCAGACCTGCCACAATATATACAGCTATATTGAACTTCCGGCTCAAGGTGCTGAATAGTCGGTAGTATAAAGCTAGAATAGAGATCTTGATCGCGAACAAGCATGTGACGTAAATCAAGTCGCAAGCCATTAAGACCTATAAGAATCACATCAGCTCATGGTCATCTCAAACCTACTGGAGTTGAAGGTGACGGGTGTTACTTGCCTTAAGATTTCGGTTGATTGTCTCAGAGTTCAGGTCTGCTGCGTGCTTCCCAGCTCCGTACTGAATGCCTAGAAAGACACAGGAGTCAACGATGCTCGCCGGCGGTTTGGTAAGGGACAGTCTTTGATTCCGTACCAACGATCTGCGTGATAAACAAACCGTAATCAAGAACCTGGCCCGGGTAAGTGCTGCCAATTGTCGACTTCGTCAGGATCATCAACTGGATACTTACCAACGCCACTATGATTCCAAAGTCGTCAATCTTCCATGATGTTGCTATTAACCACCTAGTGAACAGCCGTAGAACCACCGCAATAGTAGCCAGCCCGATCATGACCGAAATAACAGCGGCAATCTGGCCGCCTCTGTCATCGTGAGGACGGACGACTTGACCTGGAATGTTTGCTGAACTCATCTCCATGGAGGCACAACGGCCGAAAAGAGATCAGTATGAGTTATAGGTAAAGCAAGCTCGTGTGTGATTCCATGTATGGATAGCTCTACTTAGACAGTTCGAGGCAGGAGAAAAGAGATATATAGTCCGTTAGAGCCACAATTGTGGCATGGCGCCATGTGGATCTCCAGCACCGACCAACTCATTTGACACGCGACAGATCTATAACAACCCTAGACCACGTTGCTACCCGCGAAAGGTCCGCTGCAGAGGCTTCCCGCTGAAGGGGAACGGATGCGGATTGGTTGTTGCCTGGCTTGCGCCTATATGACAGGAGCATTATGCCGCCGATCACAGATTGCCGACGGACATTTGTTCGAGAAGCCACGTCGAGCCAGAATGTCGATCTCATGTTGTTATCGAACAGTTTTCCGCCACTCTCTTAGTAGTAATCTGGGGTAGGTTGGCGGCTGAAGATAATCTGTTGTTGGTAGGGTGGACTAGTGTAGCCACTTCCCACATCTCCTGTCATGATGCTTGCATCCTGATTGAGTCGCTTCTGCATCGTCAAGCCACTCAGGGTAATTCCGCTCAAGAAAGGACAAAATCATGATTAGTAAGCGTCGCCTTAGGTCCTAATCAAATTGGAATTCTCTTCAGAGGGTGTATGACGTTGAATAGCCTGCCTGACAAACATCGTTAAGAAGAAGTAGCCATAAACAGTGCCGTTTTCCGAAGCTCGGACTGCAATGGCTAGCCCAACCCGAGAATGCCAACAGAGACGAAGATGCGTCGTGAAGCCCTACCTTTCCCTGATTCTCAGTCGTATACCTATCCCGTAGTCTGGGCGCGAAGTAGTCTCATCTCCAAGATTGGCGGGACGGCCTCCTTACGAGCCAAAATGGAGGGTCTGGCTGGATCCGTGCTCTGGCCATACCACGCCTGATCCCTATTGCAGGAGGAGTCCGTCCGAAATCCGGGGGTGGCGACACCCTGATCAGAAAAGCTGAGACTAGTAAATGGTCCAGTCTCCAGTCGGGGTATTAGAGGGCACCATACTCTATAAGGTTCAGGTGAAAACACGGTGGGTGTGGGTGAGCCACGATTTGAACGGCAGCGGGTAAACAACTGGCGCTATGGCGCTTATCTCTCTCCAACGATCTGCACGATGATGACGATCCCAAGACAGGAAACCGTTGCAGGGCTGGCTCGGACGAGACCTGGATCCATCCCAGCCAGTGAGCGGCTTTCTGCTCCTGACAGATGCAATTGTGGAAGGCTTTTAGAACGCACTGGCACCTTAGGGCTGCCAGCTCATATCTGAAAGCAGACGATCAGAGGAATGGACAAGCTCTTTTCTGTACGAGTATCGCATGCTGCAGTCAGCAAGTACAGGCCTTCCAGATGACACACCGGGCTGCCAATGTTATGCAATCAAGTCCCAATTCGACCTGGATCGTTCTCCCAGTTTCGGAGCCTTACCTTGGGAGTTTAAGGTAAAGGGGCCTGTATGACTAAGCAAACACTATTACTGAAGCAGACTAGCGGAGGTCTCGAGTCACTCACTACCTACCTTAGGTAATTACTGTAAACAATGCCCCGTTCCTCAACCACAACACCAACACACGCTGCTACAGCACATCTGCTTGAGCACCAACCACCACAAACACCTTGCGGGTCTAGATCATTGCGAAATCTCTATCTATTTGGGTAATTGATAACCAGACCTTTTTCAGCTGTTAGATTGCCTAAGTACGAGCTCCAATCAAGCGCGTCATTCTCTACGAACAAGGCGGCATCATGCCTCCAGATGTTGACACATCAGTCCCTTCATCGCCTGATCCCCTCGGCAACTCATCATTGGCCGAAGCACCATTCCTGTCACCCACCAAACCTGCCGTGCGCCGAACACCTATCAACAAGGCAACAACGCCCATCAAGAATTCCACCAACAATATCAAACTACAAGATTTCATCTTGAAGACGCCTCCTGCTGGGCTTCTCAGAAGAGCTCAGTCGCCCACGAAATCGACCGCGAAGACGGAAAATCTGCTTAGTCCCTGGCGAATTCGCGTCACGGTTGAGGCGGAGAGGGATGAGGATAAGAAGGGTGCGGGTGGTCGAACGAGCGAGAGGGATGGAAGGTCAGTGACTAAGAAGGGCGCTGGGCGGACTACTACGACACTGGTACCGTTGAAAGGTTTAGAAGATTCGTCTCCACCGCCGGCGAGTAGGAAGAGTACTCGATCGAGGAAGTCCGACGTCGGATCGTCGCCTATAAAGGGAGGTGGAGTCGCTGCGTTGGTCAGGAAGAGAGGACGCCGGACGACAACGGATGAGAATGATGCGGGCAGGGACTTGTCTGTTGGCGCGACGCCAGGGAAGCGCGGGCGTGGGAGACCAAGGAAGAGTTTGCCAGTCATTGATGATGAAGACGTGGTCATGATGGAGGAAGAGGCAGAAAAATCTAAGCCTGCGGCGACACCGCGAGCAAAGAAGGCTAGAGGCAAGAGGAAGGCTATTAGTCCGGTGGATATCGCGGTAGATGAGGATCTTGATGGAGACGTGTTTGATCGGAGGGGGAAACGTCGGATCCGCCACTCTTCTGTCGTTCTAGGTGAGACATCACCGAATAGGTCCTTGTCAGGCTCGCCGCGGAAGGCGGTGTCAGCCGCCCATTCACACCCAACAGCCGTCTCCCAAACTGCACCTTCTCGTGACTCCTTGAACTTCCCATCTCAACAGGATCCGAACAACCCGGAGAAGGAAACGCGGCACTCAGCAACACTAAGCAATCCGGGCTATCCGTTACTTAATACGGCGGTCGCGGATGATGACTCCATCGGTAATGATCAGGCAATGCTTGCAGACCCAACAAACGATCATCGGGAATTTGACTCTATTCTAGAGAGCGAAGGATTCAGTATGGTTTCTCTGGAGTCGATTGAATCGGCAAGACAAAATCTGAGCGGCATTACGAACCGAAACTTCCCGTCGGAAGCCAAGTCTACAAAGACAGATTTCCTTACGGATCCGGCTCTACGTCCTCCTAGACTAGGTGATGAGGCACCAGAGACGCGTTCTCCATCAGCGGCCGACACTGTTCGAAATGGCGCAATAGTCAATATTCAGCAGGAGGCCGATCTCGGGCGTGGAAAATCCAGGGTTGTCGACTCTGACTTGCAACATTCAAAATCCGGTGGGGATAGTAGGAACACATCCTCTCCGCATCAGCCCAAACACAATATTGGAAAGAGCGTTTCATTCTCGGCCCAGAATCATGTTATAAAGCCGGACTTCTCGGAAGCCAGTGCTCGCCAAGCATTGGTACCAATAGGATCTCCCATAGAGATACAGCCTGCTCAACAAAAGACCCCTGTCAAAGTTCAGCCAACCCCAAAAGTGCCACCTCCTATTCAGCAGGGAGCTCCACTGAAAAAAACAGACCTTACAAGTGAACCCAAGCGGGATACGCCCAAACTATCGCGTGTTGTTCGGGCAGCTATTGCTCTGCAGGGTGTATTAGACAGCAACGCGCGCGAGACCAATGCGCGAGCGTCATCGCTCAAAAGCCCTTATGTCAGCCCTGCGAACAAGGGATCCTCTAACATTGTAGCCGGAAAGAGTCCCAAGGAACGCCTTGACGATCTATTTGAGGGGTTTAGTGCCGGTACGAGGAGAGAGCTACGTGCAGGCCTGAGACTTGGTGAAGAGTTGGCCAGACGACACAAACTGGCAGCCCATGCGCAACAGGTCGGGGAGCCCTCTGCGGTGGTGGCAACTGAGGACGATGTGTTTACGGCGGCGAACGATACGGGCCATCCAAAACTGCCAACGCCGGAAGACAAGGACGATTATGCACTCGCTGTACCTGCGCCCGCAATTGCTTCTCACCAAGTGATTGAGTATCCTTCACTACAACCAGAGCAGCTTCTAAGCCCTGAGCGAAGTGAGAGAGAAGAAGATGAGATGGACTGGCAGGTAGATACGCCTGTCAAAGCGCCGAATCCGAGCCTATCCGACTCCGTCTCCAGTCAGAATATATTCAACGGGAAAGTAGCGAGCACTTATAGCGAAAGGCGTCAAAAACAATGGCAGCGGGAGAGGGAAGCCATCAGTCGGCAGATTGAGATGGCAAATTCGAGTCAGGTCATCATCATTAACAGTGATGACACTGAATCCGTAAATCAGTCAGGAACGCTGCAAGATGATACCGGCAACGCAACGGATGTTGACATTTGCCAGACCGAAGGCACTTCTAACAAGCTCACGCGAGCTTCACCATCCGTTGATGGCGACCTCTTCCCAGAGGAGATCGCCAAGCCACGGCGTGGCAAGATTCCGAGCCCTTGGAGGCGGGATAGCCAGATAGTCTATAGCGATGAAGGTACTGAGGATCCGTCCGGCTTGTTCTGGCAGCCCGACCAGCGGGCAATACAATTAGCGAAAGAAAGAGAGGAGAGGAGGAGAAGGAAGGAGAGTCATCTCGATGTTTCTGGCATGTTGAAACAAGCTGAGAAAGTGAATGAAGAAACGAGAGCCATCAAAAATGCATCAAAGGGTGCCGATATTCAACGCTCACTCCAGAGCGAAGTTGAAATCACTGTTAAGCAAGAACAGATTTTACAAGTTGAGACCATCGCTGAGGGTTCTGATCACAGCGAGGAAGTTATGATGACGGCGACAGGAGAACATCATCCGGAGACTGAGTCAAATGCCGAAGACATCTACGATAGCGAGGAAGCGGTAGTGACTGCACAAGAAGAACCAAGCCCGGATGTTGAGTTCGAGCGTGAAGACAGTTATTATAGCGAAGACGCCATGGCAACTGCGCACGGAGAGCAAAGTTCCGAGGTGGCATCAGATGCGGAAGATCCGTATGACAGCGAGGAGGATGTGGCGGTTGCCGAGAGAGAGCAAGATGCGGAGATGGAGTCGAATGCTGAAACCACATACTACAGCGAGGCAGAAGCTGAAGAAGCTGAAGAAGCTGAAGAAGCATCGCAAGCGACCAGCGTCGACGAACCTCCATATAGCGCCAGTGAACTAGCCGACATAATCACCGAACGCTACCTCAACGCCTACCTGCACTTCATCCGCACTCACCCTCCCGCACCCCCACCCACCCCGCCCACAACCTGGCTCGACGTATTCACCAACCTCATCACCTCCCTCGCCCTCGGACCCCTCCACACATGGACGAACGCCGAATACAACCTCCTCAACGCCCTCTACCAACGCGCCAAGCACGACGCCGCCTTCTGCGCCTACAACCCCGCCAACAGCGGCTTCTGGGGCTTCCGCCTCTGCCTGGGCCACACCATCCACTACCGGGGCCCCACCTACCACTACAACATCAAAATCAACACCACGCACCTGGGAATCGTCGACAAGTTTCGGGATATGGTGCGCGTTGCGAGTTTGAGGCAGGGTGGGGATGGGAAGGTGGAGTGGACGGAGTATCATATCGTTTGTAGGTTGGCTAGTCTGATGATTGCTGAGGATACGAGGGCGAGGGGGCTCCCGGTTCCGGAGGAGGAGGAGGAGAGGGAGAGGGAGAGGGAAGCGGAGATGGCACGGCAGGCCCGGCAGGCAGGAGAGGTGAGGGGAGGTGAGGGGAGGTGAGACGAGAGAGTTGGGTGGGGGTCAGGGTGGGGGTTTGAGTAAGAAGCGGAGAGCGCTCCGCAGACTGTCTCCACACCGCCACCGATGGCCTGGGCTGGGGGAATTTTGTACGTACTGTACTGTGCGGTGTGCTTCCCTCTGTAGGTCGTCGAACAACTCACACCGAGTGCGTAGACGGCGCACATGGCGCGCCCACGAATTGAAATTGGTCCAACTTATCGGGAGCTCGTCCGGCTGCCCATGTCTGTGACGGGTATCTTGTCGTGTGGTGCGAAGCACTGATGAGCTAGCCCCCTTGGTCCGACCCGGCAGACGGCCCGCGACGCACAGTGCGTTTGCATCAAGCCTTGCGCTTCATTGGTTGTGTACCCATACTTCTCAACCCTGCCCTCCCTCTACTCGTTGAATGCATATCGAATGACACGGATACCGTTGGGCGAATTACTATATCACCAACCTGGGCACTTGCTTTTTCTTCGGCCTCACGATGCCTACAATGGCCCCTGTACTATGTTCCTACACTCACGTTGGGACGATACCCCAGATCACGCGCCCACTGTCCGGGGCTTACCGGACCCATGTCTCTATGTGTACGTACGCTGTAGTGCTTCGTGCCCAACAAAGTAGCCAGCCCACGAGTCCACCGACGTCCACCACCGTCATTGACATCTTTGGGCCCCACATTTTGCCTAGCCTATGTATTCACCAACCCCCATCCCAAAGTCCCCACAATACAATCATCCCTCATCACGCATATTATTCCTCCCTTTAGCCACCAATTCCGAACAATCAGCACACCACCCTGCTCTCGCCCCACTTCCTTAGAAACCCACGCACACTCGCCCCATCAGCACCCCGCAAACCCTCGTACTTGCTCCGGCACCAGCACCAGCATGAGCATGACCACCCCAACACCAACGACGACAAGCACGACGATCCCGAAACCCGCCGCCCGCCCTCGCCATCCGCAGCGGCACAGCGTCTCCTTCTCCGACGCCCACGTCGTCAGTAGTTCGGTGATGCCGGCGGCCGCGAGAACCAAGTGGACGGCGGAGATGGAGGCGCGGTTGGCGGATGCGCAGGCGGAGCTGGACAAGAGCCAGAAGCGGTGGAGCCGTGGGCAGGAGGAGTGGTTGGTTGAGGTGTGTGTGTCTGCCCGTCGTTGTTTCAAAATTCGATTTTTCGTTGAGGAGGGAGGGATTTGTGGGGTTTGAAGTGGATTTGCTGGTTTATGGAGGGTTTGGGTCGGTCCCAGGGGAATAGAAGTGCTGATTGTCCGTCGGTTTGTGTTATGTGGCGATATAGGTCGAGCGGTTGTTGGAGACGAAAACAGAATATAAGCGGTTCGTGAGGCGGAGGGAGAAGATGATGAAGAAGGAAGGGAGGCGGGTGAAGAGGCCGTTTGCGGAGGTGGCGGCTGGAGGCGTTGGTAGTGGGACGGAGGATGATGCTGGGGGCGAGGTTGGTCGGCCGCTGTCTTCGATCTTATGGGCGTCGTTGTCGTGTTGCTAATCGAGTGGACTGAGCCAGACATCTAGAGGCTTGAACGGTTTGATCCGTCGTGTCAGCTCGGCGAGGAGCACTTCTTCTGCGGATAGTCCTGCGCGTACCACACGTGCCAATTCGATGCAGAGCAGTGGCAGTGAAATCGAACGGCAGGTTAGTAATAACTCCAATTTCCACAGAGACAGTCGAAAGCTCATGGTTTGAGCGCAGTCCGGAAGAGGGTTTGGGAAGCTATTTCGCCGGTTCAGCTCAAAGTGACCGGTGATCATTTATAGAGTGATCGGTCGGTTACTTCAACGAGAGAAACGACCTGACACTAACGTCAATTTCTATCTATGGGACCAAGGTGTATGAGTATGTTCGCATCACCTATTGTAGTTGAAACATAACAGCTAACCAAGGTCTTAGGAATAGCCAACAATACATACACTCACTGAAAACGAAACCGGAATATGTGAACATCGGAATCCAATCCTGAAACCTAGCCGGAACACCCTTATTTAACCCGCTTTTTGGTTTGCCATATCCGCAACTTTAATGTAGCGACAATCTCGAGGTCGTCAAAGAGCTCAATAAATCCGTGACAAAATCCCCCCCTTCCTTTATATAAGCGCCGAACTCCTTATTCGCCTGCAACTCTTGCAACTGGCTAACAGCATGCGTGACCACAATATCCCTCAGCTTCTGCACCGTATCCGTTTGACCATTCTGTTGAGGAAGCTCGTAAATGTCCCGGATGAGCAGAATTGCATGGGACGTATGGTTTGCCGATGGCTCAAGTTCCGAAGTCTTGAGAGCAGCGCGCAGCTTCTGTAAGGAGAAGTCTTGCAGCGAGGCGAATCCATAGCGTTCGGCGAGAAGGTAGACCTTGGCGTGGGTAAGGAAGGTCGAGGTAACGTTGTTCCCTCCTTTGACGGCTTGTTCTGACGGCTGCCCGACGGCGGAGTTGCCTGTGGCTTTCATAGAAGCCGGATGAGGATAGTCGCTGGTGACGGGAGGTGACTGTGCCTGTTGTTGCTGTGGCGGTGGGTCTTTTTCGTAGAAGGTTGTGTGGACTGCCGCTGGTCTCCCCCAGATACCTAGCCCTGAGGTTCTAGCTGCCATGACCATGGGATGTGGCTCCTGATCAGCCGTCCGCTCAGTGGGGGTTCCGTTGTAGCTTGGTGCGTCTTCGTCGTAGCGAGGTGGCTGCTCTTGAACCTGACTGGTGGGCGTGTAGTCACCGGTGTACAGATACTCTAGCAGATATCCAACAGTTTCATCGTCAGGGTCAAACTCCACATAACGGTCTCTGCTGGATATGTGTAGGTCTTTCAGGTTGTGTTCGAGCAGCTTGCGATGAACTACGAATTCTTTATCACCGCTGTGAAGCCGGATGGATCCGGATTGGAGGACACTGGCAAGTTGATTGTCAGTATATAACACCAATTCGCATTCGACCTTTCAATTGCACTCCAAGGGTTCTACCTTGCGAAGGGTGACATCGTCGTTCTAGGCCAGCTATTCCCTTGTGGAGAAGAGTGCCGGAGTAAGCAGTATTAGTGTTCAGAAAGGAGCTCAACCTTTCTCCTTAAGATGCCACAAGATATGAATACGCCAGGACGCCCCACCTCCGGAGTCGGAGAATCTCAGGCACATCGTTATTGCTTTGCTGTGGCTTCTGTTCTTTGAGTGGTGCTTTTCAAGCGGGTACTAGCCGTGAATGAATTTGGGTTTGGCTCCGTCAGATCGCATCACCGCACGTGCCCTGCGGTCCGTAGGCGATTGTACGAGTACCCTAGAGTAGTCAAGGTATACGCAACTGGGCCTTGAGCTCCTGTGGGTTCTTCTCACCGGTCTAAATAAGAGCGGGTATTGCTTCAGACTACTGTCCAGCTATTATATCATAAACCTCGTTGAGCCGGTAGGATGAATATTAGACAGCCTCTCACACATATAATAAAGAACGTCGTCTGACGGATAATCGCTATGAGAGATTAACAAAATGCTACGCTGAGTTCTGCTTGCTATGCCACATGAAGCAAAATGCAATTGCCCGCTCTGAACCAGCAACTATGCCCCATAGCGATTATTTCGACACCAGCACGAACGCCTCCCCTGCGTTCGCGCATATACAGACGCCCCATTTGACCTGCCGACTTAGTATGTACCGATGGCAGAAGATATGACACAAGAAGTGGAAGCATACTCACACATTTCAGCTCCAAAGAGATGAGTACGAGCACGTGCTAGTATTCCATTACAACCAGACGATAAAGCCGAGCATGACGCCGGCTAAACCAACAGTCATACCAACTATCTCCTTTCCGCCGCTGGCGGAACTCTTCTTTGTGGCCGTAGCGGACCCGCCGGTCGTCGTGCCAGTAGGCGATGCGGAAGCGGCACCACGGTTTAAAGTCTGACCAAGAGTGGGCAAAGGAGCGTTGCCGTTCACAACCCAGCCCCCTGCGGTCGAACTTGGGCAAGCTGGAGGAGAATTGGTTGCGGAGGCCGAGTAAGCAGTAAGCTTGACCCCAGATGGTGTCAAGTGAGCCCATTGACTCTTCAAGTTACTGAAATCCGGTGACACGGGCGTAGGCGTCCCAGACCTCGGGTATCCATCCGGAGCATCCGATGCAGTCTTCGGATCTACCTTGGGGCCATAGTTCACAAGGCCGTAGTGGTTCATCTCTTCAATCCACTCGTAGATAATGGCCCCGGACCAGGTGTTGCCCATGTTGTCACCGAAGATGCTAGCCTGATCAGCGAAGGTACGAGGGGGCACGGTGTTGCAACCTGTCTCGGAAAAGAAGATAGGGACATTGTAATCCGTAGCGTTGACTTCAAGCATCGAGTAGCCCGAGGTCACGTATGAGGAAGGACCACACCACTCATAGGCGTTCAATGAGAAAAAATCAACGGACTCGGAGACATTGCTTCCGCAGGCGAGATAGTTTTGCAACATCGGACGCAACTCAGGAATATCAGCTAAGGGTAACTTGTTAGGACCCGTAGTGAACACGATGCTTAGGTGAAGAGCCTACCTGCAGAGTAACCGACCGGAACCTTGCGGTATTTCTTCGAGTCTCGGTAAGCCTTCACATCCCTCACGGCGGCTTTGACATAAGGCGCGGCATCAGAGCCGTTGGCTAGGTGGCTAGGTCAGAACACAGATATACGAAGCGATGGCAACTCAGTTACCTACCGAATGTGAGAACCTCGTTTCCGACAAATACCCCAGCGGTGTTGTCATATTTCTGAAACTCGTCCAAGACCTTCTCGAACGCAGTGAGTTGGGTTTGATTCCACATCGGCAGATCCTAGTCACGATCAGCGACCTGGTTTGTTGTTCCAGTTTCTCATCCATGGTATTACCTGGTTGATTTGTGTAGTGAACGTGTCCAGGTCCACGAACAAATATATCCCGTTGTCCGAAAAGGCACTCATACATCCGCTGTGGTCGCCGTTAGGATCGACATGATAGACGCGAATCGTGTTTGCCCCTAAATCCTTCATCAAGGAAGCGTCCAATTTGCATTGATCCGTATCGATGAGAGGATCATGGGGTGTAAGTTGATATGCAACGCCTGAGAGAAGGTCAATGCGGTTCCTTAAAACCTTGAGTGGGAATCACCTTTGATGTAGAATTGATTCCCATCATCCGTGAAGAATTTGGAGCCCACAGCGGAGATCTTGGAGATCGCGGTTACGGTGTCCACAGCTAATGCCGTGCACAGAATGAGGGCGGTCAAAGCTTTGGGATACATGCTGTAAAGTGGGGAAGTTGAAATCAGTATCCCACTTCACGGCTCTTGAGCTCAATCGCGAAGAATTGAAGAGAAAGAGTGGTATAGTCCCGAGCGTCTTGCGTTACGAGACAGTGCGAAAGTGAGCAAAGGCGGCTCTTGCTCGTGCTAATGGCAAAATGAATGGACTTTCGGGCGTCTTGAACTCTTGCTGCGACACTGCGAGGGGAAAAAAGAGAACGACAGATGCTGGAGACTAGAAAGTGATGGGGTTGAAACTTGATCCTTTCGAAATTCAACAATCGAAAACATGTCTAACCTTAACAGGAATAATTCCTGATGAATCCCTACCTTATCACAAGCGACGCCCCCCCGGCTTGGCATACCTGATGCGCCTTGGCCCCTGGCCCGAGGCTAGGTGACAGAGGAGGTGGCAGAACAATAAGCGGCCATGGGCAAGTTTTTGAGGTGCTGTCCTCGCTGCCATCTTCTCTGTCACCTAGCCTCGGCCCTAAATACATGCACAAAGGTTGAAGGATATATAAGTCGGTGCATTTTTACTACAACACTTGAGCGACAACGAAGTAGGCTTAGGTTTACCGACTTCACCCACCTCCGACCAAAACCCACCTCAGGTATCGATGGTATGCCGAGTGCTATGATGACTGAAGGACCTTAGCGGTTTGGGTGTTCTACAATTTGGTTTTTTCCAAGCCTGAAATGCTATAATAATAACCTTGGAAAAGCAGACGCGCTTTCTTGAACATCTTAGACGACGCTGCTATTAGAATAGCTCCCTCCAGAGGATGAGCATTGAATATGTACATATGAACAGAAATGTAACGGAAAGGTATCCTGCCGTTCCGCTACACGTCCATCAAGGACTTTTAGCAAGCATGTCTTTGGCGTGCTTCTCCACCAAAAGCTGGTAGTCGCTCGTGCCAGTGAAGATAGAGTATTGATCGGAAGGGCTCTGTCCGTTAGAAAGCCCCGTACCAAACTGCCAGAATGAATCGTATGCGATGTTGGTTTTCAACACGATTTGCTGCCACGGTGCCGTGATAGCAGCATGAGGCGAGCCTGGCGAGCCATACTCCTCGAGAACGACTGGCTTGCAGGCCGCTTTACCCGCTTGATCATGCTGTTCGATCCAGGTATTACCCCATGTGGAGTTGTATCCCCCTTGACATAAGTCATCAGTATGACCTCAAC
The DNA here is from genome assembly GCA_025617375.2 of Acarospora socialis. Classification (NCBI taxonomy): domain Eukaryota; kingdom Fungi; phylum Ascomycota; class Lecanoromycetes; order Acarosporales; family Acarosporaceae; genus Acarospora; species Acarospora socialis. Next base: position 1,852,042 of record JAMYGW020000002.1, on the reverse strand, counting down.
GTCCAAGTATTGCACGTAAACAGACTTACATTGATCAGGGTACATGTGGAAGGTGCCATAATCCAGCGTCTTTATGTCGAGGTTCTGGACAAAGTCAACCCCTTCGTAGCCCGAATAGGCGTATGATCCATCGCTCTTCGGCGGATAGAACCAGCCCTCATCGCCCAGTGCTACCATATGGTTCGGGTCGAGAGATTTGATGAATGCACTGGTGCCTGAAGCCCAGTTCGTGATAACACTGCGGTCACATCCTCTACATCTTGGCTCATTGCAAAGCTCCCAAGCGAAGATTGCCGAGGAATACTTGTACCGATTGACGATGAACTCGATGTAGTTTCTGTATGCAGCCTGTGACTCAGCATCGGTGTAGAAGCTGGTTGCACTACCACCGAAAGCATTGGTGTACGTGTTGATGCCGCCCAAGTCATCCCAGTTGTTGAGCATGGGTAGGACAAGTTTCACACCATACCGCTCCGCTGCTGAGACAACGTAATCGAGACGGGGAATGCCTGTTTGGGCTTATCAGCCAGGTGATCATGTTGGTTTCAGCAGCGGTCTGTACCAGTGGTTTGATCGAAGTTGAAGTATTGGCCAGTCGAAGACAAACTTTTGTTCAGGACTTGAAAGTATACAGAACCCGGTACGGGTGTGTTGACGTTGCCAAAGCCCCATACTCTGGTAACTTTAAGCCCAGCCTGACTCAGCTTAGTAATACGCTCAAAAAGGCAGAACATGGATCTCACTTACCGCTGCAATCTGTGACAGTGTTGTGTCGACGTCGGCATTGCTGGTCAGATGTGCGAGCCACCATGTGTTGGTTCCTGCACTCAAATCAGCACTTTCCTGGAGACGACCATCGGTCATTGTGCTTACCAGCAAAGTACTGAGTCTTTCCGTCAATGTTAAAGAGGCGTCCATCAACATGAGCGAACTGGCCATTGCCCTGCCCGATTGGAACTGAAGGCGGAGTGTTTGCTGGTGGCGGTGGCACTCCTCGCACTTCCAGTGGTGCTGCCGTTGTGACGGTTGCTATGGACAGAAGGAAAGCGAAGAAGGCTGACCGCTTTACGAACCGCATTTTCAAGTTCGTTCAATCAACCAGCCTTCATAAGGTGGGACGGGTGAACAGACCTATATATAAAGCTCAGGAGAGCGGTTCATCTATGCACTCTACCATGACAGGATCTGATGACCACTATGCGGCTCGGACATTCGAATCGAGCAATGAAGCCTTTGTGCCACCCGTTGACTTGTAGCTGCTCCCTTGAGCGTAGTTCTCCGGCGGTGTCGGGCAGGTGACTGATCCTCCTGTCACCTTCAGAAATAAGCAGTGCGGTCCGTTATGCCACAGAAAATATGTGCTCTTAGGTCCTGGCCCCCCTTCCGAGTGATTGTGGGGACAGGCCATACGAGATTAGCCGCGGAATAGCTTCTAATCTCGCATAGTGATCCTGCTCCGCAGAGTATCTTAGAGTTGACCTTTCGAAGGTTCATCTCGTTTATGCAAGGTCAATGCCCGAGACCTGCGGCCAAGCTTAATCAAGGACCCTTCCCGACCACTTCGGAGAACCCCAGTCGAGGTACTGGCCTCACTGCGGGATCCAGTAGCAACTGTCCAGTGTACGGAGTACTCCGGACACAGCACACATGGAAGGCAAGGTGCCTTTTGAGCCGTAAGAAAACTGTGTGCTCTAGCAGTACTCAAGGTGCAGGATCCTACATGTGCAAGCCTCGGCTCGTAAATCAATGCAAACAGCATGCACCAGGAGGGCTTCTCAACGCTGGATTGATATTCATCAAGAATTCTACCTTATAGGCCATCTATTCTGCGCTATTTTTTTTTTTTTTTATCAGAGGTGTTTCCTGATATCAGAGCAGGCTTTACAATAAAATTTATGACCTTCCTATGCTGCTTTATAGAGTATTTCTGAGAATTGGAACGGGCATCCATGTATGGCTCTGGAATTATATCCGATCTTAGCTTTTCCACGTGCAGGAGAGTGAGATCAAATCACCGCAACCACTTCCGAGAGGGTAAGACCCATTCTCGTGGGGGCTTGATATACGTCCCATAGTTAGCCATGCAGCTTCCGAACACAGATCTGGAACCAATTCCTGCCACAATCGCGCACTGATGCTTTTGTGGAAGGTCTCCTTCCTCCTTCAATATTTTCAATGGTTTCTACAATGTATGTTGCGCGCGGTTATCAAGAATACTGCTTTGCTACACCACGCTTGCAATTCCAGAGAACTCCAGCAACTGCGACACCCCGGATCTTCCTAGTTATGCACGCGCTATAACATGGAAGCTTCATTCGTGCCGTTCGCAATTCCAGCTGAGGAGGTTGCGAGACTGAACGCATCGGAGGGCTTCCAGTCAATCCGCCGCAATGTCGCAAGTCAGCAAGGCTGTTCGTATGGAATACGTCTTTCTCTGGGACATGTCACAAACCTGACAATCTTTATAGCTTTTGCCAGGACCATAATCTTATCAGCTTAGAGGATGGCGATGCTTGGGTCCTACATCGAGATATTATCCATGCGCTGATCCTACCCGTGCTTCAAATCCATGGACGAGCGTCACGACTAGCCGATCTGTTACTGCGTCCAAGCATAGCGGTCGATCTTGAGCTGGCCTTTCGAGGCGAAGCGAGAGGGGCGTTCTCGTGGCTGCAATGCCTTCTCTCTGATGAGGTAGACCTCTGCTGCACCAGAAGCTGTCCAGGTACGATCCATCCTGCGTGTGTTGTTTGTGCAGTTTGTTTTGCTGATACCGCCGTTGTGGGCAGCCTGCATCGTCACCCACGTGCTCCACTCGGAGCCTACCATACGCCTAGTCCTTGTGGCTTCTCGTGTCCCAGAGTATGCCAACGGCCCAGATAGTTCGCGACCCACCCTACCAAGTTTCGCTTTCTGGCTACGTTCGTTACGTACTGTGCTCGATACCAACCCGTTCTGGGGTTCCGGCTACTGGACGGAAGTTGAGGCAAGGGCGATGAGTTTAGGGAAGGGCATTCAGGAGCTGCTACAACAATGTCGTGTACTTGAGGACTTCGTTGCCTGCGACAACACGGTAGCTAGGATGGAGCGCTTATCTGACAATAGCCGAAGGGTGACGCTGCTGAATCGCTCCAAGACAACGGATGTCTGTCACTTACCGCTGGCAAGGCGGCAGCGGGTGCTTGTGGCCGAAGAACAAGCTTGGATGAGAAGCATGATACTGAGCGGTTGGAAAATGTTGTTGGTAGAGGCAGCGTGCGAGCGCCGGATTCAATCATTGACTCGGCGATCCGTGGCGTATGCTAGGGCCCGCTCGTCGACAGCTTAGACTCGAAGGATCGACTGCCGATCCGGCTGACCGGGTTACTGCTTTATGGAAAAGGCGTTGAGTAATGGGCACCAGGCTAGGATAGAGTCAACTTCGGACTTCTGAGAGACACAAACGGCGCGACAGTTTCGTTTGTACCTCAGCCGACAGTCGCTACCGTACTGCAATGTCGGCGTCTGGGGGTCACCCGCTCCGTGGCTCTCTCAGGGCCTATAGCCAGCAATAGATCAATCATCACCTTGTGAGCTGTTGTCGGCCCCTTTGACGTGCGCAGGCGTTGATGGTAACCCTTCAACCGTCCTCATTCGTATCTAATATAAGGACATTGATTGCCTCGTAAGGAGGCAGAGCACCTCGGTAGGTACAATTCTGCCCTGCATATCCTTGCTCATGCTTTGTATGCCTTCAAGTACGAGTAATCGTGTATGTGTTCTTGAAGGATCCTTAAATTGCTACATCTCCGGGGCAGGTCTTACTCGAGTATGAGTAGGTGATCTTACCTTGGTCCCCGACAATGAGAACGCCACCGCCGAGCATATAGCCTAAGCGAGATATCTGTCCGCACGTCTGGACCACCAATGCAAGCCATCAATCCAACTGCGAAGAGATATCGACGATGATGAGATACTGACATCAAGCCATTACGCAAAGATAATTCCGGTGTTCAGCAACCTTATTCAAACCTTTGAAAGTTTTCTTGGAGGTTACCTCACACACCCAACCGGAGCCGTGACTCAGGCATTCTTACCTTACTAGGTGTCTCGGCGGGATGCCACTATTGATCTCCACGGGTCGACAGCATCTCAGCACGAGCCCCACGTGGGATGACACCAGTACGGTATTTACCTACCTTAGGGTACAGGAGTGGCGCTAGTTTACAGTTTCGGGAGCCGGGAGCGTGTCTACCGAGAAATTTTATCTCGAGCTTGCCGCTCGTTGAGCTACCGAGTACCTCAGGTTGTCATAGCGTTGCTATCGAGAATATACAGAAGTTAATTGTATACGGGAAGGTTAAGAGCATCGAGTGGTTCAGCTTACTTTTGATGGCTGCGCTTCTCTTTGAAGAAAAGGTGGATTGATGGGACGGAGAGGAGCAGGTGTCAGGACATGTCGGGGGCAGCAGCGCAACGGTAAAGTGAAATTTGAATCTCCGCGCCGCAATCATCCTCCCGCATGAGCCAGGAACAGATAACATCAATGCTGATTAGAGGAGCCGTACTCCTGTCATTCCTTCGCCATCCGGGATCCAAAGCATTACTTGATCCAGTCACAACTAAGTTTTTCAGTTCTGACGTGAGAGCAATCTTCCGATGTTTCTGATCGGATCACACAACAGCAATAATGGACTTTCTGAGTACCTCTACAGTCGAGGCAAAGGTCACCTCGAGACAGCAATTGGACTGAGATATCTCCGTTTGCAAAAGCATAGCAGCACGTTGTTCGGCGAATGGATAAGGTACTGTATGGTTGGGTTCGACTATTCTGGATCTGGCTGTACTAATGTATCCCTACCACTTGATCACATCACAACCTCTCTCACGACCCTCATCCTTACCTCACATAGCGTAGGAAGGAAGCTCTCATCCCGGATCCGCTGACGACTTTCTTCCCGCGTACAGTCAAAGCTCTCCCCAATCTACTACCTTGCCCGAGGTCCGTGATGGAGAAACAAGACACATACTCGTGTGCTACTTCGTGTCAAGCCGTCTGGAACTCACGACAATTGGACCCATGATGGGCACACGGTCATTAACGTTACCGGCAGCACGGGCTACCCTAGCTAGTAAGAGCCATTCCCCTGCCCTGCCTTTGCCTGGACCCCGAAATGTTCAACGTGAGTTACTTTCAACGTGAAGTGAGATAATAATAACACTGATAATCCTTAACAACCAATCAACCAACCAACCTACCAACCAACCTCGAACCTGACTTCTCCGCCCTGCATCGTCACACAACACACAACCTACAGCCTTTCGGTGACTGTACCTACTCACTTCATGACGGTAAACTCGTTCAAGATCATGATCAAAGATTAATTGACAAGCTGCTGATCGACCATGACGGCGTGGTGGACCGAAGCTCAGATTCAAGCGAGGGTTGACCGTGAGTTTGTGAACTCGAAGCTGCACCCACAGGAGCAGGTGGTGCTGGATAAGCCATTGGCCTTTGGCGACGGCCTGACTGATGACACCTACATTGATTGGATCCTTCAGAAAGCTAAGAAGTTGTTCCTCATCCTTCTCGATATCGGTGTGCCCGACCAGGTCTTTGGCGTGATCGATGACTCCTTTGACGATGACGACCTGCCGCTTTCCTTGGACGCAGTCTCGCAGCTGAAGTTGTCATTTCAGCCGGACGACGGTCTTGACAAGAAGTTCTACCGCACACAGTTCAATTATTTGGTGCGCCATATCAACCAGGGAGAGCATGGTCGTTATGGCAATGATGAGGTTGTGCCCATCGAGCTTGTCAAGAGAAGGGCGGATGTTCTGCCAAACCACAGCTTCGACAGAGTTCACCTACCGGGCACATCCTCGAAGGTCTTCGCACGAAGGAAGATATCACTTGGTTATGCAGATGGCGGCCTACCTGAGGAAGACTTTCTCGCCGAGCTTGATGCCATGAAAGCGATCACTCACGAGCACATCATGTCACTTTGGGCGTCCTACACACAGAATGATACCGGCTACCTCCTCCTGACGCCAGCTCCAGAGATGTCACTCAAGTCCTTCCTCACGGACATCCCACAACAATTCAAGATGCTGCCGAAACAGCAAAGGCGGGAAGTCCTCCTGAACTGGCCGCATTGCCTGGCAGACGCGCTATCATTCCTGCACTGGAGCGGTCTGGCGCATCAAGACATCCGGCCGTCGAATGTTTTCGTCGACGCTTTGAACAACATCTTCTTCGGTGACATCGGCTCCCTCAAACTGAAGGGCCCGCCGAACCGCAAGAAAAGCACCGACAGCGAAGCGTACGAGTACGCGGCCCCAGAACACTGGGTCAAGACCCCGGTCATCCACCAAGGCCCGCCTCCCAGGTCCACCCTCCCCGGAGGCGGCCGGACGGGTCGCAAGATCTCCGTCAGCAGCACGCTCCCCTCGCGACGCTCGAGCCTCATCTCCGACGTCTCCTCGCTCGCCTCCTACGACACCAGCGCCGCCATCTCCACCGCGACGACCAATACATCCAACAGCAGCTCCTCCAACTCCTCCTCCTCCGGCTCCACCGCCATCGTGCAAAAATACCGCCGCCTCCCCACCGACCCGCAACGCTCCGACATCTTCTCGCTCGCCTGCATCTACCTCGACATCCTGACGCACCTGCTCAAGCGCAAGCACGCCGCCTTCGCCTCACACCGCTCCGCCAAGAACCGCTCCGCCGGCCGCGGCGGCGCCCCCGCCGACGCCTCCTTCCACGTCAATCTGACACAAGTCGACACCTGGATCGACACGCTCGACAAGGACGCCTTCGCAAAGGACGACCAGCTCTTCCGCGCCGTGCCCCCGATCCTCGCCCTCGTCTCTAAGATGCTCGCCCGCGACCCCAAGATGCGCCCCACGGCCACGCAGGTCGAGGTCCGGCTCGACGACGCGTTGTTTCGCTTCGCGCACGTCGACCGCCCGCATTGCGGCACGAAGCATTTCGCCGACGGCGATGTCGGGACGAGGATCGGCGTTGCGGTGAGTGGGTACGGTGGTGGCAAACTCGACGACGGAGACGGGTACGGTGACGAAAGTGTTAGTGGCGGCGGCAGGATGACGAGTGCGTTGTCGCTGGGGTCGCTGACGCTGACACCGATGCCGAGTCCAGGTCCGAGTCGGCGGCCGTCGAGCAAGAGTTCGCGCAGCTCCGGCAGTACGGTGCGGGCGAGGTCGTGGCCGTTGGGCGTGGGCGGTTCGGATGAGGTGTTGGGGCATTTCATGAGTCGTGATTGAGTGGTTGACTGGCTGGCTGACGTCGGTTTTCTCTTTGGCTTGAGTGTGGGATGGCTGGCTGGATGGCTATGTGATGGTTGCGCACAATCTATCTCCGCTGATCTGGCTCTGGCTCCGGGCTCGGATGGCTTATGATCTCTTTCTATCTATATGGTGGGGAACGGGACGGTACGACTAATGTACTCTCAGGCGAGGCACGGTCTGGGAAGGAAAGGAAAGGGGGCAATGTAATGACGAATTTACGCTACGGTTCTGGCTGGGTCTGAGGCCGGTGGCTAGGGTAGCTATGGATGGCAGGTATGTATTTCGCTCAACTTATGGACGGACGGACGGAAGGAAGGCTGGATGGTAGGGATGGGTCGGCTACCTCATTCCTGTACCGTCCACGTTCGCAGCCATGTGTAGCATCTATGTAGCTTATGTCTCTCTCTAGAGCAACGATCTATCTAGTGGCTCTAAGTAGGAAGTATCTAGCTTCGAATGAAATGGATGATTATCTATCTACCTTACCTAGGAGCCTTTTTAACGTTGGATTGATAGTGGTGGTCTATGTATGTTATTAACGATTTACTCTGTACGAACCCTACACAAACGATCATCGCCAAGCGTATTCATTCTCTTCCCGCAGACGCTTCCGTCCTTTGCCATCTGTGGCCAAAAGCAGGAGAGGCACACGGCTGGCTGTAGAAGTACTCGTCGGGCGTGGGTAAGCTGCGAAGGACGAAACACATTCGCTCCTTCTAGACGCTTTCTCGCCCTTGCCATCTCGCGGTCGGGGCGTCGTACAAGGATGGTTGGCTATAGAAGGACTTGTCGAGCGTAGGCAAGTATGCTGAGGAGGATCTTTGCAGGCCACCGGATGGATTCAATGTCCGGTCCTCCCAATCCATGTTCTTTCGTGCCGTCGTCGGTGTACTGGTCCTTGGTCCTGGGTTCCTAGCTGTACTGTTCGACAACTACTTCAGACAAGGCGGGGTCGTTGTGGGGAACGGGCCAACCGCTTCAGCATGCCATGTCGGGCTGTTGAGGGAAGAGTACGCTAGGTGTAGAATATAGAAGGCCATATGTGGACGGGGGTTTACTCGGAGCAACAGAAGCGATGGGATACATGGACACTCGCTGCTCCATCCCGAATCTCTCTCTCAAGGTCTTCGATTGTGGGACGTGAAAGATGTAGGCGGAAAGGAGGACGGAGGGGACTCGATGCATCGGTAGAACGGAACAGGGACAATTCTTCGCCGAGCGTCTGCTGGAAGTTTTGGGGGAAAGTCTCTGCTCTGGCTACTGTCAGAGTGCTCAAGGTTATGGCTGCAGTGGTATCTGCTGCGAGTTGGTATTCTTGAGAGGTGCTCAATAGTAGTATAAGTGGAACAGTAATCCAGATAATCAACAGTCATGCGCTGGGGATGAGGACGAGTTCTATGCGACCGTGAATAATTTAAACTAGATGTTAACCGAACATCAGCCCAAAGCGCTGAGCGCTGCTCCTGCGAGCTTTGTTCTTCGTAGTGAATATTATCCGTCTTTTCTGTAGCAGTAACTCCAAAAAATGCTTGCCGATGGAACTGATCTGAACCTCTCGCTGTCTCAACGCGATATACTAAAGGTTTGATTTGGGTAGAGTATAATTGGCAAGATTCTCCTGTTCACTGGAGCAAGACACTGTTTTGTAACAGAAGAGGTTGAATATCTGCTTCTGATACTCAAATGAGTTAGTAAGGCTGTAGAGACATTACACGACTGTACTGGCAAATTGGGAGACGGTAAGCAGATGGAGAGGGCACTGGATGGAAGCCAATATCGCGACCCACGGTCGGATTCAGCCCCTTGTCGCTGGAACGAGAAATCTAGACATGGGAAGACCATGTCTAACTCAGTTGCTCAGTTCCAGTGTTGCCCAGCCTCATAAGGGAGTAGGGCTCGGAGAGCTGCTAGCGTCAGAGCTCGGACGTCCGTGCTTATAGGTCTGCTCAAGCTGTTGAGGACTCAAACCTCACCCTTCATACTCTCAAAGTCCAACATCTCTTGCCAATACAGCGACATCAACGCGTTTGAAGAGATAATAACACTTCTGCATCCTTCTGAGCACTGTGAATCAACTGAAAACACAAGCAGACTTCTATAAACCAGTAAAAGATGAATCGTCTTCGTCGATATTCACGCATGCTGGCGCCCTCGAGTGTTGAGACGTGCTCTGAGATGGACCAAGACGCAGAGACAGGCAATGAAAGTGGACAAAAGAGTCTTGAAGCAAGTAGAGAACAGAATCCCTATGTGCTACCTGAGAGTTAGTTTTCTTCGTTGTCGTCGTCGTCGCCGAGAAAGCTTAGCTAACCCTAGCAGTTCCCACCACCCCGGCGTTTGACCACGATAGCTTCTCGACGACTAAGCAAGAACCACCAATTCCGGCACCTTCTGAGGAAGCACTTGAAGCCCACACAGCTTTCACCAACCTCACCGCTGACGGTACAATCACTGAAGCTCGCATTCTTGAAAACATAACCACTCCGTCTCAAGCTCTTGACAACCCAGGCTTCGACACTCCAATCGCTCAAGCTCACGCTCCTGAGTACCGAATCCCTCACTCTCAAGTCCTTGACAACGCGATTTTCGAGTCTGCAAGTACTCAAGCTCGCGCTCTTGACGACATACCCACCCCGTCTCAAGCTCGTGACAACCCAACGTTCGACACTGCAACTGCTCAAACTTACGCTCCTGAGAACCGAATCGTTCAACCTCAAGCTCTTGACAACTCAGCGTTCGAGACTGCAGCTACCCAAGCTTACGCTCCTGGCAATCAACTCGCTCACTTTCCAACTCTCGACAACGCAACCTTCCTGACTCCATTTGCGCAAGCTTACGCTCCTGAAAACCGACTCGCTCACTTTCCAACTCGTGACAACACAACCTTCCAGACTCCAACTGCGCAAGCTTACGCTCCTGAGAACTCGATTAGTCAAGCTCACGGTTCTAACAACGCAACCTCTAACAACCCGACTGCGCAAGTTCACGCTCCTGAGAACCCAATCAGTCAAGCTCACGGTCTTAACAACGTAACCTCTGACAGGACAATTGTCGCAACTCACACTCTTGAAAACATACCGATTTCTGAGATCCTAGTCACCCAAGCTCGCGCTCTGAACAACGCAGCCTTTGAGAACGCAGTCGTCGAAACTCACACTCCTGAAAACTTACCCGCTTCTGAAACCCTAACCACTCAAGCTCGCGCTCCGAATAACGCAGCTACCGAGAACGCAATCGTCGAACCTCACACTCTTGACAACACACCTGCTTCTGGAAACCTAGTCGCTCAAGCTCGCGCTCTGAACAACGCAGCCTTCGAGAACGCATCGGTCGAAACTCACTTTCCTGAAAACATACCCGCTTCCGAAACCCTAACCACTCAAGCTCGCGCTCTGAATAACGCAGCCTTCGAGAACGCAATCGTCGATACTCACACTCCTGAAAACGTACTCGCTCCTGGAACCCTAACCACTCAAGCTCGCGCTCTGAATAACGCAGCTGTCGAGAACGTAATCGTCGAACCTCACACTCGTGAAAACGTACCCGCTCCTGGAACCTTGATCACGCAAGCTCGCGCTCTGAATAACGCAGCTATCGAACACCTGATCGTCGAACCTCACGCTCCTGAAAACGCGTCCACTCACACTCTGAACTCAGAAGACGAATTCGCCGACGACGAAGCCGAGATACTTACCGAACTTGACGAAGAGGCATTGAGAAGACTCCCTCCTGCACTCAGAAACACGATGCAGGCCATCCAGAGAGAAAACCGGGAGCGCCTCATGAGAGAGGGCGAGCCTGAAGAAGGCCCCTCGAGGAAGGACAAGGGCAAGGGCAAGGCCAGAGAGCCGGAGGGCCCCGAGGGTACGTACACCTCCTCAGATGAGACGTCCATGTGTGTGAGTGTCATGGACGAGTTAGCTCACGAAGATTCTCCTGCAGGTGTCAATCACCCGAACCCACTCGGGAGCAATCCCGTTACGGACGAGGACCGCGACTGGATCGCGGAGATTTACCGGAGGAACGAGGCCGTGCGGCGGGAGGCCGCACGGTCTCGGCCCGTTGGGACGCATCGGGGCAATGTCGGGAGTCATTCCGACATTGTCCCGATGCGCCAGTGGAGGGAGGAGGCGCGTCGGGCGGGCATCCCGACGTCGCCAGACCGTCCGGAGGGAGAGGGCACTCCGGCCCGATCCTCTGTCCTCTCCAACCTCCGCCGTCCCTTGGAGGCCATCACGGGGCGCGCCGCAGCTGCGGTGGCCTTTGTGAGGGGCAAACTCCAAGGGCGGAGGGGGAAGGGGAAGGGGAAGGGGAAAGGGCCGGAGGGGCCAGAGGAGGAGGAAGAGGAGGAGGGCCCGGTGCGGCGGGGAGACCTGGTGGTGGGGTCGAGTTATAAAACTCGGCCCAGCGGGAGGCGCAATCCCGCTGCTCCAAACCAGGGGCCACCACCAGGTCTCCACATGACCATGCGGGGTCATGTGGAAGATTACACTATTTAGGTAAGCAATCCATTTCGCACCTCAAGAGCATGTCATCGATTCACGATGGCTGACATGGCAGCAGTGTAAGGGAGGAGCGGGTTGGGGGAGGGAGCCCGGGCGGGGGGGCAAGATTGTATTGAGGCGGGCCATGAGGGCGTAGAGTTGAAGTGTGATATTTTTCGCGGGAGGGCGTTATCGGTTACGGAGTTTTCGCTGGCGCTTACTAGTACCCATTAAGTTAGTCGATAATTCTAGAAAATTACCCAAGTAGCGGACCGCGACGCGACCTTGAAGGGTGCCAGGTGAAACTATATGCATACAAAAACTTAGGCACAGAAGTCCAAAATTCTACACAAGTCACGCCGCAACTGGAGCTTCCAATAGCTCCATAAGACAAACATCTGCTATTATCTATCACTAAACCGGAAACGAAGGGCAAGAAGCCCAGCGGCCGCTAGGATGCAAGCTCCGGTCGTAGTGATGAGTATGTTCGCTGACTTTTTACTCCACCTTACTGTGTAGCCCAAACTTTCTAGAAATTGCTAACAGTCCTATAGATACGCAGTCGGGTGACAGGCAGGTTGGCCGCAAAGCTCAGCTCTCAAATATCACAGCCGCAAAGACGTAAGACTGGTATTCTGCGGACGCTGTGTCGGTTCTCTGTACTGACAATCTCAGCGTGGCAGATATTATAAGATCGTGTCTGGGTCCCAAGGCGATGCTGAAGATGTTGCTGGACCCTATGGGAGGCATAGTCTTGACGAACGACGGGCATGCCATCCTCAGAGAAATCGAGGTTGCGCACCCAGCCGCGAAGAGCATGATAGAGCTTAGCAGGACGCAAGACGAGGAAGTAGGTGATGGCACGACGACGGTTATCATTCTAGGTATAGCAGATCACGGCTTCCATCTTCGACAGAGCGGCTGACAGCTGCAGCTGGTGAGATCCTTGCGCAGGCCCTTCCGCAGCTGGAGCGCAACATACATCCAGTGGTTATCATCTCTGCTTTCAAGCGTGCCCTTGCCGATGCTCTCGCCATTATCGAAGAAATCTCCCTACCTGTTGACATCAACAACGACAACGCCATGTACAAGCTGATATCCTCCTCCATTGGTACCAAGTTCGTCTCCCGATGGTCGGAGCTGATGTGCAACCTTGCTCTGAAGGCCGTTCGTACAGTCTCGCACGACGTGGGGGGTGGGAAGAAGGAGGTCGATATCAAGAGATACGCTCGTGTGGAAAAGATACCTGGCGGCGAGATCGAGGACAGCAGAGTGCTGGATGGAGTCATGCTGAACAAGGACATCACACATCCGAAGATGAGACGGAGAATACAAAACCCTAGGATCGTACTACTCGACTGTCCACTGGAGTACAAGAAGGGAGAATCGCAGACAAATATCGAGATCAGCAAGGAAGATGACTGGAATAGAATCCTGCAAATTGAGGAAGAGCAGATTAAGCGTATGTGCGATGCAATCCTAGCCGTAAAGCCCGACCTTGTCATTACGGAGAAAGGTGTCTCGGATCTCGCACAGCATTTTCTGGTTAAGCACAACGTCACAGCACTTCGCCGCGTCCGGAAAACAGACAACAATCGAATAGCACGTGCTACCGGTGCCACCATCGTCAACAGGGTCGATGATCTTCAAGAATCTGATGTTGGAACCCACTGTGGCCTATTCGAGATAGAGAAGATCGGTGACGAGTATTTTACTTTTATCACCAAATGCAAGAAACCAAAGGCCTGTACGATATTGCTGAGAGGCCCATCCAAAGACATCCTAAACGAGATCGAGCGAAATCTGCAAGATGCCATGTCGGTTGCACGAAACGTCATGTTCCACCCACGTCTATCTCCTGGCGGTGGTGCTACAGAAATGGCAGTGTCAGTACGGCTGGCGCAAAAGGCGAAGACCATCGAGGGCGTTCAACAGTGGCCGTATAAAGCTGTCGCAGAAGCCATGGAGGTCATTCCAAGAACATTGGTGCAAAATGCAGGAAGTAGCCCTGTCACGGTCCTGACGCAGTTGAGAGCCAAACACGCGGAGGGACAAAGCACCTGGGGCATCGACGGAGACAAGGGGAGTATAGTCGATATGAAGGAGTATAATGTCTGGGAACCCGAGGCAGTGAAGTTACAGAGCATCAAAACAGCGGTTGAGGTAAGCCTCTCACAAAGACAACGTCAAAGGACCGCGCTAAATTGCTGGCATAGTCTGCATGTCTGCTACTGAGAGTCGATGATATCTGCAGCGCAAAGTCCGCCAAGCAAGCTGGAGGCAACATGGGCGGGGGCGGAGACGACTAGAAGGAGCGTAACGTCTCGTACCAGCAATTTTGTACTCAAAGCGACCATCTGTGAGGGGGAAGCGATAAGCATTGCCCCATATGTGGTTATAGAGGATCACAAAATGTATGTACCTTGTACCACGAAAGCAATGCCAAATGCGTCATTCACCCTTCTCCGTCCCAAAATGACGCACTAGGCCCCCAGCCAGCACATAGCAACCTTGAATATATGTGATGTAAACGGCTCTTTCTCTCGCTAGTCGTCGTCGTGAATGATCACGCCTAGCTCTTCGCTGCTCACAGGTGCCTCCACATGCCCGTCGCCCTCCTGGTCCGCAAGCTTCGGCACCGTACCCAGCCCATCCCGGGGCCTAACGCCCTTACTGATCCCAGACTCCACCTTCTCCACCCCCTCCATCCCCTCCCCGCCATCCTCCCCCTTCCCCCTCTGCCTCCTCGCCTTCATCTTCTCCCTCCTCGCCTTATTCCTACTCGTCTTCGCCTCATCCCTCCTCCTCAACTCCTCCTTCCTCCTCTCAAACTCCTCATCCCCCTTCTCCTTCCGCACCTCCTCGTCCATCAGCCGCAACCGCTCGTACTCCCGCCGCCGCGACGCCTTGTACACGTGGAACTCGCCCGACCCCGCCCCCGCGCTGGAGCCCTGCACGTTGGCGACGATCTCGGGCGGGGGCGCGAGCGTGCGGGGTCGGTTGAGGGCGTCCGAGGTCGGGATTTGGATTTCGCGGTCGGGCTTCGCGAATAGCGCTTCGACTTGCGAGGCTTGCGCCGTGACGGGGGTGAGGGCGCGGCGTTTCGTGGGGCGTTTGGAGCGTGGGTCTGCGGAGGTGGGGATCGATTCGGGGATTGGTTCGGACATTTTTGAGGTGTGTGGTTGGAAGTGGTGGAGAAGGTAGGGCTTTTTGGGTGTTGGGGGAGTTTGGTTCCGCAGGGGACATGCGGTTGAGGTGAAGATTTGTGATCCCGAAAACTCGGGAGATGAGTGCAAGATACTGTAGAGGAGTCACAGACTTTCTAATATCGTTACACGGATTGTCTTTTCTGTTAAGTGCAAGGTTCTATTCAAGTGTTTTATCAAAGAGGAAGTAGTATTACGCAGAAGCTGTTCGGTCAGCCAAAGGGTCCATAAGCGCTGTCAATATCGCCTTATCGATAAGGTACGCGCCACCAACCCTCGACCCCCCTTCTCCATATATTCGACCATGCTGCAGAAGCGGACTTGGGAGCCATACTCCGATTTCGTGTATACCGTTCTGATTCGCAGTTCCTGCAGTTCTTCGGTAACATGGGTAAACCAAGGGTAACCTCTTACTTTACGAAGGATCTCAAACTCCTGCGGAGGCTAACCTTGATCAGTTAATTATCCTGATACGACATGCTCAGTCGGAAGGCAACAGTACGTTTGTTTTTGGACTGGCTTTATATCTCAAAAACTTTCCTGTCGAGATGGTCATAGTGTACCAGAACATGTGCTCAGGACCTATAAAAAGTACAGTTCTGATAACTAGAAGCTGATTTTCCTTTGCTCGCGCAGAAAACCGTGATATCCACCAAACCGTACCAGATCACAGAGTAAAGCTCACCCCAGATGGGTGGAAGCAGGTACACTAAGTGCACGCCTGCCCTGTCTCCCTAACATCTGGTCTAATCACGCCATCAAGGCAGAAGAAGCCGGCCTCAAGCTCCGCTCCCTCCTAAGGCCCGACGACACCCTCCACTTCTTCACCAGTCCCTACCGCCGAACCCGCGAGACCACCGAAGGTATCCTCAACTCTCTAACTTCCGACGACCCGTCTCCGTCTCCCTTTCCCCGCCACACTATCAAAGTCTACGAAGAGCCGCGCCTGCGCGAGCAAGACTTCGGCAACTTCCAGCCCTGCTCCACGCAAATGGAAAGGATGTGGCAAGAGCGGGCCGACTACGGCCACTTCTTCTACCGAATACCCAACGGCGAGTCCGCCGCCGACGCCTACGACCGCGTCAGCGGCTTCAACGAATCGCTGTGGCGGTCATTCGGCGAAGACGACTTCGCCAGCGTCTGCGTGCTGGTGACGCACGGGCTCATGACGCGCGTCTTCCTCATGAAATGGTACCATTTCAGCGTCGAGTACTTCGAGGACCTGCGCAACGTCAACCACTGCGAGTTCGTCGTCATGAAGAAGAACGACGATAACGGCAAGTACATGCTGCAAAACCAGCTGCGCACGTGGTCGGAGTTGCGCAAGGAGCGTGCGGCGGCCGCGGCGCCGCCGTCGCCGGTGCCAGTCAGGAAGAGGTGGGGTGGGTGTCCGGATGGGTGTGATCATGGCCTTGTCAATCTGACGAAACGACCCCGACGGCAGAACACGGCGGAGTTGTTCGGGGATGACGTTCCTTCTCCGCCGGCGAAGAAGCAGGTCGAGCCAGGGTTTAACAAGCAACCTTCTGCTGATGCTGCTATCCAGCACAGTGAGAATCCACCGCAGGACACCGATGAAGACGATCCGCGCGGTCGCGTCGGACCACCCAAATACGCCCTAACTCCATCAGAAAGCATCACTTCATCCTCTTTGGCACCATCCACTAGACCTATTCCCTCAAGCCCTCACCTACCTGAGAAACTCACCTCCCCAGACCGAGTCGCAATCCTCCAAGCAGGCCGCGACGGCGGCGGCTCCCGATCTGGCACCACAAGTCGGAACGGATCTCCAGAAAGCGAAGCTGAAGCCAAAGCTACCGGAGCGCCGGTCGCTCCTAAACGGAGCATGGCAAGGGCGCTGAATGGTGACTTTGCTGCTGGGGAGTCAGGAATGGGAACGGGCGCGAGGGCGGATGCGTTGGGCGATCAGAGTGATGTTGATGCTGGGGACGAGGACGACGGGGAAGGTTTGGAGAGCTTGGAAGCGGCGGATAAGAGTTTGACGGGGAGTGTTTATTGAAAGGTGTTTGGGGTTGGCCGAGCGTGGTGTTGGAGCTGGAGTACAGGCGTGGGGGTTAGAGGTTGCGAGGGGTGTCGTGTCTTATGACTTTTAGATATCGTACAAGGGGAGCTGTAAATATGGAGGTTATAGTTTCGGGTCGTATATGGTTGGCAACTGCTGCACGTTACTCATATGAGAAGCCACCCAACGTGAATTGTACAGATGCCCTGGTCTGAAGCCCTCGAAAGGATAAATTGGTTCAATCTAATGTTGAGATTCTGTTTTCCTCTTCTAGGCAACGGAGTGGTTTAGAGTAGGGAACGTGGCATTGATTTGTTTTACGACCTAGAACTTAATGTAACTTCTCCATCAGCGCCCTGCAACAAATGTGCTACGGTCAGAAGCGCCAGGCTATGTGAACGTTTCGATTCGTCGACCTACAGGGCCTTATCTCCAGCTATCGTATGCCACGACCGAACTATTATCCTACACTCCTCTGATCCGCTCTCGCCATACACTCCTCCAGTGCCACGACATGTTTCCGCAGCAGCACGAGAGCGCCCAAGCTAACGCTAGTCACTTCTTCGGACGAGGCAAGCCCAGAAGTACCGACCGCCTCACCATTCTTGTCAGCCTTCGCCTCACTCCGTCTCACAATCTCCCTCGACGCCTCCAAGATTCTCTTCAATAGCTGCGGCCGCTCCCCCTGACCGGGAAGGTAAAGCCAATCGACCACATCCTCAAACCCACCAACCGGATGCAGCAAAGCATGCCTAACAAACCCCTTCGCCATGACGAGCGCGCGTTCCGAGTACTGCGCCGACGTGACCCGAGACTCTTCGGTGCCGACCAGAGCGTCGAAGCCAGCCTCGTTGTAGTACGGTTCTCTGACGAGGACCAGGCCCATCAGGCTGACGAGGATCTGCAGCATGCTGGAGCGATTTGACGACCAGCCTTCGTTCTTGGCGTCCGCGGGCCACGTGCCGAGGAGGCTGAGGCAGATCTTGCCGTCTTCGTAGAGGTTCGGGTTGATGCGGCCGATGCCGTTTGTCCAGGAGTGGAAGTGGGCGTCTGGCGGCGACAGGGGGAAGGAGGGGCCGAAGCGGAAGTCCATGACGAAGGGCGCGAGCTCGTAAGGAGTTTTGGCGGGGCCGATGATGAGAACGCGGAGGAGGTCGAGGCGGGCTTCCCATGTTCGGACGAAGATGCCGTCGGGTAGGGATGAGTTCAGGATTTTGTGTTCTTTTTGTATTCGTCGGATGCGGCTGGCGGTTAAGTCGATGGGTTTGCTTAGGAAATGGTGATCTTGTGGGGGTTCTGTGTCCAAGATAGCGAAGCTTGCTGGAGCTTCAGAAAGGGAGGATCCTCCAGGAGGATAGTCTGGCATGGTCTGCTCCACACCCGAGAGTTCATCAACTGCATTTGGCATCTCAGTAGCCTTAGGCCCATGTTGCTCATTGCTCTTCGGAGAAGTTGTAATACTCTCTGGCGCTGACTCTTCTGAGTCCGTCGACTTCGGAGCACTCGGGTTGTCTCCCTCAGAACTGGTGTCCATACCATCCTCGTCATCTGTTGTCCACATTTCATCCCCACCGTCTGCATCAAGACGTTTCCCTCCTTCATATTCATAAGTTTCCTCAATTGTTTGTCCCAGATCGTAGCCGCTACTTCCTGTATCATCTGAGACGTCATCATCCCAGAATTCATCCTCATCATCCTCGTCGGAGTCATCATTGTCATCGTCATCGCCACCAATCACCACAACGACGCGCTCAAGGGATACTCGGATATCTCGGATTTCTTCCAATGCACCAAGTCTTACTGTGAGAAGACCGTCTAGGCCAAGGTCGACAATCTCTCCAAACCAATCAACCGGACTCGGTGGGTCTGAACTATCAACTTCGCCGTTAGTCAGCTGACCATCGACTTGCCCACGAGGCTGTGTTGTAATGAATTCGTTGGGGGCCCCAAGATTAGAATCGTGGTTTTGACGCAAGGTAGCTGTTTGTGCCGGTGGGTTATGAAGGCTGGTGAATCTCGAAAGCCAAGAGCTAAACAATCCCACTTCTACTCGACGATCTGCGGTCGAGGTTCCTGAGGCCTGATCTACTATGCTACGAGAGCGGCTGTTGTTCAAGGCTGATCGATCAATCGAGGGGGAGATTCTTGTGATCTCAACACCATAGTCATCCAGACGCGTCGGGTGCTCAGGTGCAACAAGTACAAAATCGCCTCGTCTCTTCGTTAACCCTGAATAAGCCTCAATTTCATAAAAGGATATGTCCTCTGTCTCATCTGACAAGGTGCCAAGGCGAGATCCTGGAATCAGTATCGACTTCCCTTCGCCAGCAAGCTCCACGGCAGAATCTTTGTACCACCGGACACGTGCCATTCGTTCCGGTGCATCGACAAATTGCACAACTCCTATCTTCTGAGGTCGTGTTGCTCCATCAGTGGGTCCGGCTTTTGCACCCGACTCGGTCAAGACGTTTTCTTTCACGGCCACAATCTCCCCAGGCCAAACATCGTGGTCGTCAACGTTGAGGTATGGTAGCAAATCCGTGCTCAATTCGTGGGTCACTGATAGGTCCTGCCACAGAACAGAAACCAACGTTACCGTGCGCACAACCTGGAAGATGTTCATGTCGTAACCAAGCGTGGCTATTCTGGGTAGTTTGTAGAGCATATCCTCAGGCACACCTGTTTGTGTTGTTTCCAGGCCACCATATTTTGCCGTTGCGCCATCAATGTCCTTGAATCGAACAAATTCACCCACGGCTATACTGGAGCCTGCATCAGATCCTATCCGAGGCTGACCATCCGAGAGGCAGGCTGGCATTCCACCTTTCTTATAGAAGCACACATCGCCACTCTCCAGAACATCAAGTTCAAGGTCCAAAGGAGGCTCTGGTACAGTCTCTTTACCCCCCGACGCGAGAACATTCTGAGTAATCCAGCGAACTTCGACTTGTGTGATCCGAACTGCCACAACATAGCCTCTTGGGGCCACCGATGGATCATAGGCACCAAATCTCCAGTGACCGCGTCTTAGGTTGCCTTTCTTCGTCGACACAGATTGACCCACATAGCACCTATCAACCGGAATCGGTTCTGGTGCAGCAGATCGATTTGGCCAGGGTACAGTATCGTCAAATAGCTCCGCAGGGTCCTCTACTGTCACGACAGTGTCATTGGCGAGACGTATCGTCACTTCATCAAACGTTGACTCGATTTCACCAATCCAGTTGTTGTATACAATCAAGTCGCCTTCTAGGTATTCCTCTTCGAACCTTAGATCCTTGCCCGGAATATTGTGAAGCTCACTATTTTCATATGTGGACGAGCGGCTGCTGATCGAGTCCTCGTTACCGGGATATAACACTCGTAATGCCTTCTCAAGACGTTCTCCATTAAAAGTAGGTTGCAACGTGCAGCTGACTTCCGTGTGCACCACCGTACCACTCATAGCATCAGACGAGTTTCTTTTGACGACATCGCCGAAACATAGTGCCCGATCGAGGAGTTCAAGGGATGACACGGGGAGGAGGGCGCTCCGATATTTCGGACCCATGTACCGTACAAGAACATAGCCCCGTGGTGGCTGTCGAAGAGAAGCCATTCGTTAGCCTGAGCTTCAACAAACCCCGGAAAAGCACCTCCTTACAGCACCGGAGGCAAGAAACTCTTTTAGCAAGTCTTTCGGTATGCTCGGATCCTCCATCAACTCGTCGAATTCGCTGCTGATCGTCCCGGAATAATCGACCTTGTGTGCAGCAATCAGCTGAAGGAGCATTGCAACGGCGCCTCATCTCAGAAGAGCATACATCACGCCATGTCCGCTATTGCAGTCAGAAATGTTTTCCCCGTATTGGTATCTATAAGTGGCTGGACTTACGTCCACCACTCCAACCTTGTCGGGTTTGCCCTTCACTGCGCAGGTGTCCTCGGAAAAGAACTATAATGTATTTTGTCAGTTCAACAAAGGTTTAATGTGTGCCGAAACACATACTGATTGCGTTGGTGTGCGTGGATTGTCCTCGGCTTTCCGCCGTTTAGCAGCGGGTCCGCCGTCCGGCATTGTTGGCTGGACTGTGACGTGCTCTGTCTCACTTTCTGAACTTAGAGTGTTAGATTGTGCTCGAGAACGATAAGGGTATGCTCTAAGATTTTGTACGGCTCCAGATTATTCAAAGTAAACGTAGTGCAAACGTCGGCGAACTAGGGGTCGGCGCTATACCTCGCTATGTCTCGCTATGCGGGTCGTAACTCTGATAGTAATAAAACATTGCGCCGGCAGTGAAGTGCAGGTCTTTCGAGAACACATAGAAAAACCATGACATGTATGTCCATTTGAGTCAGGGTGTCAAGCTATCAGGCCTCTGATTACACCGGCGGGCAAAAATGACTTCGGGGCAAAGACGAAGGATAGCATTAACCCATTCACAAGAGCGAGGTTCAGTGCATTAGGTTGTCCAGTTGTTAAGAGCACAGAGACCAAGCAATTCGTACTTTGCTGAATATGGCGGAACCTTTGTACGAGTTGCTGGCTCCGTATTTCAATAATGCTGTTTCTTCCAGACCAGTCCCTTCAGTTCGGGATCCTATTACTTCGCGATATCTGGACCGGTTGTTGACTCTTCCACTGAATTCGATCATATCTACTGAAGCCCAGGCATTGGCCCAGTCATCACATTCAGCTGTACTCTCTCTCCAAGCTCTCTCGACAAGATCATATAAATCTATCATTGCATCATCGGACCACATATCCAACTTACGGACGGAATTGCCATCACTTGCGCTCCAAGCTGAGGGACTTCAGAATGAGATACCGGAGCTCGATCAACGTGCGGCACACTTCGCAGAAACATATAGCAAGAGCCAGGAGAACCGATTGCTGGATCGGAGGAAGAAGGCCATGTTATTAGCTAAGAATGCAGATCGCCTCTCTGATATCCTTGATCTGCCAATTCTGTTGGCTTCGGCCATTGCATCCTCGGCAAGCTCGAATGCATCATCAGCATCATCTAGCACGGCGAACTACTCGTCTGCGCTCGACCTTAACGCCCATATCAAACGATTACATCTCCTTTACCCAGAATCCCAACTTGTGAAATCCATCTTTGACCAAGCGGAAGGAATCATGCAGGGCATGACCACAAACTTGATCATGACTTTGCGCAGTCAAGGCATCAAGCTCGCAGCCGGAATGCGAACCATCGGATGGCTGCGGCGCGTTGCACCAGAGCTGAGTGATGCCGGCAGCAAATCAGCAATGACCGGGGAAGGGCAGGAGCTGGGTCTCGGCAGCCTGTTCTTGGTCTGTAGACTTGCTAACCTGGTTTCGATGCTGGATGCTCTAGAGCCATTAAGGGAGTTGGCAGATCAAGAGTCAGAAAGGCGGCTACAAGAGAAGGAATACCCGAAAGAAGCTGGTAATGCATGGTATGGAGGTCAGCAGACGGAGCGATACCTGAAGCGGTACATCGAGATTTTCAGGGAGCAGAGCTTTGCGATCATCTCTATGTACAAGAGCATCTTCCCTTCGGCAACATCGGCATTGGTAACCGGCGACGGTTTCAAGCTTCCTCTCTCGCTTCAACCCAGAACTACCGTTCTCAATGGCATGGAGAAACAGGTGCACGACCCTCTGAGGCCTTTACCCTCGACCCTGTCCACCTTTCCACTCCATTTAGTCGATTTGCTCATGACCACGCTGAAGCAATACCTGCCGAACGTCCAAGACCTAGGGTCACGGGAAAGCCTGCTTACACAGGTTCTGTATTGCGCCGGCAGCTTGGGTAGGCTTGGTGGAGACCTTAGCATGATGCTGGCAAGCTTGGAGGATTCTGACGATGACGAGGAGGAGCAAAGGGAGTGGGTGGAGGTCACTAAAAAGCATCGCGAACTGGCAGGACGTCTGGAAATGCTTGCCAACGGCGTTCGTGATCGCAAGAGTTCAGCTACTCTGGTTGAGGATATTTGAATACCCACGAAAAGCAGTAAGGCTCTCTGAGCGGGCCTGCCTAAGCTCTAATATGTATAGAACAAGTAAACAATACATTGCACGCATGCAATTGACAAAGCCTCCAATAACAACCCTGTAGCTTCTTCAGAGTTCCCACTTTGAATCCCAGTCAAAGACAAGGTGTACTGTCCCCTTATCAACATTGGGCATGATACCAACATTGTAAGCACAGCAATAGTCAATACCAAGTATGTTGATGTCGGCAAAGTGGGAAGTGGCTGGTGATACATGAACAGCGTGAGTGTAGCCAGCAACCGTCACAGGCACAGGACCTCTGTGAATACCTAGAGCTTCGGCAGTCTAGACTTAAGTTAGCAGCTAGGTATTTTTTCTATCCATAAAAGATTACTTACTTGTGAAGAGAGATAGGTCAATGGTGCACCAGAGTCGACAACAAAGAACACCCAACGTGCCTGACCCTTCCCGCTGACAACACATGGAAATATAGGACGTAGTTTTCTTCCATATAGGAAACCACACCCAACGCTGACCCTTTCCTTGCAATCAGCTTCGGTTGCCTTTTCGAGGTACTGCATCCCAGCAAGTTCGGCAATTTCAGAGCGTAGAAGCTTGTCTGTGATGTCGGTGATCATGACATCAAAGTCGTTCGCAGCCACAACCTCAGCATCATGGATGTCAACGAATTCGCCACGTGCTATTGCCTCCTTTGCCTTTCTCTCTTCATATAAGGTCAGGGGATTCGGATCTGACGAGAAACGTCGAGTGATTGATGCATAGCTCGCAGGTCCTGTAACTGGAGCTTGCTGGGGCTGCTTAATATGGATATGACGGATATGAGGAGGCTGGCAGCGACAATGCTCAAAAATTTTCCAGGGACGACTGTTATGGACGTTTCGGAGCGCCTTGAGCGCTTGTTGGGTTGCAGTGAGCATGATGCGAAAAAGAGGTGAGTGTAAAGAATGTGGCAGCATTAAGATCGCCAGGCTAGTGTAACGCACGGGGTCGTAGTCACGAGATTCGCATAAAATCACATCATATAGCTGCCAAAAACCATAAAATAAGAATAACGCGCTACCACTACGCCATTGAACTTTAGACGATTCGAGATTCAACTTGGGATATGTATAAACTAACAATGTTGAAGGTCGGGGACATTTGCATATATATATGCTGGTGTTGCGCCTTCATACCAGTTGAAGACCCCCCCCTACTTACCTACCTTACCATACTTATTACAAATAACGTTATCACTGTACTCTAGAGGCTAGTGTAACGCACAGGCCACACTAAAGCCACCAAGGGAAGTTTAACGCTAGTTATCGACAGGGCTGAACCATCCAACTGTGGCCGTCCTCTGTTTGACTGCATCAATCTTCTTGTTACAGCAATTGGTCTGTTATAATAACCAGATATGTCATCTGGCAATCCCAAGAAGCGCAAACAATCCTCCAATTCGATTCCTACCGCTCAGGCCCAAAAGCGCCGCAAGACACAAACGGCACGTGCCATAGCCGTCCAGACGAACGATAAAGCCCTCAAGAATGGGGAACTCGACGTATCAGCCTTTATCAAGGCCCGCGAATACGAGATCAAGGCCTTGGAGTCATCGCTAGGAAACGCCAAGAAAGCATTATCGACTCGAGCCTTCCAGAGCGTGCCGAGGAGCATGCGAAGGAGAACAGCGAGTCACAATGTTAAGAAGGTGCCGAAGAGGTTGAGAGCAAGAGCTGCGAAAGAGGTCTGTCTGACGCTCTCGGGAGGAAGAAGAACGCGATGCTAATGGCGGTGCAAGAGGCTAGATGGCAGACGATAAGACTCCCACCGTGACCGCTCGCCGACGGAAGCCAACGCCCCATATGCGACTGCGACTCGAGACTGCGAAACGTTTACAGATCCTTGGGAGACGTGCAAAAGCTAAGAGAGATGTAGCGAGAGCTAATAAGCCTGGTGAAACCGACCCAGAGAAGATGGTTGCGATTGCTCCACGCCTGCCAAGGCTCAAGAAGAATACTATTTCAACACCCCCGAAACCGCCAGCTAAATTCCGCAAGAGACAAGTCCATAAGACTTGGCTCCCTACGCATCTGTTCTATGCTAAGCGCGCACACATGACGCCACCGGCTGAGCCGCTGTGGAGGTTTGCAGTCCCATTGACGCCTACGGAAAAGAGTTATAGACCGACACATCGTGCCAGTACGATGAGGGGATGTCTGGTATGGGATATGAGCTACATGGCAACAATAGGACTGGAAGGGGTAGAAGGCAGCCTACTTGGATTGTTGAAGGCCATGGGTCTCGAGGAAGAATGGTTGCAGGGTAGTAGATCAAGGAAGTGGCTGAATGGTACTAGATCTTGGGGAGGGTGGCTGTTTGAGACGCACAATGAGAAGCGAGTGATCGCGCCCGTGATCATTGTGTGGTGTGCGGAAGGCCTTGGGCCAGACTCAAAGACAGTGCCGCCTGGCCAGGAGCATAGTTCGAAGCCGGGCAAGGTGAAAAGAAGGATCCTAATACGCGTACATCCTGCCGCGTTTCTGCAACTCTGGGATGAGATCCTCAAGGTGTCGAAGACACAACGACCTCCTGTGATGATAGAAGATCTGAGGTTTGAGATAGGGAGCATTGAAGTTCTTGGCCCTGGTTCAACCGAAGCTCTGCTCGGCGCGTTGAAGCCCGTTTCCAGCGATGGTAATGGAGCTCTACAGCCAGACAGTCCCGAGGGCGTCTGGTCACAGCTTGGAAACATTACGAATCCAGCCGTTCTCCTTCCCGATGCAGTGCTGGGGTTCAATGTTACGGATCCGCGTTTGCATCACCCACCACGTACAGTGGGGAAACCTTGGTCTGTCATGTCTGACAGCCTGCTGGAGATGCTCGCGTCTTGGCCACCCGACAAGACACAAACGTCACCTAGCCTCTTCGATCGAACAGCTCGCCTTACAGCTTCACGTTGCCTTCCGAGTCAGAAAGCCATCAATCGTCGCAAAGCTGCTGCCCTTGCAGGCCAATATCCGGCGCCTCTTCCTAGCGACCCGAAGATTCCAGTGATTCTGATGTCATCGCGGCCATCAAGTAAAAAGAACGGTCCAGGGGTGTGGACCCTTCTGCTTCCATGGAAGTGCGTTTTACCGGTTTGGTACTCACTGATATATCACCCGGTTTCTTCGGGTGGGAATCCTCGCTTCGCGGGCCTGAGAGAGTTAAGGCAAGTTAGCTTCGAACAATGGGTGTCATGGTTTCCAGGAGATTATCCGGGAACGAAAGCCGGTTGGGATTGGGAATGCATGGAACGAGAGAAGAGACGGATTGAGTGGGAGAAGAGGCCCAAGGGGAAAAGGATAGAATGGGAAAGTGTCGATCTTGGTAGGAAGAGGAAGGGTGAGGTTGGAGTAGGGTGGGCTTGTGATTGGACGAGGTTGGTGATGAACCCACAAGACCAGTCAGCCGAAAGCGAGGAGCATGCGGGCACCATGGACTCGAAGGATGCTATGCACGTGGATGCGGAAGTTGTGGAGAAGTCGCCCTCTAAGCCCAAAGCTGCAGTGGCCAAGGTAGAGTCGTCACCCGGCATCTATCATCTGCAGTCTTCGTCTGCCCTCCGCATGATCAACTACTCAACGTCAACACTGCCAGAGCAATTCCGCACTCTCGACCTAGCAAAAGCCTTAGCCACGATCAAAATCACCCTCCTCTCACGCGGTACGCCCACGACTTGTGCACGTATCTACCGGCTCCCAACGAACGATCCAGCTCTGCGCACCCAGTGGCTATCCCTTGCCCATCCGATCGGAAATCCAAAGATGGCGAAACAAAAGCTACCAAGAGCTTCCAGTTTACCCAAAGACGCGTCGACGGAGCTCCGACGCCAGCATCTCGCCTCCGCGCTCCTTGCCCCGCTCCCGGCCGAGACGCAGCGAAAGAGCGAGAACACCGTCGTCCCTCAAGCTGGCGATGACGATTACCCGGTGGTCCCGGATGAAGAAGATCTGGTTGGCTTTGTGACGACTGGGAACTTTAACCTGGGGGAAGGGAGGAGTACGGGTATGGGATGCTTGATTCTCGGGAAGGTGATCGAGGGAAGGGCTAGGGAAAGAGCGTTGTGTATTGTTAGGGAGGCGGGGCAAGGGATTGGGAGGTTGGCGCGTTGGGAGATAGTGTGATGTATGAGACGCGGTGGTGGGCGCTCTGGGACGGCATTTCATTCCTTGGCTAGCCTGAGGTGCTTCCAATGTTGTAAGATACGCCATGCTTCGGTCTCAGCATCCTGGCCGCGCGTTGAGATGATGGCAATACTGTTCGTCATTAGATGACAGTAAAAGCGGCGAGTCCCGGGTGTTCTAACGTAACGTGTGGCATCAATCCTCCGTCTAAGGTGATCCATCTGCCACGGCTTTCGAAACCCAATCGTAGTCGGAGCACTAGATCCCACATC
Source organism: Acarospora socialis (assembly GCA_025617375.2). Lineage (NCBI taxonomy): Eukaryota > Fungi > Ascomycota > Lecanoromycetes > Acarosporales > Acarosporaceae > Acarospora > Acarospora socialis. The sequence continues at coordinate 1,824,642 of JAMYGW020000002.1, read as the reverse complement.
CCAACCCACCATTCACCACCGCAACCTTCCGCCTAAAACCCCTCACTAACCTCCCCCAACCTCGCCCCCTTCGGCACCACAAACAGCCCCTTCCCCTCCACACACACCCGCCCCTCCAAATCCTCCAACGTCCCCTTCACCCACATCTTCCGCTCCCCGCTCCCCTCGCGCACCACCTCCGCCCTCACCACATAAAACCTCCCCGCCAAGACCGGCCGCCGATAATCCAGCTCCAGATTCGCCGTGACGCCCGTCCTCGCCGCGAAGTTCCGGATGGCCACCCGGCCCAACGACTCGTCCATGACCGTCGCCAACGTGCCGCCGTGCACCACGCCCGGCCACCCGCACAGCGCGCCGCCGAAGAACACGACGCTGAGGGCGCGCTTCTCGCGCACGTTCCAGAAGATGCGCTGCACGCCGAGGCCCGAGGGGCCGGAGAGGGTGCCGGCCGTTAGGTGGTAGGTGCGTTCGGCGGGGTTGAAGGTGGAGTAGGCGGGCCATTCGTGCCAGGTGGAGGGGTCGGCGCGGAGGGATTGGATGATGGGGAGGGCGTCGGCGGTTTTGTGCAGGGCGGTTAGGAGGGCGGTGGAGGTGGGGGAGTCTGGGGGTGGGGGTGCGGGCGGGATGATGGTTAGGCGGAAGAGTTGGCCGGCGGTCAGGCCGAGGAGGAGGAAGGTTGTGGCGTAGATGAGGGGGCGGAGGGAGCGGGTGGGTTTTGACGGGGTGGGTGGTGGGGGTGGGTGGGGTGGTGTGGTTGTGGCGTCGTTGGTTGTGGCGTTGGGTGGATGTGGGAAGGTCGAGGGAGAGCTGGATGCGGGTTGTGAGGGTGGAGGTGGAGATGGAGGCGGAGGTGAAGTTGCTGGGCGGGTTTCGATGGTTGCGTAGAGTCGGTAGGGGAGAGCTGTGCGGTGGAGAGTCAATCGGCTCCGAATGACGGCATTGAAGGCGTGGAATGTTGAAGGCCGTAATCGGATCATGGTTGAGGGAGGGCCGTATCACGCGTGGCACGTGGGCTGCTGTGCTTTCGAGGTTGTCGGCGCCTTACGTAAGCAAGGCGCTGATGCTTGCTGCAAATCCTCAACGAGGTAGCGGCCGCTGTTGAGCAAGAGTCAAGTAACTACCATTGGTTGTTCACTTTTACGTCTTGCTTGCTGGGGTTTAGCTTTCCTCAACTGCTATGGTAATTAAAGGTTTACTTTGCTAGAGGGGAGCAGAAAGATAGCGATCTCATAGCTGCTGCTTCCATATTGTTGGTCTTGGAAACAGGCATATTCAGAGGAGCCGTTTGAATGGGTGATGGACGTCTTCGAGAACGTTCAACCACAAGGTATTGGAAGACAGGCATGGACACAAGCTCTCAATAATACTGTTAATACTTTAACCGTTTTCATATTTACTTTCTATATGTTGATAGGGAGTCTCATTCTCCAATAAATAAGGCATTCCTTCCCGCTGTTTCACTCAGATGCACATACTCGACTGTCGCCGTCCCTTGGTGATTTTCAACCTCTGTGATGGACACCTTACATCATGGGAAAGTGAATCTTGGGGTTACAGTGGATTTGTATACACCAGATTGAGGGACGAGCTAAGTCTTGGCCGGGTCGGCACCCAACGTTGTGGCTGGATGCATGTTACAAAGCCCAATACCTTAGGTCCGCTTCCGAGGCGCATAGTCGAGCCCAGCAAACTGAGATTTGATTATTGATCAAGCCGGCACTGAGGATCAGCACGCTGCAAGAGGGGAGTATACGCATAAGGCTGTGTACCCTCCGGACACGGTGATTGCAGCGCTTGCTGTCCTTTTCTACCTTGCTGACCCACATTGTAGGCCTCTATTCCCATCATCACAATAGCAGTGGAAGCTGAACTAAGGCAACGGCAGCCATACATCCGCGCGCATAAGCGAACAAACGCCTTAGTCAGTCGCGCAACGAGGAGAGAAAGCAGGAGACGAGGTCCTCACCCAACGGCGGTCCCTTTCAAAATCCCTCCACCGCAGCCATCACCACTGCTCCGGAAAATTCGTCCTACAATATCTCGGTATTTAGAGCGAAAGCCCATGTGTAGGTTGCCTAATTATCATCATACTTACAGAGTCGTACACATTGTGTGTCGATGGCAGATCCCGTTTGAGATATCAAAACCAGCAATATTAAGGTTGCGGAAGCCCCATCCCTCGCTTTTCTCTGTGGCGCTGTTTCACGTCCGTTGGACTTTCTGCTACCTCATAACCTACTCAACACAGCACTCAAAACAAGTCAAAGCAAGGTATACAGCGAGCCGAGGCGCCATTCCCCAGGAAATACGGAGTAGGTCGTCACATACTCCACAGCGCCACAGTAGGACTAAATATGTCAGTTCACAGGCGTCCCTTACTTTGTGATTGCATGCGTTCACACCTTGTGATTGTGTTTGCTTGTTAACTTCAAGTATGTGTAAAGCTAGTCATTCAGGTCGCACGACGAGATGCATATACAACGAATCATGTTCAGATATCTGGACGCTTGGGACTCCTTTTGCATACATCACCATATTCGCGCCCCAGTAAGGTGATACACGATGGGGTGAGAGAAATGGGTTGGACGAGGACCCAATCGTCGGGACTGATCTTCGGAGTACCAGTACGGCGTGGACACTTTCCAAATGCTCGTCTGTTGCGGCTTTGGCTCGTTGTCCAGACCCCATTCCTGCGATGGTCTTAACAACAGTCCTCTGTGCGAGCCAACCCTTGTCTCGCTCTTGCGGCATTTCTCTGCATATACGCTTCTGTACTGTGAACTTAGCTAAGGGTTGTGCATCGACGTTGCCATATCATTCGTTGACAAATTCATAAATCCGTCTTCCTTCCATTCTCTTGACCGGCTCGCCTTCCCAGCGCGCAAACTCTTCCTTTCGGTGACGGTGTTTCCTCGAACAACGTCTTGCGTAACTTTGGTGTTTGGTCCAGACACCTACAACACGATATTTTATCGCTAACATGCACTCCTCTTCCTCTTCTTCCGATACGCCTCCTACCATGGAGGAGAAGGCAACCGTCGATGCACATGTCGATACCGTTCATAGCAATGAGAGTGTTCCAGGTCATCCAGGGTATGATGGAGAGCGCAACCAAGAACCGCCGGTAAGCTGGCTTCAGCTAGGACCTAGCTCGATCATCCAGACGACCTCAACTGCTGACATTGACCGATAGAAGACCATGAGGAGGACCATGTCCCTGATTGCTATGGCTTTCCTCTGGACTGGCTCTCAGATTCCAGTCTACTTCTTTGGTAGGAGTCAACCAATCCGGCAGTGCTTGAAGGTGCTAATGTTCATATAGGTGGCATTCCTGCCTACATCTACCGTGAGCTCGGAGGGCTGGACCGGTGGGTTTGGTTTGTATGTCTACAGGAGACTACTCGACTTTCCTATCCTCTTCGCTGACGACGTCAGGTTCTGGCTTATCTTCTTGCCTTTGCGGCGCTCTGTCCGTTTGTTGGCTCCCTTTCCGATCTGATAAGCCGCCGTTATGTTGCCATTGTCGGTTCATGTTTCATGATCATTGGCATGATTGTCTGCTCTACCGCCCATACGATGAACATCTTCATCTGTGAGTGTCTTGATTTCTTATCCTTCCGTTTTGAGATTCGACTTATTCTGACTTTTGGCTTCCAGGTGGCATGACCCTTGCAGGTGTCGGAGCTGGAATCAACGAGCTTACTGCCTTCGCCGCAACGTCCGAACTTGCGCCCACCCGGAAACGCGGCAAGTACATCGCCGTAATGATCTTCAGCATCATTCCATTCTGCCCTTCCGTTCTCTACGCCCAGTTGATCGCCAGCAAAGCTGGGTGGAGGTACTGCGGGGTTCTATGCGGGGTCTGGGCTGCGGCAGGGCTTATCATGACTGTGATCTTTTACTTCCCACCCCCACGAGTAAATAGCCAAGGCTTGACGAGGAAGGATATGATCCGGCAGATTGATGTTACAGGAGGCTTTCTGAGTATTTCCGGGATGATCCTGTTTATGGCAGGCATGCAGTGGGGCGGATATCAAGTAAGCCACGTTCTTCCACATCATCATCCTGTGTCCGTATACTCTCCGTCCCTAACATTCGGTATTAGTATTCCTGGAATTCCGCTCACGTCCTGGTGCCTCTGATTTTGGGTGCTTTTCTCCTGATCGCCTTCTGCATCTGGGAATCCAAGTTCGCCAAATTCCCCATGTTCCCCGCCCGGCTTAAGCAAGACCCTCGAATCCTCGCTCTGACCCTCGTCATCACCTTCATTTCCGGCGCCAACTTCTTCTGCGTTCTCATGTTCTGGCCCAGCCAGGCCTTTAACGTTTACGGCCACGACCCAATCGGCGTCGGCATCCGTAGTCTGCCCATCGTCTTCGGCATCCTGGCCGGCGCTTGCATCGTGCTCTGGCTTCTGAGCGTCTCGCGCGGCCGCATCAAGGAACTCATGGTCATCAGCGCCATCCTCATGACAGCCGGTGAGCCCTCCCACACGCCCACCACTTCCCTGTCCCTTTCAATTCAAGAGAAGAGAATAACCCTCCCAGGCTGCGGCTCCCTCGCCGTCGCCGACGCCAACAACCTCCCCAAGCTCTGGGGCCTCCTCGTGCTCGCGGGCCTCGGCATCGGCGGCATCGTCGTCCCAACCACCATCATCAGCACCATTATCTGTCCGGACGACCTGATCGCCACCATCGCCGCTCTAACGCTCGCCATCCGCGTCATCGGCGGAGTTGTCGGCTACGCCGTCTACGTACGTTCTCTACCTATCCCTCGCCTTCCACATCTTATAGGCACACGCAACATACTAACACCACGACAAAAGTATAACGTCTTCGTCAACAAGTTCGTCCCCCGCGCCACATACTACATCGGCGGCGCCATGGTCTCCGAGCTCGGCATCACCAACGTCACCTACATCACCGAGGCCATCCAGCTGACGGGCCTGACGTTGCTCGACGGCCTCAGGACCATCCCCGGCATTGGCAGTAATGAGACGGCGTACGAGATCGTCGTCACGGCGGGCCAGGTGGCGTATGCGGAGAGTTACAAGTACGTTTATTATGCGAGCATTGCGTTTGGAGCGGTTAGTATTGTCGCCGCGTGCTTTTGGGCGATATCAGTAAGTATATGGACGATCATGTGGCGGTTGTTATGCGGTAGATTGTAGGATTCTTTGGGTTGTTTTGGGTTGAACTGAAGGGGAGACTGTCAGTTGGGGTGCGATGTATATAGTCGATCTCTTGTAGATATTTGATGTTTCTATAACGAATGTTGAGGGCAAGACGCTGTTGCGGGGAGTATCGAGTACGTTTATCACCCGACCACACCCTGGTGACCGATGCACTTTCTTTGCGAATGTATGTTACGCTCTGAAGGATGAGGGTCATCGATCAATTATATCCGGCCAGACACAAGGAGAACCTGGTTCTGACGTATATAGTCCCAAGAACTCCGCCAAATACACAAAGGGGTATATATGCACTTTCGCCGTGACCTGACGCCTTTTTTCTCTCGCTTACGCCAGCACTGCCACAAGAACAGGAAGTAGAACGCCCACGCACTCCGCAGACCATCTTCGCCGAACGAAGCCCCACTCTCACGCAACTTTACTCACACCCCTCCCCAGCGGCCGAAACCCCAACGACTCCCACCCCTGCCGCAAATCATCCTCTCCGTCCTCTCCATCTGCACCACGCCCATCCCCTCCAAGGATGGCCGGCACCTCGACCCCGCCATCGACTGCCACAAACTCAAACTCCGAGCACCAACACCCACAACCCGCCAAACACTCCCACCCGCCCTTGCCCTTCCCCTCTAGCACCGCAAGCCAGTCCTTCAGACAAGATGCATGCGCGATGTGCCCGCACCCAAAGCAAGGCGCGTACAGCGTCCTGACGACCTCTCCGCACGCCGAGCACGGTGGTCCGTTTCGAGGCTGTTCGGTCGCACACGTCGCGCATCGAGTTTGGGTGCTGGTGCCTTCTCTAGAGGAGGGGAACGGTGTTCCGCAGGTCGGGCAGGTGGCTTGAACCTCGAGGCCGCGCCAGACGTCGGTGGTGGTTGGGGCGTCGGCGTGTTTCTTGCCGAGGGAGATGAGGGTCTTGGTGTGGGCGTTCGTTGTTCGGAGCGAGGAGGAGGAGGGAGGAGAAGACGAGGCTAGGCCGTTGAATTTCAGTAGTTCGCATCTTTTGAGCGGGAGGTCCCAGATGTCGAGCATCTGCGCGTAGGAGTCCCTGTAGGCGCGATAGCGCCATTCGTGGCTTGGGTTGAGGGGTGGGATGCTGGCGTAGCCTTCCATGTCGAAGAGGTTTTGGTTCTTGAGAGTGATTCTCACTGCTGCGGTACTGGGAGTTGTGGCGTCCATTTCCGTCTCGGACTCGGAAGCAGAATAGACGGGTGGGGAGGGTTCTTGTTTGATGCCGGAGCCGAATATACTGGTTACGCCCCACGTTACAGCTCCTGCGGGAGGAACGCCCACAAAGCTTTGAGCGGGGCTGCGACCCTTCTTGGCGAATGTTGTTGGGGGAGAGGAAGGTGCGGAAGGGGCTAGGGAAAATGGTCGTGAGAGAGAAGCGGCGAAGGCGCTTGTAACGCTCGAGTTGGAGCGCCGTGTGTGGCGTTGTTCTGGCGATACTGATAGGCTGTGGGTATGGGAGCGTGATCGCTCACCACCCGTACCGCTGATTCTATGGCTGGATGGCGGGGTTGTGCCGGTTGAGTATGGTGAGAGTGGATCGCTACTCCAGACACCGGTGGATGAATCTGCAGAGCCGTATGTTCCAAGGGGAGTCCCTGAGGATCTTGAAGTTGATTGAACTGTCCCACTAAGTCGATGCAGGCTCCATGCAACCTCTTCAGATGGGAAGTAGCCCGGAACGCACGTTGGATCTATTGCACTACGTAGAGCAGACCCAGCCGCATCGGTCTTCCCAGAGATGAGACTGTTAACCGCTGGTGCACCAAGGACTGGAAGCCTGGAAACTTGGTCCTTCATCCGCATCTCACTGAAGATGCATGACATCATGGCAAGCATCTGTACATCCGCCAACTGTTCGAAATGCTTGAATCTTAATACCATCAGCTTCGACGTTCACAATAGCTAAGCTTTGAACTTACAGTGCTTCAACCAGCCAGGTTCGACCAAAGGGATGCTGACCCCAACGAACCCGACCAGTCATGTTGCTTTGGTTCCGAGTGTCATCGTGAGATAGGTCAATCGCACTATCTCTCCTCTTCAGATTACTTAAAGCATGTCGTGCCATGACCAGAACAGGCTCTTTCCTATAGGGCTGCAACATGATCCTCAGTGGCACCTCATCCTGCAAGAGGAGCTTTACGAAGGCCCAGACTGCCGCCAAATCCGGGTCCCCATGCTCAGAGGCTACTTTTGCGTTGTGTGCGCACACGTCTGGGCCATCTCCAAAAATGATATATCCTCTGGCGAGAGCTTCTTTGGCCGGTAATAGGTCTTCGAAATTGTGGATTGATACAATGTTCCTTAGTTTCAACGACTTTAGAGCACCAGTAGCAGCGCTTGACTTCTGGGACGGATTGGTGGAACGGGACCGCTGCAGTCCGAGGGGGCCCCCACGCCAGCCAAGGGAGGGACGGTACCCATCAGGAAATGGACTATCAATATCGGAAGAGCCAGATGAACTAGAGGATGACGTGAACGAGTCTTCTGATCCATCAGAAACTGTGTCGTCGGTTGTATTGATCGTGCTTGCCTTTTTTCTCGGTCCCGGTGAACCAGTTTGAAAATGGCCGAATTCCTCGAAAATCTTTTGATTACGAGAAGCTCGATCACCGTCTTTGAATGCCAGTGAACCAAGGAGAGATTTGGGTTGCTCCTCTTTAAGTGGGAAGAAACAAACAAGTCTACCATTGTCTGCCCAGATAGCTCCACAAGCTTTGGGACGCGGAATCTTGGCATTTGCATTGACAGGCCCTAGCAGCCCGGAGTTACTCAATTCTAGGTCCTGTGACTGAATGCCGGCGTAACTACCCAGCTCTTCATCGTCGTCATCGCTTGAGCTCACTGTTTCAAGATCTTCCATAGGCCATGTCATGCAGTCTTCAAAGCTGCGCTCACCTAACAAATAGCACAACACAGCTTCCAACGCCCCTTTATGTCGTGAGACGAAGCTCTGCGCAATCATCTCAAGCTCAGCCAAGATAGTCTTCGAGGTGTCATCAGAGATCGAGGACGTCCTTTCAAGCTTGACCTTCAGTGGAGAGGTCTGAGGATAATCCGAGGGAAACTGAATTTTTGCCTTGACGAAGACATTTGTTCCAAATGCACCCCAAGGACCGTTCATTGAAACAACAGTGTACCCTGCACGAACGTCAACAGCTTCGAAGTCTACCCTACTGAACTTCTCACCGACATGAGTGATTTCATCTCCTAGTTTCTCAGGGGAGTCCGAAGTCTCAAAGCCGCGAAAGTCCGGGGAAAATGTAGACAGTCCAGTGCCCGAAACGCTGTCATGTCTGCTATACTGGCCAGGCTCACGTTTCCCAATCTTGACCCCTCTCATCCATGCAATCGGGTTGATCTCCTTCCGCGCTGAGTTCTTCCCATGCATCCTAGACCTCGAACTCATGAAGCCGCCATCTGCCCATGCTCGAGCACTTGGAATCGGAGCTTTGCGCATTCCCGCGATGGAAGCCCCGTTGGGTGTTTCAGCAAGCACAGTTTCGCGTCTATGCAGAGGCATTGGTACAGAGTTTGGATTTTTACCCTGCTGAGGTTCTGTAGCCTCGTCCCTAAAGGTTTTGTATTCGGCACCCTTACGCGTAAGGTTCAGTTTCCTGCGAATCTCCTGCCCTTTCACGTAGCCAATCTTGCTCAGAGTTTTCTCGTCCACAGGGTGCAACCGCAAATGGCGGTCCGTGCCCCAAGAGACGAGTTGAAACTCACGATTGTCGATTCCATCAAGAATTTCACCTCGTGACCTCCATAAGAATTCCTTCACTTGATCGCGGTGACCTTCGAACTTTCGAACTTGCGGTAAAAGTACGTGCTGCTCTTGTCCTTCGCCCAGGCGGCGATCATAGAGATGCAAGTCATTATTGCCACGTTGTGGCATCGCCAACAAGCCCCAACCGAAAGGTGTATGCCGAGCTCTCCAGACCGGAAAACATGTGCGGATTGTTCGTTCGGGTTGGTCCTCAAGATTGGCGTAGTCCCAGAATTTGATGGTCTTATCAAGTGAACATGTCACGATACCAGTAGATCTTGTCCGGTTCCAGTCTATGCCATAGATCTTTGTATCATGCGCTTCGATAGAACGTAGAGGATATGCTCCTTTCCGATCATCCCAGATGCGGAGGTATTTGTCATGAGACGAAGCAATGATATGGGAATCCTGCCTGTTCCACTTAACTTGAGTTGCTCCCGCAAACCAATCACAGAATGTCATGGCTGGCCTAGCTGGACGCCGTAGATCCCAACAATGAACAAAGCTGTCGACTGCACAGGTCGCTAGGATATCGGGGTGGTGTGCGGAGAAGTTGATATCTGTGATTGCTCGAGTATGAGCGTGCAAGACGTGCTCAATTGAAGCGTGCGAGCTCTTCATTTCCAGATTCCACACCAGAGCCTTTTGGTTTGAAGTGCTGACGACCCAGAAGTCTCGAGCGGCAAAGGGTGACCATTGCACGTCCGCAACTTCCCATGGAGTATGATGAGGGAGATGTCGAGGCTGGGAATAAGGGGAATCAAGATCAAGGACATGTAGTCCCTGTCGTCTGCAGCAAATAAAATTGGATTAGCAAATCGTTTATTGTATAACAGTCTGCTAAGCAGTTAACTTACGAAGCAAGGACAACATCCCGACCACAGGGGGAGATTGACATGGACCCCACAGGCTTGTCCACATGAATGTCACTATTCTCACCAAAGGTAGGGCTATCGAAGGCCGAGCTCAGGCCTTCAGCCCTTGGTATATCCATCGCCTGTTAGACTCGGGCCTGGCAATCTCAGACTCCGCTCTCTGTTCTCTGCCCCCGAGTTTGGTAATCCTGGATCTTCCATTGACCCATCCACGAGTATCGATGGTCCAGGAACGGATTGCCGACAGTCATCTGTGTCGCCAGAACCAACCCTCTTCAAATTGCAGACATTCGAAGAGTCTATTTTGTCCGTGCCACACCCGATACAGACTGATAAGCTAGCATGACGTCTCTCGAAGGGCAAGTTCATGGTTTGAAGCTTAAGCGCAGCCGCGCGGAAGCACAGATGAAGCGATCCAGAATCTTGGCGGGGCACTACAACCCTTTCTTCATTTCACTGCATTTGCTTGCTGGACAGCTCTTGCCGCATTAACAGCGCCATAAACCTGCTGGGTTTGACCAAGCGTTCTACACCTCCTCTGTTTGTTCTCACCACCTCATACGAAACGTGGTGTTAGTGACGACTGTACGCAGCCTTCCTAAGTCTCTATTTGCGCTCTCTGAAGCCAACACACTAGAGTCAAGAGACTCCAGGAGCTCTACAACGGATTGCTTATCTCAATAAACACCAGCGCTGTATACCCATTTTCTATCGAACCCTGCGGTATTTGCGTCATACCTCGAATTCACCCTATCCTACCAGCAAATTCTGCAATTATGGCCGTTCTCCCAAAACGAATAGTGAAGGAGACGGAGCGCCTCATGGCTGAGCCGTATGTTCAGCGCAGTCCACTTTCTCATCAATCGCATTTTTGACGTTTCTCCAAACAGGGTGCCGGGAATCAGCGCGGTACCTCATGAAGACAATCTACGATACTTTGATGTCCTAATACACGGACCCTCTCAATCACCATATGAAGGCAAGAGCCATCTTCGTGCGTCAGATGTCAAGGCTAATGGGCTACAATAGGTGGTGTATTCAAGCTAGAGCTCTTTCTTCCAGACGATTATCCCATGACTCCACCAAAGATTAGATTCCTTACAAAGATCTATCATCCTAATATAGATAGACTTGGTCGTATCTGTTTGGATGTCCTTAAGAGTACGTGCTCCCACTCGTCGTCCAAGGGCACACTGACCCGTTTCAAAGGCAATTGGTCTCCTGCATTACAGATCCGGACCATCTTACTATCGATCCAAGCGCTCCTGGGAGCACCGAATCCAGACGACCCGTTGGCGAATGACGTCGCACAACGGTGGAAGGAAGATGAGCCGGCGGCCATACAAACCGCACGGGAGTGGACACGCACACATGCAATGGCGTAGCAACGTCTGCTATTATAGGGGGAGAGCTCGATGATGCAACGATACAATGAGAGATGAACACGAGACCATGTTGAGACATGGGTGCACTACGCAGCTCGAGAGGCAAATCTTCCATCTTATCGAGCGATGCTATCCTTCTTCCGAAGGACCTCCTCCGAGTCCTCTGAATCGAACTGTGCATTTGTGAACTCCGATTGATCATGCAATGCACGATTTGTGAGGTCAATTCTGACCAAGGTAGATTTGTTACGTCCCTTGATCTTGGGCCAGCGAATCCTCTTTGCCCTATACTGACACCATGCACATCCGGCCATGGTCTGAATGCTTGATAAGCTGATCTGGACACAAGCTTCAGGCTGAATGTTTTAGTGTTTATATTCTGCAAAATATTAGCACTGCATCTCTATTCGACACGTGTGACCTACTTGACTGATAATATTGACTAGGTGCAAACCAAATGCTGTGACTGCCGTGCGAAAATGCCAAATGAGCGCATCAAACCTATACTTTCAGGAGTAGAGGGTCCCAGGGATGTCCTCGGCTTGCAAATACTCTTGAATGGTTTGTTGCTTCTGCCTCTCCTCGAATGAAGTGGTAAGAGAGATGGAATGGCAACATGTGGATGAAGCGGACTGTCAACCGTTTGGTGTTATGATGTCAGGGAGTATATGCTTCTTTCCGAGAATCCTACAAGCCTTTGTTTGTCGCTGCTCGATGCTACTATGTCGTGCTTCATGCTCCTGCAATCAATCAAAGACCATCGATGAATACTCTGGTGGCTCTCTTCACCTTTTCCCATGCTCTGGCCACCGTACTACGGTAGCCGAGCGGATAATGCCACCTTCTAGGGCCACTGTCCTCAACAACACCCACACCGCGAGACGTGACGAACTCTTCATATTGGCAACACAAACATCTCAACCATTTGTGCACTTGGTGTGGACCACGTCGGATATATGATCAGCCTGTAGCTTCCGGTAAGTTCGCTGGACTCTCCACTCACCTGCTTGCAACTTGCAACAGCTGCGTCCTTGCTCCCACCCCATTTCGCTTTTGGGCCGTACGAACTGACACTGAACAGCTAAGGAAGGTGTACCGTTTTGATCGCCGCAAGGAAGGCTTGGGTGCCCAGCTGGAGCCACAAGGTAGTGTTGACGGATCCGCGAAGACCCAAAGCTCGTCGTGTTTTCGCAACACCAAATCGTCGTCAACGCGAGGTCCAAGCATAGCTAGATCGAGGTGAGCGGTAGCTATTCCTGCAGTGGATGACAATCAGTCTAACGAGACTGAATAGGCCGAAGATTGGTTTCACCTGTGCAAGTGGCCGTGTGTTGTCTGAAAGAGCTTGGATTCTCGGATAGACTTTCATCTCAGAGCTTGTCGGCTCGAAGTCTGAAAGTACTCGACTAGACGCCGAGTTAGCATCCTTTGGACTCGGACAAAGGTATACAGCGCCAGAATGAAATTGAAAGCGTTCAAAGCAAAGGCGAAACGCGATGCAAGCCCTATGCGCGGCAAAGAAAACCAGGAAATGGGTGGTTTGGGTAGTAGCAATCTCAAAGGTCCTGATATCGAATTCACGGGCACAACATCTAGCCATCAAAGCTCTGATGCTTCGACTTTTGATTTAGTCAAAGACTACAACATCAAAGCTCACACCAGTTCTTCTCTCAACAACAAAGCTCACATCGATCCTCCTCTAAACAAAATGGGCGGAATCTGGAGTTCTGAAGGTATTGCACCCACATTCGACGCTCTCCTCGCTCGAAAACCTGGCAGGCGCGCGTGAAACCAGGTCTTTGGAGTCTGTGTGCAAGGCAAGCTGACAGATAACTCGATTGATGTAGTCAAATCCGAGTCGAGCGTTAGTACCGTGACGAGTCAAGAGAGCTTGCTTCGTCACCTAGGCTATCCTGGTCCCGATCGTGTTGGTGCAAATTACCGAGCTTTTGATCACATCGAACTGTCGCCTCGTCTGGAGCACTTGAAAAACACTGATCTAGCTGCATACAAGGTAAGTTTACGGATTTAGGCCATATGAGGCTATGTTTATGGCTCAGCTGAACTAATCTACGAACTAGATCGAAGAGATGCGTTTCGAATTCGACTGTCAAGCCGTCTATCGCTCTGCTGAGAACCCTAGTGAGGAGCATCCTAATCACCCGCGAGTATGGACGGCCAAGAACCTTTGGTGCTCCACCTGTACGAACAACTGTGCCGTATGTGGTGCTTCTTGTTGCGCACGCAGCCAAGCTCTCCAAGTTGTCTCTTCGACCACCAGCAGCTTGGATGAGAAAGCCAAGGCGCAGCGAAGGTTGGACCGGATCCAGCGCTGGGTTACGGTCAGCATGGACCAAACCACGTTCTTGATGTGCACTGAGTGCAATTGCTTGGTTTGCCCCAGCTGCTGTGGCTTGTGTCCACACCCGATTTGTCGCGATCTGACCTGCAAGGTGAATTCTACTCTTCCCTCGCCTTTCCTCATACTGACGCTATGATAGAAGTGCAAGGAGGACCCCTGGGCAGTATGTGATTGGCATGAGCCAATGCCTTGATGTCTACGCGAACCTCTAGACACATGTGAGCTGGGAGTGCACCATAGAATTGTGATATAGTGGATTTCCCATGCAGGACAAAAACATGCTTGTCACAATCATCTAATATGTCGCAGTCATGCTCCGCTGCCTGGTTTGCCAGAAGCTTTACAGAGTCTGTGTAGCTATGAACGAAATAATACCATTGAAACTGATGATCCCTAAAGAATGCCTGATGTAGTGAGCAACTGAATGTAACAAAGGCTCATTCGAACACATCTACATCGGCTAGCGCTGCCCTAGACCACGTGACCCACACTAAGCGATTTCAAGATACGCAATCGTAATCGGCAACGACAATCGACAACCGCAAATCGAACAATTCCTCAACACCAAAGGTCACGCATCCAACACCGCCAAAATGCGTACCTACGACGACACATTCAGCGGCGACAAGATTTACCCCGGCAAGGTACGCATCCTCACTCTCCACGAACAAACAAGCGCACATCCCACCCCACCGCAAGGGAATCCGCACCGCCCGTCACAACAGCGAAATGAAGGCAGTACTTGACAGAGCAGCATGGCTGACAAAGTGGTCTGTCCGGAATTGTAGGGAAAGCTGTACGTGCGCGGCGACAGCAAAATCTTCCGCTTCCAGAACGGCAAGACGGAGTCCCTGTTCCTGCAACGAAAGAACCCGCGTCGGATCGCCTGGACGACGTTGTATCGGCGGCAGCACAAGAAGGGTATCTCTGAGGTCAGTAGCCCTCCAACGACCGCTTTGGTGCCCCGATACACATCGATGCCAAGTGATGAGAGATATCGAATCGTCACTGGAAACATCTCACTTCCAACGCTGGGTATTTAGGAGTCTGCTAGGAACGATCATGGGTCTAACAACATCTACGAAACGTATAGGAAATCGCGAAGAAACGCACGCGCCGCACGGTCAAGCACCAGCGGGCCATCGTGGGCGCCTCGCTCGACGTGATCAAAGAGCGACGGACACAACGACCCGAGGCCCGGGCCGCGGCGCGGCAGGCGGCGATCAAGGAGGGTAAGGAGAAGAAGACGGCGGCGGAGAGCAAGAAGAAGATGGAAAAGGCCAAGACGGCGGCGGGCGCGGCGAGGGGTCAGCCTGGCAAGATTCAGAGTAAGATGGGGGCGAAGGGCGCGCCGAATAAGGTTAATGCTAAGAGTCGCTGAGGCGGGAGGGGAGGGGCTTTCTTTGCTGCAAGGAGAATGTGGGCGGAGGGAGGCATGGATGGTAGGATGGGGATGAGCTGGATGGATGAGGGTCGTCTGTGTAGCTATCTATCTGTCGAATCCAAGCCTCTCAAACCGCCGTCAACATCCGGAAGTATGATGGACGACATATCCAAGTGATTCAGCAAGCTTGAGGAGATTGATGGGAGTGGGAGGACCTTGAAACTCGGTTGAGCCCTACAACTGGCTAGACTACCGAGTCCTTAACCCCGAAAGCTACCTGAGCTATAGAATCATGCCCTCTGCTGCTATGGTGTGGGAAGAAGCTCGTCTGTCTGCAGTAAATTAACTCCAACCGCCCGTGTGACCGTCCCTTCCCTCCCTGTGTAGGCACGCTCACCTCCGTCCCTTCCTATTTCAAATCTACGCTGCGTTACACTGCGCTACGAGACCTAGGTATCAATAGATTAATTGAGACAGAAAATGCCTAATTGGTGATAGGATGGGGTAGGCAATCTTCAACGTATGACCGCAGAGTGTGAACACCGGGATTGTAGATGTAGATGACTTAGGGTTATGGTCCATGATCAACCATGTCGGTGCTAGGCCAGGGTGTAAGGGGTCTTCCTGACGTTCTCAAATCACTGCTGTGAGCGGCATTCCTGCTTGGTTCTGTTCTGGTCTATTTTCCTTGATACATGGCGTATTAGATGCTGTGTTCATCGCTCTCTGCTGTAGGGTAGTGGTCCTTGCAAGCCGCTTCACTGGTGCCTTTCTTGATCATCACATTACCCTGTGTTTCCACTGTTAAGTAAGAGTAAGACAATCGAGACTGATACTCGAAACGTTGAGTCGTTGCCAGGAAATCCGCCTCTGGTCTGAAACACCACTTTCAGCATGTATTAGAACACCCCATTCCCTCCTCATTTTCTGGTCAGTCAGTCAATTGACCTGTACCTGACTTGAGGCTGGGAAAAGCCCCACCCTACCTGACCCTCAAATACTCAACCTGGACCCTCGCGACTTATCTGTGCCGCCCAACCCAGCCTAGGGACGTAGCACCTTATCAGGAGTAAACCAGGCACTTAAAGCAATGACCCCATACAGTGCTAATAACGCAATTCCTTGTAGCCTTGCGTTACCATCAGCTAGAGGAAAGGCAAATAAGATCCAGAAGTTAAGCTCACCAATTTGATCTTCCCTCTTTCGTTACAATTTTCAACATTATGGTTGCCATGCCGAGACTGACCACATGGAAACCATTAAATAGCAGCGTCATCGACGCTCCATGGCGCATCCAGCTGGTAAGGACAGCAAGAGGAAGTATACATAGCATGAGTTGCATGCTACTGCCGATCGTGATACCGAAGCTCTGGTCCATCTCATTCTTGGTGGCTAAAGAGACTGCATGCACATTGACCCAAAGAAGTGGTAGCAGGATCAATCCGACAAAGCTCTGAGTAAGGATAGTCTGCTGTGTCAGATCATCGATGCTGTCAACAGTGAATGTTGAACAAAAGCCCAGAAGCACTGTGTCGATGAGCAAGGTTATGGCCAACCCACGAACTGAGAGTCTGGCAAGGTGAATATTCTCGGACTCTCCCACTGGGTACTGTTGACTGAGTTGCCCTCCTGCAGTCGCAGAGTGAAAACCACCAATTATTGCCAGAGCCCTTGCAACAACACCGTGATCAGCCACTCCCATTGGCTCTATGAAGTATGTATTGCGGCTCGCCGGTAAGAGAGGAGAATTCTATGTGTCTTGAAGGCAAACAAGAGATAGGTGATATAGGCCACAAGCAGGAGTACAGATATTCCCAGTAATAACCTTGAAAGTAGGTCCTTTGCGATGCTGCCAAATACATCGGTGGCGGTGGGTATAAACAAGGCTGCGGCACCAAGCACAAAGAGGTTCGTACTTGTTGATATGGAGTTGATGTTGAAGTGTTGCTCTAGCCGATTTATTCCGCCAAGGAAGAAGCTGAGGCCCACCATTAACACTGTATTAGATATTATGGCACCTAACAAAGATGTTTGAACGATCAAAGGCTGCTGCTTGAAAACAGCAATGATAGCTATAACCAGCTGAACTCCGTTCCTAGAAGCTCACCATTAGTATTTGACCACATGTCAAGATATCCACATGTCAAGATATGAAGCACCACATACCCAAAGGTGATGATGATTATCATTCCCATGTGCTGACCACTCCTGATAATCATCTCATTTGTTACGATGGTGAGGAGGTTGCCAAGCGGAAGGATTGCCATGAAGTTGACTGTAAATACAACAACAGAACTGAGACCGGAGTATCTGACAGCAAAGCCAGCAGGTACTGATGGAGAAAGAACATAAATCCATGAGCTGAGCAGTGTTGCTTTTATCTGACCAACCCAAGTATAACTGTACTGATTCCCAGGCATGTTCTTCAATGCATCAATTGAAGCTCGGAGAAAGACGATCAGCTTTCTTTATGGAAGTGGAAGGGGAGTAGTAATCCGAGCTGTCTGTTCTATATAAAGAGGCTACAGCACTTGCTTAGTTACGTACCCGCGCAAGTGCTTGTGTTGCGTGAGATCCCATGATGATTGGGTATTAGGTACTAGCACCTGCTCCTACATCTCTATCCCGCTTTTACGATTCCACCATAGATTTCTCAGATCATCTTCCCCCATGCTCTAGAACTTTTCTTGTATAGAGGAGTCTACGTATTGGAAACGGAAGACGGTACGTTAACTGTAAGGATACTGGCGTAATGAACAGGGTCTATACAGGCTACAGTATCTATAACAGCCTTCTAATCTAACCAGCTCATATGTTTAGCCCATAAAGTCGTTGACGGGAAGATCGTGGTGATCTTGCAGCAAATTTCCATACTTTATCATGTTCCCAGAAACTCATTCAGAGCCCCATCCAGCCATCACCGTGGGAACGAGCAAGAACATCACAGCAACTCACAACAGCTCCTTTCTCCGCCCGTCCTCTGGGCCACCCACCGAACAAAATAGCCAAAGATAGTAATACGTCTCCATCCCCAATCCTCCTCCCAGCGGATCTGAACCACCGGTAGCATTTTAGGGCAACTTATCCAAGATCTGGTTGACCAAACGTGCGCTGCGAGAGTTAGGCGGAAGGAAAGCTCTAGGTGCTTCAAGCCCACTCTGTGACGCCCCCTCTGTTTATCATACTGACAACTCAACCTATCTGTCACTCAACGTGATCTCGCTGAGTGGAAGAAAAATCGTCAACCTCCCCAACCTGCTATATAGTAAAGTTGTATCATTTACATTCGCGACCCTCCAACAAACATCTAGTTTGTGCTGCCAAGATTCCAGGTCAATGTGATGACGGATATGATAACGTCGATGAAGATAGCGACGTCAGTCCATTTCTTATTATGACTCAAATAAAGGTGCAATGTCGTAATTTGACGGAAATGTGCATGCGGTGAAAAAATGTTGCCCGTTACATAAAGGCTGGAACCGTCCCCTCGATAGCGGTCATATTCACCTCAACAATCAAACTTTCATCCAATACTACCAATTCTCCAACCCCTACTGAAATGTGCAAGAATGGCCTCGTGGACCGCAAAGCTTGCTGGGCTTGCTGCACCGATGAAATCTTATGCAGAGAAGGCCGTGGCTGACAGGATGGCAGCTGTAAGCAAGACCTTGTCTCTCCACATAGTCGAAGATGAATCCAACTGATAGGTACAGAATCCGGTGGTCAAGGATATTAAGCTCAAGTTCGACCCCACACACGTTGCGATACCTTAATGTCCTAAATAGTTTGTAGGGGTACCCAGCTTCATGCAAGCCACGATGGATCAGGCAAAAATGTTATTTCCATTCAAATGCTGAATGAGAAGCAAGCCAGGGTTGAGACGATCCACGTTGACGAGAATGGGGAGGTGGACGTGAAGAAGAAATCGCAATGATTGTACCAGGAATAGTAACCGGTTTTTACCGAGTCAGTTCTTAGCTATTAAAAACTATATTAAATGGTAGTGACCCCTGGTGCAATATTTGTGAATGCTTGCTCTATAGGTTTCCCTGTGAAAGACAGCTGATACAGCTGATAACTCTGAAGTAGATACATACTTGTTGACTGTGCTTCTTTGCCCGCGGCTTGAGTCATGTGAGTGCACAGATGTTAAGCCATCCTCCATCGCGGGATGAATCAAAATGTTCACCTAATTTTCTCTTTCACGGCAAGAGTATCATGTGAGATGTCTCCACGCGTCGATTGGATCAAAAGAGCCTTTCTTGCATCTGCACTGCCAAGAGGTTTCCGACCATCACGAAATCCTTTCATGTTACCGGGATTCTTTACAATGCCCTACGAAACTATTGTCGATTCTCGGCGGGTTGAGGAAGAGACAAACAGCTATTATGACGCATCACAGTATTATCCGGTCCATATTGCCCAAAATTTCCAAGGGAGATACACAACCGCTCTCAAACTGGGATACGGAGGATACTCTACTGTTTGGCTTTGTTCTGATAAGATGTGAGTGGTCAAAGTCTTTGATCAATTTCTTTTCTGACCATTATCAGGGATCACTCTTACAAAACTCTGAAAGTCGGCACTCATAGGAAAGATGATGACCAGAGTCAGGAGATTAAGGTTTTAAATCACTTGAAAAATACGGGCCTATCTCACGATGGCCGATATTGTGTGAGAAGAGCGTGTGACTATTTCGAAATCGAAGTTCCTGGCGGCCATCATCCTTGCTTCGTGTACGAGCCTCTCGGAACCAGCTTATTGGATTATGTAACCCTCCAGCCCAGCAGAACGCTCGATATGCCGACGGTTAAGTGGGTCACAACATACCTACTGCTCGCCATCGATTATCTTCATGCTTCTGGCGTGATTCATACTGGTCAGTTAGCTTTTATCTCAGCAAATCACTGTACTGATGGTGCTCAATCAGATATCAAACTCAACAACATTCAATCTACTCTTCCCGACGACGGTGACGCAATCCTTCGAAGGCTGGTTGACGCTGAACATCAACATCCAAGTCCTCGGAAGACCGTAAATGAGAGGCTCACAATCTACACATCTCAACCGCCGGAACATGGAAACGTCCTCGGGTATCCAATTCTCTGTGATCTTGGCATGGGGGTCTTTGGCCAAGAGGAGTATAATGGCGTGATTCAACCAATTCCCTATCGCGCACCTGAAGTTATCCTAAGGATGAAGTGGAAATCAAGTGTGGATATCTGGAATTTGGGTGTTTTGGTGTGTACATTCTTGGAGCTCCATTTAAGCCACTGGTATTTATGAACTTCATTAACGAGCTATAGATCTGGGAGCTTCTCTGCGGCGAACATTTGTTCGGCGGGGAGAACGAACAAGACAGTCTTGCTAAGATGATCACATACCTTGGTCCTCCGCCAACGAAATTCTTGAATGGTACTCACTTACGCTCGAAGTACTTCGATGATCGTGGTTAGTGGCCCTTGAGCTCTATGGATGGAAGCTATTAATGACGACTAATAGGTTATTGGAACAAGTCCCCTTTACAATCGATTCCGCTGAAGGACAGGTTAGAGGGCGACGGCGACATAGATCTCTTTCTCGATTTCATGCTGTCTATGCTTGCTTGGGAACCGGAGAAAAGAAAAACAGCTGCAGAGCTTCGCTACCACCCTTGGCTGAGGCCCGTTGAGGCGGAGACGGGAGCGCCGTGAATGACCAATAGAGATAGGACATTTCTAACACGAAAGCCGCTACCCCGCTCGGGTTACGGAGGGGGGAGGATATGTACCCGGTCTGCTGTTGTTTGGGGAAATGAGACGCGCATCGAGAGGCATGGTGACTGGCTTAGCACTGTGGTTTCATTAGCATATAATATATCGCCCAAGGCAAGCTCTCAGTTTGTGGGTGGTTCGCCTGTGTGGGAATCAATCCCATGGGGAATCAAGATCTCCCGAAGGTTGAAATCGCATGAGAAAAATAGCCCTGCGAGAACCAGTCCTCTGCAGGGATCATGCCCCTGCGGGCACTAATCCCCTATTGCAATGAATCCGTGTGGCTTTCCGTCTGACAAACTATTGCTTAGTGTAGATGACTGATTTTTGGATCATCTTGGTCCCACACGGGATTGGCTCCCATAGTTAGGGAACTGATTCACGCATGGCATCAGTGTCCATACGGGATTGGCGCATGAGCTGAACGAGGCACGGCTCGGTGAATCGCCCGATTCATTTACCCTGACCTCTCCCTTTTACGGGATATGGAGACTACAATCATTTTAACAACTACTGCCTATGTTCGGGCTGAGGTAGCTACATGCGAGTGGTGATCGCTCACTGGTCACTTAACGGGTCTTGCCTTGTGCTTCCTGCTCTAGTTGAAGTTTATGTCAACTGGAAATCCTTCTCTCTGCTGGCCCAAGTATGAGTGATACAGAATTGAATCTAACCCCTATCCATTGACGTAGCTTCCGTCCGACTTCCCGTAGTTTTGGGCAGTCCATGAGGACGTGGACAGTCGTTTCCCTTGCTCCGCATCCGCATTTGTCGTCTCCGCTTTTCCCTATCCTCTTCCTGTATGCCCCTAGCCACGAGTGGCCAGTTCTGAGCTGCGCCAGGATTTGTGCGCGTGGCCTTGGTAGCGAGTCGTACAGACATTTGGCATGTCTGGCGGGCAGTGCCGAGTCTATGTTGCGGAGATGTCCACCCTTGGTTGACGAGGCCCACTCTGATTGCCTTTGTTCGTGTGCCATATTCTTGTTGTATGTCCTTTAGAGGATGCAAGTCTTCTGAACTTGTGTGCGGGTTGTAGGTTAACTGCCTCTTTTGCCAGTCAATCTGCAGTCTCATTCCCGGGAATGCCGCTGTGGCTCGGAAACCGGCGAACACTTTATCGAGTGGTGCTCTTTGGCATAGAGTGCCAATTCAATGATTGTGTTGATTATGCCCTGTCCAGGTCTCCTCGCTGGGTTGTCTAATGCTTGTAACGCAGAATTGCTGTCGCTAAGGATGGTGTATGTGCGGGGCTGTGGGACTCCTGTACGGTTCTTGTACAGCTGCTTCTGCATTGTGAGGTGGATGATGTGATGGATTTCTATGAGTTCTGCACAGTGCACTGTTCAGTTCTGAGTCGATTTGATGCTGACTTGGGTGACTCTGCTGGCCCTTCCGTTGCTATTGAGCATTACAGTCACAGCCCCGAGGTTTTCGCTCACGGCGGATCCGTCGATGAAAACAACGAGTGTGGGGTCCGACATGGCGGCCACAGCCTTTTGTTTTGCTCTTTCCGGGTTTATTTCGACCTCAATGTGCTCAAAAGCTGGTTGGAAGGTTCTCTTGGGCTTGGGTCTTCTGTCGAGTGTCTTCATTGATCTCACTAAAGGGTGTTGGGGACCTGTGGCTATGTGTGGTATGCCTTTAACTGCCTCTTGAGCACTCCGTGAGTAGGATGGGTTTCTGGGAGTGTGGAGAGGTTGGTTATGATGCTTGGGCTCTGAGCTCCAGTCTCAGGCGAGTTGGGAGCATAAAGGTCTCGACTTCCAGTGTCTGGGTTACTACTGTCTTGAAGGCCAAGAGTGTCCTTAACAGCGCTACCCTCTGGACCGTGTCGAGTTCCTTGATGTCCAGTTACTCTTTCTTGGGTTGTACCATACTGTTGAGACGTATCGAGTTTGGGGATGACGCAGGCTTGGTAAAGCTGCTTCATCTGCCTTGGTTGGAGGTATTGAAGCCTGGCGATGCCTAGGTTCGTCTTGGTTGCATCTTTAACTGCATACTGTGCATGCTCTTTCCTCGGAGCTCTTGATTGAACATGACACCTAGGAGTTTGATTGCTGGTCGTGGTTTCTTTGTTTTGCCATTCATGGTGATGTTACCTATCAGCTGTTCCCTTTTCCTTCTCGTGAAATTGATAAGTTCCTTTTTTTTGGCGGCAAACTCAGCGCCGTTTTGCCTCGCCCACTCTACATGTCCTTCTCTTGTATCTTCATTAAGTTCTCTGCGGCTGTTTGGCCGACCCTCCATCAGAAGTAGTCGGCGATGAAGGCTGATGCGTCACCAAGGCTGTTGATAGGTTGGTCCACTAGATTTGAGTTGAAGAAATTGAAGAGGATGGGGGAGAATGGGGAGCCTTGTGCTAGTCCTGCTGATGGGATCGCTATTGCCTCAGTGCTGAAGCCGTCAAACTTTATGTTTGCAGTTCTCTCCTCCATGAAGCTTCAAATCCACCTTCTGGCAACCGACAGAATGCCTCTCTTCCAGAGTTGGGCATCTAGTGAGTCCTTGCTGACTCCATTAAATGCTTCTTTGTGGTCGAAGACTAAAAGAGTCATGACCATGTTCTTCTTTAGTGCCCAGTCAATAGAGTTGGCCAGGATGAGTAGAGCTTGTTCTGTTGACTGACCTGACCGGTCACCGAACTGTGTGTTCGGGAGCAGACCGTGTTTCTCTGCGTAATATGATAGGTGTCTGGCCATGACTCCTTCCAAGAGCTTCCCTAGGGTGTTGAGGAGAGAGATTGGACGATATGCGTCTGGTGAGGTGTAGTCTGGTTTTCCCGGTTTGCGCAAGACGGCTATCGATGCGATCTTTCATCTCTTTGGGTAATATTCCAGCTCGATTGAAGCCTCGAATACTTTGAGGATGCTTTGAGATATGTGTTTCCAGGTTTTCCTCCAGACAAGCATGGGGAGACCGTCGTTTCCTGGAGCGGCTCCTCCCTTTGCTGTAGCCAGAATATGTGCTATCTCCTCTTCTGATATCGGTACCCAAGGGAGCTCCTGTCCCTGTGGGGTTGGACTGGTTGAAGGGGCTGGTGCCGTCTGCTTGGGGGAAGAAGCTCTCCATGAGCACTCTGACCTTGTCACTATTGTCTGTATATCTGTTGTCCTCGACCTTAAGTGGCGGAATAGTCGCATAGTTGTCTTCTAGCCCAGCGTATTCCGCTGCTTTCCATAGCACGTTGCCGTAGCTCGCTTGGTCTAAGAACTCTTTTCAGTGCTTGCCTTGGCTTTCTCGATGCTTCTAGTCCATTCCCTTCGTTTTTTCTGCATTTCTGTAAAGAGAGCCATGGTGACCGGGTCATCCTTCCCTCTAGTAGCGCAGCTCGACTGCCAGTGTCGGCGGGACTTGTTGTGCTCGGTTTGTTGTTTCTTCAGATCCGCGTTGAAACATTGCTTGATGTAGGGAGAGAGATTTGCCAGTGGGGTATGGTTCTTGACGGCGGCGACGGTGATGTTGATGAGGTTGTTCATGGGCTGATTGAGTCTTTCCTTGACTCTATTCTCGAGGGTGTTTCAAGGTTCTCCGGGATCTGCTGTCCTACCCAGTTCCAAACTGTGTGTTCGAACAGCAGACGTGGCTGGGGGTCCTTTCTCATCTCGGGTTGGAGGTCCACTCTGAGTATATTGCCCTGTGATCTGAACCGTAGGTTTCCTTGTACAGGTGGCAGTTGAGAAGTTGTTCAGTATGTGGGAGTGCCGCAGGGAAGGCAGCTCTGGAGTCCTTGGGACTGCATGAAGACAAGAAGCTTCTCTGCGTGCCCCATTCTCTTGTGGTTAGTCCTGTTGTTGCCCCATGCCGGGTGTTGTCGATTAAGGTCTCCAGCCATGATAATTTCAGTTGTGTTGCTTGTTCCTGGGGCGACATTCTGAATGGTCTGGTTAATCGCGTTTAGGGTGGGATGTAGTTCTGTGCCGTTTGCAGCTACTCCTACGTCGATCGGTGGAGTGTAAACTGAGAAGATGAGGATTTGGTTTATTGGCCTCTGGACTCTCACAGCCACTACATTCAGTCTGTTGCATGGGCTCTGTCTATGTGACGCCGAGGATAACTGTTTGTTGACATATAATAAACTGCGTCTTCGTTTGGTATCGTATGGACAGGTTGGTTGGTACAGCTGCCATTGTCAGTGTTGAATGTGTGTCTGGTGTCTTGATCTGAGTGGTTCCCGGATAAGAAGAACGTCCATTTGATTTGTGACTGAGTTGTTATGAGGGCTTCCTTGCAAGGTCTTGACTTTCCGATGTTCAGCTGTACAATGCGGAGCCTTGGGATAGTCATAGGAAGCTGGTAATGTTCGTGCTACATCTACATTCTTGTGATCCTATGGGGTGGTCGCCGGTGCAGTCCACACATCTTGGTGCCGATCCTGGCGGACAGCCCGCCGGTCATGTCCCTTTGCACATTGAGTGCAACGCATAGTTTCCTTGCAGTCCCATGCAAGGTGACCGAATGCTTGGCATCTGCGGCACCTCTTCCTCTTCATCTCATATCGTTCAATACTGCCGATGTATCTTTGCTTGAAGAGCATGCCGTCCCTTATGTTCCATTCTGCTGTCTCCACACTGTCAAACCAGATGCCAAGGGATGCGGATGCACTAAGGGGCGCGTCTTTCCTTTTGAGCCATGCTATGTCCTCAATTTGGAGACCTCTGCTTGCTAGTTCATTCTCTTTTAAGATCTTGGAGATGCTCTGTGTCTTGTCATCCGTGAATGTGACTTCATCTGTGGGGGTGCAATGAACTACCACTCCGAAGCGTGGCTTGACTATTTTGGTCCCGTTTTCTAGCTCTTGCAGCTATCTTGTGTTGTTGTGCGCGATAAGGGTCCTGAATTTAGTACTGATACATAGTTGTAGAGGAATTTCAGTAGTACCTTTGGATTGTACCAGTCTCAGCCTTGGAACTGTTCCTACATTAACGGAGCATTGGATCGGTATGAACGTTGGAGCGGTATGAAAGCTAGACTGGTATAAATGTTAGAGTAGTAGTATAACTTTTGTACCGATATCAAGCTTATACCAGTATGAGCATTATACCGGTAGGAAGTTTGTACTAGGAGGAAGTCTATACTGGTAGAAGGATTATACCAGCAATGCCAATCCCCTACCTCCAACGCCCAATACGCCAACCATGCACAGACCCAGCCTCTCCCAAGCACAAACCACCGCACCCACAGCCACCCTAAGCCTTTACATAGTCCTTCCCCATCACCAACGCCTCCGCCTTATCGAAGAAATACGTCCGTCCCTTAATCAGCCACACGAACCAACTCGGCACCCTCCACCCAAACAGCAACCCCACGCCCCCATTCGGTCCGATCGGCACCAACTGCGTCATGGTGTTGCTCTGATTATGAACCTTCTGCCTCGCAGGCCCCTGCGCGGTCTTGGACGACAAATCAACGAGGATGGAGCTCGCGAGCGGCGCAATGGCGTTGTTGACGTCGAAGATGCTGCCGAGCGAATACGACGCGACGTCGCCGACGGCGTAGACGTGCGGGCCCGCGGCCGTGGCGCGCAGGGTCTTGACGTCCGTGTCGACGTAGCCCTTTGCCGTCAGCCAGGCGGCGGGGAGGAAAGCGGTGTTGGGCTTGCCGCCCGTGGCGTCGATGAAGAGATCCGTCGTCTGCGAGCTGCCGTCGGAAAGCGCGAGCTGCGTCCGGCCCGTCGTGTCGTCGAGCACCGACGTCGACGCTAGGCGTAGGTCGTGCGTGACGGTCACGTTGAGTTTGGCGAGGTAGGCGGCGGCGTCGGCGCTGGTGTCGGGTCGGAGGCGGTGCAGCAGGCGCGTGTTGCCGGACAGCAGGGTGATGGATTTCGAGTGTCCGTGCTGGGCGGCGATTTCGCCGGCTGTTTCAACGCCGGCGGGGCCGCCGCCAACGATGGTGATGGATTGGGCGGAGGGGATGCGGAGGAGGACATCTTTAAAGGTGGCGCGGGACTTGAGGTGGGAGCCGTGGAGGGTCCAGAGGGCGGAGTTGGAGGTCGTGCCGGTTGCGAGGACGAGGGAGTCGTAGGTTACGGTGATGGTCTTACCGGAGTCAGTGAGGGCGACGGAGATGGTCTTTTGGTCTTGCTTGAGGGCGGTGGCCTCGCCTTGGACGAAGTGGAAGCGGTTGGCTGGGTAGTCTTTGAAGCCATCGGCGATCGGAATGAAGGCTTTGTCGATGGGCGCGAGTTCCGGGCTGAGGAGGCGCGGTGCGCCGACTTTGAAGAAGAAGTGGGTTGATGGCGTGATTAGGGTTATTTTGTATTTTGTGCTCTCGTTAGAGGCTTCTAAGGCGGGAATGGTGTGACGGAGGAGGTAGTGGGCAATGCTTAGTCCGGCGAAGTTGCCGCCCAAGATCGTGATGTTGTAGTCGCTGGCTGCCATTGTTAATCTCCCCGTTTGGTGTTCGTGCTGGCTGAACTCAAGATTCTGATGTGACTTGAGCAATGTTGGACGTTGGACACAGAACGGAGCTTCCAGCGAGACGCTCACTCTTATATCGTAGAGATTAAAGCATACAGGCCCCCAAAAGCCATTGAAGCCATCGCTGATGGAGCATTAGCTAATGAGTCTCTTGATTGTTAATATCACTGATTGCCACATTAGGTATAGAGCGGGTCGGTGCGGTGCGACGAAGAGCTCCGATGAGAAGTCCGAGAGCCGAATCGAAGTAATACAAGGCCAGAACCTTATCCATGTACGCCGGCTTAGCAATATTTGGTATTCGTTATAAACGGATGCCATTGTCGCGCACCACCAGAGAAAGGATGCATGAGGTCCTCCCAACTCTTCTTTGCATCCTTTGTCCATTACAATCCTTGTCATCGTTGGACCACTCTAAGAGCAGATAATCCGCGTTCATTTACCGCTTAGAGCTACAAT
This sequence comes from Acarospora socialis, assembly GCA_025617375.2. Taxonomy (NCBI): domain Eukaryota; kingdom Fungi; phylum Ascomycota; class Lecanoromycetes; order Acarosporales; family Acarosporaceae; genus Acarospora; species Acarospora socialis. The sequence goes on along the minus strand of JAMYGW020000002.1, from coordinate 1,797,045 downwards.
ACACATTATTAGTACCTTGTAGCTCGTCAGACAGCAACAGCCAGCAATATCTACGTAGGAAACGAGATCAAATTTAGCAGCATGTATTACTATGGCAACTCGTCCTAAGACACCTCAAGATGCCCCACCGAATACCGCACTAATACAGATCCCTCCACCACCACGCCAGCACTATGCACAATTCAATCGGATCACCAGATCAAAGGATCCCATCCCACATCCCGGGGCCAGGAGTTCGATCGTCGACCGATCTCGCCACTGCTTCACCACAACACGCTCTCTTCCTTCTCATGTCCTTTTCGAGAGGCAGTCTCTGTGTACAAAGCCGTGCCGTCAACGGGGCCTGAACGGTCTTCATACTGATTTCGTGGACCATGAACGAGTCAGCAACCCTGCTGTCAGGCAGAATACTGCTATCATCCTCGTTCCTGTCACCTGTGGACACGAGCTGGCGAACGTTGTGTTGCAAAGACAAATCGACTGAGTCTCGGCATCGCTTTCGGTTGACCGAAGGTATCGGCTTAGAGGATCTCTCGTTACTTGTAGCAAGCTCGCAGAGACCATGGGCGGCAACTTGATATAGATCGCTACAGCCAGACTTGGTCGGAACCTCGCGCGGGGTACGTAGGGAGAAGTCAGCAAAGTCGGGAACCGGGCCTGATGGGCTGAAGTAAGATTCAGGCGACGAAGCGAATTCGAGGCTCGAAAGATCATCCGTAAACTGTGTCATGGTAATGTCCTTCGAATTCTCCTTCCGACCAGACATCTGTAGATTCGCACAACGACGGGTCGCCTGGATTGCCAACGTTGGCTTACTAAGCGCACAGATCGAAGACGACACAGAAGAGATGGAGGAGGACCTGGAGGACCGAGACGACACGTCTGACACCATAGACTCTGGTGATGATGCGGATGACGACGACCGAGCGAGAGACGATCTGCGAGTGAGAGCTGGATGGGTTTCGTAACTGCTGAAACCTTTCTGCTGTGACTGTGGATCCCACTGATCTATCGTGGTTCTTGCCATGCAAACGTTGTGCGCCTGAGCCATGGCTACACTCATTGACGGCCTACGGGAAGAGTACCTGCTAATGCTCACTGCAGGAGTATTAAAGGCATTCGAGCGTGGCGTCATCTGTGGAGTAGGTAGGCGACCCAAGTGGACAAATGGTGGGGGTTGGCGATCAACTGAGATGAACTGACGGGGTGCTGGTTCAAGCACACGAGGAATAGCCTGAATGTTTGTTGGTACAGTCCCGCTGGATGCACCGATAAGGCTGAGTGGCTCGCCGGTAGATCTGTGCGAAGCGAAAGGACAGATACTCGAGGCGAATGTCGATGCCGGAGCCGGTGGCGTCATGATTGCAGCATCGACATCGTTGAGTTCAGGCGTTAGCTTTGGGATGATGGATCTCCAATCGATCCTCTTCTCTGTCGGAGATGGAAACGATGTTGGCGAAGGAGGCGGATGCGGTGATGGGGTATATCGTAAAACAATGTCGGTCCATCGTTGGAAGACCGCTTCAGAGATATGTAGACGCCAGTTGACCGCTGTCAGGAAGGTCATTTCGTTCATGTTGATCTCAAGCGTATTCAGACCTGATATCTTGCTCCATGCGCGCGCGGAGTAATTTCTATCCTGGAGATACTTCGAAGCCAGGATAAGCGCAGCAAGGAACATCCGTCGACCACACTGCATGGCACGTGAAGACTGTCCATCTTCAGGCTGTTCCATGGTAAAGTTGTGCTTAGGAACTGAAGGCTTGATGAGAATAAGGTAATATAGCGCAACCTGGAGAGTCGAATAGCTCGTGCGTGATCTCCGCAGCGTTTCCTGTATGAAGGTGCGAAGAGGCAGGACACCTTTGCTGCCAAGAGTGCTATCACTGCGGGATGCAACCACTGAGAGCGGCCAAATAGTCTCAACGATCTGTGAAGCAGAGTCTTTGTAACACATGGTTTTAGTACAACCCCATAATCGCACAGAACTGTTGATTAGCTTACCGACAAGATTATCCACGAAATTTACTTTGCGATCGCACTGCCGAACCAAATTCGGGGGCGGTCTTGGACAATCTGTCACTGCCGTCCCGTGCTTCTGATCTTGTTGCGCCAAAGGCTTTGTTCGTCGCGGATGTTGTCGCAAATCGGGAACAACTGCGGTATCTATGCGGCTAGTAGCAGAAGTAACGGGTTCAAAGACATCTTTTGGAGCCTCGCCCGTTCGGAGCGAGGTAGCATGTTGAGGCGTATCATCGGCTCCAGGAGAATATGACGTTCTGTCTTCCGTACCCCACACAAACTGAATAGAGCCGCTGGATGCGGATGAAACCGACGCTTGTGATGAAGCACTATCGGCCGAAAAGACCGAAGAGGACGAAGAGGAAGCGGAGGAGGCGATGGAGGATGTGTATGGGTGATGACTCGGATTCATGAAGACTGAGCTGGACTTCGATTGACCGAAATCAAACATGGCCACAACGTAGACGCGCTCAACCTCGAAAACCGAATAACAAGAGGATAAGGTGGCGGAGTGCGAAGAGAGGGACTGATAGCGTCCGGGAAGTTGTCGTATGATCGTGATGATCGAGTATTACCGGGGGAGAGATGACCAAGGCGAAAACCGTTCGGGGTGACCAGAAACCGTATTCCGTCGTAGGGAGGCGACGGAGATCCTCTAACTCATGCAGCAAGCCAGCTTCGTGTGGAGTGTTATGGCTATCGTAAGGAGTGCCAAGGTACTCCTGACAGGTGACTAGCCAGCAATAAACGACCCGGCGAGGTGAATAAGTCTAACACGACTGAAAGCTCAAATAACACCTAGCGCAAAGTACTCCCGACCTGTCGCAGTGGTTGTGCGCACGCCGCGAGAACCGTAAGGAGATAATATCCAAGCAGGAAGCGGACGCCGGAATGGACCGTTGAGTTTTAACTCCAACCACAGCCTGTACAAGTCCGAGCCCTAAGGAGACGGTACTCGAACTCTTCACCCTGCAATCGAAAGTGATATAAACCTTATCAACAGCTTCTCCCCAGCGGAAGAGCCGATGAAGTCGAAAGGCTTGCGAACGGTCTACAAAGGACCGGATTCGCACTTGACAGACTTTTCGAAGATGGCGACCGCGGAGACTGTACGACCGGTGGTTGGAGTGCTGAGCTGTGGAATATAATACATGTTGATATGAACTTTTTTCGATGAAAGTGGTGACTGTTTCGATAAATGGTGATTACCGGAACGGAGACGCCACTTCGATCTCTTTTAGATTCGTCCTCACGAGAAGCCGATTTTAGATGATAGAACCGAAGGTTGAGTGGAGATTTTGGAGTGATCAACAGTTGATGTGGCTGAGGTCCAGTTATAAGGTGACTGCAAACAGCGGAATGGTTAAGTGACTGGGGTTGCGGGCTTGACCATGGAATAGCGGCGACCAAGCTCCGTGGACTGAACGCGTTGGTGAGTGAGAGAGTGAGTTAAGGCTGAGGGGCGATAATTAAAGGTTCAGGAGTGAATAAGTATGACTGCAAGCCGTGTGAGTCTTTGAGGCGTGGCCAGAAGGAGCTGAAAGCGCTTTGTCTTACAAGCGCGACCTTGTTGCTTGCTTGCTTGCCTGCTTGCTTGCTTTGCGTACCTGCTTGCTTGCTTTGCGGTTGAGGAGCGATAGGCACCCACTGCCAAAGTCAGGATCCGACCTAACAGAGACCCGGTTCGTATAATATTGAAAGTATCATTGTTGGGTACTGTATTGGGAGGGAGTGAGGGCAAGCAAGGTCGAGTCGAATTCCGGAGGCGACGATGGGGGGGTGGATGTTACCGCAGCGAGAGGTTTAACAGTTAATAGCAGCGCCAGCACTCAGCGCCAGCCCAATTTTCCCCCTTCAGTTGGGTTGGCCACTTCAGAGTCATCCATCGCTAAAGTAAGACGTTAGTGAGAAAGCTCGTACCCCCTCCATCGGTATGCCAACCATCGACCCAGTCATTCTTCGGGAACGTGACACAACTTTCATACATGTTTTTAAAAGGGTTAGAATTCAATAATCCATTCGTGGCAATCTCCAGTCCTTGTTGATCTTCATTCTGCGAACAGAAGAATCTAAATAACGGAGTCGAATAATTAAATTTAGACTACATAGTACCGTGTCCGCCATAACATTGATACCATATGCTGTTGTGCTGTTTTCAGCTCTTGACGGGGGTTGTTTCCAGCATGTATACCTGTACTTACTGATATGAGCGTACATCCCAGCACAGGCTGAGTCGGCAATCGCCACCCTGCGCCTTTACGATATGGAAATCAGCTCACTTTGATAGGAGTGGGAAGCAATCCATAGTCGTACGGACTACGGAGCAGTCCCCACTGTATCACATGGAGATGAAGAAGAAAACGATGCTAATGACGATGATCTTTCGCCCCCCAGAATCTCATCTGCGTCGGGCACAACCAAAAACATAACACTTCATTCTCCCTCACCCCCGCTTTGCCATAGCGGACTGCCCTGATTGGCCAGTACGGTGTCTTCCGACGCCAGCGGCAAGTTCAGACTTCGGTCGCGGAAAAAGCTCTGGAGACTTTTGAGACCCTGCCTCTGCCAATTCGTACACACAATTTTGACTCTTTCATGACCTCTTCTTTTGGCGGGATTCGGCGATGACTCAGTGTGACCAACTTCCCTAACCGCTTGCAAATATTGTCGATAATATCTGTATACGGTAGCGTTGGCTCGAGTTAAACAATGAGGAATCAATAATAATGGAAACGAGAATCATATGACACCGCAAAAACTCCGATACCCTCGGAAGCGTCAAACAAAGGAGTCAGGCCGCAATATCAAACAACCTCTGGGAACGGATCAATAATCAGTTCCTGCAAAAGCTGTGAACAATGGCGATGAGATCATTCCTTCCTTTCGCGCAAATGCTTTGAGTTGCGGGAGAAGAGTTCGAGAAGATGATGAGCCCCGAAAATTCCTCGAAGTGTCGGGACCGATCGGCGATTCAAGTGCGCCACTGAGAGCTAAGAGAAAATGCATATCAGGTAGGACGAGGACGGTAGGTAGCGTACGAGGCTATGTCCAACACAGCTGCCAGACTTCTGATATGCTATTGTTACAAAAGCTGTCAGGTACCTTAGGCAGCAGAGAGTTCTTGCCGTTCCTTCTGCCTGAAACATTCGAGGCACGGACGCGCTGTCGCGCCAAGCCTTGTACAAAGTAGATCGCACGTGAATCATGGGAGCTGTTTGAGTCATGCTCTGGCCGCGAAATTAACCCAGGATAGGTAGTCATATCCTCCCATCAGCGTATCCGTGTCGACAAATATAAGGCACCTAAGGTAGGTTCTTACCTCCGTATACCTAGGTACTCTACTCGTAGTACTTACGCCGCTCGGAATGGTATAAGTCACATGGGAGGATATGGTACGCTTCAGGTACTCACTTGGGGATAACTACCTTAAGGTAGGCGTACCATATCCTCCCATTAGACTTGTGCCATTCCGAGCGGCGCGAGTATATGCTATAGATATATTATTATTGCAAGAAGATGTTCCTGCTGTCTAACATTTCGCTGCGTGTGGCGTAGGGCGTTAAGCCGGTAATGAGTCGTATTACTGGCGGTCAAGCCCCCAGTCTCGCGGCCATGCTCCCACAACATTATGCTGATGACCGTAAAATCCTTTCATCGGAGCTGTCTGTCATATCATTGCAAAGGCCTCGTGACCTATGCCTGAACCGGTGAGATGAGAGTTGTAGCGGGCTGAAGTGAGATCATCTGTGGCAGGATGCAGCCCTTGGTTATGCCGCCCAGCCTCGCCAGACTCGTTTGATCCTATAAGTGGAGCAACACGTAGACACAGTACATCGCTACCGTGAAGCCCTCCTGCAGGCTTTCCGAGTGTTGACGCGGTTTCGGGCGAGATTGCAAAGAGTTGGATTGCGAGCATTTCACAATGAGGTCATAGAGCCCTGAGCGGACGTCGCATACGCCATTCAACGGAAATAAATAGATTCCTAGCTGTGAGAGCGGCGGAGGTCGTGGCCACGACACGTAGTCTCCCGTTTTGAGACAAGTTGAGACAACAGCTACCACTGATCCCATAGTAATAAGGCCTTGACTAGTGTGGAGTTGCATCACAAAGCACCCTTTCTGATAAAGCAAGGGCACTTTTCATATACTCGTAGCTTCAGCAGGCAGAAGGCACGATCCAGAATACCTAAGGTATGCTGCTCATCGCTTTGTCATGCATCGCTTACGTAAGCTTCTGTATCTTTGTCACCCCCCAGAGGATGATGGGGGCTCGTCCCAGCAATCTTATACGTTGCTGTGGGCCCAGGTAATCTCCAGAGGACATAGTACTGGATGTGCAGTTGAATTCAATTGAAGTCAGTCCACTGCAAATTCACCCTTGGAGAATCAATTACATCACCCATCACCACCAAGAACGTGATGCTCCGTTCGGCTATCTCAAGATCACCCGCGGTCCTTCGGCCGTTGGCACATGCAACACCGAAACAACACTACTCCTCGACTCCGGCTCGCTGTCTCTCCCTTCGCGTCACGAACCCTCGTCCTCGCTCGACTAAACCCAGGTGTCGGTCAGTACGGATAGCTCAACAAGGGCAGCGCATCGCATACCCGAAGTTCTTCGGCTCGACGGCAAGAATGGTAAGTTGGATGGCTGGTCAAACAAGTACATGTCCAAGAGGTTGGACTGGATGGGTATCTCAATTTGGGTAGACTTGAAGGACTGGCATACCTTTAGTAGCTAACGCGTGTCCAACGGCAGGAGAACAGTACAAGAACAGAGAGTGATGCCTTTGGGGAGATACAGGTGTGTCCGGCTCCAATCAATGCACGTTCTGCCATGGAGAGTTTCACTAAAGTTTTGTTCAGGTCCCCGCGGACAAGTACTGGGGAGCTCAGACTGAACGGTACGACATTTCTCCATTCTTTCACACAGCTTGGGATTTACCCGGTTCTTGGACCTAGGCATGGGCGAGATTGATCGCATTGAGGCAGATATTCTAACAGGCGCTATCAGATCCTTGGAGAACTTCAAAATCAATCAACCTCAAGATCGAATGCCACCTCCAGTCGTCCGAGCGTTCGGTATCTTGAAGGGGGCAGCAGCAACCGTGAACATGACGTTTGGACTTGGTAAATCAGCTACAACTAGTCTCAAAAAGATACAAGCTTAGATCCTGGAAGATCCGAAATTAGGGAAAGCCATCCAACAAGCCGCGGAAGAAGTTGCTTCTTTGAAGCTCATCGACCACTTCCCCTTAGTTGTCTGGCAAACAGGATCTGGCACCCAATCCAATATGAACGCCAATGAAGTTATCTCAAATCGTGCCATTGAGATTCTGGGGGGCCAGATGGGCTCCAAGAAACCTGTTCACCCGAATGACCACGTCAACATGTCGGCGTCATCCAACGACACGTTTCCAACCGTCATGCACATCGCTTCTGTTCTCGAAATCGAAGAGCAGCTCGTGCCGTCTCTGAAGAGCCTGAGGGATGCCTTGCACAAGAAGAGCGAACAGTTTGAGAAAATCATCAAGATCGGTAGGACACATCTCCAGGATGCCACTCCTTTGACCTTAGGCCAAGAGTTCTCCGGCTACGTGACTCAGGTCGAGTATGGCATTCAGCGCGTAGAAGCCACCCTGCCACGTCTCCGTCTTCTCGCACAGGGTGGCACGGCGGTGGGTACAGGCCTGAATACCTACAAGGACTTCGATGAAGCCATTGCCAAAGAAGTAAGCAAGATGACAGGCACGGAGTTCAAGACCGCTCCGAATAAATTCGAGTCACTTGCTGCCCACGATGCCATTGTTGAAGCATCTGGTGCTCTGAACACATTGGCCTGCTCTCTCTTCAAGATAGCACAGGATATTCGATTCCTCGGTTCCGGGCCTCGTTGCGGCCTTGGCGAACTCCAGCTTCCTGAGAATGAGCCAGGCTCCTCGATCATGCCGGGCAAGGTGAACCCCACGCAAGCTGAGGCCTTGACAATGGTATGCGCTCAGGTCATGGGGAACCATACTGCAGTCACGATATCTGGCATGAGCGGCCAGTTCGAATTGAACGTCTTCAAGCCAGTGTTGATAAGAAACCTGCTACATAGTGTTCGGATCTTGAGTGATGGTATGAGAAGCTTCCAGAAGAACCTGGTTGAAGGCATAAAAGCAGATGAGAAGAGAATCAACACGTTGCTTCATGAGAGGTAAGTCTACGGTGATCATGATTGAAGGTTGAGTCACTGATCTCATCCTCAGTCTGATGCTTGTCACCTGCCTGAACCCCGTAATTGGATATGACATGGCATCAAAAGTCGCCAAGAACGCGCACAAGAAAGGCTTGACGCTAAAACAGAGTGCGATGGAGCTCAAGGCGCTGAGTGAGGAGGATTTTGATAGTCACGTCCGACCTGAGCTAATGTTGAGTCCGAAGGAGAAGAAGTAGACCAACCCAGCGAAAGGCTGTACCTTAGGCCAGCAATCAGCGTTAGCCGCAAAGCCATAGCTGACGATCACACTGTATCGTAATGTAAAATTAGACCAATGCTGTACATCTACGGTAATTGTAAAGTGATCCACTCTTGTGTGATGCTATGCTGAAGGGTATTTCGTCCAGTACGGTCCAACACTAGCGCGATTTGTCATTCTTATCAAGTCGCGTATCTCGCGCGTCCGGCTGCACTTCCACCACTTTGACCCTCAAGGAGCTTCCCATTCAACTCCTGAAAGTCCGGCAAATCATGCCTTCCGCAACGATTCCTCATCGGCGCCGGCGAAGTGTAGAGTCAGACGATGAGGGAGAAGAGGAAGATGGTTTCTCTTCAGGAAGCGCAACGCCCGACTCACAGCGATCAAACGGCAGCAAACGAGCCCGGCGCAAACTAAATGGCCATACGTCTGGTTCTCCTCAAAATCCAGTGCTACCCGAAGCCTTTCGCGCTCTACCAGATGAAGCCCTGGAAGAAGAAGTGTTAGACGCAAGAGGCGGGATGGAGAAGCATCAGCCGGGCTCCATCGTACGAGTAAAGCTTACCAATTTCGTCACGTATACCTCTGCGGAGTTCTTCCCTGGACCGAGTTTAAATATGGTTATCGGTCCGAACGGGACAGGGAAGAGCACGCTCGTATGCGCAATATGTTTAGGGCTGGGCTGGGCGCCGGCGGTAAGTTCATGGAATGATGGCAGCGGTGACAGGCAGTATACTGACAGCGCCATAGCATCTCGGACGAGCGAAAGACGCCTCCGAATTCGTCAAGCATGGCAGCCAAGAAGCTACGATCGAGATCGAACTCGCGGCAGACCCTGAGCGCTTTCGCAAAAACCCAGTTATTCGCCGCAACATCAAACGTGAGGGCAACAAGAGTCACTATTCCGTCAACGGAAAGCCATCCAATATGAAAAGCGTCTTGGAACTTGCACGGTCCTTTTCCATACAGATCGACAATCTTTGCCAGTTCTTACCACAAGACAAAGTTGTTGAATTCGCAGCCATGACACCCGTTGAGCTACTGTATTCTACGCAGCGTGCAGCCGCACCAGAAGAAATGCTCGGATGGCATAACCTGCTAAAAGAGCTGAGAGGGGACCAAAAGAAGCTGCAAGCTCAGTACGCTGGTGATCAGGAAACATTAGCAAACCTCGAGGGGCGGCAGCAGATGCAGCGGGCAGATGTCGAGAGGATGCAGGAGAGAGCGAAGATCCAGAAGCGAGTTAAGATGTTGCAGATAGCAAGACCGTTCGCAAGATACAGAGAAGCTAGGAAAAGGCACCAAGAAGCTAAGCAAAAGCGGAAGGACGCTATTACCGCACTCAAAAATCTAGAGGATGAAGTCGAGCCGTCATTGCGGGCGGTCAATGCGAAGCAGCGGTATCGCGAGCAAATCGAAATGGTCGTCAAGGAACGGAATCGTACCGTTGAGAGGGCAGATGTTGCGGCCGGGGATCTGACCACCAAGATGTCAAACCTGCAAGATAAGATCAAGGCGTTCGAATCAGAGAGTCAGGCGGAGAAGAAGAGGGCCCAAGGAAACAAGGCTGAAGTTGCAAAGGCAGAACAAGTTATTCAAAGACTGCAAAGGCAGATGGAAGAGCGACCGGACGAGGTTGATGTTGCTTTTTACAACGAACAGATAGTAGGTGCTCCAGATTCTCAGTAAGTAGGTGATACTGATGACAATCCGCACAGCGTCAAAAATCCCAGGCAATTCGCGATATCAAAACGAAGGCCGAAGAGCTTCGGAGAACGCAAGAAGAATTGACGAAGAAAGGTAGGGAGCGGAATGGCATGATCTTACAAGCACGCAAAGATCTAGAGAATCTTGAATCGCAGGCCGGACAGCAAGCCCAGAAGCTGAGGCAGGCCTCTCGTGACACAGCCGAAGCTTGGCGCTGGATTCAAGGAAATCAGGACAAATTCGATAGACCAGTCTTCGGCCCACCCGTTGTCGAATGCTCGGTCAAAGATCTGAAATATGTGGACGCTATCGAATCGTTGTTTCAATCGAACGATTTCTTGGCGTTCACCGTCCAGACGCGAGGTGATTTCAAGAAACTGCAAGAGCAGCTGTACGGGACTATGGGACTGGCTGAAATCAATATCCGAACAGTTTCGGAAGGTCTCGATCGATTCCAGCCACCCGTTTCAGGAGAAGACATGCGCCGCTATGGATTTGATTGCTGGGCGCTCGATCTCATCAACGGGCCCGAGCCTGTGCTCTCGATGCTATGTGGCGAATGTCGCCTTCATCAAACCGGTGTTGCGCTCCATGACACCACGGAAGAGCAGTTCAATCTTATCACAGTTAGTCCCATTACCAGCTGGGTGACTGGCAAGAACAGCTATCAGATAACGCGGAGAAGAGAGTACGGACCCGGAGCCACGTCAACCAGAGTGAGAGATGTAAGGAAAGCACGGGTATGGACAAACCAGCCAGTCGACATGAGAGCAAAGCATGATCTGCAAGAAAATATAGAGGGATGGGGTGAGGAAGTTTTAGCGTTTCAGAGGCAGGTACAGGAAGCCAAGGAGAAGATGGCACAGTTGAGAGAAGAGAACGCCGACATTGAAAGGGAGAAAGTAGGTTGAGACTGCGATGACTTGATCGTCTCGGCACATCTAATGTTTTCTAGGCGAGTTTGGAGCAGGAGAAGACGGCCAAACAGAGAGCGATAGGCGAGTTCAAGGCCTTACCGACTAAGCTAGGTAGGTCAATATGGCTCTATAGGGGAGTGCGGCTACTGAACCACTACAGCCCAACAAGAGGAGAAGCGGGCAACGTTCCAGCAAGGAATGGCTGAAGTCAGGCAGCGGCTTCTCGAGATTGGCGAAGAGCAAGATATTTTAACGATGCAGAAGGGACAGCTCGCTTTGGATTACGCTGTATGTGCAAAGTATCACTGCCTGCAAACATCGTACTAATTCCCTGCTAGAACGCCGTACAAAAGCTTTGTGAACTGCACGATTCTCTCCTGGAAGCGGAGGTGATGCTCATCGAAGCATCGTCCGAGCTCGAAACACTCAGCGAGCGCAATCGGGCCTTCAAAGACATGCTAGAGGCAAAGCGACAAGAACTAGACGTAGTAACCAAGGAGAGCGAGCGAGTGCAAGCGATGGCGAAGAAGCTCCTCGACGAATGTAAAGAAATCATGGCCAGCGATGACGCCGAACTGCGACAGTTCCTCACCACCATGCCGGAAGGCCAGACGGTGGACGAGCTCGAAGCGGAGATCGACTCGGAGCAAGCCCGACTGGAGCTCATGCACGAGGGAAATACTGGCGCGATCAAGGAGTTTGAACTACGGCAGAAGAAGATTGACCAGCTGAAGCAGAAGGTCGCCAGCGTTGAGCACCAACTTGGCGAAATGCAACACGGCATCGACGAGCTGCGGCAGAAATGGGAGCCCGAGCTCGACAGGCTGGTCGGCAAGATCAGCGAAGCTTTCTCCTACAGCTTCAAGCAGATCAACTGCGCCGGTGAGGTGGGCATTCATAAAGATGAAGACTTTGATCAATGGTCCATTCAAATTCAAGTCAAATTCCGGTTTGTCCTAGACCTCTTGTCCCCTTCTTCCACTCCGATCCCTTCAATTCCCTCTTTCGAGCCCTCGCTAAGCGACAACAAACAGAGAATCCGAATCGCTCTCCATCCTGGACTCGCACCGGCAGTCCGGCGGCGAGCGGGCCGTGTCCACAATCTTCTACCTCATGGCGCTGCAGTCGCTAGCGCGTGCCCCCTTCCGCGTCGTCGACGAGATCAACCAAGGCATGGACCCGCGCAACGAGCGCATGGTGCACTCCCGCATGGTCGACATCGCCTGCCAGGAACACACCTCCCAGTACTTCCTTATCACGCCCAAGTTGCTGCACGGCCTCAAGTACGATCGTCGGATGCGCGTGCTGTGCATTGCCAGTGGCGAGCATATGCCGGATGATTATGCGGACTTGGATTTTGCGAGGTGCGTGAACGTTATGAGGAGTGTGAAGGCGGCAGGGTAGTAGAGAGGTTCAATTCGTTAGGTAAGGGAGGAAAGAGAGATCACCGAGGGACGGTTTCGGTTTCTGAATCCTTCTTGGGAGGGGAGGGTGAGTGGGATAATTTGTGAGATATATGGGTATAACCGGCGCAGTAGCTTCATCGCAGCGTTGATGTTCCGTGTAACACACCGTGGTTATTCTCCACATGATCTCATTCGTCGTGCATCGTCTTCTCTCCTACTCTCACCACTGTTTGCCCAGTCGCCGCCCAGTCGAATTATGGGCTTAGTATCCGTTGTTTATTAAACCTTCCCTTGGGTAAAGAGAACAGACTGCAAAGGTAGCGTGATAGGAAGGAAGTGCGGTCAACCCGCCGTCTCCGCATCCTGTACGCTGGCCTCCACAATATTCCCTCCACCCGAATCCCCGTCTCTATAGGTCTGGCACACACCACCATCCAGATAATCCCTTACGCCCAAACTCCTCCTCACGACCCTCGCCCCCGCCGGCTTCAACCTCCTATAATACCCCACCTCCAGCTCCCCCACTTCAAACCCCCTCTTCCGATACCAGTCCAGCACCTCGGTATTGGCCTCCCAAACATGCGCATACACGCACGAGACCCCATACCTCCTCACCCCTACCCGCACCACCGCATCCAACAACGCCGTCCCGATCCCCATTCCCCGGTACGGCGACAGCAGACACAGCGTTTGCACATACACCCTCTTCTCCGCCCTCCCGCCTTCCGACACGGCGGGGACGTCCTCGAGTCGGCATCGTATCCCTCCGACCACCGTGCCTTGCGCCGACATCTCCGCCGTCCCGATTACCCTGTCAGCGCTTTCGTCGGTTGTTCCTCCGTCGGTGCGTTTCCGCTTGGCCCGGGGGCGGTGGAGATGGCGCCATGTCGCGACGCGCGTGAGGGAGGAGACGGTGGGGTCGGCGAGGGTGTCGGTGTAGAATTTGTCCGGGTAGAGGATTGGGAGGAGGAGGGAGGTGAGGCGGCGGAAGGAGGGGAGGTGGGGTTGGGTGAGGGGTTCGATGGTCAGTTCTGGTGGGAGGGGTCGAGGTGGTGCGGATGGTGGGGGTTGGGAGGGGTGGTCGCGTGGTGGTGGAGGATTAGGGGGGTGTTTGTGATCGTTGCGGAGAGTCGATGGGTTCGTGGGTCTAGGGGATGTTGTTGTTGTTGGTGGTGGTGATGGCTTGAAGTAGGCTGTGATGTCCATTTATATCGTATTGTTGTTTTGGTACGGCTGTGCGGCGTTGTGAGGACTCCGATACCTATTGTCGGGTTGCGAATCGGCGGCGTGCAAAGGATACTCGGCCGCTAAGCCTTTCCCTGCATTAAGGTTGCCAAGGGGGCCTTCGCTACCACTGTTGCTCTGAATTCTGAATGTGGTTGCCCTACACAGTAAAATTACTTATCTAGTCCCGAGGCCTCCAAACAATGACGTTGTCACGAGCTCGGCATTTTTCATGATGCTCGTCAAGGTAGCATGAACAATCGAACCTACCGTGCTTGACTCCTAATTGATCTACATGGGGCGGCATTTGCTGGACAATAGCAGATGGCGAGGTATAGCACTTTCATGGACAATAGCGTATCGGGAGCAAATAGAAACATGCCAGTCTTGTAGCATATTGTCTGGCTTCATGTGTGGTTGGAGACAATAGTGTTGGTGAAGAAGGGATTGTCAATAGTGGAGTATTAACGGCGCCTATTGTTGGGCACAGTTTATTGATCGCACCAAGCTGGAGGGTGTTCCTAATACTTGCTTTCGACCTCGTCCTTTATCCTCATCCTCCTTCATTCTTCATCTTCCTACTTTACTGTTTCTGCTGCAATGTCGGGTATGGCGCTCCCTCAGACTGGGCTGGTCCCAGCGACGGTGGTAGAGTCTATGGATGGCGATAGTTTGGCGGGGCTTGTAAGTCTTAATTTTCTGTATTTGATTGCTTCGGAGAACTCAAAGGCTGTTATTTCTCTTAAACCTGTTGTATGTTCAGTGCGACGTTTGCTTCAAAGTCTGCGTATTGCCTTGTGCTCAAAGCAGAAGATTGTATGATCTGGCTGCTTTCTGAATGGTCATAACGAGCAATGTTATTACAGAGCTAATGCCATGCTAGACGGCAGCTATCCTCGATGATTGTCTTTACAACATTCTTCACGAGACAGTCCTTCAAGTTCACCGGGAGGAGAAGATGCTCCGGATGCAGTCCGCCGTCATCATCGCAGAAAAGGCTGCGGCGGAAGCTGCAGCCGCCACAGCTCCCAACGGCAACGGATCCTCAGCCGAGACGCTGTCGTCCTCTCCTCCAAATGCTACTGTAATCACCACCCCTGGTGCAATCATCGAAAACGGCGAGATCTACCTAAGGGGTAACCCACTGCAAACAACCCCCGAGATTCTCTGCCCCAACTGCAAGCTCCCACGGCTACTCCACCCTACCACCGGAAACGGTTCTCAACCTATTCCCGACCCTTCGAAAGAATACTGTGCCAAACGCCCGTTCATATCGAAGCCCGGTCACGACATTCATGGCAACCCTTTCCCCACCGACAAAGCCATCACTAAGACTCCAAAGCCTCGCAAGAACGGTAACGGGAAGGCATCGGAAATAAAACCATCGCCACCTTCAAGCTCCGACACTCTTACCGCGTCTCCACCGGATGCAGACAAGGATAAACTTTCCGGTCCACCGGAGCATCAGAAAGCGCAGGTCGCTCCGAATACGTTCCCGAATGTCAAATGCCCGAACTGTCCACGTTATCTCATCGTCACTCGGATCGCTCAGCATCTGGATAAATGTCTGGGCATCTCCGTTCGGCAGAGCAGCAGGACTGCTATGAAGAGGATGACGGAGACGCCGAGGGATAGCAGGGCGGGGACCCCGTCGGCGTCGGGGTTGGGGAAGAGAAAGTATGCGGAGGAGACCACTGATGAGGATGACACGCCAAAGAAGAAGAAAAAGAGGGTCGTGAAGAAGAAAGTTGGGACAAAACCAGCGGCTGCGGCCAAGACGACGAAGAAACCCGCGGCTAAGAAAAAGCCCGCAGGCGGTAAAACTACCAAGAAGAACACAGGGAAGGGCAAACTCTGTGACGAAGATGACGACAAGGAGTGGAAACCTGGACCGTTGAAACGGACAGCTGGCGGTTTCGAAAAGGGCGCAGGGAAACGTCCGCGCTCAGATGAGCGGAAGGACTCGACCGAAGCGGCAGGTAAGAAAGTACGAAAGACCTCCGGGAAAGCATTAGAGAGCGGTAAAGGCGCAGACGAGGACGCTCAGCATGGTACAGGCGCATGATACCCGGGTGGCATATGCATTTCACATCATACACGTTCGTCGGTTTTTTAGCGGCATTGTCTCCAATTCTGGGATTGGCGATCTGTGGGGTTTTGTCGATCTGTGGATTGGTGTTGGCGTTCTGGAAGAAGACCTTTGGTGTCCACAAGCCCAGGGCTTGATCATGTACAGCACTTTCAGCTGTATGCATGTGCATATCACGCGGGTCAAGGAAGACTGGGCAGCAGATCTTATGTACATGTTCAGCAGTGAGTGAGGTGATGTAGGAAGGCCTGAACATAGCGATAGATATCCAGACCTAAACACTAGAACCGGATACCTCATGGTTCTCTTGATGTGATGATCCGACATATCGCGATGAGGTTCGAGTCTCCCAATGTCAGAGCTATGATTGAGTGCAAATGAAAGTAAATTTATTTACATATTAGTTCCAGGTCGTAAATGAATGCGCTTGTGGTTCATCTCCAAGACAGTGCATGGATCAGTATTCTGCATGGTTTGTGAAACGATTCTTTATTCTTAAGAGTTTGTCATGGAGAACCCCATGTAATGCAGATATCTTTCTTGAGAATCATATTCGGTCGGGGTATTGATATGGGCCTGTGATTCCGGTAGACCCCACTTTTATAGTCGTAGACCCCCATCTTACTAGTCATAGACCCCCCCCAATCAGATAATAGTATCCATTTTTTGTATGAGAAGATGTATGACATGTTTCTACATGATTTTCTTAGAGTTTAGACTTAGAAACAATAGTATTAGTACTAATAGATATGTAGAAATGTATGCAATGCTAAGAATCTAGATGAAAAACATCAAAATGATCTCTGAGAATCTTCTGTGACTGCTCTGCAACATTTGTCTGTTCTTTAAGTTCTTGTTCTTCACACTCTTGCTGTTCTGCACAGTGCTGACATCTTTCTTTATGATCTTGCTGTTCTTCAGATCCATCATTCACTAATTTGAAGACTGAGAAGTCTCACTAAGTCAAATTCTTAGTTCTAATTTGCCCACAGACACCTTGAGAACACTCTTGAGAACAAATAATAAGGAAATTCACAACTAGAAGTTGTGAATCTAAAAGAATAGAAGAAACAGTAGTTCTTTTTAGATGTTAATGAGAATGTATGTTCTCAAGAATTAAAACATCATCATTGCTTAGTCATTCTTGAATCTTGTGACTGCACAGAAGACTCATAGTAGTTGTAAATGTCTCTGTACACTCTGAAAGAACAGTAACTGTGACTGTAACTTTGTTGTACTGCTCAGAGATCTTTCTGAGTGCATGTGAACTGATCTTATCTTTCAATTGATGAAAAAATGAGATTCTTAGAACTATTAACATTCACATCTTCACTGTATCAAGAACAGCATAGTATTCTACATGCTGATTTGTCAGAAGAAGACTAATTTTATCAATCATTCTTTTAAGATTCTCAGTGAACATCTGAAGACAGTGCTTTAGAGTTGAATGAATCTTCTCAGTTTGTGATGTGACTGTATTTTCAAAGTGAGTAACTCTATTTGTATAGTACTTGACAAGATGACATGTATGAGAATTAATTCATGTGTTCTTAAGATACTGCACTTCTTCTCAATGCTTCACTTTCTCAAAGATCTCTGTTAGAACTATACATGCATCATTATATATTGTAAGAGACTGAGTTCTAATGACAGCATGTCAGACAGCAAGAAAGTGTTCTCATTCAGTCTTCTGAAATTCTGTTTTACATCTTGTCAAAACAGTTTTATTAATGTGTTAAATGCACAGTAAACTTCTTGTATTTGAAACAGAAAAGATCTTCACAATTGCATTCATTAGAGCAAGTTCTTGATTTGTGTTATGGTTAGACCCTAGGTCTTCGCTTACCTGACTGCTTACCCGGCCATGCCTATTCACTTAGGCCTTATATATATCCCACACAGTAGTTAGAGTAGAACAACAACAGACTTACACACATCCACTTGATTTAGATAGCCACGGCTCTACTTCACATACTAATTACTATATGGCATTGAGCCCAATAGATCTCTACTGAGGACTTAACTTCTCATCGTGAGTATTGCACTCCTGACAAATGGTAGCACCAACGGTTCGATTTCATACCTCCACATAAACCTCCTTATCCACCTCAGCATTCGATCCTTTCACTAGACCCGTCGAACACCTCCATTATGACCTCCTACGACGACGACGACAGCCAGTACGATATCTATGCCATTAACAGCCGTTCCACGTACGACCCGTACTATGACGGCTACTACGATATCTACACCACACCTTTGCAAGCAGGCACGCCGGCCAGTTATGCTCAAGATACCACTCAAAACTCACCTATTCGCAAGCCTCCTAAGCCCACATCAATGCCGTCCTACCTAAGCGACGATGACATCAAGGCTATTGCGAAACGAGCAGTTGACGAGGCCTTTCGTCAATTCGACAACCTACACCATCAATCCAAGCCTATAGGGCATACCCACGAACCTACGCCTGAGCCTTCCGTCGAACCTCCACGTCAGCCCATATCGACGACCTCAATTCAGCCTATTCAGGCCTTTACACCCATTCATCATACCAGTATGAATGTTGTCAAGTCCTTCACCAATCACGTCGTCGAGTCCTTCACCAATCACGTCATCAAGGCCTCCACCAATCACATCGTCGAGTCCTCCACCAAGCACGTTGTCGAGTCCTCTACCGTCGCTCAAAATGTCACAGCAACAACACCCTGTACACCAATACACCCATACACGGCATCGACGAGCCTGACCCAGGCTAAATCCACAGCGAATCCAGCTCCTACCACCCAACACATGTCACACACACATACAGCTTGTTTCGTCTTCGATTCTGGTGGAAAACACTGCGAATTCGTCACCGTACAAATCCACCATATCCGTCAAATCAACCTCCTCAATATCGACCCCCAAATCCACCATATAACCAAGCAACAACAACATCGAATCAGCCTCCATACCAGTATGGACGATACCCACCGCACGAATCATGGAATCGCCGTGGCCACTATGCTCCAGCCGCCATACAAAACGGGCCTGTCGACAAGCCACGAGCCTACAACGCCACCACCGACGATGCGGAGGACGTCGCCGACGAGGCTTACGAAGCTTACTATTACGACCCACCGAACGACGCGTACAAATCCGTCGCGAAATGCCCTCGCTGTCGCTTCCACTTCGATATGTACGACAAGCTCGTAGAGCATATGCAAAGAGAAGGGCACGAGGCATAGGGATTTCCATACTAGTTACTATGGGGTTCTCCGATCACTGTGGTATTTGCCTTGGCGAATAGGCATTGCAGTATGTTTTGCAATGGGGGCATTGCCTTTTTTCGTTTCGTGTGGGCAGATTGTTATGGTTAGACCCTAGGTCTTCGCTTACCTGACTGCTTACCCGGCCATGCCTATTCACTTAGACCTTATATATATCCCACACAGTAGTTAGAGTAGAACAACAACAGACTTACACACATCCACTTGATTTAGATAGCCACGGCTCTACTTCACATACTAATTACTATATGGCATTGAGCCCAATAGATCTCTACTGAGAACTTAACTTCTCATTGTGAGTATTGCACTCCTGACAATTTGTAACAATGATCTTTGAGAAATCAATTTCAAGACTAACATATAGAGTTCAAAGATTCTGAAGCACTCAAACATAGTTCTCTCTCTCTTTCTTAGTCATAAAACAAAACTCTATGTAAAATGTAATATTTAGGGCCATACATTCTAAAATATCAAGCAAAGATAGCTTAAATTAATTGATTTGATAGATGCAGTTCATGATAAAAATCTCTTTATTGCTCTTGAGAAGTTTCTGTGACTGCTTATGTGCAAAGAAGAAAGTTTGAACTCAATTCTGCACATTCTTTATGTGAAAAGAGATGTAATTGTCATTCAGTGCTAGCATTAAGATCTAAATTGCAGTGTTTGAATCTAGGACTTGTCATTTAATCACTGCTTTTGCATTGTAAATGTCTCATTTTATGATAGAAATTGTAAAATCTTTGTTTCATAAAGCAGTCACAATTTGTTCAGAACTGATTCTGACTGCAGACTGCTTCACAATTGCTCTGTGCATCTCAGATTCTAGTTTTCTTAGAACTGAATGTGAGAACTGTTCTGTAGAGTCATGATTATGTGTGAAATGAAACACTGTCAAGATTCATCTCTTCTCTTTTCTTAGAGCATTGACTTGAAAAGAACATTTCTGCAGACAGATATTCATTGTTCAGCATTTTTTATTTGCATCACTGACAGTCTCAACATATTTATTTTCTCAATCACATCTTAAAGTTATCTTCTTTATTAGATCATTCTTTAGAGATCTCTTTGAGTGATATTTGATGACAGCATAGTTCTGTGAGTCAGCATGCTTGTTGATGACAGTGAGAAGATCTTCAAAAAAATTGTACACTTTCTCAGCAGAAGATTTGAGATTCATTTTGACTTAGAACTCAATCAGACATCTTGAGGGGTAGATCAAAATCAGCAACATCATGAGAATGACAGTGAGGTGTATTGCAGGCATGTTTTCTATGACATGAGAAAAAATGAATACTATTATTCAATTGGGGGGGGTCTACAACTAGTAAGATGGGGGTCTACGACTATAAAAGTGGGGTCTACCGGAATCACAGGCCTTGATATGCTACAGTGCTCGATTGAATTATCGGCATCCACGAACGAGTAATATTAATTGTAAGGGCCGGCGCACGGTTCACTACTTTATGCAGGGACAATCGATCTAGGCGGGATGACGCACAGCCGGGTAACTAGAATATCTACACATCTACGGTATCTACCCTAAGCTCACCTGAGTTCCTAGCGCCCATGTCTTCACTCTTTCAATTCGACCTGCTACAGTAGGTACTAAATCCGGGACGGAAGCTACATAGCTCTGTACCATAGCGTCTTACCATGGCCCTTTCAGCCTGGGCTGTGCCCCACCTATCCCGCCTTCTACCTTTAGACGATGGGTCTTTAAAACAGATTATCGACTATAGCAGTACCCTACCAAAAGAGGCCGCAGCCGAACATTTAAAGAATCTGCTAGGTGACTCGGCACAGTCGTTGGAGTTCATCTCGAGTTTCAATTCGAGGCGGGAGACACCAAGAAAGCCAGATGTCGATCAATCCGGGTCCAGTGCTGCAGCTGCTTCAGAGACAGGAAGAAAACCCCGCAAAAAGAAAGCTCCGTTGAACAAACTACCTCCTCCCCGTCGACCGGACGACTATGGGAACACGGCAGGTGGATATATTAAGAAAGATGAGGGGGATTACATAGCAGGCAGACGCCACGAACCGCATCTGGCGAACACTCTCGCACTTTCGGATAAACCAGATGCCTTGCAGCTACCTGCGGTCAAATCTACTTCCAGCAGCCTGGCATTGTCGCGAAATGCATCCCCGAAACCCCCGCCGTCAGCAGCTGGCTCCCTGATATCGGACCTTCCTAACGTCAAGACCTCTCGCACCCCTTCTCCCGCCCCCAAGACCAAGATCAACCTTTCGGGAGGGACGTCTATGCACGGCAACTCGTCCACCATCAACGACCTCGACTCCGCCATCCGCGCGCTAGAAGTCCAAACCAACCCCTCCCTCTCCTCTTCATCGGAAAAAGACAACGCCAAACGCAGGTGCAACTGCAACGCCACGCGCCACCCGCTCCTCGCCGCTGCGCCCAACTGTCTGAACTGCGGAAAAGTCATCTGTGTCAAGGAGGGGATCGGCCCATGCACGTTTTGCGGCCGCCCGCTGCTCAGCGCCGACGACATCCAAAGCATGGTGCGGGCGCTGCGCGAAGAGCGCGGCCGCGAGAAGATGGAAGCGAACAACGCGTCGCACAAACGCGCCGACGTCTCCAAGACGCCGCGGCCCTTCACCTCCTCGACGCCCGCAACAAGCGACTCGGAAAGGGAAAAGGAGCGCGAAACGGAGAAAACCCTCGCGGCGGCGAAACTGCACCGCGACAAGTTGCTGAACTACCAAGCGCAGAACGCGCGTCGGACACGCATCATTGACGAGGCGGCGGATTTCGAGACGCCGTCGGCGGGCCAGAGTATGTGGAGTAGTCCGCAGGAGCGAGCGATGCAGCTGAAGAGGCAGCAGAAGGTGCTGAGGGAGCAGGAGTGGAATGCGAGGCCGGATTGGGAGAAAAGGAGGGTTGTCGTCAGTGTGGATTTGGTGGGGGGGAAGGTGGTTAGGAGGATGGCGGATGTGGAGAGGCCGGATGGAGGGGAGGAAGAGGTAGATGAGGAGGAGCATGGGGTGGAGGAGCACAATGGGAGAAATGGGTCTAAGGGGACTTTCAGTAGGAATCCGTTGATGGGTGGGTTGATAAGGCCTGTTTGGAAGAAGAGTGGTGATGAAAAGGGCAAGAGTACAGATAGGGGTGAAGCCTTATCTGGTGCTGACGGGAATGGAGGAGTTGCTGGGAGCGAGAGAAGGGAGAGGAATACGTGGCGCAGGGTTCAGGACGATAACGACGACAACGAAGAGTGGATCCTGGACGGTGGCGTCTATGGTGGTCGTCCGTCGGAGGAGGTGGGTGAGAGGAGATTAGGTGCCGAGGAACACGCGCAGGGATGATACCTTATGAGCTGGGAGAAGTTAATTTTGCATAGCGGGTGGCGTATAGAAGACCGAGATTGTGATACCTGCGTATTCTCGATTGTGAACTACAGGTTGAAGGGGCTTGTCAAAGATTGTTCAGATGCACAGGAGATTGAACATAGTCTTGAAATGGCAGAGACCGCTAAGAGGTCCAATACTCTGTGATCAGTGGAAGACCATCTTAGTTTGAGTAGTATTATTCTGCCCGGTCAGACAGTTCTTGATCTTGCGCGGCGTTCTGTACGATATCCACCATGAACGATCCACCCAATCTACCATCAAACTAGGTCAGCACTGCCCATAGGAAAACAAGGACTTTGTAAAACTCACAAGATTGCTGGCTCGTCTAGACTATGGTGCTCATAGCTACCAACCGACTTGTCAGCGTCAATCCCTTCTCTCTAGTCCAAAAAGGCCCAGAGAACTCACCTCAAAGTACCCACACCACCCGCCTCCAGCAAGAACGCCGGATTATCCGGCAACGCCTTCCCAACCCAACGCATCGCGAAGGCCCTCAGTATATGCCCATGCGCCACGAGCAGCACATCAGCCGGTGGGCCCTCTCCGTCTCTCTCCCCCTCTTTCACCTCTCCCAAAGCCTTCTGATGGAACCTCATCCGGATATCACCAATCAACCGATCCAACCTCTCCGTTACATCCGCCGGCGACCTACAAGCGCGCACCCTTCGTTAACCCAAACACGCAGACTCCCAAACCCGTTCCTCAACCACCCTCCCAGCCATCGAATCTAAACTAACGGAACTTCACGCACTCACTCTCCACCAGGACACCCATCCCTCCAAATATCCCACCCCCCTTCCCCCCTCTCCTTCCGCTGCGCCCGGATCTGCCCGCTCGTCAAGCCCTCGTAGTCCCCGTAATCCCACTCGCGGATATCCTCCGTCACCTGCACCACCGCCTGTGTGCGCACGCTCTGGTCCGCCCGTTTCTCTTGCCACGGCATTTTCTCCCAGCACCCGAGTTCGAGGAGTTCGAGCGTTCGTTGGGCGCGCCGGCGGGGGGAGACGTAGCTTTCAGGCATGTGAGCGTTAGCCCAGGGCTTGGGTGATGAGCAGCGAGGCTGAGTGCCCGGAATAAGGTGGATTGCTGAAGCGGAATGGCATAGGTAGAGGTGGAGGTTGAGGAAGAGAAGGGGTGAAGCGTACATGTGCGCCAGTTTGCTGGGGACGATGAGCCGGTCGTCGCCGACAAGGGCGCGCCCGGTGGCGAGGATGCGCCGCTCCCCGTTGGCCGTCAGAGGGAGCTCGGTCGTGCCGGTGTGCCGGCCGTTTAGCGACCATTCGGTCTCGCCGTGGCGGACGATGAAGACGCGGGGGGTTGGCATGGCAGTAGGACGAGGTGATTTTGGGAGAGACGAGGAGAGGAGAGGATAAGGAAGGATTGTGAGGTGGAGCGGCCGAGGGCAGAAGTTAACAATATGGAGATGAAGACTTCGTGACTTAATTAGGGCTTCAGATAGATGATGGGCTGCGGCAGCCCCGGTTTCTGCGATGACGTCGGCGGGGCTAGTTGGGTAGGCTAGGGATAGACGTTGTTGGGGCTATTACTAAGTCCTGACATAACCGACGCTAGTAGCTAGGATTTAGTCAAGAACTTCAAGTCCTTGATTCCTTAGCAATTACACACTCTTTGACACCATCCATTGCTCACTCAATTGCTCATATAAAACCTTGCTGACAACATCTGAAAACTGAACTGAGATCTATTCACAACTTCTACATCTGCTATAGTCAGAAAGCTATTTGATTTCAAGAAAACTGTTGAAGATAGTCATCTGTTCAAGACTGATGTTGATCAGATCAACAAAGACTGAATTTAAGAACAAAGAGACTCATAGAGACAAGTAGTGTAATCTGTTGCTGATAAGACTTTAGAGACATCATCAGTTTGTTTTAAAAAAAACTGATAAATTCACTTTCAATCATCTCATTCTTCATCAAGAAAATTCTTTCAATCAATCAAAACAACACTCTTCAACTTTAGAAAGAAACACCTTTCATATTGAAAAGAAAATACTGTGCATCTGTCATAATATCAATATACAGCAGTCACTACATCAATCTATATCTCAACAATATTCATTCAGATACATTCTGTCAACATCTGATTATAACTTTAAATTGTTGTCACTGATCATATTGACATCATTTTATCATACTTATCTCTCATCATCAATACATCAACTTAAGTCATCAACATCAGTCAAAGAATCATCTGTTTAAAAGTATCTTATTATAACAGTATATCATTTACAGATTCACAGAAGATCTGACAAGACATTATTATGAATTAAAAATAAGATTTAAATGAAATCAGAACAAGATCAGCATTGTTTATCTCTCAATAAGATAAGTCTTCATTGAATAATTTCAATTTTTCAAAACTCAAAGATATCTACAACAGTGACTTCACTCAAACAATACAACATACAAGAGTTTCATCTCTTATTCTGTTACTCTTTTAAATCAGTTAAGCATTGTTGACAACAATGTTTTAATCTATCACTGCAGAAAATATTATCACATTTACTGTTACAGAAACATCATTAAAAGATATTTTCAACATCACTTGATTTATTCAATCATCAAATGACATTAATAGTTGAAAATCACTTGTCATAGACAAGAAATCAATGACAGTCAGTCAGATTAAGATCTTCTCTGAGTCATCTGATGATGATGTGAAGTTTTTTATTAAGCAAGTTAAGTATGCATTTGTCAACAAAAAACAGCTTTTTGATGAGAATTCTGAAGACTTTGACAACATTTAAATCACAATTCTTTTTTCAAATACAGCAAAAAAAGCACAGAAGTGAATCTGAAGTCTGAATAATGAAATTATTGATAACTGAAACAAGTTAATCAATGTCTTGTTACTCTGATTTTCACAACAAGAGAAGAAAGATGTAAAGAAGTCAGTAATTTGAAAGTTGACACTGCTACAACAAGAAACTCAAACATTAACTGAGTATTGTGAAGCAGAATGAGATATTCTGTGAAGACTCAAAGAGAAGTATGAATGAAATCAAAAAGTAACAAATGTACTAATTAATAATCTAAATGATACAGTTCTGAAGCAGATTGTAGATAAAACTCTGAGCAAGTTAAACTACAATTTTGAGAAAGTGATGAAGACAATTATGAGTGTAATGCAAGATGAAGAAAAGCAATATAAAAAGACAAATAATCACAAGAACATCTATCAAAAGATAAAGTCAAAGAATAGAGAGTTTATTCACTTCTTGCATCAGACAAATAATGATCAGAGAAGAAAAAATGAGATAATGCTGAAATTCATCAGATTGTATTTGACACTGAGCATCAATGCAGTCAGAAACAATTTGTCAAATCAAAACAATATGAACTTTCAAGTCAATCAGAAATTAATCAAATATTAAGAACAGAATAACTTCAGATTAAATGTGAATGACAAATTTACTGCAGCAAATAATCAACAAAAATCTGATCAGAATATCTTGTGCTACAACTGTGATCAGTTTGAACACATTAAATCACTCTGTTCAAATCAAGCTCTTTTGACAGAGAAACAGAAGTATTTATAATGAAAAAATGAGAAGAGAATTTGAGCTCAAACTGCAGCTAAAGAGAATGATCAAGAAAATAATAAAGCAAATCAGAACAATTCAGATTCACAAGCAGTGACAGTTGTCAATGTTGAAGTCAGTCAACTCAATAAGTATACATACAAAATCATCAATAAATGAACATTCAGTGATAAAAGCATGCACATTATGAATAGCAACACTATTAAAATTCAAATAACAAAGCAGAAGTTAAATCAGACAGATGTTTATGTGACTGTTGACAATAAGAGATCAGCTTGTAACATGAAACTTAACAGCAATTGAAGTTTAGTGACAGCTAAAAATTCAACATCTCAAGCTCAATCAGACACTAGTAATTCACAAGTCAAATTCAGATCAAAAAAAGAGCAATATTAGCTGATGAATCTTGAGAACAAAATGAAATCAGACATCACTAATGTTCTTAATGACAAGACAATAACACTCAGTCTTTTGCAGTATGTCAATATCAATTCTAGAGCAAAAATGACAATTAGTGCAGCACTGAAGTTGAAATTAAAGACACTGATGATAGATAACTGATCAAAGATAGTTGACATGAAAAAAGTAAGAATAATGACTACAACAAATAAAGAACAAAAAAAGATAGTAGAAGTTCATGCAGCAAGTGAAACTTCAGTCTTTGCTAAAACACTGATTTCAAACTTCTATATGAAATTTACAATATCATCACAACAATCATATTGTATATTATACAAATTGCAGAAGACTCTTCTTAATGATGAATTAACATTAAATCTGATTTTAATCAGAGTTGTTGAGCAGATTGAACTGACACAAATTCTCAATGATTCAATTACTATTTGAGTGACAAACAAATCAAAAACAAAACTGATCACATTCTGTTGCTTTAAGATGACAGTGAAAGAAGTTTCACAAATTATTGAAGTCTTTGTCATATCTCATAACATCAGCTACTCTCTGCTGCTGAATTAATTATGAATGAGATCAGTTTCAGCAATTGAAGATTACAAGAATGATGATTATTATATCTCAGATAACAATGAAGTTAAGTGCAAACTTATTGTTATAGTACTGAAGCAGAAGATCAAAGTGTATGAGATTGAACTCAATGATGATATCAAACAACATAATGTCACTTTTAATAACAAAATTCTAATCAATTTACACATCAAGATTCATGTTATTGCAGACATCATCTTAAACAAAGTGATTTGTGAGACAGAAAAGAAAATTAAGAAAGAATTGAACTGAACAGATGAGAATTATGCTGAAGAGCTAAATAATGAGTATTTAAGAAAAAATGTTCATCTGTAAGCATTCTGAATCTTACAGACAAAAATTATTCAGAAAAGAACAACAGAAATGACACATGAAAAAATAAAAAAAAAGTAAAAAAGATAATAACTGTTGCAGACAATCATAACTTAACTATAACAGAAGTTATGAAGACAGCATTAAATGCAGTTTGATCACTTGACAAAGCAGATTGCTCAAGATATTGATGAATGATGCATAAAATCAACAATAATTTGATTTCACATGATATAGCATATTCAGCATTATCAAAAAATCAGTATCTGATCTTGAGATTATCTGTCATAGCAAAATGATGTGTAAGTTCTAGAAAAGTGTGAGAAAGTTATGAAGTCACAAACATGAATTCTGAAAGAAACAGAGTGATGAAATAAAATGTTTCATGAAACAGATCAGAAATTGATGAAATCTCTGTGATAAAATCATCTGTTATAGAAAAATTCATGAAGAAGATTAAGACAGTAATATTCTGCAATGAAGTGTCAGCAAAGATCAATATAGAGTTAAGCAAACAAATCAAAGAATCAATATCTTGAGCAACAGTAAAGAAAGAAAGAAAATTGAAGCATCAGTACTTCAAACTTCTACAAACAGTAATAAAGAAATCTGATAAGAAACAACTAGAATTGTTTAAAGATGTGAAATTTAAAGAAAATAGTTTGAGATTCTCAACACAATGAAGACTGACAGAATACAGAAGAGAACTCACTATGATGAGTAATAATGTTGAGAAATGAATAAAGAATTACTTTAATCTAATTAAATCTCTTGCTGACACTCAGAACAAATGACTTCAAGTGAAAATTTTACTGTATATGTGAAGAGATGTGTTTATTATGAATATTTAATCAATATCAACAATCAATTTAATTGAGCATCAAATCTCAACATATCACAGTGTAATTCTGTGCATCTTGAGATTCATGTTATACAGTGTTGAAGAAGTTCAATGAATAAAGTCAACATTATCAAAGTTCATAAAGACAGAAATATTGACTTGTTGCACATTACTGTGATCAGTGACAGCAAAATTCTCAAAAAAGAAAACTAAGCAGCTTTGAATAGTTCATGCATTCAATGCAGTGAATGATGTTACAATCAAATCAAATTATTTTATGAGACAAATCAAGTCTATTCTCAATGAAATCACAAAAAAACATATTCAAGTGATGTTTCAAGCTGATGCAGCAAATGATTATTGAACAATCTCACTCTACAAGTCTCACACATACAAAATGACATTTGCATCAGTCATAAATCAATTGTGTTATCTTTGAATAAAATAAGATCTGATGAGAGAATCAGAGATATATTCTTGATTAAAGAATATCATTACTCAAAAAATATCAAACTCAAAAAAAGAGTCAGTATTATCAGAAGTCTGTTCAGATCACTTTATGTTTGAATATTTTGTGAATGATAATATAAGTGAAGTGAATATTTTCAATAATTTACACTGATTTCTGCACAAGCACTACTTTCTGCACATCTTATGAGCTTAACTCATGCTGAACTCAATTAAGTTGTAATTTTTTGTCATCAAGATCAATATTCTAGAACACACAAAGAATTCTTAAGAAGTGAGACTGTCAGCAGATAAGATTGCAGTCATACAAGATTGATCTATCTTTACAAACAAAAAAGAACTCATAAATTTTTATATATGCTACTGTTTCTTTGTGTCTTCATTTTGAGCTATGCTGATTTGTCAACTCTGATGAGAACAGCAATTGTGAAGAAAGTGAGTGATGTTGTTTAAGATGAATGCAAGTGAAAAGTGCATCATATCATTAACTTTAAGTGAAATAAAAAGCACACAGAAGCATTTCAGAAGATTAAGAAGATAATTATCAATAAAGTTATGATAGATGATGACAACAAGATTCAATATCATCTGACTATGAATGTCTCAAAAACTGAAGTAAGTGAAGTCTTGTTTCAGCTTCATGATACATTGACAGATCAATGAACATTTAAGATAACATGTGAAAGAAAAAGAATTGTAATGTTTCTGTTATTTCAATTTCTATCAGTGAAAACTAAATATCATACTACAAAAAGAAAAGTCTTAACTGTTCTGAAATGTCTTGAGAAAGTACAGTGACTTGTCAAGAACTCAGAATATTCAGTTAAGCTTTATATGAATTATTAAGCTTTATTAAAGATACTGAGAGAAGATGATGAGCATGATTAACTGACAAGATGACAACTTCATTTAGAAAAGTACAACTTTGAAGTGAAGCATGTTTCAGAAAGAAAACTTGTCATAGTAGATGAACTGTTACAAATTTAAGAAATATTAACATATTTTTCATTAAAGACTGACTCTGAGTACACTCTATCAACATTTTCAGTGAAAATTGAAAAAGAAGTTGTGACAAGAAACAAGTCAGATGAACTGTTCTGAGAAAATAACTGAAAGAAATAACTGCTGAATTCATGATATGTGAAAGTCATTAAGTATAAGATGAAAATAATCATTACAAATAATATTTTTCTGATCAAATCAGAGTGTAAAATGACTGCTCACTGAGCAAAGCAATTCACACTGATGAATGAAAAAAACAAAAAAATTCTATATTACAAATGATCAGAAAAGTAAAGTAAGTGTTTTTATATCAATAAAGTGTTTACAGCATTACAGATCTTACACAATGCACATAATCATTTTGCAGATCAAATTACATATCAAAAAGCACTGAAAAGATTCTGATAATCATTAAGAGTGAAGAATATTTATATTTATTGCAAATTCTGCATAAACTGTCAGAATCTTAACTTATTACAATTTACAAAGAGTTTACTTCTTATACTTAAATTGCAATCTATGAATCTGATCAAAATCAATTATATTAAACTCTTTATTCTCATTGCTCAGTCAGAGATGAGATACATTATTATTGTGATGAACTACTTCTCACAATACATGTTTACAAAAATAGTGTTTACAGCACAATCAGTGAATTTCTTGAAGTTCTTTATGTGATCAATTGTTGAGATCTTTGAATGATCACAAGCATTGTACTTCAACAACAACAGTTATTTTGTGAAAAGAGTTTTTTCAGAACATCTTAAGACAATAAGAGTTAAGTTAATAACAGCATCAATTTTTCACTCTTTGTCAGTAAAACTCATAGAGTTATATGTTAAACTGACACTAAAATGACTTCAATCTTATTTTCAGATGAAAAAGAATGCAATATTCAGTTAAAACACATTTGTTCTGCTGATTCAGAATAGTATTAATAGTCAGAGTATATAAACTCATAAGTATACATCTGCACAATTGTTACTGAGATTTCAATCAAAATATTTCTCAATGACAGATACATACAAAAACAAATTGAAAGAAAAGACAGTCACAAGCAGTATAATTACTTGAATCAAAAAGAAATTTACTGTGCAAAAGATTGCATATACTGAATGACTGAAAAAGCTGAATAAGATTTAACTGAAAGTGACAGAAATAACTTTAAGACAGCAGCAAAATTTGATGAAAGTACATGAAAGAATGAGTTCAAAGCTCAATAAAAATAATCTAATACTACTTTGAAAAATCTTGCAGAACAATCAGTATGAACATAAAATGAAGTTTAGATGAAAAGAATTTTATATTGTTGAAAAAATAGTCAAGAATGATTAATCAGCATTTATCAAGAACATTCATTCTGAAAAAACAAAGAGTCAATATTACATCAACAATCTCAAACTGTTTGTTTCAAAAATCAAGTACAACTTGCATTCTGAAGAGTGACAATTAATTATTAAAAGTAATGAAGAATTATGAAAAATACTTACTATCAGAAAAAAACTGAATATATCAGAGCAGATAGATAAGAAATAAGAAAGAGAAAATCTTATAGATATATTAAATCTGTCATACTGATCAGATGATACAACAAACTCAATGAATTATAATAATGAAGAATGAAACTTCTGAAAAAAGCAGCAGATAAATTTCAATGTGCTTCTTGATTCAGAGTCAAAATAACTTGAATAAGATGAAGAAGAGAAGAAACATTGATGAGAATGATATTTTATTTAAAAAAAAGAAAGAGAATGTTAAGCAGAATTACTTGTCATAACTAATGTGCTTTCATTATTTGAGAATTACAGCAGATATTAATCACAAAAAGTGAGCATCAAATTCAGATATTACTATGACAGATTATCAGCAACAAGATTGCAATCTATAAAATGAAAAATGAAACACAAGATGTAAATGATTATCAGTCATAGCAGAGCACTACTATAAGTTGTCAGATAATGCTCATTCTCAGCACAAAAAAAAACATTCTATTTCAAATTTAATTTAAAGTTAAGACATCTGAAGCATAATGTGTGATGTATGAAGAAAGAACTTGAAAAAGTTGACTTTACACTGAAAGAATTTCATCTAAAAAAACTCACTATGACAGATAATATCTTGCTGAAAATTTCTGATCATCAATGAAACTTATTGAGTGTTAAGTTATTGAGACAAGAAAGACAGCAGATCTCAAACAAAAATCAGTGATTATGAACACTGAAGCACAACATCTTGAGAAAGACAGATGTACATAATAAAAGTTTGTTGACAGTCAGAATAGAACTATGATTCTGTTGTCATTATAAATGAATTGTTGATAATTAATAATTATTTATTGTTAATCACATCACAACAACAACATTAACATCAATTACAAACTACAACTCAGTGAACAGTGAGCTTCAGATGATCAAAACTTTGATTTGATAATATTTACAGCATTTATTATTATTTTTAGTCACTCAACACTCACTGTTGTCAATATTCTTAAGTTTATCACAATAAATGATTACAACAGCAGCAACTTAACATAATGATCATTCTTATCTCACTGTGAGCTTCATATCAGCATCAATGATGATATCTCTCTACAATGTTTTTTATCATGTAAAAAATGAAAAAACTGCATTTAAATTTGCATCAGACACTGTTGCAGACAAAATGAAAACTTATCATGAAATTCTGAACAAGACAATTAAACAAGCAAAGACAGACTTTGAAAAAAACAAGTTTTAAAAAAACAAAATCAACAATATCTGTGAGAAACTGAACAGAAATGAGTCATGAGAAAATGAGACAACAACAAAGAAAGACAATAATTATGACAAGAGATCAAGAAAAGATGCTGAAAATAAAGATGAAGCAGCTTTTAATAAGAAGACTAATCTGCAGACTTTGTTGAATGACAATAATGACAGTCATGACAATAAATCTTGAAAATTCATTTTCATCAATAACAAGAATTCTTTCAACAGCAGTGCACCACTTGAACACAAGACATCTATTGTTTGTAAAAACAAGATTAATACAGTCAAAGAAAAGAAAAAGAAGTGAATAGAAGAAGCAGTATTTGCAATGACAATGACAGCAGAGATAAACATAAACATTGAGAAGTTACTTCAAAAATATGTCAAAATCTTGTCATCAGTGTGCTCATTTAGTGATATTAAGATGTTCACAATGAACTCATCATCAGTAAAGAAAAGAAAGAGAACTTTAATCAAGAAATTGCAAAAAAAGAAATTCAAGCTTAACAGAAATGTTTCAGAGAAGAAGCATTTCTCAAATAAGAAATTGCTGCAAATCATCAAGAACATCAACACTTATGAGTGACACAAGACTGCATCATATGTCTTCAACTATCACAAACTTCTCTATCAGAAGTATCAATATTTACTTGATATTACAGACAAAAACAGCAGCACAGTGATTTCTGAAGAGAAGAAACATTGTTTTATGAATACTGTGTTTATTGAAGAGTTGCATCATTTATATTCAAATGTTTTCAACTTGAAGAAAGCTCTTTAATGTCATATTCTCAAGACAAATAAGAATGTTCACAATGAGAAGACTGAAATCTACATATCATCAATTACAAGATCTGATGAGCAAGTAATTGAAGATATAATTCAGCACTTGTTGATGAAATCTGCACTCAACAATCATCTTGAGCAGAATATGAACAAGAATGCAACAAAAAAACAGACAAGTAAGCAGTGTTCAGAGCTCAAAAAAAGAGCATTACACATTGTAGAATGAGAGAAGAAAGTCAATAAGCTGAAAAAGATGTTGATCAAGATTACTGTCAATGATGTAATTATGAAAAGAGATCAACTTCAGACTCAGAATACTGAGCTGATGAGACAGCTCAAATATATGACAGATCTTTACAAGAATTTGAATTGACAATTTGATGATCTCTGAACTCAGTATGATGAACTTTCTCAACAACATGTCAATGCACAATTAACTCAGTCTTCAGAAGAGACAGCTTCAGAACAAGAAGTCAGTTCATTAGCATCACTGCAGAATTCATTGATCACAAGTTAACTCAAGAAGAACAAAGAGTCAAAGAAATAAATGATGATGACATTACAGCAAGAAAGTCAGTGATCAAATGAAGAAGAATTGCATTTCATTGTTTGCTTGATGCACATTTATTGATACTCAGGGCAGATTTATGAAAGATGTTGTTTAATTATTTGAGAATCATGACATAATGATTAAAATGACATTGCTTTTATGTTGCTACAGTGTTGTCACAATGATGCTTTATATGCTTGCAACTTATTGCTTATGGAGCATAACTCTGACGACCTATTCAGGGCAGGAGGGGGATGATTGTTGGGGCTATTACTAAGTTCTGACATAATCAACGCTAGTAGCTAGAATTTAGTTGAGGACTTTGAGTCCTTGATTTCTTAACAATTACACACTCTTTGACACCGTCCATTGCTCACCCAATTGCTCATATAAAACCTTGCTGACAACAACGTTCTGCCGGTTCCGTCGCGGATGCGCAATTGACCAATCACCAAGCGTCTAGTCACAAGGCTCACTTGTTGATACTGCATCTCACAGTAGAAGTCTGCGTTGTATACACCTATCGAAGATCGTGATGACCCTGCCGCAAGCAATCACCGCCATGGACTGCTATACAACCCTCTGCTGAAATGACCGGAGCTTCGTCGTTGACATGCCCGCACTTCAATCCTACTCTTACCGCATCCGAACATGTCACAGCAACAAAAGGTCCGCCGACTCGTCCTGACCGGCGCCGTCACCGCCATAACAGCCATGGGCGCCTGGTACGGCGCTGGGCTCAAGACGAAACAGGAAATGAAAAAGGTACTCCATCCCCCCTCTTCTTACCCTGGTCCTCTCCGCCTCCACCTCCTGAAACCCTTCCTCGCCAACCCTATCTTACATTGCTACTCAACGCTTACCGCCCTGCTTTTTATTCGCATATAGGAAGTCAAAGCCCGACGCGAGGCCACGCCAGCAGAAAAAATTGCGCAGCTGGAGGAAGCGCGTGGGGTGCTGGTGGCGAAGCGGATTGGGCTGGAGCGGAAGATTCAGGGACTGGAGGCTAGAAGGAACGGGAGGGAGGGAAGGTGAGAGGTTGTTGGGAGAGGAAATGGGAAGCGCTGGTTGGATGTTGAAGAGGGGGAAAGGACCTAGGATAAGACGGTGACCTGCACATTCTGCGAAAGTCAAGCGGATGAAGACCTCGAGCGGCGGTCCTCCGGTCTACATAACGGGCCGGCCAAGTCTTAGAAGCGTGCGCGCGAATCTGAGTGCGTGAAGGCATCAGAAGCTGGGCGTTCCGTCTACAAGACTGGGAAGCGAAAGCCTCCCAGCACTCAGACGTCATTTAGGGGTAAGGCGACATGAGGAGTGTGGGCTGTAGTCGAGCCGATTCGGAGTATAAGGAATCCATAGAGCTTCAGTGGGGAGAAGGTGAATAATCGCACTTCAAGGACTCAAATCTCCGTGAGTGAGAGTCATTATCGTTCTATTCTATGTCATCCCTATACTTAATGGGTAGTTGAACCATGAGCCCTTCGGCAGGGACCGTGCTCTAATCGGTTTGCGAATTGTAAGATACTTGAGATTCCACATGCTCGAGGGCTTCCAGTTCAGTGCCAGGACTTCTGGTTCCTACTCCTTCACTTCCTCGGCGGTCGGCAAGTCGATGGCACGATACAGCAAAATTAAAGCGGAATGACTCTCCCCTACGTGTCCTTTATCAGCTAGTGCAAGAAGAAGAATACCAAGACTATAGCTTACCACCACCAGACAGCGTCTCGATCTTCTCAGCATCGACCTCGGTAACCTTATCGTCGTTGAACCACCACCATTTCCCATCTTCTTCTTTCCTTTTGCCAGTCTTTGAATCCAATGCACTTTGCTTCTTCACGTAGGAGGTATAATGACCGCTGTCAGCACTCGCACCCTGATGCGTGATTACTCCTCTCAGCTCGTATAGCCCTGATTTGTTCGCGCCCTCGTCCGAGGCCAGTTCCGGGCTGATAAGTTTATAGAGCTCCTTCTTGGCCGCTAATATTGAAGCAGCCCGTTCTGCCTCGTATTCGGCGTCAGTCTTATATACCGCATCTGCCACTTCCGCATCCCCGTTGGTTTTAGTCTCTGTTTTATCCTCCGCTAGCCGCTTTTCACTCGCTGGGCCTTGAGCCTTGAGTTCGGCATCCCTATCTTCTTCTTGTTTGTGTGCTAGCTTTTGTCTCTTCCGTGCACGCTCGACATCTTGCTCATCCTTCCGCACTTCCCGCACCTTGTCACGAACAGGGATTAATTGCTTTCTTAGCGTATCTGTACAGAACTCGACCACGTCCAATTCTGATGGAAACGTCACTTTCCTCATGATCTTGGCTTTCTTCTGCGCTTCCCGTTTCCAGAAGAAGCGTACGAAATGGACCGTGAGGTATTTTGGTAGGCGAGCTATCCGAGAAGTTTTTGTGTATACTGCATCGCGGTCTAAGGCTGGAGACTTCTTCTCAACTTTCTCCTCCAGACCGGCCAAGATACCATCTCGTAGGTGGTTAATATCCTTGTTGATGTGACAGTCTAGCTTTAGAAAGACATCCTCACTCCTCACTGGCTCCTCACCCGCTTCTTTCGCAGCGGGCTCATCGCACTCGAGAACTGATTCGAAGCGACCTGCTAAGTATTTGTCAATAAACGAGATCTGTGCTTCTTGTTGCGAACTCGACTCCGCCGACCCAGCACCGGCTGGGTGATCCTTTATTTTCAGCTTCTGCCGCAATTGTGACACAATCTGTGACCAAGCCTCTTCCGCATCCTGCTGTGCGTAGCCCTGTCCGGTCCTAGACTTCTGTGCAAACTGTGGGAATGCCGTCCTGAGCGCGTTGAGAAACATGAGCGGAGGGAAGCCTTCTTGTGTCTCTGACATCTGCTTGTATAAATCTCGTAGGGATGCTGTAAGGTCCATCGATGCTCCAAGTCCACCGAGACCAAACTGGCTCAAATCGGCAACACCCGAACTAGAGCTCCCACTTGCAGAAGCCGAGTATCTTAAGAGCTCTTCCTGTAACTCTGGAACCGATCTCAGTGTCTGCAGCGTAGAGTTGAGGTAGCATGTGTTGCCCAGGTTCTGTAAGCCAGCAGGTGTGGCACCCTCAGCTTTCGCCGCCTCCGCTTCCGTCATGTCTTCCAGAAATCTCATTTTTTCTTTA
The DNA here is from genome assembly GCA_025617375.2 of Acarospora socialis. NCBI lineage: Eukaryota > Fungi > Ascomycota > Lecanoromycetes > Acarosporales > Acarosporaceae > Acarospora > Acarospora socialis. The sequence goes on along the minus strand of JAMYGW020000002.1, from coordinate 1,760,174 downwards.
GGTCTTTCCACAACATTGGAGCCTTCCCCAGCGGCGGGGTTCCCCATCATCATGAAGGTTTGGCCGGGTTTGGCCCCAAGGGTTGAAAGGTCGGTCTCGTCTTTGAGCTGCCCGCCTTTCACAAGTATCTTTTGGCGCTCTGGCTCGACACCAGTGAGCGAGTACAGTTGATACTTGAAGGTTTCCCCAGTGGAGGTAGGATCGAGCTCAACATTGTACCGTTTGCCCTGATGCTTAACAATAACTGCAATAAACAAAGGTCAGCCAGAGTATAAGGGAAAGAAAGCAACAGTGGAAATCATCAGAGTTAACCTGGTATGGCTGCCATCTCTCCTTCGCGTCATGCAAAGCTGTAAATGTTTGACGGTCTGTTGTTCCGCCACTGGATATTTTCAGGGGAGGTAGTGACGATACAACCGCTGCAGTGATTTGAGTTCACGTGCCTAAAACCAGACGTTCCAAGGCCCAGTACCACAATTTGCTATAGCGAACTTGACTACAGTTTCTGATACCCAAGAAACTTCTGCTGTATCATAAGGGACTCGAAGGACTTCGAGAATAATCCATACACGGATTCGGAACTTGCCGAAGGGTCTCGTCGTGGGACGACATCGCGATCTTGGGGGCCCAGTTAACACCGCAGAATACTACAGCAACTGTGGATCATATCCTGACACTCAATAGACGGACATGGTATGTTTTCAATGAACCAATGCCATCCAGGCTGTATGAGAAGAATGACTGCAAAAGACATGGCTAATGGAGTATAGTCACAATCGCTTCGTCCTTATCTACAATGCGTTCGCTCCTCGCTGACTGCCGCACTCTCGCTCTCCAACTTCGCATCGCAAACCTCAGAAAGACATAACGTCCCCGAAATTGAAGCCGCCAGTTCCCCGGAGGTCTTGCTGAACCCTTTAACAATATCGCGGAATGAGAATGAGAAGGTCCTTATCGAACCCAGCATAAACAGCGTTCGGGTCAGCATCAAGATCAAGCAGGCGGATGAGATAGAGCATATCCTAGTACATAAGTTTACGAGATTCTTGACGCAGAGGGCGGAGGCCTTCTTCATACTACGAAGAAAGGCTGTTAAGGTGGGTTTGCAGGATTCTCAAACTTACGAAGGGCAGTCGGGTATCCGACATTCAGCGGCTGACTGGTCGCAGGGCTATGACATTTCTTTCCTGATCACCAATTTTCATACGGAAGAGATGCTGAAGCACAAACTCGTGGATTTCATCATACAGTTTATGGAGGAGGTGGACAAGGAGATATCAGAGATGAAGCTCTTCGTATGTGGCACGTCCCTTCAGCCAGCAGTCCAGTGTGCGGACCTGACTGCTGTGATGAATCTTGATACTGACATACAAACAGCTAAACGCAAGAGCGCGGTTTGTGGCGGAATCATTTCTGACACCAGTAAGCCTTCTACGTACCCACTTGTACAAAACATGCTAACCATGTGTTTTTCAGTTCGATTAGAGCTAGACTGGTCGCCGCTTTTCGAGGCGTTGGTACGGATGCATAGGGCAGGCCGGGATCAACGACGTTATGCCATAATGCCATTCAGTTCGATGACTGTGACTTCTGCCATGATGCGTGCCCATTGTGATCTGCCATCAAAGCGTAATGTGGATTCAGTCCACGCTGACGTGTCGAGTGCAAGAGGGTGGTTACACTTATCATACTGTGGTGAACTCCCGTGACTCTCATATGTTGAACCTAAGAGATAGGGCTATGTACATTGATGTGATCGACTACAGATGTCTTGACAGGCCGTCCCATTGCTTGCATTCATGTGTTATGGTCTTGCTTGGAATTCCTAAGAACAAACAATGCGAGAACCAGCCCTGGCCTCCTTGAACATCTCACCATTACCTACTGAGCCGTCACGAAACTGTTTGCTGCACCTGTGATCTATTGTTGCCGCGGTGCTTGCCTTCGAATTCGGTGAATGAAGCCTGGGTGCCAGCCTCTAGCGACTCGGGGCCAGAGGCCTTGTCAGTGACCTAATGTTCTTGCGAATGTCAAAAACGGCTCTTCAAGGCTCATCGAACCGCAGAGCCCACCGAATAGACTCGATACTCAAACTTGTTTGAGATCGTGGTGTGCCAAAAGGTTGCGATCTCGTGTCAAGTCCGACGGCATCATTCCACCACGAACACTTCGGGGGCTGTGAGATGGCCGAAGAAGCCCGGCCGAGCGCTCTGTTTTCGAACCAACGACGTGAGAACAAATCCCTGCTCTGGCAACTTTGAGGGTGCCCCTTACCGTCTCCGCGGTTGTGTATCCACTCGTGAACTTTCTACAGCCTAGGACCAAAGTCCAGCACTGATTATCGACGTCGAGAGAGGCCGTGGTGAATAACACAATGAAGAGCGTTCGTGGTCATCAACGAAGATCGAAAAGCTCGCGAGCTTGCAAGTCGTTACAGACAAGTTGAGAACCAGGGTCCTCTGATCAACCTTGGTCTCGTCGAAGCTTGCCGTGTACGTGAAGAACTTTTTGAAAGGTCTCCGACTTTGGAGGGTCGTCAAACTTGAGCACTAAGACAGCTGAGGCTAACTGAAGTAAGGACGAAGTCAAAAAGCGAAGGGTTATCTGACAACTTACAATGGAATGTTTTTCGAGTGAGTTACAATTCCTTCCTCACTGCTCAGGGGTTAACCATTTGGCGCAGAACGTGGTCGATGGGTATTCATTGCCCTAATCCATCCTAGGGCTGGGAATGGGCTACTGTCCCGTCTGATAGGAGCCTTGCGGTTGTGTAAGCTTAAGGGTGACCAGAGGCACCTTTTGCACGTTCTCGGTGAACATAGTTCGTACGAGAAAGTGGCAGGAGTTGCGTCTTATCATGGATGCCCTTGCTGTCTGACGGCCCGGCTCAAGGACATGGGCAGGCCTGTTGATTCGGAAAGTCTCTCGAGATATGGGACCAACTGGTAACATACCTGCATGAAGTAGTCTCTTGATTTGGTCCCTTTGGGCCTTCAGCTGACCACCAGAATCACTCCCGATGCGAGTAGCGCTCCGTTCCACTTTTGCCCCTCATCGGTCGCACAGAGCAGTCGCAAAATAGTCAAATGTTCGAGGACCGATAGCAGACAACCTTTCACAAAGGCACCAAACGAATTTCCCGTAACAGAGACTGATCAGGGGTCAACTTAACCCCCTCAAACGTCGGGCATCCGAGAACGCGCTAGTGGAGAGGTGTGGGCTTTGTTGTATGTTGTTGAAGCTCCGTCACGAGCTTCTGCACTTAAAAGCATTTTCCAACCTCCCATCTTCTCTACCTTGGACAACCACACAGCGTCCGCAATCCTTCAGCCTTTGTGAGTACAATCATGCCACTCTGCGACGCGTCGGAGAAGTCTCCATGTCCCTTGAGCTCCCGGTCGGCATATGCCTTGGTGTTACTGTCTCGTCACCTTGACCTCCGTCCTGGAACACCTTCCTCAAATCCTCGCTCACCTTTTCATCTCTCCGCAGCGTCCCGTCTTCTACTGAGTGATGTTCTTGCTGACTCAACCATCGATTCACACAGTGCGTGGTCATATCTCAACTCTCGAGCCTAACCGAGTCAACAGCCTTCAGCTCCCATTGAAGAGAGAACACAAGAATCGTGAACTAGGTGAGTCTTCTCTTGTCAGACTTCGCTCCAGTGAATTGTGTTCGTCTCATCTTTTCATCCTTTACCTACCTCTTTATATTCTCATTACCTCCTCTTGCCGCTCTTCACCCCTTCATATTGAGGCAACGTGAGGTCTCTCAAATGGAGGTCGTGCTGAGATGGGCACTTTCCAGGTCCAACCACGAAGAGATGTCTCAGCAATCGAATTCGACTGTTCTTCCGCCGTGTCGGGGGGATGGTGAAAATCGTTCCGCAAGAGCAGCGAAATCGGTCCATATTTCGCCTGGTCCGGCTTTTACAGCAACTTCACTGTCCCTCGGCAAGACTCCAAGCCCTATTACCCCGGCAAAAGCAGGTGTTGCTACTTCGACTCAGCCGGACTCGCCACGGTGTGCGTTACCGACCAACCCTCATCTCGATACTACTGTTTCGAGTGCTTCTCTCATCGCCCCTTCAGGTACCAGAGATCATCCTGCTACTGCGGAGCATGAGGTGAGGATCCTCTCTGAGTCCCAATTAGTAAGGACAACACTGACATGGAGCCATTCATAGGATCAACGGTCCACGGGGCATGACCAGACAGAGATCCAAGTTCTAAAGTCCAGCGACTTTTCCATGGCTGTTACTGGAGATTCTCCATTGCATGATCATGGACAAGACCATGCAGTGCCAAAATCCAGTGGTCATGTATCCGGTACCAGTATTCCTACTCTTGCCTCGTCCACCAGCACTCAAATGTTGCCACCTCCACCTGGCTCGTCAAACAGGAGTAAGAGCATTTGGGGCCCTGGGTGGGTTCACCAACCAGAAGACGGATGGAAGGAGAGTCTGCAACGTGGTTCGAGTGCTACTGTCTCGCCTCGTACCAAGCCAGCTGCTAAGGCTGGTGGCAATGCACAACCCGTTACACAACTCGTTGAGCCTTCTAAATCGCTGCATACTCAGAAGGTAGATCAAAGAGTCCAGAAGTCGGGACCGCCTCGTTCAGAGGACACAGAGATTGAGTATCCGGCACCCAAAGTCGCACTAATGGCCTACTTGGATAGGTTAGCTAAACAGAAGGCGGAGCGCACACTTAGTATGGACGGAAAGGATCACACTTATTTCCCAGATGAAAGAGTCACTGAGCATGTGTATCCGCCGGTCAGAAAGGACACCACACAAGGTAGTGGACGTGTTATGCGTACATGTGAGCAGTTGGAGACCGATACTGACGTTGACCTGGCCGAACCAGCGCGAGGGCCACCGCGTGATTGTCAGCCAGGGTTAGAGCGAAACGCCTACCCTACGTTGCCGAGCTTTGCCCACATGCTAGAGTGTGCTGGTTTAACAAACGACGAACTTCCACTTCTTCCGTGGGAGAATCCTGATTCATCAGGGCATGAGCAAACTGTTGTTACTCCAACACGTTCTCATAATTACGACAACTCTGCTGGTTCACTCCTACAACAAACTTCACGCAAAATGTCTGCCGCCAACCGTGAGACGGTCAAGGACCTGACGAACGATGAACTCATCATGAGATGTCGACGTGAAAACGAACAAAGTGAGCGCGAATGGGCGGCTTACGTTCAGCGAGTTCTGGCCACTACTCCAGATCCTCAACCTTGGTTAAACCGCGGGATGGTAGACACTCAAGTGAACGTTCAACCTCACTATGACGGTCAAGTCCATCAACGTGAGCACCTTTTGGCGACGACCTTCAACCAACCCGTAGCTAATCTTCCAAACGCACAAGATATGCCCACGACTAACCGTGTGATGGGCGACGATCAATCGAACGGTCTACCTCCCTATCGTCATATTGTTCTAAGTCCACAATATGCGAAGATCGACACAACTGTCATCCACTATCCAAGTGGCTCGAACCCTCCTACGAATCAGGGGATGATAGATATGCAACTGCAACTTCAACAGATTGAAGCCAACCACAGACGTCGAAATCAATACTTACGTGAGGAATACATCCGTAAACTTTACAGGAAACCCATGGACAGTCTTCCAGAGGCACAAGAAATGCCTGCTGTTAACTCCGGTCAGCCAAGTGATAGCTCGGCAGCAACTCATCCACAGCATGCTGCACCAGCTCATCTCGAGAGTTATGCACCAACCGGCCTCCAGCATGCTTCACCGGCTCGCGTTCAGCATACTAAATTGAATTATCTCGATCGCTATGCACCAGCTCATCTCCAAAAAGCCCTCCAGGATGCTGCATCAAGTCAAATCGAGCGCCACGCATCAAGTCATCTCCAACATGCTACACCAGCTCATCTCGATCGTCAGACCCCGAGTCACCTCCAACGTGCTGCATCAAGTCAGCTTCAGCGTGCTGCAACAACTCATCTCGATCGTCACGCGCCGAGTCATATCCAAAGTGCTGCATCACAAAAGTCGTCAGAAGCGGTTTCATACCTTGACGAGTTTGGGTTCGAACCAGGGCCACAATATCACATTCCAGCGTTCGGACTAGAGCATGATCCTTTTAAGGCGAGTTATGGTCGCTCAACGCAGCAGAGCTCACATGGTTTTGTAAGGCAAGTACAGGAGGAGTATAATGCAGCATCTCTAGCACCAGAAACCCCCTTTCGTCCGAGCTTTGTTCAGTCGGCACAGCAAAGCTTAGTTCCCCTTGCGAGTCAAGGATCAGGAGAACATGAGGCATCATTCTCAGTATCACAACCATACTTTCACCCGGGCCATCTCCAGTCATCCTATTCGCAAGTTGGACCGTCACAGCCTGAAATGCAACAGGGATCTATCATGCCGAGTACGCCATTTTACACAAGCGGGCGCAAACACGAGCGTACTGAAAGCGGTGCTAGCCAGGCTCAGAGTGCTGTACAAAGCAGTTATGGTGCTGTTTACGGGCAAGGTGTAGAGCATCTGACTCGCGTCCACGGGCAGAGCGTGGTTGGAAACACCCTGCAGTCGGACATAGCGTTTGACAGTCGGAACTACGGACAAGGCTCGTTTGCAAACCCTTCTTTTCAGACTGCATCGCAACCTTACCAGCCTTATGGAGAAGGCTCACCTTCAGGCAGCTCCCAGCCAAATCCAGCGCGGCCACTTCAAGTCTCCGGGCCTAACACTTATGCCAACTTTCTGACGCAAGGTACGCAGCCACAGCAGTATCCGCAAGTCCGATCTGTCGCGCGAGGTAGGGCCAGAAACTGGTCGACGAAACGTTCACATGAACCAGCCGCGCAAATACCTTCGCACGTCTCGCCTAATTGGAATCAACAGCCAGGAGCTACTGGAGGCATTTGGACCATGCAACAATACACGGGTGGTAGCTTTCAGCAACCTCAGCAGCAAGCGCCTTTTGGACCAGCAGATGCGTCATCACCTCTTTTTCCCATTGCTGCCATGAACCAAACGCCTGCTCTGGGTCCCGTTGCCCTTGGCCCAGTTGAGCCCAGCTACAGCTATCAGGCAAGTGACTCGATGCCACCGTCCAAGCGCGTTCGGCATTACCGTCCAGGGGGGGACGCAATGTACCCTCACCGAGCTCCAGGAGCTAGTGCTCAATACCAAGCACTCACGTATAGCGGGCAGCCCAGCCTCGAGGTAGCCGCGCAAGGAGGAGCTATGCCGTTTGTTGAAGGGGCCAAGGAGACAGGTCCGGCGGATTGGGGAGTTGTCAAGGTCGGGAATGTAAGTACTTCGTGAGTACTTTTGCTCGGTTGCTGGCTGGGTCCCTTGCTCCTGCTTTCTTGCACAGCTTCACGTGTGCTTTTCGAGTACCTCAAAGCTTGTATAGTAGAAGCTCGTATTGAGTAATAGCTAGAGTAGCTAGCGAGATTTGCCCTCTTCTGAGGACTTCCACTATACTGTCTCTTATACAACCCGAACGGTGACAATGTCATCGTGCGCTAACCACCGATCAGATCCCTTACTCTGTTACAAAACAGGAGATCATGGCGTTCCTTGGTCGCAATGCGAAGATCATCACCCCCGATCTTGGTGTGGCAATTCACATCATTATGGAACGATCGACTTCCAAGACCATGGATTGCTTCGTTGAATTCCTCTCCTACGGTGATGCGCTGGCGGTTGTCAACAAGTTTACACGGAACCGAGAAGATGGCCGTCATCCACGCGTTGGTGACCGGCATGTGGCTGTTGAAATGAGCGGGCAAGATGTCTTGATGAAAGAGCTATTTCCTCGCGCTAAGAATGTGGTCTGGCAAGGTGGCAATCCCGTCATTATGCATAACGACGAGCCGTTTAATTCTGGCTTCAAGAGTTTCTTGACCAGTGAAGAGACGGTGATGCTCGTCAAGCATGCCGAACAGCCACACCGTGTGAGTTCCAAAAGATTGACTGTTCTGTTTGATAGTCTTGTCACTTGCAGCTTCCCGCAAATTATGGCCGGCATTGCCCTAATACCTTGGGTTGCACTAGTCTCCGTTCAGCCAGAAATGTCTACAGCGCACGTACGAGTCCTTGATCAGTACTTTGGAGAAGGTATAATGCCGTTACCCACTTCCAATCTTGTGAGTTAACCAAGCACTGAACCGTGTGTAGTATCCATGGTGGTGTACAAACCTATACACTGTTGGGGACCGCGACCTACTCTTCGGGGCGACTGAACAGCAGATCCGAGCACTGGTTACCCAACTCAAGCGCGGAGGTGCACCTGGACTCACTCGAGAACTCCTCGCTGAGCTGGTTTATGCGGGACTGAACGCGCCAGGCTTCAGCGACTCGCAGAGAGCTAAGTTAGTCGCCACTGCCGAGCCGGTTGTCCAAGGTATTTGTATCTCGCCATTGGCAGCTTTCTGGCCGTTTGAGGTGTTAAGTAGGAGGGAGAACGTTCAGGAGGACGTAGTAGAGGTGAGTTTGGAACCTCACACCCTTCATCACGTCTTCGCGATCGGCACTGCATGTTCTTTCCATCGTCGTGAAGCTCATTTGACGGACCGCAAAATGCTCCGCCACTCTGCGCAAGTCACGGAGGACGTTATCATGGTATGCTGCTGACTGGCGATTAGTACTACGCCGGCATCCTACATGAGGCAACGACATCGACAGCACTTGTCCCGTTGAGTGAGAGTCCAGCCCACGGCGGACCTCGCCCGGGTCCATCACCATTCGGCAATGTCACGGTACCATGGCCGGTCGAAAAGGGGCGTCTTAAGATGGCGGTGGCAGCCGGGCTCGAGTGGGGTGTGCTGGAGGCCTTGTTAAGGAAGGTCCTCGGCGGTGGCCGCGATCCCTCTGGGTCTAGCTAGTCGGCGTGGTGGGATGGCGACGCACGGATCGCACAGATTGCTTCAGGGGCTGCTCGCCTTTTGCTTGATCCCCGTGCCTTGCTTGCGGAGCCGATGGATAGGCCTTCGTCGTTATTTGGTGCAGCTCTTTGGATTTATCAGGCGTAGCAGTAGACCGTAGCGAAAGAACCACTCCAAAAATTGGGTTACATTGCGAAAGACGCGTTTTGTGGTTAAGGAGACTATTTCCATCTTCGTAGAAGTCTCCGGCGAACCCCGGTATGACGGAAATATTTTGAAGGACGCTCGGAAACATATGAGAATGTCTCCGTTGAGGCATCTCCTTTACTTAAGGGACCCACTTTCTACCCATCGTCCTTGCAGTTCTTAAGATCTTATATGTGTATCCAGTTCTAAGCTACCTAATTGTTCAAGCATCAAGCGGCCTTCACAGGCTAAAACCCTAGAACCGCGCGCGCACACAGATCCTATTTTTACCGCTATAATGGATAATTTTGCTGAGACCAATCGCAAGCATTGGGAGTACGTTCAGCTAGAGACTGCTGTCTTCAGATACAAGCGCTTATCCATTACAGTAATGCTGCCGGAAGCTACGACAGCAAGCCATGGCAACAGGAACTAGTCACCCAGGTGACTAGAGAGATTCAAAGTCGACTAGAGTGGATTGGCGTCGACTGGGTTCGAGAGCAGCAGTCCGAGGACGCAGCGAACCATGATGCGCCGAAAACGGTAAGGGTATTAGATTATGCCTGCGGGCCCGGATTGGTCTCTAGGGTAGGCGCCCTATCCGTTCCAAGCAAGCCTCCCTTCGCGACTCACAAATCACAGGCACTAGCACCCTACGCCACAGAATTCCGTGGCATCGACATCTCAGAGAACATGGTGAACGAGTACAACTCTCGGGCTTTGCGTCAGGGCTTCTTACCAGCCCAAATGTCCGCAACACGCGGAGATCTACTAGCCCATGAGAAGCCCTCGCCTTCTGTCAGCGGGCCGGACTTTTACAACTTCGACCTCGCGGTCGTGGATCTGGGATTTCACCATTTCGAGGATCCGGCTTTGGCAGCGAAGCGCCTTGTCGAGAGACTGAAGCCCGGAAAGGGGGTCCTGCTTATTATCGATTTCGTGCAGCATGAGCATTGGAAGCATGAGAAGCATGGTGGGGCGCACGCGGCTGCTCACCACGACGGTGAGAAAGATGAGAGCATTTCCAAAAGTGCCGCAATGCATACTGTTGCTCACCACGGATTTGCGAAGGAAAGCATAGAGAGTATTTTGAAGGATGCTGGATGCGTGGAGGTGGACTATGTGGTTTTGGAAGAGCCGCTTAGACTCGACGACGAGATGGACAGGGGGCAGAGGACGGCATTTATGATTCGGGGCAGGAGGCAAGACTAGGATCCGACGTTGGCTCGTAAGATATGTGCATGTACGGCCTTTAACAACGCTTGAGGATTCAGGATACGTTTGATATATGATTTTCATCCCATAGCTTCAGGTCGGAATCTTCTATGGTGGGTGCTGCAGAGGGAACTTCTTGTTCTTTGCGCAAATCCTGCCTCCTCTGCAGTCCTTCAGCTCTCTTGCGTTGCCGCCTAGCATCCGCATCCTCCCAATTTTCCCCATCACCTTTGGCAAGGCCGTGCCCAGGATGGTGCTGTAGAAGGTGCTTCCTGAACCGTAGGATCCTCTCCTTATTAGCCTCGAACCTCTCGTTAATCATCCCAATGATGATCCGCAGATATCCTTCCGTGACAATGCAGCGGACATCTTGTGAACCTTGTCCTTGCTCTAGATACCCTATAACAGATTCGAGCGCGAGGCCAGATGTCCTGACTGCCACCATAGGGGATGCTTCCTTGTCGTCAAGATTACGTAGACTCTGCACCCCACTTTCCCGGAACCCAGCATTGATGGCAGCAGAAAGCACTCGCTGGGCGTGGCGAAGTGAAGCCGTCATTACGTGAAGGATCTTGCCCATTAGCGGAATCGCGGTCTTTCAGTCAAACGTAAGAGGTCTTACCATAGGCTCAAAAGCAACACGCACATAACGCGTTGCTTTATTGACCGTGATGCCTGGTGCAGCAAGACAAGGGGAGAGACCGAATAGCTTCATGACATACATATCCTCCAGACTCGTGCTGGGGTGCAACTCCAGCGGATCATGAGAGACATAGAGCCACCTGCCTCCTGCGCCTTTGCCTCCAGGGACGGTGCCTTGCGCTAGCTGATGTTCCTGAGAGCTGATGTCCTGTTCGCCAGGGTGGACAGTAGTCCCCTGCCTGTGCAGCTCTTTCCTGCCTTCAAGGTAGACACTTATTCTACCCGCACAGCTGCTAGTCGTTACAATTCCGTCCAGGTGGTTGATCTCTTCGATCAAATCTCGGATACCCGCATCGACAGAGCCTTTCGGAGAAAGATCAGTATACTCATTCTCTGATTTGGCCAGTCCGTCTAAAATCTTCTGCTTCTTACGCTGGAAGCTTGACTGAATCGCTGACATTATTATTGTCAATAAGGATTTCCCGGCTTAGTAAATTGAAACACGTCGTTGATCCAACGCGTAAATGATCTAGAACTAACGCGAACACGCCAAGCTCCCAACCAATGAAATGCAAGCGTCTTGATAGCTGCTTACCATATGACCTCACTGTTTGTCCTAGAGGTCACCATATAACTCTCTACATACGTCTGTAGCTTATACTGGCTCGTCAGTGAATATTGCGTTGCATCTGTCTCGCACTGCATTTAGTTTAGTCGCCCTCGTATCAGGATGACACGTCGTTCAGCTTCCACGCAAGTCGCATCTTCTCCCGCAGTCACGCCAGGGAAACGAGCGCTCTCCCCTACGCGAGAAACCCCACGGAGGCAATCCAAACGTACCAAATCACTGGAGGCTACTACGGCATCAAGCAACACCACACCTAAAAAGAGCCAGTATTTCGAGCAGGATTTGGACGATTCGGAGCCGGAGACAGAGGCTGATGATGAAACTTCCGGCTACGAAGGCGAAGAGACGAGTGCTGTCTCGTCCCCGCGTGCATCAGACGAGGAGGGTGATGACTACAGTGAAAAAGAGAAGTCATCACGATCAAGCACAGGACGGAAGAAAGATGGCAGAACGTCTAAAGCAAGTAAGGGGCAGGAACTTTGGAGACCTGGTGTGAAGACAGGTCTGGGGCCTGGCAAGCAGGTCTTGATCAAGATACCCAAGGCCAGAGAGGCGGGGAAAACACCCTATCGAGACGATACGATACACCCGAATACACTACTGTTCCTCAGAGACCTGGCGGACAATAATGATCGAGAGTGGTTGAAGAGTAGGCTCTTATATCCTAACCCCTCTCCGTTGGATACAGGCCATATTGACTACGATCATGGCGGTACGATTGCTAACGTCAGGACTCTTTAGTGTACGATGCAGACTACCGAACATCGAAGAGGGATTTCGATACGTTTGTCGAGAGTCTGACCGAGAAGATCATCGAGAAAGATGAGACAATCCCTGAGCTGCCACCGAAAGACCTAGTATGTAGGGGAGCAGATTCGATAGATACTCGTGTTGAAGACCGCTGAAACGGACTCGTTCTATGACAGACATTCCGCATTTACAGAGACATACGGTTCAGTCCTGATCCAACACCTTATAAGGTATGTGTTCTGTCTGCGTCGACAGACTAACCAGGAAATGGTTTTGCCCTTTCCACCAGTCTGGTTGATTGACGCTGTTCCAGATATACTTTTCCGCAGCCTGGTAAGCAGAGTTGTACTCGTGGAACATTAGTCCTGGTTTGATCTGACCGAACAAAGGTCTAGGACGGGCAGAAAAGGGCCGTACGCTGGATATTACGTTCAGATACAGCCTGGTGGGAGCTTCGTTGGTACGTCTTCCTGTCCATAATAGTTCTCATTGCTCGTTCTTAAGTAATGTACCTTGGTTGTCCTACGTTGGGATATAGAGTTGGCCAACTTACTGATAGAATTGACCATTACCAGGGGGAGGACTTTGGATGCCTGAAGCGCAACCCCTTGCGCTCTTGCGCCGCGATGTGGATAGGAAATCCCAAAAGATAAAACGTGTCTTAATGGAGGCCAGCATGCGTAAAGAATTCTTTGGTGGTGTACCCAAGGACGAGAAGAAAGTGGTCAAGGCGTTTGTGAATCAGAATACCGAGAACGCTCTGAAGACGAAGCCCAAGGTAAGCTGCATCATCATTCTTAACTCGGCCAACCTTTCAATCCACACCGTGTCTGAATACTCCAATCACGTTTAAAGTCTGGATCCTCCTGATCATGTTCCCATGAAATTGCGGCGCTGATGTACGAATTTGCGAAATGATTGTTTTAGGGCTACGACAGCGCAAACAAGAACATTGACATTCTTCGGCTGCGAAGTTACACGGTCGGCAAGAAGCTCAAAGACGATGAAGTTCTTGGGCCTGGGGGTCTGAATAGGATCACCGAGCTGATCGGCATTATGGTCCCTTTCGTAAGTCTCTCACCGTCACTATCTATCCATATGTCGAGTCTAGTTCACTCTCTCCTCTCCCTTTCGAATCTCAATTTCATTGCGTGTCCTAGGGGCTGATCAGTAACGAAATCGCAGATTACCTACCTCAACGGCGTCGTTATGCCAGAAGGAGACTCAAGCGATAGCGACTCAAATGATGAGGGTTGACCGTCCTACCATCCAGCTCTCCTAGTAGCGGGAAGATCTGACCGTAGGGATTGGCAGGGTCACCACCTCAGGTCTTACCTTAGATACGGAGTACCTCAAGGGATAACGGGCACACGGCGGTGAGGTAAAGGCCCAAGGTACCTTAGGTACCTAGGTAGGTATTACTCGATGTGAGGAGTCGCATCGCCAGTCAGGCCGCCATATGACTTGTCACTTTGGCCACCATCTCACACTCTGCCACTCAAAAGCAGGAAAGAGATCAAGAGGTTGTCAGCTGGCGAACATGGCGACTTTAGACTTTTTTGGGGCGTGCTGGCCTCTCGCTACCTTCCCACTTGGCGGTTTCTAACTTGTGAAAATATCAAACTGCGGAAGGTACTTTAGGGAGAAGCTCAGCTAATAGTTAGAGATACCAACCAGGTGAACTAGGAGCCTATGCATAGTTCTTTGCCTCACACATATACAAATATACCAGGGACAACGTCGATCTTATGACCATTGCAGGAGAACTGAAAATGACGAGGGGAGATCTGGATGATCGTTTACAAGAAGCGGGAGGGTTTACCAGCTCGCGCTACCTTAAATAACGCCTCGTTACCCAAGAGTTCGTACCAGCAAAGCATAAATCTGATCTTTCTCCGCTGGCGCAGATTACCTATCCTCGTCGGCAATTTCTTTTCCCTTTACACATTAGAGTGCTGGCGCTCATACTATTGGAGCCTCGGCCCGCTGCATGGCATGAGCCCTTTCAGGTGAGGTCACTCGTAGTTCCGATTGCAAGGATGATCCTGCATTAGCCCCGCATGCAATATCGGTCACTGGACTTCGAGGCAGGGTTCTACCAGCAATCAGACTTCGGAATCAGCCAGGAACAAGGATGTAGACTAAATTACAACAGCGCTGGTTGCGTATCGACTTTCAATACCATATCCCATACGAATAACTTACCCTGCAATGCGTGCGGTAAGGTAAGTTTGTTTATAGACTAATAGCAATTTGGACACAGATTCGAAAGAGGCAACTCCATGAGATACCTTGATCGATGATGGACGAGGCTTTGACTCCTAAACGCAACATCTTCGTAGTCCTGTCAGAAGATAAAGCAAGCCATCCATGTCGCGGATGAGGATGCCTTACGCCCTGTCATCAATATCGAAACGGCTTCAGTGTGGTCGATCAACAGACACTATGTGTAGGTAAGGTACTTGAAATGGCTTGTGGATGCGCCTCAAGGCCAGACGTCAGCTACAAATAGTGGAGGGAAGCGGAAAAGAGTTTGTATGATGTGTTATCGCACTCTACAACTACGGCTATGAGCACACTACGAGAGGCATAGAGTGGTTTCACACACCGTCCTACATCGCTTGCAATAAGCTTTCCTCTTGGTGCGACGGCCGGCCGTCACCTTGCATCGCCGCTCGGAAGTCGGAGGCTGCCCGAGTCAGAGGTACATGCGAGACCTGAAAGTGTTGTTGGGGGGAGACAGATAGGTATGAAAGCAAATGCTCAGCTCCATAGCTGAATGCATATTTCTACCAGGATCACAAGATGGCCGTAAGGGTCGGAGCGCGCCGTGTGTTGAAGTTGTGGTGCAGAAAAAGCACGACAAGTTGGAAAGCAGCGTAGAGCAGCTTACAGGGGCCACTGCTCTTGCTCCCAGCCTCCTTCTGGGTGTCTGTGCGAGTACGTGATGTTGGCTGTCGCCTCGAAGTAAGGCGGGAGATGACGCCTCTTCCTTGATAGTGTTGAGGCCACAGGCCATCGGGTAAAAGCGCTACATCAACCGGGCAGGCTTGTAAGGGCTATCTATCACACATGGAAATTTGTTGCATCGCCGCAGCGATTTGAGGATACGGCGGCTACTAGAAATGGAGAAGACCAAGTGTCGATCGACACACTGGATGGGCCTTGACGAGGACGCCCTTCTGTCATGCAGTTGTGAAGGCTGTCCATCCTTAACTCCATGCCCGTCTGAGCGCAGTGGTTTATTCGCTGCTCTAGGAACCGAGAGAGCACATCGACACAAGAAATATATGTCAATAATCTATATATATTCACAGTGGCTTGACTGTCGGCATATTCTTCTTTCCCGCTGTTCACCTATGGGTTTGCTCCCTCGCTTCTGAGGACGGCTTCTCTCCGGAGCGTCAGGAAATAAAACGAGCTGTGGTTTTGAGGCACAGCTAGGCTGCTAAGCCCGGTTGTCGGCCGAGCCAGTATCACGAGACCGCTTGGAGAAGCACCGCCCGATCCTTACCTCACTACGAGCATGGTGTACCTTTACTGCCCCTCGAGCCAGCCAGTAGTAGTTGCATGCGCGTACTGGACGGTAGATCTGGCACAATAACTTGATCGCCGAAAGGGGCGAGCCGCAGGGACCGAAGGGGTGGTGTTCGGCGATTCCAACATGGGTCGCTTCACAAGTGCCGCCACAGGCTCAAGTCCGACCAGTGAGACACACT
The DNA here is from genome assembly GCA_025617375.2 of Acarospora socialis. Classification (NCBI taxonomy): domain Eukaryota; kingdom Fungi; phylum Ascomycota; class Lecanoromycetes; order Acarosporales; family Acarosporaceae; genus Acarospora; species Acarospora socialis. The sequence continues at coordinate 1,744,166 of JAMYGW020000002.1, read as the reverse complement.
GCTGCAGCCTGCCGGCCAGTCTCCCGTAACAGGAGGTGCGGAAAGTTGACGAGGCTCTGGGTGCAATTGACTAAAGCTGTCAGCACCGGCCGGTTGGGGAGTTTCGAACCCGATGGCGTGGAACAGAGCTGCGGCGTATTTGCCGCAGGTGTGTGACACCGCGTGGTTGACTACAGGCGGCCAGCGGGCCGGCCATCAGCAGTCGACTCCATAATGCACATCCCAGACGTCGATGCGTCCGAAGGATCAGGCCTGCGTTCAAACTAACTACCTTCCTACGAGTACTGACGTGCGGCCATGCAGATGGAGCAGCCGAAGCATGAGCACGCAAGTGGACAAGACTAATCACATTCTGGGACCAGAAAAGCGGACACTTCCGCCATGACATGGGTTTCTTCACAAGAGAACCAAGCACATGGCTCCCCTTTTACTTCTCGTATCTTCGATCCGGCTAAATTGCGCGAAGTTCTCGGGGCGGTAAGCTTCAGGTCGTCGCGTACACTAGTTGTACAAGTGGGATCGGTGATGAGTAGTCTGATATGTAGGCACTTCACTACTTCACCATTCATCATGGAGGATTGCTGACGGGCCAACAGTCACCACAGACTCTGCTTCTGTAACCTGGCATGGTTTACTTTCTTGTTCTTCTACCATACACCAAGATCACTATTGAAGGTGGCACTCTCGTCTTATCTGCACGAACACACCGACTGTCTGAAACAGTATACAGTACTTATACCAAACCGTCCAAGGCTACTTCTCTTTATCACAAAACCCCCTTCAGCCTGACGTTCACGGATCCTCCTTGAGTTGGATTGCGTGTAAAAGTGCGTCATTCGCCTGTCTCCTTCCTTCCTCACCCCTGTTTGCGCTTTCCTCCGAGTATCAGTGCCTGTGTGGCCGCTCTTCCCTGTTTACCTCTGTACGACTTGTCAGAAGAATTGTAAATGGATGTGCATGGTGGCTTCTTGCACGGGCAGACGGTACGGATTCTACTGGGTCAGGGTTCGGGTGAGGCCGGTCAGAAAGAAGGAATTTCAAAATATGTCAGGCAGAGATCCTTCGCACCTTGCGACTATTCAATGGGTTTGATTCTTGAGGAGTAAGGCTGGTGAAGGGACTTTGTTCCCTTTCACGTATCACTCTCGCAACTCTGAATGAAATACTGAAGCTACTGTACAACACCTCTGTCCGCCCATTTCTATTTTGAACTCAACCGTTCCGGTGTTGGTGTCAGAGCGTGCCGAACTGGGCGGTCCGTGCCCAGGCGTTTATTGCTTATTAATGGGCACGGCAGTGCATGGGGCTTCGCCTGTGCAGAGGCATACAGTAAAATCTGGTCACATTGGATAATAAGAAGAAAGGGTAAAATATTTGAATAATGTTCAAGAGAGAGTTGTCGGACCACTGTAGTCATATTGGTTGGCAATCAGCAAGAGGCCCGGAAGGTCAGATGACCCAAAGGTGACCTGAGTACCGTAATCTCGGGAGAATACCAGCTAAGGTACTTATAATCCAGGATTCCAGGTTGTTATACCTGTCAGGTCACTATAACTTCCCTGGATCCCATCAGTACGACTTTAATTTGCCGTCTTCAGCAGATCCTCACGTGGCAGCCTTTCCCGGCCGATTATGTTACCTCTCTTTTCCGTCATTAAGGTATCATCGATCGAAAGGCGAGGGCGGTGGGTATTTTCCCGACCCAGGCTTCGGCCCCACTCCCATTTTCTCGATGGGGCGGTGATGTTAGTTTCAGCCAAAGTGATTTTGCTTTTGCTTTTGCTTTTGCTTCACCTGGCCCTGCTCTGGCTTGGCTGAATTTCAGGATATCCTTGATACTGACACCACCATCCAGGAGTACCGCGTAGAAAGTATGTTTACATGACCGGAAATTGCTTTATAGATTGCTCGCTGCATATCATCAGATCGGCAAGCTCTACATCGTTCTGATGTCGACTTTCAGGTTGGCTGTTCAGAGGAGTGTGGCATTTGACGATACTTATTATGGTACACACAGTTGCCATAACGCTATAAGGTACGGAGCTACAGCAACCTGCCTCGAGAGATAGGTACGGTACCCGCCTTATACTCTACTTCCCATGTATCTTAACTTACCTTACTCACATCGAAGTGCTGTGTATTCGTAACAGACATGGGACACGGGTAGAGGCCCAAGGCGGTGGCACTACTGAGACTAAGGAACGGGCTGAGCCTGCGTGCATTGCAGCCGTTCGCTTCGGTCCAAAAGCGAGATTTGAACATGCTACTGCATTGCATTTGCATTTGCATTTGCATTTGCATTGCATAGGCTGCGCGTCGCTACCCAAACCTTGCCTTGCCTTGCCATGCCATGCCATGCCATGCCATGCTCTCAGCTGTGCCAATGTCAGTCAAATGTCAGTCGGTGCCGTGCGCCCTGCACTGCGATGCGCTGTCTTTGCAAGCGCGACGCAGATGGCCTGCAATGCCGCCCTTTTCCGGTTAGCTGGGAAACCTTAAGGTTATATAATGATGACCGTCCATACGGAGGATGGACTATGGAGTTACCCTTGACCCTTTCAGGCTCTGTTCAATTGGTCTCTGTGCATTTGCCAGGCTGCTGTCATCATCATCATCATTTCCCAAGTCCTGTGATGAGGGCGGTCGGAAACGTAAGGTATCCTGTGACATGTCTTGGCTTGCTTACTCACCGAGATATAAGTTAGGTTGTGAGCAGTCACTTCCATCGTCAGGTAGACGAGACCCATACTCTAAGGTCCATCAACACCGGTACTCACTCCTACCTTACTCGACTCATCATACCCATCCCATCAAGACACCTCGCCAATGACACTCGAGACAGCAACGCCGAAACAAACCGATCAGCCACCAGAGCGCCGTCAGCCCTGGGCTCGAGAAACGGCACGAGGCCCAAATCAAAGTCAGCACTACCTACGTTACCCTCGGTGCTTAACATACTCATTCTCCGCATTATTGCTTCATCCTACGCAAGTACTTCAAGCTCTGTTCTACTGATTATTACAGTATACAGAACTCCACTCATGTCTATGTCCGCCATTTGTTCTCACACCCTTATTCCTCTGCCCACCGATCCTTCCTTCGACCCCAAGCAACGCAAATAGCAGGACGGAGGATAGCGTAGTGTAGCATAGAGGTAGAGTAGAGTAGCATGGTCGTAGGTAGTCGTATTCGTATATATCGTTGCCGAAACAGACGGCGTGTGGCACTATCAGCCTTCCTCCCTCACTCACTCGTACCTGGGTAGGTAGTTGTACATACATACCTATTTATTGATTTCGAAGCAATAAATTACCTGACTAAGTGTACAAGGTATTCCAAACAACAAGTACTCATCACTCATGGTCTTGTCTCGTTTAAAGTTCAGCTTAGCGGACTGTGCCAGAGCGGGCAACCTAAAAAACCCGTGTACCCCTCCACCGGGACAGTCCCCATTGCAATCAATCCAACACGGACCCGGACCCGCACACAGACACAGACACAGACACAGACACAGACACAGACACAGACACAGACACAGACACAGAACAGACAGATCCTACGGGTACAGTGCCGTCGGTAAGGTACAAGTAATCATAATCATTCTACTCTTGCTGGGTGCGATCCTTCATCATTCATTACTCACCTTACTCACCTTACCTTACCCTCTGTCTTTTTCCGCCTCCATTCCTTTTATATTATTTTTTCGATCTGTGGGTGTGGGCTGCTAAAGGAGCAAGCAAGAGCGAGAGAGAAAGTGAGAGAGAGGTCCGCGAAACGTAGACCAATCGATCCCACCTCTTCTTTGCCTTTAAACATACTTCATACTTCACATCTGGCCCTTTTCCAACCCACAATCCAACGACAATCACTCGTACATATTATTTGCTCATTCCCAATCAGCCATATCCAATCCCTGACATTCGTCCCATCCTGTTCCACTACCGCGGTTCCGGGGTAGACAAGAAAGTACCCATACATCTCCAAATCGACATATACTCGTCGCACGGAATACATACACCCATACATACATACGTCCATCCATACTGACTTCGACTACCTACTGACTACCGACTACTTGACCTTGCTCTTGCCCCTCGTGTTCAGGCATCCGGCCTTTTTTCATCTTCCGGGCGTTACGCACGGCGCCGTCCGGCACCCGACGTTTTCGATCAAGATCCAAGACACGCTTTGACTTGCGACCTCTGTCCCACCCTCGCGCACGCTTCCTTCCACACTTCCTCTTCGAGCCGAATATTATGTTATATACTTCCGCATAACTGTGTGGCCACTTTTAATCAGGGAAGGACCGAAAATCTTTCCACCTTTCGACATCTCACCCTCAAATGTCCAGCGACCCTAGTCGGTCTGGACAATATCCACCACCGCCGTCGCCGTGGGATAGTCATCCGCCGTATCCACAGAGGCTGGAATACGCCGTGAGTTGCGCTTGTTGTGATATTTCTTATGTGCGCGCAGAAATTGACTGGTTGCGATCCACAGGAGCCATCGGACCTGAGAAGTCACCCATCATCAATTCCGAGGACAGACATGGTCACGTTACAGCCACAACACCAGCAAGACCTCTATCCACTTCCTCCGCCTCGCTCCATGTATCAAGGACACCCTCAAGATCCCTATCGCGGAGGACCGCCGCAACACATCAATTTCAACCAGCCGGCTCCGAGACAGCGGACGGCGATCGCTTGTCGATATTGCAGGAGGCGCAAAGTAAATCACCCCCATTCCATATCCCGCCTCTGCCCTGTCCTCAAGACTGACGATTCAAGATCCGTTGTTCCGGCTTCGAAGCTTCGGAGGATGGGCGCTGCACCAACTGCCAGCGTTTCCAGCAAGAATGCATCTTCACGCCCGTCTCTTCGCAAGCGCAAGCCTTCGTGCCCGCGCACACTGCCTACCCGCATCTCCGCAACACGGGCGGACTACCACCGCAGCGTGGCGGCCGCTCCATCTACCCGCAACAAGGGCCACCGGTCATATACGGCGCGCATGGCCAACCTCTTGGTGCCATGCCACCTCATCAGGACCCCAACTATCCTCCAGGCTATCCCATCCCCAATCCCGCTCTCACGTACCAATCCCCGAGTCCGATGTATGACGATCGAGGTGGCCCGACCCCTCACCCACATGATCAAGTGAGTCGCAAGCGTGCCCGCCTCTCTTCTGCCGAGCCCTTTGCTTTGAACTCTTCCTCGATCCAGCCAGCTTCATCCTCACAGCCTGATGGTTCACAGCAGCGCATTCCTGCCTCAGCTGGCAACCGTCGGGGCTCTGGTAGCGGATATGAATATCCCGATCCAACGAACCTAGCCCCCGTTTCACCGGCGAGCTCGAGCACGAGCTATCATTCCTCGGTATATCCGCAACCACCGATACCGCAACAGCAGCAGCAACCCTACTATCCCGCTCCGGTCGTTCAGCAAACGCGTCGATCGAGTCCACAGAGCACATATTCATACGAACAGCGAGCGTCAAGCTCTCCGCACGGCTCGAATTCATCTTCATCTGGCTATCATTTGGGAGGCGGTTTACATCCACCTCAAGTCTTACCTCCTACTCGAGACAACGGCCGCACCCCGCCACCTGGCCAGATGCAAAGTCAGCAGGGAGCCCGAGAAGGTGGTTCGAGGGGCAGCGGAGGGATGAGAGTGAGCGACATGCTGGGTCCGGGGGACGGACAAGGAGGGAGGACGAGTACGGACAGCGATATGCTCAACGCGTTGAATCGAAGGGCGCCGTAAAGGGGCCAGACTCTTGGACACAGACAGGCTACTAGCTTCTGCTGGCTCGGAAGTTCCGCCTCCCAGGTTGTCTTTGCAAGTTGTCTCGCAAGGAGGTCCAATCTCTCTCGTCCGGTCGACTTCCACCACCATCGCCTCCAACACGCCCTGACAACAATCTGTGGTTCTCTCGACACCCCGTCGGCACGATAGTATTGATCCTTCCTCATTCCACTCGATTTTCTTCGTCAATGGGCGGCTGTCTCATCAAAAGGGTATTTTGCGACAGGGTCGGAGGTCTTTTCCTTTGCTGCACCTTTCGGGCTGGACTCTTCCATCTTGCGTACTTTTAGTCCGACATGGTGCTCAACACGGAGGGTTTGTTTTGCTAGGCATTTGATTCAATCTCCGGTGTGGTCTCCGCGAACGGGGAAAGGGGAAGGGGAGTGGGTGTCTGTATTAATGCTTCTTTGATTTTCGGGCATCTATTTTCGACCAAGTACCCCGTTTTGTGTCTTTGTTCATCTCACGTAAGGGAGATTGCGGCCTATATGGAGGCGGGGAAGAAGTGTGATGGGTGGTAGTAGATATGGGAGGTGGCAGTCCGGTATATTTGCAACGTATCACATAAACAACGGAATATAAATAATGTCAGACAATCCGATCATCATGAATCTGTCTCGGTTCCAGGGTTTGCATCTAGACAGACATTAAACAAAGGTGTTTTCGTTCGTTTCTACAAACGTTCCCCATGACCAAAACACCAAGAGCAAGAACCCCGGACCAAAAGAGTCCATTGCGAGGAGGCTCTCCATATACGAAACTCCAAGAACGTCAATACGAAAGAAGTATACACCCCGAGCAACAAAAACCGGGGCCGAAGACGCATACCCAGCCAAAGCCACCGACCCAAACGCGACCCAAAGACCGAATCGCAAGGCGCTCCTCCTCCGTAAAAGTATAGGACCTTCAAGGAAGTAAGGTACCACCAAAGCCGTACATCGGAGCAATAGAAACCGGCCCGAAGACTTCCTACCCCAAAACCGCCACCCAACCGCGACGCTATCCCTTCAAGACTGCGACTCCGAAAAAGACAGGTCCTTCACCGGTCCGCAGCGTACCGCCCGTCGGCCCGGGCCCGGAAGCGACAGATGGCGTCGTAGAAGCGCTGCTCGTCGTTTGGCCTGTGCGGGTGCGCGCAAAGGACGTCAGTCAGTTGGACTGGCTCTCTGGATCCATCCATCCATCCGTCTGTCCGTTCGTTCGTGCGTGCGTTCATGGCTTGTTTGGAAAGGGGAAGCGGATACGGACTGAGGAAAGAAAAGGAAAGGGAAAGGAAGGGAAGGGAAGGGAAGGGAAGGGAAGAAAAAACTCACTCGTGGTCCGTGAGTCGGTCACGCAACTCGTCCTCGCCAACCCACCACCAGATACTGCCCAACGCCCGCAACAGGCCGTCGTCGAGTTCGGACCGAGATGGCTTCTTCCTTCCGTCTTTCTTCTCGTCGTTTTTCTTGTCGTTCTCGCTCTCGCTCTCCACCGCCCCTCCATCAACCGACCTCTTCTCCACCACATACGCGCACGCCTCCTGCACGCTCATACGCCTCTTCGGCTCCCTCGTCAACAAACCCCTCAACAGCTCCTTCGACACCCTCGACACCCGCACCCCGCTCGGCAGCGCCCACCGTCCCTCCGCAATCTTCCCCAACGTCCGCTGCGTGCCCGCGCCCGGAAACGGCAGCGTGCCCGTCAACATGGCGTAGAAGACGACGCCGCAGGCCCACGCGTCGACTTCGGGGCCCGAGTACGCGCGTCCCAGGACGATCTCCGGCGCGACGTAGTGCGGCGAGCCGCAGGGGGTGGTGTGGAGCGTGGCGGGGGGGGAGAGGGCGGCGAGGCCGAAGTCGGCGAGGGCGAGGTCGGGTTCGGCGCGCAGGACGGGGAAGGAGAGGAGGATGTTTTCGGGCTTGAGGTCGCGGTGGGAGAGGTGGTGGCCGTGAAGGCGGGTGAGGGCGGAGAGGAGTTGGGCAAGGAGGGCGAGGGCGTGCGGTTCGGAGAGGGGGCCGTGCGTGGTGATGTAGGTGTGCAGGTCGCCGTGGGGGTGGTGGGTGAGGATTAGGTATCTGTGCGGAGGGGGGGTGTTAGTTGGGGGAGGCGGTAGGAAGGAATGTATAGGTTATGAAGAGAGGGAGAATGGCGAGGGAAGAGGGAAGAGGGAAGAAGTAGGATGAGACCGAAGGGGCGAGACGACGGATAGATGGATGAGAGGTAACCAAGACCAGGAAACAAACAAACAAACAAATAAACCGAAAAACCAAAACGACGACGACAAACCACCAACGAAAAATAAAACGGTAAGAACTCACACCTCCCTCGCGTTCTCAAAAACATCCTTCAACCCCACCAACCCCCGACTCCCTTCCCCATCCTCCATCCCCCCCAAGGCAGCCATCACAGCCACCTCCCGCTCCACATTCCCCGGCACTTCCCCCTTCTCCTTCCGCACAATCTTCACCGCCGCCATCTCCCCCGTCACCGCGTGTCGCGCCTCCTTCACCTTCCCGTTCGCCCCCTTGCCCAGCGTGCGCCCGAGTTTCCAGGGGCCGACGGATGTTTTGCGCCGGAGGAGGAGGGCCGTCGAGAGGGTGCGGAGGGTGCGGGTGGTGGTGGTGGGTGCGGTGGTGGGTGCGGTGGTGGTGGTGGGTGCGGTGGTGGGTGCGGTGGTGGTGGTGGGAAGGGCGGGGGAGGGCTTCTTCTTCCCTTGCGGGGCGGCGGCAGCGGGCGGCGGTGAGCGGAAGGCGGCGATGGCGGCGGCGACGGCGGGCGTGGTGGTGCCTGTGGTGGTGGTGGTGGTGGTGGCCGCGTTGTTGGCGGCGGCAGTCACGTCGCCGAGGGGCTGGCGGCGGGCGAGCGGGCGGACGTCCGGAATGGTGTCTGGGAGCATTCTGGGGGCCGTCAGTGTCTGGATCAATGTCTGGAATGGGGAACGGGAGGGGAAGGTCCTTGGGAATGGCGGAGGATCGAATAGGAATGGGTATAAAGGAGGGCCTTGTATATGGCTGATCATAGGGCGGTCCTCGCGTGAGGGAGGGCTTCCAAAGCGCGATGGTATAGGACTGATGTAGGGGAGGCCGTCCGCAGAGGCCGATGAGGGATTGACTATCACGAAAGGGAGGGTCTCTGGATGGTATGGTGATGGTGATGAGAGAAGCGAAGGACTTACTTGGCGGCGACACGACGGCAGAACTTCCTGAAGGACCCCATCGTGGTTAGATGGGTTGTGGTGGAGGGTGCGGTGGTAGGATGGAGTGTTTTGGAGGGTATAGAGGGCTTTCAAGTGTATAGAAACCGCGGTAACGTGGTGAAGTGTGTGAGAACGTGTAGCGGAACGCGATGAGAGGACTGTGTAAGAGAAGGGAAAACAACAGGGAGGAGATCCACAAGTCTATGGGTGACTTACTAGTCGGATCAGGCGGTCGCTGGGAGGCGAGACTGTTGTTGATGTTAATGGAGGCAGTCGTGACTTCCTTTCACAGAGGGCTTCGCAGTATGCTTAAACCTAGATCACGGGTGCGATGCCGCGAGTCGAGATGAGGAAGCGGCGAGGCGGAGAACGCGGTTGCGCTATACGGATGTTTAGGAACTCGATATCAGGATTCTCGTAGGAACGGAAACGGAAGGAAGACTCTGCGATGCTTTGCGGACGGAGAACTAAAGCCAGATGTACGTGGATGTATTGAAACGATTGAACAGCGCTTCGTGAACACGTAGAATCACGAACAAACGATCGACCGTGAAAATCTCTGTTTTGATTTGCTTTTCGCCTTGTTCTGATAGATAATTCACTCTGTACCACGATCTCGAAGTGACTCTGGCTCCTTCTCCACGCCTTTCTTCCTTGCATTCACGCTTTCGGAAAAAGCCAAAGGGGCAGAACGCAGAAGAAATCTACCAACTCTGAGAACAAGAGACAGACCGAGGAGATCCCACTAGGTCCTATAAACCGTCTTGAGAAAATCAAAAGGCATATCAGAGAGGTAAGCAAATGCTCCGCCGATTCTGCCAAGCACGGACTTCTTTCTCCCTACTACTGGGGAGGGAGGCAAGGCCTTCTCCCGGTAAAAGATAGAATACAGCCATAAGGTCGTGAGGTGGCCAATTCTTTCAATCAGCAATCAGAAGAAAGGTCCTCCTCAAGCCACTTCCCAGAACTAATCGCCGGCATCGATAAGAAAGACTGTTTTTCGCTTCGAATCCTAAGTGTCCGGTTCTCTTAACATTCCAAGCTACCTCTTAGCAGTGATATAGACGTGCTGATGTACGTTGTGATGCTTTGATAAAGAGCGATTGAGGTCGTCCTCGGGCTTCGGTGGTGGTGAAGTTGGTGGTGAGGTTGGCTGGATTAGTCAGCGAGCTTTACTAGGGCAGTTTTGTGTGTAAGCTGGGGAGGGAAATGGAGCGAGTGTGCATTTAGTTATAGAAGCGCACGAATATCTGGAAGACGAACTGGTACGAGAGAAGAGGTCAGTAAATCGCGTTATTACATTCGGCCCCAAGGCTCAAAGCCTACAATCTACTTCGATCCCATTTAGGCAGTATCGCGATATTGGGCATATGACAACTTAGCTAGTGCTTTATATGCCAAGATGACCCGATCGCACCTACATGTACATAGCGAGCTTAACTCCCAGAGTAGGTATCCTGCGTATGGTCAATCTCAAGTGGGTGTGCCACTATCATCAGTGTTGATGAACATGGAAGATTAAAAGCAGGTAATATGCGGATAAGAAGTCCGTCGACCTCGTTTCCACGTCAGCTACCTATGTACTATGAAGATGAACGGACCACACCAATAGCAGGGTCATGTCAAGCATTCCATCCATCCATCCACCCAACTACCCCTAGTTTTGTCCCACCCGCCTTTTCCCGACCCCAACAAACCAGAAAGCCAAGCGCGCTGTGACACCGTAGGCCGTGAAAGGTATGGAAAAGGCGCACCAAGGGCGCGGCATATACAAGAAGAGAGGAAAGAGATGTGGTATCCGTCGATGGAAATCGTAGCGCAGGGCCAAGGCGAGGAGAGGACAAGAGCATAACCAAGGACGGCGCTGAGTCAAACTGTAACGTATACATTATAAGATCAAACGAAGATAATCCTTTTCCCAAGACCGCGCCCTCGCCAACCACCGTTCATAACGCTTGCACCGGTTGCGCCTAGGAAATTTTGTCGTACAGAACATGTTAGATGGGATGGGTATGTGGCCGCTTTTCAAGAATGCCCGTTGAGCATCGGGTGGTCGTCAGCGTCGCTGCTCATCGCTTCTGATTTTCCGACCGGAGATAAAGAATCTCGCTCCTTGATGGTAGAATCAGACGGGTGAGATTTACCACAACCTTTGACGAGTATGTGCCTCTGCAAAGAGCGTTAACGGGTGAGTTGAATTCAATAACATGGGGCCATAGCTGACCTTGAGAGCGTCTTTTCTCGAAAAGCTCTTGTCACAGTGGCCACACGGGAACGGCTTCACGGCTAAATGAATCCGCTTGTGTCTCTTGAGATCGTGGTTACGATTGAAGCTCTGCGGGCATTGATCGCATTTGAATGGCCGATCGTTTTGTGACGTCTGCTGTGATGGGTGTTGGCCGTACATCTGCTGCATCGCAGCGTGGCCGCTGTTGAATGCAGGTATCATCCCACCTGGTAGGCCTCCAACGAGTGCCATCTGACTATTTGGACTGTGTACGTTCGACATGATCGGACCATTCATAGCAGGAAGAGAGTAGGAGGTGAACGGCCGGGAGAAATGGTGCGGTTGTGGTATTGGTGCTGGATGTAAGATCGGCGGCTGGCTTGGGGTCGGTGATATCCTCGAACCTCCTCCGTTTGATGTCATGGGGCTTTGCTGTACAGGTGATGCAGTAGTGTATGATGGGAAATGACCCTGCTGGGGTGTTGAGGAGGGCTGTGAGCCACTATAATATGAAGGTGTCAAGGGTGGCCTTTGCATGTACGACTCGGAGGCGTGGACTGGAGACGCCTGCGGCGGATTGGTCGAGACTGGCGTGTGCGCGTCCATCAGAGCATTGGCCATCGCTTGCTGCTGCACTGCAAAAGCCGGTGGCGCCGACATTGACATTGAAGTCGAAAATGGAGGGAGCTGGTTGAAGTCGTATGGCGGTGGTGGTAGTCCCTCGGTAGCCGTGGGGGAATTCGAATTGTTGCGCATGATTGACCCCAAAGATGGTGAGAACATAGCGCGAGGTGGAAAAAGCGGGTTCAGTGAACCTTGACCCCACGCATGAGGAGTGGTACCAGAACCAAATCCGTACGGGGTCGTTCCTGTCACTGGAGGCGGCCAAAAGCCATTCGGTGCATATGCGGAAATTCCGTTATTGACGCTGGAGCTGGGCCCGTTCATGCCAGATGAAATCGGTGTCAGGCTTTCTCCGGCGATGTTTGATGGCGGTGTCAAGAGATTGCCAACGCTCACATTTGCCGGTGAAGGTTGAGTTGCGTTGATCGTCGAGAATGGAGGATACTTTTGAGACAGCTGTGGAGGCGGGAGCTCGAACGTTGGCAGGTTCGAGGCTGCTGACCTTCGAGCGGTAAAGCTGGGAGGAGCACCCAAGGGATCCATGTTGGAAACCATTCCGGGCTGCTGAACTGCCGCGGCCGCCAGATTGAATGGATCTTCGCGATGTTGGCCGGGCGGCTTACAGACGTCTGTCTCCAGTGTCGGCGGAGTGGGTAGGGTATGACCCGGAGGGATCGCGAGAGCTGGTGAGGACGCGTTGCCGCCGGGCCAGTACTGCCCCGACTGTCCCTGAGAGAAATCCAGCGGGGGCAACGAATATCTGTTTGCCGGAGACGGCGGTGAGATTGAATACCGGGTTTGCGGTGGAGTCCGAGGCACAAAGCTCGGGAGTCGGAAGTGATCCCGCGATGAAGGAAGCGTAAGAGCTGCCGTTTTGACGACTGAAAGTGCGCTCAGTTCTTGGCAATCAAGAAGGAGCTTCTTTGGGATGAAATCCCGATGATGTTTCGTTTTGGTGGTGTTTATTCCTTACGGGCCAAAGTAGAGAATAAATTGGCAGATCGCAAGAGCGTCAACACAGGTTTTATTTTGATACAAGTTCAAGTGAGAAGGCTATAGAAGCTTCGACTCCAGTCAGTTTCCTGGAATTTCGATTCATGATAAGATGAACAAGAAGTACGGGGGAGACATACCGACAACGTTGATGTGCTGACGTTAACCTTCGCAGACAAGAGGCTTCAGATTCTAATGTGATCAAATTGTCTGACTGAAAATATTTTGATCGGTAAATCTGAGGTCGTGCTCCGGTTGCGAGATTGTTGATATTTGATGAACGGGAAAGCGACGAGGATCAACACGCTTAAGACGTGTACTGGGATGGTGCCTTGCTGGCGGAGAGCGTAAGGACAAGGTCGGCTCCACTGTCGATCAGCGACGCAGATAATTGAATTATGTCCAGCACGAGTGTGATATTAACACTCGATGGTAGTCGTTGCGGGCTGAGAAAACACAACAAACAGAGAGATCAAAGCTGTCCACGTCTCTATCGATGAGATGATATTTTTTCGAGTGATTATTATTGAGGTTCAACCTGGTTGTTGGTATTGAACGTCGATCCCTTTGTTACATGTTCAAGCTCGTTCCACCAGGGCGCTTTTAGAGGGGCGGATGGCGGTCTTGAAGGCTGGATGCGGGCTTCTCGCGTAATGGATCCCAAGCTACTCGTACAATGGCCCTGCCGGGCTAACGAGTGATTCGTGCAGCTAATTCTGGGAATCTCGGCGGCCTTTGGTAGGGTTCTTCGAAGCCACTTGACGTTAGTCAGATGTAAGGATATGAGAAAGACGAGTGCGGGTCGAGTACTTTAGGGTGCAGTCAAGGTCGAACCAGTAGCCTGGTAGGCAGCAGAAAGGAAGGAGAGGTGGGAATCCGGAGAAGAAGTAGAGGAATTGATTATCAATAACCTGCTCCTCGAAATGAATAAAGGTAACACAGAATGCCTCGAGTCACAGATTCAGGGTCTGGAAGCACGAGTCGCAGCAACAGGTACTCGAGAGTGCAAACCAGCACGATACTTGACTTACATATGAAATCTTGTCACTCCAACTTATCTTTGGACTCCCCGTAAGCTAACCGTTTGGACCATCGTGTCACCGATCTGGATCCAAGCTGGGTAAGGTAATGAAGGGCGCCTTTCTCCTCATTCGGTAAAGGCGATCAACTATAGAGATTCAGGTAAGGTGAAGTAAAGATAAAAGGTAAAAGGTCGCATGGTAAGCGCGTGTGTGGTGGACGGAATGAAGAACGCAAAAGCCTCTGGAGAGATTGGTTCGGTCCGTGGTCAATGCGGGACAATGGCTACCAGGAGGTACCTTGGATACCCTACCTTACCAGGTACCTTACTATTTGTAAGGTAAGATAGGTAAGGTGAGTACACGTACGAGTGCCTGTTCTAGTTCGTTCTCTAAGGTATCGGATGGAAGAGGACGAGTATTGGTTTGTTAAGATATTGTCGTATGTAGGTACAGACCAGGCCGCCCAATAGATCTTGCCATATGCCAGCACCCTTTCAATAATTTAGCCGGGAGGATTTTGTAGTGTGGTTACGGACTGTAAAGCATTGCATTCCTCCTTCCATTTGTTTATACTACAGAGGTGTCAAGTAAAGGTAGGGTAAGTCGGTAGGGTATGGTAGGTAGGTAGGTATCTGTACTCTGACGGCTACGTTGGGGGACAAAAGGCCGAGATCGACATGGGCTGGTTTGACAGATACCAGGATGGTAACAGGTAAAGGTTTGGAGGGCAACCCCTCATCGAAACTATTAAAATCAACTTCTTCGACCTCGATCGGGTCCGGGATATGATACGAATCAGTTGAAGTCAGACGTCAAGGAAACAGACCTGACCATTGTCAATTTAAGGTAATGTCATTGAACTGCATGAGACAGGAGGGTGTTAGGGATGATATTTTGGAAGATGGGGCCAATTGATGAACGAATGATGCATCTTCCTTTGCCGGGTAAGCGACCTGGACGGCAGGGTAGAAAGAGTAAAGCAAGGTACAAGTATATGGGTGGAAGAAAATCCCCAAAGTCGTGCCAAGAACTTATCATTCCGTGAACCATCAAATGACCAATCTCCGCTACTCGGACCTGAGCAATGGTTCTGATAATGAGCAGGAGATCTCAAGAGCGACGTCAAATGGAGTTTCTCTTCCTTGTAAGCCTGCACGGTGCTGGTGGTATTTTCTCGAACGAAGAGGAGATCAGATGACTACGGAGTAGTACCAGTGTCTTGTACGGAGTATATATGTACATCAAAGAATATAGTACCTCCCTAGAAAACCGGATGGGTGTTAGATCCAAATGGAGAAAAGGCACGCCCGCACATGGATTGTGACAGTGCATTGGCCCAATTCTTGGCGTCGAATTATTTGCTTTTTCCCTTTCCTGTTGCGAGATGCGTGTGTAAATGCCCTAGCCAAGGTCGTACTCGTACGATCATCCTCGGAGTAAATATAGTCATGTATAGTCATTATTTCACAGAGTATCGTTTATTGACTGGTCCCTTGGCTTGACAAGCATTCTGAGACATCTCCCTGTGGATGGCCCGGTAGTAATCATTGTAGTAGTGCAAGCCTGTCGATCAGATCTTGATCTTTGCACGCAATCCAATCCTGAAATGGAAATGAGGTTGATGGCTGCAGGGCTGGGTTTCACGGGTTCTTGTTTAGGTAGGTTGATTCTTGTATATCCTATGTCGACTTTCACTCGAGTAATTAATCGTACATTAGTTCCAAGTATCGGAGGTAAGAGATTAAGCTGGAGTCATCAGATACGAACACGGAACGAAAGGCTTTGGCTAAACCGGTCTGACACTTGACGGCAGGTCTGGAGTAAAGTAAGGTGTATCAACTCTCGGCAACCAATATTATGGGGATGATGATAGGTACCAGTACCGGTACTTTGCCGGTACCTTACCAGTACCAGCCAGTATCACACCTCGCGTGACAGGTACCAATCTTTGAGGCTCAAAATCTTTTGGGTTCACCACCACCCACCACCATGGCCTCGTTCCCCAAATCCACGTGGACAGCACATCCGCATTCGACATGTATGGCTCCTGCACATGTATGCAGTAAGATTTGGGGAGGGGGCCCGCATAGACCTACGGTACGTTTGGACATCAGATCCTGTACAAGTAATCAAGACGATTGGTTCCAAGGCTTTCAACTGGCATGCTGCGCACCCTTTCTGAATTTTCGTCCCTTTTGTCTTCGTTCTCTTTTGTCTTCTGCTCTCCCTTGATCACACCCGGCCCACACCACAGGAATGACGTTTTATGGTTGGTGGTCGACCCGAGGACGTGGTTCCGGCTGAAAGGCAATCTCGACGCCTCAAGCAAGGGGAGTGGCTGTAAAATTTGAAATTTAAACGAGCGACTTTTAACTAGTAGTGTGGGTGGCTGCTCTGCTCAGATTGCGATTGGGATGTTGTACAAATACTGCATTGCATGAATGCGCAGTGGATGGGATGCGTGCATAAAGGATCTTGTGCACAGACACATGCGACGTTTTAGACGCGCGCCCAAGTCGGTCGCCTCCGACAAGCACGGTCCATTTGCTTGGCAACAAACTTCCAGACAACGTGCACCATAAGGTAGCTTTCCAACGTGGTTGAAAGTAAGAGAGAAATCGAAGAAGAATTCAATATTATTAGACCACTGACCAAGAGAAAACGACACACCGGTCACCAACAACGAAAGATGCGGTACAAGTTACGGTAAAGATGGAAGCATCTGAAGAATGTTGTACAACTCGTACCTTATGCTCATTGTCTTCTTCATAATTGCATCTTTCCTGTTCCCGGAAAAAGACTCGGCCAGAGCTCAATCATCAATGCACGGCTCAGGGAGCTGATGAGCCGGACTTGTTCGGTTGAAGAGAGCTGACCAACCACAGACCCCGCTTAGCGAGAGACTAAGGTACGGACCAAGATCATCCCGGTCTTCCCCCTCCATCGGTTTCCGTCCAGCCTCTTTCACCCTCACCCTCACCTTGGCACTTACCTCTCAGATCCTGTTCGCCTTGCGTCGTGAATCGTGATAGGGCGGGGGAAGTGGGAGAAAAAACCAAGAGCCAGATCCTGGAGCATATTGTACATGTGTACAACGTAGAGTACGTATAGGTATGACGCTGTTTGCCTTTACCCTGTACAGTTAAGCTGGAGGGACCATGTCTCACCTTATGCCCTCCCTGTAAGAGATCTGGGAGTTGATCCTGCTGGCGCGCATCAAGAGCCCATCTCTTCTTTAGAGTATCTCACCAAATCCAACCCTAGGTAGATACCGTATGCGTACAGCAGTGTGAATTCTTCCTACACTTTCACCCTTGTACGAGTCGCATACACTTACATCTACTCTGCACTGTGTAAGGTATGTACTCGTACTTTACCGAGAACCCAACATCTGCGGCTCAGGCCCTTGCATCGGCGACACCGACACTAAATCCATCGGGATGAGTCTGCCACACCCGTCGAAAGGGAGCACCCATCCATTTGGTGACGAAGAAAGCCTTTGGGACCATCCCATAAGCCCCGCTGTCGGGCGCAAATAGACTTCCACACCGGATACCCTGCTGCCACGCGACAAGTCTTTCACTCGGGGCCGATCATGCTAGCGAAGCACATGCCTTACCCTTCTCTTATGAGCCACCACCTTACGGTATTATCGTTCATCCCTGCGAAAGCATCGAGTTCAGCACGCCACTTTCTTCCAGATAGCCGCTCTCTTTTTTCTCTAATTTACCTTGTAATTTACTGTACCGGTTCGATAGCAGAGTAAGCTGTAGGGAAACGGCAGCTTCCGTTGCTACCTCTCTTTTCGTGCAGGTTGTACGAGTTAGATGCAGTAGGACCTGTCGGTAGAGACAATCAATCTATGCCTACCTTAGTCTTGTCGTTCGTAGCGACATGCTGAAAATAGAGCAATATATCGGTCACTTGACAGAGCATCGTATCAGGTCAGAGGGGAGAGGGGAGCATGGAGCAGTTCTCGAAAGCAGAATGATCAGGATTCAACGCAGGAGACCATCGTCCGGCGCATCAGGCAGATCATCGGCATGTTGAGTAAACCGAAGAGCTCTCTATATGCCGCCAGCCATCTGTTACCACAACGTACTCGTCATACCGGACAAGGGGATGCGAGATACAGGACATGGACGGCATCTTGCATTGACCATGTGAAGACCCTTCCGAGAGATTCGATTCAATGCCGGTCAACCGATTGAGATCATTTGGAACGAGACTGCTGGTTCTGACGGTTGCTATCTTGGATTTTCTCTCTGCATCAGGCCATCGTCCGCATGCTCGGGCGGTGACTTGATCGGAAGTTTCGGGATTTCGCATGACCAAGGTAACGTTCCCCCTTGTACTTGTACGAGGACCCTTAGAATTCGACACTACAACTACGAGATGTTGACTCCTTTGCTAGGCATCCTAATACGACCTCCCGTCGTTCATGTTCTGTCCAACTCCACAACTGTGCCTGAGGTGTCGCTCGTTAGGCGGCCCAGTTTGGTGCGAGTCAGGCTTGGTCAAGCTGAGGACGTGTTCAAGCGGAAGAAGGACCTCGCTGACCTGCCTACACTGCTCAAAGACAGATGACGGCCATTGCTCGACCTCTTGTGCCTAACGTAGTCAACAACACCCACACAGCAGACTCCCCGTTCGTTGGTCTTCAACGCTCCTGTTCGGTATCCTTTCTGTCAAAGTTCGGTGACACTCTGAGGACACTACTGACCGGATTACTGTAGCTTGCAGATCGGTCGACTTATAGGAGCTTCAAAGGGAGCCAAGGTCGACTCCATTACTCCCTCGGGACGGCTTGTCAGTCGACCATCTTAGGTTCCTAAAGTCTTCCATAGTGGCACCTGCTTGTGGGTCCTCTCAAGGCACCGATCAGATGAGCTTTCTGGACACCTCCAAGGGGCGATTCATTACCCTTACTACAGGGAGGAGCCATTACAACTGTTGTCGTGATGCAGCAGACCCGTCAACCACGATGGTATCTTACCATATTGGGCAAGCCTTGGTCAAGACTTCGTGGTTGAAGCTGTCGGACTCCTCCTCTGGGCCTTGATGCATAACCCTGAGAATGTCCTCAGGGCTTTCTATGTTGTCAGTACGGCAAGCTCGTACTCAACATACGGACTAAGCAGCACAGTTGTCTTTATGGGAGAGATCTATTACGGAATCTTGTCCGTAGTGCTTCAGTTACCTACCTCTCTTTGTCCACCTCAGCATATACAAGGCGCGAGTCTTGTATCAGGCGTGGAAAATTGCATGCTACACATGCAAGAGATGTTTACTGATACGCTTTCTACCACTGTATCCAGTTCCATATCTACGCTTCACGATCGCATCTCTCTGCAACTAATTACGAAACTTATGGAAGCATAGATTCATGATCCACACTTCAGTGCGTTCATTGAAGCTATAGAACACAATGGTTCCTGCCCGCTCTCTCCGTTGGGTCATACTGTTTCATTGGTGCCTTGTCACCGAACACTCAGATTCACCTGAGCAAGTGTCGAGCAAGGTCTCCAAACTGATGGGTTCTCGTTCGGTCTGGTGTTGCCCTTTGTTAGTTCAATGAGACAGCATGTTCCAACCTACCTACGAACGCAGCCTTCGAGAATAACAGCGCTTCAAGCGGAACCAGCATTACGTCCAATCCTAGCCTACAGGCTATCTGTGTCGTGTTAGATTTATTGCTTGGCTGTTCAAGCCGCTCTATCCATGCCCCGGCCTACACCTCTGTGGCCAGGACTGAAACCGCATACCGATCCATGGACTGAGGCTTCACTCTAGCTACGCCTGGGCGCATTACTGCCATCGTCAGTTCCCGTGGCTTCCTCGCCGAACTGAAAGGGTCTGGCACCCTGTTCTATCCTCTGAGGCTATTTGCTATAGAATGCTTGATGAGCTGACTCTACCTTATCGAGATAATCTACTTATATTTAGACTAACTGTGCACTCCGTAGCGCCATGCGCGTGTTATCATGCTGTTCATCAGACGTCGCTGCCTAGATTCATGTTCTTTGTGAGATTCCTGCAACTTCTCCCTACATGATCCCTCAGACCATACGAGAGCCCAGGATCTGACAAGTGTAAAGCAGAGCCTCCTTCCAAACAAGAGTTCCACTCGAAGACTCGTTCACCATTCAATCATCCAAGCCTCACCATCTCTCCATGTTAAAGCCATAGCAACAGTGCTAAAACCCTATACAAACGGCTATATCGCCTCCTGCACCGGCCTCAGCTCTGGACCCCCTACATACTACATGGAACGGCAAGGACTAGCATACAGGGAGCTCCGAAACCTCGCGTCAAGGTGCCTAGAGACGATTTATAGATCGTTCGAGGCGGACCAGTATCGTATACTACCGTGCCGGAAGCTTTCGAGATACGGTGTAAGGAAAGGATACCCCCCTAATAGGACGGAGCATCTCTCTCGAAGTTGCCTCAGTAGCTACTGTGCTTGGCAGAAATTAGCAGTATCATCATGCACACTAGTGTCTCAACTCTTACACTCTTACGATCGAGCACGACTTGGCAATAAGCCATCCAGTGCTCTCTCCGCATCCCTCACGGGAGCTCATCACCTCGCTGGCGCACAGCACAGCTTTCCGTTCACTGTGCTATCCTCCCGCATCGCCTTCGACCCTTCAGACCTCGAACCCACGCCGTTGCGGACAGACTGAAATACATCCGACGCCGTAAAAGAGAGTCCCGGCACCCTGGTCCGCGTAAGGCCGCTTACGCTACATACAAAGTTGCACGCTGGACGGTAGTGTGGAACGTAGGAACGAGCCTGATGGATGTGATCTCTTCATTCATCCATCCCTTTGACTAGTTACAGGCCGTCACAGACGACAGTTACTGATCCCAATCCCACTCTTCATACCCGCTCTCCTCCATCTCTGCCACGCCATCTCCGGACTCAAACCCCAATCGCCACCCCTCCACTTCCCTCGCTCCTGGCCCCTCCTCTTCGGTACTGTACTTCGCCCATCCGCGCCTTCACGTACCCCCACCCACCAACTAGTACGGCGCCAACAACAATACTACCACCATGAAGATCCAGATGCGTCCGTCCACGACATGCCAATCTGCATCGGAGCACTTCAACACAGCGCCACCGGACGGAAAATGGCCAACGTGGGAGTACGAGTGCGTTCAGCATCTGTCTGATGTGAGCGGGACAGTTGGCTGGCTGCGCTTCAACATCACAGTGATTCAAGACCACCTTGGCCACTGCACAAAGTGTCTCGAGAGCAGGCTCCGCACTCATCGCAAACCTGGTCAAGGCTGTGAAGGCTAGAGCGTCAGGGCCAGCCAGGTGGTCCGCCATCCGGTACGTGCGAGCCACGGCGAAAGTTCTGAGGCCGTTGAGCCCAGTGACAGTACTCTAGGCTCCTCCTCCTCCTGAAGAGCGTTGTATCTCTGGACCGAAGTACTCCCGATCGCTGATAACGCCACACGCTCCGGACTGGGTGCTGCCGGAAACATCGCAGCAATCCAGACCTTGAATTGAAAGGATACGTGTTCCTTGCCGGGTCTCTGGCCAAATTGCTGAATGAATAGCTGAGTCAATCGCAATGGGAGTCCTTGAAAGGTCTTCCTTTCCTGTTCCATCTCCACCATACGATGCCGGAGTTCTTTGCGTTGGGCCTGTACCTCCGTCAAACGGTCTTGGATAACGTCCCTTTTCTTGTTGGCCTTGTCGATCTTCCTCTTGAGCAGGCTTGGTACGGTGGTCCATATCAAACAGCCTATCGAAGAAGTGTGCGTTGGGAGTGTGGTAGGATTTGACCTGGTGCACTCCTACTCGTTGTGCCCTAACCTCAAACGTTGACAGATGATCCTGACACATGCACCGATTCAGTTTCTAAAGCCACCGGATAAGCTGCTGAGATGATATCATCGAAGGAGTTAACTCCAAATCGCCAGTTTAGAAGTATAGTACGGTTTAGCAGAAACAGAAGCCTCGTTCGGTTGCTAAGAACGGGAATATAGATATCCTCACTCGGCAGACAATCGAAGCAGGTATGAATTGAATTGATCTTTCTGGACAAGCATCCTGTACCATACGGAGAGGGCTCCCTAACCATCTATTATCGATGACAGCGATTTCAATCGACAAAATTGACGCATAGGGCTGAGGATCCTTCCTTCAATCGTACATTTGTCTCTGGCGCGGAGCCCACACCGGCCGCCATTTCTCGACCTCCGTCTACCTGGAACCATACTCGCCGTGTCCCTCCCGTCTCGTCTTACAGGCACCGAACAAAACGTCCAGACACCGCCATCGTACCAGCACAGAGCAAGGTACTCCACCAGTGGAAGCCAGCATAGCGCAAGCGCACAGAAAGCCAGGCCATGCAAGCAATGAGACAGGCCTTGTACCGTTTCAGCTGTCGTCGAGCTCCTCGGGGGACTTTCCCCGTCCCCCTTCCTCTCAGCATCCCGTCCCGTCGTCGCGTGAAGGTTTCTCGTATCTCACCTCGTCCAAAGCTGATCGCGCATACATCTGACTGATTTGCTGCCCAACACTCCGCTAGTGTCGACCTCTGCAAAACATCGAGCTCACATTGCATCAACTCTCGCGACTGAGATCTCGTGCGGCTTGAACCACGCTCATCCGAGAACTCAAGGCGATGACAGCCAGCCTGCAAGCACAGACCTTCACGGCGCTTCTCGACAGAGATGGGGGACACCCTGTGGCGGTCATGAATGGGTAGTTGTGTGAGCGTACTCTTCGCCCTTACCGTCCTGGGACAGGTCAGCTGCGTCTTCAGTGATATGGGATGGTAGATGAGTGCCATGGCCCGAGCGAGTCGAGGGTGATGATTTGGGGGACTTCTTGGTCCGTGTTTCTTGGAAGGTGAAGAGTTGATTTTCGCGGTTTGGTCTCCGGAGATGGCGGGCTGTTGTTTTGACACAGGCATGTGTTGATTCGACTCCGTGGAGGGATAAGATGGAACGGACGCGTGTTGCGCTTGAAGACGCCTGACGCCTGACGCCTATGGCGCATGAGAATTCTGTCATGGCAGGCGTGTGTGACTGGAGCGGAAAGTACTGTGTTCTTTTTTGCATTTGGGGGCCGTGAGGAAGAAGGACGGTAGGGTGTAAGATGGGGTGCACCGCCAGGCTAATATAGCGGCCTCGACGACGCGCTTGCAGGGTACGGAAGGGAAGGGGCGCGGAGAGATTAGGGGCGAGGGTCGAGAGGAGTGGAGAGTGGGTTCGGAGACGGTGAGGGCAGCTGGGAGGCAAGGTCGCGTGACGTGCGGTTGAGAGGGGTGGGGTAAGATGGCTTGACTTGAAAGCCATAAGACGTGGTCGATAGGGGAAGGTCGTGGCGACGAGGAAGGGTTCTTCGAGCCTTGCGGGGATGGCGGGAGAGGGATGAATAGAGGATAGCGTCTCGGGCTCCAAACCTACGGATTAGAACTAGATGCTGGACGTCAAGGCACTCCGCACCGTGAGCCGGACGCTAGGCATTGCCACTACGGAGTCTGAGTTTGGGCGCTTTGAGATTCTGAGGTTGTAGTTTGTCAACGCTGTAAACGCGTGGAGGACGGAGATGGAGACGGAGGGTGGGTGAGATCCAGTTCTGCGCCGGAGCAGAGTGGGATTAGAATAGTGAAGAGTAGGCAAAGGGTGGACGTACTGATTTGAAAGTGGACAATTAAGGCGCATTCTGGAATCCGTTGTATTTTCGAGTTAGTTTTATTGATGCGAAAGCTGTGTGTATTTAGATATTGGTGTATACATTATAGGAGGCAGGAGGCAAATCGATCGATGTGTACTACCTGTACGACTTCCACTGGCTCAACGCATTACATTCATCTGCATTATTGCATGTCATCATCCCTTCCTCAACAATCGTCAGCCATCACCAACCAAGCCAAAGCACGCAGCCACAAACCCCTCACCCCAGCACCCCCCTCCCTAACATCCCCAAACTTCCCTCATATCTCCCCGGACTATGATCGCCCAACATGCCCGCTCCAAACCGCACCTCACCAAACCGTCCCTCCACATCCCGCACGAACTTCAACCGCACCCTCATCGCCGGCCTCCCCAACCCCGCCCGACTCCTCGCGCTGTCGGTAAATGCGTCGCGCTGCAGCACCGGCGTCGTCTCGACGACAAACACCTCGCCCGGCGGCAGCAGTTTGGCGTTCTGCATGCTCGCTCGTAGGGCTTTCAGCGAGGCCCAGGCCCAGTGGTCTTCCTCGATGACGTTCCCGTCGCCGACGGTAGCGAAAGAGGAGGCGGAGTTGGAGGGGAAGAAGCCGCCATTGTCGGCGGAGCCGAAGCCGAAACGCGTGCTGAGGTTGGAAGAAAGGCCGTCCCAGACGCGTTTGCGGAAGTGGGATTTGACGAGGCCGGAGGTGTCTGATTTGAAGGCGAGGGCGACGGCTTGGAAGTCGTGCAGGACGCCAAGGGAAAGTGAAGGGACCACATCTTGGTTGTTGACAACTGTTGTTATGAGGCCGCGGGTGGCAAGCCGCAGGGAGGGCGAGATGGTGGCGGGGGGGCCGTAGGCGTAAACGTGGATGGGGCGGTTGGGTGGGAGGCAGGCGGGTGATAGGCCCGGGCCTCGACTGCTTCGGTGTGGATTCGTGGCGGTGGGAGAAGAGGAGGCGGCGGTGACAAAGGACGCACCGGACGAGAGTGTGAAGTCGGGTTCGGAGAGGAGGATTGCGAGGAGGGCGGCGACGCCGCCGCCGAGCGAGTGGCCGCACATGACGAGACCGTAGTCGGAAAATTCTTCGAGGGCCGCTCGGATGGTGGCCATAACCCTGCCTCCACCGCCCTCCAGAAGCCTGCGTGCGGAGGCGTGCATGCCTTTATGGGCTTGATAGGTTATTCCCCGCCATTCGAGGATGTCGTAATCGCAGGTCATGTCCGTTAGTACGTCTTCGAATCCGAGCGTACCTCGGCACGTCAAGACAACTGCTTGGGATTCATGATCTAACGAGATGTAATGCACGAGCGGGACATTAGTTCCAGTCTCGCCGGCGGCATTGGATCCACCTTGAGGGTCAACGAACGACGACAGAAGAATAGTTGACGGAGGTAATCCTGTATGACTCGAGAAAGAGTGATGTTCGTGATGGTGGAGAACGTCAAGCTCGGTCCGGGATGCAGTCGCCGAGGCAATGCTCATAAGACGTAGGAAGTTCGCACCGTACGATGCAGACGAAAAGCGAGCAAACCGCGTTAGGTTACGGACGAAATGAGTGCGAGGAAAATTACCAGGGAAATGCCCGTCTCGACCGAATGACAAGATGGCAGAAGGGTCGTCGTATATACTCTTCCAGCGATGACCTGAAAGCACAAGAGAGGTCTGCGAGTTACTGGTTTTGAGGGTATAGATGCTGGGAACAAACGACTTCGATCTCTGGTGACGTCTAGCCGAGACCGAATTGAGTTCGTCTCCCCCGACACCTCTTGTGATATCTTTCTCGGACTTGGATCTAGAGAAGCTACCGTGCGTCTTCAGATCCATCCTAGACTGGGTTGGAGATGCCGGTCTCGTGTCCATCGAATGTACAGAGTACGTATCTGTCTGAGAGACTACCGAGTTTCGGCGTCTTTCATGTATGGAATAGTAGCTTGTTCTGGGTGACTTTGCTGATAATGTGTTATCTCCGTTAGGATCTTGGGATGATAAAGAAGCCGTATTGCTATGTTGAGGTAGGTTAGGGAGGTTCTTGGTATATATGGAGCTGACAGGCTTTTGATTAACTGAATTAGTGGGAGAAGTCTCCGTCTTGGAACTCGGGCGCCATGGCGGTCGGTTTTGCTTTGTTCCCCTAGCACTCGGTGTTGACAGTGTGGTATTACTGTTTTGGTTTAATCCTCCAGGCCTACCGTTGAGATCCTTCCTCTTGGAAGCGGAGTGCAACTGGGGGTTCGGTTCGGATTTTGGACTGGCGGTCTGCTTGGGTCTTTGGGTGAACCTGGCGAACGGTAGTCTGCTGCTGGGCCTGTCCGACTCGCTCGTGGCGCCAGAATTCAAGGGTTTCCGCTGCCGTTTTTGATTCGCGGCCTTGTCAGGATGATATTCAGGTGTGGATGGCCTCTTCGTTTTCATGGTCAACGCGCCTTTGGATCTCTGAGGTGTACTCAGGTTTGTCGACGGGATATCTGCGCAGTCTAACCTGTCGTAGACGGGCGAAAATGACTCCTCAGGCTCCGATGAGCTGCAAGAGCGTAATCTATGTTCTTCCAAGTCCGACACAGCTTCGGTGGGTATTGCTATCGAACTATCTTGATGCCCTTCGGGAATCAAATGTACATCAGGAGGGGTTCTAGGGCCAATACTTGTGCTTCGAAACTGGTTGGCAACCGACTGATATACGACCTTATAACGGGGAAAATGACTTGGACTTGAGTTGTTCGATGAGCGTCCCTTATCAAGAACAGTCGGTTGCTCGATCTCGTCTGGTTCGTATTCCTCCCTGAGAACTGAGACCCCAGGTGGTGGGTCAAAAACTGGCAGGGATCGACTAGACACCTCCACCGAGATCGTCTTTGTTGTGATTGTTTGACTGTCAATGGAGATTTGTGCGTCACTGGGAAGTTGCTGCATGATGTGGGATCGTAGGTCTTCTTCAAACCCACTGTTCCTGCGAACTGAGACCTGCGAAGCTCCTTCATCATTGCGGGGTTCGGGGCGTGTGACAGCCTGGAAGTTCTGAGGTTCACCGCTGGTAGACATGAACGAAGAGGATCTTTTCAACATGCGGTTTCCGCTCTCCACCCCTCCACCAGCAATTCCCGACGACCGCGGTTCAATTACATCAGCCTTTGTGCCATCTCCGAGTATTACTACATCCCAAACCGTCTCCTCGCCTCTATTCTCCTCCATTTCCTTGTCGGTCTTTTTCTTGCCCCATCGTTGCAAAAGCGCAAAGCCGCAAGACCCCACGAGCAAGTCCGTAACACCAACAACTTCCCTGTTTGCGCCTGTATTGGGATTTCGAAATTCTCGTCGTATAAGAGTAACAATGGCTGCTATCGCTCTGGAGGATTCGGTAGAGCCAAGGGTCGCATTGAGCGCCGACAGCAAATGCTGAGACAGCGTTGACGCAGATGTCAGCGATAGAGTGGATAGATGGAAGCCTGCAGATGCGAGAAAGGAGGCCTGCGTGATGGTAGAATGCAGAGCCGCTATCTGTCGTTACCGCATATCAGTGATGGAAAGGTCGGGACAGGGGTGAGCCTTACACTTCGTTCGAGTAACCCCTCTGCTTCTATCTTCCCCAGTTCCCCAAGACTCCGGTTCGCAACATCCCTCCCAGCCCTCGATAGTATTGCTTCGATGGCTGCACGGCTGAGCTCAAGGCCAGTTAAGGTCGTAACCCGTCCCGCGTCGATGGCCAAGCTTCCAAGAAAGGTACCGAGCCTCAGAGATACCGAAGAGGACTGAGTGACGAGGCTGACAAGGGACGCAATGGACTGGGGCAATAGAGTACTGCCAGATGTTGCTGGGACATGGGCAAGAGAGGTGGTACCGACGACAGAAAGGGCCTTGCCTTCGTTCTCTGGCCCCGCCATGGGAGAGCACGGTCACAACTGCTGGATTCCTTCCTGGAACAACGTAAAGCCATGAGAGAACTCATTCAAAATACTATATAAACAGATCGTACTCTGTAGCACTTCTACTCGAGTCGTACAGCGAACATAAGTCGTATAAAACTGGCTATGGTTGTAGAAAGTTGTTGGGGAGCTTATACTTAAGACATCCTCCATGGTGGCCTTGTGACGCTGACATTTTGGTGGGAGGGGTGGATCTGCATGTGCAAATCCACTTCATAAACTAACAAGACGGCCAGATATCACGGGACGATATAAAGGACAATACTCAAAGATCAACTATCGATTAGCCAACCACAAATGGGTTCAGTAGTTTCGCGGTCTCGTGGGTATACTGAATGCTGTTTGTTGGTGATGGCCACGCCACCTAGGCGGATAGTTGTACGAGTACTTTCATGTCGGACGTGAACATTGAAGAGGAAGCACTGATGCATTTCCGCACTTCTGATACCGCGCCATTACACTGATCTAAACGTATTATCTAAGTGAAGGATGTACTGTTGGGAGGTCCAACTCCACCCTAGCCAAGGGTAAGACACATTGGAATATAGTCTGCTACACAGGTGTAGTAACGCTCGACTTCTGTCTCGCTGAATCGTGGAAAGATCTCTTCAGACACAGCTTTCAGCTAAACAAAAGGGCGCTAGGGTCACCAAGCCTTCCTTGAGGGCTTGTGGCTGTGGGGTAGTCCCGACGAGAACAGCAAGGAACGCCACAGTGAAACTCCTCCGGCAAGCTAGCCTGACCCCGTGAAGATGCAAATCGAGAACAAGAAAGCAACGACGCCAACGTGCATGTATTAGCACTAGTAAAAGCCTCCTTTAGGGATCGCAACGAAAATGCCAACAGCGACAGCGGAAATCACAATGGCGCCACCAATCGCCTGGAGGAAGATAGTATCCTGGATTTGGCGCAATGCCGGTTCTTGGATCCAGACCTCGCGGTCGAAAATTTTGCGGATGACGTTACGCTTCTCATACTTGACAATCCAGGGCTCATCTTCGTAACTGTTGCTGGAGCCGAGGCTGTCGAAAGAGCCGGTTTTCATCTCGTAGTTGGACGAAGCATCATCATCCTCGGCGAACAGTTCCCACGGTCGGAGATGTCGATGATGCATACCATGGAGAACCTTCAAGATATTAGTAACCTCGATGGACAAGGGTCTCGATGTCGTTTACTTACAACACACATGCCCTTCCACGCGGCAATTAGGGTTGCGATACCGATAACCAGACCGATGGCAGACAGAACCCGCCAGCCGCGCCCCGCATCGCTCAAGATGATCAGTACCGCAGCGATGATACCTCCAACGATCCCACCCACGCCAAGACCGCGAGCAAAGATGACGCGTGGTCGGTTGCCGTTGCAGATCGTCCAGCGAATGAAGTTGGGGTGAGCTTGGTGCCTGAGCGACCATTCTACCGTCCCCACCACGTCACGGAAAGCTGAGGGGTGCGTTGTGTTTGCGAGAGCGTGTAGAAGAGCTGTGCGCTCCTTCGATGAGAGGTTCAGTTGGCGAGGAGCACCGTCGGCGATGTAAGTTGCAATGATCCGCGATACTTCCTCTCGGAACGGCTGGATGGTAACTATCGCAGCTATCAGAACAAAAAGCGCTTTCACTACGATATGCCGTGGCAGTTGGCGGTACATACACGGTTGCCACTTGATTTCCGCTCCTTCATATGCCCCCGCTGTCTTCCTCACGAAAGATTTGCTGGTGCTCTTCAGGGTCGATCCGTCATCACTCCAACCATATTCCGAAGGCGTAAAGCATTCTTTGTCGACTGGTGGGGTCCTGGGGGGAGTGTTGAATGGGTTGAAACCATATTCGACCGCGGGACTCCTTGTACCCGGTGCAAAATCGGTGCCCTTGAACACCGCAGCGATCTCAGGGCCGATCTTTTTCATGACTGTGTTCGTTTGTGCAGTTATCGCCTCCGTCTCGGCTTGTGCGGCGGTCCATTCGGGAGCGAGTCCACGTTCACTGTCCGGGAGTGCCAAAAACCTTTTGATGTAATCACGGTACCACAGGAAGAACTGAAGGTTCTCGGCGGCGTGCTCGATGTAGATGAGGTAGTTCATAAAGTCTCGGATGGTACATGGCTGGACAGGTACGATATCAGCACAACCGTTCCTAAAGTTCAAGCGAGCTCATGTGCAGCCAATGACTCGGATTCATCAACTCGCTGAATGCTGGAAAAGGCTGCCTTCAGAACTCAAGAGCTAAGTGAGGGGTTTGCCAGTTGAGGAAGCCTTGTGTTGCGAGGAACACCTAGGTGTAGAAGTGGGAGCATGCAGACGTGTAACTCGGACGAGGTGTGAACCCGAGATTGTTATAGACTTACCGGGCAAGTACCACCGGCAATGATACGATCAAAGGACAAGGCATCCGGAATGCCTTGAGACACACCGGTGGTGCTCCCAGAGCTGACTGACTCGCCGACAGACTTGGTTTTCTCGTCGCCATTCAACGACCGAGTTGCCGAGTCGACATGTGGAGGACGACGATAGGTGAGAGAGTAGACCATGTTTCCCTGGTATTGACTTATGAGATGAGATGGAGTATGGGGGAATGTGAAAAGAAAGACGAAAGGTGAGAGTAGGAGTATTTCAGGTTGTGCGAGGTCCGTATTCTGTGGAAAAAGAGAAGTGGAGATGGCAGCGCTATGACACCGAGATTTCGAGAATAATGTCTCTCAATGTGTTAGGGCATACATCGACACTTTCCCATTGAGATGTATCACAACACCGGAGAGTGAGGCAGTCTGTACATGTATGTGTGTGCAGCCGTGAGGTGGGAAGATGTACAAGAAAGTGTCGATCGTTCAATATGAATGCACGAGCTTTACATCCTACGGCACCGGATGGCGGGTGGACCTCTGCTTTTGAGGTTTCCATCCTGGCTGAATGACACTATGCTCGGTTATGACTGACCGACGCCAGGCGAGTATTCAAATCTCTGAAACGAGGGATCTATAATGTAAGGTAGGTTCCTGCTAAGTTCCTGGTAGGTGCTGGGTTCCATGAGTGAACGCGGAGAGCGTCGCGCACGGTGGGAAGGGTAGTCTAGAAGCGGGATGATTTACGACGGTTCGCTACAAATCGTGCAGTAGCACTCCACCAGTTTCAGGGTCAATTTATAAAGTAGGTGGGTAGGTACCTTAGGTAGATGATCGCCTTATTCTTATTTGCCCCTTTGAGATCTTCGATCAAATACTCGCGCAAGCGCGCCCAGCAAATCATTAGTAGCTACTCGGTAAGAGCCTATAGCTGCTGGGTACTTGCACATCTTCAGGATACCGTTCAAGTACCGAGGAAGATCATCTCGTATCCGCAGACGGACGGAGTACGAGCATTTTTCTCGGCTCGAAGATGAGGAGGAGGATGATGATGATGATGCCGCCACAGAGGCCAAAAGAAATAGACTATTTGTCGTACGAGATGTGCCATATGCACTCTGCGTCCCAGTGGGAGGGTACCTGGCAGTCGACCTGGACCAATACCCTGGCGCCCCCAGCTTTCGTGGAACGATACAGAGTACCTTGATGGTATTTTGAGGGGGCTAAGGAAGGGCTTGAAGGATGGCTCTTTGGAAGCATGAGAGAATGGGCCTATTAAGAACGAAAGATTTGAGATAATGAGATTTAGTACACGTCCACATTGGTTCCTGTGGCGCCACGGATTAAGGCAAATGAGAGAGAAGGAGGACGGCGTTTCGCCTTACTCAGATTAAAATCACTTCAAGGAAGCGAAGATCCGGTTTGCAACCTCCCTTGACAGAGGGCTTGCAGCTGTGGACAACACGCCATACTACAACGGGCAAGGACACAAAGT
Source organism: Acarospora socialis (assembly GCA_025617375.2). NCBI lineage: Eukaryota > Fungi > Ascomycota > Lecanoromycetes > Acarosporales > Acarosporaceae > Acarospora > Acarospora socialis. The sequence continues at coordinate 1,712,888 of JAMYGW020000002.1, read as the reverse complement.
AGGTATGCTGTGACCTTGTCGGTAATCGCGGCAGATCTTTGACTTTTCGGCTTTGCTCCGATAGACCAATGATGGAGACGGTGTGCCTTACTTACAGATCTTCGATCGTTCGTGTCTCGCCTCCGCTTGCTCTCTTTTACCTTGCACCCTATCACACAAAGTTCGCTCTTGTCTTCTTCCCTCACAAGTTGTCAGGTCATGACGAATCCAGCTGCAGCTTATACAGAGTCATGTGTCTTTCCATGAGCAATGCGTTAGAAGTCATGAAGGCAACGATGGCTTTCTATTGTTCATGTTTGATGCGTCTGCCCACGCCATGCATTGTTCCATATTTTCTATTGTATACACGTCATCTCACGGAGGTAATCGGTGAAGAAGTCCAGGCTTTGGAAGAGCCGGACATGATGAGAACTCTATCTTGGTACGGTGGGTCTTCGGCTGTCTCCCATGACACTTCAGGAAGTTCAGGCACTCGTCCGAGTATTCTACTCCGCTCTTGGCACTCCGATCCGTACTTGTATGGGGGCCCTGGCAGTTCTCGTCTACAAGAGGGTTTCATTCGACAGAGGGATTCAGAAACCAGATCCGATAAAGGAGCTTCAGGGTTTATTCGTTGGCTAACTGAGCTCAGTATCGTATCGCAACCTGGTCGTTCAGATCTCAAATCGAAGCCCGTGCTGCTGACTACGGTGCCGTGCCCATATTTCATAACTCGTACGCTTCTTTAGTTTCAAGAACGCACGTCTTGTTGCGGAGCAAAGCACGACGAAGATCGAGTTTCTAGCACTTCTCGTCGCTGTTCGACCGTTGAAAAGGCCATTCTTTTCCAATGACAGGCTCATTTGTATCTAGGTTTTGACATTGCGTTGCATTGCATTGCATGAACATCGCATCGCATAAGTTTCAACATGCAACCGCCCGCAATTAAGCACGCTTCAACCCCACCGACGTTGACCCTTTTTCCCCGATTGGAAATACTCCTCCGGTTATGATCATCTTTGAGGCATTATCTGAAGCAGCCGTTCGTGGTCGCATCTATCTCTCGCGATAATGTCGACTGAAACCTCGCGATCCTCACCAACGGATGCCGTTGCTCACCGAAAGGAAGTTCCGCCCGACCATGACATGGGTGCGCTGCTTCTATCTCCTGAACAGAGCACAGGTCATATGCGCGCCAAAACCCTTACCCCACATCTTCTATCGACCGACCGACCGAATGCCGCTTCAATCATGGCTTGCCACAGTATGCCTCCCGGAGTTGAAATTTGTATTGCACGGTTGTACCATGCCACAGTAAACCGCTACGAAGATCACGTCTGCACCAGGCCCATGACTCGTGGATCAAGAGGAGCTCGACTACACAGTAGTGGGCTATGTCACGGGTATCGTCCTGAATACTTCCAAGTCAAAGGGTGATATCCGTATGACCGCTGTCAGTATATGTTGTTTCACCGGTCCCGAACATCTACTATCGATCGCATTAGATGAATGCGTAAACAATCAATTCTACTCTTCCTAACAGTGGTAAAATCCATAAGAGAATCAATTTATATACTCCCTGTTCGAGTAGGCTAAATGTGTAATCGTATCTCGTCAGCCCTACGGACGCGAACTCCGTCGCGAACTCTAGATCAACAATCGACCTGCAGCCCCCAAGAATCGGCTTGATCAACAAGCTTCAAATCACTGCCAATCGCCCACCCAGCCCACAAACGCCATCATGTCCGACGAACCTCTCTTCTCCCCATCCCTCATCTCCCCATCGGTCGCCGCCGACCTGCCGGAGAATTACACGATTCGGCCCCTACGGCGAAGCGACTACCGCCAAGGCTTCCTCGACGTATTGAGAGTGCTCACGACCGTCGGCGACATCTCGGAAGAGAAGTGGAACGAGCGATACGACTGGATGAGCAAACGGAACGACGAGTACTTCCTGCTCTGCATACTGGACGGGAGCGGGGAGAAGTCCGGGGAGGGCAGGATCGTGGGGACGGGGGCGGTGGTTGTGGAGAGGAAATTGTGCGTTTTCCCCACGGCATTCGTTAGTTTATTGGTTCTGGGGTGGGGTCGAGTGGATGACTATCGGCTTGTTGGGAATGCGAAGCCGTAAAGGCTTCATGAAGAGGACGGACGCTGATGCTGGGTGTTTGATAGCATCCACGACCTTGGCCTCGTCGGACATATTGAGGATATAGCGGTTACGAAAGACCAGCAGGGGAAGAAGCTGGGATTGCGCATCATACAGGCGCTGGATTACGTGGCGGAGAAGGTCGGGTGCTACAAGGTGAGTTGCTGATGAAGACAGGGGCAGAGTTTTGAGGCGCTGGGGAATTGGGAGACATACAGAACGTAACTGCTGATGTGTGAGTGCGCAGACCATATTAGATTGCTCGGAGGCCAACGAGGGTTTCTACGTCAAGTGCGGGTTCAAAAGAGCGGGTCTGGAAATGGCACATTATTACGATTCTCCGAAGAGTTAGTAGGAAGTGGTTCTTTGATATTAGTTATGAGCATAGCGTTAGTGTCTGTTTAGAGGGGGCAATTGGCGTTGGTCAAGACGATGATTACCTAGACAGCTTTTATAGAACCCAAGAGGCTCAGAGCGAAAGACCCTTGCTCAGCGCGACATGTGTACCCTGTGTTATTATACTTTGCGGAATGTAAGGGCATATCGTGACTGTCGCTGACTCAGCGACTCCAAACCTCAAAAATGCCCCATAAAGACATCCCAATCATACCATGCCTTTCGACCCGGTAGACCTAACACAACCAAATAGCAAATACAAAATCATCTTACCGGACGAGACATGGACACCGATACTCGAGCATGGCTGCGCATTTCCACCTCCCATCTTCACGGAGGTGATGCTCAACCTCATCAAAAACCCCAACATCAACTCCTCTCACCTCTTCCGCGCCGACATTCTCTACGATAGCGATGGAACGCTCACACCCTCCAAACAAGTAAATATACAAAAGGACTCAAACACTACTACACAAGAGCATAGGATCTTGAATGTAGATCTACCGAACTTCATGCTTCAGCGAACCATCGTCCGGGAACTGATACCTCGGAACGCGCAACTGGACAAATCCCTGATACAGACGTGCCAGTTCCTCAATCGCACCGACACCGACGCCACCGGCGTCAGGGATGAAACCACTCTAGTCCTCTACCTTCCCCGCGCATCCACGCCGACCGAGATCCCGCACTACCACCCCGCCGTCCACGGCATCGCCTTCCTACACTCCTGGCTCCCCTCCACCACCTCGCCGCCCACCTCACCGGAAACCCCACCCGGCAGCCTCTCCCTCCACTACGCCTTCTTCCTCACCACCCCACAACCGTTCACCCCCCGCCTCCGCCGCACCGCGCACCAACTCCTCCTCACCCTGCACAAACACGGCACCGGCTCCCTAGCCGGCTACGTGAAGCGCGTCCAGCACGACCAGATCATCCCGCAGCAGCGCGTGCAAGACACGTACGCCACGCTCAAAGCGCGACACGCCCGCCGCCTGATCGACAACTGGGCCGAGCAGACGCCGCCGAGCAAGCACGTCTTCGAGGACCTGGGCATCGCCGCGTTCCTGATCGAGCTGTGGAAGGACCTCTACGGCGACGGGGCGCGGGATGCGCGGAGCGGCTTTCCGGGTTTCGTGGATATCGGGTGCGGGAACGGGGTGTTGGTCGATGTGTTGAGTCGGGAGGGGTATGACGGGTGGGGATTCGATGCGCGGGCGCGGAAGACATGGGATACGTTTTCGGCGGAGATACGGGGGAAGTTGAGGCGGCTTGTGCTGGTTCCACAGCCGATTCTCGACATTCATCCTGAGCTTGTCGTCGACGTCAACCTCGACACCAACGACGCCAAAGCAGCACCAGCCGCGATATCTAGCACCCCACCTCCGTCCGCCAACCACGCAACCACCCCGCAATTCCACAACGGCATCTTCGCCCCCGGCTCCTTCATCGTCTCGAACCACGCCGACGAACTCACGCCCTGGACGCCCCTCCTCGCCTCGCTGTCGCGCTCCGCCTTCCTCGCCATCCCCTGCTGCAGCCACGACCTGGCCGGTGCGCGGTCTCGTGCTCACGCCCCTTCTCCGAAAACCGAGGGCTCAAGCAAGAAAGACGGCCGGCCGGAGAAAGGCGACCTGCGGACCCTCCGCGCCAGTGCGAAACAGCCGTCGACGTACGCGTCGCTGGTCGCGTGGGTCGAGAGTTTGGCAAAGGATGTGGGATTTACGGTGGAGAGGGAAGTGTTGCGGATTCCGAGTACGAGGAATGTGGGTGTTGTTGGGCGGTTTGTGGGGGATATGGATTTGGAGGGCGCGATGGGAGGCGGGGCGGGTGGGATGATGTGGAAGTCAGGGGGAGGGGACGTGGAAGAGGAAGGTAGAGGGCAGCAAGTGAGAGAGGAGAAAGTAAAGGAAATCGTGAGGAGGGAGGGGGGTGCGGTCGGGTGGATCGAGAGGGCGGTGGCGTTGGCGGGGCCGGGAACAGGTAGGGCGAGGGGTCATTAGTCGCACTGGGTAGCTGATGGCTACATCAACCCCGTCGGACCAGGAATTCGTCGCTTTATGGAGGGCGAGATCGCTCCGTTCGTGACGTGTCGTCCCAGGCATCTGCCCTCTCGGCTGTGCCAGCACCCGGCTGAGATATGCTAGTATGCTCCAAGTTCATGGTTGAGACCTATCTGCAAGCACCGTAAGATGTCCGACCTTACGGGACGGAGAGACATGGGTCAATATGCGCTGTTCGTACACAAGCCTGCTCCCTACTTAGACAGCTGAAAGAAGTGCAGTGCTACAGAATGAACAAACAAGACTCTCAATGTACAAAGCGCAAAGACGCAGACTCGAATGCCGAGCGCCCCATGCGGCCTCCTAGGCACGGCCTACAGTACCTCAACCCTCTTCCCTCTCCTCCGTTTCCCTCCCTTCCCTTCCTTCTCTAGCCACAGTCCGACAAGCCCGCACCAACCTACGACTCTGAAGAATGCGCCGATCCAGTTGGCGCCGACCCAGCAGGCGGCGTCACCTTCCCCGCTACGAGCGCAATCAACGCGGCACCGACCCCGCTCCCATCCTTCGCGATGCCGATCCGTATCCTCTTCTCGCCTTGCGGTCCGATCTCCGGGATCTCGCGTAAGGCCTCTCGGATGTGGTCTTCGAAGCCTGGGTAGTACTCGACCACGCTGCCGTCGACGCCAATGTCGACCACGTCGTCGTCGCTGACGCCGCTGGTGGCGGCTTGGTTGGTGGTGCCACTGTCCCCTTCTCGGGCAGCGTGGCCTGCGGACGCGGCTTGGGCTGTGATTGAAGGCTCATGATCGCCGCTTGAGCCCTTGCCGTCCTTGGCTTCTTTCTTGGTGTCCGAGCTTGAGGAGCTGTTGTGCAGCTTGCCGGTGGAGATGACAATGGCGCCGATGGCCACGGCACTCAGTCGGGCAGCTCGCTTGCCGATCGCCGCTACGATCGTCTTGACTGCTTCGGCGTCTTCGATGCTGGCGGCGTGAACGCTTAGATCTCTGTCAAGCGCCTGCCTGGCGACCTTCAGACCGGCGCTTTGATCCTCTTGCACGAAGCTCAGGAAACTGGTGTCGATGCCCCACTGCTTGTACAGGGCCGAGTCCTCCGATACGCTGGTGGTCGAGTGCATGTCGTTACTGCTGGAATCTTCGTCTCTGAACAGCTGTGACTTGGAATCTTGCGCCAGTGACAGCAGGGCTCGTCGTAAGATTTCGCCAAGAAACATCCCGGACACTCTCTTCTCGAACATCTGTACGCCGGGATTTACGCTCCCCTTGTCGAGAGCATCGTCGTAAGGCGTATTTGGCAGGACACTGAGATCATTATCGAACGAGCCCCACTCGGTATTGACGACCATTTCGCCCGTTGACTTATCGTAGTCTGTACTACCTTGAATTGATGCCATCTTAGTGATCCTGTCGAGCTTTTCCACGTAAGCACCATTGGTCCCTGTGCCGAAGATTGCACCGAGGAGCGTGCCGGTTTTTCCAGGGGAAGTGTACGATCGAGCCATGAGAGTGCCGACCGTGTCATTGACGAGAGCCGCAACTTTGACCGGGAGCTTCAAAGCATCTATCTCGTCTTGTAACAGGGCACAGACGTCCTTACCGACAGTATCTTCGATGTCGAAGCCCTTTGTCCAACGGATGAGCGTTCCTCTGTTGATGCCGATCTGGTCTACCGGGAAACTGAAGGTGAACCCTAGTCTGAATACGTTTTCGTCCCTGTAGCCTTCCGCCGTACTCATTGTCTTTCGACGTCTGACGTGGGCTTCGAAGTGATCGCTATGGTGAGTCTTAAGGAATGTCTCAATCTGTTTTGCGAGGAAGGAGAAGAGCTCTTTCGACGTCTTCGCAACCATGAGGTCTCGTGGAATCGCGACTTTGGACTGGGTAAGAGAGAACGTGGTGTTTCCATGCAGCTGAATGGAGCAGACCCGGAAGTTGGTGCCCCCCAGATCAACTGCCAGGTACAGGCCCTTGAGGGTTGAGTCTTAGCCCTGTCCATAAAGATTAGGGAAGTGGATCTACCTTTTCGGTGCCATTTGGTACAGCGGTCACGTATGTAGGAATCTGCCTCAATGTTGATCCCTGCTTCTGAAGCCCCTCATCTGTACATTCTCAGCACATCCAGCACTCCCGTTCCAATGTGCCTCTGATCGCACTAACCCATTTCTCTGATAAACTCCCTCACACCTTTGTTCAAGGCATCGGTGCCATATTCAAACTCCGCCGCCACGCTCTTGGCAGCCTGCAGTACCGACGACATCTTATGCAATCTGCAAATTGGTGATTGATCAGGGAACGCTTGAGGGTTTGCGCAGGCGATGCTGTCGATTCTTGGGGATGCGGACTGTTCTGAGTAAATGGAGCTGACCTCTTGTGGTGTTACAAGTGGGTCGTGTAAGGGGTGAACCAGCAATTGAACCGCGAGCACCACGAGCAGAACCGCGAGAGAGACGAGCTTGACAACAGAGCAATACGGTTGGAAAACCAGCCTCGTGGATAAGAGATAGGTACTTCTAGTATACAAAGATATAGTGGACGAGGCAGATTGGAAGTACCGAAACCGATGGACGGTGGAGGGCGCCAATGTTGCTTACGAAGTGACGGATGGACAGCCAAGATTGGCGGGGCAGGAGGGGCAGGATTCGAGGCTCTAACCAGGCTGATGCAATGCAAACAAGTTAGGTCGAAACTGAGTAAAAAATACCATCTGGAACCAATCGAAAGCAATAGTTATACACTTGATGTTAGGGCGGTATTTGCGAAGAAAGGAGTTCCAATTGCTTGAAAGCTCCGAGATAATATTTTCGGGGAAAATGCGGGGTGGAGTTGTTGGCAACAGATCGGAGCTCGTCCAGAAGCTGCCGCTTTAGCAAGTAAGTTGGAGTGACTAAAAGATTGATCCAACGGGCCTATTTTGAGTCATCTCTCCTTCCACTCATCATCTCCTAATTTTCAAACACTCAGGAGGGGGCTGTTTAATCTCAAGTGATGGGGCGTACTACAAGCAGCTGCACGTACAAACGTGCTGAATCGTTGGACAGGTACGGACGTGGGAGTATTTAGGGACCAGTTGGGAAGGTTATGCTCACTGAGCAGTGGGAGTTTTTAAGATGCGTTCTCAGCAACCAACGAGCATATGTGTACATACTGCATGGGCTTGAGATTGTCGTCGCGAATGCTAACTTTGGCTGTGGCTGGAGAACGATGCTAACTCAGCTCTTGTTTCGTATTCTGATTGTCCTACCTAAACCTCAGCTGTTCCCTTCTCTTTCCACCTTACGCTCGACACTTTCTTTTGGGAACAGTCCACTCCGTATGCTCTGGTTCGCAGATATAAGGACTTCCATGCTCTGCCGTCCTGAGATTTCTTACTATCTCCATCTCACCTTTGGGGGTTTTCTTTCAGTTGTCTCGCAGCACCTTCCTTCAAACCCTCGATGGACATACTCTATCTGCCAGCTTGACGAACAAAAGAGTGTCTGAACTTGCACCGGGTCTCTAAACTTCTCCACAAGCGTTTCTTCTACCGAACATGATCTCCAGGGTAGTGTTAACTCTCTCAGATTGGTGACGAATGTACACCTAACACTGACACATTCGTAGTCTGAAGCAGAAGGCCTTGAAGTCGCACAACCACATTCTGGCCTTGAATATAACGGCCCAAGCCCACTAGACCACTCTTACCAGGCACACACACAGGCTGGTGCATCATACCTTGGACATTACTACGAGCCAAGACCCAAACTCGAGACGTCCACACCAGAGTTACACCATGGTTCCCCGGAAAAGCGCACATGTGGCCTCCGCGACGAACATCATGGCTCACGGCGGGGCTGTTAACCCTTATAGTCGTCGCTGCCGCCATTGGAGGCGGCATTGGTGGAAGCCTCGCTGATAGAAGCAAACAAATTACCACAGCATCCCCAATCGCTCAAGCAAGTGCATCTTCAAGCCTGGCTACTATTCATGCAATCTCGTCGACCGGTACCACACCGCCCACATCCACTATACAAACTCCAACATCCACATCCACCATCGTCGGCCCCTCTGCAACGCTCCTCCGCGACTGCCCTTCCTCAAACAACACAATCTACACCGTGCACCTAGGCTCCGCCAAGCAGCAGTACCGCAAGGCATGTAATAGCCTCTTTGCTGCGACGAAAAGTACGTCGGAGAATTTTGTGAACAAGTTTACAGCTAGCTTGGACGACTGTATTGGGCTCTGTGCCCAGTGGAACGTCAACGATCATACGTCTACAAGTGGGTTGGCGCAAACTTGCGGGGCCGTATGTTGGCGGAATAACTTTCATAATGATTATCCAGGCAATTGTTTTGGGTATGCTGTTAGCAACTCCAGTGACGGAAGCTTTAGGATGGATCCTAACACCAACTGCGATTCGGCCGTCTGGATAGATGCGCCGTAGGGCTACTCTGCGAATTCTTCATTCAGGGTTCAGGTACCAGTACTTGAAGATATTTCGCTGTGTGGTAATGAGCTCTTTTACCAGAAGAAGAATCTTAGAGTATGAAGGCACTTCGCGCATTCTGGGATGTAGTTTGATCGAACAAAGATTGATTATACAGCTCGTCTGTTATACAGCTTCCAGTAGCGTCGCCGCGCCCGCGACAAATCCTTGAGGAACGCCGCAGTTTTCTTCTATCGTCATAGAAGCAAGAACTTCTCCCCGTGCCTGCGTCCCGCAGTCACTGTATTCGAGTTACTCAGCTAAATTATTACTTTGGCTAGTCTCGATACCATCAAGTTGGAGCTTAGAAGTCTCCCATCGTGTTTACCGTAATCCGGCAAATCCCGTTGAGCAAACGAACGTCTACAACTTTCATCTCCAGCCCGGATAGAGCTCCGGCAACTACCAAGTCAAGCTCGCACCATGGGTTCAGGAGTCTCGAAATCGTCGCCCGAGAAGTCGGAGCATGTATTTGCCAGGTTCGCAGCTTCCCGACTTCAAAGTCCAACCAATTGGTCTTCCTTAGCCTGACTAACCCTTCATCCCAGCGAGACCCCCGTGCGATTCTCCCAAGAGCTCGTCGACTCCTTACAAGCAAGCTCGGAGGTAAACCCTCTCCCTTCCAATCCGTCAATCACATCTGAACCATCCACTCACGGCGACTCACCTCCTCCAGACAGACTTCAGCCGCGAAAAGACCCTCGAACTCCACATCCAATCGCGCGTAGCCGAAGAGCTCGAACGACTCAGCGCGCGCGAGTCGCAGACCCTCCGGGACCTCGAAGACACCATCTCCTCTTCCTCCGACAGCACGACGCACTCCACCAACATCCCCTCCACCACGACGCCGGACCAATCGCACGACGCGGGCGGCAAAGACCACGCCGCCAAGGCGCACGGCGACAAGCTGCGCGATCTGGGCAGGGAGAGCATCCAGCGGGAGATCGACGCGTTGAGGAAGAAGTTGGAGGGGCGGAGGAAGGTGGAGCCGTTGGATGAGGGGTTGGAGAGGGCGAAGGGGGAGGTGGTGAAGTGTTTGCGGACGAACGATCGGCGGCCGTTGGACTGTTGGCGGGAGGTGGAGGCGTTTAAGAGGGAGGTGGCGAGGTTGGAGAGGAGGTTTGTGGATAGGGTTGTTAGCTAGCTGAGAGGGATATAGGTGATGGCCACTCGTACAAACTAGGGTCAGGGAATCACTTTCAATACAAGTCACCTAGTGCTGAGCTCCCGAAGGACCACAATCTTTACGGGAGAGAAAGGGAAAAAATAATTCAATCAAGAGGCTCGAACTTTGGACTTAGGTGTGGACTTACACTTAGTGAATTGGGACCCAGGTCCTTCGATCGAATGGGAGGAAATCCTGCCACATTCTCCGGAAGATTGGGAGCTTTTAGTTATGCGTTTTGCCGCACGGGTTTAAGTTTGGAGGAGGTTGAATATGCCTCTCCCCAGTTTTAGTAGTAGTGTTACCTTGTGCACAAGGATAATTTAAGTCCCGCTGAGGTTGGTCTCAGACGGTGGTGTTGTTATGGCTGTTAGGTCATAGGTCAAGTAAGTGGTTATCTGTTGCGGCTATCAGCAAAGTTCTTAGGACATAGAGCCCCTTGATTGAATGAAGCGCTTGCAAAGGAATAACCATCTAGGCCATCTGAGCTTTGTTGAGCATTCACTCCCTATCAGTTGATATGTATTTGGCAAGACAATGTCTTCATATCCTGAAACCTCACCTCTTTCTGAAATCCTGAGATACTGCCCACTTGTCAGCAGTCAATAAATTTAATAACATTTATATGGTTTATGTGTTCTTGCACGATCCTTGAAGCATGTTATAGGCACACATAAAGCTCCCAGTGTGGTATTTACATTGATTATATAGTAATGACTCGGCCGAGCCAAGAGGGTATCCAGACCGATGAGACCAGAACGCCCAGATTCCACCCCAACCCTTATATGCACATCACTCACGCTATGAATACACGCTGGCCTGAGCCAAGATAAAATGTACAAATGAGAGATTCTTGTAAGAGCAAAGAAACCGGTCTATATGGCATAGTTCTCGGTATGCAAGAAAATCTCATCCTTGCCGCTATCGCTCCAGACGTCCTTCTGTAGAGTGGCGACCGAGTTCGCAACGTCGATCCGCATGCTCGGCGGTCCGCAGACGAAGACGCACGTTCGCCGGCCGAACTCACGAGAGAACTCTTTCAGCATGTACGGAACGTCCGGACGGCCATATTCCGTCCGCCAGCCGTCTTTCTTCGCGAGTCCGGCAGGCAGGAAAGCGAAGCGCATCAGGTTCTTTTGAAGCATTGTCGGCGTGGAGGGGAAGCCAAAATCTAAAGACTTGGAAGGCGTGTGGTCGATCGAGATGCTGAGGCGAGCAGGGTTCTTGTTTCGGGCGTGCCCAGGTTTCGGGGCTGCAAGGTGGGCTTTGGGTAACGCAGTGATGCCGTCCTCATTTTCACGACGAAGTTCTCTGATTTGGTCTGGGTCCCCGGATGCGGCCTCGTGGATTATGGCTGAGTTGCGCTTGCTGGCGATGCCTTGGAAAGCGTCGTTGATCTTGTCGTGGAGAATGCCGCTTACGGGGCGTGACGGACGTGTGCTCATCTCTGCTGTTTGCCGTTTCGCGGCAGTGATGAAGAACTGGCAATGTACAGTGTCAGGTGGGGCGTACTCGCGGCATATTCGAAGCTCCTCCTGGAACCAATGCATTGTTTCCGGTCGCTTGAGCGCCCACACGACTCGCACGCTTTTCGTCACCGCTTTCCCGTCTCGCATTCGCTTGATCAGATCAAGAAGCTGACTGACGATAGCGGTGATACCACTTCCTCCAGCGAACAAAACGACATTGTCAAAGGAGGCCATCTCTCGTTGCATACCTCCGTAAGGTCCATCGATAAAGGCCTGGTAGGTTTTCAGTGGACCTTTCTCCACAGCGGCATTGAGCACCTTTCGAGTGAAGCCGCCAAAGGGTCGGAAAACCAGTGTCATGTCACGGTACTGTTCACCATACTCTGACGGAAAGTCCTCACTGCAGAGCGAAGCGATGGTGAAGGGATGATTCTCGAAGATAGAAATGCCAGGCATCCTCAAGTAGACATATTGACCTGGTCGCCATTTTTTCTGAGTAGGTATCGTAACCTTGACAGCATTTTCTGGCAGCAGTGTTACAGCTGCTTCCTCCCCAATCAACCATGACATCCGCCATGGGATGGTCCAGTTCAGATAGAACAACCGGATGCCATATGACACGACCCAGATCGCAAGCGTAGCGAAGAGATAGTTCCACGACGTGAGATAGTTATGGCAATGCCAGAAAAGCATGCCTAGGAAGACGATTGAGACAGGTACATGTAAGGCCACGAAGAGTTCGTACATCCGTGCTCGAAGGATTGGCAAGGATGCCACGCACAGGAAGATCAATGGAACCAAAGCCGCTATGCCGGTGCTATAGATGTAGTACTGACCGCTAAAGTACGATTCGAACACTGTGAAGCCTCCTTGATCCCATAGTGGTTGGACATAAAAAGGTACTGTATGGACCAGGCTGAGGAACAGGCAGAGATAACCACCCCACCGGTGCAACACGTTGAGTCTTTCGTGTCCAATGCCAGTAATCATGCTGATCATGTTGGCTTTCATGCTCAATCCAATAATCCAAGGCATCATAGCAACTGCCGTCATACCGGCTCGGACAGCTAATGGTGGCGAACCGAAGGCCATGCTGGCGTAGTACAAAGGCCATGGTAGGAAACAGTAAAGGGTGGTGAATACCAGCGCAGCTCCAACAATGACTATGACGCCAGGCGATGGAAACACGATTTCCCGCTTCTTGATGCGTAGGACGGGTAGCGGCCGGTAAAACAGCCATCGCATAAGAGCAATGCTGTTGTTCAGCGGTGCGAACGACGAGACTGAAGACTGCTGCTTGGAGGGCCCTGGGGGTAGCTCACCCGTCCGAGGGAAGAACTGGCGAACGGAACTATTGGTGGGTAGGTTTCCCATCTCAAAGTAGGAGTCCGGAGACGTTGTTGTGGAAGCCTTTGCCACGTCTTCCTTATGTAACGCCGTCCGAATCTTATCGGTCCAGACATGATATAATCGGACCAAGATGGTAGCGACCAGGAGGATGATGCAGAAATACACCCATCCTAATGCGTACTTTCCAGATTGCTGCCATGGGTCTTGTCGAGCCGCCGCGGTCAGTTCTGGTGGGCTTGTGCTGTAGATAGGAATATTCACACGCTTCCTCAGTGTCGCTAGCGATTGGACGATCTTCCGCTCTGTAAGCTGCGTGATTGAGTTCACTTGCGCCGCCTGGTGCCCGGATGCCACCGGCGTTCCGAAGACAGCCGGCATCTGGAGCAAAACTATGTTCAAATGTCGATTCCCTTCTCTTCCTATTCACCCCTGAACTATCTCTCTATTCCCCTTCGAAACGCTGTCAGCACCGGCAATGGAGCGCTAATTGAAATGCCCGTTGTAGAAGCCCTCAGATCTCTGAATTGGATCGACAGCGGGGACGGTTGAATGCGATCCGAAGGTTACAACAGACTTGGAAGCTGTCAGATCTTGCTTGCAAATATGAAAGACGAATTGACGGACATACGACTGTCTTCTGAACCAGTCAAGATAAAGAAACCTCGAGGATCTGAACCGAGAGTTGCCCAGAAACTCTCTAATCGTGTTGCGATATCTGATGACTCCGCCGCTATGCTGATATATGCCTGCAACGGAGTGCCCGTAGGATGCCAGATCCTTTGAAACGACTGAAGCGAGTGGAAGAGAGCTTGAAGGCCCGCCGGAGACAATTCAAAGCTGTTCAAGATGCGCAAAGTGGGATGCAAGGCGACTGCGACGTATATGTTCATGTGCTCAAGCGGAGAACATTCGGAGCACTGGGGGTGCTAATGCCAGGCTAATGCCACCAGACTCAGCCAACCGCCGCCCTCTATTGAGCGTTATCACTGAGCGGTTCCAATAGTCTGACCCTAGCATGTCTGTGTACATGCGTAAGCCAACACTGTGGGATGTGATGGCCTGGCTCATGCTGGCGGATAAAACATGCCGTGACGATAAGCTGTGGACGAGCCAGTTGCGTGTTCTGTAGCGGCTGCTTCCTGTGCGAGTATTGGGCAAGCCCGGTGAAGATGCCTGTAGACTTGAACCGATAGCAAGGGGTGGGAAGCCATGAGGCCGACAACTCGGTATCAGGCCTTTTTCTGCATACCTCTTTGCGAGCAGGCGCTCAATGATTCGGCGGCGTAAACATCATGCAGGGCGGGCCGCATGGACCTGGCCCTAGAGATGTGCAAAAGCTGATATGCTTGGACGAATGGAATTGCGCCGTTACGCGCCCATCAGAACCCTGAGCTGCTAAGGCCTGGGATTGGCCAGGCCCTCCCATAGCTCCCTCAGCCGGTCTGTTTTCAAGTTTTGGCTAGCTTTCGATCAGACACTACCTACTGCGAACGGCTACTTTCACCCAGTCTGAGTCTGAAGTATCAAAAGGATTCGACTTTGTGAGAATGTGGTGACCATTAATCATTACTCCGTATTGCTGGGTGATGTCAAACACTCGCCTGGGCTCTATACTACGGAGCCTCCGCCTGGGCAATAGGTAGCCAGTGTACTCATACTGTTCATGCATGATGAAGCCAAGTTTGTCAACTGTTGTTAGACCACGTTCTTGTAGGACACAGTCTGGTATCACTCCATAACGTCTGCAATGCAACGGCTGTGCAGATCTCGGTGTTGGATTTGATTGAGTGTTCTTGACTGTAGTCCTCATAAGGGCAAGTTCACCGTGTATAACTTCGTCTACCGCTTCTGGAGAGAGGGGTTGATGGCGTCGTGGTGCCATGTAATTGGTACTCCTGGGTTTCCTGATGTGGGTTGGACCGTGATGTCCGGAGTAGCTTCGTACATGATTGATGAAAGCGCCTCATAGGGCTCCTAATGTGATCAATGATCCCACCGGCGCCTGGCTGTCCAACAGCACGCATAGCAGAGGTTCTGCGCTACGACGTCTTAGGAGACTCTGAAAGCTCCGAATACTCCGATGGATAGTTGAAATCCCCGATGATCGGTGATGGACTCATGGCGGAGATCGTGCATACGATCTCTCACTTCTCTGCTGACACCACAAATCGCATTGAGTGGATGCAATGTCTGAGTGGGCAATTTTTCTGATCAGCCTGTACGATGATTATGACGCACATACGAAGTACGGCAAACGCATAAGCTGTGGGGTCTGACAAGCTCTCGAAACCTAGAGTACATACGCGAGAGAGTTTATCAGAGGACGGATGACTAAGCGTTATCGATAACGGCAAGCTAGCTCGCGGATGTCCACTCACTTCTGCGCGATGAGCTGCCCAACCCTATACGACACAACTCATCCAAAGCAGTCTCCACAAGTCCAATGGCCATCAAACCGGTTAATCCGACAGCTACAAATTCGGAAACAACACAAAACAGCCTCACTTTCCCGGCCCAGACCTTCGCCAAGCTCTCTCCCGCACCGTTCCTCCTCGCGCACCTCGACCCCGACACAGCCACACGAAGCCCCATACGCCCCAACGGACGCGCGCCCTCGGAGTTCCGCGCCGCAACAGCTCATAGAGGCTCACTCACCCATGCATCCGGCAGCGCGGTCGTGAGGGTCGGCGACACGGCCGCGGTATGCGGTGTGCGAGGCGAGATCCTGCTCGCGAGTGACGTGCCGGGCTATAGGGTAGAGGGCACGTCCGCGGGCACAGCCATATCTCATTTCGGCGACGATACGGAAGTGGCGGAGATCGGCCTCCTCGTGCCGAACATAGAGCTTTCGACGGGATGCTCGCCTGCACACTTGCCCGGTAACCCACCGTCTGCGCTGGCGCAGAGTTTGAGCGAGCGTGTGCTGGCGCTACTGCATGCTTCGAAAATGGTCAGGGCGGATGATCTGAGGATTTGGCATCGGCCGCCGTCCACTGGGGATGGGGACGAGGACGAGGACGAGGACGAGGAGGCTTCGGTGCCGGAGGTCAAGGCGTTCTGGTGCCTGTATATTGATATCTTATTCATTTCGCTGGACGGCAATCCGTTCGATGCGGCGTGGGCGGCTGTCGTTGCTGCGCTGAGAGATACGCGGCTGCCGTTTGCGTGGTGGAATGTTGATCGGGAGATGATTCTTTGTGACGATGCGGTGTCGAAATCGAAGAGGTTGGAACTGAGAGGCGTGCCGGTCGCCAGTACCTTTTGCGTGTTCGAGCCTCGACAGCAGGGTGTTGGGAAGACGGGACAGAGACGGGCTTGGATCTTAGCGGACCCGGATACGTTCGAAGAGGGACTTTGTAAGGAGACCTTGACCGTTGTTGTGGCTCACACGGAGCAGTCTGTCAAGATAATAAAGGCTGAGAAAAGTGGAGGCGGGGTAATTGGCCTGAGGGAAATGAAAGAAGCTGTGGCACTGGCGGAAGCAAGATGGAGGGAATGGCAAAGTGTCATTGCTGGCTAGTCACGCCTGGGAGTGGTTCTTTTCGGAAGCGTTGCATATAGAGGCGTTATATGTTGCATAGCAATGAACTTACGCCACGGCGAGCATCAGCTACAGATTGCTTACTAGGGTATCCAACAATCGATCCCTGAGCCCAAAACCATATGACTGAACCAGTTGGAGAAGTCTAGCTTGAATTCTCGGTTGATCTAAGTACCAAGTTCGATATCCCACAACCGTGAAAAAGGAAGATTCCCAGCGTCACCCGACGCGCAGGTGTATAAACGGAACACCATATTTGGGCCACACACATTCCATGTCCCACGAGAAATCTTGTAGCTTTATTGCCCTAGTCCAATCTCCGCCGTTTTTCCACTGGTTCCTTAGTATCAGGAGCTACAGATCGCTGGCGAGGGCTCGACATCTCAGAGACAAGAGACGCACCCGATGTACTGGCCAGATGAGAATTAACTTCTGGATCTAGTTGAGACTCGTCCTCCGGTGACGCTAATGGTATTTTCGCCGAAGTAGGCGTCTCAGCCAAACTCTTTGTTGAATGAGGTGGAGACGGTAGACTGATTGAGAAGAAAACGAGATCGCTCTTGTCGTGTCGCGATTGACGGTCTTTGCTCGGAGGCCCGTTCTTCTTTGATTTCCCTGGCTTTTCCGTATTTCCTGACCTTTCTTTCTCCGCCGTGTCTCCGTCTCGTAGAGCTTTTTCAAGTCTTTTGGCTGTTTTCTCCGCCCTCTTGAACGAAAAGATACTCTCCGTTACCTTGTTCTCTTTCTGTTCTTCTGCTTTACCCTCATCTTCTTCAACGGCCTCGGTGTACTCCCACATCTCCTTGAGCTCTCCTCTAACCAGTGCTGTTCCCCATAACGAGCCTAGTACTCCAGGTACGAGATACAGCAACGCCGGTTGTGCATGGCTTGCTACCTGCATAACCCCGAGCGTGACCAGCATGCCGAGGACGTAGCCGCCAAGGCTGGCATGGAAATAGGTCTTCGGGAAAATACCACCTTTATGTTCATTGGTGTGTACACGCGACCAGCCTGTCCAAAAGCGCTCGCCCCAGTTGCCCGTGGCAGTGCGCCACAATGCCTTGGTAATCTTCCTATGAGAAGCATCCGGCGCTTTAGGCTCGCTCTCTTGGGCAGTCATCTCGGTAGTATTCGTTGCCTCGGTAGCCCCTTGTGTCTGTTTTCGAAGGTAGAAGAGGTAAAGGTCGAATCGTAATGCCAATCCGATCATGATACCGGGCAGAACAACATCTCCAAGCCCAAGCATGGAGAGCGACTGCTTAGTTGGGTCTGCATCTGGACCAGGCGGACGAGGGAACAGTAGCTTGATGGGAATATCTAGCTTGGTCGCGACTGTGACCATGAGTGGTGTGAAGAAGACGAAGTAGATATCGTAGACGAATAAAGAGCTTAGGATCAAGGTACCGGTCCAGAACGTTGTTGGAGACATGAATTGAAGAGCACTGTAAGAAAAGCCAAAGCCCAAGAGGTTTGTCAACCACCAGGGCTTAGACACGAAGTTGAAATAAACTACAGCGACAGTCGCAAGACCAACGCCAATAAAGCCTTGAAGTCCGATCCGAAGGTCTGTCTCTATCAAAGATCGTACGTAGGCTCGTACTCTCAGCTTTCGGTTTGGAAGAGTACGAAAGACCCAGAGCGCATTCAATAATGGCATAGGAAGGCTTATCCTTCCCAAAACTCCCGGCAAAGGAGACAGCCGGCAGTCAGTGGGACTCTCCTCTTTGCTATGAATGCGCTCGGCAACCGCACGCTTGCTTTTAACGTGCCAAAGAACTCCGTTATCAACATATCGAGAAGGGAAGAGGAATGATATGAGGACTCCCAAACTATCCATCAGAAGTCGTGCAACGGATAAAACCCCAAAGCCCGAGAAGTACCAGTTGAGAATTTTGTTGAGCACTGCTGGATCCTGTAGCCACTTCAAGAAGAAATATAACGCTGCTAACGTGGTCCCCGCCAGGAGAGGAAATATGATGGCGTCGGTAGGTGCTAATCCTTCCATCTTCTGTCCTGTTTCTTCTGAGCTTTCATCCTCATCGGTATCCTGCTTTTTCTTCGGCGGCTTGGCGGCGGAGGGGGGTCGCGAGAGCGAGGCATGTGCGCCGGTGTAGATTGGGAAGAGAGCTGCAACGAGTAGGTGGAGGTATGTAGGGATGAGCGGTTGTATCAATGAGAGCTCGTAGGCGATGTAGCCTATGAGCTCGGTCGTAGACCCCGGAAGGGCCATGTTTTGTTATAGTCAAGCTGATGATCTGTCTTCTATCTTGTATTGTCCATGTCCGACTGATGCGCAGTGGTCTTCCAGCGATGACAGTTCAGATCATGACACATACGGCTGCTACCTCGCATGAGCTAAGGGTGAACACAGATCTCGGGAGCTTTGCTCACCTTTACTTTACACAGGTAAGTTGGCCCAGATGGAACTAGACGAAATTCTGTTGGAATTAGGAGGCTCTTTAGGAGTTCAACCCTATCCGACCTAGTGTCGGAATCTTCCATGTCACATGATACACTTAGTCACCACACACAAAAGTTATCCTTTGTGTATTCTAGTCTTCTAGATAATTAAGACATCTAATATCAAGCAATAAAAACATTTCAATTTCAACAGATTATGAGTTCAGCTTTTTGTCTTATCTAGAATGTTTTTTTGTCTTCAATTAATCTCACTGTCACTGTTTTGACAGCATCTTTTTCTCAATAGTCTATCTGCATGCTTTCTCAAGTTGTTGTCTCAATATTCTTGAATGATGTTCTTCTTTTTCATCTTTTCAATAGTCTACACATTTTGATGTTCATTCTGCAGAAACAATTCACATAATTATGATTTTTTTGAACAGCATTTTCAACTTTTCTCATTTTGCTGACACTGATAACTATGTTTTATGAACTATCAACATTAAATTTGTTTTTATAAACAAAAATCTATGAGCTGTTGTTTTCAGCACTTTCTTTGAACTTATTGTCACATCTAAAGTGATCAATGACTTAAACTCAAAGTTCTTGTCAAAATACATCATCTGAAGTAAAAAAAACAATAAAGTATGTGCTATTATAATTCTTTCTTGTTAGAATGATTCTAAAAACTTCATTCAAAATTTATTTGTCTGTCAGATGTGATTAAAACTGAAGAAGTTGTATGAAATTTAAGAATTTAATATTAGATATCTCACATTCACTATATTTCTCAGTCATCATTATAACACTTTCAAATTCATTAAGAACTATGTTGATCAACTTAAAATTTTATCACAATATTTAAAAAAAATAAATTCTATCTTTCTGAACTAAGTTATACTCATGATTCTTCTTAATAATTTAAGTTCTATTTTCAACATCTTTGTTACAGTTAAATGTTAATTTATTTGAGTTGTTACTTCTATCTTTGATGCTTTTGTTGTTAAACTTATTGATGAGATTAAAATAAAAAATAATAAGATCTCAGTGATCATGATCTTTTGAAGCAAGAACTTAAATTTAATCTTTAAGTTGAATTTTAAATTGACATTGTCACTTCTTTGCACTCACTGCAAGAAGACTGATCATGAAAAACATAATTGTTTTTTTAAATATTTTTATAAGAAGAAGAAATTTGATGTAACTAAGTTTGCTAAGTAAAAGAACAAGAGCAAAGACAAAGTGATTAAGTCATTCACTTTATTCAAGTTTAGTGATAACAATATCACAACTCTTAACTTTATGACTCATATCAACAAACTTCATTTTAATACTCATGTCATCAAGCTTCATTCTGAAGCTCATGTTTCTGAGTTTTATTTTGAAGTTTATGATGTTGTTGAGCTTCATTTTCATACTTATGTCATTGAATCTCATATTATAAACATATAAACTGTCAATACTGCAGTCTCTGATCACTTGTGCTCAATATGTAAATTTTTCATTATTTATAAATTTATTGATAAATCTCTTCTTACAGTTAACAGAGCAGCTAAGATTATAAAAAAAAATTAAGTTTCTCTATATTTAGTCTGTTCTGACAGAGATATATAAAAAATTATTCTCAATAACATTATACACTTTCTTACTATCTCTGTAAATCTCATTTTCAGTACTTGTATATGAGTTGAAAATATTATGTTCAATATAAAGAATTGTATTTTACATCATAATAATAAAATCATCAGATATGTATCTGAAGTTGATGACTTATTTTAATTATAACTTGATGATACATCTCAGTCTCATGTTTTTGTGATTAATAGAAAGTTCAAGATATCTTTTAAAATGTGACATTGTTGACTAGATCACTTAAATCATGTTAATATTAAGCAACTGATTAAAATCATCAATAATATCAATTTTAAAAATCTTTCTAAACATCAAAACATCTGTAAGTCATGTATTAAGATCAGACAGATATGTTATCTTTATAATGCTTTTATTGAGTGAGTAACTTGATCACTAAATCTTGTTTATTCAGACATTATTGAATTTATTACACTCATCATTTATGACAATTCAAAATGATTTATTATCTTCATCAACAACTTTATCAGATTTATCTGAATATTTTTTATGAAGTTCAAGATCAAAATAATTAAATATATTAAGAACTTCATCACTCTAATAAAGACAGATCATCTTAATTATTTTTTAAAACATTTTTACACTAATTTTAAGTGTGAATATCTTGTTCTGAAGAATTGATTCATCATCAATAATATTACATGAAAATTTATTACATTTTACTCATCTGAAGAAAATGATGTTTCTGAGTGACTAAATTGCATTATTTGTGAGTTCACTAAAGCTATACTCAAAGACTCTGATCTAAAATCTTATCTCTGATCAAAAGTTATTTGAACTGTGATCTATTTAAAAATTTAATCTTTTACTCATACACTCAATACAATACTCTATAAAGCATGAACAGACAATGTTTCTGATCTTTTAAGTTTTCACATTTTTGATATTACTGCTTAAGCACATATTTTTAAGAAATAATATCAACAAGAAGTCAAATTTGATGATCACAGTCTTAAATATCACTATTTAGACATAAACAGTAGCTCTATCTATCATGTTTGAAACTTAGAATCAAAACATGTTCTTATTACTTATAACTGTTTTGTGAAAGAAGATATTAATATTTATGAAAACATAATTAACATAGAGATCTACAGCAAGAGAAAGACATTTAATACTGTCAATTTTTCTTTTAATTTCTCATTTTCATTCACATCTTTGTCATTACAATCTTCTTTCTCTTCAGAAAAAGTTTTCAGATCAGTTACATCACTGTTATTGTTATGAAACATGATCACTTCACATGAGATCATGCTGACTAAGCATCTTCATTACATATATAGTGATTACATCTCTTTACTCACTTACTTCAATAACTTACTTATATATTATATCTTGAATCACATAGCTTAGATTTACACTTTAACAATTGATAGCATCAACTGCACAAATTCTTAATGCTTGATTCTTTAATTAGATCACTTAAGTTTCTATATTTAGTTTTCATTTATTAGTAATTTCTCATACAAAAGACAACATCTTGTGTTCATCAAATCACTTAAGCAATGATTCTCACACACAATGAAATTGACAATATTATTGACAAAGTACTCATGAACAACAAAATCAAAGAAATAGTCAAAAGAATAGTCACACAAATATTTCATCAATACAGTTTTTTTTCATCTGAGATCTTTATTGAGACTGTTGTTGAGATTTTTATTGAAATTTTTATTAAAATCTTTGCTGAAATCTCTGTTGAGTCTTTTACTGAGATCTTTATCAAGATTTTTATTGAGATTTTTATTAAGTTCTTTGCTGAGAATTCTATTGAGATTTCTGTTGAGATTGTTGCTGAGATTTCTGTTAAGATCACTGTTATGAAGATCTTCATTAAATTTGTTGCTCAAAATTTAATGACAACATCATGCTCAGACATAACTGCAAAGAGTTTGTTACAGATTAAATATTTAGTGAAAACAGCTTTTTTTCTCTGTCTGAGATTACACACTTATGTAACTGTTTTTGTGTTCAATTCAGACAGCATAAACATCTTAATTTGAAATCTTATGATGATGATTTCTTGTTTTTTTGACATCAAAAATGCATACAAATCAATGTCTTTTCAACATGACTAATTATCAGTCTTTATTCTTTTATTTTGTCAATTTCAATTCAATTTCACACTCAATTTTACACTTGTTTATGACTACAACACATTTCAATTTATGTTGATTTTGCACTCAAATTCAGTTTTTTCAAACACATTACATTTTCATTCACACTCATGTGACAACAACAAGATCATAAAAGTGAATTATAATGAGTTCTAAAACAGATTAGACATCAGAAAAATATAAAGTATAGTCATAGATAGCTGTCACAGTGAGAATACTGTCTTTCAGTTTCAAAGAAAAAAACTTGTTATGAAGTATGATCACTTCACATGAGATCATGCTGACTAAGCATGCTTATTAAGCATCTTCACTGCATATATAGTGATCACACTTCTTTATCTACTTACTTCAATAACTTACTTATATATTATATCTTAAATCACATAGCTTAGATTTACATTCTAACAGTTATGATCTTTGCTGTTACAGTGTTTTTAAGATCTTTAAGATGTTAATTTGAATAATTCTCATTCATTGAACACATCTTGATTTAGTATGCTCAGCATGAAAAATTGAGACTTGATGTCATTTATACAATATTCAGCTGTTAAAATTCACTCATCTTTCTTATCAATGTCATTTAACATTACAGTTAACTATTCTTCTCTTCATTTCAAATTTTCATCTTTGTTGTCTTCATCTCAAAATTCTCAATTTTCTGACTTCTTTGATGACTTTGATACACATTTTTTCTATATATATGTTGCAATTTCTTTGAACAATATTGTTAAATCTTCTATCTATAAACAAGTCATTGAGTTGTCACTATATGAGAAGTGAAAGCAAACAATGAAGAATAAGATACACTTTTTGAAGAAAAACAATACATAAGAAATAATTTCTGTATTGTTGAATCAGTATGTTCTTTAAGAATGTTGAGTGTATAAAATTAAGTGTAATGTTTATGATTAAGTTAGCTGTTATAAGACTCACTGAATAGTCAAGAACTACAAACAGCAATTCAGCATCAATTATAATTAAATCTTTGCATCTGTTGTTAAGTCACAAATTTACAAAGCTCTCTTTGTCTTAATCATTCATTTTGATCTAAAGACTGAGCATGTTGAGAAGTGTGATGTTCTAGCTGCTTTCATAGTCTTAGTTGAAACTAATATCAAAAATTGCTCATTATTCATATAGTCTGCATGACAGAGTATGTGAACAGAAAAATCTTTATAATTTACATTGATTATAGTCAAGTTAATAGTGTATGTTTCATTAGATAGACAGTTAGTCAACAGTATAATATGAGTATTCTTTATATCTTTCAATAAATTTAACAGATTATGAACTCAGATTAACAAGAAACTTTTTAGAGAAAGTGCATACTGTTTTAGTGTCTTGACAGCTTGATATAAGAACTCAAAGATTAAGCAAAACAAACATTATCAGTCATCAATACATGTCAAACTTGACAGTCAAAGCATGCAAATAGTATTAGTTGTCATTATTATTTAGAGTATCTAGAATTAATTTACACAATATGTGATGTGCATCACTAAGCTCAAATAGACTACTGAAGAATGTGATCTAAAACTTTATGAGAATTTTTATTAGATAAAATCTGAATTTCTGACACATCTTCTCAGACTGTTTCAGCAACAGTGAGATGAGTAAAAAGAGAAAAAGACAGATCTTTATGATAAATCACTCAGTTTATCACAAAGATTTGATTGATTCTGATGCAATTTGAATACATTTTATTAAAGTTCATCAAATAATAACTCAATATTCTCTCATATAGATCACAGAGTCTTTAATGACAGATAAGATCAATAAGATCAATAAAGTGTGTGAATTTGATGATAGAAAGTAACTTAGTAAGTCTGTTGATGATTATATCACTGATAAGAACATAGTTAAGATGAATAAGATTCTGTGATTTGACTTTTTGTATATAATGATGATATATGTCAATATGCTTTGTATAGACATAAAACTCAGAATTCTTGATTAAGATCATAGTTTCTATATTATTCATTCAAATAAACACTGTATTGAACTTCTTGTAACATTTTAATCTGAGATTTCTTGAGTATGTAGAACTAAGAATTTGTGCTTATTGATATAATAACTGGTCTGAAACAGTTCTGAACTTTAACTCTTAGATAGTTATTTAAGTTGAACATGATTGTTTCTATAAGAAAAACAATTCTACTATATAGTGAGTTCACTTGCTGATCTTGCTGTTGAGTTCATCAAGGTGACTCACTCATGCAACTCATTGAGCTTGCTCATCAAGCTCATCATCAAGCATGTCAAGATATCATGTGACTGCTGTCTAAACATCCTCTGAATGTATGTCTTTCACATGTATACATCAGTTTGCTTCAAGTTTCTACTGACTTTGATCATAACATTATTCTTTTCTTCTCAGGTGCTAGTTTTCTAGAATTTATATAAGTAAGAATATTCTCATCATCTGTTGTCAGCAACAATGCTTTTTAAAAATTTCAATCATTTAAGAATTACAAAGAAAATCCAGATCAGTGACATGTCTGTTCTGTTTTCTTGTGATTATTGTGTCTGTTGCAGCATTGATTGTTTTGTAATGAAATCTTGACTGAAATGCAATAAATGTACTCATCATGATCATTCATGTGTTAATGTATTGTGAGAGTCTCTCAATAGAACTTGTCTTTTGCTTCAAAAGAAAATAAGTAAAGCAAACAGTGAATTGACAGTCAAGCACACTGAGCTCACTGTACTTTTCTTAAAAGTTGTACATCTTTAGAAAATACTGAATCAGACAGACTACTGTGTCTCACAGAAGACTGACTGTCTTGCTGCTGAACTTGATAGTGATAATGATGAAACTGAGAATGAAGATTCTCAAACAATGTTATAATTTATTGACTTGATGTTGTCATTCTTCTGAGCTAATATCAACTTTCTTTCTCAAAACATTGAAGTGTTCTCACACAGTTCTTGAGATTCTTCTTGAATTTTTAGATATTTTCTGAGATGTCATAATCTTTTCATTTTATGAGATAGTGAGCTTCTTCACTAATCATTTTCTTTTTTAGAATATTCTCAATCTCATATTCTTCATTGAGTTTGACAGACATTTCACTGATTTAAAGTGATATGAACTGGTTGCAGTGCTGTAGCATGAATGTGTGAAATATTGAATGTATTCTCATTTTCTTGAGTAAGTCTAGCTCATAGCTTAACTCTTTTATGTTTCATATGATCTTGAATGATTCAATGCTCTTGTTTTCTAGCTTCTTGCTTCTTCTCTTTGTTCATATGTTGTCTGTTTTTAAGTATATCTTTTCTTCTTTTTCAAATGATTTTGTCTCTATTGTTTGTTCTGTCTGCTGTTTAATTTATTTTGTTAAATCTTAATGCAGTTTTTTCATCTGTGCAATGTTCAAAATCACTTTCTGATTCTGTGATTCATGTCTTTTGAGATCTTGTCATATCTCTGAGTTGTAGTCATAGTTCATATAGAAAGATGTCTCTTTCATGATCTTGTTTCTTGTGTTGTTGTACACAAACTGTGTCATTGACAACAGCTGTACTCAGTTGTTCTGATTTCTGTTGACATAGTATTTTAAGTATGTTTTTACTGTTTGATTCATTTATTTACTTTGTTCATCTGTCTGTGAGTGATATGCTGTTAATATCTTGTGTTTTATCTTAAGCTCTGCTGTAAGTGTTTTTCAAAACTTGCTTGTAAACAGTTTGTCTCTGTCAGTGATAAATTCTTTTGATAGTCTGTGATTGCTAATCAATTCTTGCAGTATGATATATGTCAATACTGATGCTGTCACAGTTTCTTTGAATGAAATGAACATTGTGTACTTGATTAATCTGTTCACTATGATCAATATACTATTGAATCTTACTTTTCATGTTGAATTCTTTGACAGTGATAGCTTTGTGATGAAGTTCATGATAACTGACTTTCACAATGTGTTTAATGCATCTAGTTGTGTTACTCTGTTGTACTGTTTGTCTTGACTGATTCTGTTTTTTTGACATGAATTGCACACAGTGATCATTCTGATGATTCAATTTCTAAAGTTGTTAACATTGTGTCTTCTTTGCACTAAATCTTTAATGCATTTAACTTCTAGATGTTCTTCAGTTCTGTCATAGTGACATATTTTGATGAGTTCTTTGTTCATCAAGAAAGCTTGCTTCATCTTATATGTTGCTGCTAAGTTCTTTGTGAGAATTCTGTTGTTGTCTTTGCTCAGAATTTCAGCATATATCATTTGTATATCTTCATGATCAGATCATCTACTCAAGACATCTGCTTCATCATTCTCATTATTTTTCTTGTAATAAATTTGAAATTTATAGTCTGTCAACTGCTCTGTTCAATGAATCTGTTATTGATTGAGTTGTTTTGTTGTTGTGAAGTTTCTCAGATTCTTGTGATTCATGTAGATCTGAATTGACTTGCTTGTTTTTGCAAGATAAGATCTTCAGTCTTGCAGTGCTTTCACTATTGCAAGAAGTTTCTTGTCATGAATCTCATATCTTTTCTCAGTTTCTGATAACTTTCTAAATTGATATGCTATGAGTCTCTGTTGTTTCTCTTTGATTTGATATAAGTATGTGTTTACTGTGAAATTTGAAGTGTCAGTTTTCAGTGTCTTCTCACATGCTGAATTGAATATTCTCAGATGTGTCATTTCATTAAGACTTTTCTTTAATATGTGAAATGCATCTTTCTGCTCTCTATCTCAATGTTATTTTTTGCTTTTGTGTATCAAATGCATTAGTGATTCTGCAATTCTTGCATAGTTTGATATAAACTTTCAATAATAGTTTGTTAACTCTAGAAAGACTTGTACTTTCTTGATTCATTTCAGTGTTAATCAGTTTCTGACTGCTTCTGTCTTCTTTGAATTCTTCTTGATTTGTTTAGATTGAATTACATAGTTTAAAAACTCAACTTTCTTGATCTCAAATCTGCTTTTTGACTTTTTCATATACAGAACTTTCTCATTAAGTCTTGTCAGTATCTTTTGCATGTGTTTGTGATGCTCTTCAAGATCTTCTGAATATATCAGAATATTGTTGAGATATGTGATCACAAAATCATTGAGATATTTTCTCAATATGTCATTGATCAATCTCTGAAAAATGACTGATGCATTTTTTAACTCAAACAGCATGACAGTGTACTCATAGTGTTCATATTGCATTTGAAATGCTGTTTTTCATTCTTCATCTTCTTTCATTCTAACTTGATAATAGACATTCTTAAGATCTAAGCTCATAAATTACTTAGCTTTTTCTAATTAATCTTGCAACTCTTTTATCAACAGTAGAAAATAACTGTCTTGATGAGTTATCTTGTTGAGTTGTCTGTAGTTGACACATAGTCATTTCTTGTCATCTTTCTTTAATATGAACAGAATTGAGTATTCTGCTGATGACTTTGATGATTTTATGAATTCTCTTTTCAGATTCTCATCAAGATAAGTTCTGACTTTCTTAAGTTGATTTTTGCTCATTGAGTATAACAGCATTCACTTAGATTGCTTTCTGTTCAATAGCAGTATTTTGTGATTTTATAATTTATGCTCTGATAAACTCATTTCTGATTGTTCAGAAATCTTGTATGTGTCTTTGACTGCATATATCTCTTTTGTGACTCAATTGATTCTAGAATTTCTCTCATGCAATCAAGACATCTTTAGTACTGCATTGTATTCAATTAATTTCATAATGTTGAACATTATCTCTTGTGAATTTTCAAGAACTGAGACTTTCACACAGATTTTCTTGTCAATTCTTTTGATGACTTCATTGACCATGTGTATGTTGAATGAACAGTGCACTCACTGTGTCATTAATTCTAACATATTCACTATCTTGCAGCTCATAATGTTACTGTTCACTTCAAAATTCATTAATGTGTTGATCTGATGTTCATTGATCATAATCTTGATTCATATTCTATAATCATTGTTTTGTCTTTAAGATGCTGCTAACTTCTTATTCTTTAGTTTTGTTGAGAAAGCTTTTTGTTTTTTGACTCACTCAGTCATTCAACTTGTCTTCAAAGTTTCTGAAATCATCTGAGTTCTTTTCTGATCATAAGATTTGCATTTTCTAGACTGTGTTGCTCAATGTGTTTTTTTGAATGTAGTTGAAATTCATACTGATTGTACTTCATCTGCAACTGACTCTCAATGACTTTTACTCTTTGCAGAAATTCAGATAACATATACTCTTCACTGAAAATCTGTCTGTCTTCATTCTGCATGATATATTCTTCAGATAAGTGTATTTCAATCTTGTGACTCTTGATTTTTTACATAAGAAATTTTGACATTAGTTCTCTCATGACTGTTCATACATCTCTCATTAGATCATCAAATTCTTTGCATATCTTTACTTTCTGATTTCAAGTCTTTCACTCTTTCTTCTGCATTGTATTGTAATCTGATGTCATTTCTTTTTGAACATTTAGATCTCTTTCAATTTTTGCTTAATACTTTCTTGAGAATTCTGTCTCAATATTGTTCAAACTTTCTCTTGTGAGTGTATTGCTGTTGAAAAATATTCATGATTTATCAATCTGAGATTCATGATCATCAGTTTCTTTAATGTCATCTTCAAGAACATTTCTTTCTTTCTCAGCATCAAGAACTTTTTTCTTGATAAGAATAGTTAATTCTTTCTTTGATCAACTCATTGTGTCATGTCTGCTCTTTGTGTTCTTGCACAATTTCTGAAAATATTATCTGACTCTGTCTTTTGCACTCATATGTGCTCAGCACATATTGTTATAACAGACTGTTCAACTCAGAATGTTGTGCACTATGCTTGATTTCTTTGTTTTTGTTTTGATCATTACTGCTGCAATATTTTTTCTTTTTATCTGAGATCTGTTGCATTCTTGAGCAAGATGTTCAGATTTTTCACAGTTATAATATATTTGCATCTTGTTTTGCAGTGTTATCTAAGACTTATTGAATTGCTCTGTCTAACATTCAGACTCTGTTTGTCTAATTTTTTATGACTTTTGATGACACTTCTTAATTATATTGAGATTCATAGAGTTTGTTTCTCTATGTCTTATTGATAAAATATATCACTTTATTCACAGTCAGAAGCTTTCTTCTTAATCTTTTATCATAAATGACATTTAATATTCTTTTTGTTTCATCTGTTGTTCTCACTGACAACTGTTGATGTTAATACTCAGATCAATCATTTTCTGAAGATTGTCTGATCATTTTGTGCAGACTATTTTATCTTTGATGAACTCTCTCAACTCACAATAGTACTGATAGATGAGTGCTTCTTTATTTTATCTGATGAGTGTCACTAATTGTTGAAACTCTGTGATGTATACTGTTGCTGATTCACTCTGTTGCAAGATATAAACTTGTTTTTCTGCTGTTCTCTCTTTGTTGATCACTCTGAAGACTTTCTTGAGTTTTTCTTTGAACTTGCTAAAGTCATTGAACATGAACTTTATGTCAGCATTGCACTCATCATAGCTCTTCTCTAGAAATTCATGTAGCTTGAAGTTAACTCAATCAAAGACTGCATTCACTAGATAGATTGTCACAAACAATGTCTTTTCTTGATCAATTTGAAACTTCAGTTGATTGAATTCAATATACAGATTGAGCTTAGTTACAAAGACTCACAGCTTTTCTCATTCTTCATCAAAGATATTGAATATCTGAATCTTTGATGTGTTCACAGATAGTTGTATTATCTGAGCTGACATTGCTGATTGTGTCATCATTCTATCTGAAGTAGATAATAAAGATGAGTTTGCTTGAGCTTATTTCAAGAACAAGATTGAGATGTTCTTCTGTGTGTCAGACATCATACTTGTTATATTGTAAGAATGTTCAAAGTGTAATGTTCTAATCTGAGATTTCTCAGATATGTAGAGCTAAGAATTTGTGCTTATTGATATAACAACTGGTCTGAAACAGTTCTGAACTTTAACTTTTAGATAGTTATTTAAGTTGAACATGATTGTTTTCATAAGAAAAATGATTCTACTATATAGTGAGCTCACTTGCTGGTCTCACTGTTGAGCTTGTTGAGGCAGCTCACTCATGCAATTTGTTAAGCTTGCTTATCAAGCTAATCATTGAGCATGTTGAGATGTCACATGACTGCTGTCTAAACATCTTCTGAATGTACATCTTTCACATGTATGCATCAGTCTGTCTCAAGTTTCTACTGACTTTGATTATAACACAATGTTCTGAACTTCATCAGTTATCAATGTGTTGTGACAGTGCTGAGTAATAATGACACTGATGATATACTCACATCAACATCAAACTACTCTCATCACAAAACTGATGTCTCAACATTACTCTCAGCTCACTTTGCTGACTCATCATCAGCACTCAGTCATTTCTGCTGTCTTTGCTGCAGCAAAAGAATTGTTATTGATTCTGACTATATTTGTGATGTCAAGTCAAATGTTCACTGCAGTTACTGTGTCAAAGAGTACAAGTCTTACAACAGTATATGTTCAACATCTGTACTACATCATTATTTCATTAATTTCTTTCAGATTTCAGTTGAGTTCTTTTCTTGTGTTAATCATCTTTTTGTCACTGTTGATGCACTTAATAAAAATGATGTTGTCAATTCTGCACTCATCAAGTGTCAGAAAGATTACATCATCATTATTATGACTTATCAGTGTATTGTTGATCACAAAAATCTTAAGAAAAAATTTATCTCACAGATAAAGATTGATCTTCTTTAACTGACTGAATTTCACTGTCAAACATGTTTTTTCAAAGATATATTAAACTTCTTTCAAGTCATAATATGTCTTTGTTCTGTCTTTATCTTAACTGCACACTGCTAACACAACATAGCACAATCTGTTATCTTTGATTCATGATTCAGTTGTGATCTTTGAGAAAAATGAGAAGATCAAAGAAAAAGAGAGAAATGAGATGACTTTCAGTTGTTAAACTGTTGTTTTACTTGTGCATAACTGATACTTTATTTCTTTTCTTCTGATGTATCATTAAATCTTAAGTTGTCTTTGAACATAATAACTTTGTTTTCTCTGTGCTTTTACAACACTTTTAATAATAACAATCAGCATTACACAGATCATCTGAATTAACTGTAGTCATTTTCTGTCTTTTTTCTTTGTTTTGATGTTATACTTCTGTTATAGCTCTTGTGTATTTTGTTATGTTTTGTTCTGAAATTCATTGATTATACTCAGTAAAGTAGTTCTTTCATCTAATCTTATATCACAACTTGTCTTTTCATTGTCATTTCTCTAGAATTTCTTCAATCTTATACTTCTTATTCTCATCAACAAGTTCAGAAGATGAAAGCACTGATGTTACATTTTTGTTTTTGCATTGATTGTACAGCTTTAGATAGAAAACATGAAAAATGTTATGAATTTAATAGATAAAAAATAGATGTAAATGATACACTTACTTTTTGACAAGATTCACAATGCAAAAGAGTTCTGCAAACTTATGTGAAAGTTTTTTATGAGATCATTTTTGACTTAGATTCTTCATTGATAATAAGACAAGATCACTCTTATTATAAGTCTTTGATTTGTGTTTTTGATTATAAATCTTGACTTGTGACATTACAGCACTTTTTCATTGCTTTAACAGCTCTTCTCTAACAACATGCAGCTTTTTTACTTTATCTTTGACTGCAGATATCTCTTCTTTTCAGATGTTATTCTCAATGCTGTAATAAATTGAGACATCATAATCTGTAAGCACATAGTAGAGACTACATCTGAGTATTGCTTGCTTTGCATTTATATATGCAAATTCTGCAAGTGATAATAGATTGATTCAGTTATTTTGTTTGTTGTTGCAATAACAGCAAAGATAATGTTCTAAAATTTGATTTTGATGCTTGATTTGTTCATTCATCTGTGAATGAAAGATGATGTTAAGTTGATACTTAATCTTTGTTTGATAGCATATCACTGATCAGTAACTGCTTGTAAAAATAGAATTTTTATTGAAAATAATCTCTTTAAGTGTTTCATAATAACATACTATTTCTTCAAAGAAGACATCAGCTAATTGTATAGCAGTAAGAATTTTACTTATAAAAATATATCTTGTCATCTTAATATAATGATTAATTACAACTAAAATTGCATCATACACACTGATACTGTGCTTGCTTAACAGCAATTCAGTAATCATATTCATGATCACTTTTTCTG
Source organism: Acarospora socialis (assembly GCA_025617375.2). Lineage (NCBI taxonomy): Eukaryota > Fungi > Ascomycota > Lecanoromycetes > Acarosporales > Acarosporaceae > Acarospora > Acarospora socialis. Next base: position 1,680,012 of record JAMYGW020000002.1, on the reverse strand, counting down.
AAGAATCATTTGAATGTGATAGTGATTGCATTTTATTATGTGAGTAATGTTTTGACATCTTTATTCTTTGACATACATCACATAAGAAGACATACTTCTTTGTATTTTTAGTCAATTCTGATCAGTAATACTTGCATGACATTAACTTTAATGTTTACTCAATATCAAAATGTCTCATCAATTCATCATCATAATAACACTTCAGTAACTCTGTTTTAACTGAAGCTTTAAGTGATATATATAATTGTTTATTATAGTAAAGTAATTCAGTTGAATCAAATGTTCATCTCAGACTTTCAACATGACAGTGATGTTTTTCTTTTGTCTTACTGACTTTTTATGCTCATACAAGTGTGTCTGTCTCTTGTAGAGAACATATTAACAATAGAAAGAATTCACTACTGTCATTATATGTTGTTTCATGACTAGTTAATTTCTAAACTAATACATATGAAACAAATTATCTATAGTTAACAGTTTCAGCAGCAAAATTAAGTGCATTTACTATGCTACATCTTCATATGATCAGCAATTCTTCACTGTCTGATTCTTTCAGTATATGTTAACTGAGTTGAGATTTTCTAAGTTTCATGTCATTTCACTCTTCATAAGCATGACAAACTATCTTAAGATGACTAATAATTGTTAAGAACTTAAACATAGTTGCAGACATAGCTGCTAACTTTCTTTGTAATGTTGACAATAACTTATCAAGACTTTCACTGATAACTTTAACATAATTTGAGTGTCTTAATGATATATCAGTGAGATTTATCTTGTCTGATCTATGCAAAATAACAAAGTCAAAGACAGCAAACTTCACTGCTCATCATGTCTGTCTTTTATTTAATGTTTTAATATTCATAAATTCACATAGATTATTATGATTCATTAGAACTTTCACAGATTGCACACTATCTTCAAGATAGTGACATCACTGCTTAAATGCTTTCACAATAGTTAGAAGTTCAAGATCATGCATTTCATAATTATTCTTTGTTAAGAACAGCTTTCACAATCAGTAAGTGATGAGATGTCATTGCTTAAACACTTACAACTGAGTATAAATTTCTGTTACAGCATGTCTGAAAGCATCAGTCTTCATTTAATTTTTAAACTTGAGATCAAAGTGAACAAGAACAGATGTAGACATAAAAACATCTTTAAGTTTGTAAAATATCATCACTACATCTTCAAATCATTCAAATAATTCTGACTTCTTCTTATTCTTATTGTCTTTTAATAGATCTGTAAGTGAGTTTACAATTCACAAGTAAATCTTAATAAACTGTCTATAGAAGTTAACAAATTCTAAGAAGACTTGCATCTCTTGAAAAATCTTGAACATCAGTCAATCTGCAATGATTTTTACTCTTTGTGAATTCATTGTTACATCAATGATCAATATTATAAATTTCAAGAATTTCACAGTGTTCATAGAGAAAACACACTTCTTCAAGTTCACAAAAAGCTTATAGTGTTGAAGCTGCTTCAGTATTTTACATATATGATGCTTGTGCTTCTCTTTTGATTGCAAGTATATGAGAATATCATTTAAATACATTACACAAATGAAATTCATATGTTTTGCAAGTGCACAATTAATATAGACTTAAAAAATAGCAGATGCATTGACAAGTTCAAATGATATAATTAAATACTCAAAGTGATTATAATGTGTGTGAAACATCATCTTTCACTTGTTGTTCATCTTTATGCAAATACAATGATAGATATCTTTAAGATTCAACTTGATAAAAATCTTTGTACTGCTTAGTTGATTCAGAATTTCACTTATTAAAGATAAAGAGTAATGATTCTTCACAGTAATCTGATTTAATTTACAATAGTCAACACATAATTGCAAGTCATCATTCTTTTTTAAAGTAAAAAGCATCAAAGCATCAGCTAAACTGACAGAATGTTTAATTCAGTTCTTCACTAAAACATCATTCAGATAGTTTTGCAAAACTTAAAGCTTCTTGCTTAATAGATTATACAGAGATTCATGTAAAAAATTCTCATTATTAGTATTAATGACATGATCATGCTTCTCATGAAAGACAAGATGTTCTGCTTTAGTCTTTAAGAAAACATTTGTATACTCAGAATACATTTAAGATATAGAGAGTGCAGCAGTCATATTTTAAAGATGTATCATCTGCATCTTAAATACAGTTTAAAGAAGTACATAGATTACTGAGTCTTCAGTAGTTTCTTCAAACTCTTCTGAATTTTTCAGTGTAAAAGCAAAGATTTTAATGCTGAAGTGTCAGATCTGCAATCTGCAATTAATGCAAATTTGCTTTTTTTTTAGAGCAGATAATTTTATCACAAACTCAGATTTATCTTTCTTCAATGCATAAAAGATGTACTCACAGTCACACTTTTTATCTCAATTGTCTTTTAGATGATACTTCACAAAATAAGCATCATAACAGTATACTGAGTGACTGTTCATAAATAGAAAGTTTAATACTTCTGTGTCAAGCTTCATCATCTTGTTTATAATAATGAAATGCTGACTTATCACATTCAATTCAGCAATACTATTCAAAAGAAAGAGAGCTGAAACTTGATCTTCTTTTACAGCAATGACTTCTTTGATCACAATATTAAATTTAGTCTTTACTTTTACTCTTCATTACATTGTTGTAGAGACTTCAACAAAATATTCTCTTTTTTTAACTGAGTTGCTGAGAAGATGCAGATATTGTTAGAATTGTTTACTGACTTAGTGCAATTACTAACATAGTGACTCTTTTCTTAACAACAATAATATATCACATTTAACTTTGTTCTTAAGTGAGCACTAAATGAATCTGACTTCATGTCAACATTATTATGTTGTTCTGACTGTACAGTCTTCAAAGTTCTTTGATTATTAAAAGAGAATGTTCAACTTAAAGCATTTTCTGTATAAAAGTCATTGTTTGATCTTTTCATCATTGTAGTATTAAATTCATGAATGTTATTCTTTAACTGTGTTGCTAAAGCTACTAAACTATCTTGTTTGCTTGAAAGATCTTGATAGTTTGACAAGATCTTTTTAATTTCTGATCATAGTTTTGTAAAGAAGTGCATCATTAGCTGTTTCTCATTATAAGATAACAGTTGTGCTTCAAGAATGCTAAGATATGCTGTAAAAGCATGCACACTTTGATTTGATTTTTGTATGATTTCAATGTACACTTGCACAGTGTGTAGCTGATGATTCACTGAGTTTTTAACAAGATTGAGAAGATAATTGATAAAATATTCTCAAGAGATTGTCTCAAGAAGAACTGTTTCTTAATGTCAATATTATGCATTTCATAATTCATTCACTAAGAATTGCATCACATATAAAATCTTTGTCTTATCATTAACAAAGTTCTTGAGCATCAAGCAAAACATCATCTCAACATTACATATAAAGTTAAGATGCTTCTGTACAGATTTCTCAGCATAAGTATTTAGATGTTTAAGACAAATATTTCTTTTAATCATTACTATACTGAGATGATTCTCTGCAGATCATTTGCTAAAGACTCTGAATGAGACTCACTCTGATATCAAAGAATTGTTGTCTGCTTTCATATTAAGTGAGTCATCAACAGATATCTCATCAACATCTTAATGTTGCAGCACTTAAACTTTTCTCTCAATAAATGCAAGATGATGTCTTTTCAAAAGTAAGTCTTTTTTCTTTTTTGCTCACTTTAACTCAGCATTTAAATTCTCAAGTGTTGATGTGAAACAATTAATTTCATATTGCACTGTCTGCAACAGATCTATCAAAGATGAATTTATCACAAGTGAATCATTTGAATCTGTGCAGTCTCAAGATTGATTTGATGAATTTAACATATCATCATTACTTTGATGTCATCAGCTTCACATTTGCATATCATTACACAACAAACTGTCAATCATAACAGTAGAGAGATTAGAATTGTAAATTTCAATATTTATTTATCACAGATAAATTACTAGAGTAAATTTATGACAGTGTGAGATATAATGATACACAAGTTATTCAATGATAGAGCAACACAATATATCTCTATTGATGTCAAAACTAATTTCTGAAGAGTCTTATGTGCAGAGAAGTCTCATACTTATAGACTCTCACTTAGCTACACTTACTAAGACATAGTGCTGTGACTACACTTCATTATTTACTCTGACAATTATTGACAAAATTCTGAAGATCATTCTCTTTCTCATCAATCTAAAATTCTTCTACAATCAATGAATGACAGCAAAATGTTTCATCACTTAAATCATACTTTCTTTGCTCAACAGTCTAATTGCAAAGCTCATCAACAAAGAATGACTCAAAGAAGAAAACAAGAATCTGACTTTAATGAGAAAGTTTAAAGAAAAGAATAGAAATAAGAATGAAAAGAAGAATAAAAGATTGAAGAACAAGAAGAAGAATGCTGAAAAGAACAAAGAAAAGAATGAAAAATGCATGCACTATAATAAAGAAGTTCATGCAGAACAGAACTGCTGACATAAATACTCTGACAAGATATCAAATAAAATTAAAAAAAAAAACAGAAAGTCAATAAGAAGAAAGACTTGAACAAAGAACATCATTTTAATGAAGACTCACTTGTTCTGACAACAATCATCATCATTTTTGTCATCAACAAATCATTATGATTAGCTGATTTCACAGTTACACAGTATATATGCTGTAATCATTTCACATATTTGACAATCAAAATACTCAAAGACAGACTTACAGTACAAAAAGTGACTAAATTAACAAATGTTCACAGTATCAGAATCATTGAACTACAATTAAAATGCAAGAATGATAGTGAGTTCTGTCAAATCATCTTGATAAACATTTACTTTATGTCAGATATTGATCTCAATCTTTTCTTGATAGAAATAGTTAAATTAAAAAATATATTTATCAAAATTCACAAAGAAATACTACAACTAAAGAACAAGATGAAAAAAACAGTTAAATATGCATTTAAATCAGACAAGCTGTATTATCTACAGATTCTAACAGATAAGTATACTTTCTTTAAGCAAGAGATACTGTCAGTCATTGACAACAATAAGATATCATGAGTCACATGACATTGATACTTTGAGCATTTAAAAAACTTAAAACTCAAGTGTGTATTCAAGAACTCAGACATCAACAACATCAATCTACATAGATTTACAGATAAATTATCTTATCTATGCAACATCTGTCTGACAACAAATCAAAAATAACAGTTGTTCAAGCTTTCTCAATGATGAGTTACTGAAGTAATCAAACTCATTTATATTGATGTCATCAGTCTCATTACATCAAAAGCATTTGACAGATCAGCATGATATATAGTTTTTATGAATGACTATTTTCACTGACAATACATTTGCAACATGAAGATCAAAGATCAGATTAAAAATGAAATTGTATGCTTTGTTAATATGATCTATACACAGATGCATAGAACTATTAAACATATATGAATTAATAATGACAAGAAGTTTGAGAATCAAGCTCTTATTGACTGACTATGAAACAATAATATAAGTTATGAAACTATCATCTCTTATGAATTAAAACAAAATGATATTGTCAAATAAAACAACAGTTTACTGACTGAAAAGACTAAAGTCATAATAATTAACAGTGAAATATTACACAACTTGTGATCAGAGACAGTCAAGACTGTCTGTTATTTACTGAATTGACTATCAATCTCAGCAATAAAGAATGACAAAGTTTCACTTCAGCTACTCTATAAATCACTTAACAACAACAATATGATTGACTCAATCAATCTTGAACACATACAATTCTTTAAATGCATCACATACATGCATATTTCTAAAGAGAAATGACATCAAGACATTAAATTTGAGATACAAAGCAACAAAAATATACTGATAAACTATAAAAAACACAATCAGTATAGAATCTGATTGTCAAAGAAAAAAAAAAAAATAGAGTAATTAAAACTCAAGATGTTCAATTTGACAAAGAATTCAGAATTTATGACTTGAATATAAATCTCAAATTACTCAATACTTTCAACTCTAAATCTTCTGAGACACAAATTAATAATTCAGACTTTAGAAACTCAATGAACAATGTAATAAGTATAAAGTAAGAAAGCATGAACAATAGTACTTTGTATTCATTCTGTGCATATCATTCTCTCATACATCAATCACAAGCTTTTTATCTTGTGCATCAATCACAAACTTCTTATCTTGTGCATCAATCACAAGCTTCTCATCTTGTGCATCAGACACAAGCACTATCAATATTGATGTGTTTGTTTTTCATGTTCAACATAAAAAGTTTCTCATCTTCATACAAATCACTGTACACATCTTCAAATGAAATGTCTCAATTGAAGAAGTACAATAAGAAGTTTAACAACAAGATAAAGAACAAGAAAAAGAATATAATAAAGCAACAATCATCAATCAATGTGTCAATACTATCAAGACACTCAGACAGAAAACAAAAAAAGCTCTTGAGATTCAGTTTTGAGATCATTGTTGTCTTGTTTGCTGTTCATAATACATTTCTTAATGTCATCATCATTAACATTACAGAAAAGCATGAGCTTGAAGTTCAGTCAGACAGCAAACTCAACATTTATCACAAAACTGTTGTGAGCTTCAGTTTCAAGCACTGAAAACAGACTATGAATGATGAGATTAAGTTCTTGAAAACTAATTCAACATGAAATTTAATGACATTATCTTCAGATCATCACACTCTACATGAGAAGTGAGTTTATCATTATAAATGTAATTTTAACAGCACAATCATACAGTATAAAGCACAGTGAGTTGTCAAAGACTTTAAGTAACATTTCAGCATCAACTACAACAAAACATTCATCAACATCATTAAGTTCATGATCTACAAGATCATCTTTATTATCACTGCATACTACAACTATGAGTTGAAAAAAATGAATGTCAAGATGACATTCTTGCACAGTGATTTGAAAGAGATGATGTACATGATACAACTCACTAAATACAAAAAGAAAAAAGAAAAGATGTGCAGACTGAAGAAAGTCTTATATGAACTAAAACAGTCTTCTTGTCTATGATATGAGATAATGCACAAGTGTTGAGAATCTAATCACTAAGACAAAAGGCCCACCTGACCATGAGGTCAGGTTCTAAGTGAATGTATAAGTGAATGTGCAGGTTGTGTGTTGCGCGCAACCATAACAACTGCCCCCACCTTTGCAAGAAAAGCGCTCACCCTCAAGCAAAAACACCATACTAATAGACCCCAATCCAGACTCAAATGCATGCACATTCAAGGCAGATTTGAGCCACAAATGGGCACAAATTGCAGGCACAAACCACAGACTCAGGCACAAGCTGTCTTCAGTGCAGTTTTCAGTGCAATTTTCAGCATTTGTGACCTGGTCAGGCTGCCATTTCTTGGTGTGCCACACTTAGAAATTTGGCGCTGATAGATGCCAGTTGGTGCTACCATTTGTTGAGAATCTAATCACTAAGACAAAAGACCTGCCTGACTGTGAGATCAGGTTCTAAGTGAATGTATAAGTGAATGTGCAGGTTGTGTGTTGCACACAATCATAACAACAAGTTTCTTGCTGACAACAACTATACATGTCTTCACACAGATAATAGCATGTTTCTAATCAGCAATCTCATTGTTACTGTTTATATTGACAACATCTTGATGTGCAGATCAAGTAGAGTGGTCATTGAGCTGAGTTGAGTCAGAATTTTGAAACTCAATTCAGCTCACTGAACTCAACTTTGCAACTCAGTTCAACTCTGAACAGAATCAGATTTCAAACAGAGCTGAACTGAGTTTTTCTTGACAGCTCAAACTAAATTAAATTTAATTAGCACATGATAACTAAGCAGAATTTGATTGATAGATATTACTAACACAAAACTATTTGTTGATAGTTTCACAAAGCACTTTTTATTTGACTATGTGTTTGCAGCATGTTTTGTGAACATTATATGTAAACATTATAAACTGTTCATTACATCACATATCTAATACAGAACTAAAGTATATTAACTAGTAAGAAGTTCATTTTCTTAGTAGAGCTAAAAAGTATTAAACATCATTTTTGTCTTTTGCAACTCTGCTGTCATAATCAGATTCTTTTTCTTATGTTGCTTTACAACTATATAACATATAAGTCATAGAAGAGAGATTTTGATATATAAGAATTTATACTCTCAAGATAAGTATAAAAAAATACTTCACTTATCTTTTACAGACTTGTAATTGCTGACTAATGTCACTTTAAATTCTAATTATACTGAGTAATTATTTCTCTAATCAGAAGAAAGAATGCTGTTTGATTGATTTTGAAAGAATGCAGCTTTTGTCAACATTGTTACTGCTGTATAGTAGAATTTTGTCAGAAAACATTAAAATTGAACATTATAATATAATATGATTGCAGAAACTATATAACTCACTAAATTCTTTTCTTGCAGCAATTAATTTAAATAAAAAAGAATTATTAAGAGTTCAGTCATCTTCTTAAAAGATATTACATTTAACTGCAGCTTCTTTGTTCTCTAGTTATGATGTCATCTTTGTATCATATATTTTATCTTTTTTTCAAAGACAGTTTTCATCAAAGATTTCTTCTTAATTTCTTTGATCATCTCTGTTATCAGCTTAACTTTCTTTTTTGACTTTAGTTTTTATTTTGATGTCATGATGCTAAATACATAATTTGAATGTCAGTTTCTCTACTTTCATAATGTCTATATTAAAAAATAAAATTAATACTAATGTGATTTCTTTTACTACACTTTACAAACAGTACATAACATGTCTTAAAATCAAGTATATAGTTATCTGAGATAAAATAATCATGAGATAAACTTTCTGAATAATTGTGTAGTTTGTTTTGAAGTTATTTACAGATTCACTCACAACAAACAACAACATTTATGTAAACAAATCATATTATGAATGCTTAGTCAAGTTTACTTTTTCACTTTCACAAAACTTCTGATCTTTTCTTTCTGAATCTTCAGTTTTTTATAGATTTTTTTTTTAAACTATCATACAGTCATCAACATACTTGTGTTTCTTTTATAACACAACAATATAACATTATCAAATCAAGAGATTGAAGAAAGTCACTAAATATAAAGTGATCATCAAGCTAAGCTGAGTTCAGATTTTAAAACTCAGCTCAGCTCTGAACAGAACTGAGTTTTAGACAGAGCTGAGTCAGATTTTTCTTGACAGATCAGACTAGATTAAAATCAGTTAATACATGATAATTAAGCAGAATTTGATTGATAAATGTTATTAACACAAAACTATTTGATGATAGTTCTGCAAAGCTTATTTTATTTAACTATGTGTTTGCAGTATGTTTTATGAACATTATATGTGAGCATTATAATCTGTTCATTACATCACATATTTAATACAGAACTAAAGTACATTAACTAGTAAACAGTTCATTTTCTTAGTAGAGTTGAAAAATATTGAATATTGTTTTTGTCTTTCACAATTCTGCTGTCATAATCAGATTCTTTTTCTTATGTAGCTTCATAACTATATAATATATAAGTCATAGAAGAGAGATTTTAATATGTGAGATTTTATACTTTCAAAATAAGTATAAAGATATACTTCACTTGTCTTTTGCAGACTTATAATTGCTGATTGATGTTATTTTAAGTTCTAATTATACTAAATAATTATTTCTCTGATCAGAAGAAAGAATGCTGCTTAATTAATCTTGAAAGAGTGCAGCTCTTATCAACATTATTGCTGCTACATAGTAAAAGTTTGTCAGAGAGTGTTAAAATTGAGTATTATAATATAATATGATTGTAAAAACTATGTAACTCACTAGACTCTTTTTTTGCAGCAATTGATTTGAATGAAGAAGAATTATTGAGAATTCAGTTGTCTTCTTAAAAGATACTATGTTTGACTGTAGCTTCTTTGCTCTTTAATTATGATGTCATTTCTGCATCATATATCTTTATCTTTTTTTCAAAGACAGTTTTCATTGAAGATTTCTTCTTCATTTCTTTGATCATCTCTGTTATCAGCTTGACTTTCTTTCTTGACTTTAGTTTTTGTTTTGATGTCATAATGCTAAATACATAACTTGAATGTCAGTTTCACTACTGTTGTGATGTCTATGTTAGAAAAAAAATTAATACTAACTTTATTTCTTTTACTACACTTTACAAACAGTACATAATGTGTTATAAAATCAAGTATGTAGTTGTCTGAGATAGAAAAATTATTAGATAAATTTCTGAATAATTGTGTAGTTTGTTTTGAAGTTATTTACACATTCATTCACAACAAATAACAACATTCACATAAACAAACCATACTATGAGTGCTTAATCAAGTTTACTTTTTCTCTTTCACAAAACTTTTGATCTTTTCTTTTTGAGTCTTCAGTTTTCAACAAATTCTTTTTTTTAATTATTACACAGTCATCACTGTACTTGTGTTTCTTTTATAACACAACAATATAATGTTATCAGATCAAAAGATTGAAGAAAGTCATCAGAAATCACTGAGATATACTTAAAAGAACTCAATCAGTTATTATGTAAATGAAATTAGTCATGAAGAAATAAGATGCTGACTTTTATTTCAAAAGTACATCATCAGAACAGTACAGAAAGAATGTTAAGATTATCTCTGTAAATATAGCAAAATTGCAAGTATCAAACTCATTTAACATGATGTTGAATGCATTTATTTTTAAAAGAATTCACTTTACTGATACACTAAACTCATCATCTCAGTCTGACAAGAAGAAGAAGAAGAAACAAACTGATAAGATCAATATATTTATCTCAGACATTGCTGCACATCTAAAGAAAAAAACCTTTACTGATTGATGAAGATGATAGAAAGCATCAATTAACTATTTTAAATTAACTTTCAATGCTGTTCTTCTTAGAAATACTTCAGATGTATTCAGCAGTTCTTTAATTGTAAAATCTTGTAAGTAACTTCAATTAATATAACACTCAATTATAACACACAAAAAGTGTACTAAGTCAGAAACTAAAATGTATTCATGAATTGAGAAGCTCTTTATTACTTTTTGAATCAAGTTCTTTATCTTCTATTACAACTCAGAGAATTACTTCATCACAATCTTCAGTAATCAATGTCTTCAGAGATGATGAAATTGAAGAAACTTACAATGAAAATAATAAAGCATTGAATAAAGTGAATCAGAATCTCAAGCATGATTCAGACTATAAAAAGCTCAAAGATGATGTTCAAAAGACAAAGTATACAGTCAAAATTAAAAAGAAAATTGTGATTCAAAGATATGCAGAGAGTGAACATGATGAGTATTAACATACTGTTTTAGTTTTACACAGTCTTTAACTTCATATATAATGATCTTTCTCATGAATCAGAATGCAATAACTCAGCAAAAGAAGAAAAATAACACTGTTAAGCACAATAACTTCATCATATAAACTGAAGAAACTCAAACTCTATATGAGCTTCTTAAAGCAAAGAGTTCTTCTGCAGTTTCTGATGAAGAAATATGTTTTATTTGTTTGAGTTCTAGACTGTGTTAATGTGATTAGATTGCAAAAACTCATCAAAATATTCAAGACTGCTGAACAGAATCTTTATATATAGTAGTCAAGCATCAAAAGCAAATCATTCAGTTCTACAGCTATGAAGAGCTTATAGTTGCAGAAGACAAGAATTCAGATCTTGTTATGTAAGTTTTCAATAGTATTATACTTGATTTGAAACATATAGCTGATAATGAAGATCATTAATATGTATTTTACTTCTAACACTCATTTATAATACTTCTCAAAACAGCTACTGATGCTGTTTCACTTTCTAAATATCAGCTATCAGTGATTTTCAATGTTTCTGCAGATAAGAATGCAGAAGTGAAAGTAATATTAAATAAAAATGAAAAAATAGTTACAGTAGCTGTTTCTGAGTGAATTATGCTGAATAAGAATATTAATGATGAATACATCTTTTTTAAACTCAGTGAAGTTGTATTAACAAACATTAAGAAGACAGTTTTAGAAGAAAACAAAATATATTAATTTTGTATTGTTTTAGTATTAGAACTCTCACTAAACAAATGAACTTCACAGATTACATTTTTAAAGTCAAAAAGTGAGAAGATCAATGTACACAATGATCAGATATATTTATATTGCTTAATTATAATGTTTTTACAATCATTTATCAAGTTCTTACTAATTTAATATATCTATAAACTAAGACAGAATTCAATACTCAATCATTAACAGAGCAGACTCTGTTCACTGCACATAATACTGATGAAAAAATAGAAATTTTAAAAATAAAAGAAAACATACAGAATGATGATGAGAAAAAGAAGAAGAAAGATCATTATAATGATGATAAGAATGAAAGTAATAAAAGTGTAAAACTAGACTGAACTATGATGTTCTGAGTGAAGATTAAAGACTTTGAAGATCATTGTTATTGATATGTAAGCAAGTTTAAGTCTGATACTTTACTCAAAGTTAGTTTCATAAGTGTATTTTTTCTTTTTATATATACAATACTGTTGATTCAGAATGTAATTGTTGTTCATTATAAATAACTCAACAACATTACTCTTTTAAGAATTGCAGAGTATGAGAGTATATCTACATATATGTGTATGACTTAGTCTGTCAGACATGAAAAGTATGAAGTCATGAGTTAATTTAGAGAATGCAGCAAAAATGAGAGTTGTGACAAGACTGTGTAAGATAGTAAATATAGAAATGAAATCACTGTGAATTTATAAAAACACTGTGCATGTATTCTGTCTAAAATTCACAACAATTTCATGATGTGCTCAATAACAAGACTCTTTGTTTGTGATGTTGCTTTACACTTTAGAAAAAAATGAAACAAGAGTTTACTGAGAGCAATGTCACTTAGATTTATAAACATCAACATTATCTTCAGATGAAAATGAGTGTATTTTTCTTGACTTTAAAGAATCACTGATGTGACTAATATATGAAAGATTAAGTGTTTCATGTGATCTTAATATTGAAGCAGTGATAATCTTAAAGTGCAGTGTCTGTGCTTTTGTCTGTAAGAATGATGTCTTTGATAATTGTTTACTTCATTTATAAAGAAGACTTCTGTCTCTTGACTGACATAATGTTGTATTTAAAACTGTGTGTATAATAACAGTAAAGATGCTCTAAACAGAATTGTTTGAGCTGATGTTTTGAACAACAAAATTGATAATAGTAAAATCATTAAAGATAAAATTAATAATTGAGACATTAATTGCTGCAGATAGCATATTCAATAAAAAAGCTCTGTGCTCTTCTTCTGAACTGATGTTTATTGACTTATGACTATAGTTGTTGTTGAAGATTGTATATCTTGATGTTGCATAATTTATAATATTTATAATGCTCAAATGTATCACTTCAGTGTTTAAATTTTGATTTTAATCACTGTTGTAAAGTCTAGAATCAACATTTTCATCTTAATCACTGTTGAAAAGTTTGAAGTTATTGTTGTTCTTTTGATCACTATCATCATAAAGATCATCATCAATGAAGAGTTGATTCAATAAAAGCTCTGTACAAGATTTAATTACTTTTCAATTTAGTTTATCTGCTGAAGATTCTTCTTCATCATTGTTAACAATTATTGTTAATGCAGATTTCTCTTCAAGACTCTTTATTAATTCTGTCATAAATGTAAACATATTATGATATTTGATCAGCATGATTTTCTTGATGATTTCTGAATTTAGTCAATTTTAATGATATGTGATGACATCTTAAGTCATGTTGAATAAACATTCAACATTAACATTTGCTGCAGAAATCACAAGTATATTCTTTGCAAATTGAGTTATTGCTGATTTCAACTTCTTCATCAGCTTTCAGTACTTAAGAATTGAAATATTCACATCAGATACTGAAGACTTTTGTAAATAATCTGTAAGTTCTTTCTTCACAAATATATCTTAATGCTTTTTCATGTTCTTCATGCAACTCATCATAGTTATTGTCTTTTTCTCTTTGAGATCAAGTATGATTAAATCTTGATCTAATGACTCATTTTTCAGATACTGATAGTTGATGCTGTAGTATTTTTGAAACTTAAGTTCATAAATTACATCTAAATTTCTTCAGTCATCTTTCTGTACAAAAATATGTCAGTCTTAATATATTGCTTGAATTGAAGATTGAAGAATGTCTATATTGTACATGTTATACTTGTTGTATAAATTCAATATTGCTTCAAGATTACAGAACAATTCATGATTGACTTCTGTCTTTTTATAGTACTGAGTCAGTTTTTTTTTACATGCATCAATAGCATTCAGCAACTCAGAATTAAAGAATAATTTAAACTTCTTAATTGTTTTGTTCTGATTTTTGAGATGATTAAATAGATTGTTGTATGTGAATTACAGCTTGTGAATTATTAATTCACTGATAACATTCATAATCTCTGTTCAATTTTTGAAGTGTTTCAGAAGATGCAGTATGTACTTGATATGTTGTTATTCTCTTGTATTACACTTGAGAAACTTCATTCTGCTTGTTGTTCTAGTCAGATACTTTATTCACTGAGAGAATTTGATTTATAGTTTATATGCTCTGTCTAGCATATCATAAAATGAGTTTCATTAAGTTCTCACATTCTCAATCATATCACAAAAATTTGTCTTCTGCAATTCTTTGAACAGCTTAAGTCACTGTAATGATGTCATGATTGTAATAGCAAACATATGAATCTTCATCAACATGTTGTTAACATAATAATGAACTGAAATAAAGCATTATAATGAAGTATTACAAAAGATTTACTGATCTTTTTCAGTATGATATCAAAGAAGTAGTTCTTTTCAAATGTGAACTTTTGTAGCTCACTATCATCAAATGTAGTTGTAGAGTGATCATTTTTGACATTAATTTTCAAATATGTGAGTAGCTGATTGACTGCAAGCTAAATAATATGCATTATACAATTCATGATTTCAGTTTCATCACTTCAAATTATATTCTTTGCACTTAAAAGTTGATTGAGATGATATTTTAAAGTATAATTATTGAAAGCATTGTCTACTGTAATCACTAACAACTGATGTGCTGAATTTCATTTCTTCAATATTTTAAGAACATACTCAACTAAATTTTCATCACTATATTGACTCTTTAATTCTCTGAACACTAGAAGAATCTCTTTGTACTTTCACTTAGTATTGATGAAGTATGCAGTGATGTCTAAAAATGTAAGATGATTAAAATTGATTCATTCATCAAGTACAATAAAGACTTTAATCTGCAACTTAAGTGCTGCAAGAATTTTTTTTGAACTTTCACAACACAATATTTGAGAAGTTATACAACTTTTGTTCAATCAGAAATCTTAATTTCAGCACAACATATTCAGATGAACTTTCAAAACTTTAAATGCTCAATCACACAAAAGAACAAATTGAGTACTATAATGAATCAGAGAATCTGCTGATCAAAGACTTCAGAAGTAAAGTTAAGTGATTTAACAATGATTTTTTGAACTGTCTGCACAGATGTAAGCATTATATTAAAGTGTTATAATTGAAAAACATAGCATACAGTGATATTCAGTGCTGCAAAGATTGAAATCTGTCTTTCTAATGATTTTCTTGCATTTTGACAACTGTTGCTTTTCAGATGATGTTTTATGATTGTTGTTTCATTATTATTTGATGTTGAATGATTCATAATATTGTGACACTTAACACACATCACATTAAGTCTTTCATCACATTTGCTGAGTGACTTGAACTGTTTTACAGTATTGAGACATGTTTTTTGACTTTTGCAACTGTGTCTTAACTTCATATAATTGTCTCTTATCACTCTTAAAATTCTTGCTTCATTGCAGAAATTCAAAGAACATACTCTGAGTTGAACACATTTATTAAAGTTGAAGAAAGTGATTGTATCTGTTGAGATGATCAAACTTTATCAGTAAAAGCACTCATAAAAGAACTTTCTGAGTCACTTGTCAGCTGATTGAAGAAAGAACTGTATAAAGACATAATGATGATTTCTTAGAGTAAGCTGATTGAGTAGATAATGTTTTGTTATAATATAACAATAGTAAGATATAAAGAGTGTTGTGAAACTTAGTAAGTTTTTTCTCATATGAATTTAGTTATATGATCACAAAATTTACACAAGTAAAAGAGTTAAAGACAGAATTCATATGATTTATACATAATAAAATCAATGAGAAAGCTACTCTGCATAACATGTTAATTATTGAAATAAATAATTTAATGTAAAATTCTATAGTACAACTTCATACTATGTTATGTGATAATGTTAGACACAATATTTTAAAGAGAAATAATCTATTATTAACAATTCATATTCATAATCAGATAATTGATCATCAAGAATATAAAAATAAACAATTTGACAAACATCTCTGATTATTCTCTTACTATCTTACAGCTTTAGTCATCACAAAACTGTGTACTACTTTATTACTCATTTTTCTTCTCATTACTGTTCTTATCTGTAATACTCTCATCATTTTCATCATTCTCAGCTTCATCTTTCTTCTTCTTATTATCTTTTACATCAGCAATTGCTGCATCAATAACAAATTCATCAATTGAATCATCATTCAAGAACTTTTCATCTTCAAACTTCATCACACAAGCTTTATCAGCATTTTCAACAACACTCTTTTTTTTCTCTTCTTCTTGATCAACTACAGACTCTTAAATGTATCTAGTTACTGTTAAAATCACAAAGCATTATAACTGAGCAATATAATACTCACAGATAATCATAATCAGCAATATGCTCAGAATTAAGAACATCACTACAAAAAAGACATATTGTCTTTGCAGAATCAGAATTCTCAACATTATGTAGCTTCTGCTCTTCTGTGAGATTAATAATTTTTTTTTTGATGTTTCATCACAACAGTAAGATGTTTGTCAATCTGCTGATTGATATTGTTGTACTTTTCATTGATGATGATATCTTTGTCAATATTCTAAAGAAAGTCAGAGAAACTATAAAACTTCAATATAGAGTATATCTCTTGCTGTAATTTCTTAAACTTACACTTTTCTTTCAGAGTTAAAACATCAGCAAATAATCTTTTCTTCTTAGTCTTTTCATTAATTCAAGCTTAATTCTTCTGCTTCATCAAACAAATTCTAAGTTCATCTTCATAATAGACAGCTACAGATAGTTAAAAGTGTTATAATAGAGCATTATAATTCTTGAAATCTATTAAATATTTCACAATTGTATTACTTCTTTAAGACTTCTTTCTTCATCTTTTCTTTCATAATTTTCTGTACAGCAGAATCTGCAATTTTATATTCTTTTAACTTCTTCATGATGTCTCTTTTTCATTTTACAGCTTCACAATCTATCATCTTTGCATATTCAATTCATCTGAAGTCTTCATTCTTCATAAGTTTTTGATGTTTCTTTTGTGTTTGTACAGTCTTTAAATTGTTTAAGTACTTATTAGATATTTTCTTTAAATTATATAACAACTTATAAGAACAATCATGATGATCAGAGTCAACATTTAAGATATTTTTTAAATCTGTTGACAAAACAGAGACAAGTCATTTGACAAAGAAAAGTGAAAGCTTAGTATCTGAGAATTCTGCTATTGTGAGAGTTTAAAATGTAAAGTTAGCTTTGAGCACTATAAATGAACATTATTATTAAGTGATAGAATGAGTATCAGAATGAAGCATCAAAATAAAAGATCAAAATTGAGTGATAGAAATAAGTGATAAAAATGAGTGATAGATTGAGTGCTAAAATGAAGCATCAAAATTGAGCATCAAAATAAAATATTAAAACAAAGCATCAAAACTAAGCATCATCATAAAGCACTGAAACAAAGCATCAGAACAAAGTATTAAAATAAAGTATCAGAATGAAGTGTCAGAACAAAATATTAAAATGAAGCATCAAAATTAAGTATTAAAATTGAGCATTAAAATAAAGCATCAAAACAAAGCATCAAGACAATGCATTAAGACAATGCATCAAGACAATATATTAAGACAAAGCATCAAAACTGAACATCAAAATTAAGCACTGAAACAAAGCATCAGAATAAAGTATCAGAATAAAGTATCAAAGTAAAATATTAAAATGAAGTATCAAGACAAAACATCAAAACAGAGTGATAAAAGTGAGCAATATATTGAGCATTGAAACAAAGCATCAAAACTAAGCATCAGAACAAAGCATCAAAATTAAGCATCAGAACAAAGCATCAAAATTAAGCATCAGAATATAACATTAAAATGAAGTATCAAGATAAAATATCAAAACTGAGTGATAGAAATGAGCAATAAATTAAATATCAAAACAAAACATCAAAACAAAGCATCAGAACAAAGCACCAAAATAAAACACTGAATTAAAGTACTGAAATTAAGCATTAAAACTGAGCATCAAAATGAAGTACTTAAACAAAGCATCAAAATAAAGCATCAAAATAAAGCACTAAAATAAAGCATCAAAGCAAAATAATAAACTTACTAAATGTAGATACTGAGCATAGAGACTAAGTGTAGAGACTGAGTATAAAGACTGAACATAGAGACTAAATATAGAAACTAAACATAGAAATTGAATGTAGAGACTGAGCAGTGAAAGTGAAGATAAGAACTGAGTGTTAGAAATAAATATGTTGATGTATTTACTCATAATATTGATGCACATATCATGAGTAAATATGATGTTTATTAACATCATAACATTGATACACATATCATAAGTGAATGTAATATTTACTAGCATAATATCTCAGTCTCTCTAACATCTTGATAACATTTCTCAATAATGAACTTCAAACTATAACTTTCTCATCAACTCAGTTTTTCACATACATTAAAACTTACAGTCACTCAAAGATATCTTTATCTTTATATCAATTTCTTATAACACTTCTATTAACTTGATCTTAGAACTTCATTAAATTGTTATTTTACATCA
This sequence comes from Acarospora socialis, assembly GCA_025617375.2. Classification (NCBI taxonomy): domain Eukaryota; kingdom Fungi; phylum Ascomycota; class Lecanoromycetes; order Acarosporales; family Acarosporaceae; genus Acarospora; species Acarospora socialis. Next base: position 1,661,019 of record JAMYGW020000002.1, on the reverse strand, counting down.
TGACATGTAGCAAGAAATCTTCAACAAAATACAGCACTATAAAGATGATACTGAGTAGAGAGAAGACATCAACTGCTGAAAAGATATGTGAGAGTGAGAAAATCAGTGATGAAGAAAAGAAAAAAGAAAAAAGTGAAAAAAATACAGAAAAGAATACTGCTGAAATACAGATGAAGATTGAGATGAATACTGTTGTAAATACAGATAAAGATGAAGAAACTCAGACAGTTACTGTAAAATTTAAATCAGCTTACTGCTGAAAGTCAGACAGTAAGCTTGATTTTATTATTTAATTTTATTGCTCAGTTTTAATACTCAGTTTTGATGTCTCATCTTGATGCTTTGATTCAGTGCTTTCTAATGATGCTTCATTTTGATGCTCAGTTTCAGTGCTCAGATTTGATGCTCAGTTTTAGTGCTTTGTGATGATGCTTTGTTTCAATGCTCAGTTTTAATGCTTTATTTTGATGCTTTATTTTAGTTCTTTGTTTTGATGCTCAGTTTTGATGCTTAATTTTGTGCTTTGTTTTAGTGCTCATGATATTGATCAATTTAATCAATCAATTCTATTGCTCAATTTATCACTCAGTTTTGATGTTTCATTTTAATGCTCAGTTTTGATGCTCAGTTTTGATGCTTTATTTTGATGCTTTGTGATAATGCTTTATGACAATACTCAGTTTTGATGCTCTGTCTTGATACTTTGTTCTGGTGCTTGATGACAGTGCTTATGATATTGCTTAATTTTATTGCTTAATTTTATTGCTCAATTCTATTGCTCAATTCTATTGCTCAATTCTATTGCTTAATTCTATTGCTCAATTCTATTGCTCAATTCTATTGCTCAATTCTAACACTCAATTTTAACACTCAATTCTACTCTATAGCTGTCACTCTTTGTGAAATATGTTGCTATCAGAAATCAATCAATTTCTTAATGAAAAAACTTTTCTTTCAGTAACTGTGTCAGAAAATTACTCAGAACTATTCAATAAAGATTTGACATCACAACAAGAACTTTTGATTTCAAGTCTCAGTCATAAAGAGTCTGCAAGAAGCTGTAAAAGTATATGTTGTTGTCTTTTTTGAAAGTATGTTGAACACACTGTTAAGAAACTATAAACTAATTTGTTCAGATGTTAATCTTGCTATAATTTACACAAAGTGAGTTATTATTCAGCAAAAGAATATGATTCTCATTAAGAGATACATGCATAACTGAAATATTGCATCAAAAGATGTAAATTGAAGTAAAAGTGATTAGAGTTACTTCAGAAATACTGTGTTCTTGATGTGATAAATAATAATCTTAGAATGAAAGCAATATCTTTGTTCAATATATAATGCTCATTTATAATGTTCATGTATCACACTCTTTCAATTCAGATTCTTAAAGTCTAATTCAGGAGTTCACTTATTAATTATAATCATAATCATTAAAACTTGAACTAAATGTCTGAGTTGAGTCAAGCTTTCAAATCAAATTCAATTCAAATCTCTGAACTCAAAAACTTAACTCAGCTTGATCTAATCTGAAAGCTCAGTTCAGATCAGTCAGAATTAATCTGACTTGATAGTCACTTTAAGATCAAGCAAGAAAGCAATTCACAATTTAAAGATTAAATTGAGCAATCAGTTTGAAATGACAGACTGTGAAACATGCAAGTACTACTTAAACATGCAGATAACACACAATAAAACTCACTGAATTCTCATTTCATTGTAGAAAACTTATCTTAAGAGAATGCTTATCAAATTCAGTTTCAGCAACACAAAATCAGTTCTGATTTCTATGAATTTTAATACACATCTGATACAAATTAAGAAATTCTTTATCTCACAGTTAATACAGTAATATCAGTGTGCTATAAACTCTCTTATATATGCAATGATTCAGATGCATCTCAACATTATCTTTGCAGTATCAATACTCAGTCAATTTTTGCACAATTCTGATGAGATGCATTGAAAGATCTTGAAATAAGTGTTTCATTATATATGTAACATTCTCAACATCATCATTGAATACAAATCAAGCTCAAATCATCTTCAACTTTTAGAGTATTCAGACTTGAACTGAGATGAAGATCTCAAAACAAGAAGATTTACAATAAACTATGTGTTTCAGCTAATAAATGAGTCAGTTTTCTAATGTTTCAGACATCAAAAAACAGTCACTCTGTTCTTTACAAAAATAGAATACATAACTGCAACAGAAACAATGAAGAAAGCTGTCTGAATATGTAAACTACTACAAGAAATGAGACTTAAGAAGTGTTATGATCAAAGTCAGTAAAAACTTGAAACAAACTGATGTGTACATGCAGAAGATGTATATTCAGAGAATGTTTAGACAGCAGTTATGTGACATCTCAACATACTTGATGGTGAGCTTGGTGAGCAAGCTCAACAGATTGCATGAGTGAGTCATCTTAATGAACTTGATGACAAGATCAGCAAGTGAACTCACTATATAGTAGAATTGTTTTTCTTATGAAAACAATTGTGTTCAACTTAAGTAACTATCTAAGAGTTAAAGTTCAGAATCATTTCAGATCAGTTATTATATCAATAAGCACAAACTTTTAGCTCTACATACTCAAGAAATCTCAGGTTAGAACATTACACTTTGAACACTTTTATGATATAATGAGTATGATGTCTGACACACAGAAGAACATCTCAATCTCATTCTTGAAACAAGCTTAAGCAAACTCATCTCTATCATCTACTTCAGATAAAATGACAGCACAATCAGCAATGTCAGTTCAGATAATACAACTATCTGTGAGTACATCAAAGATTCAGATATTCAACATCTTTGATGAAAAATGAGAAAAGCTGCAAGTCTTTGTGACTAAGCTCAATCTGTATATTGAATTCAATCAACTGAAGTTTTAAACTGATCAAGAAAAGACATTGTTTGCAACAATCTATCTAGTGAATGCAGTCTTTGATTGAATTGATCTCAAGCTACACAAATTTCTAGAAAAGAACTATGATGAGCACAATGCTGACATGAAGTTCATGTTCAATAACTTCAGCAAGTTCAAAGAGAAACTCAAGAAAGTCTTTGAAGTGATTGATGAAGAGAGAGCAGCAGAAAAACAAGTTCATATCTTGCAACAGAGTGAATCAGCAGCAGTATATGTCACAAAGTTTCAACAATTAGCAACACTCATCAGATGAAATGAAGAAGCACTTATTTATCAGTACTATTGTGAGTTAAGAAAGTTCATCAAAGACAAGATAGTCTGCACAGAACAATCAGACAATTTTTAGAAAATGATTAATCTGAGTATCAACATTAACAGTTGTCAGTGAAAACAACAGATGAAACAAAAAGAATATTGATTGTTATCTATGATAGAAGTTCAAGAAGAAAGCTTCTGACTGTGAGTGAAGTGATATATTTTATCAATAAGACATAGAAAAACAAACTCTATGAATCTCAATACAATCAAAAAGCATCATCAGAAGTCATAAAAAACTAGATAAACAGAGTTTGAATGTCAGACAGAGCAATTCAATAAGTCTCAGATAACACTGTGAAATGAGATGTAAATGTGTTACAACTGTGAAAAACTCAAACATCTTGTTCAAGAGTGCAACAGATCTCAGATAAAAAGAAAAAATGTTGCAGCAGTAATGATCAAAACAAAAACAAAGAAATTAAGCATAGTGCATGATGTTCTGAGTTGAACAGCCTGTTATGATGATATGTGCTGAGCACATATGAGTGCAAAAGACAAAGTCAGATAATATCTTCAGAAACTACACAAGAACATAAAGAGCAGACATGACACAATGAGTCAATTAAAGAAAGAATTAACTATTCTTATCAAGAAAAAAGTTCTTGATGCTGAGAAAGAAAGAAATGTTCTTGAAGATGACATTGAAGAGACTGATGATCATGAATTTCAGATTGATAAATCATAAATATTCTTTGATAACAATACACTCACAGAAGAAAGTTTGAATGATGTTGAGACAGAACTCTTGAGAAAGTATTGAACAAAAATTAAAAGAGATCTAAGTATTCAGAAAGAAATGACATCAGACTGCAATATAATACAGAAAAAAAAGTGAAAGACTTGAAATCAGAAAGCAGAGATATGCAAAGAATTTGATGATTTAATAAGAGATGTACAAATGATTACAAAAGAATCAATGTCAAAATTTCTTGTGTGAAAAATCAAGAGTCACAAGATTGAGATACACTTATCTGAAAAATATATCATGCAGAATGAAGACAGACAGATCTTCAGTGAAGAGTATATGTCATTTGAATTTCTGCAAAGAGTAAAAGTCATTGAGAGTCAGTTGCAGATGAAGTACAATCAGTATGAATTCTGACTACATTCAGAAAGATATATTGAGCAATACAGTTTAGAGAATGCAAATCTTATGATTGAAAGAAAACTCAAATAATTTCAGAAACTTTGAAGATGAGCTGAATGACTGAGTGAGTCAAAAAATGAAAAGCTTTCTTGACAAGACTAGAGAATAAGAAGTTAGTGATGTCTCAAAGACAAAACAATGATTATAGAATATGAATCAAGATTATGATCAATGAACATCAGATCAATGCATTGATGAATTCTGAAGTGAATGATAACATTATGAGCTGCAAGATAGTGAATATGTTAGAATTAATGACATGATGAGTGCACTGTTCATTCAACATACACATGATCAATGAAGTTATTGAAAGAATTGATGAGAAAATCTGTGTGAAAGTCTCAGTTCTTGAAAACTCACAAGAGATAATGTTCAGCATTATGAAATCAATTGAATACAATGCAGTACTAGAGATGTCTTGATTGTGTAAGAGAAATTCTAAAATCAATTGAGTCACAAAAGAGATATGTGCAGTCAAAGACACATATGAAATCTCTGAACAATCAGAAATGAGCTTATCAGAGCATAAGTCATGAAATCATGAAATATCACTATTGAATGAAAAGCAATCTAAGTGAATACTGTTATACTCAATGAGTAAAAATCAGCTCAAGAAAGTCAGAACTTATCTTGACAAGAATTTGAAGAGAGAATTCATAAAATCATCAAAGTCATCAGCAGAATATCTGATTCTGTTTGTATCAAAGAAAGATGACAAAAAATGACTATGTGTCAACTACAGACAACTTAACAAGATAACTCATTGAGACAGTTATTCTCTACTGTTGATAGAAGAGTTGCAAGATCAGTTAAAAAAAGTTAAGTGATTTACAAGCTTAGATCTTAAGAATGTCTATTACTGAGTTAGAATGAAAAAAGATAAAGAATGAAAAACAGCATTCTGAACACAATATGAACACTATGAGTACACTGTCATGTCATTTGAATTAAAAAATGCATCAGTCATCTTTCAGAGATTGATCAACAACATGTTGAGAAAATATCTCAATGATTTTGTGATCACATATCTCAACAATATTCTGATATATTCAGAAGATCTTGAAGAGCATCACAAACACATGCAAAAGATACTGACAAGACTTAATGAGAAAGTTCTGTATATGAAAAAGTCAAAAAGCAGATTTGAGATCAAGAAAGTTGAGTTTCTAAACTATGTAATTCAATCTGAACAAATCAAAAAAAATTCAAAGAAGACAGAAGCAGTCAGAAACTGATTAATACTGAAATGAATCAAGAAAGTACAAGTCTTTCTAGAGTTAACAAACTATTATTGAAAGTTTGTACCAAACTATGCAAGAATTGCAGAATCACTAATGCATTTGATACACAAAAGCAAAGAATAACATTGAGATAGAGAGCAGAAAGATGCATTTCACATATTAAAGAAAAGTCTTAATGAAATGACACATCTGAGAATATTCAATTCAGCATGTGAGAAGACACTGAAAACTGACACTTCAAATTTCACAATAAACACATACTTATATCAGATCAAAGAGAAACAACAGAGACTCATAGCATATCAATTTAGAAAGTTATCAGAAACTGAGAAAAAATATGAGATTCATGACAAGAAACTTCTTGTAATAGTGAAAGCACTGCAAAACTGAAGATCTTATCTTGCAGAGACAAGCAAGTCAATTTAGATCTACATGAATCACAAGAATTTGAGAAACTTTGCAACAACAAAACAACTCAACTAACAACAGATTTGTTGAGCAGAGCAGTTGACAGACTATAAATTTCAAATTCATTACAAAAAGAATAATGAGAATGACAAAGCAGATGTCTTGAGTAGACAGTCTGATCATGAAGATGTACAAACAGTACACACTGAAATTCTGAGCAAAGAAAACAACAAAATTCTCACAAAGAACTTAGCAGCAACATACAAGATGAAGTAAGCTCTCTTGATGAACAAAGAACTCATTAAAATATATCATTATAACAGAATCAGAGAACATCTAAAAGTTAAATGCATCAAAGATCTAGTGCAGAGAAAACACAATGTTAACAATCTTAAAAATTGAATCATCAGAATGATCACTGTGTGCAATTTATGTCAAAAAAACAGAATCAGTCAAGACAAATAATATGACAAAGTAATACAACTAGATGCATCAAACACATCATGAGAGTCAGTTATCATGAACTTCATCATAAAGCTATCACTGTCAAAGAATTCAGCATGAGAAGTAAGATTCAATAGTATATTGATCATAGTGAACAGATTAATCAAGTACATGATGTTCATTTCATTCAAAGAAATTGTGACAGCACCAGTATTGACATATATCATACTGCAAGAATTGATTAGCAATCATGAACTATCAAAAGAATTTATCATCAACAGAGACAAGCTGTTTACAAGCAAGTTTTGAAAAACACTTACAGCAGAGCTTGAGATAAAACACAAGATATTAATGACATATCATTCACAGACAGATGAACAAAGTGAATAAATAAATCAGATAGTGAAAACATACTTAAAACACTATGTCAACAGAAATCAGAACAACTGAATACAGCTGTTGTCAACAGTACAGTTTGTGTATAACAACACAAGAAATGAGATCACAGAAGAAATGTCTTTCTATGTGAACTATGACTACAACTCAAAGATATGACAAGATCTCAAAAGACACAAATCACAAAATCACAAAACAATTTTGAACATCACACAGATGAAAAAACTGCATCAAGATCTGACAGAACAAATTGAACAGCAGATGAAATGAATAACAGAGACAAAATTATTTGAAGAAGAAGAAAAGATATACTTAAAAATGAACAATATATGAACAAAGAAAAGAAGCAAGAAGCTAGAAAACAAGAGCATTGAATCATTCAAGATCATATGAAACATAAAAGAATTAAGTTATGAGCTAGACTTACTCAAGAAAATAAGAATACATTCAGTATTTCATGCATTCATGCTACAGCACTGTGATCAGTTCATATCACTTTAAATCAGCAAAATATCTGTTAAACTCAATGAAGAATATGAGATTGAGAATATTTTAGAAAAGAGAATGATTAGTGAGAAAGCTCACTATCTCATAAAATGAAAAGATTATGACATCTCAAAAAATATTTGAAAATTCAAGAAGAACCTCAAGAACTGTGTGAGAACACTTTAATGTTTTAAGAAAAAAAGTCAATATTAGTTCAGAAGAATGACAACATCAAGTCAACAAATTATGACATTGTTTGAGAATCTTCATTCTCAGTTTCATCATTATCACTATCAAGTTCAGCAGCAAGACAGTCAGTCTTTTGTGAGACACAATGATCTGTCTGATTTAGTATTTTTTGAAAATGTATAACTTTCAAGAAAAGTGCAGTGAGTTCAGCATGCTTGACTGTCAATTTGCTGTTTGCTTTACTTATTTTCTTTTGAAGCAAAAGACAAGTTCTATTGAGAGACTCTCACAATACATCAACACATGAGCAATCACAGTGAGTACATTTATCACATTTCAATCAAGATTTCATTACAAAACAATCAATGTCACAACAGACACAATAATCACAAGAAAACAAGATAGACACATCACTGATCTGAATTTTCTTTGCAATTCTTAGATGATTGAAATTTTTAGAAAGCATCATTGCTGACAACAGACAATGAGAATATTCTTACTTGTATAAATTCTAGAGAATTAGTGTCTGAGAAAAAAAGAATAATATTACAATCAAAGTCAGTAGAAACTTGAGACAAACTGATACATATATGTGAAAGATGTACATTCAGAAAATGTTTAGACAGCAGTCATGTAACATCTTGACATGCTTGACAACAAGCTTGATGAGCAAGCTCAACAGATTGCATGAGTGAGTCATCTTGATGAACTTGATGACAAGATCAACAAGTGAACTCACTATATAGTAGAATCATTTTCCTTATGAAAACAATCATGTTCAACTTAAATAACTATCTAAGAGTTAAAGTCCAGAACCATTTCAGACCAGCTGTTATATCAATAAGCACAAACTCTTAGTTCTACATACTTGAGAAATCTCAGGTTAGAACATTACACATTGTTGAATATTAAGAAGAAGTTGAGTTTAATGTTGATGATGTTATTGACTGACTTGATAGTGATGATGTGCACATTCAACATCATTTTAACAACAGTGACACACTTCTGCTTCATTTTCTTTGTGATGAGCTGACTCAGATTGTTTTCTTCATCAAAAATAGAATTTGATGTTTGATTTTTGACAGTAATTTTCTTGAAAGTTCACTTTTTATTATTACATATCAAGTTCTTCTTCAACTCTTTCTTCAAAAGTTAACTGCATTTCTTCTGATCACTGTTGAACTTGATGTTGTTTTTTTAAAGAAAAGATTAACATGTTTTGCAAAAATATTTAAGAAATTTACTGAGAGCATGATTCTTAAATGTGTCATGCAATAAGAATGAAAGTGAAGTGACTGTGAAGCAACAATAATGAAAATATGACTTGCATAACACAAGTGATGAGATATCAGAACAAAAGAGACATGCTGCAGTAATGTTGATGTGAAGCTTGCTGTTGATGATATATATGAAGAAAAGATAAAGAGAAAAGAAAGAAAGAAGAAGAAAAAAAACATTTTGTTGTTTTTTTTCTGTGAATAACATCATCAGATTCAATTGAACATGATGAGAAAATTTCTTTTAGATTAAATGAAACATAATGAGAAATGTTAAGTAACATCTCAATCTAATCTAGCAATGTTCTCAGAATGAAACAAATTCTTAACAACAATGCAACATCATAAATGCACTAAAGAGTCAGTATTTAAGAAGAGAGACAATTATCAGAGTAAATAATGAAGTGCAGTTACAGCATTATGTTTTAATAAGTGTAGTTAAGTGAAAGTCTATAAGTATGAAACTTCTTCACACATAAGACTCTTCAGAAATTAGTTTTGATATTAATAGAGATATATTGTGTTGTTTTATCATTGAATAGCTTGTGTATCATTATATCTCACACTGTCATAAATCTACTCTAGTAATCTATCTGTGATAGATAGATATTGAAACTTACAATAATAAAACTAAATGCTGCAATTTTGATCAGAAGCTTCTTATATTTGAAAATATAATTGTTGATTAATGTAAATTGATTCAAACAGAGATTATAGAGATTGATAAAGAAAATATACTGAAGATTAAACTCATGAGAAATATAAACTGAATGTAGATGCTTTCACATTTCTTTTGCAGTTCTCATGTTGTTTATAATGACTGTTATTTTGAAGATGACATTGAGAATGATGATAATCATGATCTTGTTGTTTCTATTGACTCAGTTATTATGAGCTGAGTTAAAGACTGTGATTTGCATCACTGCAGTCATTGTACTATCTGATAATGAGACTGTTGATATCATAATTATTGTTGTTAAATCTGATTCTAGATCTGTTTTCTTGACTATATTTTATAGTTTGAAGCTTATTAAGATGTATTTAATCAACATCTTTTATGCTGAATAGTTTGCTGAGTCTTTTAGCTTTGCAATTTGTGAAAAGAACAGATCTGTAGACAACATTGTATTTAATTTGTATGATGATATCATCAAAATTAAAAACTGTTGTATTTTCAGATAAATCTTTCAGTTTTAAATGTGATTTTGATGTTCATAAGATCATTATTTTGATTCTTATCTGTGTGAATGTTGCATAAGTGTTTATAACACTTTTAAACAGCTGAGTGCTCATCTTTATGTTGAGTTTGCACTTTTTCTTAGAGTATTGATGACAATTTCATATATTGATGATAATGAGATCTTTTTTCACTGTTCAAGTGTTCTACATACAAGCTGAGCTCATAATTTGTCAAACTTAATGATTAAAGCATGTGAGTAGTATTAGTTGTCATTATTATCTAGAGTATCTAGAATTAATTTACACAATATGTAATGTGCATCACTAAGCTCAACTAGACTACTGAAGAACATAATCTGAAACTCTATGAGAATTTCTATTAAATAAAATCTGAATTTCTGACAATACAGAACTTTAAGATTAAACAAAATAATATTTCTTGACAGTCAATACAGAGCTCAAAGATTAAGCAAAATAACACTCTCAGCACTTGATACAGAGCTCAAAGATTGAGCAAAACAAAACATACTGATGACTTGATATGATGCTTAATGATTAAGCAAACAAGTACACACACTTTTTCTTTTTCTTATTTACATTATCTTCTTTCATACATCTTAATACTTCACTTTATTCATTTTTTATACTACATGTCAACTGTTATTAAAAGTTACATCATGAATTTTGACAACTCTTTCACAAAGCAACAACTCATTTCAATTCTCAGTCACAAAAACTGCAATCAATGATTTACTTTCATAAGAAAATGACTGATAGATGAAGATCTATGATATACTGTTAAAATCTCAATAATCAACACTTCAATTAATGACTTCTTTTTTCTTTCAGCAATCTTAATTTTGAAAGTCAGAAATTTAACACAAAGATTCTGTACTGACTCATTATTTATATCAGTGTAGATGATCAGAAATACATTGTAGTCAAGATTAATGTGAAGAATACTTGAAATATTTTGAAATTCAAATACAGAAAGAAGCTGCAGATCATTGAAAAACAATATTTAATGAAGTTTATTGAATATAAAATGTCAGCAAATGTGTTTATTAATAAAGTATAAGTACATCTTAGCAAACTTGACAGAAAAATTGTGATTACTCAATCTAATATAACTGATCTATTCAAGTCTGAACAACAATTTCAGACATTTCTTCAAACATTATTTGAAAACTACATAATGATTTGCAATACAATCAATACTCAAAACATCTCAAACATCAAAAAAGATCTGCAGAAGCTTCAAGAGAAAAAAACACAATTAAAAACTATTGAGACTGTCTTGTGAGCAGATTAACACAAAGAGAAAAATTTGACATACTTATATCAATATGATGTGAAATATCATTATTGAAAATTATTAAGCTCTGACAATGATCATTCTTCTCAGTGTAAATCAGTTAAATATTTTCTTTGTTATAATTCTTATCACATTTAAGACTGTGAATATCTTTCTGCTGCTTGCAAAAATGTTAAGTTAAGAAAGTTATTTGTTTTAATTATGATTAAGTTAGTCAAAAAATTAAATAAGTTGTCTGCAGACAACTCACATCATAAAGACAAAGTAAGATTCAAGCACAAGAATAAAAAGCATAGAGCTTTCAATACTGAAATTAAGAAAAATAGTGACTCATTCTTATCTGAGTTTGACACAAAGAAAAACAATGAGATTGTCATTCTGTTTAAGAAAGTTATTAATAAGATATTTAGTTTTAAATGAGTTGTGAATTCTGAATACTTCACACACATAACTGATCAACATCAACTCTTCAATAACTTTTTAATACACATACAGTGCTGACAAATCAAAGTTGAAAGAAAACACTTATACTCATATTACTATAAAGTTACAGTCATGCAAAACAGATTCAAAAACTTAATAAGTCTGAATTCAACACTCTATATGTCTAAACTAGAAGTTAATCTTCTGTCAGAAAAGCAAATATGTGAAATGAAATTGTAGAAAAGTTTTGATCAACACAGTCTTTATATATGAAATAAACATAACAATGTCATGATAGAAGTGTCTGAGTGAAGCAGTGTCTATATAGTTAAATATATTGTGAAAAAACTGAATAAGTTTGTTCTGTTATTTGTCATACATGTGTTACTCAATTCAGAGATGACTTTTTCAGTCATAGTACTGAATGTGAACTTTCAGATGCAGATTGATTTATTAAGTTCTGCTGACACTTTATTTTCTGTTGATACTTCATTTTTAAATGAGAAGATTAAGATCTACAAGCTGTAATATTAATAATTTGTTCATCTTGATTCTGCAAAGCTTCATGATCTTTATAAAGTTATGATTTTTAAAAGTTAATTTTCATTGCTGAGAACAAGAAGAATATCTGTGAAGTTTGTGCTCTCATTAAGTTTGTCAATCAGTGAAAACACAATATGAGCAAGAAAAAGATCAACATTCTTATTCTGATTTTCATTGATATATGTAGTTTTTTATCTTTATTATTTGTTGAACATCAGTACTTTTTGATGATTGTGAACAACTATTTTTGAAAGACATAAACAATACTACTGAAGTGACACAATAATGTTTTACAGAAACTGTGAGAATAATAATTAAAAATTGAACTTCAGATTAATGTAAGAGTGCTTACTGTATAAAATGACAATGTTACAGAGTTAAAATTAATTTTGAATGACTGATGCAAATTTTTTAACATTACACTGCAGTACACTGTGTTTTACATGTTTATTCAGAATAATATTGTTAAAAGAGTCATCTGTATCACTGAAAATTCAGTGTATATTATGATTAAAAAAACAGAACTTTCAATAAAATTTTAAGTGAAGACAGCACAAACAGATGTCTATTTTTGCAACTGAACAGTAACTGATCTTTTGATCAATGATAGACAAATAATTTTGAAGAAGATCTTCATTGATGTGCAGCTGTTCATTGATTACATTTGTGTCTGAGATTATAAATACTACTTCTATGTTAATTTCAAGTTATTGTTGAAGAACAGATAGAATAAATTTATAAATTGAGAATGAATAAAAGTCTTCATGAATTATGCAGATAAAATCACAAAACAGTATTTACTTTAAATTTCAGATCTTAAGTGAATCATCAAGAGTCATGCTGTGAGATTCATCAAGAATGAAAAGAAAAACAGTGTTAATCTCAAACTACAAAAACAAACACTAAACATTCTATCTGAACAGAAGTCAGTTGAATAATTATAAAAGAATGCAGTCATTATGAATTTTACAGCATTTACAACTCTGTTTACTGTCTCTGAGCAAACTTACAGATTTAGATTTACAAATTTAAATAATAAAGAAAAATTTAAGTTAATTGCAGACAATCTTGACACATTCTCATCAGACATTCATATGATGAATAAATTAACTGTAATCAACTCAAACAGATTACAGACAAATGAACAGAGTGAAATTAAGCAGTTTTCACATATTGAAGTTTCTGTCAATAAAGCACTGAATATTTTAACTGAGAAAGTCAAGACATTCTTGTGTGTTGAGATTTCAAAGAAAAAATGAAATAACAACAATGAAGACTTCAACAAACTTATAATTAAGATATCATGAACTATGCTGACACTTACAATATTTACTGCAGATGATGAAGAAAATACTGAGAATGTTAAATCTAACATTTTTACATTTGTCATCTATACTGAAGCAGTGAGAGACTCAGTCTGAGAAAAGATGTAAAAAAATGTTATTCATGCAAAGTTAACAGCTCTGACAGTCAACAGAATATAAAAAGAGATTGTATCATCAAAGAATGTAAACATAGTGATCAGTAAGTGAATGTTCAAATTTAAACTGAATACTGATGAATCTCTGAATAAGTTTAAAATGAAAGTTATGATGAGAGATTTTTCACAGATATATAACATTAATTATGAAAACATCTTTGCATCTACAGTTAAGTTTAACACTCTTTGAGTTTTTCTTGTCATTGTTGTTCTTAAGAACTTTGAATATCATCAGATAAATATCAACAACATTTTCATGAAATTCTCTTTTAAAAAAATCATCTACATAACAGTCTCTTCTGAAGTTCAAGTTGTATTTAATTATGTACTGTGTATATTGTGTAGTCTCTATGATCTGAAGTAAATTATGCAAAACTGATATAAATGATGTGTCACTGATCTGTGTAAATTAAACTTTTATTAAAGCAATGCTGACTCATGTCTTCTTATTAACAGTGTCAAAAGAATCATATTGTTTCTTTATGTGAACAACATGATTGTAGTCTTAACAAGTCTGACATATATTCTTTGATTCAAGAAAGTTTTTGTGAAGATGTTCAAAGTTAAGAATTTGAGAAAAACACAGAAAATTCTTGACATATAAATCACACATGATCACAAGAGAAGAATTCTACATCTAGATCAGACTTATTATGTGAATAAGATGTTGAAAGATTTTTACATGTAATTTGATAAGCACAAGATCACAACAATCTCACTTAATGAATATAATGCTTTTTGTTTCACTGACTCAGCTGATTAAAGAATAGATTAAAGACAGTATTAACATGCAATTGAAAGTTTGATGTATGTGATGATTCATACTTGACTGAATATTGTCTTTGTTCTAAACTGACTAAGTCAGTATTTTAGTGATTTTGTAGAACATCATGAACATGTGTTTAAGAAATTGTTATAATATGTGAAATTAATCATTAATTTTGACATTGTGTATGAACTCAGTGAGAGTCAAGTCATACTTAAATACTTTAATTCTAACTATGCATCAGACAAATAAGATTGAAAGTCAATTCTGAGACATATGTACATGCTTAAAAATAAATTAATGTTATAAACAAATTAAAAGCAGAAGTCTGTTGTCATCTTAATTACAAAGACTGAATACATAATCATATCAATATGTGCAAAGACTGAAGTCTAACTTACACAGATGCTGTTAGACATGAATATAAGTAAGTATTTTAAAGATAATTCATACTGTGTAAACATCAAAAAGAATAAAGTTTATTAAACAGTCTTATCTCTTCAGCTCAAGAAAGATAATCAGACTGTCTTGATTTTGATTAAGAATACATATGTGTATAAATGATTAAAATACATTAACATTGTTTATCATCATATCTGTGATCTGCACAAGCAAAATCAAATTAATATGAACTTTGTGCTCAGTTAAGACATGATAACTGATGAACTAATTAAGTTTTTATTTAAATAAATCTTTAAGCACTTTGTTGAACAACTGAAACTTGCTGTTAGTGAAAGTCAATAGATGCAGTGTCATTAAGTAAAAGTGTAAAAAAATATGATGTTCTAACTGCTTTCATAGTCTTAGTTAAAACTAACATCAGAAGTTACTCATTACTCATATAGTCTGCATGACAGAATATGTAAACAGAAAAATCTCTATAATTCACATCAATCACAGTCAAGTTAACAGTGTACATTTCACTAAATAGACAGTTAGTCAACAGTATAGCATGAGTATTCTTTATATCTTTCAATAGATTTGACAGAGCAAATAAATATGATAATTACATTTCTTTATAATTCTATTGATCAGATCATCTATATAAAGCTTTTTTATGAATATGAGCTTTTTAACATGATTGTCTTGCTCAATAAAATCTTATATGATCTAAAGCAGACATCTCATTTTTGATATAAGACTTTATGTAATCATTTTATCTTATTTAATTTCTGTTGTTTCAATTCTAATTATAGTATCTTCTTTTAAATCAATGATGATGTTATCATCACTGTTTATATTGATGATCTTTTTCTTATAGAAGAAAATAAATCAGTCATTTAAGACATCAAAGTATGTCTTACTAATATCTTTAAGATGTCAGATCTCAGCTCTGTGTTCTATTATTTAAATATAAAGATTGAGTGTAACTGTTCTGAACACACTATTTGTTTTATTTAGATAACTTACATTAATAAAATTCTTAAGACATTTCAACAGTTGCAGACAGTTTCTGTCAACATATTTATGAATTTTGATGCAGTACTCATAAAGAAGTTTATTACTCAGACTGACATCATCACTATTTGATGCTATCAAAAAACAGTAAAATCATTAATGTACATCATGTTACAAATGCATTCTGACATCATCTTTACTATCTTTATTGTTAATTAGTTTGATCAGAATCTGAATGTCTCACATTACAATGCTGTTAAATAAGTCTTTAAATATCTTGTTGACACTATGAATTTAAGTGTTATCTATGACATCACTGATGCAGATCTCATTGACTATACTGATACTAATTAAAATGAATGTCACAATATTCAGAAGTTCACTGACACTTATTTCTTTCTTTTCTTCAGAGATTTTATTAATTAATATTTGAAATATCAACAGATTATTGTCTTGTTGTTCACTGAGTCTGAATATATGACTGAAATGCAAACAACAAAAAAAGTCATATGACTTTGTCATTTTCTTATGAAAATTAACTTTCTTAATGACAGTAATTCTATTGTCATTTGTGTTGACAATCATGATGTTATAAATCTAACTTAAAACTCTGAGTTTCACATCTGCATTAAGCACATCAATATTCAGTATCACTTTGTTTATAAAACTGTTAATTGTGATCTCATCAATCTTAAGTTTGTTTTTATATCTGAATAAGCAATCAATGAACTCATTAAGTCTTTATTTGCTGTCAAGTTCTGTCACTTTCTTAGTCAGCTAGATTTTTTAGCTATAATAACTTTATAAATCAAATCAATAAAATATTAACTAGTTATGATCTGAGTAATTGACTTACTTACTCATGAAGTATGACAGATTATAGTCTACATCATAGCAATTAAGTTAACTTCTCAAATTGTCAACTGATTTTTTGATTGCACATTCAAATTTTAGTCTCATCATCACTTTCTTTGTTGACTAAAATCTATGTTGACAACATTATAAATTGAATTGATAAAGCACTCATTAATGATGATCAGAATAACTGATTTAATGAGTTTATGAAGTATGACAAATTATAGTTTACATCATAAGATTGTCAAGTCAGTTCTTCTCAATTATTCACTCTTTTTGTTGTGTATTTGAGTTCTGATCTCATCATTGCTTCATTTTTTGCATCTTTGTTATATCTTTTCTTTTTGTCTCATTCTTGCTTTCTCATCTCACTGTTATCTCAATCTTTTTCATGACTTCTTTGTCATTTTGCTGTTGAATCTATCTCTTAATAGAATTAAAGAATCTATACTGATTAATGAATGAGTATCTAGATTGTCTAGAATGTCTAGATTGATTAGATTTGAGAGAAAGTGTTGAAATTAGAAGACTCTTTAGAAGTTCAACTCTATTTGATCTAGTGTCAGAATCTTCTGTGTCATGTGATATGCTTAGTCATCATGCACAAAAGTTATTCTTTGTGTATTCTAGTCTTCTAGATAATTAAGACATCTAATATCAAGCAATAGAAATGTTTCAATTCCAACAAATTCTACCAAGATGTCGGGACGGGGACGGGATCCTCACACACCGATAGAGATCGCGCTAAGATAACGAAATCTACCATGTCTACCGGTATCATATCTGGGTCATGGCATCAGCTGTGGACTGATTTATGTCCCGCATAATGGCAACTAATGTGGCTCTAGATACCACCATGGTATAACACATTCGAGCACCTCTGGCATTGATTCTTTCTAACATTTGCGTCAGGGCTCTTTCACGGTAGAACTTTACCATGACCACGCCCCTAAGGTTAGTAACTTTAATTACCCAGGCTGTCTATCCTATGACAATTGACGTTCATATTAGACTTGCAAGAACTTCATGACACTCGCGCAACGTGGCTACTATGATAACGTCATCTTCCACCGCATTATCCCTAACTTCATGCTTCAAACGGGGGACCCGACTGGCACTGGAAGAGGTGGCAGTTCAATCTATGGGGAGAAGTTTGAAGACGAGATTCACCCGTCACTCAAGCACACTGGGGCTGGTGTCTTGAGTATGGCAAACAGTGGGTCGAACACGAATGGGAGTCAATTTTTTGTTACCCTCGCGCCTACGCCGTGGCTAGATGGGAAGCATACCATATTCGGGAGGGTGAAGAGTGGACTGAGAGTAGTACAGAGAATGGGGTTGGTTAAAACTGATGCGGAAGACCGTCCTACCGACCAGGTGAAGATTCTGAAGGCAAGAGTCATCGAAGAAGGTGATGACGACTGAGATATTTCTAAGAGAGTTCACTGAGAGGGTCCACAATGGAGATGCAGGCCTCGTCCATTATCTGAGGTTAAGACGAGGGTCTAGCTTCAAGCAGAGGAAGGCCGATAGCCGTCGTTCCCTGGAAGCGAAGAGAGTGAAGGATAAGAAGTTCTATGGATTCAGAGATGGCGTTACGACCATGTGAGAGGGTCATATTGCTGGCATTGTCAAGATGCTCTGTCATGGCTCAACAAAGGCGGTTGAAATACAGTAGGTGTCATAGATAGCACCCATTGAAAGGTCGATCACGAAGGGACGATCATTGTCAGGATGGCCGAATGATCAACTCGTATATTGCACATGACCACAGGGGTCAATGATCTGTGGCTTGCATTGTGGCAGCGAAACGCCCTCTTTAAACGATTATAGAAATGTCATGTAACCCAGGAAGTTCCTTGTGAGGGTGGCCGTTCAATGTCTTGCGCACACAATGCTCCGGCATGAGGGTATATATCGTCACAAAACGAACCACTTCCATCAGAATTCCGGAGCAGCAGATACAGGACGATTCCAGATGGACTCATCTGCCACACTTAATGAACGGTCAATGAAGACCACTCAGGTTTGCGAATACAACATAGCAAGGAGTTTCCGCTCCAAAGTGTGGCTGCAGAAGATAAATCTCTCGTGGGCGTGAGCTCTAGATTACCGTAGTGTTAGCGTCAACCCTTTACGCGGCTCTTAGACCACAAGCGGTTTAGACTCAAAGGGAAGAATACCGACCTCACAAACTCCGAGTGCAAGAGTGGCCATGGAGTCTCTCAGCGCAACGCACTGGGATGTGTTGATCTCTGGTACTGGTCTGCAGCAGTCGCTACTAGCCTTGTAAGCCTGAGAGCCGATCTTTCATGTTGCAGACTGTGGAGTCCCCGTTTCTGACTGACACAGAGCTTGAGGAAGAGCTTTATCACGTTCTGGGAAGCGTGTACTTCATGTCGACAGAAATGACTACTACGGTGGTGCTGATGCCGCGCTCAGCCTGCAAGAGGCAGAGTCATGGGTGGAAGCAGTCAACGGAGGTACGGGAAGTTTGTATCGATCTTTCACCCTGGCTAAGCAGAACACAGCTTCATCACCAGGACCCTTCCAAGCTGCTTCGGTAGTTACACAATCTCGCGATGGCGCATCTGATAGTTCGGATAACCCAAGCTCTCGTCTTTCTTTTTCTCGAGCCTACACTCTTTCGTTGTCCCCTCAGCTCATCTACACTCGCTCTGATCTACTGCCGAAGCTCGTCTCTTCGAAACTATACCGGCAACTAGAGTTTCAAGCTGTTGGAAGCTGGTGGATCTACGAACCACCAGACACCGCATCGAGCTTGACTGAGTCAAAGAGGGATCAACCAGAGCAAGAGAGGGTTAGACTCAAGCGAGTGCCGAACGGAAGGGAAGATGTCTTTGCGGACAAAAACATCGATCTTAGAGCGAAACGTTCGTTGATGAAGTTGTTGAGATTTGTCGGGGACTTTGAACGCCAACAGGATGGATGGGGCGAGTGGGCAGAAAAGCCTTTTCCAGACTTTTTGAGGGCTCATTTCGATTTACCATGGGAGCTCCACGCTCCCGTTCTGGCCTTGACCTTATCGCCATGGTCGCCCAAAAAGACACTCACATCTTTCGCTCTCCCACGGATCAAGAGGCACCTCAGTTCAATCGGGGTCTTTGGTCCTGGCTTTGCAGCGGTGATTCCAAAGTGGGGCGGAGGCGCAGAGATTGCACAGGTAGCCTGCCGAGCATGTGCCGTTGGCGGAGGAGTATATGTGCTCGGAAAGGGGGTGGAGTCTATCGCTTCTCCGAACAACCTGCCATCGGATCATGTTGATGGCCATCTCAGCATCTCGCTACAAGGGGGAGAGACTGTGGATGCGACATGGGCCATAATATCTCAGGACGAATTACCGACCTCACACACAGCTCATAACTACGAATCGACGACTCGATCCATCACGGTAGTCTCTTCTGCGTTAGGATCACTATTTCCAGTTACGGCTGAAGGCGCACCGTCTCCTGGTGGAGCTGTCGTCGTCTTTCCGACTGGTACTTTGAGCCATAAAGGCAACGTCGGCGAGGAAGTAGCCCCTGTTTATATCATTGCTCATTCGAGTGAGACTGGAGAGTGTCCAGATGGCCAATGTAAGCAACCTAAGTTTTCCCTTGTTCTATTAACAGTTTTATGATGACTCAACTTTACGAATACTTATCTACATTGTCTGCAAGTACATTGAAGATACCATACCTCTGACAGTCTGATCTCGTTTCAATCGTTTCTCTTACTGCAAACCATTAAAGTTGCCTCCAGTAGCCTGATTACTATTCCATAGGCGTTTTGTACGCGAGTACTTCCAACACCGGCGAAGATAGCTATGCACTCCTAGATGCGGCTGTCGAGGCCCTTTTACAGAGCCTGGACGGTCACGTCCTTTGGTGCCTCCGGTATACGCAGCGCTCTCATGAGGAATCCGAGAAGTCGTCGCACGTAGTGGCCTTCCCACCGCCGTCGCTGGATTTAGCGTTTGACGATGAGGTCTTGAGACGTGTGGAGGATGTGTGGAAGATGGTGGACGGGGATGGGAAGTTCATGCAGTTCGAAGAGAGAGGTGGTTTGGGTGACGATGAGGAATGAAAGGCTGCACAGGGACATGGTGTCCTGTACAATAATCTCCAAGTACGATGACTCGTGTCCTTGATATTCAGTTCTTTCGTAAGTATTCTTGCCTAGACTGCCAAGTGTAGCAACCACTTAAAAGAGATCTCAATACAACTGCCTTAAGTATGGAGACTCAATATCAGGGTATAGTAGCTGCGAATTACATCGTCGACCAGTGATATCCAACATGACAATAGCTGCAATCACAAATTCGAACCACTCCGTCATGTCTCCTCTAGTTCCATAAACCAAAACCCAAGACCCATTGCAACCCACCCCAACCCATCCCAACCCATTCCATCCTATCCCGTCCTATCCCATCCAACGACCAAAGAAAGCCATAACATCATAACGCCAATGACAAACAGAACCCTACCTCACTCCTCCTCACTCTCACTTGAGCTCTCCACCGTCCTCGCCGGAACGTCCACCACCTCCGACGCCGCACTGACCCCAACCTCCTGCGACTCTAACGCCTGCGCCAACTCAGCCTCCAACTCATCTTCGGCGTCTCCATCGCCCGGCGTGGGCGCATCCGCATCCGCATCCGCATCCGCCACAGCCGGCGGCGGCGGCGACGACGGCAACGGCAACAACTCCACACCATCCGCATCCTCATCGCTCTCAGCTTCACTCTCGCTTTCGCTATCCGCCTTCCTCCCATGAGGACGCGGACTAACCGAGCTAGCTGCCGAGCGCAACGAGATGGGCGCCGCGGACGTCGGCCGCACCAGCTCGGCGCCTAGTTGTCGACGGGGCCGCGTCTCCGGGTCCATTTCGATTGTCAGAACACCGTCGTCGGCGTCCACGTCGGCGTCTGAGGCTTCGTTGTCGGCGTCTTCGTCTTTGGGCGGTGGTGGGGGAGTCGTGAGACGCCGGGACCGGGGTTTCGGTTTCGGTTTCGGTTTTGGACGCGAGGGGCGCGAGGGTGTGGGCGTGGAGATGGGCGAGGAGGAAGTGGGTGGGGGCAAGTTGGCTTCAGCTTCAGCTTCATCGTCGAGGTCGAGGATGAGCGATTCGTCGGAGCCGCCAAAGCCGGAGCCGGAGGGCAAGGGTGAGGCGGAGCGGCTCCGGGTGGGACTTATGGCGACGAAGTGCCGCCAGTCGAAGGGGTTGTCTTCATCAGCGGGTGCGTCGTCGTCGTCGATGACCGCGTCGAACATGTCTTCGGCTTCGGCTTCACCTTCGGCTTCACCTTCGCTTTCGCCGCAGTCTGAGCCGGCGTTCTCGTTCTCATCCTCAGGTGGGGCGTCGAGCTCGAGTTGTGGATATTTGGCTGCGAGGTCGTCGGCGTCTGCGCTTGAGGGCGTGGAGGTGAGATTGAAGACGAAGTTCGCGTCGACGCGATCGAGGATCCATTCGTCGGTCTTCGAGTCATAAATGAGGGCGTAGGATTCGGAGGTGCTGCGGCCACTACCTTGGAAGGTGTAGATGTTTCTTGGGTCGTTTTGGTTTTCTAGCTTGAGTTCGTAGAGACCCGGTGTGGAGTCGGAGTGGAAGATGGTGGTGGTCGTCGATGATTTGGCGGATTGGTCTGGTTTGTGATTGTCTGGAGCAAGCGTTGTGTCAGTGATTGGGCTGGGACGATAATGGAGAGTATCCTGAATTGGGTATCTGTACAGATGACAGTGCTGTAATTGCTAGTCGTGGAACCTTCCTCTGCCAGCAGCCCTTCTCCAAGTCGCACGTTGTACCTTGCGGTCTTAGTAGGGTCGATCATTTCGCTGGTGGTGGTGGACATGATATGATGTGGTCGAGGAGTCTCAGCGATGCAGGTGTAGACTCAGGCGTAGTATACAATGGAACACCATATACGAACACCACCACAACAATGAAGCTATTCTCCGATATGATTGGGTTTATTTCTATGACACAGGACAATAACTAAGATTCTGATTTCTAATATGTCTTGTACTATTCCTTTATAACACCTTCATACAAGTAAAGATAATAGATGAGCAGGACCACACTTTGTGAATTACCATTCCATGAGCCGAGGGTCCCTTGGAGCTAACGAAACATTGAAGCGCCTTGAAGAGTTTGCTTCTGACAGGACCTTACAAGCTGTAATGTGAATTTCAAGCTATTGCCATCTCAGCAATGAGGTCTGATTACCAAATGGTCAACAATGCAAACTCACTAACTCCCATCACAGTCACCATGAGTCTGTACTGCGCTCGCACACTTGGCGCACCGCCGCCAATTCAGCAGGGTATCTGCTAAGTTCACTTTCGCCTCACATGCACATCCTGGACGTCGGTTGCGGGCCTGGCACCATTACGGCCGACCTCGCTAACCTAGTTCCGCAAGGGCTAGTCGTCGGGATAGACAGTTCGGCCGACGTTCTGGAGAAAGCTCGCGACGTCGCCGCCAAGCGTGGAGTTAACAACGTCCAGTTCGAAGTCGGAGATGTTCGGAAGCTGAGCTATGCCGATGCCACTTTCGATGTCGTGCATGCCCATCAGGTCCTGCAACATCTAAGTGATCCTGTACAGGCGCTGCGAGAAATGCGCCGCGTCACGAAAAAGGGTGGGATTGTGGCTGTCCGCGACACGGACTTCTCGGCCATGACGTGGTATCCGGAGGTCGATGGGATGGAGGACTGGCGGAACCTGTATCTGCGGGTAGCCCGCGCCGGCGGCGGTGAGCCCAACGCTGGGCGCCGAGTACATGTATGGGCGCGGCAAGCTGGGTTCGAGCCGTCGAGCATGACCGTCTCTGCCGGGACGTGGTGCTATCATGGTCCAAAAGAGCAAGCTTGGTGGAGTGGGTTGTGGGCAGACCGTACCGTTGCTTCATCCTTTGCCGATAGTGCGGTGCGCAGTGGAAATGCCACACCGGAAGAGCTTCATCGCATTGCGAATGTATGGCGGGAGTGGGGCGTGCAGGAGGACGGTTGGTTTGGTGTTCTACATGGGGAACTCCTCTGCCGTGTCTGACATGGATTCATCAATGCTACGCTTACAGTGATAGCTTGGGCCTTGATTATCATTGAAACTGCGGCCACATCTGTTCTTCAACATACCAACAATTACCACCACTTTTCAATCTCATTATATGGACAAAATTGACTCCATGGTGGCAGAAGTTGGCAGGGCCTTCTTCTCGCATCTTGCAGAGTACTCCTTGCTACTCTGCCAAGAAGTATTTGTGACAGCTTATCACTCAGCATCGTGGCTACTGAGAATCACATTTTCACTGGCAGGGCTTTGACGACCCATCACTCATCTATATGGCCTTTATTACATTTGGTCACCCATAATCGTCACCACGTCCGAAGATACTTTCCATTCAAGTTTAACTATCAGAGATGGGTGTCTGTATAGATGAATTCTAGGTGTAGTTGTCCGCTGGGCATCGATGATTGATTCATTGAAGGGTTAACTACGGTTCAGGTAGTAATCGTTTGCCAAACCAGGTCCCATATGTTATGAAGACTTCAACGCTCCCTGGACATAGACTGTCTAATAGTCTATCATCTTCTATGCAAATCGCTCTGGAGCCCTCTCTGACTCGGAATATTGTTCCTACAACCAGTTGCATTTCGGGTTTTGCAATGCAATGGAGCGCTAAACGATATATCCACGTTGACGTCGATGATAACATCATTGACGACAATAACCGCATGGCAATATTAGAAAGAAACAGTTCATCCAGCAACAAACACAAGCAAAGTTCTCATTGTAACCTATTTACAATCTCTATTTTCTTCCAGGAGCTCTAGGTCTATATGGCCCTAGAAGAACTTTGTTACGAATTGAAGAGTGACGTTCTCCACCGTTTGGTAGACCATGCCTCCTTGAAAGCTCTTGTTCACGTATCACCTTCTTTCTATCATGTTTACCAAGATGTGCGTCAGTCAGTCATATCCACCGTCGTGCAGCGAGAAATCCATCCGGAGGTCATCGCGGATGCCCTCGCGGTCCATGAGTCTTCCAAACTGGAGTCTTATGGGCCAGACCAGGTTAAACCGTTCCTGTTGAAGTATAAGGCAAACAGGCAGGAAAAACTAGCGGCTCCGTTACCGATCCCGTTATCCATGAATCTACTAGCATTTAACAAGATAAACGTCGAGTATTTTGCTAAGGACTTTGCGTCGTCAATACTATCCTCGCACCCTGTTTCGAAGCAGCCTCAGCCAGCTCCTCGTCCCCCTTCAACAATGGAACTGTGCCGCATCCACAGATCTTTGTACCGATTCGAGCTCTACTGCGTACGCTTCAGACAAAGGCGACGTACGTATGAACCACCTTTGGATAGACTGAGCTGCCACGATCGAAGTACGCTGTTCCTCAGTCTCTATCCGGCTCTACTGCATCCATGACTATCTCGATCGGTGTCTATCACGACCTTTTGAGGAAGTTGCCCAGCATGACGTGCATCTTGGGGAAATGGGTGTGGACTCTGCCCAATACACGAGTAAGATGTCTTGTAGCGTTGCATTTCGCTCAACTAGTTCCACTTCTTGATTCTGACAATAGCGGCAGCGTACAGTTCAGATAACGAGTATAAAGAGTACTTCCTATCCCTTGGCCTCGGTTTCCTATACAAGCTCTTAAACCGGTCAACATAGAGGAACGTAGAAGGCTTATTGCTGGAGGTATTTCACCGACTTTGATTTCTTCGTTCAAGCAGTGGAGGATTATATGCCAAGCCAGGCATATATGGATATTGCGGAAACGGAAGCGGATGTGGGGTCTGGTGGTGATGACGGGAACGGACCGAACGAGGCATGGCTTTGGTCGAACCATTACACCTACTCCGTGTCTCCCAACTATGGCCGCAATGATGATTTGAGGGAATGGGACTATTGTATGTGGGACAGTCGAAGGCTCTCAGAATGGGGAATAATCCGACAACCGTACAATGCGGCTGACTCCATAGCTATGGATAAAGCTTTGCTCATTGAGCTGGAACGGAACTACAAAGAAGCTTTGCGGAGAAAAGACCTCCGAACTGACGTCTGGATGAGAGGCGGAAGTGGTCATTGGACGGAGGAAGAACGCTCAATTGTCTGGCATGAGCAAGGGAAGATCCGCGAGAGTATGCGACCCGCATTCCGCTGAGACCGAGATTACCTAGGATGGGTCACGCCACTGAGCTGGCAGATTATTTTTATGCTAAGCATTTCGTTCTGCCCCACGCCTTCCTCCTTCTTGTCATCTTACCAGGAGGAAGGGTGTGATCGTGGATTTTATCCAACCGCAGCCGCTCATCAAACCGACACTCGAGCCAGCAAGCTGTCGTCGATAGCGGCTACCTTGTGTACCACATTGTCTCTTGAGCCAAACTGTGCGGCGGCTATCCAGACCAGCTGCGCCAGAACGAGACACTCTAGCGTGTCGATAGTCCTTAAACAGAGTCAAACGAACTACTCGGCTTCCAAGCGAAAGGAGCCTCATTTTGTGCCAGCCAGCATTCCGCATGGAGTATTGTCCTTATGGATTGAAATGTGCTTCCTTTCCCTACCTGTTTGGCTGAGATGGAATTACGGAACGTCTAGCCAGGAGAAATGCCCCAGTTCCGGTTTAATCCCATTATGATTGTTAAAGTTGTTTATCCGGAGCAGCACACTGCAGCCAAACGATCTCCAACCTGCGTCGGATGAAGTTCCCACAATCAGCGCCTCATTACTCATAAGAGAGAAGTCTACTGAAGAACAACTATGCTGTTGATTCACAAGCTCGGAGCCATAACAGCCCAGCTAGGGGTTAGTCGGTCGCTCTTTTGATCTGTGCGTCAGGGTCTATCTTGCATATTAGTTTACGCTTCCCGTTCATGACGCTATGTCAACATGCGTGAAGATCGCAAGGCCTACGAATTTTTGGAAGGTGTATGCCTCTATCGTTCAACCCGCCGACTCTCTATGGCGCTTTCTACGCATCTCAGCCTCAGCCTTGGGCATTGCTCTGGCTCTGAAGTACCAAAGCATACTAAGAATACCAAGAAAGAGTATGACAGCCCACCCATCTAGCGTGGTCCTATGCTTCGACGCAGAAGTTGATAGTCAAGTTCCAGACTGCGCACCGTCCCCAACAGGCGGCAGCCGCTCCTGCAGATACCTCTCCAGATCATCAATCTCTTTCGGATCCGCCGAGTGTACCAGACCCCTAAGACCTGCACATCAGCATCCGCCCACTCTCTCACTCCACACCGAACCGCCACACATCGAAGTGGAGCGAAAGTAAAAACATACGGATAAGTCCTAAAATCCACCTTCCACCCCCACTCCTTCAAGATTTCCGCAGTCCTCGTTCCCCACTCGTACTTGACCAACGGATCCTTATCCCCATGCCCCATGAAGATGGCCTTTTCCTTATTCGGGTTCTCAGCCGGCACCAACTCGCGGATCTTGCCGTGCATCAGCAGATAACTCGACAGGCCGAAGATGCCGCCGAGTTTCTGCGGACACGTGATGCCACTGAAGATGGAGATGGCGCCGCCCTGCGAGAAGCCGCCGAGCACGATACGTGTGGACGGGATGCCTTTGGCGATTTCGTCGGCGATCAGGCTGTGGAAGTAGGTGCGCGAGCGGAGGATGCCGGGCTCATCGTGGGCTTGGGCGAGCTCGGAGAAGGTTGTCTGTTGTGAGAAGAGAGAGGAGGGTGTTAGTTGTGTGGTGTTGTGGTGTGGATGATAGGAGTGGTGGGGGTGAGGATAGGGTGCGAGCGGCAAGCGGACGGACGGCATTGCGCGGTCTTACTATGTCTAGTACTTGTGATAAGCAAAGCGGAGCAATTGATGAGAAGGAAATGGGAGATGGATCCTACCGTACCACCCTAAAATAGAGTGTAAAATTGAATTAAGCCAAGCACAAAAAGATGATAAAGGCAAAGATAGTTTATTCTTATTAGAGGAAATTGCTCTAACCTGGCATTCGCATGCCGAAGTTCTGCGGATGTTGTCAGTTACCAGGCGTAAGGGAGAGGTCTAGAGCTGGTATATTGAGGGCAGACTCACAACGGTGATAGGGATGGTGGGAGCGTTAGGGAATATGAAGGCCACTTCCTCAAACTTCCCTCTCCGTCGCCAATTCTCAGCCAAGCCGACCCTTTAGAACGTTGCAGATCCTGTTAGTTAGGCTCGTATATGGTGGTATAACCAGTAGATTTGTCCGTACCATCCTGCACCGCTGTGCGTCCGAGTCAGCTATGAAATGCTAGGACCTGATACGTTCTAAACCTGTTGCCTAACCTACCTGTCACCGAGCCCATGGGCGATGATAACTGTGGCAGTGTGCTTCTTCAGTGCCGGGACGACAAGAGCAGCAGGGCCTGCCATGATTTGAATCTTTGGAGGTGTTGAGCTTCGGATCCGAGTGAGATGAGAGTATGGAAGACGTCGATATCGATAACGGTCGGGTATCCAAGACAGGGGGGTAGTGGGGCCTCTCACCGCCTTCGGCAGAAATTTCGCTAGTTATTGTAAACAATGGCATTTGACACATGCACGTGCGTTAATTTCTTTGAGCTCTATCAACCGCTCACAGACGACGGATTTGACGTGGTGGATGGACCTGCAGACTGCGACGACACCAATTGCAGAACGTTGATGGGACGTACATTCTTTACCTAAGACAAGCCATGCCCTCTTCGGCTCTCTCTTCGCCTTCAGTGGAGGAATATCCTAAACCACACTCGTTACAATCAGCGCCAAACGCGTTCCCTGTTCTTAATGCCATAGCTCCGCCATTAATACCACCACCTCCTTCTCCACAACCCCCACTACCCCCATCAGCGAACACCCACCCCTATCTATCCCAGACCGACCTAGCCCTCTCCCAGCAAGCCTACACCGACCTCCTAACAACCGCCAAAACCTACCGCCTCGCCCTCGGCACCCTCTCAACCGCGGCCTCCTCCTTCGGCAGCGCCCTCGAATCCTGCGCCCGGCTCAAAGAAGCCCGCTCCTCCCCCCTCTACACGCCCTCGACCTCCTACACCACCATCGAGCCCTGCACCGCCGACGCCATCCTCACCGCTGCCGGCATCCACCACCTGCTCTCCAACCACCAGCAGATCCTCTCCGAGACCGTCTACCGCGCCCTCGAGGTGCCCCTGCTCGGCGAACTCGACGTCTGGCGCCGGCAGATCGAAGAGGAGGAGGTCGCGTACCAGACCGAGGCCCGGGTCCGCGCCAAGGAGATCCGCAAGGCGGAGGCCGACGGCGCGAAACTGCACTCCGCCAAGAGGTGGGACGTGCATGGCTTGCGGGCCCATCTGGTGGCCTTGACGGGCAGGTTGGATGCGTTCACGGCGTTGCACGGGTCGCATGCGCAGGCGCTGCTGGGGCAGAGTCAGGAGATGAGTAAGAAGGTAGTCGAGTGCTCGAGCAGTCTTGTGCGGGCCGAGTTGGAGATTTTCGAGGGGTTGGCGAGGAAAGGGTGGGCGGGGGGTGGGTTGGAGGAGTTGTTGGAGAGGGGGCAGGATCCGTTTGCGGGGGAGGACGAAGGCCGGGGAGACGCGCGGACTGGAGCGAATACGGTGAACGGTCTGGTGCCGATTGTTGACCAGTCGTTTGGGATACCGCGAGATGGCGAGCAGAGAGCTGCGAGCTTGGCTGAGGCCGCGTCTTTTGCCGTGGTGGACGGCCGGGATCATGACGAGTCCTGTATCTTTGATGCGGAGGCCGCTGACCAGCCGATGCGCCTCTTCTCGCCGCCTCCAGTACTCGATTCGGCATCAGAGCGGCACGCTTCCGTCTGGGAGTCGGAGAGACCGCTCAGAGAAATCGCTGACGGAGATGGCAGCTCAAGCACAAGTCCGCAGCATGATGATGTTATACCCGAGGAGATTGGATTGGAGGATAGTGATACAGGGGAGCAAGAGCTTCCGTAGATTGATGCTGATCGTGGGTAGGTTTGTTCAGCTAATTCTTAGATTGCTTAGATTGTAGAGATACCCCAAAGGCGAATGTTGGCACTCGACTGCGGCTCTCACTGTGGAAAGGCCAATATTATATTGAGATAGAATCACTTAAGATCTTATAGTATTGCTGCATAATCTTGCTATCTGTCATTCCGGTCATAAGTACCGAGCCACACTCGATCTCTCATAAGTAGCCTTCTCGCACCTGGCTCTAGGAACGGGGCCCTAATCTCTCAAGTCGTGCTTCTATGTCTAATGGAACGGACCCACTGCTTACGCCTCTGACTTCCTGCAGAAAACGTTCCTCCCAGAAGGTGGCTAACACACAGATCTATGCACACCCTCACTCATCGGGCGTTTGCCTTTGTGCCTATCCTTGGCCAAGTGACCTAAGCTGGAGTGTTCCTTTTCGACACTCGAGCTACCGGGCTGGAAGGCAGCGAGATTAGCTGCATCAGTCGTCATGAGCGTCTCAGTCACAGCGCAGATATCGGCAATCAGACGGTCGAGCAGGTCCATTGACATGGACTCGCGGACAACAACACGCAAAATCTCGGTCTTGTCTTCGTCAGGGGGGAGAGCATAGTCTAGGGATGGTTAGCGTTGTGAATGGCTGAGGCTTGGGCAAGACGGAGAGCTTACTGGGAATGATGTACTGCCGAACGCGGAGGAGGGTGCTGACGCTCTCTTGCTTGACGTGTGGGTAGTCCTTCTTGAAGTCATCCGAGAAGCGGAACGCCACAACTGGCAATCCAGCGTTGTAATCTGCGCTGGTCTCGTCCTTCTTGCCAAATACTGCTTCCTTCGTCCCCTTGAACTCGTGTTCGCCCTTCTTGCGGTGGATGTCGCTAACGCAAACATACCAGCCAGTAGCCTCTAACGTCTTACTCAGCAGTCTCGCATTAGACAAGGCGTTTTCCATGATGCTTCTGAATCCATTAAAACCCAGGTGAATCAGGTTGTAGTACTGGGCTATCACCTGGGCACCAGGGCGAGAGAAGTTGAGAGTGTAGGATTCCTCCGTACCACCGAGGTAGTGAAGCTCGAAAATCAGGTACTTCGGAAGCAGGCTCTGGTCACGCCAAATAATCCACCCAAGTCCAGCGTACACTAGACCAAACTTATGTCCGGAGGTGTTGATTGACTTCACGCGGGGGAGCTGGAAGTTCCTGCATATGATCAGTTATTAGGCCTGTACATTGCCACATGGGCGGAGAGGAGCGTACCATTTTGGCCCACCAACCTTAGCATTGGTGAACGGGGCAATGAATCCACCACTCGCAGCATCAACGTGGATGGGAATATCAACACCAGTCTTCTGCTCGTACTCGTCCAGGATCTTCGAGATCTCTTCCACGGGCTCGTAATGCCCAGTATAGGTGCTTCCCAGAATAACGAATACACCGATGGTATTTTCGTCAATGTTCTGCTTCACGAGCTCGGGGTCAAGCCTGAAATTGCTCTTCTTGCTGACAGGTAAGATCCGCGCCTCGACCTCAAAGTATCTGGCAAACTTCTCCAAGGCCACCTGCGCATTGGCACCCATGAGGATGTTCGGCTTTGAGGTGTCCTTGCCAGCTGCTTGGCGCTTCTCCTGCCAACGACGCTTCATGGCAAGACCACCCAGATGGATAGCCTCTGAAGAACCGGTTGTGGCGGACCCAATTGCAGTTTCGCCTTTCTGCGCACCCCAAAGATTGGCGATGATTGAAACGCAGCGAGCGTGCATGGCCATCATGGCAGGGTACTCATCCGCGTCAGACATGTTCTTGGATAAGTTCTCGATCATGAGGGCTTCGCCTTCACGCTCCATGTACGTGCCGACGAAGCTGGCCAAATTCAGATTAGGTCTGCCGTCTAGATCCAGCTCATCCTTGAGCATCTGATGCACCGAGTCCGCGGGCGCTCCATCTTGAGGAATCTGAAACTTAGAGAGCTCCTGCTGACTGGCGTATTTGGTAGAGTAGGGTGTGGTGTGGCTCAGTGCATGTTTAGTATGGACACGGTGACGATGAGCTTCTTCGGGGTGGTCATGAACAATTTTCACGAGCGCATCGGGATCGACCTAGCTAAACATGAGCTTGGATCGATCCTGAGTTCAATTGTACTGTTAAGTAAGGTGTATTGAAGGAATATGAAGGAAACGCTTATGACTTACGTGTTTTGCAAGAGGCATCGTGGGCAATTAAACGACACAAGGTCAAGGTTCAGGTCTGAATGATGTTGCCTATGTCAATGAAGATGAAATCAGCCAAGGTGACTTCGAACTGAGAGCAATGAAAGGCGGAGCTTGACAATTATAAAGGAAGTATCAAGCTTCCAGTACCTAACGGTGAGTTGTCGAGCTCCAGGATCAAGAAGCATCGTCATCAGAAAACAAGCTTCTTGTGCGTCAAAAGCCAAGCTACATGAGAGCGCTATCGATAACGGCCAATAGCAGACATGCGTCATCCCTGTCTTACGGGTCTTGATCTTTACCGAGTGGTCCGATTTGAGTAAAGTTCCAGGTACTAACTGGGTATACAGAAACCCACGTCGTTCCCACGCCAAGACGTCACGATTGCCTCAGCCCAAAACCTGTAAGTCTTCGTGCCAGGTACGAGGTACTGCACATTATTGTTGTCTAAGGTAGGTAGTAGAATAATACCCCATTAAGGTAGCTTGCCCCTGATCGAATGCGACTACTATACCTGATGTTCTGCCCTGGTTTTGGTCGACACCTATTCTTGTCGAGACCGCTTTTCCATGAACAAGCTACAAAGAATCCATCCTGACCCATACCCAGCTACCCTGGTGAAGCTCATATGACTCCGTTCTGAACTCCAACTATTAAGGAGTTACTCTTCACCGTCAATAATGATAATGTGATCGATCTGAGTGATTACCATAAGTGCGGGGCATGGCTCCGGGACGCTTATCTAAGCGCAAGCCTCGTCATTGATTACCTTATGGTTGTCTCGGGTGGGACGCGTAAGTGATACGATTACCTGCAGTTGCCTTGTGGCGGGCAGTAAACTCATATCACCGAACTCATTCTGTTCTTCTGATACCTGAATCTAGGACAAGGACATACGGTTGCTGTAGAGAAGTAATCTACCCATCTGTTGTTCTCCGGCTTCACAACTTCTCTCGTAAGTCCTAGCGTCATAGACCTAAAGTCAGAAAGAACTTTTTTATGCCTCTTGCTCACCAATGGTCCTACAGTGGAGCTTTTGGGGCACATCAATTACGATCATGAAGTTCACCCACGTCTTGCCCCTTGCGGCACTCACAACGGCCTTCGTCATCCCTGATGAGCAGGTTATGAGCCAAATTGCCATCCAAACAGACAGAACATCTGGATCCATTTTCGAACACCTTCCCTCGAAAGATCAACTTGTCCCGGAGTTTGAGAACACCTTCTCCCGAGTTCTTCAGAGCTCGAAGAATGCCTTAGACGAGGCTGTGGAGCTCGCTACGGAGACTAGACGTAAAGTGAGCGAGTCGGTGAAAGAGACCGCTTTCGACAGCAAAGCCTGGCTGGATACTGCTCTTGACAACATCGACATTCTTGAGCATCACGGACATCATGG
The DNA here is from genome assembly GCA_025617375.2 of Acarospora socialis. Classification (NCBI taxonomy): domain Eukaryota; kingdom Fungi; phylum Ascomycota; class Lecanoromycetes; order Acarosporales; family Acarosporaceae; genus Acarospora; species Acarospora socialis. Next base: position 1,627,669 of record JAMYGW020000002.1, on the reverse strand, counting down.
GCATCATGGTCACCACGGTCACCATGGAGATAAGCACAAACCCAACATGACCGTGTATCAGCTCATCTCGGAGAGCAAGTATACAACAAAACTTGCGAAGCTCATCGATGAGTACGATGACCTGGTACAGCTCTTGAACGGCACGGCAGCAAATTATACCGTCTTTGCCCCTATTGACAGCGCTTTTGAGAAAGTTCCCGAGCATGCCCCCAAGCCTTCAAAGGAACTCCTCAAAAAGGTGTTGACGTACCATGTATCCTCAGAATTTTATCCAGCGGGTCGGGTGCTGGTTACGCATACCATCCCGACATTGCTGAGGAGCGAGGAGCTTGGTGATGAGCCGCAAAGGTTGAGCACGAACATTGGATTGAGGGGACTGACGGTCAACTTTTACAGTCGCATTGTCGCCGTAGACATAGTAAGTGCCACAGCTATGAACCCTATTCTGGAGTCCATATTGACAACGAATTCAGTTCGGTACCAATGGTGTCATCCACGGTGTTGATAGTATCATTGTTCCACCGCCAACGGCTATGGAGATCATCGACCTTCTACCTGGCGAATTCAGCACGCTCGAACTTGGTCTTGGCAAGACCGGTCTCATTCCTGTTCTCAACGACACTTCGAACCATGTCGGAGGCACCCTCTTTGCGCCCTCAAACTTCGCATTCCGCAAGCTTGGCCCCAGGATCAATGCGTTCTTGTTCAGCAGATACGGCCAGAAGTACCTGAAGGCCCTTTTGAAATACCACGTCGTGGCGAATCGAACCCTGTACTCTGATGCCTACTATGATAAGTCAGATGAGTCAGCAGAAAACCACATCCCGAAAGGATACTTTCACGTAAGTTCAGCCTAGGTCCATTCGCTCCGCGTTCCGACACTAAGATCTCTGGGCATAGTTTGATCTACCGACTCTTCTCGAGGACCGCTCGCTAAGCATTGATATTGCTCGTTATGGGCGCTTCATCAGGATCAAGATCAACGGCTTCTCTAGCGTCACCATTGAGGATGGCATCGCGAGAGATGGTGTGATTCAAGTAGTCAGCGATGTATTGATTCCGCCAAAGCAGCGACCTGATGGTGTCGAGCAACAGTGGTCCGGCGAGGAGCTGAGCGAGGAGGAACTGATGGAGCGGCTACAGCCCTTCGTTGAGGAGTAGTAATCATAAGAATTACGCGCTCACGGACCGCCTCTTAACAAGGGAGAGATGGCACAGGGTGCGAGCGTTGAAGAATCTAACACAATGTGAAGCACCGGAGGTCACGAATCAAAATGTAATTTAGGAAAAGAAATATGATTCTGCGTCAATTGCTCGCTATCTCCTTTGCTCATTATCTTGTTCGACCGTATTTGATCCAATCACCAATGCTTTTCCCCAATCTCGGCGTCCTCCACACTCTTGCCTTCCACAAACCACCTTTCTCCGTCTTTGAGCTCGATATCATTTCCGCTCATCTGCCTCTTCCGCATACGGCCATCAACATCAAACGTCCAATCCTCAAGGCCATAACATCGCTTCCACTTCATACCATCGAGGGCGTCCCGATACTCGTACCAGAACTGGACGGCAATCCTTTCGTCGCCCAAACAGAACAGCTCCTTACGCAGACGGTACTCCTTCTCTTTCTCCCACTTCTTAGTCAAGAGCTCGACGATCTCGGCGTGTCCGACAGCAAATTGGTCTCGGTTGCGCCAGATGCTGTTTTCTGTATACGCTTTCACGATCTTTTCCGGATCCCTGTGAGTGACGAGTCAACCGGTCATTCGTTCCATTGATAGAAATTACTGAGACGTCAACGTTCGCGTACCTGGTGTTCCACAAGTCCTGAGCTACCTTGACTTTCATCCTCGCTGTCTCTTCGGTGAAAGGCGGAGCGTTGATGACCTCGCCCGGCGACTCAAGGATTCGACGTGACGGAGCCGTGGACGAGAAAATTCTCACGCCTACCTTCAGCTGGTGATTGTTGGACAGGGGCTTGACCACAGCTGAATGAGATTGACTTCCGACAGTGTGGCATCTCCCCAGTAAGGAAATGGATTGTTTGAGCATGATGAGAATTTCCTTGAATGTCGTGACCCTACAGTAGTGTTGCAGTTCTAGAAGAACAAAGTGCTTCTGGACATTTCATGAAATGAAACAATGAGTTTTCTGACCTTAGTAAGGTAATCTCGACTCAACAGTTGACGTTGACGTTTGTGTATAAGATGACATAACCGTGAGACGTGCATCGCGCTTATACATGCAGCTTTAGATGCACAACGTCTAAGACGAAAACTACTATGTGACACAAGCTATAAGTATGATGCTCACCGACTTTACGTGGGTGTCATCCCCTTTCGTATATCACTCTTGTGTGTATTTCTCCCCCTAAGTATAGCAAATTTACATCTAGGGTTGAAGATTAATAATCATCAGATTAGCCTTATCGCGGGGCACCCGGAACCCCCCCACTACTGTTAGTCTGTAGGCCATTCATATGAGTACCTTAGATCCCATGTTCAATCTGAGTAAGCCTACATTCGAGCGCAACCACCAACACTACCTTTACATAGCACCCGCCACAGCCGCTCGATACGGAACCTAGGAACGGAGAAATCATAACTGGTCAGATTCAAAAGAATTGAAAATGAGTGCTCTCAAACCCGGAGACAAATTCCCTGAGGATGTCGTCTTCTCGTAAGTCTCACGATCAATCTTACCAACGCTATGTCTATGACAGCTTTGCTGACAGCGAGCACAGCTACGTCCCATACACCGAAGAAAAAGGTGATATAACCTCGTGCGGCATTCCTCAAAACTACAACGCCAGCAAGGAGTTCGCGGACAAGAAAGTGGTGCTGTTTGCTGTTCCTGGTATGTGGTGATCTTCGGTCCTCGCTTTTACTCGTCTACCCCATTTCTGAGGACGTTCGCTACCCTGGCCCCAAAGACATAGCTCATCAATGATTGGTACAGGCGCATTCACACCCGGTTGCTCGGTCCAACATCTCCCGGGCTACATTGAAAACCTATCGAAGATCAAGTCCAAGGGTGTCGACATCGTCGCCGTTATCGCTTATAATGATGCTTGGGTCATGAGCGCTTGGGGCAAGGCGAATGGCATCAAGGGGGATGACATCGTAAGTGATTGGGGCTAAATCGCTGGCTATCCAATCGTGGATGAGCAACAGAGCACAAAGACATATATGCTGACTACGGGGTTACATCAAAAGCTATTCCTATCAGACCCGGGCGTAAACTTCTCAAAGAGCATTGGCTGGACGCAGGGTGAGAGGACCGCAAGGTACGCGATGGTCATTGACCATGGGAAAGTGGTGTATGCGGAGAAGGAGTCGGGTGGTGGGGAGGTGACTGTAAGCTGACAGAAGATAAACACCCTACTCACGACAGAAGCTGATCTGATTCGTTCAGGTATCCGGAGCGGATGCAGTCCTATCCAAGCTGTAGAGAGACAGTAGTGACTCTCTATGAATCACGGTCCTAGATGAAAAGCAGGAGTTGAAGATAGATTATTGAACATTAGCAGCCCTGGTATGCTTAGAGATAGCATGGGAGATCTCTTAGATGACACTTTTCATAGATTCCAGATCTCAACTGCTTTATAACGGATTCAACATCATCTTGACACGATCACTGTTGCGAGATCCCTAGATGGTGCACCGTGTAGAACATTGAACACCTCTTGCTTATCATGAATCAACCAAGGTATGATTGTCAGTCATCATGGCGGTGTTCCCAGAACATTCTCATGGGTTCCGTATCCGCACACAAGACCACCAATTTAGTCGATACCATGGCGACGCATGACGCTTGGGGCCATCACTTTCGATTTGAGTTATCAGGCTGGCTCGTCCCTCTTTCAGATTTACACCGATGCCGACTCGTTCCTAATCATCTTCAGAATCTCTGACTCGTTATCCCCAATCACTAGAACCAACGTCAGCCAAAGCTCCCCACGAACCCAACCCCAAGACACTGAGACACCTTACCCGCCCGCCCATTATTCCAATCCACAACCTACAAAACCCCCCACCGTCAGCCAACATTCCCCCCATCCCCTCCCCTCCCCACAGCCCAACATGACCGCCCAACATGACCAAACCCTGCGGGGACTCACCACCGGCCTAACAAAGCTCTCCCCACCATCCTTCACCTTCCTCATCGCCTCTCCCTCGCCCCTCGCCCCCTTCACCAGATCCCCCGCCCTGTGCGCCCCCACATACTCCAGAATACTCCGCAACTGATCTCCCGTCGGCGGCTGCTCCGTGACCTCGAGCTCGAAATCTTTCTGCTGCACCCGGCTCTGGTCGCTGGCGCCGGGGATCTGAGATGCGGCGCCGGTTCCCTCGGATGCTTCGGAGGCTTCGGCCGAGGCGCGTTGGAGAAGGCCGAGAACGCGCATGGAGGAGGGGCGCGAGGGGGCGTGGAAGAGGGTTATGACGTCGAGGGGTTTGTGCTGTGGGGGTTAGAGGATTGGATTATGTGGGCTGGGACAGGAGGCAAGGGAAGGGGAGACGGGAGCTTACGAAGCGGAACATTGTGCGTGGTTTGTGTTGAAGGGTGTTGTGTGGTACTGTAGACGGTTTTGCTGGTTAGAGCTCCGGGTAGCTCTTCGATGTGGAGTCGGAGAGCTCGGTACCCTATGCGGGTAGGCTAGCCTTTCCTGGAGCTGGCTGCGCGTCGACTCCAACACATTGGATTCTATGAAGTGTTTAGAGTGATGATGCCTATATACACTGAAGTATGTTATTGCCACTATCTTATCACTCACTATCAGATATGATTACAATTCTCTGATGGTGTACCTGTCTTCGTTGCCGCTTATGGTACGCTTACTGACTAAGCAATAAATATCCAAGCCGTTCAGCTTAATCGAAGTTGGTGCTCTAAAGTCTTGAAACTGATAGCACGGCACTCGTGTTTCATTGCTTGCTCGGTTTCGTATCGATTCTGGATGATCTCTAAATCTCACTCCAAAGAGAACTCTGGCCTAATAGTGCCCTACAATGGCTATGCTTTCAATTTCAACAACCACGTGTTAGCTGCCCAAGCATAACCCAAACCATTAGGGAATAACTCCTATCTACAAACCCATTACCCCCCGATCTCCTATCAGTCCTTCCTTTCTGCGTATGTGTTTTCTCCCAACATGGACAGGATATCATTCCGAATGTCACGCACCTACATTGCTTTCTCAGCCCTGGTCTGCCTTCTCGGCTTCATATCATTCTTCCTCACGCGCAGCTCCACTCCTTCACCACTACCCTTGGTTCCCAGCAACACGGAGCCTTTCTCTCTGGCTGCCTTTTATACGAAAGTGCCTTACACGTCCAGTTGGGCCAGTTGGTGGCATCCACAGCGGAGTCATGGACGCGGAAGTAGCGAGTTTGGTAGGGGATGGAATTTATTGTATCACCTTGGCGGAAACGGGCCATGGATTGAGAAGGTGGATGGTGTCGTTAAAGGTGGGATTGGGGTTCCCGAGGGGTGTAGAATTGAGCAAGTGCATATGGTAGGTAACCGAGGTGCCATCATCCACTCTGCTGCGGCATATCCGGGGTAGTAGAGCAATAGATCCCTCTGCACAAGCTCTACTGCACCTGCCGTTCAGAAGACTATGGAACTGAACTCCTGTACCATAGATGTCCAGGCATGCTGAACGATATCCTACAAAGAATGCTGGAAATCGTGAGTCACCAATTCCTGAAACTGACACTGCCCGGATGGAGACATTGGAGGCTGACATTCGTCAGGGATGCTCGACGTTCTTAAGCGCATCAAGGACGTAAACACGAACTTCAAAGGCGACCTCGAATTTGTCAATGACTGGGAGTATTTCACGAAAGGTTGTCTCGGGGACTCTCCTCAAGCAACGACATCTACTAACCCTCATCCAGACCCGGAAAAGCATCTTGAACAGCTCACGACCACCGGTCCCTTTGCTGGTACACTCGAAGCCTTCACTACTGGCGTGAAGCTGCGCACCCGATACTCCCACCTCCTCCCCACCTCACCCACGACCAAGAAAACCCGCCTCTGGGCCAGCGACTCCAACCGCGTGATCGACACAGCCCGCTACTTCAGCGCGGGCTTCTTCGGCCTAAACTGGCAGGACTCCGCCACCCTCCAGATCATCCCGGAAACGCCCGACCTCGGCGCCGACACGCTCACCCCAGGCGACACCTGCCTGCGCTACCGCACCGACGCCTCTCACGGGCACGACTACGGCCTCTCCCAGCTCCTCCGATTCCGCACCACCTACCTGCCCGCCATCGCCGACCGCCTCGCGCAGCAAAACCCCCAAATCCGCTTCACCGACGCCGAGCTCTACAGCATGCAAGAGATGTGCGGCTTCGAGACGCTCGTGCGCGGCAGCAGTCCGTGGTGCGACGTCTTCACGCACGCCGACTGGCGCAGCTTCGCCTACGCCCGCGACGTCATCCACTTCTACCGCGCCGGGCCCGGCAACCCGTACGGCGCGGCCATGGGCTGGCTGTGGCTGAACGCGACGGCGAACCTGTTGCAAGCCGGGCCGGACGCGACGGGACCGCTGTTCTTCAGCTTCGTGCATGATGGCGACGTCGTGCCCATGTTGGCGGCGCTGGACCTCTTTCCGGATGAGGAGGATTTGCCGGTTTCGATGGTGTGGGAGGGGAGGAGGTGGCGGACGAGCGCGGTCGTGCCGATGGGTGGGAGGGTGCTTTTTGAGAGGTTGGCGTGTGGGTCTGCGTCTTCGTCTTCGTCTTCGTCTTCGTCTTTGTCGAAGAAAAGGCCCCCTGTGGAGGCGGAGGAACTCTTCGTCCGCATCAACGTAAACGATGGCGTCGTCGCTCTGCCGGGCTGTAGGGATGGGCCGGGCGAGAGTTGCGTGTTAGAACGGTTCCTGGAAATCGTGAAGAGGAGGGGAGAGGAGGTGGGTGACTTTAGGGAAGTGTGCGGGCTCGGTCCGGACGCGGCTGATAGGATCACGTTCTTGCATCAGTAATGGGCACTTGCATGGAGGCCTGTTTGGGCGTTGGGTTAGGTTGCGAGCTGGGCTGCTATTGGTGTTGGTGGCGTGGGAACTGGCTTAGGCATAGACATGTAGCTATAGGACCGCGCGCATTGAAAGCATGCCTAGAGAATCGATCATGGCTTGCAGCTGGGATGGTGGCAGTACTCATACAAACTGAACCGTTCGGCGCATTGCCCGGTCATCCCGGTGATGTCAACCTCGCCGGTATTCCCTTCAGCGATATCATCTCGATGATTTTTCGAAACGCCCTTTTGCCCTCCCGCCAGCCGTTGATCAGTACATTTTATCCGCTCTCGGGCATTGGTACAGAGGGACAACATGATACTCACGTTTGGCGAATACCGGCCCGGTTTCTGGCCGAAGAAAAGTTGTTCGTTTGCGTCGGTTGTAAGTAAGGTAGAGCATTGTGATGGATGTCGATATAGTAGGCTATGTAGCAGAACAGGTATGAGGGCCCCTCTGCCTGCTGATCACACAGCAACACGCCAAACCAAGCCAAGTCAGGTCGGGAGTTGAGGGCAATTGCTATTTACCTCTGAGAATCATGTGTCGTCTGCTCCCATTGCCGTTCCATATGTACGTATCTCAGAGGTTACAGCTGTGTTAGAAATGTGTTCTGCGGTCGTTGTTGTCTATAGGTCTGGGGTTAGTGTGTAACCAGGGGAGGATATCAAGGACGTCTATGGATCGAGACATGATATGTGCATGTAGCAGGTTCGAAGTGCTCGCCATGACGCTCTGGTGCCTTTGCGAGCGGGGTATCATGCGAGAGGTAGTACATTATGATGTTTGGTTGGAAAGGCGTAAGTATCGTAGCATGCCGGTCCACTTTGAGTTGGTTGGAAACGGTGAAGTGAAAGAGCTTGACGATTTGAGGGTTTTCTTCTGTCATGGTTCAGGTACGCTCATTTCAGAGCGGATGTGTAGCCCAAGACGCTATGTGTACATATCGATCGAAGACTGAGGTCGGTATCGTGCTGTGAGGACTTCAACACCAAGATATCACCCGGATGTAGCAGCGTTAAGGGGTAGTAGAGGAGGAGGGTGGTGTCACTCCTCCCTTTTCCGTTTCGTTTGGGCCGAGCTGCAGATTACACTGCCGAAAGAGCGGAGGTTGGGAGTCTGGCCGCTCGATACCATGCTCTGGTGCCAGCAGCGGAGAAAAGTAGCGTCGTATAGGGTTGGCGCATCCCAACCCATGTCAGTCAAATTAGCTACGGACTTGACAGCTTCTGGACTGGAGTTAAGCTCTGATTGATCAGTATCTTGCTATGAGTGCTTCAAGATATCATGACCTGCTGTAGGAGCCCAGCGCTGTAGAGTAGTTGTGAACGTAAATCAATCGCTCCAATATAATTTGGGTGAGACGAGCTGCAGATTGAGCTGGTTCTGGAGTCAGATTAGCTTCGACAGCGGAGCCTCGTATATTGGTGCCATGGACAGCTATAGTATGGCCTAGAAGTCGTACTATAGTACGCGACGAGGGCACAACATCAGTTCACTACAATACTTTAGCTGAGTTGTTCACAAGCCAGGACTTCTTCCAGGACCAGGGCAAGGACATTTTGAAGCCTGTAGTTGCGGACACGAGAGCGAGGTTCGAGCGGAATGACCCAGGACCATTAGATGCTAGGAAATATTTCGTTCTTCTGCCGTAGTAGCTGGAAGCCCTATAGATTCTCTTGATGTCCTTTCAAAGGTCCGCCCATCAAAGGCGAATGTGACATGTCTGTTCAGACACGATGCGTAATCGCGAACGAGGCCGCAAGCTTCTGAAGTAAGGTCAGGTATCTACCTACATATAGTAACATTGGGACCGATCCACGCAGCACCGTAACTTGTCCGAAACAAGAAACGTATGATCATCTTCGCCGCAGAGCGAGTGATTGCGCCGAGATCCTGGGGTTGAAACTGATGTTGAAAACCGGTGCAACGGCAGGTCGAGCCCATCTTACTGTGAATAAGTTTGTCGTTGCAGCAAGGAGGGCGTTGATGTGAGAGTGGAAGGGTGTAGGAGCAGGTTCCGACGGTGCTGTAACGTCAAAGGTGTCATATCTCGGTCGACGATGCTGGTGAGAGTTGAACCTCCGAACTGCTGCTGATATGTGAGTATGTGGTTTACATCTAAATGAACCCAGGTGGACTAGTCTTTTTAGATCTCAACGAGACTCTGTAGGAGAGAGGAAAAGAAATCCAAAAGTAGGGCTAAGTCTCGGTGTAGCATGCAACGCTTCCGCAGCCTCACAGCAACGACGTAGACAATCATGTCCGTACGAAGGTTACACATGAGATATGAGGAAGTAGTACTTCAAAGGCAGTTAGAATAAGGTACAACTCATGCCCACCATGACATCGAGATCTGCCGCGTATCCCGAACATCTCTTGAAGATCTACAAGGTAGCTGGAGAAAGTCTAACAACAGAGAGCAGGTGTCCGGACATACGGTCCGAACCGATACTTTGAGGCGTCGAATCTTGTGGCTCCGAAGTAGAAAGACAAGGATGCAAACTGGCCTGATATGCTCTCGATGAAGGCTGGCGTGATCGTGCTCGTTTTTGGTGCCCAACTCAACCATCCTCAACATCACCATCCAACATAAAGCTACCCCAGTTGACATGTTCGGGAGACTTTAATTTAACACGCATAATCTTTCACACCACTTTGAAAGCCCATTTTTTCTGCAGATACCTACGACACGTACTTAGTCTTACCTCGTAGCACAACAACCATATTTTCATCTCAATATTGGTCCTAGAGTTGAGGATGCCTCCAAACCACGCTGAGAGCATCTTCCGGGTAATGGCTATTTGTGGGTTTCTCAGCAACGTCGAGCTATAAGCAAGCAGCCGCTATGTCTCCGCCATAAGGTCGTCATTGCTATCGGCTTTTGAGTGATATGCCCTATTGCTTATAGTTTGCAAAAGGTTATTCGAAGTAGCGCATATCGCGCACGCGCGAAAAGTCTCGATGGAGTGCTTTGCGTGTGTTCGTGCATGATCATGCTCGAGCCGTTGACAAACTCATGAGTGGGGAACGAAAATTCGTGCCAGGTGGATTCATAGTTGATAATCTTACATAGAGCACTACCCAATGCTGTTTGCTTGTGGCGACCGTGATGGGCCAATGTCGAAGGGACCTGGTGATCTCTACTGACAGGGTGACGTAAATCCTAGGCTGGGAAGATGCAGCTTCAACGTTCGTATTCCACAGCACGCCGTTACACGATAATTGATGTGTCCGAAGGGCATGTAGCTTCGTAGATTGCTGTGCGAGTGCCATATGTACTGTGCTCGGAGGTGGTTGACGTCAGTCTCTCTTTGGCTACGCTGCCGCGCTACGAGATGCACCATCGTACGTGGTGCTCAGGTGAGGGTGTGATGGATAGTCGGAGGTTTTGGACTTGTGGACCATCCAATGGCACGCCGGAGGGGCTGCGGATTACACCGTCTGACAGGCGCCATTGACTCTCGATTGGGATTGCCCCGGGCCACGCTAATACAGATGCCGGCGAAAAACGAGCAGCTTCTGCCGTGATCTTCAGACGATTATCTTTCCCGCACTCTCGTCAGGGTACGATCAGGGGACGTCGTCAGTCCACGGACGGCTCCTCGGATCGAAGAGTGACTGGGTTAAGAGCGCCGAGAGCGAAAGTTCTCCACAGTAGCACCAGCTGGGAACATGCCAGCGGATTTGGGAATGCAAGGTCATCAACGATGCTGCGAATCAGCATCCGAACACATACACACATGGAGAGGCTGCGGCATCCTCTGGATGCATGTGCATTTGGCATTCTGAACGCTGCAGATGGTTGAGCACTCGTCCTCGTCCTCATACAATCCATTTTTAGTGGCTATCCCACCGAGAATATCCGCAAATTTCTGTCAGTCGTAGCCCCACCGTTGTACCGCGATGGAGGCAAAACATTCAGTCCTATCTGTACACCTGGCTTGACTAGGATAGAATGAGCTTTGAGTAGCTTAGGCGGTTGGACTATCGGTGATGAGAGCTGGTAATCTCCCACCCGGAGGTAATCAAGCACCAAGTGATTGCTGGCTCGTGGAGGCGTAGGTGCTCTCAGGTCGCAGACAGTTCTTAGGTTATGAGGTGGCAAGGCGAGGGTTTCCACACCCGTCCAATCTGCCCCCACAAAGCCCAGACTGGACGCGGCGAGCAAAGCGTTGTGATAGGCTGAAGCGTGACTATGTCGTAGCGATAATCTAAGGTAATCAAATTCAGGAGACGGATTGGGATAGCGGTAGTGAAAGTAAAGTACCTTACCTACCTCCGTACACTGCCTAAGAAACAAGCCGAGTCGATCATCCGATTGAGACGGTTACCATGTCTCCTTGGAAAATCGCGGCAAATAGGGAAGCAGTCAACTTGAATGCGCCAAAAGATCCCAACCAAGTATCTGATGAGTTCTAAAGTAGTGATGAAGAGGAGTAAAAGTCAGAGGCCTCCGAGGCAGGTAATCCCGTTGCACCGAAACTGAGATCATTTCAGAAAGTACTTTGGCAATGCTGTACAAAGTACGGAGAAAAGCTATGAGTGCAATGCGCATTATTATCAAGCGCACTCGGTCACTCTTGGGCTGATGACCCTTGCAAGCCTGACTCAATCGGGCAACAGGACTATCGAATATCCAAACCAGCAGACAATCATGAACAGAACCTTTTTGCAGGAAATGATGGTCTGATAATGGGGTGCTCCAGTGGCGTCCGCCGTGGAACGGGTTTGTAGGAGCTTAAGAAAATTGAGAGGCAATCGTGTTGATCGACGTTTATGGATATAGTCTATAAGTCTTACTCTTATACGCATATTTACTGCATTGGAAACTTGGATTAATCATTCCCACTTGATTTTGGAGCAGGAAAGCTGGCAGGGTTTAATGATTGTGATTTCCTTGAATTAATACGGATCCGTACGGAAGTCCCCGTGCTTCCTCCGAAACGACCCGTCAGCTTGACAGCATCAACGTCGTTCCTGACCTATGCTGGCCCTTCCATGTTGGAAGACGGTAAGTGCCGAAGCGTACGGATACCTTCCCGGCCCTGAAGATCGACGCCTGCTTCAACACTATCTCCACTACCTTATCTTCTCCGCAAATGAGGACATGAACAGAGTACCAAATGAGAGGTATGATATTAATAACTGCCCTTCCAACGAGTAATATTTGTTACCACTTTTGTTGGTACTTAGTCTACTCATCCCAAGGTTTATGGAGAAACCAACCATATCACAAGGAGGAGAGAGAACCTGGGGTCATCCGATAATCTCATTGCTTGTCAAGAATGACTTGAAATGAATATACTCAAGTGGCACGTCTCCGACTTTTCTTACCGGTTGATCCTATGTGTACATCATCAGGGCCGCTTTTGGACGACCTCCGAACTTTTCTACTCGTAGGGCCAGAGACGGAGCCCTGAGATGCTCAGACGGAACCTACCATTAGTGGACCAATCCCTCGGAAAGCGCGGTCACGGCAGCAATGATCGGTACTCGTTACCAGGAAAATTTCACTTCGTCACGAATAGAACGGTGTACACATAGGTTCTTTTACTAAGGCATACAACGTATAGAGATGGCTCAGAGGAGTTCTTAGGTACTGGGTTGCAAGTACAGCCCGGAAGATCGTCAGCGCTAACTCCCCATCGATCTGTACCGTACGAGTACACAATCTTAAGGTGGAATGGTCTGTTGTCCCTGCTGCTCCTCATCAGATTTGTTCGTGGTTTTGATCAAGCCAATAATGGAGAAGGGGCGCAAATGATAAGGTACACGGCATACTCGGCATACCTACTCGTACGAAGTTGGTGGACAAAAGTCCCCGCAGTTAGGCGCCTAGGTTCCCACGTATTCCCTACCGGGACTATGTCCTCCGATTTCGGCAGGAATATGCTATGTTACAGCTGCTGTACGTTTGACATCCAGAAGCACGCCCATTCGTACAAGCACGTCAACAAGTCACTTGCTTATGTATGCAGTGTCAACGTCAAGAGGACATGAAAACGCTTTGCGCCGGACCGCATCGCCATTGGCAGCAAGAGGTGGGGAGAAGCACTCATGTAGTTCATGCGTGCTGCTGAAACGTGCATCCCGATCCTCAACACCCACTATACGAAGTGGTCGTTGTACGCTACCCTAGGAGGTACCTTACCTAGTGACGCCTCGTTGGTACATTAACGTTGATACTTCACGCTAGGATGCACTGGACCGCCACATCCCGGTCCGGGACGGGACACAAGCCACACGATCGGGGCACATCCTGGTGTCTGATCACCGGAATGAAGGTCTGTGATTTATGCGGCAAAAGGCGACTGCCGTGGACAGCAGAAAGCAGCCCCTCGATCCAGATTGTTGCATAATGCACGGAAAGCAAGTGCAAGAATGTGGAGAGGCCGTCTGCGTCAAAGTCAAGTCCTCCAGACAGGTTTCAACGTCACACAGAGGAGGTGTCAAGACTCAGCTTGCTATCTTGACCGTGCGACCAAGCTCTGACTGGCGTCTTATCCCCAAAAGTGGACCAGCCTCGGACGAGACGATCAGCTCCGACAGCGTGGTCTCGCGAGCTGTCACACAGACCGGGACCCAGATTGCTGGGTTTTGCTGGTAGTGAGACACCACACGTCGGCGATCTGCAAAGACAGTCTGGTCAAAAACCCCGGCGAATACTTACAGTACATGGATCTTCGAAAGTTTGCACTGGCATGATGCACAGTTACTCGTACTCATCAAAGCAACAGCAACTGTGACAACTCCAGGGGTCCCCTTCTCATTACGAGAGGTGCACTGAAGCATCTGCGAAGAAGAGGTTCGGGGTAGTCAAGAGTGACCTTTCATTAATCTACCCCGCCATCTACAACCTGCTGTACGATAATGCGAATCAGCTGTAGCTTCGTCTGCCGCAGCTCATTTCGAGATCCAATACCCCAGTTTCCCATCGCAAAGCATACCGATTCGGATGGCCACATGCAGATGGGAGGCGACAGAACGCGGATCTCCGGCCTTGAGATTGTCGGATCAGGGGCCGTAGATTAACTTTACTCCGAACCCGTGGAGCTTTGGGACTTATGGGAGCATTCGTGCTGAAGAGGTCCGAGGCTTTCCGATCCAATATCAAGATGTGGTGTGGAAAATACGATGAAACACATGATTTTATTTACCCTTTGGCCACAGCTGTGCCTCATGCCACTCTTTCATGCAGATGTTGGTGGCAAGCTTGGCCTGGACGAGCACGCCCAGCTACAGGCTGGACTGCAGGGTGTACCCGAGTGACCATCCTGCAACGAGGAAGACGGGGGGGTTGATGGAATCGTGATCGAATGCCGCGGCAAGGGCTTTATGTGGGGTTGTCCTACAATTCGGATAAATTATCACCAAACTCAGTTTATCCCTACAGTCGCTCATAGTGTCTCCTTGCCGGTGTTTACGCAGACGTCTGAATTTACATGAAACAGGCATTGATGAGCACCGGGACATAGTTACAACTACGCCTACACGACCAGGCTTGACCTTCTACATCTGAGCTTCAACCCCAACGGGACAAGGACGGGAGGCAAAAGCCTATTTGCCAGTCAGATATGACATCAAACTGATATCTAGGCAATCATGATGGTGTCCACTACTTGTACTCGACTCCGACACTACTACGTCTATGTACCCGAGCATGTTTATACATCCTTTGACTGACGTTACTACTCAGTTATACTTTTCAGATCCACCGCGGATGCTGTTGTAGACTCCAGGCTTATTTATGATTTTTAGTTTAGCCATCTAAGCTGCTTCAGATGGCAGAAACATTTCATCGGTTTAAGAATTCTCACGCCTACATACAGTTCCTCCTTACTACCTCAAGGTCCGGAAGTACTGCTACAGGTCTTCAAATCTTTTGCACGGATGAGATGTAAATTTTTAAGGTGATGCATGCAAGGGATCATCATGCACATGCAAGATCTAACCGAAAATCCACAGTCCCAATCACCTTCCTAAAGGATGAGCTCGCAAGGAACAGGGTTCGGCAATTAGAGTGCTCTCTCGAGCCGTGCCTTGCAAAGATGATCCACCCTTTGCGGATCAGCCAGACCAATGCATCTGTGCTCGGACGTCTGATTGGCTCCGGATGAGCATGACAGTCTCCTATTTTCCCAATCTTCTCTCCGAAGGGCCCACACCCCTCTCTCCTTTAGGTCTTCTGCTTTGCTTTAGCCTTTCAGCACCGTTGCTGCACACTGGACGTCTCGCTCAAGTAAGGTAAG
Organism: Acarospora socialis; assembly: GCA_025617375.2. NCBI lineage: Eukaryota > Fungi > Ascomycota > Lecanoromycetes > Acarosporales > Acarosporaceae > Acarospora > Acarospora socialis. Next base: position 1,612,396 of record JAMYGW020000002.1, on the reverse strand, counting down.
GTAGTGCGAGCTGTCAACCATGCCTGACCCATTAGTACGAGTACAAGTTTCGCTGCAACCTTACCTCTCGCTGCATGTACAAATACAGAGTACGGAGGACGTACAGGCTCTAACCGTACGAGAGGCGGACATTGCTTGCACTGCATGGACTGTAACTACAGGGCAGGTACAGTAAACAGCTTATCTTATACATGTAAACCATCAGAGCAGGGAAGACGGCCTTAAGGTTGAAGAAAGCAACCTGGCCGAGCAAGGATTTGATTTTCTTGATCATATAACTACCTACCTAAGTAACTATGTCACTCAAGATGTCCTTCTAAGTAAAAACCAATAGAGTATCCAGACTCACGACTCAAGTCTTCAGGTAAAATACATACTCATACGGAGTACCTCATTCGCGATGAGTACAGCACAGCTACCAAAAACCTTAACTTAAACATCTTTCGGCTCAGTCTTGTCTTGATGCGTCGGCGATCCCAAGGGAACATCCGTGAACTTCATCCAATCAAGGTTTGACACTACCAACATCAAATTTCAATGGCTGGATGCTCATGGACGTTATTTGGACTGACCTACCCTCCGATCAGCACGGCAAAGTCGTCTTTCGACCCATCAACTTGGCCGCCGGCTGTTGCCTCCAGAGTCCGGGGTTACTTTATGTGCTAAAGTTCTCGAGTCAGGATCTTCAGCACCTTAGTCAATAGTCATCCTTCCATCCTTGGCCGCGTCCCCCCTTGGCTAGCTTCGAATCGATCCCTCGGAGAGCTTGATCTTTGTGGATGGGGCCACGCGCGTCAACCCCAGACGCCTGCTAATTGGCATCGGTGCCTTTGCTAAAAAGCCATCCAACCTGCTTGGCGCTGCACATCTCGTTTCGTTCCTTTTCACGTACATGTAGGTTAAATGCTAGAGCATGGGCGCGCAGTGTCGTCTAAGCAGCGTACGGATGACAGGCAGGGATCGATTCAACTGATCCTCCTCTCGGAATTATCAGACTAGGTACAGCGGCATCTCTTGACGAGCACCCCATGAGCAACCAATCTATTCATCCCCGTAAGCGGAAGAACGCCTTGACGGATGAGGTGCGATAGGCACATCACCTCCACGCCTCTCTCAACATTTGGCTGCTTGGTCTTGCTCGCTTCTGCCCTACTAAGACCGGGGCGAACCGTTTCCAGCCATTCAAGGAGATTTCTGTGTGACAGCCTACCCTGCTGAACGACAGACGAGCTAGTGGAGGGGTGCGACGTTAGATATTAAAACATATGTAACTCGTTACCTTACCTGGCGGATCCCTCTGCCAGGCTAATCGTGCCCATATATCGTCACCAAGCGCTCTCGACTCGACAGGTTCGAGTTCAAGTGCGAGCCCGCGGTACGATTGGGAATACCTCCTGTTGAGCGTGTTTCGATTTCATAGCTTGATTCACGAGTGCTACGTATTGTACTGCTGCTCGTACCTGTTCCCCTCAACCACACCGAGTTGCTTTGGCGCACGGTGACCCATTCAAATTCAACTGGAAAAATGAATCTCTCCAGCTTGGTTCATGGCGCTGGACAGAACACCGCGATCCACCAATCGCAACCTGAACACGGGCTCTCGCTCAATCGGACTCGAGCGCATCAGCCCTACACGGCCATGGCTTCCGCATTGGCAGCCAATCCATATTCAAACAAGCAGCCGGTGAACACGACATACACGCGATCACCTCAGGCGCCACCTTCGCCTCCGGTCGAGGAGATGAACAGGTGCACACTGCCTTCAATCTCGAGCCTGATAGGGCTGACGAACGGCCAACCAGCCCATGAGGATTCCCGTAAGCATGGTCTGCAACCCGCTCTAGTGCCTCTGCTGACAGCCGCCCAGCATCCGACATACCGTCAGAACAAGAGCCGCGTAAAAGGCGGACTGTGCATACGCAGCAGCCTTCTCCGGTGGAGTACCGGACGCTGCCTTTTAGTCAAGCCTCCGTGAGCAACCCCCGAGTTCTGCTGCCGCCAAGCCCTCCGCTGCGACCGGACTTCGTTTTTGACGGCGCCCAGTCTCCTTCCGCGAGCTCGTCACAGTCCACCGCCTCCGCGTCCAACCAATACTTTGGTAGCACGATCAACAATCTGGAGCCTCACCAACAGCGACAGCCTCTCCCATCCGCCCGGCCGCCTCAGAAACGTCATTCATTACCGTCAAACGCTTCGGCCGGATCAGCGTATCCGAATTCTCCATACGCATCGCCACCCGCGATGGTTTCCGGCAGCTCGTATATCTCTCCGACCGAGCAAACAGCTCCATCTACTGTCTATTTCCAGCAGGCTTTGCCTTCTTCTTTTCCCCCAATGGCTTCCGGCTCCATTCCTTCTTCCGCGGTCGGAACCCCCATCACCCATAGTCCCACCGATCAGACCAATCCTTGGCAACATCATCACTATATCTCGCCATCATCTTCGGCATCTTTCCCACAGTCCCAGGATCGCTATATTTGCCAGACGTGCAACAAGGCCTTCTCGAGGCCATCCAGCCTTCGGATCCACAGCCATTCGCACACGGGGGAGAAACCATTCAAATGTCCACGCGTTGGTTGTGGAAAAGCATTCAGTGTCCGGAGTAACATGAAGCGGCATGAGCGGGGTTGTCATGGTGGTGGCATATTGGGTTCGATTTGAGTAATGTTTTTGTTCGCCCATACGTACACAGAGATGGTCCGATGATGATTGCCTTTTGCTTTCTCGAAACTTGTATGATTTGCCTCTCGTTGCAAATCTGATCACGTCAACAACGGGCACGACGGGCGAGTCGAATTGATACCCCCACTGTTACTTTGATGGGTACCTGGCGCGGCGAATGCATTATGGATGGTTCGGGTTTGGCGGTCTGATTCTTCGTTTGTGAGCATGTCTATGCTGAAAAAGACAAGGATTACAGACACTTGTTGTATATGTTCATAGAGACCCTCAGCACGGGGAAGATAAGATAGGGAAGAGAACTGTCGATGGGTGAGAAAGGTTCAGAGAATCGCCCAATTCCAATCAATTGCGACAGTATAGTTCCTCAGGTCCTTATCGTGAGCCGTCGCTTCTGTGAGGAGCGCTTATGGTAGCGGAGCGCTAACCCTACATTGTCTGCCTCGAGGCGTCCCACGATATTCTGTTATCCGCTGACCGTTCCCTTGGCTTCAGAGCGCCTTGATTTTAACATTTACATGGTGCATTGGTACGAGTACCGCATTGCATCTATGGGCACCGACTTCATAACCTCAAACGAAACGCATTTGAGTCTCAGTCACGGGCTGCAGGTGCTGTCGGCATCTAAAGGAAAGCTGTCACAGCATGCATCCGTGGAAGCAGTTGGTTCCAAACGGATATCTGAACGAGTTGCCACCCAGCTGTGCACTATACTCACTCGAACATTGTTGTTTAAACGTCGAAGAGGTCCATATCTGGCGTGTGACCGATACGTTGTTGACTGACATTGACGGCAGGTAATCTCGCTCACCGGCCTGGAGTATCACGGCTATTTTAAACCCAACTCCCTACCGTTTCCAACTTATTTGATATACCTATTTATTAGTATTAATATTTTGTAGTGATCCTGCCGGTCTATCCAAAACTCATACATGCGTTTCATGGCTTGAGGTACCGTCGTCAAACTCGATATCCCTTGATACTCGACCGGGCAAGGGCATAGGGCTAAGTGAGCAAGTCCTACCACACTTGTGAACGCCTTGTAAACTGACCTTTCTCCTGATTTGAAAATCGAGAAATCTGCACAGAGGACTACTTCACCAGTTAAGTATCGCCAAAGGATTCAAAGGATGGGTTTGAACCATGGGCGTAGCTTAGACCGATCCTTGAAGAATAACACACGCAACTACGTTCCCGGGTTGAGGTAAAGATTACTGTATAGGTATGTCATTTGATCTGTAATCATTGCAAGAAGCCCCCTATTTATCATACCACGAAGCATTGCCCTAGAGTTGTGTTATGGTTGGCTCTTCCTGTCACCGTGCGATTTGGAGTGGGCTGCGCGAGACGCTTCGAGAAATTGGCTGTATGGCATGCCCTAGTATACATCCTTATCAAGGTCCAGTTGGGAGTATAATGACCATCGAAGATCAAAGCTGACATCAGCATGTGGCGTCCCGAATAGCTGGAGATTATAGATCAACGCGTCCGTGCTCGATGATATCTTAGTGTCAGTTGGTCGCAATTGCTTTTGGGTTATGTCACACTTGGCAGAGCAAAGCAAAGAAAAGATAGGGTTTGTGACTATCTGTCTCATCAGTAGAGAGATCTCTCAACTGAGCCTTGAATATGGGATCTTTGAATTCGAAACATGCTGGTTGTTCTACCTAACTTCTGAAGAATGCGATGCTAACGTAATCTGTACGACATTGATTTCTTGGCGAGAGTTTGTGCAGTTCTTGATTTGCTTCTCATCTTCTAACCCGAACCGTAACCGCTCACCCACTAAGCAAAGCACTAATCTTTCACTCTTTGTCCCGTCAACGCTCTCCTACTACTGTCGCTCATTATCACTTCCTAAAGTCTCAACCCCATTCGCGAGCAGATTCATCTACGTCTACCTTGTACAGAAGTCGCGAAACACACTTGCCAAAGGATGAGCAAGTCACTCGTTAAGGCATCCTAGCACCTCATCTTTGAGCGTTCAGGATACTGTCGCCGGTTCCTCGGAAAAAGACTCTCATCAATACGCCGGTTGGGATAGCTGGTAGCTTCAAACGGCGAGCTTACCTGAGGCGTTGACTAGACCCAGCACCAGAAAGACAGAGGAGGAACAGCTGCCGGATCAGCACTAAGAGTATCACGGAGGCTGGGCGAACGACGCACCACCACGAACGCCGGCACTTCACCACCACCATCAAGCGCCCTTTCCGACTTTTGATATCACTCTCACCCTCTCCGCTGTGCTTCTTCTGAGTACACCATAATTGTAATGGCACGGTCGCGCTTTTGTCCCTTCGGGGCTACTGCATCTTGGTCCGGCGTCTTACTTCTCGTTGTGGCCTTCCTCACGTTATGTCAACCCTCGCTCGCCGCCGATGACAGATCAGGCGACACCAAATACGTTCAAGTGACGACAAGTGACGGGCAAACGCTCTCTCTCCCTGATAATAGAAAGCCGGCGCTGTACACCAAGAACTTTGGGGATTGCCTGGGAAGCTCTCTGATCAACGTCACGCGTTTCGATGCTGCTTACTATAATGATAATATGACGGTCCTTTTCCATTTACAGGGTAATACCGCGGTCAGGAACGAGAGTTTGATGAGTACGGGAGTCTCCCAAAAACCATTGGGGCTTTGAGCTGACGGCCAACAGTGTACATTGGCGTCTTCGCATACGGCGAGAGTCGATTCGAACTCGCCTTCAATCCATGCAATGCAAACATTGCTAGGTAAGAGCCACCCTTTGACCTCTTCTATATTTAGCTGTCCCTAACAGTGACTTAGCTTATGCCCCATGAACGCAAGCGTTCCGATCGAGGCCAACGGTGTTATCCCCGTCGCCCAGTCGGATGTCGCCGGCATTCCCTCAATTGCCCTCAGCATACCGGATTTCGAGGGGCAAGCCATTCTCCGGATCTTTGCCAATTCAACTCAATCGGAAATAGGCTGTTATTCTGCCTTGGTTACGAATGGAGCGACTTTCTCCCATCCTGCTGCTGTGGGGTCTGTCGTTGGCATCTTCACGGTCGTCGCGCTCATAGCTTCGTTCATGACGACTGTGTATGGAAACCATATTCCTACTGTTCGAAAGCACTATGCACACTCACTCTCGGTTTTGGTTGTCTTCTCCGTCCTCCAACACGTCTTCTTCACAGGGGCGCTATCCATGAACTGGCCAAGTGTATTACCAGCGTTTTGGAGTAACTTCGCTTGGGCAGGTGGCATGATCTACAGCGAGTCCATGCAGAACTCGATCAATCAGTTGATCGGATCTAACAAGGGCAACACCAGCATGGTGGGAGCGGCAAGCTCGGGTTCAGCGCTGAACGACCTGGGTGGTGGGTTCTCAATCCAGCAAATCTACAAGCGATCAGCCTACAGCCTTTTCCACCGGGACATGAACATCCCAGCTCATGTCAATAATGCACGCAATTCAGCTCGTGTAGCACACGCCATCGCAAAGAGGAGTCTTGCCAACTCGACGGACGGGTATTCGTGGTACGGATCGCCCGTCAAACCCGGTTTGCCATTGCCAGGAAACTTTTCTGGATTTGCTGGGACTTTGGCCGAGGAAGACATTCCGGCTTCCAACGCGTTCATGACAGCTTTCCTTTGGCTTCTGATTGTCGTTGCCATTGTTGTTGGCTGCATAGCTGGGTTCAAGTGGTTACTGGAAGGCCTCAGTCGGACTAAGCTGGTCAAGACTGATCGGCTTACATACTTTAGGGCTCACTGGCTAGGCTTCATGGCTCTTGCTGTTCTTCGAATCATGCTGATATCGTTCTTCATGATGATTTTCCTGGCGCTGTTCCAGTTCACTTACAGGCTTTCTGCTGGCGTCACAGCAATCTCAGCAATCATCTTCATCGTGTTTCTTGCGGGGATCTTGACATTGGCTGGGTATGCTTGCTATTACAGACTTCGCTTCGGACGCTACGCTTCGGAACCAGATAGGCTTAATATTGAAAAGAAGAAGGTCTTGAAGGTCATTCCGTGGTATGGGTTCGTCAGAGAAAGTCAAAGGCAAGAGGAGAAGAATGCGCACAAGGTCCTTAAAAGCTCTCTACCATGGTGGAGAGTCCACTATGTCGACTATGATTCGCAAAGGTTGTCTGTTCACGAAGACGAAGATTACTTGCAAAAATTCGGTTGGCTTGCAGCTCGCTTCCGGCGTACGAAGTGGTGGTTCTTCGCTGTCTGGATCGGTTATGAATTTGTCAGGGCCTGCTTCTACGGAGGTGCCGCCGGCCATCCAATGACTCAAGTCTTCGGTCTGCTCGTGGTAGAAGTCATTGCTTGGATAGCCACCATAACTCTGAAGCCGTTTGAGGGCGCCCGGTCAAACGCTCTAATGGTCTACCTCCTTGGATTCAGTAAAGTTGCCACCTTGGCTCTGTCGGCTGCCTTCGACGCTCGCTTCAACTTAGCTCGCATACCCACCACGGTCATCGGGATCGTCATTATTATCATTCAGGGCATCCTGGTGATAGCTCTGCTCATCGCCATTGTGGTTGGTGCGGTTACCAGTTACATGTCTGTCACCCGTAATCGGGAGGAGTTTAGACCTCGTAGTTGGGCTGGCACGAGGCAGAAATACTTTGCCCATATCGACCAAGCCGCAAGGGACCTCCCACCTCAGCCCCCACCAAAACCAGAAGAGCCAAAGGAACCTTACTTCGCAGTGTCCACTGTCCGCCGATGCCCTAAGATCGAAGACGAAGACTTTGTTGGGGACATCAACGACCCCACCGGTTCGCGTGTCTCGGTGGCTGGTGCAGGGAAGACGAGCAGGGCCAATAGTTTGAGGTCGCAGACGAGTCACTCCAATGTACCGTTCGGTGCGAGAGTCCATCGAGCCAGTTGGAGCAGTAGGGATTTCAACAGCTGGCACGAGTCCGATGGACGTGCCTCGGAGGCAATGCGAAACATGCAAGCAATGCGAAGTGACACTAGCCTGCGAGGAACCCCACAGAGGTCTCGGGCTCCAAGCAGGGCAGGACCGATGGACGTTCCGAGGACGAGGAATGGGAAGGAAAGGGAGTCAGCTGCGATGGAGATCACTGAAGAAGAGCAACGGATCGGGCCAGCATCCTGAACGAAGGAAGGTCTTTCTTTGACGAATTCATGACTGCTATCGGTATCAGGGGTTGGACTAGGAGAGACAAAAACTCGGCATCCCTTATTTTCTAACCTGTACAAAGCCCCGCGACCTCTTTTCCTTTCTAGCATCGCCCGCACGACCGCGTTTCTATCTGGCCGTCGTTGCTAGAATACACTTCCCACATCAACCCGTCATATCAGCATTCAAGCATTTCCTCTTCGTCCGACAAGGCGCCTGTCGCGACCAATCTCTACATTTCCGTTCAGCCTCATCTGCCATTCAAGACGGATTCAATTCATGCATCATAGACGCATCCTAGGCGCTTTTTGTTCCCTTCTCTACTCCCAATTTTCTACCTCACACCTAAGCTCATTCATGGACATACTCCTCTGCATTTCCGTCCCCTAGCGGCGCTGGCGTCTGGTATCTCGTACGTCGACACGTACCATGGCGGGTAGCTTCGATCTCATCGCCATTCAGCTTTCGGTATTTTTCCTTGGTCAAGCTCTACACGTTGATGTGTGGTCTGGTGTGGTTGTCGGTCATTCTAGATTAGGCTACGCTAGTTGAGTCAGATTAGGCTAGGCCAGATTTAATGGATATATCTTACATATGGGAAGGAGTGTAAGTGCATAGTTGAGGGGTCTCCAGCATCGTTCGGGGACTCGTCACCGCTTTCTCTAACTTCTGCCCGCAATGGCGTCCGATGAACTCCTACGGCAGAAACTCCCTCAGAACTGTCCTTCTGGCTCTTCTGGCTCTCCTTCCTCGACTGTGTCAAATTACCGCCAGAAGATTCAGAGACATACGAATACATGACTCTATCGCATGACTTACGACCCCAACGAACAAACGCCACGAAATCTTGTCATTTCTATTGTCTAATATAACTGAGCGCTATATACACCACCTACTTACCTTCCAAACCCACACCAACCGCACCTTCTACCTTTCATACCCCATCCCCATTCACACTCCCATCCCTTGCCCCCTCTCCTTCCTTCTCGGTGCTCTGAACATCCCCCAAACCCCACCCTCTCTGGCCTCTCCCTCCCTCCTTCTCTTTCTCCCTGCCAATGTCCAAACAAACAAACCAATCCAAACGACCCTCAAGCCTCCAACCGCAACCTCTCCAACAAGCCCTCGATCTTCCCCAGCAAAATCTGATAGTTCATCGCATCAGCCGCGAACTCGTCGCCCGCGATCTCGCCATCCAGCGTCCGGACGACTGCGTCGGTTGCCGGGACCGGCTGTGACGGTTCTTCCTCTCGTTCTCCACTCGTCCTTGCTGGTAGGGTTGACATTGAGGTTGAGGTTGGCGTTCGGCTTTTGTCGGTGAGGTCGATCGCTTCGTCTTCGGGGACGGGTGTCGCGTTGAAACTGGTACCGTTGGTGGGAAGGAGGGAGGAGTCGAGGTTGTCGTCCATCAGGTCGTCGATGCCGGAGTCTTCGAAGCGGAGGCGGAAGCGCTCGGAGAGGTAGTAGCGGATACTGTGTTCTTTATCAGTCTGCGATCTTCGTTCGATGTCGGTGAATGCTTTAAAAAGAAACACACAAGGACGGGTGGACAGGAAAGGCATACTCATCCAACAACTCGATACTATCCGTTTCCTGCCTGCCTTTGATTCTCGCCGCACTTTCCTTGATCAATTCGGCGAATTCCTCCTCGTCGATGTAGTTTTCTAACCGGTAGGCGAAATACCGCGCGCCGAACTCTTCGAGTCTCGGGACGCGTGTGAGCCAGCCGGCGCGGATGACGTCGTAGATGTCGACGGGCTCTCCTTGCTCTTCCGTCTCGGTGTCGTCTCCTCCTTGCTGGGTGGAGGTTGGCGGCATGGTGCCGTTACCTAGTGTGCTGATTACCACGGCCGCTTTGACCTTGAGCTTTTCGATTAGGAGTAGATCCGCGGCGAAGAGAACGTCGACGGCAGTGTCGAGAGGGAAGTCCGCTCGCTCGGTGTAGAGGAATGTCAGGACTACTTCGAGCACTTCGGGCGAGCAGTCAATGGGGATGATCTGTAGGTGGTCGGTAGTCTGGGCTTCACGGAAAGAGGAAGAGAACATGGTGAGGAAGAACTCGGATCGGATAAGCATTGCGCGGTGAGCGGGGAACAGAGTGGATTTCCGTACTGTGCGCGCTCGGGAAGGAGAGCGCGAACTGTGTGAGGTCGGACCGACGGGTATCCCGTTTAATGGGCCTAGGGTGTTGCGCATGGGTGGAGTTTGGGTGCCATTCAATACATCATCGCATTCTTCCGCACCTTGATCTGCCCGCAGCAGTACGTCTGCAAAGATACCATTGGCGCGGTCCCATCGGACCTGGTCGGCCTTGCTGGAGTCCACGTCGATTTTATGCCGTAGCACATTACCTCGATACCATGCGTCCATTTGGTCTCGTCCCCTTTCGACCTCCTCCGTTCTCCGCTGACGGGCTAGTCGTCGATCGCCGCTTTCGAGTATGCCCTCCCATAAAGCTCGAATTTCCAGTTGTCGGCTTAACTTGTCAATACCTTCAAGTACCTCGAGTTCCGTGTAACCTGTTCCTGGACCCCCACCAATGTCATTGGGAACTTCTCCGAAGTATATGTAACGTATTGAGATTTCAAACGCCTGAGGCGGGATTGTGAGTGGTAGTTTCCAGGAAGTGATTTCGGGGGCCGTGCTTAGTTTCTTCCTGAAGTAGGGTGATCTTGCCGAGAGGACAAATTTGTGAAGGTGGAAGGATTGATCGGTAGTGACGACGGTGATGTCCGAAGTTTGAGGGTAATCACGGGTGAGTAAAGAGGTAATGTGTGAGGCCAAGGGCTGTAGGGGGTCGGTCGATTTCGAGTAATCGTACTGTAGCAGCAGGTTGCGTATTCGGTCGTTGAGTGCATTGTATAGGCATCTGCATGCGCAATATTTAGCCACTTCTCGTGAGAAGCACGAAACCTCGGCCTTAGTATACCTTTCGCCCTGGAATGTGTCTCGTTCGCACAACGCACCAGATTCAAGGAGCAATTGCACGACCTCGTAATGCCCACAAAGACTAGCCTTGTCAAGCGTGCTATTAGTCCTGCTCTACCTCGGGCCCTGCAGCTCTCTTCGGACTTCTTGCCAGGCTTGCATCGAGGCCTCTCAACGGCGGGGACTTCGATGTAGGCGGGGGTCTGCTCACCAATATCAACGGAGTGTAATCAAATGAATCTCTTGCGTTGATGTTCGCTCCATCGGTGATCATCTCTTGGCACACCTTCAAATCCCCTCTGCGGCAAGCTTCACACAGCTTGGCGAAACTTTCGCTGAAGTCGAGGGGATTATCTTCTTTCAGTCTCCCATCCTTAATCAACTTTTTCTCTTCGTGGAGACTAGCCTCCAGTTGATCCTTTCGAAGTACCATTTTGACTTGGAGGCTTCTGTGCAATTCCTCCTATGGTGGCAGGAAGGCAGGATGAAGAACTCCGTCTTAGTTACAGCATCTGCCATAGTGGCGGGAATCGATATATTCTTTATCGATAAGGTCACCTGACTGTGGTTGCTGCGGTAACCTGTGCGAACACAACATAGGTTGCGCACCGAGTACCTCAACTATGCGCCGAGAACCACACCACCAAAAGCAGAAGGTCCTAACACTCACGACCGTCATTAATGGAACTTGTCTAAACTTTCTAACTTCTTCTCTCCAATCATAAGACGCTTGAGAGAAATTTCCCACAAGAACCTCTACAGCATGCCAGAATCTGAGAAATACGAGGTCTTAGAAAAGATTGGTGAGCACACATCGGCATCTTCAATAGGAACTGTTGCTAACATATTGATGTAGGCCATGGCTCCTTCGGCATTATACGGAAGGTCAAGAGAAAATCGGACGGCCACGTAAACATCCGTTCACATCACCTTAGTGACATTGGATACTAACACATGGCGAAGATCCTATGTCGAAAGGAGATCAACTATATCCGCATGTCACAAAAAGAAAGGGAGCAGCTCCATGCCGAATTCTCTATCCTCAACTCGTTGCATCACCCGAACATCGTGGGCTATTATCACCGCGAGCACATCAAGTCTTCCCAAGACCTCCACCTCTATATGGAATACTGTGGTGGAGGGGACCTAAGCCAGGTGATCAAGAGGTTGCAGCAGAAGCGCGAGTACGCCGACGAAGAGTTTGTGTGGGGCATCTTCTCTCAGTTGGTAACGGCCCTGTATCGTTGTCACTATGGAGTGGATCCGCCAGAGGTCGGTAGCAACGTCATGGGCCCAGGAAAGAATGCGGCGCCAAATCCGTTAAAGGGGAAAGACGCTAAACCGATGATTTTGCATCGTGACCTGAAGCCGGAAAATGGTAAGTGTAAATGCCTAACTTGACTATCTCACCACGAACTGACAGGATTTCCATGAAGTCTTTCTTGGAGCGGACAATTCAGTCAAGCTCGGCGACTTCGGGCTCTCGAAGCTCATGCAGTCTCATGACTTTGCGTCCACGTACGTTGGGACGCCATTTTACATGTCTCCTGAGATCTGTGCTGCCGAACGATACACATTGCACTCGGACATTTGGTCCTTGGGATGTATTATGTATGAGCTTTGCGCGAAGGAGCCACCCTTCAATGCCAGAACGCACTTTCACCTCGTCCAGAAGATCAAGGACGGCAAGGTTGCGCCTTTACCAAGCATTTATTCCCCAGAGTTGCAGAAAGTTATCTTCAGCTGTCTCAAAACGAATCCTTTGCTTCGGCCTAACACAGCCGCACTTCTCGACCTACCAGTCGTCAAGCTGATGAGAAAAGAGAGGGAAGTTGTAGAGCTTGGGAGATTGCTCAAGATAAGAGAGGATCTAGCAGCACAGAAGTTGGAGGAAGCAGAAGTTCGTGTTACACGCTTGGACTTAGAGAAGGAGAGGATGAGATACGAAGTGGATGCAAGCGTGCGACGGGAGTGGGAAGTCAAGGCAAGGTTGGAGATTGATCGGCAGGTGCAGGTCGAATTGGAACGACTACACAAGAAATTTGAAGCCGAAGTCCGTGAGAAGGTCGAGGCAGAGGTCCAAAGGCAACTGCGAGCTATCAATGCCCCAAAAGAATCAGCAGCAGAACAACGTGACGAAATAGTCGGATCATCTTTAAGCACCAGTGGCGACACCGACTTCCCTTCGACGACAGACCTAAGCGAACTTTCAATCGAGTCGCCTACCTCGAACAAGTCAAACCCGCTGAAAAAGAGCACCCGCTCCGCTTTCAGCCGATCCAGAACAATGTACGACTCCCCGATGGACGTACAGATGGGCGAACCGTCGCCTATGTCGATCGCCTCTCTGTCACTCTCCCCTCGTCGCGCGGTGCCCGCAACGGCTGGAAACGGGAAGAACATCTTCGCTGCGGCAGCAGAGCAGAAGTTGAAATGGGAGCCACAACTCGCGTACTCCGACGATGAAGAGGATGAAGTACCAGACCTGCCATCGCCCACACGTGCTAAGGTATCCAACGATCCATTCAAGGTCCAACCTCGTCCAGGATTGCTCCGAACCAAGACTGCCCCTCCGAAGAAGTTGAATAGCCAGGTGAATCTGTTCGCGAAGGCATCCTCCAAGCCACCGTCACAGTCATCCATGCCCAAAAGCCCCTCGCAGCCGAACGTCCGCTCTACCGCCCTCAACGATAAAGGCCACACCTCACCCAATCGACGTCTCTCCAAGATCCCTTCCTCAACGGCACTGATCAATGATACTGGTTCTCCTGTTAGGAAGGCACCGCCGAAACCTAAGTTAGTTAAGCCACTCGCGGGCGGTGAGGACATGTTCAAGGCGGTCATGCAGAAAAACCTGTCCATGGGTGGCCGGACGCTCGTAGAACTGGCACAGGCAAGAGCAGGCGGAAGACCTCCGGAAGACAGTAGAGAGCCAGGGGATGGTGTCGACAACAAAGCAACAAGACCGACCGCTGTGGGTGGTGAGATCAAGCTTGCCGCGGCGCTGGCACATACTAGTCCGGTTGAGTGGGATAGAGATGCTGATGACTTGCCGAGCCCATTTCTGCGGAGGATCCGGCCGGATACGAAGAACAGTCGATGATGCGTTAGGAAATGCAGGATTGAAGTGTCAAGGGCGTTGGGTAGGGTTTTGCGCTTCCCAATTTGCCTTTCCTTCAGCATAGTAGTATCGGTAACGGTAGACTTTATGGGCGTTTGTCTCCACGAACATTTGTTCGCCGGGCGTTGAGTGTTGACTATGGAGGCAGGGCATTCGGTATAAGATAGCATGAGAAATCCGACGTTATCAAAGGAAAGGAACACTACACTGTTAATGGAGGCAACGATAGTGTGACTGTAGCTCAATTTTCTACCAGGTCCGTTTAAGTACCCAAGAATGTCCCCAATCTCTCTCCAAGTCTGCCGTAATGAGTGTTAGTTACATACTCGAGTGCATATCCCCACCATATTGCACTCTGCGGATCATACTGCGGTCGCAGTCGTGCACCGTTCGAATTCCAGCAAGACCCATGCTCATGTCAAGATCCTAATTCGCCGGTTAGTCACCAAGGTCTACTCAACCGAGGATATACTGTTATTTAAAGAGGGACAGGACAACTCACAGCAAGGATACCCTGAAGTGCTTGCTTGGCACCCTTCTTGCCTCCAATCGCCAAGCCATACACAAATGGACGTCCAACGAGCACAGCCTTGGCGCCCAAGCAAAGGGCCTTGATGACATCGACACCAGTCCTGATACCAGAATCGAAGAGAACGGTCATCTTGTCACCAACAGCGTCGACGATCTCCGGTAACACTTCCAAGCTTCCAATCGCCCCGTCTAATTGACGACCTCCATGGTTACTAACCACAATCCCTTGCATGCCGACTTCGAGAGCCTTCTTCGCATCTTCGACGTGCTGAATACCCTTCAACACAATAGGACCGTCCCAGTGCTTCTTCAATAACTCGAGTTGGTCCCACGTGTGCGCCGCTCCAGAAAAGACGTCCGCTGCCCACGCGCGAGATGCGCCAAAGACGTCGTCGTCGACTTCTTTGCCGGTACTCGCTTTGAATTTCGCGCGGAAGGCCGGGTCGCTGAAACCTGTTTGGTTGCCAATGCCAGAAGAAAAGGGAATATAGGCATTGTCGAGATCCCAAGGGCGCCAGGAAAGTGCCCAAGTATCAAGGGTTACAACCAGAACTTTGAAGCCATTGTTCTTGGCACGATGCAACAACTGCCTTTCTATTAGTCCAAATTCACAGAGAGTTTCTGATGTGGGATTGGTTGACCAACAGAGATGGTTATCTCGTCATCTTGCGGCCAGTAAAGCTGAAACCACCTGTGTCCATCACCACTGGCCTTTGCAACATCCTCGATGCTGCTGCTGCTCGCCGTGGACAGGATATATGGCACTCCTATCTCAGCCGCTATCTCGGCAACGCCAAGTTCCTTGTCCTGGTGGAAGATTGTTTGAACACCCACGGGAGCTACCAGGACCGGGCTCTCATAACGCTCTCCGAACAGCTCCACTTGGAGGTCACGGTAGGTAGTCTGGCGCAACATTCGGGGTACCATCTGGCTCGCCCCAGCGTCAACAATTAGCGTTCCAGGCGCACACAAGATACATGGCGGTATGTTCCTCTTTTACCTTCCATTGTCTAAATGCCAACCGATTGGCGTCCATCGTCGCCCGCTCACCTGCACCTCCGGCGACATAGTTGTAGCTCCTAGCTCCCAAAGCCTTCTTGGCTTGCTCCTCAAGCTTATTTGGATCGGTGGTCACTGTCGGAAGAATATTCTTGAGCAAGCCATTGGTGTAGACTTCCATCTGATAAGCACCATATTTGCGCGGAGCCTCAGCGTCTGGTGGATGCTGTACCCTTGACATGGTGACGAGTTGGGGTTTATTAGCGTGCTGTTAACGACGGTAATTCCTTGCAGTGAGGGGAACGTCCAAGTTCGTACGAGATCCCGGAACTTTGTGTCTGTTCAGGCTCTAGTGAGGTGATCATAATCTGGTCTAAGTGTTATCACCCTCAAGGTGAGTACAGTACTGTCGCTCCCGGCCGAGGTAGGTCATGGGAGCTACCTTAATTCGACCGAGGTATATCCAGAGGTGTGACTGTGAACCATCCATGTTCACTACCATCAATCGCGCTCAAAGCCAAGATACACAGCCGGCGATGTAAGAGAGAGACGGCCGGATTGCTGGCTTGGCCTTGAGCACGGTCTCAGGGCTGTGAAGAATAAGATGTCTCGCAACGGGCAACCGCACCAGACTGAATTTCCGACATATAAAATAGGTGGCGGCGTTTGACCGAAATGGACCAATATATATCGTAGGTGGATCCGGGATAGATGAAAAGATAATGAGGTTAGACGACATGATAGCTCCTCTATGAGTGTGGGTAGCAGAATGTTTCAACTTGGAACTCAAGCTGAGGCCAAAACTGTAAGCGGGATTCAGACATCCAAGCACTTCGCCATCATCCATTCCATTAGATAGAAGCGATAGCGATGGTCGAAGGGCTACGAAGAGTTGAAAGTGTAGTCTTTTGTAACATGCAACCTTTGGCACAATGCCCTTACGTCACGTGCTCTTCTATTATGGTCACCATGGCCATTGCCAGCCTGGTACATGCGGAGAGGCTGATCAATATGGACCAATATATACATCTTTATTCAACTGATTGAATATGTTGAGAGACACGACTGTTCAATTGTGCAGCGCGCCCAGACTCCGGAGTCGAGACTGAGCTCAGTCGTGCGTCTTGGGCTCTGTTGCCAATGTCTTCGAGCCTCGTTCCTCCAAGCTATCCTGACCACCAGTGACTCCCCTTCTTTGTGTTCTCCTCCCCCGGTAGCCTCATGTGGTCAATCTCCTTCGATGTCACGTTTCTCCACTCCTCTACAGGTATCCAGCCTATGTAAGCCCTGTCGCCGAACCCTCCAATCCAATACACTTCTTCCACCACTAGCCTCACCCAGTAGCTCTCATGTATGCTGTTCCCCGGTAACCAGGCCTTTGCGTCTGGGTGGTGTCTCGTGAAACACTTCACGATAGCCTCATCTTCCACCGTTCGGGGGTGGAGTTTCTCCAGGTGTCCCAGCAAAGAGAAGCGTGGTAAATTCGCAGGGGAGAACTTGTAAGGATCGCGTGAAGGCCGATGGTGGGGTGGTGGATGCCATCGCAGGGAAAGGGAGATGTTGCTGCCGGCATCGGCGTTCTTAAAACTGGTCGCAATCCCAATTGCTAGGATTGTTGGATTGCCTGTGCTTAATTCACAGTCCGCGTAATAGTCCATGAGCCCAATAGGCGAATCGTGAACCCTAGAGGGTCGATTCTCCATTGCGGAGTAGTCATTGCTCGATAGGCTGTGGTGTTGGGAGGGGAAGACGGTGGAAAGGGTAGCGATAGAGGAAAGACTTAGAATTCGACGTGCTTGTACGGCGGACTCATGAACCGTAGGGATTCTGAAGTCAATGTTGAAGGATTCGGAAGGATTAGCAAATATATGTTGTGGAGCTCGCAGTGAGCCTGAGACGGCGAAGGGCAGCAGCAGGAGGGAAAGAGACTTAAGCCCGTGCATCATGAACCAATAGACTGATAGTGAGACTGTGGCTCAACAGCCTTTAGATTGATGAAGTATATACAAACAAAGTACGTGGATGTTTTTGTTTGACCAAAGTCACTCTGTCATCTGCAATACCGTACCTTATCCAGCTCATAATGCGTGCATGTGTCCCCGCAATCGATAACGCCAATATGACTAAGCAATGTCCCCCACGTTTCTGTACGCTAGTCGTTCTAGGACTTGATAATGGCAGAGACCAAGGTAAACTTACGCGATACAAGTTTGGCCATCTATTGATGATGAGATGATGCTTTTCATGTGTGTAGGGAAGACTTCTGCAGAGGCAGTACTCGGTAAGGGGAGGGGTGTTTACTCGTACAGCATCAGCGACGAGTTAGATTACGGAGGTACCAGGGCTTTGACCCGTGCGAGCGGCTGAGTCATCGATCGGCTAAATCCATACATCAACCACAACGGCAACACGACCTCATTCGGTGATCCATCAAACGCAGCTCACTATCAACTTCTGTAAGTCGCTTGGACTTATATCATCTACTTGTCTCTTTGACTTGCTTCTTCGGGCCTTCTCAGGAGCTAATAGAACTATACCTCTTCTGCTCAGCCCGCTAACGTCAATCTCGCCACAATAGTCATACCCAGCGAACTCCCAAATTCATCAAATCCTCACATAAGAACAACTCGCAATCATGGGTAAAGTGCACGGGTCCCTGGCTCGTGCTGGAAAGGTCAAGTCGCAGACACCAAAGGTACGGTTGTTTGATCTGGAGAGACCTTAGACCTTGAGGCTGCAGCGCCGCTTGGTGCTATGTTACCCTGTTCGTTGGCAGTATGACGGAGCGTCGGTGGATTCGCAGAGCTAACAAGGTACTTGCATACAGGTTGAGCCACAAGAGAAGAAGAAAACCCCCAAGGGACGGGCGAAGAAGAGAATAACATACACCCGCCGATTCGTCAACGTTACCATGACCGGAGGCAAGAGGAAGGTATGAGAACCTCGCAATCTCCGATCGTTCTTTGTCCATGTATGGATTCAAGTACTGATGGGGACTCTTACCAGATGAACCCGAACCCGACTTCATAAACACTCCGGGGAATGATGGAGCCGAGTGGCGGTTTCAATATGCGTGAAGGGATATTTGGAAGGGTGGCCTTTCTCCAGTTTGTGATCCAGTCCTCTACCAGAAGATACATTGAGCATGGAGACTGGCTCTTGCTTTTCTGTGCTTGGTGGTTCGGCAAAACACCCTCTAGAGGTCAACTGTCAAAGGCGCAAGTGTACTTTATTCGTGCTTTAGTAAATTGACAAGACGCCCGTTTTCCTCTAAAGTCTGCGAAAGCTAGATCTTAGGATGATATTGAAGTCCTCAGCGCGGACAACATGAACTAAGACCTGAGAAGTATTGGTCTCTATAATTCTTATCTACAGTACTCACAACAGTGGAGCAGAAACCGTGCCACGACTGAAGGATACTGCGTCTGTTTCGAATCCGGTGGGCACTTTCATCTTCGAAAAATCCAGCTACACTACCACAGGAAGTTTGAGCCTGATGCTAATTGAATTGTGAGGTAGTGGTACATGAGCTACTCCTACGAGACCATCCACTCTTAATAGCGACATCGAAGCTAAGTATGGAAGACCTTCAGATGGTCGACATGACAGAACCGAGCATGAAAAAGCAATAGGACAAAGAGCAAAGAAGGAAGCAACCTCTTACTCCTCTATACTGCAAGCAAATATACACAGCAAAGCAAGTAATATTCAGATAATTTAGATCTCCTCTCACGACCATTCCTGACAGTGCCCGTACAATCATGCAGCAATTCCCCTGGAAGACTTGTGCTCATTCTCAGGCACCTGCAACAAGACTCAATACGATCGGTCCGTACCCTTCAGTCTGCTGGATGTCGAGCAAGTTCTTGGTTGCCAGGACCAGGACGTGATGTAAGGCCTGGGCCGCAACCATCTTAGTATGTTGCGCTGGCGGCAGGAGCTCTTCGAACTGGATGGTCTTTCTTCTTAGAATGCCGCTTTCACCTCGTTCCTCGTCATCATCGTCCGGAGGAGGTTCGTCACCGATCTGCGCCTTGACGAAGTCTAGGAAGTTTGAGCTTTCTTGGTCAAGGGCAGCTCTCCTCCACTGAGATGATGCCGCAGTCTGGATGTCAGCATCTGCGGCGGGGCCATAAAGCTGGAAACCGTCAGAGTCTCCTTGATCGTCTGAAACGAAAGGAACACCGAGCAATTCAGTCTCGTCGCCATGCCCTGGAAGCTCAAGACTACTCAAGCGTTCCTGGCCACGACCCAAGAGAGGGCTGGCACTTGTCATGCGGCTGCCTGGCTTACTAAAAGCACCCGCTGGACCAACTTCGACTCTAGGTGCAGGGCTTGGACCGCCGGTGCTGGTAGCAAATCCACCCATACTTGTTGGAAACCCGCGACCTCGTGCAACCGAGGACGCAACCCGGGACCCTTGCGCAGAGGCGGTTATATTCCAGGGCATCTGAGATGAGATATCTTCCAGTGCAGCCGGAGCCTCACGACCGACCTCGATACCCTGGTCGCTGTCAGTTTATCGCTGTGATACGGACGAGGGTTCACTCACATCGTCGTCGAAACCTGGCATAATTCCACTGTCGTCGAGCGCTAATCCCTGCCCGCGTCCGATCTGCTCGCTGTCATATTCCCTAGCGCGGACACGTCTCTCCTCGCTATCAGAGCTTTGACCTTCTTCTCCAGCGCTTCGGCTTCGCTTCCGACTCGTCGGTCCACTCTCGAGACCTCTGAGTGCTTCGATCAACCTACCGCCAGAAAATATGTTCAGTGGATTGTCTAGTTTTGAGACACCCAAGCCAGAACCAACACCACCGATACCTGCGCCCATCACCCAGAATGCGGCGTTCTTCTTGGCTTGAGCGTTGGCTTTGTAGTGTTGTCTGGATCTCGCAACACTAGCCATGTTCGTCAAGTAATCGTTGTTCCATTGCGCAAGATCAGAGTTCCGAAGCTCTTGCGTCTCATCTCTCTCTAAGACTTTTGGCGCTCTCCTTCTTGATTGTAATGGAGCGCCTACAGACTCTGACGTGGGCCCTTCTGCTTCGGGGGCTTGAAGAGGTAACATGATGGCCGCACCTGCATCTGCGGCAGCTGGAGGTCCGACATCCGGGAAAGGCTCAGCTTCTGGTAAGGGCATGTCATAATCATCGCCAAGATTCGGCATCTCCATGTCAAAATCTATGGCACGGTGAAGCTGATTTGGTTAGCATCTCTTTCAAACTCATCTCAAACAATCAGACTAACCCCGAGCTGTGCCATAGCCTGCAAACCTTCCTCATGTTCTTGTCTAACCCGCCCACTCGCGGCGGAGTCTCTGCTGAGTCTACTTCCGCCCATGCCCATAATGCCCTGTCTTTGAACTCTGTCGTCAGCACTGAGTTCGACGACGTTACCTTCAGCATCAAATTCGAAATCGACATCGGGGAAAAATCCTTCTTCCTCGCCCTGGAGAATCAGACCCCCAAGTCTACTGCCTCTCTGAGCTAAATCATCATTATCGCCCGGAATGACAAATCCGCCAACGTCAGCTGCAGTCCCTGTGTCGGAAGGTGGGAGGACAAGACCGAGATGGGGCCCTCCAGGTTCTTGATGACTTGACTGGCTTGATGATAAGGAGCGTTGAGACATCAAACTGGAACGGTGGGAGGTCGCGTCAGACGAGAGGTCTAAGGCTGAAAGGTCGATGTCAAGAGCCCGGAAAGCTAGTTCAGGAAGGAAAGCTGGGTCATCCTGCAACACAATCTGTTCCGCTCTATAGTTACGAGTAAGAGGATGGCCAGATCACATGCGGCAGGCGTCTCACCTTGTTTTACCTGCTTCAGGGTCTAGCTGTGCGGTGCGAACAATCTTGAGGAGAGCTCTGATGTTATTCTGAGCAGTCTGGGCATCTGCGAGGACATATCCGCATTGCTGAGAATAGACACGTGAGACACCATAACTGTGTTATGTGACACTATGATCAGCTCAACGATCTGCAGAGCAAGTGGGTCTCAGGACTGACAGGAGGTTACTTTGGAGCCGCAAAGCCATCGGAGCCTCTGGCGTGACGATGTACTGGCAGGCTTTAGGAACGTCAACGTCAAGGATGGCCTTCCGATTGATCTTTTTCGAGTTGGATTTGGTTCCTTGAGTAGCCACCAGCCTATATCTTTCAACATGCGAAACATGGAGAGGACGAGATGTGAGCACATACCAGACTGTGGCCACCCCATATTTGCTCGATGTCAGGACTGAGAAGAGTTAGCAGCAAAATACAGGCTTCCGAAGTCTCCCTCGTTGAGGGCTTCTCAGGACTCGAGAGGTGCGCTTGCCTTCGTGACTGTAGAACATGGTAATCGAGATGCAGACGGTTGAACTGAACTTAATGACGCGAGTTTATCGAATCGAGAAGACTTGCGTTGTCCAGAACACTCGTGATGACAGGCTCCAACAGTAACGTGAAGAGAAGAGAAGTGAAGAAATAAAGATTAAGACGCGTCGAAGTGGTGCCGCTCTTAGCTCCAATCACGGTAGGGCTAATCAGACAACATCGAAGTGATTCCAGACTCTCGCTTTAGAAACGAAACCTTACACCTGGTCAGTTTGGCTGGTGCAACCGGCGGCGAAGCTTTCCCGCCTCTTAAATCTCCTTCCATACTTTCGACCAGATCTTTCCATATACCCACTGTCAGAGGTAGTGAACACATTCCTACAGCCTCGGAAAGAATACAAGTTGCTTTGTTGCGTTGCAGCTTAGGCCAGGGTAGCATGCCCATAGGTGAATCCCAAGTGGAGAATGGCCCATTTGTCCTCTGCATTTGGAAGCCTACCAAAGCCAGGGTACAGCTGTATGTGTTGACTGAAAGCCCTAATGAGTAGACTGGTCTGTGCGGGTACATCAGCACGTCAGTAGGTAGGTACGGAGCCGTAAATTGCTGTGATGTGGTAATGGCTCAATCAAGCGGTCCATCATAATCTAGGTTTCTGCTCTCCATGTCAGGATAACTGACACAGGCTGCCTGCCGTGTTGTTGTACCAAGCCTTGGTTCAGTTGTTCCCAAATATCTGACCTTTCGCTGCATCTTGTGACAACTCAGGTCTGCTGCATTACCGTACCCTCTTTCTCCGAGTCATTCATAGGGTACATGTACGAAGTATGTGGACAAGGTATGAGACGCCCGAACACCTTACCAGCGCCCGCTAACTCGAGACCTTGCGAGCCGGGCGGTGAGGCCAAATGCGGCAAACTTCCGCACTTCAATGCTTCAACGTACTCGTACCTTAACCTTAGACTTACCTTACCTTGGTCAGATAACCTTAGTCAGGTATAGTTATAAATCGAATTAAGTTTACTGAATGTATGAATTGACAGATAAGGCCTGTTATTATTATATCTCTGAACAATTACTCCTGTAGAATATACCATTACCGATTGTCTGTTGGTTGTTACTGAGCCTAATCAACGTGCTCCTAGCCTTACATAACGACCTCGAAAATGCCTCTCCAACTCGCACCGGCCAGCGAGGCCGACCTCCCCAAGATATTGGAAGTCCAATTTGCTGCCTTCGCGCAGGACGCCGTAAATCGCCTGATGTTCCCCGTTCCCACTCCGCCGTCCACGTTCGAGAAAGCTCTCGATCGTGCACGTCGGGACTTTCGCAGCCCTGACGTCGCGTTTGTGAAGGTCACGGACACGGAAACAGGAGAGATTGTCTCCTTCGCCAAGTGGTTTATTTGGAAACACGAAAGGCCGGAAGAGGAATGGAATAAGGAGGAGAAAAGGGATTGGGGTGAGGGAACGAATGTGGAGGTGGCTGATGCCTTCATCGGTGCTATCAATCAGAAGAGGAAAAAATTCATGGAGGGCAAGCCATACTGCTGTAGGCGGTGACGTTGAGAGGATCGAGGCTCTTGCGCTGATACGTTGTCCCATAGTGCTGAATCTTCTGGATACCTTGCCCGCACATCAACGCCGAGGTGCCGGCACTCAGTTGGTTAAATGGGGCGCTGACGTGGCGGACCAGTACGGTCTGCCCTGTTATCTCGAAGCCTCGCCCGCAGGCTACCATCTGTACCGGAAGTTTGGCTTCGACGACGTGGAAAATCTGGATATAGATCTTACCCAATGGGGAGGGCCTGGCCTCCATCGCTTTGTCTGTATGATAAGGCCAGCTCATGGTAGCAAAGCCCAAACGAGTTGAAAGTGTGGGTGACTTGTACAATGGAGAGTCCTCAAGTTTATATACGGAGGGCACACCTATATCACGCGCCATTTTCGGCGAGCAGGTCCACGTCCAGCAAAGTTTCGTCTTCCGCACCATGGCATATTCCCTCAAAAAGCTGAGAATCAACCTGCAATGGCAGAATCAATGGATGCAAAAGGTGTCGTTAGGACTGCTCGATGTGACAGGCTCCAAACGTGCAGCCCTACTTCGAGAAGCTGCATTCAAGTTAGTACGTAGACTTGGCTGCGGCTAACCATGACCCTGGGAGGTCAGTGTCTCTCCACAGTATCTTCTGCCATCCGCGATACTCAATGGACCACCAATAATCCGACTTAGTTATGCAAGTTTTATGGCTGGAACGAAAGCGGATTGTACATCCTAAGCGCAACTCCAGTGGGACTGAGGCAGTGACCATAGGACAAGCTCTCTAAGACTATGTAGTAGTGAAGCAGAGCTTCCCACAAAGTTCCCATCTTGAAGGCGCTACCTCATCCTCCAATGGCTTATATGATGTGCAAGTCGAGTTCCCATACAGGTGGTAAGGTGGGTTGAGGCCCGCATACTACGATGATTGTTCCAAGATTTTGCTTCGTCTCATTGCCATCCTCCAAAGACTTGAATGCGTAGTTTGTTATGGATATTGTAGAGCCAGCACTGTATTTGAACACGAGGAGGCTGAGTATAGTTCATTGAAGGCGAGGTTCTTCGAAAACCAGGTCGTATTGAAGTATGAAGCAAGAACCGCTTATGTATGTGTATATGAGAAGCTACGTAGAGGGCTGCGCCTGCGTTCTGCATGTCACCGTAGCAACCGACGCGGGACTACTTCGCAGAATCCCCTCCACCAGCTCGACTATTCGTTCACTATACCCAAGCAGACTTAATCACAATCGTCAAGGAGCTTTTGCTCTCTCGAGCTCCTTAGTCTCCCTCGAAACTTGGTCGGCCTGAGTGTAGCATCACCACGACCATACCTTTCGATTATGGCGACCAGTATGCCCCTCTCGCCGGGAGGGAAACTTGACTTCCCCCTCCCAGTCCCTCCTCCATTACTCCATACACGCTCCGGCAACGAGCCTTATGATCGTCCGCGCACTCCAGTGCAGCACGGCTTCACGTCGCCCTCGCAGACGCCGCAGGGAAGTCCAAGCAAAAACAGAATGCCCCCGGGAGCGAACGACCTTCCCAACATCTTCGACAATGCCATGAAGCTCATGCCAACCAGCCCAACAAAATCTGGACGTCAGCAGCTCACACCGAACTCGCCGAACAAGAACAGCTTGCCATTCGTCGACGATAGCACCAACAACTTCGACGAGAGTGTGATTTTCAAGGAACATACGTCAATCCTGGGAAGTCCTACGCGACAATCGAACAAAGAGAATACCCCGTCTGGGGTAAGACCGCCATACACTCCGAATCAGGCGGCGGTATCACGGCAGGAGCCATATCAGCGCCTAGAGCAAGGGGACCGCAGGGGTTATAATCCTCAGCGGGGGTTGACTGTGGAAGAGCTTGAGAAGCTACAGCTGCCGAAGGTCAAGCGGCTCGCAAATGTAACACAGCTCTGTATGCTCCCTACACATCTGTTGACCTGAAAATGTCAAGCTAATTCTTTTTGCAGACTTTCTTGATCATTATTTTGACCTCCTCAGCTACGTTCATAACCGCCAGAGCCGGCAAGCTCAGTTCCAAGCGCAAAACCCAGCGCCTCCTGCAACTCCAGCGGAAGAATATGATGCTGCATTACATAAGTACTTGGGCAGAGAACGAGCGAATTTGCGCAAACGTCGCACAAGACTCCGCCATGGCGACTTCCAAATCCTGACGCAGGTCGGACAAGGTGGCTACGGACAGGTGTATTTGGCGCAAAAGAAGGACACGAAGGAAGTGTGTGCGCTGAAAGTGATGAGCAAAAAGCTGCTTTTCAAACTGGACGAGATCAGGCACATCTTGACGGAGAGGGATATCTTGACTGCGGCGAAGAGCGAGTGGCTGGTGAAGCTGCTGTACGCTTTTCAAGATGATCAGAGCATATATCTTGCTATGGTGAGTTTTCATCTCGCTCAGCGCGATACGAAGAAGGTCCCACTCACTGCTGGTTAGGAGTATGTCCCCGGAGGAGATTTCCGCACACTGCTGAACAATACCGGGGTTCTTCACAACCGCCATGCACGATTCTACATCGCCGAAATGTTCTCCTGCGTCGATGCCCTCCACCAATTAGGCTATATTCACCGTGATCTTAAGCCCGAAAATTTCCTTATCGACTCCACTGGCCATGTCAAACTCACAGACTTTGGCCTCGCGGCTGGTATGCTAAGTCCAATGAAGATTGAGTCCATGCGTGTCAAGCTTGAAGAAGTAGGAAGAATGGCCGTTCCTTTCGGTCGCCCAATGGAACAACGCACAGTTGCCGAACGCCGTGAAGGCTACCGCTCGCTCCGTGGCCGGGAAGTCAACTACGCAAAGTCTATCGTCGGATCTCCCGACTACATGGCTCCCGAAGTCCTCAAAGGGGAACAGTATGACTTCACGGTCGACTACTGGTCGCTCGGCTGCATGCTGTTCGAAGCCCTTGCCGGTTATCCGCCCTTCGCCGGCGCCACAGTCGACGAGACCTGGCAAAACCTGAAGAACTGGAAGAAAGTCCTCCGCAAGCCGGAGTACGAGGACCCTAATTACTTTCTCAGCCAACGTACCTGGGATCTTATCTGTCGCCTTGTCGCGGGCAAAGCTCAGCGTTTCCACGGCATCGGCGAGATCCATGCTCATCGCTACTTCGCGGAAGTGGACTGGACTCAGCTAAGGATGCAGAGGGCTCCCTTCGTACCCGAGTTGGACAGTGAGACTGATGCCGGATACTTCGACGATTTCAGTAATGAGGCGGATATGGCCAAATACAAAGAAGTGCACGACAAGCAGCAGGCATTGGAAAACATGGCGGACAGGGATGAGCAGATGGGGAAGGGGTTGTTCGTTGGATTCACGTTTAGGTATGTCCGCTGCTGTTGCTCGGTTGCTATAGAGCCTTTTCAGCTAACGCAGGGGCAGACATCGGAAACCTGCCGTCGACAGCGACGGCAACAAGACTAGTCCTCGTAAGACTCTGCCGACTGATGGATCGTTTGGTACTATATTCTAAAAGTGCCTGGTTACTGGCCTCCTTTACTTCGGTAAAACCGTGTCTTCCCTAGTTCGTTCTACATGTGCATCGTCTTTGTTCTGGGCGGCTTCTGGCTGGCGACTGGCTTCTCCGGCTATACTGTAGGGGCGACAACGGATCAAGGAGGGGAACCAAAGGACCATTCGAGGGGCGTACTATAGGTACATGGCAAACTGCATTACTTTCACTATCGTCGGGCCTGGTCGATTCAATCGTTAATGGAGTTCTTCATTAAGTGTATCGTGTTACTAGTACATGAAGACAGAGATTAGACAGAGCATGTTGTACAATGACGTGATTTTCTAGTCTGGCAAATCACGAGGAACTCCTCATTCCCTTCATGATCGCTAAGAGGTTACCACGTCCCGTGTGGTTCTTGTCTAAAGTACCCTCCTGCGCGCAGAAATCCGTTTGAGAGTAGCTGAGCTGTTTTCCAGAAGCTACCTGCTGACCGCTGGCATGATGCTCTAGCTCTGACCTAAGTAGATCGAGAGACTATGGCTAGACGAGTAAAATCCCAGACGTACCCTTGATCCGTGTCCTAGGTCAGGCCTTCATAATATCAATACTGCAGATAGCCCTGTTTCTGCTTCGGTGGTGTGGAGTCTACTTCTCAGCCTCCACCTCGACAGAGCATGCTCTTCGAGAGGCTTGCCAACCCACCCAAATCGTACTGTTACTCCGTATCGAGGAGCGTGAAATCCTCAGGTATGACCGCTGCGAGTTCACAACCTCAACCTATTAGATCTAGTACCAATGTTACTATGACGATTGTTTCGGCGTAATGACTTCTGCTTGTTGCAACGCCCTGCTTTTTTGGCTTGCCTCATAATTCCGGTAGGAGTTCGTCTCTCGGTCCCACAAGTCAGACACGTCCGAACCATCACGTCGGCCCATGGCTTCCTGCTTCCACGACTCAAATTTTCAAGTCTTTCGTGACAACTGGAGCCTGTGATTAGGAGTGTATGGCAGCGCTTGCAAACAGAGGTTTTTATGTTGGGTGAGAGACTGATCTGAGCCTTCCGTGAGACCGCATGAAGGTGCGAAAGCAGTTGGCGTGATGGGGCAGACTCTTGGATGGAGCTGACTGGCAAATCGGAGTGGGAACCCCAGCAATCCCTAACCGGGATAGAAGCCATTGATGTAGTTGTTGGCTCCGAGCTAGAAGAATCTACCTCATTTGAACGTAGATTAGGGCCGCTGGACACACCGACGTGCTTCAGGCTCGCATTGTTGCCTGGTTTGGATGTGACCACAGCTGATTGCGCGC
Source organism: Acarospora socialis (assembly GCA_025617375.2). Classification (NCBI taxonomy): domain Eukaryota; kingdom Fungi; phylum Ascomycota; class Lecanoromycetes; order Acarosporales; family Acarosporaceae; genus Acarospora; species Acarospora socialis. The sequence goes on along the minus strand of JAMYGW020000002.1, from coordinate 1,584,373 downwards.
TTGCTAGGTACGTTGCTGCCTGGTATAGGAAGGATATCCTAGAGTGCAGGTGCTTTTGTGAGACGCAAGGCGGCTTTTGAGATTTGGACTTCGCCATGATCATCAAATGGCTTTCCAGTGTAAAAGATCAAATTGTAGGAGTCATAAAATCATTCGCTCGTCTTTTTCTCAAGGTAATCTAGAGAAAGAGTACCTAGGTAGTATCAGACCCAGGCTGGTATCGTAGATGACACTAGTACAATTCGATCTAGCGGCATCGGCAGATTTAGCTTGCCTTGAGTCAGCCGCAAGCATCGCTCCCTTGCTTCCGTTCAACCACACCTCTTCTTCCTTCTCTTCATTAGGTTCTCTCTCATGCAACTACTTTGCTGAGGTAGACTCACTCAGTAAACGAAAACATCTTAGCGACACCATATCAACAGATCATAAATCAGGACCGGACGGAATACGACGACATATCCAGATTTGCAGCTTTGGGTCGACTTCCAACTAGATCCCCATAGACTTCCACATCACGTCTTCGTTGTTCCTTGCGACAATCCGCTATTCAAACCAAACCATCTCTTTCACGTTGAGATCTCTCTTCAATTATCAAACATGTCTCACGAGGAGGACCTCATCGATTACTCGGACGAAGAACTTCAAACTGGGGATGCGGCGGCAACTAGTACCGCCGGAGCAGCCACCAACGGTAGTGCGGCGAAGAAGGGCGACTTGACTGTGTCCGGAGGCAACGCAGATAAGAAAGGCAGCTATGTCGGCATCCACTCCACGGGCTTTCGCGACTTCCTGCTGAAGCCAGAGCTACTTCGGGCTATCACCGACTGCGGTTTCGAGCATCCATCGGAGGGTTAGTCATAACTTTTCTCCCCAAGCTTCCTCCAGTGTGTCCATATCCAGAACGTCCGTCCATCGTCGCTTCGCTTTACAATCGAGTCTGTGGGCGGTACAAGGAAGTCTCTCGGATGAGCTTTTCTGTATTTCGACTGCAGGTAGCAACACCGCAATGCCATTGTTTGAAGGGGGCTTTGCATCACTTGGTATCGTCTTGTATGAAGATAAGGGACGAGCATTGTAATATTATGGCAAGAGACTTCCTGGACCGCCTACAGCCACGCCACTCGCTCTGAGTATTTGTCAATATCCGTTGTCGATTTCATCATCTGTACGATCTTCTTGCTTGGACTTTACCGGTTGGTTAAAGTTAGTGGGACGTGAACGCTTGGCCTCGTGTTTTTGAGATGGACGGACGTTCTGTGGATACATCGCATCTTGTGGAACGAACAAAGTCTAACATCGCCTCCGTTTATCTATACAGTCCAGCAAGTCTGCATTCCTCAAGCGATCTTAGGCACAGACGTCTTATGCCAAGCTAAATCCGGTCTCGGGAAGACGGCTGTCTTTGTCCTCACCACACTACAACAAGTCGAACCGGTTCCAGGCGAGTCTTCAGTCCTCGTGATGTGTCACACGCGCGAGCTGGCCTATCAGATCAAGAACGAGTATGCACGGTTCAGCAAGTACATGCCAGAGGTCAAGACGGCAGTATTCTACGGTGGTACCCCTATGCAGAAGGACATCGAGGTCTTAGCGAACAAGGACACGCATCCACATATCATCGTTGCCACACCCGGCAGACTCAATGCTCTTGTCCGCGACAAGAAGCTTCGACTCGGGAACATCAAGGTCTTTGTCCTCGATGAGTGCGATAAAATGTTGGATCAGATTGGTAAGCTTTCGTGATGCTCGAAGCATTGCGGTTACACTCATACTCATCTCCGCTAGATATGCGCCGTGACGTCCAGGAGATTTTCCGCGCTACTCCAACACAGAAACAGGTCATGATGTTCAGCGCTACGCTCTCTCAAGAGATTAGACCAATCTGCAAGAAGTTTATGCAGAACCCTCTCGAAATCTATGTTGACGATGAGACTAAGCTCACGCTGCACGGGCTCCAGCAGTACTACGTCAAGTTGAGCGAAGGAGAGAAAAACCGCAAGCTCAACGATCTACTTGACACACTCGAATTCAACCAGGTCATTATTTTCGTCAAGAGTACGCTGCGGGCTACCGAACTGGACAAACTGCTACGTGAATGCAACTTTCCGAGCATAGCAGTCCACTCCGGCGTGAGTCAGGAGGAACGGTAAGACTGAGATCAACAGATTTGAGCGGTGAACTAAGCTAACCTGATACAGTATCAAACGCTACAAGGAGTTCAAAGAATTCAACAAGCGGATTTGCGTCGCCACTGATGTCTTCGGTCGTGGCATTGACATTGAGCGCATCAATCTCGCGATCAACTACGATCTCCCATCCGACGCAGATTCGTACCTCCACCGCGTCGGTCGCGCAGGTCGTTTCGGCACGAAAGGGTTGAGTATCTCGTTTGTCAGCAGTGAGGCGGATCAAGAGGTGCTGAAGTCCATCGAGAAACGATTCGAGGTGGCACTGCCGTAAGGAAGACCGAAATGTTCGCTAGCATCCCAATGCTAACGTCTGATGCAGGGAATTTCCCGAAGGAGGCGTCGATTCGAGTACTTACATGGCCAACTAGACCCTTCACCGCACTTGCTTTGATTTCTACTGGCACGGCCCTTGCTCCCTTTCACACTTTCTCATGTTTGGGAAAAGTCACCTCCGTCTTTACGGTTTTTCGTGTCTTTCTGGTGCCGTCAGGCTGGAAGAGAGGTTCAGCGGACCAAGACATGTATCTAGAAGGTATTCATTGAGGGTAGCTTGGCTCCAAGGATTTTCGATGCGTTGCTGGGCGGATGAAGTGATTAGAGGTATCCTTCGTACGCCCGAGAAGGCCACACGAGCGCAATTTCTGCCATACCTGTATGATCTACAGTGTACAAGGTAGAGTATGCATCACACAACCATCTAACTGGCTAGGCGTCCACAGGCAACGTCTCATTCTCCTGATTTTGCCAGGTTCTGTTGCAGCAGCCGCATAGCAGCAATCGTGCTTACCTACCTGTAGAAACCACCCGAGACCGAGCTCAAAGGGATGTTTGGGTGGCCTTCCCATAGCAGTGGCCCAAGTATTATTGGTGTAGAATCCGAGCGATCATTTACCTCCCGGGCTTGGTCGAAGCCTCGAAGGATTCGTAAAAGGAGGTCGATCTCATTTCGGTAAAGAGACGAATAAGCGGCGCCAAAGGAAACCTTTTAGTCGAGTAATTTACCCTCGCCTCTTCCCACTTGGCGGCATCGGGGAACGCGGTACGACAGGTGGGGAAGAGTTCCTGTCGAGAGAGAGAGGGAGGCTTCAGATTTTACCGTGATTGCAGGACCGTCTTGTAGGATCAAATCCGTCGTTGTGTGACGCCTCCGCTAAGCATCCAGGCGGCACGTTTTCCACGACGGTGATAGGGCTGCTCTGGAGCGGAGCCGCAGTAGTGAGTGTGGCAAAGGTACCAATTTTGGGTCTTGAAACACTCATGAACAGAGCGCAATAACATCTCGGTTTTATAGTTTCTTTGTTAGTGAGTTATAATGATCATGATACGCTGTGCTGCGGTGGTGAAGAGTTGAGTTCTATTTCTGGCACGGAAGAAGATCGTCAGGGCCTGTGGCAAAAGACTCAAGAATAATATCCACTTTCACAACTCATCGGAGGTTGAGTCTGTGCATCTTAAAGTTACTTTCATTGTTGTTGATTTCCAAGCGGTGGGCCAAGGCCGTCGACTTGACAGGTCCAAAGGCCTGGTTAGTTTCGGAGAACGACTGCCTTATACGGACTCGTCCTTATTGAAGCAGTGTGATAGCCGTGCCGTGGCCTCTCAAAGCAGACAAGGGAGGTTAACCAACCTACCCAAGGTAGGTATAGATTGATCTGCAAGGAACCGATCTTTGCTTCTGAAAATAGAACGAGCAGGGAGAAAGGGACTGACTAATACGCCCTAATCTCCCGACCCCGTGTAAACGTGATGGGAGAGGAACTTCGTTACAATACGTCGCATGTTGGAGCCTTCCGGGAACATCCGTTTCCATCCTCCTATGACTCTCGACATGGTCGTCTGTTACCTGCGCCACAGCTGGATGAAGATCTCAGGAGAGGATCCATAACATGGCTCAGGTCCGTGACAACGATGTCGGACTTGAACGCAGATTCCAATAGAAGCAGAAACCGAAAAGAACAGTACGTATCGTAAAAGCTTCCGACAAGTTGCAAGAGAGTCCTACTCGGAAAGGGGTAATCTCCTCTTCATCAGTACTGAATGCCTGTGCGAGTTGGTCACCTTCTCTCATGTAACCATCGTGGCAGACAGACTTTTGAAAAGCCGAGCCAGCAATCTGACGAGCATGACACCATACTGCTTAGAGACCTTTTCATCAAGGGCTATCCTCGAATGGTAGCCGTAAGTCAGGAACTCGAACACTGATACCGGACATTCAAGCACTTGACTTTGGTACCGTCCAAATTTTGATGAACTTTAGGCTTCACAAACGTCCACACCGGCGGTAACACAGCCGATTCTGTGCTCAAGACCAACCGATTAATGCTTGAGGGCTTTGAAATTGCGTGCGATAATGGTAAGATTACCTCAATGTAAAGTATGCTGCCTTCACCGGGACTGCAGATGCCGTTGTAATCTGTACCTTAGGTACTTCATCATCCGATATCTTGTAACTTTACCTTGTGTTGGTGCACAACATTAGCTCCGTATTATTCTGGACCTCAACTACCTACGGAGTACTCCGTAGCGAGCCATTCACGGAGATTTCTCTCACTGTCATTGATGCTTGTCTTGTCGCCTCTGCGCTGTCAGGGCTAAGCTATTGATCATACCTATGAATATCTTCGACTAAGGTCCAGAAGTATTCGAAGCGGCGAAGATCAGTCGAGTTGTCGTATGTAAGGCGCAAAGAAAGTCAAGAGCCGTAGGTATAGCTTACATAAGTATCGAATATCTAGCAAAGTACAAGTAGACAAGCACGCCGAACTTCGGACCCTTTTCTGAACCACAGCAAAGAAAAGAATCAATAATACCTAAGATAACACGTGGGGTCTTCCTCTCTGAGTATACTACCTGGTATAGTACCTATCGTCGTGCAGCGCTTTCCTTCCTGTGGAGTACCTACCTCGCCATCACTTCTTAAAGGCGCTAGTAATGACGGCCCTCCCCCTTCAGAACTCCCCCCAGTTAATCTTTTTTCTGACTTTCGGTACGACCAACTAGTATCGTTCAGGTATCTGTGTGTTTCTTGCCCCCAGTCAAACAACTTACACTCCTCAACCAACGGCCATATACGACGAATACAGCATCTTGGGAACATCGCAGTCATTCACTTCTATCTTCGCGATCACCTTTGACTTGCACCCTTTACTTGCTTTCTATTCTCCTCTGAACGACCTTTTCCCTCGCTGCCGGGCTGGTTGGCTAGCTAGCGATTGCCGGATTGAGACTGGTGCCAGCCCCGACCGTTGAGATCTCGGGGGCAGAGCAGCCAGACGAAACAATTTCCCCCAGCAACAGCGTTGGATCTTTGGCATCGCTCCTTGATCTCCACTGATCATTCACAGCGAGATCTTCGCATCACCACGCTCTCTTTATATTTACCCGAATATCACCTTCAATCGCATCTGAACGAATCATACCGGGCGCAATCTCATCCGAGCGACAACCTCCTACCATTTGACCGGTGACGAAGCTGGAGACGCGGCGGGCGCCGGCTACGGAATTGGTTTGAAAATCAGTATTGAGCGGTCAAAGTGCGGCAACAACAACCAATCCTTCTGCGGCCATCTTCATCAGCATGGCTCCTTCCCCTCCCAGGCTGCGCATACTCTCAGGTACGTCCCGCACGGAATCCAGGACAGACACTCCGCTTGCCCTTTTGGGCACAAACATTTCACTTCCAGCATCGCACACCATCATTCATGCCAAGTTTTCTGACTTAACCATCATGCCACCGAAGCTGATGACCTCGTGTGTAGTTGGCGGCAACGCCGTGTCGGCCTTCCTGTCGTGGAGACTGCAGGCCACAAACGCTTGCGATGTAACTTTAGTATGGAAATCTGGTTTTGACTCCGTGGCACAATATGGCATCTCCTTCCGGTAGGCCCAATCAATGGAAAAGGAAACTCACCGGACTCCACTGATTTGATAATCTACAGCTCGAAGCTGTTCGGCAACGAGAGATTCAAACCTCGACATGGTAGGGCCATCTACCACTCTCCACCGAGCGGGACAGAAACTTGCTCACATATACATAGTCGTCCGAACACCGGAAGATGCTTCGGGACAGAAGGCGGCGTTTGACTACGTTTTGTTATGTGTGAAAGCACTTCCGGACGTTTACGATCTCGCCGCTGTTATCGAATCCGTCGTCACGCCCCAACATACCTGCATCCTCGTGAACACGACCCACACTCTTGGTGTCGAATCACAGCTGGAACAACGGTTTCCAACCAATGTCGTGCTGTCGTTGGTTTCAGGAGCGGAGATCACACAACTTGGTGCCAGCGAGTTTGAGCATACAGGTTCGACAGAGGTCTGGGTTGGGCCTGCGAACAAGAACATAGCGATACCGGTAGCGATCCAGAATGATATGGCCGAAGCCTTGGCGATGACCCTGAGCACCGGGCAGGTTGACTGCAAAGTTTCGGGCAATATCCGGCAGCAGCAGTTCGAGAGGATGATTGGGTTTGCAGATCTCCTACATCCTCCAGGAGAGGCACGCCGCTAACCTCTTCCAGGCCCATTGCGTTCCACCCGGTTAGCGTACTCTTTGAGACACCATCGCATGCTCAGCTTCTTGAAAAAGTGGGCGTTCGCCCAATGGTTTCCGATGTCATCGACGAACTGCTACAGCTCGCAATGGCTCAGGGGTGCAACTTTCCAGAAGGTTTCAAGGAAAGGACGATGGAGGCTATGGCCCGCCCGTCTGAGACCAACAGTATCATGTACCAAGACTACACCGCCAAGCGACCGATGGAGGTAGAAACGTACCTCGGCTCACCCATCAAGCTGGCTCAGGGAGTTAGCGTCCGGGTCCCCCGAATAGAGACCCTATATGCCCTGCTCCACCATCTCAACATTGTTAACCAGACACGACGGCCTTCGCCTTCCTCCCCGACGGTGGCCGCGCAACCGCCTGCGCGGTTGTCGTCAGGCCCCCCACCTCGTCCTCCAATGCACGGACAGGGTCCCAGCAACGGCACCCGTGGGGGCAGAGTCCCTTCAGGAATGGGACCGCCGCAACCCATGCGAAGGGGTCCGCCGTCGATGAACGGTTATCCTCCGCGACCTTTACCACCGAATGGCTTTCCACCCAGGAGCGTATCGAACCAATTGCCGAGACAGCCGTCGTTCGAACAAAATGACCTTGAAGAGTTCAGCCATCTCGTACTGTACGACGACATCCCTGAAGGTGGTATTCCTCCGAGTGGTGGCTACCCGGACATGACCAATGGTACTGGATCATCTTCGTCCGATCTCGCGCTTCGGGAACGGGAACTAATGTTGCGGCAACGGGAGCTGCAACTGAGAGAACAAGAATACAGTATGAGGCAAGGTGGACGAAGACCGCCACCGGTGCATCGTGGCGGCTTTGACGATTACGACGACGACGACGATGACTACTTCGATCCCATGGCAGTCCGTGGTCCACCTTTACCCCAGATCGACCCGGACAATTTCGACATGATGAGTGTCACCTCTCGCCGTACGCGCAAAGCGCCAAGCGCGAGTCAGCTTCGCAAGAATCCGGAGATGGGTGGACCAATGCGAGAAAGACAATCCTTCGGAGGGGGAAGACCCGGCCTCAATCGGAATCGAGTCAGTGCACGGATGATGCAAGATGTGCCCGGTCTGCATGAATCATTAATGGATAACCCGTTGATGGCGTACTCCTCGAATCGGTATGGCAACGTGGACAGGAAGGCAATGGGTGATGAGTCTAGAACAAATTCTTTAACAGCGGCCCGCCTAAACGAGCTTGCCGGTGCTGGGACCATGCCCGGGATGAACGGTGCTTATCCGACTCCCCCGATGAATCGGCGAACGAGTCAATCACCAGGCAACCCATTCAACCCGGGCGGGAAGGGACCCATGAGATCTTCCCCACCACATGACGGGTATATGGGCCCGAACGGGATGCAGCCGAACGGTCGACCGTCTCCTCCGGGAATGATGCGCCAGCCGGTTCCGAGACATCCTCCCGGGCAAGGCAATGCGGTGGCACCACAACAGGTCGAGCAGCATGCTGGGGTGAGCAACCTATACCCGCCCAAAGGCCCTCCATCAAAAAACGTACGCAGTCTGACGGGAAGTGCGAGCGCTAGCGCGGGGAGTGGTGACAGTGCCGCCAGCGCGCACATAGATTCGGAAAACTCGGCTCATAGCAGCCAAAGCAGCCTCGGCCCTCGACCCGCGATCGGCGTTAGGTGAATGGAAGGATGAACTCTCGCATGGGGACCGGTTTACTTGGGGTCATTTGGAAGGATCACGTGCATCATTCTCGTTCAGCGCTTCTCTCGCAATGTATCCCGGTTTCGGCCTAATCTGTGCCCGCGCGACCGCGGCAGTGCGCCTCGTCGACGTGTGGACAATACCATCTTTTCTTTGGCGGCGTCACAGCACACGCATCACCTGCCACTTCACCGCAAGCTTTATATTTTATTCCTAATGCACCCTTTGGAGGACCTTGAACGAATACACACACAGAAAAAGGAGGGCTCGTGAGCGGGCACCTTGTAATGACGGATAGATGGGGCTGTGGAGGTTTCTTCAACCAACGTACATCTGGTGGTCCGTCCTCCACCCGTTTTACCAAAGTACATACGTACACGTTACTACGCCGTCCGTGGGGTCTGCGTGGCCGGGCGGGGAGTTTTTGTTTGGGCCTTTTCATATCGTTCCTCGTTTCGAAACATCATTGTGTGTTCGAATGACTGCATTTCCATGGCGCGAAACCGACAAAATAAACCGTTTCTGCGTTGTGCCGCTGGGCACCGTGATTTAGCTACCGTGGCAGAGAAATCAGAGAGGTTATTTGTGATCGAGTGAGCCGTGTGGTTTGATGGATCACTCAATTGACGTGAAGCTCCACAACCTGAATCGCGTAGTCCATGTCTGCGGCGTAGAGCAAAATGCCGGTCAGAAATAAGGAAGGCACGACGATCCTATACGGCGCGCAACGACCGATACTCCGTATCACCCGTGTGTGTAAACGTAGCAACAGCTCTCGGGATAAAGCAACTCACGTGACCCAGTCACGTCTCCCATCACTATCAACCGCGAACCCATCCTCCTCCCCGCACCGCCGTGCACGAACACGACCACGCCCACCTCCCCCAACACGTCCACATTCCTGCCTAACCCCAACCTCCACCCCGGCACCACAACGCCCATAATGGCACCGCGCCCACCACCAGACGCAAGCAACCCCTCCGCCTCCACTCACCACCCATCCCAACCCAGCACTTCCACCTCCCGCCTCTCGACCGTCCCCTCGTCCGTCAAATCCCGCCAGCAGTCCCACCTGCACGCCCAGCTCGCCCAACTGCAAGCGCACCTGGCCGATCTCGAGAACCTGTTGCGCATGACGGCCGTGCAGGCCGAGTATGTGAGGGGGTTGGGGGGGTATGCGGGAGGGCTGTACGTTTTTCTCTCCTATTCTCTTCTCTTTTCTATTGTGGGGTGGGGGAGGTTTGTTGTTGTTGGTTTCTTGGGAAGGGGGGGTAGAGGGAATGGAAAGTGGAGGCGTGGAAAGGGTCAGAGGGGAGTAGGGGAAAGGGGACGATTGGTGGCTGATGGATGTGGTGTGGGTGGACAGGTTCATGGCTGCTAGTAAGGTGCTGGGGGAGGAGACGGTTGGTGGGCAGGGACAGGGACAGGGGCAGGGGCAGGAAAAGAGGGAGAGGGAGAGGGAGAGGGAGAGGGAGGTGTGAGATGTTTTTGGGGCGAGGGTGAATGGAACAGAGGAGAAGAGTGGAGAAGAGAAGAGATGGGGATGATGTAGGCGGGACAGAGGCTGAAAGTCTCGGCGGGGAGGGATGATCAAGGATTGACGTACGTGTGCAGATTGGCTGTGCGGCTCGCTGAGGGAAGGGTTTGGGTTTAGGAGAGGGGAGCATATGCGTACACGGCGCAGTTGCGGCGTTCGAACGGCTGGACGCTCTCTCGGTGCCGACCATCTCCGCTGCACGATCGGTATACGAGTAATATACCTTATAGTCGATCCGAGTACGTCACGTCAGGCGTTCAGTGCAGAGATGCGATCAGATACTGTACGGATCTGGCCTTTTTGCACCACAATCAGAGAGCCGATGATCGAATTGCACCACTTTTCGCCAAGAATAACTGTCTCTAATATATATGTCCGTCCGTATCTCACTTCAAATTCATGCCCAGAGCGAGCTCATTACCTTCAATCCGTGCCGCCCATTCCGACGTTGAATAATATTGTATAATCCGCCGTGAAAAGCACCAGTCATGCAGCCGGGGATTGTCGAGCAATGAACCCAAACAGAGCAAAAACCCATTGCGCACTTCTGCAACCATGGACTGGGGAAAGCCCTGGTTGACAGACGCGATGATATCATTGTGGAAGACAGGGAGCCGCACAAACGAAAACAGAAAGAAACCGCCGCCAAACGCCAAATCGATATTTGCAAAGCCAAATCCTGCCATCAGAGTCCCTTCCTCGGTGAATTGAGCCCTCGGCCAAGTGTAATCACAAATGGTGTGTATTTTGGTATACTGTTCCACGTGTGAGCATCCCCTCTTGACGAATGACCGTCAAAGTCCAGCATCGTCGAGCAAATCGTGATAATCATGCAAAGGAAGCCGGTTGTGTTGTCTTTGAACAGACAGCTTCCGTGTCCCGTCTCGTCCCGTCCGCTTACAAGCTCATCGTCAACCACTCCCACTCGTGTGGTCCATTGGCTCCACCGGCCAAAGCAGGCGGCTGAGAGGCTCCGGTTGTAACGCCTGTGCCATACGACGCGGTGGGGGTCGGTGCAAGCGCCGTGTGGGTCGCACCGCCGTCCCTTCTCCTCGTTGTTGGCGCCTTGCCGCTCGTGTCATCTGCATCGCCCATTTCTGTTTCGCGGTTCGTACCGCTGCCGACGCCTGCCTTGGACTGTCGCCTCTGCCGCTTCGGCGCAACGCTGACCGTGGGCCGTATGGGCGCGCTCGCTACCACCACCGGAACGGGCTGCTTCGGAGGTGCGGCCGCGATAGGGACGACGCCGCCCTTCACGATTACGTTCGCAGACCCGTAAGTGGTGGGCGTGCTGCCTGCCGTCGACCCACCATTCGCGGAACCTTGGCCGGATTGAGGTGACTCGGAGTCGTTGCCGCTGTGTGCTTTCGTCGACGGCGGTGTCGTGACGGGAGTTTGCTGTACGGAATTCTTGCGTGATGCTTTTTTCGAAGACCTGGTGGAAGTGGTCCCGATTGGAATGCTGCTACCGCTGCCGCGGTTGCGTTTCTTGATGATATCCGTCTTGAGCGACAGCGGACGCACGACACCATGAAGCTTCAGAAAGAGGCCGCAAGCGTTACAGAGCGGATGGCCTTCCGGGTTGCGTCGCCACAGAGGCGTCGTCTGTGTGAAACAGTTGGTGCACGTCGTGGGGATGCCGTTGTCGCCGTTCTTGGAGCCCCCCGGACTTCCCGGGCGTGAAGGGGCGACGCTGCTGAAGCCCGATTGCGGAGGCGAATTGGGAGACGATTGTGGTCTTTGTTGCACGTTCTGCTGTCCAAGCTGGACGGCGTTCGGCGTCGAACTCGTGCGAGGGATCTTCTGCCTCTTGGACTCATTGCCACGGATGCGGAGATCGCTCACGGAAGTTGTAGATCCGTGAGTCCGCCCTAAGCTGCCGCCTTGATCCCAGTCTTGTGGGGACGACACCGATACCGTCTCGGTGCCGCCAATGGTCACCTGTTTTCTGGGTGGTCCGCCCGGGTACCTAGCAGCCATTGTGCTGAATTGGCCGGTCAAGTTTGCGTCCCACTCCAGGCCTGCATGCATATCCAGTGAGGGGTCTTCCATAGGCGAGTAATCTGTGTGCATGGGCAGGGTCCGGTCTGCGAATGTCATTCCCTCATCGTCCTCGTTATCTGAATCTGCACCGAAAGAGAAGATGTTATCCGGGCGTGGCACGATTCCTCCCGGAGACCTTGCTGCCGAATACTCCGGCTGAAGGACTTGGGAAGGATTGACATGTTGATGAACCGTGTATACCGGGGCGTTGAATGTGGAAGGAGGGCCGGTGCTGCTGACGGCGCTGAAGATCGACTCGTTGTTGGGGTTGTAAATATACTGCGGTTGCATGGAGGCGGAGAGATTCGAGTGTCTATTGGCACCATAGCCATGCAAAGGGCGATGGTGTCTTAAGTCCATCACATTTTGGTTGAAGTAGAGATGATGATCGCTTTCATGCACCGGCTGCGGGGTAGATGCTGTCGAGGGATAGGCAGAACCGGGAGGGGAGTAGTAGTCTGCAGAGTTGAGAGAGGAGCCCATAGAAGTATTGTTGTACGTCGAAAAGGGCCCATTCGTAACAAGTGGTGAACCGGCAGGCGAGAAGGTGAAGTTCGGTTGAAAAGGACCTGCGGAGGACAGGATAGGGTCGTCGTTGATATCGAACGTATCGAGAGCCAGAGGTATCTGGGGATGAGTGATTATTGGCGCAAACGAAGGGTGCGGTGCTGTCTGGTCGAGTGTATAATCGGCGAGTCCGGCATCAGCGTCAGGATCGTTAGGGATCGTTATACTGCCAATGGCCGGGACCTGGGGCGAGAATTCCGCAGGTCGTTTCCGAGGCTGATGCATGAAGATTGTTAGAAGAGAGCATTTGACGTGTTGCACAAAGGTGAGAAAGGTGTTCCATTATCCCAAATGAATCAGACACTCACCCTACTTTCATCGATACTGGTCTTACGAACGCGTCTTTGTACGTAGTCAAACTCATTATTCCGATGCCGATGTTGGGGTGGGATGGGTGCTGAAGCCGGCGGGAGGATGGAGGCCTCCTGCACATGTGGACCCTTCTTCGTTTTGATCGGTATGGCAGTGGCGACGACATTCGCGGACGTCGATGTGCTGTCCTCCGGTGACGGTGGCGGTATGCCAGCCGGTGACCCTACCGACGATGGGAAGATATAGTCGTCCAGGTTCATAGGATCGGCGAGGCCTGCGGCGGACTGGTCGACGGATTTTCGAAGCTGTGCAATGCCGCTCGGAGCACTCGAATGTTGCCGAGACGCTCTGGCGAAGGCATTGTCAGTCGACGGCTTCGCTTCGAGGAAGCCGCCACGCTGCTGAAGTCATGAAACGCACCGATATTGTTCGAGCTTCTTCCGCTTCAAACTCATTGCCATCATGCGCCAGGTCAGGTTCTCCATCCGCTCCTGATTCGGCAGTTGTGTCTTGGTCTTACTGTAGAGCTTCCAGATTTGCGTTGCCAGAGGGTCCTTCTTTTGCATCTCGTCTGGATCGTCGAGACCGGCGCTCGAAGTGGTGTCGTCCTTCCAGTCCGGAAAGAAGGCGTTACCAAGCAGCTCTCTTCGAGCGATACTATCTTGCGGTGACAGCTCCAGTTTGGCGTCCGTCGTACTTTGGGCGGTGATGGTGCTGCTGGTGCTGCCGACGCCGCTGCCTCCGTCTTCTGCCCGGTCCAGAGCCTTTTCTCGTGCTGCCAGTCGTGATGATTCTGAGGACGATGGTAGATAATTGGCATTGCGAAGGTCGGTCGGGTCCGTCACGGAGGCCTTGTCGAACCCGGCGCTGGAAGAGGTGGAGGTTCGCATGCCTGCAGGGACCCCACGCTCTGCCCCAGACGAGGCCGCTGCAAGCTGGGGCCTCGCGCGCCACGGAGCAGTCGGAAGCATGAAAACGAGGAGAAGACCTGGGCGGACCGATCGACTCGCACAGTGGAAAGTGCGTTTCCTTGCTGTATTCCGATCGCCCTTCCCCAGTCTGTGGGGAGGTAGGATATGTGCTGACGAGATGGGGGTGTTGTAGAATGTAATTGGGGGTTCGGGGAGTGGGGAGGAAGGGCAGTCGAGACTCGACAGGGACCAGGTCGAGTACCGAGAATGCAGATAGATACGGTAAGGTGTTAGTTCGGCAGGACCCTACCAGTACCAGTACTCCGTAATTCTACAGGATATATAGATATGTGGGAGTCGTGCACATAGCGAAGTCTGTGGTAGAAGGCGATTCTCAAGTGAGCCAGAAAATCAGTGCATTATAGTTGAGAAGGTGAATGCTAGAATGGAAAGGTCCTGGTCGAGCACCTATGCGGTGTTGTGGGGATGGATCCTTGTGATCGGGTGCCGGCTTGAACCTGTCTCCCCGGCTCTCTCTGTCAGACCTCCAGTGACTGAGTGGAGGGACTGATTGACATTTACTCGCACAGCCACTTGTAGTCCTTACTGAAGTTCCCGAACCAATTTGAGTCCTTACCATGCCGTGGGTACGAGTAGAGTCCTCCAGACAGGGGACCTTGGAATACCCACAGAATTACTTGAGTAGGTACACTACCTACCACGACTGGTTCACCTACTACTTCCTTGACATCGCCGATGCGATTGGCGGCATGGGGCCCATAAATAATGTGGGGGGTTCATCCGGTCGCTTGGGGTGGGGGGAACAGAAGGGGAAATCGCGTCTGGAGACAAAGAGTGGGAATCGGCAACAGAAAAGAAAGAGTGAGGATATGCACAAAAGGCCCTTTACAGAATCCATTGCATTGCAGTGTGTCGCAATAATAATCATGCTGGGAAGTGAAAGTGTTTAGAATGGTCCTGTGTACTCCATAGAGTTGAAGATGCCGTCGAGTAGACAGGCTGGCTGTGGTGGATATTAATGTGAACATGTAATGACGCTGATGTTGATTAAGGTAAGGTCATTCGACGGTCAGATTAGGTACCTACCTAAGGTACTTTGTACCTAAGGTAAGGTATGCAGGGAAGCTGTACCTTACCAGATGGAGGTTAGCTTACTATATGAAAGGCTTCGTAAGCTGTGCCGGGTTTA
Organism: Acarospora socialis; assembly: GCA_025617375.2. Classification (NCBI taxonomy): domain Eukaryota; kingdom Fungi; phylum Ascomycota; class Lecanoromycetes; order Acarosporales; family Acarosporaceae; genus Acarospora; species Acarospora socialis. The sequence goes on along the minus strand of JAMYGW020000002.1, from coordinate 1,569,370 downwards.
CCTCTGGCCCAAACTTGCACACGTTTACCTGGTGAAAAACGGTCCGACCGAAACACCAACCGTCCGCCCTCAAGGAACGAAATACTCGTACTCGGGCATAGAGTAGCTGACTGTAAGCACGGGAAAAAGGTGATTAGGAGAATTTTAGCCATTATTGATGCGATGCAATCTCAAGTACAATTGATGCATAAACAGTGTGGTGTGTTGTGGCTTATAACTACTTTCCAAGGGAGTCGAAGCGTGCTAGCCGCAGATCGATTCAACACTATGCCATTGTGGTAACGAAATGATATTATCCCACCATAAGTTACAGGAAAAAGGCTTCAGAGACAAGCGGAAGTCGGAGAGGAAAAGACGAGCAAGGAGTTTTTGACAAGTGGAGCCTCAGCGCCTCGTGCATTGGCTCGCGGTTGAACCTCGGCCTCTAAGCATGCGAGATGGATCAAAGGCGCAAGTCGGTCCCGGTACGCCTGCATACCAACCTGAAACCCTATTACTTCGGATGAGGCGGCTGCATGTGCTCGTTACGATCCTGTGAAACCATCAGGATGAAAGGAGGGCTCGCCATTGAAGCACAGTTTCTGCTCCGGAAACTCTCGGTCTGCACGTTTCTCCTCATGTTCGGAGAAAGAATTGGCGAGGCTTGTTCGGCTTTGATACTGTGAAGACTGTGGGCTGTTCGCATGTGAGCTGTGGCATCCAGATTGACTGGCTTGCCTTACAACGCCCTTGTCATCTGCCGAGTAGGGTGCCCCGAAAGAGGACTGATATGGTCATATTACGGTCCGATAACTGGACCGGGCCGATGTTCAAAGAGAAAAGAGTTACTGACAGTTAGTAAGTCCACCACAAAACGCTGTTCAAAGGCGCTGCAACTTCCCCCAGTATCATGAATCCCCGGTGTCAACTCGGAGCATTCTGCATTCTTCGTTACCATCTATAGCCACCTACCCCCTTTTTTAACTGGAGACAATCAGAAGTTGAGCCGAACTGGTCTCTCGAAGCAGGAGTAGCGAGGGTGAACTTGTTGAAGTCGCTCATTGACCGACAGCAGCGTGGCCATGCACCAATGTTGTGAACAATACGCGTTGCGTCCAAAGCCAAGACGCCAGATTCACCTCGAAAGCATTCCCAAACGCGCGTCTAGAGCTGCTCGCTATAGCTTCGAGACGTTCCTCTGTCTGGAAAAGGACTTGGATCTAGAATTCAATGTCGTCCCGGCCGCATATGCATCTCAAATATCACATGCCTACATGCCTTTGAAAGCCACCATATCCTTTTAGGGCGTCCGCCGCGGCTCCTTTGATGTCCGAACTTCTCGGCCAATCAAGGTCAGCGCGGCGGCGTTTGGAGGCGTTTGATGATGGTGTGCACGAGAAACCCACAGATTTGCCCCACAGATTTTTGGCGGAATTTGCCGCCAGATCCAACCGAGCTCCCAAAGCGGCAAGAGCGTTGAACTCAGCATCCAACTGTGGCCTGAGGTGATTTACCTTAACATGAAGAAGTGAGCTTGGGATGGTAGAGGCGCAACTACACATACCTTAGGTGCGGGCATTCAGTCGACCAACACCAGAGACGCGATTAGCGACAGATCGTTGACCTTGGCAAGGGGACCGTGCCCCCACGCGGCAGGCACCGACGTTCCACGCTAGAAACCACCCGGTTACTGACCCTGCAGCTCGCTCTTTCTGATCATCTTTTCCTGCAGGCTGACTATTTCGGCCCAGGCAACTTTTGGTCCGACTCTTTGCGTCTACCTTGTGTTGGAAAGCAGTTGGCCCGTCACTTCGTCGCCTTCGGTTGTAAGCCGGGCCTTGGCGTAGCATATGCCGTTATGACAGTACTTGTTTGATAGGGAGGTAAGGTAGGGCAAGCTTATGATGTCTGAGGCTGAGTGCTACTTCGGGTCAGGTCGATTTCGGTCCAGTCATTCTTCGAGCCTGCGTGTGACTAGCTCTTGAATCATAACACTGTTTCCATGCAGCGCGAGTGAGGTGACTGACCAAACTCGAGAGGAGGACTCCTTGAACATGAGTCTGAGACCTGTACTGCCCGAGCAGACTGGAGTCGAGTGCAGAGAAGTAGACGATTTGGTGCAGCCATGGGTCGGCGCTGTCATGACCAAGTGTTCAGGCAGGTGTGCCCGTTGAGACTTGGTGGCAGCGGACATGTGTATCTTATTCAGGTTCAAGAACGGCATGTTGTCCAGAAGCATACTGTAACATGGACAGGTGGTCGGGTAGTTGTGGTAGGAAGCCAATAGTCAGCCCTAGGCGATGTCTTCTATGACCGAAGCTATGCTGTGCTGTGAAATGAACGTGAGAGGGGCTCAAGCCCTGAAGAGTATCGTAGGAAACCAATGAAGATGTACAAAGTTCGGGATAGACTGGCCACGTCAAGGCGAGTGAGAACTCTGATATAGAAAGGGATACTAATTGTGAGGAGTAAACCCTAGTATATCTGCATCTGCGCCACGGTGTTGAGCGATCGACTGCACTAATTTCTAGCTGGCCCTAACCTATGAGGCTCACTGACCGGTAGACATCACAGCAAGTTGGTCGATAACCTATGAACACATCCATCTTTCCGTTTGTAGAGAAACCTATCCAAAATTTGGCATGGCAGTCTGCATGACAACGAGCGCTGTAGAAAGTTCTTTTGCGTTCGGTTGGAATAGTGACAGCAGTGTAACGGTCCTCTCGTGATTTCAAAATGTCACCTAAATCTGTGCTGAATGCTGCTAGTTACATGCGTGGTATCATGGTCCGGACTCAATCTGTAGAACATCACCTGTACTTGGGCCCTCAGTCAAAGTGTATTGCAGTGTACGCAAAGGCATCTCAGTTACTACGTACGGACGAGGTTGCCGGCTTGATGGAGAACATGCTGTTCGTCCTGTAGAAATAACTGCCCTCGATCGCTTTGCTGGAGAATGCTGGTACGATTTGTGTCAACGATGCTGCTAGACGTAGAACAATTTTTCAATCACTGCTCATTTCGTGATCGTTGTACCGTCCGAAGTCTTCGTCCGACACCACACCGACATCCAAATAAGCCCTGGCAATGCCGCTAAACGCTCAGAGGCTTCTCTTCAAGGCAATGGGAAGTATTGTATGGCTGTCAAGTTTCCCTTGCTTATCACCCAACCGCATCGCGGCAGTAGATGCATTGAGTCGCACTTCAGCTGCCCTGGTCTCGCCGCATAGACGCGAGTAATCAGAGGAGATGCTAAGGCCGTGTCCATTGAATGGCAAGAACAAATCATGAAAATGTACACGCCCATATATGGATGTCGCTCATTATCTACTGTACATAGATCAACCCCTTAAGCTTTGTGCCGTATAGCGCTCGCCGTTGACTCAAACGGAACTGCAGACTGATACTTGAAATCGCGGCACAATGAGATTGCTCTGCTGTGCACGTCAAACCTTCCCATGCCAAGTGTCAACTTGAAGGCATCCTGAAGACTCTGACCCCGTTCTCATGTGCAGACCAAAGGAGATACTGAATGAGGAATTTGCTTCTTTATTGTGCGCCAAACTCCCAGCTGAATGCCGTATCTAGACCCGGACGGCGGCCTGCAGCATACGCCCCAATTTAATCTGAGAAGATACAAGGTAGTCCAATAACGGAGAATTTCGTTCAGAAGAAGGTGGACGAGTCATCGTCTGAATCAGTACGAGATGAATATCAACAAAACACAAAGGATGAGTCGTCATCCAGGGTGGTGGCCAGCACTAGGGTAATAGACTGCAGGATTGCCACTGAGAGTGGACCCTACGTCCTCCTCCTGAACTTTTGCGAGAGGGGACGGTTCTGAGTACCATCCAGCAATGCCTTCCGGGCCTTTACTGATCATGCTGCCAGTGTGATGCCCAGCGAAAGCACTCCAGGCAGGAGGAAAACCGAAGTGAAGTCTCGGTTGACCTCCGCTGGACGTGGAGACAGGAGCAGAGTGCGGCTCAGATATGGAAGCGCTCGACGAGTTGTTGCTGGTGTCCAGTGAAGGTGGCGCATATAGATCTGAGGAGATCCGGCGCCTGAAATCTTGCTGGGAGGGCTGATGGTACTGGTTATGATAGTTTACCGGCAGATCCTCCATTTGCCCGAATGACACCGATCTTGCCGGAAGTGACCATGCTAGTTCTTCCCGAGATTCTGCCACTGAGAATGAACCGCTATGATCTCGAGGATAGTGCGCAATCGAATTCGGGTGAGCTGGGAAATGCGCAAAGGCTGGCGTCATCGGTGATTCCGTGTATCGCCAGTAGGCGGATGGTGAGTGTTCAGAAGTTGCATGCCCGAAGCCGGTCGGTGCCTGAGAGTGGTCTGGATGTGAATGGTGATCCCAACGGGATGCTCTGCCGGGGGAATGTACGAAGTCAAAGCCTCGGTGATGGCCTGGGCCTATACGCGTTTGAGTCAGCAAGAGTTAGAAGGATTAGAAACAAAGACGTACCTTGGCTCATTGGTGAAATCATGCTTGCGCTCAGTGGATCCGCCGAAGAGGGAAAATCAGGGCCGGAGGTTACAGCTAGGGGTCGGAAATGGTTGAAGTTCTCGACCTGCTCGATCATATGCCCTCCGGCCAACGCAGGTGACGAGGATGAAGACGTCGAAGCTTCATTCGATAGTCCGTCATTTTTCGATCCGGATCGAGGCCTTCGATCCAACGAAGGCGGCTGCTGGTCCACGGGAAAGAAGTTACACTCCTTTTTCAGACGGATGCAATTGGAGCATCTTCCGTGTATGTCATCCAGGGCGAGCAAACACCGTATCTTGCGTCTTCGGCAATGCCCTGCACGCTCTACGGTCAGCCTCAATCACGGTCTCATCAAATTGACATGACAACCATCCGTGCAAACGACGACGACACGAGCAACTCACCACACGCGACCGAAGTTCGGTGGTATCCCAATTTGTTGCGCCTCTTGTCTGCGAGTGACGTGGCCGCCGTATCTGTCGACGCCAGACCCCGCACGTTGGGTGTCGATGCGGAGCGCTTGATAATCGCCGGCATCGTACCTTTGGTGGACCGTCGTCTTCGGTGGGCGTCCCCAGGAAGCGGCGGTGATTTCTCGGGCGCACCGTGGGAGCGGTCGAGCTCCTCTCCAAGAGGTGAGGGCAGCGCCTCGGTAGTTTGGACCGGAGAGGACGGTGTCTTCTGGTCGAATGGCATGCTCAACGGGGCGCCGGACACGTGCGGGTAGAATGAGGATACGCCAGCCAAAGTCGGCCGCCTTCCTTGTCTGATTCCCAGTTTCAGCGTCGTCCGTGCAGCCATGTATATCTCGCGCGGGCCTGCGACTGGCGCCTTGCGGTCACCTGCGGTACCTAGAAGACACACGTGGCACCTGCATGCATCAAAGGTTATACGAACCGTGACTGACGCTTTGGGGCCCGGGGCGAGGGATGCTGCTGGCGGTTGAGATCGAAGATCGGCTGGAAGATGATAAGGCAGTGGTCGACAGGAAGTGCAGCATCAGGAAGAAGCGAAAGTACAGGCGACTAAATCGAGGATGTTTGAGCAGGCGTTAGATGCGTACTAATCAACCGCGGGCGAATTGGGGGGTTTCTATATTGGCGCAACCGCACCCTGAAATTGAAGGCTGACGTAGGATGATAATAATAAAAATGATAAATAACGGCGCCGCTCTCAGTCTGACATACTGCAACGCTTTCTTGGAATAATGACCAAACGGAGGATAACATCCAACTTAAAAGGGCTGCGTTGGTTTAGAGCAACGAGGCAGCCCCGGCGGGCACAGACCAAGTGCGTCTCAGCCAAACCGGGAAAAGTATGCGCTCGAAACAGAACATCTTCAAGGAAACTGTAACGTTTTTCCCCTTGGAGGTGGCAATAAAAGGTACTCAGAGTCAGTCCCTCGAGTATTGTAAGGTAGCGATGAGGATTCCGCGAAGGGGGTGTGCGAGGAAGGGGGGGGTGATCTCATGGAAGAGCACCAACACGACGAGACTCGAGTATTCTCCTAAGGTACCGCATCATTCTCGAACGGGCATTGGTTCGTGCACGGAACCCCTGATGCATGTCAAGCTCTAAGGTAGGGGATTCAGATCAGCTTGCTGGGTCGTTTTACTTTGAAATCGTATCAAAAATGTGCGATCAAAGGTACGAGTACGGTGAATTGAGGACGGCAGGTGCCGTAAAGAACTCAGTATGCGTACTCCTACTTTGACCTCACCCTTCTGTCCAGTGTGCAGGAAAGGCCGAAAGATGAGATGAGACGAGACGAGATGAGATCAATTCTGAAGCTATGTGTAAAGGTACTCGGATTGGACATGCAAAGTACAAGACTTACCATGCGGGCCTAAGCTTAGATACCTAAAGCAGTTGATTTGTCCCTCTTAGCTCGTCTCGAGCACCCTGACGAATCCTGACCTTTGGGGGCTGAATTTTACTCCGCCGTCCTAAATGTTACAAATTTACAATATGGTTTTTATTTTGGTAACAGCAGGGAACAGACCAATGGCAACGGGTGCGACCACTGCCAAAAGAGACTCGGTACGCGAGGAGTCGGGACTGAAATCGCACAAGGACGAGGGTATATAATGTGCAGGAGTCCAAAGTAACTCTGAAGACGAACCACAAGAACATATTGGTCGAAGCTGAACCGTCAACAAGAACAAGAATAAGAACAACAACAGACATCATAAGGTAACGACCGTAACGACGGTATTATTGCTAGTTAAGCTGTTCTTCCTCAAAGCTTCTCTTTAATGTACAGTCTCAAGTACCTTTACTGTACATTCTTTTCGAGTCTATAGCGCACGTAAGAGATCGACCTACCAAGGGGATCTGTTTTGGCGCGAGTTGAGAAAGCCACTATGATCTCGGTCGAGAAGCAGGCTGACGGTCCGTTCGTTCCTTGCTAATTGTGCTTGCCTAAAAGCTTCTAGCCTTTTCTCTCCTCAATAACAGACTCTGTACTCAACCGTTCCCTGTTATTTTTGTTAGGCCCCATGAGAGGATGGCGCACGAATCCGCTGTGGGCTTGGTTCTGGTCACCACCACACGCAACCCTTCCTCCAACACACCGTCAAGGATGCAGCGTGTCGGCATTGCAGGTTTCTGCAATAGCCCTCATGACTTACTTCCTGCGCTTCCGGTTCATAGCCTGCTTACCATGGCATTGGCCCAAAAGTAAGTCTCCGAGAGTACCCAAGAAGTAACTCCGAACCACCGAGCGGGTGTGGTTCTTTGAAGGTGGCCTGGTTTTGGGGGTCGTGGTTCGGGCGTGCGCCAATTGGCCCTCCTCGCCGTTCGTCTTCCCACGAGGCGAGATGGGCATCTAGACCTTCGCAAAGCGTTGGAATTGGAGGAGGAAGCAGTGGGACAGGATATGTCTCATCACACACCATGCACTAGCTGCAGTCGTAAACGCACCGAGCACCACGCCGCAGCAGATCCAGCAGGGGGTCATGCTACGCCTCCCGAGGTCATGGTCATGGTCAGGGTTCAAACATAGCTCTCGAATCATACCAGTACGGATGGCAGGGTGCCAGGACCGGTGATCGTCACAGCCACGTGGACCGGGATTGAAGGACGTATCACTGAGCCTGCCTTGACCTGCACAATTGCTCAAGAAAGTCTCAGGAAGCGAGCCAGTGTAAGGGATAGGGATATACACATAGCTTAGGTGCGTCTTCCTAGTATCTCTAGGTAGATACTTACGGCTGCGTGCCCGAAAATGTACATACATGCAGAAGCAACAGCGTGCGAAATGGAGGGGTAGCTCAGGCGGTGAACCCCAAGCAAAGCCCTTATCGAATCGTTTCCAGTATTGGGGGTAAGGTTGTACAACATAGGTGTCTCCATCCTGCGCTGACTACCTTAGGTACGAGTAATATCAATACTTAGCCTATACGAGATCTTGACAATGGCTCATATTTGCTGCGGTACCATTAATGTTCTGTTCATAGGGGAGTGTGGTACACGAGGGGATCTTAAGAGCCTCCCCCACCACCTCGATGCGATTGGAGCGCTTGTTGAGAACCGAGAGAAACAAGTCTAAGTAAGCGATGGTCGAGTGAGAGGCTCAGGTAGCAGATACGAGGTAGGTAGGTATGTCTGTAGGATTCGTTCTCAATTTCTCTGTAGCCGCAACTCATCCTGTTCACCTTTCATCACCGATATCAGCCCAATCAATTGGGACATTCTTCATCGGAAACGGCGCAAAGTGTGTCCAATCGAACTGTGATGGAAAATGGAATGATGACTCAAGTGACACTGCTTAAGGAAGCACCGTCTCTCATACCAGACATGCTTGCCTTACCTTAGTCCATACATTACAAATAGTTCACTTGCCCTACAGTGCATACACAATACCTTATATTGCTAATGGACGAACAGCGGTCTTGCCTGTCACCATGATCCCGGCTGCCACGAGAAGAATCTCCTGTTGATCCGTAACGCGTGCAGATACGGGGGCTTGCTGATCATCTTGCAGAGCGGCAAGGTCCGTCATCTAGTTGGTGGTTGTAAACGAGTACAGCCACAGCACAGTCACCCACGTCACATGCACATCAGCATCATGCTATACCCTCGAACGGCGGTGTGAAGATATGGTCGGGGGCGACTTGTAGATCTGGCGCCCAGTCACTACCTACGGATCGATCGATAACGGTTGGCGAGATACATGAGGTGTGTATTTGTATGGAAATGTCGCTACCACCGGCCATGGTCGGAACATAAGACCCAAGCCATGTGGTGGTACCTGCAGCTGCAACGTCATTGAACGTGACTTGTCTTGCCTCGAGGTTGCCTTACCCCAATTGCCTTACCCGTCTCACCTGGAAGTGTGTACCTAGTTGTATCTGGTGGGTAGGTAGTATGTGCTTACATATCAGGTCCCTACTCTGCTCATGCTTCTAGGCTGAATACTGAATGTCTGTTGTAGGGTTCTCGGTTGGTACTCCGTACGTATACCGTGCTACGAAGAGTGCATGCCTAGTTTACCTTGCCTTACCTACCCTACCTACCTCAGGTTCTCTCTACTCTTACTCGTACTCTATGTGTGTGACAACCGGCCTCGCCGCGAAACTTGCCGCAAATCTTCTCATGATATGGTACCGATGGGATCGTACCTTCAACTCTGCCCCACGTTTCCGCTGTTCCAGATTTGTGGTGTTCAAACCTCGGATGGTCGAGCTGTGTGGGTTGTGAAACGGATGGCGCATTTATCGGACTACTCGATGATCTCGATCATCCTTCCACAGATATGCCACGACTCATGAGCCCGAATCTCATTGAAGCGGCTTAATCCTCACCCAGGGCTTGTCGCTTAAGCAAGAGGGAATGCTTTTTATCCGTTTCTCGCTCGATCAGCAGGAACATTTTCTCATAGGGAATTTCTTCATACCTACCTTGCTCCTTGTCGTCCGAGGTATCTAGCGTCCTACACTTACTCTACTGTAACCTAGGTACTTTACAACTTTGCTGTTCAGTGTTGCGCATGCACCGCTATGGAACTGCGAAGTTCCATCCGAACGCACACATAGTCCTTAGCTATCGGCGATCGCTGCCCGTTGCGGCGCAGATTGATCTCGCCATGAAACGAGCGATTCCACATGCCAACAACATCGCCACGAACAACGTGTCAACTGCTCAGCCATGTTGAACTGGACTGCAGCAAGAAAAGATCCGATGCGTCACAATGTCGACTGCATTGACACCCTGCTGTCATAGGAGAATTGCCGATCAGAAGGAGCAGATCGGACGATGTTGCATTCTGAAATGGCTGATATCCACCAGACTACGTACAAGCTGTGCGTTCAGGTTCCCAATTTGACGACATATGTCTTTTTCATATGTCAATTTAGGAAATTTCAGATGGTCTGAGTGGCTTTGCATACCAGTGGGATTCTCTGATACAGTCATCTCTGATTGGATCAGACTTTTCCATTGCCCATTGCATCATCATTGCTCGCTTCTGGAGGAGATTTAGCTACTGAAGTATATGGCTATTTCGACTTATAGTGATTGTTCAGTCCACACTCATGATGTTGTATGTGTCTTATGACATTATTGCTTCTGTAACATGAAAGGCGTCTTCACAATCTTTCAGATGCAAAGTGGTAGAAAACTACCACTACTTAGCTTTCCCTACAACTGTGAAAGTGCCCACCATTGAAAAAGCCTTGCCCATAACCATCTATGTTCTGAGCTTGTGATTCATAATGACTTTCAAAGTCTTACACAAAGAGTCAGTGTCTGTTATGTTATGAAATGTCAAGTAATCATGCTACTGCTTTGCTTATGTTGCTACTAGCTTGACCATTGTTGAGCTTCACCGCAAAAATATCATCAGATGACTATGTTGTTGACTGTTGTAACAATACCAACATCTCATTATCTTTGTCTAGAAACCTGTGTCCTTAGCTGTGTGACATTATGCAGTGTTTCTAAAATGGTAGAAAGTCTCACAGTGAATCAAGTAGTGAGCTGTGAGAGCTGTCTAGCTCTTCAGGATTCCATCTCTTCTTGCGGAATGGTGATTTTGCAATGTACACTTTTCATGATTTTCTTGTCCTGAGCAACCACAATCTTTGTGTTTTGAAACAGTGCTTCTTGGCTGCTCGCTGCATCACATAGAGAGGCCATATACTAATGGAGGCAGAAACGTCAGCACAGCTCTCAAAATCCACTCTTGATTTCAAGTCCTATCTGGGCAAAAGCATCCACTTTATTCCAGCGAGTATGCACCTACGGCCTAACCTTGCAATCAGTAGATGGTTAGGTATCGACCTCCTGGGAACCTGGCAATTTGTAGGGCATCATTAGTGTTCAAGATATTATGGTCTGAGCACATACTGCGTTCACTGAAATTGGGGGTTCATTGATTGAGGGCATCACAAGTACAAGAAGAACAGGCTTTGGAATTCTGAGATCCCCAAATCCTGCTTGAGGGGACGATGTTGTCATTGTCGTGTTTTCTTTATCTAACTACTCATTCATGCTGATCACATTCAACAGTTGTTACTGAGTCTTCATTAGTTCGTACTCATAACATAGTAGGCTTCAAGTTCAGTTATGGAAATTTTCGGCTTCGTGGAAGAAGTCTCAGCACAATCAGGGTTGACTTGAGTCCTTTGACCAAACTGAAGTCATTCATACTACATCTGAAACTGACTGCTGTTGAATACCTAGATTTGGCCAGGCTCGAACGTAGAACAATAGAGAGGGATAAGTTAGTGCTTACTCAATCCAGGGCAATCCCAGACCCAGGTCCATTTATCATGGAACACTTCAGTACATCACAACATCGCAAGATCTGACGGCTCCATACCCAAACCCCAGGCGTTCTGCACACTTCAAAGCGGTGTTCAACATATTCAGCTTGTCACCGGGCCTTGCTCTGGGGTGCGGCTCCACCCATTCCAACAAACAGGCTGCTGTCAAGCCGATATGACAGGAAATGGCAGTCGATTCACACATGTTTTCGACATGGGCGGATTGGCTTGTGTGAGTTTTTCGCGTGGAGCTGTATATAAAGCTTGCATACAAGACAACTGTCGAGAGGGCAACATTGTCCCAGCAAAGATTGGTGTAGAGGGGAAGAACTGTGGGGGGATCTATCACATGCTTTGCGAAGTAGTCAGCTTGAACAAGTGCGTTGCACCTGTCAGAAACTGGTATCCGTTCGCCTAGGCTGTTTGTGAGTGCCCGGTTGCCAACATGGATATGATGTGGTTATCTGTCCGTTGGCCATACTAGAGCACCTCCTCTACAGCATGATGCCTTAAGGGACACAGCTGCGCATCAGCTCGGTACTTGTTGCTCCTAGCACAGGGTTGCGTGATCAACCAACAAGCCTATTGAGGGGTATGAAAGTTGTAGTGACCACCAAGTGTCGGACTTTGTGTAGCGTCAAGGGCTTTATGTAGCCAAAGAAGTCACACCAAAGTGGCTGGTTTTAATCATGATTGTTTTGCCCTTTCGCCTATATTACATACGAGTTCATCAATGTCCCAACTTGCCGTTGATAATCAGGGGACGAGCCTAAACCACACTTATATAACAAGTTGCTGGGAAGTAAGGTCCATACATGTAGGTAGCACAAGTGGTCATTTTGTGACTTTGCCGCTTTTACTTTGGTCTTAGTAGATAAGGTACATGTATTGATCGAGCTTGTTACGTTATGAGCTGTGGGTGCCTCAACGTTCTCACGCATGTGATAACCAACATTAGTATCTTACGTAGGTAGGTAGGATAGCATGTGAGAATCATGTGAACAAGCCAGAGGTTCACCAGTGCTCATGCATGCCTGGGCAATGTTAAGAGCCGTGCCAGTTCAATATAGCATCAGACCATTGCTGGCATATAGAGCTCTTCTGACAGCATTTATCCACAACTTCACATTCAACTACCTAGAGTACCAAGGTAGGTACATTATAGAGCAGGAGCGATGTGACGTGAAGGTGCTTTGCCTGTTGCCTGTTGAGGTGAATATCGTGGCAACCACGCTAATAGTGGGGCAACCTTTCACGACATAAAAACATAACTCCCCACCATTCCTTAACACCTCCCTCTCGCACATCACCGGGCATTTCTCACACTCGTCCGAACTGCCTAGCAAACTTGATCCTATCTATTGTCGTGAAAACTCCATAAATTTCTCAGTATTACATCTCATAACTGTCAATATGTCTGACCTTGGGTATGTACAGTACATCAACCTTGGCTTGTGCTCCACCTGCCCTAACGCGCCTTTAGCTCACTCTCAACCTGAGCTGACTCTTGCGTGATGCAGACGTAAGAACGTTGGTGATCAGGTCTCAGAGACCATCACTCCAAACTCTCAGAAATCTACACTCGATAGAGCGTCTGAGTCTGCAACCTCTACCGGTGATAAGGTTGCAGGTGCCGTTCAGCCAAGTATGTTCGCTCTCGCTCATTCCCACTTGACCAATAACGTCGGCTTATAGCGAGCTTGGCATCACCTTATTGTATGCATACTGATTCGAGAACCCAGACGATTCCAAATCCACGAGCCAACAGCTCTCTGATTCCACGCGCTCTGGCGCCAACGACGCGTCGGACAAAACCAAGAGCTACCTCCAGTCCGCTCAGGATAAAGTCTCCGATACGGCTGGCTCTGTGTCCGATTCTACCCGCTCTGGCACCAACAACGCTGCCGATACGAGCAAGAGCTATGCTCAATCCGCTCAGAAAGAGCTCTCCGATACGGCTGGCTCTGTGTCCGATTCTACCCGCTCTGGCACCAACAACGCTGCGGATACAAGCAAGAGTTATGCTCAATCCGCTCAGAAAGGGCTCTCCGATACGGCTGGCTCTGTCTCCGACACAGCTCGCTCTGCCACCGACAATGCTTCCGAGACGAGCCAGAGCTACCTTCAATCCGCTCAGCAGGGACTCGCCAACGTTGCTGGTACCGCCTCGAATGCTCTAGGGGGTAAGCTCTCTGGCCCTGTCTTCGTTAGATACTATGGACCCTTGTGCTAACATTTGTCTCCATTAACAGACCTAGCCAACAAGCTCTCCACCTCGACGGGCGACAAATCTTAAACGTTCCGCACCGTGATACCCAATCGTCGCGTTCATGGAGAATCGGATCAGTGTTTGGCCGCAACAATATTCTCTTGCAATAGAGCGTTTCGGAGGTGGACAGGCAGGAACAGGATGGTTAGAATCGTCAGAGATACGAGTTAATGGGCTGTGGTCTTCTTCGCCTTCTACCTTTAGTGGTTGAGCGTTTGTGACTACGCTACTCGTAACGTTGTAGCAGAGCTGAATGACAGTACTTACCCCCTGATTTTTGACCCCAATGTGCTTAATGTACTGTAAAGACAACTCACCGATGCAAAGAATCCAGGCTTGGCGATCACACGGTTGAATTATCTCGTCTATGTAAGAAATCCACACCTGAACCCGGGCTCGTACGAATTCCTTTAGACACTTCGCAACCTAATCATGAGGCCGTATTGGCTCCTCCGGGGTAAGAGACAGACTCCTCTTGGATTCGCTAGTGCTTGCTCCACTTGATCCCATGGATCAATGACGCACGTTGCAGTTAAGCTTTTCTTTGAAATCTACGGAACAGAAGCCTGCTTGTCCGGCAGTGGTTATCAGTCTATCAACTTCACCGTCAAACTCAGCGGCACCTCAAACATGGCAAAAGACAAGGAACGCTCGGTGAACCCGGCGCAAGCGCAACGGAAGCTGGAGAAACAGAAGGCGCTCAAAAAAGGTAGCTCCATCCGCGCTGGAAATTTCAACAGCGCGCCTGGTGCGTTCACATCGCTGACGCCACCCGTTTGCGCCTAGGCAAGGCCGAGGTGGCGGCCCGGCGCACCGAGAAACTCGCCCGACGCAATCCCGACCGACTGCAGCGGCAGATCGACGACCTCGAGGCGGCCGAAGCGTCCGGGCAGCCGCTCAAGCCGCGCGACAAGAAGGCGCTCGAGGAACTCCGGAGGGACGTCAACGCTGTCCGGAAAGCTCGGGATGCGCTGGGAGACAAGGCGCCCACGTTCGGCAAAGGCTACGGTGCGGACGGCGGCAGGAGAGCGGCGTGGGACGGGCAGAGAGGTGGGGGTGGGATGCTGGGAAAGAGGAGGAGGGTGGGTATCAGGGACAGTGAACCAAGTGACGGGAGTGAGACGGACGAGAGCGTGCGGAGGATCTCGATGCCGCGGGACACGCCTCCTCCGATCCCCGCACGGTATCTCCACCGGGCGGAGCCCGGAAACGCAAATATGCAGCCGCTTGGGGAAGGCAGAGGTGGAGGGGAACGGATGCGGCACACGCTGCCGCCGAAACCGGAACCCCTGCTGCAGGCGCCGACAGTCTACGAAGCGAAGCCAGCCGTGCGGGACCTGAGGAAGGAGGCCGTCAGTGCGTTCGTGCCGACGGTGGTACAGAGGAAGATCGACGCACGTAAGGGGCAGGGCAAGTTGCTCGAGCCGGAAGAGATGGATCGGCTGGAGCAGGAGGGCTACGTGAAAGGTGACGGTGAAGGGGTCCCGGAGGCAAGCATAGGGCCAGGCATCGCTGTCAACGCCGCGCCGGTAGTGAAGGCGGAGGGTGAGGTCAATAGCCGCGACGCCCGGGGCCGGCTGGAGGAGGAAGAAGAAAAGTTCGAGAGAGAATTGAGGAGTGTGCAGATGGAGGAGGTTCAGGATGAGGACTTTTGACGGGACGATTGCAGTGTCTCCAGGCCGGAATTGCATCGCTTGCAATCCTCAAACCCGCATGTATCTGTCCGCTCTTTGAGCTTCGGTCTACGATATCAAATCAGACATCTGGTGCGGTACACTGCGCGTCCTCATCTTTAATGAGTTTTACTCGCCACCAACACGTTCTGACGTATCGAGGGGTTGTAACATTCAACGGGATCACACCGATCGTGTTACGCTCCATAGCGAAGCGAACGGATCCTGTTAAAGAATGCCAAGTATGCTAGCACCATACAATCAAACGCCTTTTGCAAGATGTTACACTTCCACGCCTCGTTATTGAATCTCAACTAGGAGAACATGCTTGCCAAAACCGCGCCATCCATTCAAAGCTAATAAATATACAAGTGAAAGCCGAAAGACGCTATTTGATCGAAGGTTTCAGAGTAGAGCGCATGGACAACCAAGAGAACGAAATACAAGAGTGAACAGTAGGGTATCTGGACTATTAACCTCGCAACAACGAGCGGGTAGTGGTGAGAAATCAAAGCTGTTGCACGCTCAGGACTCAGAAGGACTCAAAAGAATTTTACCAACTCGCCGTGAGGCATTCACGTCTCCCAGAACTCCAGTGCCCCAAAAAATGGAGTGATTAATGTACGCTATGTCGTGCGTCGTAGGATTTACGTTCGATGATCGATGAATGCTGCTGTCCAGGCTCGTAGGATCGTGAGCGGCTGCAAAATCTTAGCTACCTCGCCTTACGCGAAGGTCCTCGATCAACTCTTCTTTCCAAGCCCTCCACCCTTGCGCGGAAGCCCTTGACGATATCTCGGATATGCCTGACTTTGTCGAACTCGACTTCGAGTTCGTCGATCTGTTGCAATATAGACCGAAACCGCGCGATCTCGGCGTCGGCGATGGCCATGGCGTTGCCGGCGCGGTCGTACTGGGCTTGCGTGCAGATCTGAGTTTGTTGCGTCAACTTGGCCACGACGAGAGGCGTCAGCTCAAGCTCCGCCTTTCGGGGTCAAGCACGCCCGCCAAACCTACCGCTTCCACCCGGCCCTGGATCGCCTGCATCAGCCGGTCGAAGTGGTAGCCGAGCGCCTGCAAGCTGCCCGGATCCAGCAGCAGTCGGCCATGGCTGGACGCCGCGCTGGTCGCGCGGGACGAGCTGCTCCCCCGTCCGGCGCCACGTCCACGGGAGCTGCCAGCGGCTTGAGAGAGGGCGATCTGCTGGTGCTGACGCAGGATCTGGACTTCGTCGGAGGAGAGGCCGAGCTGGGTGTCCGGGATGGATTGAGGGGAGGACATGAAGGGCGGTCGAGGATGGCTGACATGTGCGTCCGAGCCATGCTACGAGGACGGAGGGGCGCTCATCGCGGCGTCAAACGCTCCTGGATCTGTGATGATGCGATAGCTTCGCGCGTGGCAGCTGCGGTCGTGGTAGACGTTGGCAATAAAAAAACAAAAACAAATTTTCTACGACACAATCTACTTTCCGCTGTGGTTTGATCCGTCTCAAGTAGTGGCGTCCTTAATAAGCCAAAGCCCGATATAGGTAGACGGGAGGGGACTAATTTATACCTGATATCGCAGGGGTAAGGTAAGGTAAGGTAGGTAAGATAGGTAGTTGAGACTTACTTCACCTTACAACTAGGTAGAGTACTCTACTGTATGAGTACCTTGGATGCCCGAGCTGTGGGGCGGGCGGGGCCCCACATACACCGTCGGGCCATTACACAAGGCTCTCAGCTCCCAATTGCAATCTACCTACGCTTACCTTTCTCTACCTCGTCATCCAATCATTATTGCTACCCTATCTGTGCATTGCTCAATCATCGTCGTCTCCTCCACTTCGTAGAGTGGGCCATCAGGCTGAGACTTCCACTTTGGCTTTTCTCGCCACAGTCAATGGGAGCCGAGTACTCTACTACCATTGTATTGTGCATACTCTTGGCGCTCGCTGACGCTCATGTCTCGAATTCGGTGTTGGGTGGTATTCACCATACTCGCTTTGGAGCTTTGATCGCACCCCTCACGTCTAATGTATAGCTCAGCCAAACCGTCCGATCTTGCCGGTGATTCGTCATCCTTTCTTCGCTCTCAAGGAAGACTGGTTGTTGTACCCCAAGCCATGTCAGCTTTGTTCCCAAGATCCGCAGCCTTGGCTTCTGTTGGCAGATTTAGGACAATTGTCTCTGACATGGCGAGACTGGGACAGCCTCCAGCAGTAACAGCAATCGCCGACCGTACATGGAAACCCGAGCCAAATGTGTAACTCCATTACGATATCTGCCCGCCTGGAAGACTGGAGCTTCGAGAAACATCAGGAAGGACGGCTCTGCGGACACGCGCCATGCAGCACTCATACACCATCTCAGAATCCTCTGAGAATGCCATGGATATGGAACTGGGATATCTTCAACATTGACGACGGAGCCAGAACCCATGATGTATGTTCATGTAAACGGATACGTCACGCTCGTGGCGTCTCGTGGATGACTACTAATAGGAACTTCGCATCTGTAACAATGAACGGGTTGGTGGATGCCTCGAAAACTCCGTTTTGATCACAGGGAAGTCAAGGACGCTCACCTGGCACGATCACAAACTCCTGCTTTTTCGTACGCAACCTAAGAAGCTTCACCTCATCTTCATGGTCCAAGCCAGCCACTAAGCCTCCGGCTGCTTCCACAAATGCCCACACCATCCGTGCTATTTCCTCTGCACTTTTTATACCTGTACTTCCGCCTGCTCTTCCGTCCTCATGAATATTACTCCGATCAACGACTCCCAGCTCGGTGTCGCTAAGCCCGACCGACGATGCGCTGTCCAGTGATGCTTCGCTATTCGTAGCTGCCCTTGCCGTCGTTGCTGGTGATACCTTCGGAGGCTCAGAGATGAGGCCAGACGTCTGAATGATGGAACCATCCACTTTCGACAAGATCAGGGTACTCTGAACACCAGGTTTACTAGCCAGGCGCGTAAGCAGGGCGGTGGTCTCCACAGGCGACTGTAGGGGATCAGTGGGTGAAGAGGCCACATATGAAGGCGTTGACAGAAGGTGCACTTAGTGTAAGGTCGGAATAAACGGATTGGCTGAGGCATACCGTTAATTGAGTCATGGCTCAACAATCTGAGCCCCAACCCGAACAGAGAAACCACATGTGCGGTGTAATGTTTTGAGCCCTGACAGCGTCCTCACAGTCCACGTTTATCGGGGTAGCTGCTTGTACTCGCCAGAAGCACTGATGGGGAATCACTACGGTACTGCTTGGGTTGCCCTGGAAATTAGTAGTACCCGACCGCAGCAGCTGCTTCATGGTGCTGTGTTTTACTGGTCACTTGAAGATAAAGAACAAGCGCGTGGTGGTCAAAGCTCGCTTCAAGAACCGGCAAATTTCTAGAATCACCCCCCGACTTGAGGATTCCTTTCTCGATTTACCCCTAAATCAAGAGCTTTTCGCAATTCTCCCCCACCTGTCTCCCCCTGTCTATGATTTAGGCCTTTACATCTAAACTCATGCCCAAAATCATATCTAAACTCATCTCAACAGTCATTTTTTGGACTTGAGTTAATGCGACTTTAGACATGGCTTTGGGCATGACTTTAGGCATGACTTTAGGTGTGGCTTTAGGTGCAACTTTAGGCATGATTTTAGATTTGGCTCTAGGTGCAACTTTAGGCATGAGTTTGGGCATGAGTTTGGGCATGAGTTTAGGTGTAAAGGCCTAAATCATAGGTACGGGGAGACGGATGGGGGAAAAATTGCGAAAAGTCCTTGATTTAGGGGTAAATCGAGAAAGAAATTCTCAAGTCGGGGGTAATTCTAGAAATTTGCCGTTCCTGAACAGACCCTTACCTGTGCGACTTTGAGTCTAACCGATTTATGAACAAGCTGTTCAAAGACGTCAACCTACCTTTACGTATATATGATAACGAGAAAATTTTACAACGGTTGTTTGACCAAGTTCTCCATGCCAAGAGACACAAAGTATAGATCTCAGCATCGAAGGAAGAGGTGGCGGCCAGTGAGAGTTTGACAGAATGGGCTCAAGTGTAAAAAGGAAGAGGGAGAAGAAGAAAGATTTTCAAGTACGTATTTATAATTACCTCGTGAGCGGTACAAACCTGACAGGTGCTACGCCAGAAAGTAAAGCTCAAGGTTGGAAAGACTCGCCCGAAAGCCGTCAATGTTACGGACACGAGCTTCAAGTCTAGGTGTCAGTTTTCATACACCTCATGGACACCCGATAACTGATGAACTCTCAGCAATCGTTTTGAACCAGCAGTCCCTAACCACAACAGCTCCTTCGACGTCGTCGCAATTCGCACATCATCTTTCCTTGCTGACCCATCGATCTGATGGCCAACGCAAAGACTCACTGTCATTCCTTACATCCGCCGTTGCGGGAAGTGCGGCTCACTCATCGTTACCCCAACCGGTGAGTGTTATCGTGCCGACACTCCTACCTCTCATCCTAGATGGATCCAATAGCGTGAGAGGCCAGCTCATCAGACTTTTGCGCTCTTTGCCTGTCGGCGAAGTGGAGGACCACGTAGACCAGCTGTTGCTGTACATTCGCGCTGGCATGACACACCTTGCCGCAGATATCAGAACTACAGCGGTGGAGATACTTGACTGGCTGCTTGAGGTGTCTGGTCTAGAGACTGTTTCATGTGCCGGCGGATGGGTGAAGACTTTGAAGTGCTTCCTCGCACTCTTGGGTTGGCAGAATGAGGATGGGTCCGCCAAGTGGTCCGGGGGTAAAGTATCACTCGGCAAAGCCGGTTCGGAGGGAAAATTACTTGTCCAGATCCTCACCGTGCTAGCTACCTTTTTGAAGGTCGGGCTACTCACAACTCCTGGAGGAGCTGAAGAGGGGCTGCTCGGTGACTTCCCTCGATGGCACTCGCAATATCACACTCTTCCAAGGTATTCGAACTGCTTCGCGCACTTGAACCTCTTCGGAACTCCTAGAGACGCCGAAAGTGAAATGTACGAAGATCGCGAAGAGCGTCAAACGGTTTTTCATACCAGTTTTGAGAGGTCGATCGACAGAGGCTTGGAGTCCGCCCAGAAAGAAGGGGGTGAGGTCGGAAGAGCTGCCGCATTAGTGATGAAGGCTATCACTGAGGGAATGGATGATTTCAGTGCGCACTGTTGATCGCTGCTTCTGAACTAGATCACCAAGCCCCAGACAATGAGTCAGGTAGCTTCCAAACGTATGCAGACGCTTATGGAAGCGAGGCACTGCCGTCATTTATGTATGACCTTACTGCATCAGAGTGGGCATAGCTCAAATGTGATTGATAACCTTGCTTTGAGGGTTCAGCTGTACGGTGTAAATGCAAGATATAGATTGATCTATTTTGGTCAACCTATTAACTATTCACTATCAAAGATTCACTTTACCCTATTCTATCAATAGATTCACTTGTTTACTTAGGTAAGGCATTCATAGACAAGCTTTGCTGCTTTTAGCTTAGACTAATCACATGTGCTCTAGGTACCAACTTTCTCACAGCAAATATTTCTCTCCTTAACTTCCTACTTTCTCATCCTCCCAAGAGACACATCTCAGGAAACTGCTAAGGTTACTAAGATTTATTTACTGATGTGAGTAAGGTGTTTGATGAGCTGTCTATACTTGTGTTATGGTTCTCTTTCTACTACAATATTGCACTAGATGGAGATCTACTTGTGTAGCAAAGATTTTGGATAGTGCAGGTTTTCAAGGTGATGTTACTATATGCTTACCTTTCAAATCACTCCTAAATTCGTTTCTAATGGGCTCAGTCTCTTACTCTCAAAGTCTCGAACAGATCATTTTACTATTGTATTAGCTGTCATCGTGGTCTTCGAGATCGCATTTGCGACCGAGCAGTCTAAGTGATTCGAAACGGAGCTAATCCTTTTCCGGCTACTATCAGTTAATATGCCTCCAGCATTACTGTATTCCGATGACGATGGGGAAGGTGATGATGGCCTTTTCGCTCCCAAGGAGCAGAGGTCGCGAGCACGAGGACCCGCAACCAATGGCGTGGGGCGGACAACCCGAGCCAACACGGCATCAACGAAAGCGCCACATACAGCCCTAGGCTTGGCCAGTGCTACTGTCCCCACGGGCGATCTTTACAATGACGAGGAGGATGAGGAGGAAGAGTACGAAGATGATGAGGACGACACCGCAGACGCGGACTCAGGTGGCTTCCTGACCAAGCCAAAGCTGCCTTCACACGTATATGCAAGCCGGTCATTATCGGATATTACTCGTAAGTACACATGCCGCGAAACGTTCGCCTGGTGGCTGGCGGTCCGGTGCCCTTCAGTCGTGTTAAAGCTTATCGGTATCGACAGAGCTTCTTTCCTCGCCATACCTTGATCTGAACCCCGAGTACCAACGAGACGTTGTTTGGAAAAGTAAGCCCTAAACTAAAATGGAAAGTTGTGGTCTGACTGTCGCCAGGAAACCGTATGAGTGGGCTCATTGACTCCCTCATAGGTACGACGGCCTTCACTCCCTTGCATTAGCTCGAAAAGTCTTGCTGACAATAGTCCGCAGAGAATTTCTATGTTCCCCCGGTCATCTTCAACGTGCAAGCCATCAAAGCCGAAGATGGCACGGAAAGATGGAGGCGAACCTGCGTGGACGGCAAGCAGCGACTGACGTCGATCCGCGACTTCATGAAAGGCCGCATTCCATGTCATGACCGAAGAGGCGTCACATGGTACGCCCTTGTCCAATGGTGCTCTTTCGCTTGCAGAGAGACAAGAACATACTGATCAAGATCTGCGACATAGGCATTATTGTGCGAAGGAAGATGAAGATGGTAACACTGTGCGTTCCGCCGGACGAAGAATCCTCCCGGAGAAGATCAAGGAGGAATTCAGAAACAAACAGCTCATTTGTTATGAGTTTATAAATCTGACGGATGGACAAGAGAGAGATCTTTTCCAGCGAGTGCAGAAGGGGGTTCAGCTGACTAAAGCCGAACAATTCCGCGCAACCAAGGGGGAGTGGCAAAGTTTCGCAGAGATGTATGAACGAGACTTCCCGAAAGTCGTCAACCGTGAGTTTCCAACCGTTGCGTCAGTGCGGATATGCAATACTAATTTAGACAAGTGGCCGCCAACTCTCGAGCGTCCGGCTTCCGCAATATTCTGACCTGCTTCTCCCAAATATACGAATGCCAAGATCCCAGTGCTGCGAATGGTGTGCCGTTACTCAGATCCAGTGTTGGCGCCCTGGATTCCTTCTTGAGTAATGAGCCTGCCCTCAACTCTAAGACTCGTGACCACCTTCGACATGTGTTTACCATGTTCAATGACCTCGTCGAAGAAGACCCGCAAACGTTCCGCGACAACGGTTACCGTCGTGTCAAGACATTCGCCCCCATCGAGCTGGTGTCAGTGGCCGTGTTAATCTCCCAGCACGGTCTTACGCGCCCCAGAGGCATGCTCTTAGGCGACATCCGCGCCTTACGTGATCACCTTCGCTCAACAAATAGAGATCTTCGAATGAACAAGGACGTGTGGTTCCATGCCTGGGACTTTATTGACGATCTGGAGGGGCAGCGTGGGACGGTTGACGGATCGACCGCGTTGAAGAAAATCCAAAAACCCCGACAGAAAAAATCTGTCAAGGCCGCAGCGGCCACGACGCAGAGAAAGACTGGGAAGCTTACTGCGACAGAACCTGTGCCATTGGGCCCTGTTCCATCGAGCTCTCACGCTCAGTCGAAGAGCCAGGCAGTCACCGTCATGCCACCGGCCAACATGATTGACTCTGCCGCGGCTGGCTTGTCCGAACGCCACAGTGAAGCAGATCATCACGCAGCCACTACGGCTGGCGGCGAACGCGAGGGAGTCGGACACGCCGCCATTTCCGCCGACCACGACATTGCACACAGTCCACGCGATACTTCTCCCTCCACCTCTCCTTCGGCCGCGTCCGCGGCTGACTCTCTTTTGGGGAGCGCTCCTCCAACAGAGCGGTCGGGCACTCTGAAGCGAAGGCCGGAGTTGGAATTGGGGTCGGGCAGCACCGGGGCCAGGGCGTTGGCCGCGAAGAAGGCGAGGCTGCTAGGGAAGTAGGGGGGTTATCGGCCTTCGTGGGCTGACGCCGCGATAGCATTGCGGCAGATCGCGATTCGGTTCTGCGCCCAGCGAGATGGGGGTTGAAGGCGCGGATGGCATTGCTTGACAGAACCCACGTCTTTCGCGGTCCGTCTGCCCGGAGTCTGGGTTTGGACATTGCGTTTTGCACCAGCCTGACAAAAAGCATGATTCGTAGAGGGTGTCAAATTTACTTATTCTAGCTGGTTTGTAGCCCGATTATACCTCAGTCTATTCTTAACATTTTGATTGCTTCTACTTCGTCCGTGTTTCTTATCTTCCCTTGTCTACGTCGCCCCTCGCCTCGCCCTTTCCCTCTAGAATCACCATCAGCACGCCTTCCGGCTCCGTTGGCGTGTCCACCTTGACTCCTGCTGTTCCGGCCGCCTTTTCCGACCCCACGGCCTCCGCTCCCCGCATTCCGACCAACGTGGAATTCAATCCGTTTC
Organism: Acarospora socialis; assembly: GCA_025617375.2. Taxonomy (NCBI): domain Eukaryota; kingdom Fungi; phylum Ascomycota; class Lecanoromycetes; order Acarosporales; family Acarosporaceae; genus Acarospora; species Acarospora socialis. The sequence goes on along the minus strand of JAMYGW020000002.1, from coordinate 1,545,636 downwards.
AACGGACGCTCGACCCATTCAAGCCCACCTAAGCCTAAGGGTTCCCTCTGCGCCTTCGGCACCTTCCACGCCTGGAAAATGGTCTGCGGATCATCGAGCTGCCTCAGTTCCTCGACCCAATTCTTGATATACTTCCCTTCAGGATCGTAGTCGAAGGATTGCTTGACCGGATTGAACACCCTTGCCTCCCCTCGGGGGTCGTTTCCGACGCCTGAGTTATACTGCCAATTTCCCCAATTGTTGCTCAGGTCATAATCAGTCAGCATACACTCGTACCACTCCGCGCCAATGCGCCAGTCCATTCCGAGGCGCTTGGCAAGGAAGGAAGCGACGTTCTGGCGCGCACGGTTGGAAGTGTAACCTGTCAGATAAAGCTCCCGCATGCTTGCGTCGATGAGACCGGTACCCGTCCTGCCCTCCAAGAACCTCACCAGAGTCTCTTTCGCCGCAGCGTTCTTGGAGGGGCTTGTCCAAGGATAGGAGCTATCGTTTCGAAAGCCCTCGATGCGAAACAGGCGACGACCGAACTTTCGAGTACACAAGCGCATGTAATCCCGCCACAGCAGCTCGAAGCGCAGAGCCGCCGTGCCTCTGTTCTCGCCCTTGCCGTACCCTTGAGCGCCCTCGCCCAATTCCGTTTTGCCCTCCTCGAAGTCGAGCAGATAGTCGTGGATCTGTCGGGCCGTGATGCTGCCCAGAGCCAACCAAGCGGAAAGCTTCGTCGAAAAGTCTGTGCCAAGCATCCCGTTTCGCGAGTCTTTGTAGGTGCTCATGTTGCCGGATTGTACGAGGTGCTTGACGCGCTCATGGGCCGTAGTCTCACCACCGTGGAATGGATGCGCAGTCGTGGCGTTGGACGGCCATCTGGGAGGATCGCTCAATCCAAGGTCCTTCTGAAGAGGCTTCTTCAAGGCACTTATGGTGGACTCAAGCGAGGTCGGTATCACGAAAGGTGCAGATTGCGGCGGTACAGACGGTGGGAGGGGTGGTAACGTTTCAGCGGCGGGCAGTGGACGTCGAGGAGCGTTGCGAAGGGGTTCAACCATCTTGCGGAAGGAGGTGAAAACATCTGGAAGGTCTCTCGGACGTTGAAAAGGAAGATCACGACTTTAACCGGTTTGGATGGGTTAGTACCTTCCTTTGTAGCAAATATTTGTAGCAAATTCTTGCGGGGAAAAGGATGTCACACTCATCGACAAAGTACTTCTCGTCCATCCATAATCTGAACTCCTTCCCGCGCCCTTCGGCAAGCTCTCTGACGTCTCTCTCCTCTCTCTTCTCCTCTAAACCTTCTTCGTCTGTCATCCAGACGCCTACTACTTCAGCCCCCTTCCCACTAATTGTGAATCCGTCCAACAAGTCCTTGACCACTTGACCCACCATGCCAACTCGTATCTCGAGCCCGCTGCCCACAGCTTCGAACGCCTTCTTCAAGTCCCATACACTCTCTGCGAGGAATTGTGCGCGATGTGGACCGCACCTCCAAAAGCCACCGGCGGGAGACCGTGCCTCTGGAAAAGGGGAACGTTCGGCGTCCGAGGAAAGGAAACCAGAGACCTCGACTTGCTGTGCGCCGAAGACGTAGAGCGGAAGGAGGTGGGTGAAAGGGCGTTGTGCATGCTGGAAAGATCGAGAGATTTCATGGAGAACCGGGTTATCGAAAAGACGAAGGTCACGGCGTAAGAGATAGATGAGTATACGGGGGGACGTCATGGTCCGACCACCGGATTGAAAAGACCAAATCGTTCAGCGAATTGCAACACTAAGACTGAGTACGAAATATAAATTCTTTATGGCTGGATCACTGCATACACTTATACTAGCAGGTATGTACCAAAGTGAAAGAGATCCGAAAAGGAGGAGAAATTATGAAATTTAGTGGCCTTCGCTGAGATGAAGGTAACATGATGATTATGATAAGGTAGGTATGGTCCTGGACCGTACTCTTCTCGCCTCATCATCGTCATCACTACCTTAGCTTGCTGCTCCCCATTATTCGCCAATTCGATCGAGCAAGTCAGATCTGTTTGACTGCCATCTTTGTACTTCGTACACCAGGATTAGGTTTCAATAAAACTTAACGAATACCTTAGTTAGTTCCCATCGCTTATCGGCGGGGCATTCGTAGCGTCGATCTCGCATCGGATCTAACCTGCATAAGGTAAGTACGTGTGCCTACTAGGTACACATAAGGTACCTAGGGTACGAAGTACCCAAGGCTATCAGTGTCCGCCTTCGGAGGACTCATGTAAGGTAAGGTACTCCGTAAAGGTAGGAGAGTACCTGGTACCTAATCGATATCTTACTACCTAGGTAACTTAGTATGTGTAGGGTACCTTATGGTTCGGCCGATGGAAAGGTATAAACACGTGGCGCTGTCAGGGCAAGCGACGGTATTGAGAAAGAGCGAACACCGTTGGGGAGAGCCAAATGTGCTCAAAGGCCGGTAGCTTGGCCGGTCATGCCATGCCATTTCATTCCGCTTCTGTGCGTAACCCAAAGGCAAGACGATGAACTTTAACCGACACGGAAACACCTTTCCATGACCACTATTATGGGATCGAGACTACCCAACCAGTGTGCATTGGTACAGCGCTTGTAGAGGGAGCCAACTGAGATGATACAGTCTCCATGTCGAGACCACCGAGCCCCCTCCGACAGGAGTAAATGCAAGATAACTTCGCACGCAGTACTTGGCGGCTTTATGGCTCGCCATGGCAGCTTGATAATTCGCTCTGCGTCTAACGGACAGTGCTAGCCTACAAAGACGCACTGCACTGACTGGTAGCGTAATGTCAGATCGAGACCTACAAGGACCCAGGCCATGCTGCACTATGAATCCTCCCGTCATTTACTCGACTTTGCTCTCGAAATTCTCCCCAGCCACCAGATCCGGAATATCATCGTCATCGTCGTCGTCTCCACCCTTCTTCTCTCCATCCTCACCACCTTCCTTCTTCTGCATGGACTGGTAGCTCTCGGCGAGTTTCCGGAGAGAGGCAAGGGAGTCGGGGCCGAGCTGGTTGAGTATGCCAGGCACAAGTTCCGTGAGTTCTTTATCTTCACCATTGCCGTAAATGGCAAAGGTGTTCGACGGGACAGACGCATGAACTGTGGCAAGGATTTATCAGCAGTATTCCATGCAGGCAAAATGCGACCAATGCAGCGCTAGGCCGCTCGAACGCCAGCCTCGCGGACCACAATTCGTGACGCGAAACACAACCAGTCGGGAATCCAACATACCCTTCGGTGCTGCAAAGTGAATCACGTTTCCATCCTCTTTGAACATATTGACCTCCTCAATAGCTTGGATCGGCTGGACATTAAGCTTTTTCAGTGACGTCTGGAGCTTCTTGTCGTCCATTCCCGAACTCTTGTGGACCTTTTTCATCTTTCTCCGTGGGGTACCTTTGCCTCTGTGGTAAGACCTTCATGTCAGTCAAGGTTCTGCAACGCAAAATGTATCTTGTAGATATCGTCACGACTCGTAGCCATGCTAGGCCTGGCACAGACAAATGGTTTCGGAGCGGATATATCTCTTACCCTAAGCAAGCAGAAGGTTAGCAGCCTCGAAGAGTATTGACAGCGTTACCGACAGTGAGTGACTATTCACACACGAGCTTGAACGGAACGAAGAGAAATAGCGAAGACGAACCAATCCGGACCGACTGCTGCATCTTCGCGAGCTTCGCCTGATCCATATCTGCTGAGGTTCCGCGAGCGCTGCTACACACAGACGCAGTTGATTGGTTTGGTCTCGGTAGGTCAGAGAAGCTATGGAAACGCTAGTGATCAGTATCAGGGCCGCAACGACATGGTTCGCAGGAGCTGGCTGTGACCCACCGACGTCAAGGAAGTGAGCGTGAAGTGGTAATTGTGCGATTGACGGAAGCCCTCTACCGTAGTTAATTCTTTGCGTGATGCGCGGCTCACGAATGGACTTCGGCAAAAGCCGCAATGCCCTCGCAATTTGAGCTTAGCGAAGCAACTTCAGGATGACAGTCACGCTTCGTATACCCAGTACTCCGTACTTCAAACAGATGTTCAATGCACAAGAAGGCAGCGAACGGGCCCTCAATAGTAATAAACCCTCACAGTGTTCTTCACATATCTACCTAAGAAGCTTCAAGTGGGGAGTATTCGTTACTTTCGATCGCCAAGAGTCTCACAACTGTCCTCTATTTGCTCATAAGATTGCACATACTGATCCAGAAGTGGGGCATCTTGAGAGGTTCTCATGTCTTGATTCTTAAGCCATGTGCACCAGAATGTTACTGAGGTCATTGAGCAGCAAATTAACATGACGATTCCTCTCCCAGCATTGCTACTTTAAGGTATTGATATGTTATGCCACAGAGCCAGAGCCCGATCTCATCCTTCTAGGGGCTTACCTAATTGGAAAGTCAAGACTCTCGACCAAGGACTATTATATTAGATATTGCGGCGTGACCCAAGTCAGAGTCAGTGTTCAGAGTTCCCGACATGCCGATTCTCAAAATCATAGGATTTGGACATGGAATATCGGTATATGATTAGACCCAAGGTACGCAGATGACAAGGAACGCGTCATGGTAGCCTGGAGCAGCACAGTCTTTGAATAACACCAGCTTTTCTGACGGATGCATACACCGACATCCATTGAGAACTACCCTTGCTGGTAACGCGAACGGATTGCTGCTCACAGAAGTGTACGCATATAAGGTAACTTCTCCTTTCAAGATCACCCACATTGCAGCACTACAGACAACGGAAATGTTCGGCGGCAGGGACTTCAGCCCCAAAGTTGACATCCCACACCTCTCCGGGACGGTGATTCTCGTGACTGGTGGTGCGTGTGCTACCCCTGTTACGCCAAGCGTTGTAGGACTGATGGGACTGACCAGGAAACACGGGATTGGGCAAAGAGACCGTCCTCAAACCCCAGATTTACCTGGCTGCCCGTACCACCTCCAAGGCCGAAACCGCCATCGCAGACATCAAGGCCGCCGTCCCGGGGGCGTCCATCACTTTCTTATCTCTCAACCTCACTTCCTTCGCCTCGATCAAGTCCGCAGCAGACACATTCCATGCGGCATCGGATCGCCTGGACGTGCTGATCAACAACGCCGGCTTCATGTCCGTTCCCGCCGGAACAACGGAAGAAGGCTATGAGATTCAATTTGGCACCAATCACATCGGTCATGCTCTTCTGACAAAGTTACTCCTGCTGACCCTCATGAGAACAGCCGAGTGACCCGCGGCCGATGTCCGTATCCTCAATCTCACGTCTGAAGGTCACAAGCTTGCCCCGACCGGCGGCATTCTCTTCGACAAGACCAAGTTAGACGCGCAGGGGACCTGGACCCGCTATGGTCAGTCCAAACTTGCCAACATTCTCTTCACCCGCTCGCTCTCGAAGAAATACCCGTCAATCAGATCAGTCTCTGTGCATCGTGGCGTCGTGCGCACAGATCTGATAGGTCCTTATCAAGAATCAAACGCGTTGGTCAGGTACAATACCGCGATTGTCGGGCCGGTGTTCTGGAAAAGCATCCCACAAGGCGCAAAAAACCAGCTCTGGACGGCAACGACGAAAGAGGATAAACTGGAGGTGGTGCCTACTATACACCAGTGGGCTGTAAGTCTGCCGGGAGTAGGTACTCGCAAGATCCAGACCTGACGGAGAAATTGTACGAGTGGACGGACAAGGAGCTCATGCTCAAGGGATATTACTCTCGTAATCCTCGGTGATATGAAGCATATTTCAGCTGTTGTTTGAAAGAAGTTGAGCCATGTCATCCTTCCAAAGCGCATCCCATAGAAAGTGATCGTGTTTCCGGCAAAACCCCGCGGGTGCACTATGATCAGGCCACGTGCTACAAAACGTTCGAACGCCTATCATCGTCGTGGCCTCCATCTATAGTGATGCCCAACCTCCTTAATATCCAAAGGCCTCAGTGTGGAGATAAATTCCCTGCGCCCCAGTCCCTTTGTGCACGGCTCTCTCGTCGCTCAAACCAACCACCACCCTACGCACATCATCGACTAATCCTCGAGGTCCACATGCCACCACCGCCGCTTCGCCAAGCGCTTCCTCAAGCGTCCTACGGATGATGCCACACAAATGTGGCCGGCCAGTAAGCAAGGTGATCGACGAATGCAGGGGCCCTCTTGTCGAGTTTGGACGGTCGTCTGGCAAGTTCTTGGTCGTTGTAGGAGATACCGCTTGTGATATAGGCAACGACTGCGTGAGTGCGCAGTCACATGTGCAAACAATGCCGGAAATGGCGTTTTCGTCATCTACAGTGCTCGTGCAGCAGCAAGGACCGTCCGGTCCACAAGTCCCTCTCACATAACTTCGATCGATCAGTGTTGAACGAACAGAACGAACGGATGAGGCGCCTTGCTTCTCCCCCTCCGGCACTTTCTCGTTTAATGGTAGAATGGACGCCGATTCCACAGTTACTCGGTGGTAAGGCTCGGATCGGGCCACGCCGGACGCAGCGATAGGCGCGGAAGAAGTGGACTTGTCCTCAGTGAAATTCAAGTCGCACGTTAGATAAACGCTCATTTCCACCTGGACATCGCCTGCCCATGACTCGAAGCCAGACTCCTTCCAGCACTCGAGATCCAGTGCAACTGCTGAGAGCTGTTCGGAGAACCAGCTCAGCTGCCCTTGAGATTTCACCACCCAAACAAATCTGATGCGACGTGTCGCTGGGCGGAGACTTCCGAACAGTTTCCGACTTTGGCGAGATTCGGTCCATGATGAGATGATTTCTCGCATCAGCGGCACTGTAAAGGTGGCGCCTGTGCTTCCAGCCAAGAATACAACACTGTCAAACTGTGAGAGGGGTCGCATTCTACCGTATGGTCCTTCAATCGCGACACTCTTGCCACTGGCCATGCTTACATCGACGCTTGATAATGGAAGCGCCGTCGAATGCCGTGTAGCGTGGTTGAAGAAACGTCTTGTGCCACCCTTCTTGGATTGAACGATGAACTCCATCTTCCCATCGCGGGGTAGGGAAGCGACGGTGAATGGGTGACTTTGGAGTGGGACAATGGACGGGCAGGTGATGAACACATGTTGGCCAGCTCTCCATCTCAACGGTGGATCCTGGATGGTGATACGAGTGGTGTCATGAGATAGTGGTGTAAACGTTGCTTTGCACGCCCAGACAGTTCCCGCACGATTCCTCGGGTGGAAGATTGCCAAGCTGTTATGGAGGACAGATAACAGGCGCACTATGCGATCGAAAAGGAAAAGCCCTACTGGAATCCAGATCCAGACGTGGACCTCGGCAGGCGTGTGCAGGTAAAGCATAGCCATAAACGCAACAAAAGAAATAAGGTGTTGAACAACGAAGAATTCATAGTTCCAACCTCTGATCGGGGTCATGGAACTGACAACAATCCAAACCAGCACAGCCCAGGCAATCAGACCATGTTTTGTGATTGAATCAGTGGTCACCTTGACCGTAATGTAATCATACGGAGCCCAGTCGGCAAACCAATAGCCCATGTGTAATGTTGCCGTGAGCAGGAGGCATCGGGCAGCCCAGCGGTGTAACCAGTTCAGCCTTTCATAGCCGAACCCGGTGAGAAGGCCGACGATGTTCTGTCTTCCGGAAAGAAGGAAGAGCAGCGGTATCTGGCACATGGTGACAAAGCCCGTTCGATAACCAACGTTTTCTCGCTGCCACTGATCGTTGGGATTTAGTCCGTAGAAGCAGAGCACCAGGAGGATCACAAGATTGGCAGACACCAGCAACGTTGAGCCCAAGGCAGGGGCCCGGAAGAGCACCCGCTTATATGAAAACTGAGGAAGAGCTGCATAGGCGATTTCACGGTTCAGCGCTGTAACTGTGGCCAACGTGACGAAAAAGGACGACTTCGGTTTCGCGGGCGTCGAGGTGCTCTCACCAAACACCCTATCCGATTACGAGTCAGTTCAGACTCTTCGTCGGTACTATACGGCTTGCTCGAGACTCACCTCTGCCAGTACAGGATCTTGAAGAGCATGTTGGATGCAGCCGCAAATGCTATTGCCCCCGCAACTAATGCCCAATACACCTTTTGCATGTAAACCAGTCCCGGCCCCGTGCCCATAGACATTGAACCCATCCCTCCCATATCCCCCATACCGCCCATGTCCATTTCCGACATATCCATCGTGGCGACGTTCCGTGCAGACCAGTGCTAAGGAAACTGGAGTGATTCTGTGTATTGGTCTATACACTTAAGATTGTGGTGATAGCTCGTTTTGGCTTATTGATGAGATATCCATACCCGAAAGCTGTAAAGCGAAAAACATAAAGGCCCTTGTGATAAGGATTGATGAATGCATACGACAGAGCATACACTTTGACACGAAAACTAAGGCTACTATGCTGCAAAATAGACAACCGCAGAAGGAGACACTAAGGTATCCAAATGATGGTTGACAATGCAATGAGAGATGTAGTGGGCTGATGCAGAGAGAACAGTCATATGAGGTACGAGTAGGTACTCGTACTTACACTTACATGAGATGGATCATTGACATTGGAGGACGACATTACACATGTAATAATTTACCCATAATTTACCTTAGCTTCCATGATATGATTGCTGTATGGAGTTAGTCCGTGCGCTAGCTGGCGATCATTGCGGCCTTTTCAAGCCACAGTGTGCGTGAATTAAGCAGGGTTCGGAGACGGATTCATCACCTCATTTGTTATTGACTTCTGCGTACCTTATAATCAACACCAGCTGCCCGGTGTAAGAGTACCATACCTACTCCTACCTCTACCTACGAGTAGAGTAGGTACCTTTCGGAGACATACATGTATCATGTATTTGCGTCACAATGTCCAGGCCACCTTCTCAGCAAAAATCGAGTGTCTGACTTAAAGATCTAGATGACTCCCCGATTCTAGGCCGTACATAGATACTCTAGTTCGGCTCCAAATCATCATACACTCTACTCGACAGCTCTGCAGCCGTCATCATAACTTCTGAGGCGCACACCCGTCCATTGTCTACGATCGACCAGAACAAGCTGATCCGGCCCATCGATGAACTTGTCCCAGGCCTCCACGACTCTACCATGTCAGATATGCAGATGACCTTCTTCTCCTCCTACTCGACACCATTGTACTCTCCTGCGTGGACCCCTCACACCACCGGCCAGTATGCCGCGACATGTATTTTCCTGATCCTCCTCGCGGCCTTCCTTCGTAGTCTTTTCGCGCTCAAACATCTCACCGAGAAGAAATGGCTGGACCGAGCCTTGAACAGACGATATGTTGTCGTTGCGGGGAAGTTGCCAGAGGCCGAGAGGACCAGCGAAGACGGCGATGGGAGAATGGCTACCTTGTTGACCAAGAGGGGGCTCGAAGAGACGGTGAGGGTCGTGCGGAGGGACGTGAGGGAGGTGCAGCCGTGGAGATTTAGCGTTGATGCGCCCCGAGCAGCGCTCGTTACAGTCATGGTGGGAGTTGGTTACTTACTGTAGGTTGAGGAGTTGACATCGTTTGGACATGCTCACTGAAATTCTACAGCATGTTGGCGGTCATGACGCTGAATGTTGGCTACTTTCTCGCCATCTTAGGTGGCACTTTTCTTGGAGAGCTGGTATTCGGCAGATACGGTCAGCTGGAAGAACATTGATCATCAACCTGGAGCCTTGTTACGGGAGGCGCCAATCTCAACCTGGAGATTCTTATGGGACTTTGCATTGTAGTGGGAATGGGATCTCAGCACCGAACACCAGTCGAAGTCACACCAGGAGAATGCACCTCGGTATCTCGATCAGCAGGATTCTTTAGGGCATCGCCAACTCAATCAAAGCAGGCAACGGTCATCGTATCCGGTGTGACCATTACTGCTACAATTTCCTCCTGCTGTGCCATCCTGCGGTTGCTGTTGTGCAGCATGCTTATCAATGGCCACACAGCTACGGTCGTACGGGTGACGCACGAAGCCGCCTCAGACGAAGACTTTGGAATGATAGGCGGGTGCAAAGAGGCTGGAGAGTAGTAATGTATGTAAACCGGTTATTGAACGCACCTTTCTTCTGGATAGCTCCAAATTTCATTGCGTACATGGAAGTGAATTACTTCATGTACCTTAGGTAGTACTAGTAATATACCGGGGACGGAATGCCCAACCAGCGACAAATAGACACCAGAAGTAGGGTAAGTAACCCTCATTCTACGAGTAGGTACCTAGTCGATTGTCCGAGTACCTTATGCAAGAGTGTGGCGGATCAAGTCCCTGGACATAACCTTGTGTGAATGTACACATACTCTTATCCATGATCTTACCTACCTGATACAAACAACTCGAGGTCCTAAACGCCCTTGGCGCGTATCTGCGAGAATTTGAGCGAGTTTTGACCCTAGTTGTAGTCTACCAGGTATAAAGTTTCTTTTCTTTGTCGTAACTTTACACTGGATCTCCGAACTCGGTAGTCACGGGTCATTATCACCTCTACGAGTATGAGGCGAGACGGAAACTACTCAGCGAGCCTCCTGCAAACAAACTTACCGCCAAGTAACTAGGTAGGTAATAGATAATGGGCTCATGCGAATTCCAATGGTCTGGATACTGGTTCTTCGGAGTGATGCACTTAGGCGATAATTCGCTGTTGCCAGTTCGCTTTGTATATCCTCTATAGCAGTTTCTGAACACGTTGACTCCGTTCTTGAACACCTTCAACTCGTCACCTTCACATCGTTTTCTCTCCCTTGTCTTCTTCTCTATCCTTCACTCGAGATAGAATACAACGTCTGCTTGAATAATCGCGTTCCTCTGTACGTCCCACGGCGGCTACACATCCTATCCTAATATCGGTGATGATGAAGTCGTGTACAGTCGCCTTCCTCGCAGCCCTCCTCCCTCTCGCTTCCGCACATTTCCGTCTATTGTATCCCGCCGTCCGTGGGTTTGACGAAGACACCCTTGGTGACTTTCCCTGCGGCGGTCAGAAGGTCTCACCAAACCGTACCTTATGGCCCATCAAAGGTGGCCCCATCCAGCTGCAGATGGGTCACACCAAGTCGTCCGTTGAAGTTCTTCTCGGCCTGGGGAACGATGTCGGGAGCTCCTTCAACATTACCCTGGTTCCCATCTTCCAGGAACAGGGGCTCGGCCAGTTTTGTATGAGCGGTGTAACCGTGCCCAGCGATCTAAACGTCACGGACGGCCAGAACGCCACGATTCAGGTCATCACCAATGGCGATCCGTCCGGTGGACTGTACAACGTACGCCTCCGGGGTCTGGCGCTGTATCCATGAACCCCTCGCTGACGTGTCGGGCTTTTAGTGCGCCGATATCACCTTCACCGCCGGCATGCCTAGCCCTTCCCAGTGCGCGAACGGCACCGGTGTGACCGCGGTACCGTATACCGGCAAAGCCAAGAATGCCAATGAGACGGATTCGACGGGCGACACCTCAACCTCCGCGTCCTCGGGTTCCCCTTCGGCGACGGCTTCGGCGACGGCCGGCTCGCGCACGGCAGCTGCGGTTCGGACCGTGCTGGGGCCGTGGGCATTGGGGGCTGGCATTGTGGTTGGAGCCGTCGCTCTTCTCTAGGTGTGGCGGCTCCATTGAGCGGGTGGTGGCCTTTTCGCTTTCCGATAACGGTGGGCCTTACTTCTACGGTCAACTGTGTAAATGCAGTCTGGAGGGCTGTGAACATGGTCACCGAACACGCTCGTTTGATTCGGTCGCCATTGCGTGTGTATTTTTACAGGACAAAGGGTTGCGTCTGACTATGATGACCTTGACCGTAGTCAGGGCTTGGCGCGAAGCTGAACTGTTTCTTCCTATAGAATGGTTGGCATCTGCTGATGCAGGTTCCGACGTTAAAACTTAGTGATTTGAAGTGAATGCTAGATCCCAGAGAGAGTATATGTTAATCGACAGTCTAGTCTGAAGTGGGTCAAATCGTCCAACAAGGTGACCGATATGCGGTTACGGAAAAAGGAGTTTGCGGCTGCGTACTAGAAGAAGCGTCGTGCCGGCTGGCGGCAGGACAAGAAAGCAGGCAGTTAGGAGCTATCACCTAAAGAACACAATGGCATCAATACTGATCCATAACTTTGGCTCTCGAAGCGCTCATGCTAGTGTGCAGATTGTGCTAACATGAGGTGGGAACGACGGACGCTGGCAGAGGCTGCAACCCAAGAAGTGTCATCATGCAACCGAAAATCCCACAACGCCACTCCTGTAGCCAGCTATTAACCACCATGATGAAGAATGCTCGATGCGTAAGAAACTCACCTCAGATTGACCTGCTTGCAGCGATGCGTCGAGAATGAAGGATACACGTCTGTTCGCCGGGAATGCCGCATGAGACGGTTTCTCATTCCTCCCGCAACCCACAAAAATCCGTTCCCAAGTGTGAATCAAGCCAATACCAGAACTTCCAGTAAAAGCTTGCTTTCGCCCAGTCAAAGTCCCCGTTGTCTAGCCGTGGCACCGCGTTTCCAATGATATCGCCCTGCATCCACCGTGCCAAAGGCAGTTGTCTGATCACTCGTTCTGACCAAGAGAGTTGAGGAAGAAAAGCTTGCGAAGCTGGTCTGAGATAAGCCCGCGTCGCCGACGGGATGGCGGTCAAAGGGCGGCCTTCCGATCGGTGGGACGGATCCGTATGGTGTGCGGGGGCCGTTGGATTGCTTTTCAAAGTCTGGGACGCACTACGCTGTTGGATGTTGGTATCCTCTAAGCCAGTCGCGGTAGCCGAAGAGGCGGTAGTGGAGGAGGAGGCCGAATTAGCCCCAACTAGCTGTTCGCTATGGGTTGGTAATCGCGAGGTGAGGTCTGAGCTAAAAGACCTCGGAAGGGTAGCTATACCATTCGAACCACCGTAGGCCATATCCACGGGTGGCATGGATGGAGATGGGCCAGATGTTCGAAAAGTTCGATCCGTGGGTCTTGGCTCACCCAAAAGCCCTTGATCCCGGTCATCTTCTCTGACTAAGATCGGGACGTCTAGCTCTGGCGGAACAGATCCATATGGCTTAGCATAAACCCATGCGCCGTGTATCATGTGTGGTGAGTAATAGCAAGCTCTTTCCGCGGCCTCAGCTGAGTCAAAGGTGACTTTGATCCAACAGTTCCCTACCTGACACCGGGAAGCCTTTTTCCGTTCTGCGAGAGTAAGAGGTCGAGAGTGGACAAACGCGCTGTTACTCAAACTCGAAGGATATCTCATTCGCTCCTGTGGAGGTTGGCGTTCGTAGTCTTCGCAAACCATGCCGAAGGAAACCTTCTCGTAGTGTGCTATGGCCGCCCATTGATGACCCGGAAAATAACCGTAGAGAATTACCTCCGTGGGTTCTTTGGCGATCGATGTAGAGAAATTACTCGGTACCACATTGTTGTCGACAGTCCCAAGCGGTCCAGATTGGGAACCAGTAGAGCTCGAAAGGTGGGCTTGTTGCATTCTCTCCTTTTGACCCTCATCGTATCTCTGAGCTGCAAAGAAAGCTTCGACATTTGGGTCTTCTTTCTTGGCAGGAGTTGCCGCCCTTGATCGAGTGGATCCTCTCCGTCTTATCGATTTGCCGAAGGGACCTTTCTCCTCGGGCGGCCTGCGAGGATTGCGAGATTCGCTGAGCGAATTCATCATTGTCAGTTTCAGATGCTGAGGGTAACGCGAGCAGAAGAAGCGTACTCTAAATATTCATAAGCCCACGGCAGGCGATGACCTTTCGAATCAAAGGCACGCTCCTCTAGCGGTACGCCGTGGACCTGCATACCGGCGTTGGGATTCGTGGCAATGATCTCGTAATACTTACGCCGTTTTCCAGCTGGTGTCTTGTCTTCCTCCTCGTCTGGGTAAAACTTGCGTTTGGTTGGATTTTCTGGTAAAGGAAGTCTAGAAGTGAATCAAAACACGCCAAGACATTAGCGATTCTCCGGCAGCTTCCTTCCCTCTCAGGTCGGCTCTGACATCACACGTCAATCTACGATACGTTTAACTTACCCGCAATCTTGATCTGCCATGCATCGAGCGTAGAACAACGGGGATTCTGAACGCGCTTGTGCCAGCAACTCGGTCCTCTTCTCACCCGGCAGCATTCGTTTGATACCTGCCATCACCAACCAGCCAAGAGAGGAAGAGGGATCTTTTGTCCAGTTCGACCGGTACAAAATTGGCTCCAAACGCGAGATATCACGATGGGTACCTAATTCTTCCGCCCATTGACGGATTCCCTCTTCAAAGCTTGCCTGCCCGCCGGCGCAGATCCAGGATGTTATCCTTGCTATCTTGTCGCCGTCTGGCCCTTCTGGTAGGGACCACACCTCCCCCGATGATCGGTCGTTCGCCAGTACATCCAGCCGGCGCGTGTTGACCTCCCATCTGCCACGAAGCAGCTGGTGACCACGTTGGTCATTCCCAGCTACCTGCCTGGGATGGCGACCGGAATCTTGGAAATATAGTCCAACTAAGATCGCCCATGGACCTGGAAACAGACGAGCCCAACAGACCAGCTGTTGAGCTTCTGTTGCCGGCCTTTCTTGCACGACTGCGAATCGATCAGTAGCAGCAATCGCTGTGGGCGCAGCTAGACGCGGAACCGGCAGAAGAGCGCTTTGGCTGTCAATAGCTACTCTGCGAGCAAGACGCGGGTCTCGCGACGCTGTTTCTTGGCACGCCGTTTCTTGCGACACGGTTTCCTGCGCGCCTCCATGTGTGACTGGACGGCTTGGTGGGGACGGGTTAGATTTCGCGAGTGCACTGCCAGCAGGCCCCCTCCAATAATTTATTAGACAGCGCCCTCACCCTGCTTGGGAACTACTCACTTGGCTTGGTCATGGTTGGAGGTGGATTGTGCTTGCTCTTCGTCATCATCTGTACTCTCCATGGGGTAATCCAGGTCATATCCAGCCCGCGGTTTCGGAGACTTGTCGGCCGCCTCAAGCTGCCGCTTTTTCTCCGGCGTCTGTCTGAGAAACCACCAATAATAGTCACGAGACCCGGTGTCTCTAGGTTGGTCAGCCATGTCTCGTAACTAACTAGTAAGTGCTGGCGATGCGGTCTTATAGAGGAAGTAATGCGAATGATGAAGTCAAAATGCAATCTGAGATGATCAGGGATTTGGCGTGTTGAGAAGCGAAGACAATGGTATAGCACCTTACAGAGATTGTGGCCTAGAGCATTATTGTCTTTCCGGCTTTTGTGTTGACATCCAACGGACTGTACTATTTCATATGTGACAACTGCAAGCTTGATATGGATCCTATTGTCATTTGGCACCTATGTAATACACTCGTGATTCCTCGAGAGTTTTGGACTGAAGCCAAGAACACACTTTCCCTGGCCTAGCTCGTCCCATTGCCATTGGGTTTGGAGATTGACATGATGAATTGTATACTGCTGGATTCCTGCTCATTTCAGAAATCAGTAGAGAGAATCTTAACATCATATCATTAGACATAGTCGCTCCATAGTAAGATACGAAAGTAGCTCAAGGCAAGATACCTCGAGAGATGAGTTTCCAGGGAAGCTGAATAGTGCAGGCTGCACTCCATAGCACGTGGCTCTTACTGATTCTAGAGTAGTTTGCAGACAAAGCTACCTATATCTTGAAGGCATCAACCAGTGCACTTCATCAACCAACACCACCCATCTCAAGTCAAGTACATGACCTTTGCGGTTGCTCTAATTTACTGCTTTCTCTGCTGCGGTCCGCGGATCCTCTGCAATGCCTTTTGCTGTGGCAGATGCGTCCTTCATGTCTCGTTTTGCCTCCTCAGCGACTGTACTATCCTTGAGACTCCTCTGGTACAACAAAATTCGTGTAACTTGTGTTACGCCGACACATCCGAGGAAGAAGTTGGCGGCCGCCAATCTAAGTAAGCGACCCGTTAGCTACGAGGCGTCTCGTCCGAACCCCAACAGATTATCGAACTCACAGGAGGTTCTGAGGTTTGATGATGAAGCACCAACGGGTCCATATCGCGCCGGTGCAGGTAAGGGCAACGCTCTGTGTAAGGGACAGATTCTCGGCGGGACGAGAGAAGTCACTGACACCGGCGAGGACAAGTGCCCACTGGGATACATGTCAGCTCACACGCTGTAGAGCCCGCTCTCGGCAGTCGAGATACCTTCATTATCGGTGCCCTGTTGATGATATTAGCAGAGGTGAAGGGGGTTGCGGTGTGGAGTGCAGCTACCAGAAGTGAACAGTCTTGACACCTACGGGGCTATTCCATAATCTCTGGAACGTACTCTGGGTTGGAGCCACAGGTGCTGCGTCGGTTGCCTGGTATCTCCGTCCGAGGGGTTTCCGAAATGAAGTCCTTGCGGCCCTGGAGAACTGGAGGAGGCGCATACCTGCTCGTGAAGACATCTCAAAGAAAGGTCCTTCAAATTTGACTCTCGCGACAACGATACAGGCAAGCTCCGACTGAGGCACAAGGTAAGATGGTCGAGGTGAGCGCGGGATGACTATCTAGTATTCATGGCCTCTTAAATTCGGTAATTGAACGGAGGAATGCAGATGATTACCTAAGCACTTCCCCGTACGAAGGCGAATAACAGAATTCTCCGCCACACAGCGACTTTGTTGGTGTTGGATATACCGCTAAACTTTGCTTGGGGTGGCGGAGAATTTTGTTATTAACCTTCGTACATAAATGGTCCACCGATTTTTTACCCTATAACCGTACCTTAGTAAGTAAGGTCCATGAAGTATTATTGAGAAACCCATTCAACACCCTCGTCGCTGTCCACGCTCGGTGCTCTCAGGCGCTCTCCCGTCATGGCAGGGAAATATGTTTTCACGGGCCACTTGAAAGAGATGCGCTTCCTCTTCTGCCAAACGTCGGAGCATAGCTCTGCAACAAGGTACTACTCGGCACATTGAACTTCCACACACAACCGCTATGCTTACATCGTGAAGGTCGTTTCTCACGAGAGCATACCCGACCATGAAGAAAAACAACCCACATACGCCAATCCTATTGCGCGAGGCTTTGGGTACGGAACCCCGGGTATACGCACGATACGGTCTGGGATTCTAGCCAAGTCATAGTGATACTGCAGAGCTGATCAGTCACGCAGAGCGCGGTAAAGAGAAACGGCAGTCCCTATCAGGTGGAACGCTCCGGCACAATACCCAAAGAAGAATCCAGAGATGCTGATACTGTTTTGTCAGGCTTAACGGACAAGGAAATCGAAGATAAAGTTACTGGCTTAGTGAAAACAACTGCATGAGTCGGAGTCGTTCTTCAGGAGTTCTACGGGCGAACAGAACCGGTTGGATGCTTAGAAGCGTCTCAAGAGCCGGTTCCGGCCGTCCGCTTGTCCCGCCTTGACCCTCACTCCTAAATTCTACATTTTCGTACTCTACATGGATACAATCTTTCAGCTTGAAGCGACTTGTCCAAATTTATATTGTGCCCAGCTCAAGCTTCCTTCCGCGAGCGTCCACAATCTCTCCCCCAGATCATCTCCGGCTGCACCCGCTCCTACAAAGATTGGCAGTAGATGCTCGAATGTCGGATGCGCTTGTCTTGCATCTGGCCTTTCCAAAAGTTGAGCCATTGTGCGTTCGAGCTCAAGCGCACTGCTCGTTACAGCTGCTCTCAAAGCTTCGTCGAAGCTGATCGTATATGGCATGGTCGTGGGATCGCGCAAGGTCCTTTGCATGTCACGGAGATTGTGTACCGCCATGCCGGAAACTATAATCAGTATCTTCTGATCGCGCAATGCGCCGATAGCTTGACCGAGGCGGTAATGCTGGCCTGAGTCCTCAGTATCGAACAGCGATACTTGCACAACCGGGATGTTGAGAGGGTTGCTGGTAGGATCAAACGCTGGAACCATGAAGTAGACAAGAAGTACTATGCGAATTGCAACACCCTAGGGTGCAGATACCACATTTGATGCTCGCCCAGAACGCCGTGGTCAAGTCCGCGCCGAACACCCTCCACTTCGATGCCAGCACTTCTCAACAAGCTCATCACCTCCTCGGCCACCGCCTTGCTTCCAACATTGGGGTACTGTTCTTTGTAGTAATTGCGCGGGGAAGCCGTGGAAGCTTCGGGATCCAGTTGCGTCAGTCTAACTGCTTGACGAAGATACTCGAGTGATTTCCACATACATCTCCGTGGCTGAGAAAGTACACAGGCGTTCTCATCGTGGCCTAACGTTATCACTATGTGTAGGTATCCACCCCGAGCGATCGCGACGCCCAGGGCCAAGAACGGAGTGGGTCAGGGAAGAGCGACGTCATCCTCGGCTAGATGAGGGAGATGTCAATAAATTTAGATATTGGTAGGAATCATAGCAAGAGAGCAAAGTAATACCGGTACGTGGGAGTACAAACTGGTTGTCTGGTGGAAAGGAGTGGGCCATAGTCTACCCGCAGAATTGCTTTCTATCTTCGAGCCACCCAGGAACAGTTATGTACACTACCGACGTGCCATTGAAGCGATATCCAGCCTTGCCGTGGGGAAAAAGATCTCAGCTTAGGGCACCGCCCAGATTTGGGACGAACAGTGTGTACGCCAACCCCTTTATCTAGTAGACCCACGCCAAACTTTGCCGTGTAGTGTGTGGCCTCAGCCACAAAGACATGACATGACTATGGCCCAGCCATAAAGAGTTGTAGGACCATATAGCAAATGCGAATAACCCGAAAAACACTACCTACAGCGTCGTTCAATCTTCTCATACTAGAACCCAATGGACCGTATAGTATCAACCTAGTTGCAATAAGGCAGCCACGAACATGGTAATCAAAACAGGTGAATATCGTGGTACCAACCGAGAAACGGCTCACCTACATGACGATGCAGTCGCCTTCTGACTGTTTGTTGACTGCAGAGCGGGAAACTCTGGACTTTTGCATTTTGGCGCCGCCCTTTCGCAGGTCCTCGAGGCGCTCACGCGCCTTTGGGAAGTTTTGTGCTGTTTCAGTCGTCAGCATCCTGCAATTGACTTCCACCGAAGCTCAACCTACAAGCCGCGCGCCAGTACCATCTCTTCGCATCTTCGATGTTTGCTGGAGCACCAATTCCGACCTCTGTGAAGTAACCCATTGCGTACTCCGCCTTAGCCAGGCCAGCATGCGCCGCCTTACGAGCCCATAGATACGCTTCAGTGTCACTTTGCTGTAAGACTCCCTCGGAACCCGTAAGATACCATCCGCTTAATGCGAGCTCGCTTTGATGTTCCCCCTGGATTGCCGCACGACTATACCAGGCGATGCTCTGCCGTGGATCGATGGCGCAGCCCATGAGTCCGTACTCATAAGCGCAGCCTAATCGGAACTGTGAGAATTTGTACCCAAGCTCGGCAGCTTGTGTGAAAAGTTGTTTCGAGTATTGTTCGTCTCTAATGATATGGTCGTTTCCACTGGCGTTCTCGTAGAGGAGGCCCTAGAGTATGATCAGCTACCGAAGGTCGGAAGTGAGCTGGAGAGACATACCAGCTCGTGTAAAGCGTGAGGGTTCTCCTCGTCAGCTCGATCCGCTGCTCGCTTCAACCAGACAATTGCTTCCCTAGAGTTCCTAGATTGGCCCAGAAGACCTTTTAGAAGAATCATGCCCATCTTGTACATCGCGGGTGTATCTCCAAGCATAGCTGCTTTCTTATACCACTGCATAGCTTTCAATGGATCCCTCCTTGTACCACCACCTCCCTCCTGGCCCATTTCGCAGCACACTGCTACTCGATATGCTGACTGTGCATGACCAGCTTTTGCTGCGGATTGGTATAAAGTAAAGGCCTCTTTATCATCGCTCTCCAGCCCTAGAAGGCCTCGACCGTGGCAGTCGGCCAGGTAGAACATCGCATCAGCGTTACCGCTGTTTACGAGCTTCTTGATGATTTTATGTGCATCAAAGATGTATTTCTCGCGATTTTTGCTCGTAGTCTTCGAATCGGCTCGACCTCGTTCATCTGCTAAGACTGACGCTGCTTCCACCAGTTTTTTCGCTAAGACCAACTGCGTCTTCTGATCTTTTGGATTGGCTTTAATCACTTGTCTAAGTTTTACAAGCTCGTCAAGACTAACTGGAGCAAAGCTTCCCTTCTTTTGAGAAGCATTTGAAGGAGTCTCTTGCGAGGTATAACCGTGTTGCTGGATAGGTGAAGGAGTGTTATCGTATTGTCGTACTGGAGGTGGTTTAGGAATTTGACCACCCATAGCTCCCTGCATGAGACCTGCGCGCACCGGTGTTGAATGTTCAGGCAAAACATCGCGATCAGAGCCTGGCGAATGCCCCGAGACTGACTGGTCACCTGAACTGGATGAGAAGTGAGGTTCAGCAGCTCTCGCTCTTCGCAATGCAGGTGTCTCTAGCTGCCGGGGCGGGGATGGCACATGCTGGTTCCGGACGTGGCGCTGCCACTTACTCTGCGACCGCCCATCGAAACTTCCCGCAGCGAGAGACACCTCCATGTCTGGTTTCATGCCTTGCTCGTAGGGCTGAGCGGGGTGGTTATTGTGTTGCCGATACGACATCATGTTGACTCTGTGTTCGTCGAGATGCTGGGGCCTGCCACCAGATCGGCCTGTTATGCCCGGAGGCGCAGCCGGTGCGTCTCCTACGAGCTCGAACACGAATCCAGCGCTATTGTCAGGCAGTAGTTGACTAGGTCCACCATGATCTGGCTGGAAAATGCTCTGCGATACTGGTCCCACAGAGTAGGGCTCTTGATGCAACTCGAGACCGCCTACGACAGAAGTGTACCCGGTCATGAAACCTGAGCCGGACCCTTGAGGTGGTAGATAGTGCTCGAACGTGAGATCTCGAGAGTTTTCTGCGCTTGTCGTGGGTACTATGTCAAAGTTTGGCATCTCATCCTCCAAAGAAGGCCAGCGCTCAGAACCACAAGAGTTATTCTTGGGATCCGCTGATGTAGAGACGCTATACGGGTCGAAGAAATCGCCAAGGCTGTACTCCCGGGGATGACCTTTCGAGACCTTGGGCCTTGCCAGACTGTCTACACTGGCCTTAGAATTACGCGTGGCATGGTTTGAACCAGGTAAACCCCTCTCGGAGGACCTTTGGCCCCCTGACGTCGCAGGCCGCTGAGGGATAATCACATGCGAGTCAGGCCCGTAATAGGCGCCAGTTGGTCCTGGCTCTTGCCACTCCCATGATCCAGGGTAATCTTGATGAGGGCCGGATTCCAATCTCAGGCCGGTAAATCCGCCAGGCAGAGTCATGCTTCGTTGCGAGCTTGTATAGGATGCTGCAACAGAAGGTAGAGGCGGTCCCGGATATACGTTTTCAGCATGATCAGACACTTGCTCACGCCGTCCGTAATATTGATTTTGCCCCACAAATCTCTCGTCATGCGCAGATTTCGCGGGCAGAGAATGCACAGAGTTCTGCGCCGACCCAGGAATAATTCTTGCGGCTCCCACATTTCCTTGTTGTTCACCCCATTGATGATTAACATTACTGTGGGTAAAGTTGTCCTGGTGATCTCTTGAATTTTGTTCGACCATGTTATGCAGGTAATGTTGGCTACTACCGGTGCTCGCGCCGTCCTGGTCCCTGGATTTCCGCTGATGCCGGTCCGCAGGGCTTCCCCTCTCTCTTGCTCCATCAGGACTTTTCATCTCTCTTGATCTGTCACCGAGATTTCTACCTTCCGTCGGCTTTTGCTTTGATCGACCGGTTGGGAAAGTTGGGAAAGGGTTGTCCCAGGCTGTCGACACGGGAGATGTTGGTTCAGGAATAATAGACTGTTTGACTGTGGCTCCTCCAGTCAGCCAGTGGATCGAGAGCATCTCCCTTCTTTGGGTGAGTAACAAAATGAGGGACCTAGACTGACATACGGAATTTCGGTTGCAACTGTACATTGACTACTCCCTCGTTCTTCTGTGACATCACGGGCCGTGTGACCGGCCCTGGGACTGCGCCTTCGCCTCGACCTCGGCTTCGCCCTTGACTCCTAATTTCCACATTACTGCCGTTTGCCCGCTCCGGGCCATGTTGACGATCATAGCGTGTGTCGCGTGTGATTTGAGCTTCTCCTTGGGCGGGTCGATAGCTGGATGGCTGATCCCGGTCCTGCCGTTTGGGTGAACTGGCCCAAGCGTAACCTTGGACCATATTGTTATATTCCCCATATTTGCGAGAGCCGTGAGCTCCGTTCTCATACTGATAAGCCCCCGCATGGTCGAATCTTCGCTCGGAAGCGTCACTAACGCGCTGACCTTGATTGTGCGGTGATGGTACGGCGTAGCTGGCAATCTGGTGGTCATAGTGCTGTCGCGAGGGAGTATCGTAGGGTAAATGTTGCTGGTACGCCATGGCCAATCACGGAACCCTTGGACACCGGCGGAAGGCTTGTTACGCTATCCACATCATAAGACTGCCCGGAAGTATGGTCATGCCCGGGAGACTCAACCCTGCAGTTGAAGCGTCAATGAAGACAAGGATTGTGTGATTGCCGATTTTCACAGGAAAAAACTTCCAGGAGAGGCTATGGCTAGCAATTGAGACTACCACGGTGTGCTCAGCTTGTCTTGTAAAAGGGAGCTACCGACACGGACAAGGTAGATTGAGAGGGTTTTGACGAGAATTTGCAGTTGCTGCTATCATATTCAGCGGTGATTGTACTGGAGCGTAGAGCCAGCGAAGTCGGGAAGCTCAGAGCAGACGAGAGTTGCTGTGGGACTTCAACCTGAACAAAGGCCAAGAAGTGGGGGTTATGGATGATGACGATGCACAAGACATAGGTAAGTAATTCGAAGTAATGTGTGCCTCCAGCCCTGATAGCTGGACCAGCTTACGATTATCAAGCGCTGCCTACCTAGGTACTGTATTTCCTTGGTTATGTCGCATCCGAATAGTTTCATGTCCCTGCGAAGTCATGTGTTTGTTGTTCTGCGATTGGTCGGTAACGATGATGCGCGGAATTGTGGCTCAACATGTCTCTGTGGCTGTGCATCCCGTCATTACCTTAGGGGCTGGCATATTACATCACGTGACGACTACTTTACGTGTACTCGTCGGGATGACTTTACCCAACCTTGATTGAAGTATCATTAATGAGAATCCGCACATCTTCTAGTACACGGGACGATAGATCTTCCACAAGGTAGCCACTGTTGCCCATCATGTCGCGGGGCGGGCTATACCTCAGGATGCTTGCTGCGTAAGTTGAGAAACCCAAGCTCGTGTGGCAGGGAGAAGTTTTATCATACCTCAACTTAATTCAATGCTAGAGGTGTTGTACTGTGCGTCGGCGGTCCTGCGCTGGTCTATTATGTTACTCCCACCGAAGAGGAGCTTTTCAAGGTATTTTCATCTCTTGCTAAGTGAGCATATACACGCTCTGAAAATCGGTTACAGAGGTATAACCCAGAACTACAAAAGAAATCATTAGAAAATCGACAAGGGCGTCAACAAGATTTCAACACATTTGTGAATCAATTGAAACAGTACTCTAAGTCAGATAAGCCAAGTACCTACTCCACCGTGCTTTTCGTTCAACCCTTCTCTAACTGTAGACATAGTATGGGAGGCGGCGGCTCAAGACGAAGCTCGAAAGAAGTCTTCTGCTGCCGAGGAGCGGAGACGCTTAGAGGAAGATATCCAAAAACGGAGGGATGAGATCAAACGGCACTCCAAGACTCCCGAGAAGCATTGATACCCTTATAGATCTTATGCATAACGATACGACGACCTGGAGCTGGTTTTTCCATCTTGTACTGCAAAAGTCCACCAATGTGGTCAAATCCTCTGTATTACAGGATCTATCGTCCATGAGAATGTTAAAGCGAGCCAACAAAACACAGATGGGCACGAGTAGTAATTCTGTCTATGAAGTTTGCGTTGATACGTTCCTGTTCCAGATCGTCTTGCTCTTTCTTCTGAGACATCGCTGTTATATCACATGCTTATCAACCTCTACATAACGAGATTAAGATAGCCAGAAGCGCAGCCCAAAGTTTCTGGATATGCCCCTCGCGTTAGATATTTCTGCATGTGCTGGACGGAGCGCTCTGGTCGCATGAGCTGTAGGTTAGTTTGACGAAGTACGTCCTACAAGTTGCAGGTAACGGCAATATACACGCCCACGTCACCCTGAAGTTTGATACCACAAGACGCTTGTTGACTATAACTTCTCAACAGCCCATGGCGTCGCATTACCCCTAATCACCAAACAATACAGTGTTAGCAGCCAGAGAGGCTGGCGATGCAACTCCATACAACATGCGCTGCGTCCTCATCATCTCCTCAGATTTCCTAAGCAGAACTTATTCTTTACTGAGTATCGGATGTGTTGTGCTGTTAAGCGTAAGCCAACTCAATTATATTAACACAGGGCAGACCTACCAGGGGTTAGAGGATACAGATCATAAGATTTCACTTGGGAGATCATGACAGAGTAAGTTTCCACGTCTATGGGACTAGTCCTAGAAACGTAAATTGAAGAAATTCGAGTCATGCGGACCGTCAAAAGATGCTAGTTTTGGTGCTCGTTCTCATAATGGTACCATGATATCTCATCAATTGATCATTGAGGAAATTGACTGACTAGGGTTCGCATTTCGATAGTCATGTTCGAACGAATCTCGAAAAAGCTACTGTTACATGAGCCCACGCTTCTAACAACTGAGACCTGAAGAATTGCTACCTGTGCGAAGACATGATATCCAGTGCGCAGTTCAGAACCACATGTTGCACACAGCAAGAGTACGGTGGCCGCAGTAATGAAGACTACCTGGAAACAGCACGGCAAGCTCAACAAGGCTGGCATGCACCGCTATCGGCACTTTCTACAGCTTGGCTGCAGGGCCCACTGAGGTTATTTCATTGTACAAGAGCCTGAACATCGTTAGCGTTGGGCCCACCGAGCACTTGATGGGCTGTCCTTACGATGTCAAGAAATCTGCGTAATCCTCCCCAGTGACCTGGCCTGAAAAATACTGGGCCGCTAGGTGGTACTTGTTACCCTTCGGCGCCTTAGAGGCTAGTTCGTCGGCTTGCTCCTTGAGTAACTGTTGCGCGTACGCCTTGTCAACCTTCTTGCCCTCGGCGGTAGTGATACCATGTCGGCACCATTGCCAAAGTTGACTCCGGCTGACCTCCGCCGTCGCAGCGTCCTCCTGCAAGCGGTGGTCAGTCCTTACTTTCATCCTGAGAGTGTCACATCATACCATCAAATAGTTGATGGGCACGCAGCCAACGCCTCGCAGCCAGCCCTCCATGTAGCCGAGGCCGATATTTAGATTTTTGCGAATACCTTCCTCCGTGATCGTACCTGGCATGCTCATGTTCAGTAGATCGTTACCGGTAACCCTGACATCCTCCCTCCTGACGAACATTTGATTCGGCGTCGGCATGTGCTTGTTGAATACTTCCGATGCAATGGACGCTAGAGCTGGGTGGGCGACCCACGTGCCGTCATGACCAGCACGAGCTTCGCGCAACTTATCGGCACGGACATTGGCCATTGCAGCATCATTGGCTTCCTTGTTGTCTTTGATCGGAATTTGCGCGGCCATACCGCCCTGTGGTTTCATTCAGCAAGCTCGCAAATGACGATTCCATCCCTAGCTATCCTTACCATTGCGTGCACGCCTCGTCTGTGACACGTTTTGATGAGGAGTTTCACATATGCGTCCATAAAGGGCACGGTCATTGTGACCGCCGACCTGTCTGGAAGTACGAAATTTGGGTTTTGACGGAACTTTTTGATGACGCTGAAAATATAATCCCATCGACCGCAGTTGAGCCCGGCGCTGTGATCTCGAAGTTCGAAAATGATCTGTTCTCGCATTTAACTACGGGCTTTCGAAGATATTCCAGGTAGAGATTCTTTCCTTACCTCGTCCATCTCAAATGCCGCCACAATGGTCTCGATCAACACTGTTGCCCGAATGGTTCCCCGGGGCATGGCTATGGAATCTTGGGCAAGATTGAACACATCGTTCCAGAGACGGGCTTCCAGATGCGACTCCATCTTTGGTAGGTAGAAGTAGGGTCCGGTGCCCCTCTTCACAAGCTCAAAAGCATTGTGGAAAAAGTACAGCCCAAAATCAAACAGACTACCCGAAATAGGCTCTCCATCCACAGTGAAATGCTTCTCTTCGAGGTGCCACCCTCGAGCTCTTGCGATAATGGTAGGAAGAACTCGGTCAGTCCGCAGTTTGTACTCCTTTTCACCTTGCTTGAAGTCGACTTGCTTGCGGATCGCGTCGTACAGGTTGACCTGTCCGTTTATCATGTTGTCCCAGGTCGGGGCACTCGAATCTACGACGGACCGAGTCAGCCTTCCGAGCTCTCCAACTCACATAGCGTGTGATACCTTCAAAGTCGGCCATGTACGTCCATACATTGGAGTTCAAGGCGTTCACAACCATCTTCCGGTCAGTCGGTCCAGTTATCTCGACTCTCCTATCAATCATACCGGGAGCAGGGGGAGCACCTTTCCAGGTATCATCATCACGGATATGTTTCGTTTCCGTGAGAAAGTCCGGAAGAACGCCTTTATCTAGTTCGGCTTGTCGGATCTCTCGACGTTGGAGAAGTGCCTTGCGCGTGGGATTGAAGGATCGGTGAAGGAGCGCCAGGAAAGCAGTGGCTTCCTTGCTTAGAATCTTCCGAGTCTGATCATTGAGGGGTCCCAAGATGGCGACATCTTTGAGAATTACGTCCATGTTAGCCATGATGAATAGATACTCTCTGGAGGTTTGTCGAATGCGTGAGTTTGTAGGACGAACTACCGGGGTGATATTTACGGTGCATGGCGGGGTTAAAGGCGGGACAACGGCGCCAAGTCGATGCGTCCCCTACGAGTACCGCGGAAGCAGGTCCGAAAGCTCCCGACTCCCAACAACTTCCATGATAATGTCGCCATGTCTTACCTTTATGCCTTGTCACAGGCCACCTGGACTGCCGTCATATACTACTGAGTGTTCTGAGGGTTTAGGTTGTGCTGGCTCCGATCTTTCTCATTGAGTGATGTTATGATTGTCGACAGTGGTCGTCCTTCGGCAACGCTTTGAGCCAAACTCCCGCTGCCCCGCCGTCTCAACCTCGGCACGGGGTTCTGACCGAAATCTCGACCAATCACATGATAATGAATGCAATGGCTGATTTATAATTAGGGGCCAGAAATGGAAGTTGACGATGTGGGTCAAACACCTAAGTCACACATGCGAGCTGGATAATAAGGTATCAACCGGGAATCTCTTTAGGCCTCAGTCGTACTTGCTCGGCGCAGGAGAGTAAACCCCAAGCGTCTCAGCACCTGCATGAACAAAGAACGAGGCTTGGGCTAGCACGGAAAAGTTCCCAAGTTCCGAAAATATTCCATTCTCCTCTCTCATGGATCTTGCCCTCAAAGCCCACGCCTCCCATCCTCCCAAACCAGCACCACCTACGAAATCAGATTGTACCGTGCTCTATGACGAGGACGAGATGAGCTTCTCGTTAAGCCATACCTTGACCGCTCCAGCTATACGTTGAACGACTAGTGTTCCGTCCCTGGCGCTGCCATCCTGTACCATAGTGTAAGGTCCTTCCTGGACGGTCAGTCTCAGACGGTCAGAGCGTCCCTAATCTGATCTTGCCACGGCTGCTCCTGCACCACGTTATTCAAGGTAGGCGCAAGGAGAAACACGAGAGGCACTGTTTGCCCTCTGATATGGTTATCATAGAGGTTCCGGGTCCTGTTCATCTGGTTCTGGAATTGGGCTTGGTTTGGTTGAATATGAGCAATGATTGCGCCAGCTTGACTCACGGTCGCAACGGCGGTGCAGCCGCAGAGGCCATATGTTCCGATCACTTCTGGCGCCTGGCCCCATGCGTGATAGGCCGCTAATCCCATCTGGACCACTATAGCCTGGCCAACATTCCATAGGACATCGGAGGGTTTCGCACGCTTCTCGAGATCAACTGAGCGATGCCAATTCTTCCGATGAGCACACTACTGATTGTTCTTCAAAAGCAGATCCAGCCCAGAGAGATCGCGGGAGGAGATTTTAGGACTGTGAGAATTCGGGCTCCCATCGAGCTCTGGGTCGGCGGCGAAATGGACTTCTAGGTCTCGGAAAGAAATTTTAGAACTGTCGGAATTTGGGGCTCCAGCGACTTCGAGGTCGGTAGCGAAGTGGACTTTTCGATCACGGGGAATAGTATTCCCCAATGACAACGGAAGCAGGCGGCTGCTGATGATCAGGGAAAGGAAGATACAGTTAGGGGAAAACATTGTGGTAAGATATGATGTTCTGGAAAGCTTGAGGTTCGAAGAGAATACTCTTGGATCTTCTGGTGTTCTTGTTTGCGGAAGCTCTCCCTTATACAACATCATAGCCAGACACGTTGCCAAACCGACAATCTATCAGTGCCAAAGACAAACGGAAGGAAGCGAAAGGAAGCCAACACCGAGAAGGATGTTCATGATGACAGCATCTATTTCATTAAGGTATTCTTGTATCATAGCGTCACCTGTTCTACTAGCTGATTGCAGACGTCGAGAATCATTCCTGATCCCTTGTTTTCAGCTGGAGTTCTGGCCCCACCGTCCTGTTCGCAAGGGTTATTTGCTTTTTTACTTTGACGATTGGTTCTTGGGCTTCTGCTGAGACGTTGGTGAGTGGGCGAGGTTGAGGAATGCCGAGTGACCATGCGATCCTACAGGACAGTGGGGTAACGATAGTTAGCTACTGCCCGGAGAATTTCTTAATAAGCATGTTCTTCAGACCAGAAAGGTTCAGCTTATATTTGCGACTGTGGCTTACCTTATGGTTGCCATGATTCCCCGTCTTGTGTCCTGTTTACTAAAACATCATGCCTTGACTTTCCTACCTAACATATAGCCCTGATCTATTTCGTGCTTCTCTGACAATGACAACATTACCCTCCAGCCTTGACGCTACGGAGCAACACACTGCTCAAATACTTGCAGCTGCTACAGGCACAGGAGACCTCGCCACAGTCCGTGAGATACTCACACAATGGCCGCTGCAACCCGGTTCTGAGCCAGCTCCCGCACCTAATAGCCCAGACCTATGGCCTTTCCCCTTGGTTTTGTACAGAGCCATTGAAGAAAACCAGCCCCTCATTGTCTCTTATGTGCTTGGTCTTGGTCTGAAGCTAGAACGGCTTGCCATTGA
Organism: Acarospora socialis; assembly: GCA_025617375.2. Lineage (NCBI taxonomy): Eukaryota > Fungi > Ascomycota > Lecanoromycetes > Acarosporales > Acarosporaceae > Acarospora > Acarospora socialis. Next base: position 1,516,561 of record JAMYGW020000002.1, on the reverse strand, counting down.
GAGAGCGTTAGACGTTGGGTCAGTTGATATCTTCCAGGCTTTCATCGACAATGGCTGGACATCAACGCCCCACTCGGTGAACTAGAACCCCCTCCTTTAACGTATGTATTGCCTCTGCCTTACTTCCCTTCATCCTTCGTTCCTTTTAATATGTCTTTGGAATACACTGTCCCATATGCTCACCGACTCTTTAGTCGTGTTCTAACCAACGAGCCTCTTGTTCGTTGGTTTCTTTCACAGGGGGCGGGTCCAACCGCCCCAGCTCCACGCCTCGCTCGTACCCGGGTCATATCGGCTGGTGCATATGCTCCACTATCTATTGTGCAGTCGCTTTACGCTCATGGCTGATCTCATTTGAACGTCCTTCAGAGTGCTGCAGAGTCCCCTGCAGAGGGGCGACTACAGGTCATGGAGTTTCTTCTGAATAACGGGGCTGACATTGACGCTGTGAAGTGGAAGCACCACGAAGAGAGCTATATGAGCTTTGATGCGTTAAATTTGGGTACCGCATTGCATTATGCAGCTAAAACTGGTTATGCACATAGGGTAGGGTTCTTGTTAATGTGCAACGCTGGGGCTGACGTTCTTGATTTGACAGGGAAGACTGCATTGAATCTTGCAAAAGAATATGAGTTACACAATACCTGTAAGTCCCAATACCTATCATCAAGAATAGATTACTAGAATAGATTTATGACAGTGTGAGATATAACAATACATAGACTATTTGATGATAGAACAACACAATATATATCTATTGATGTCAAAACTAATATCTGAAGAGTTTTATGTGCTGAAAATTTTATATTTATAAATTTTCACTTAACTATGCTTACTAACAGTCTACATTGTAACTATGCTAAATATATTGTTGTTGAAATTGAAATATTTTTATTGCTTCATATTAGTGTCAGAACATTACAGACAATACTTTAGTACAGTCATGACATCAGCAATTAATAAGCATAATTAAGTGAAAATCTATAAGTATGAGACTTCTCTGCACATAAAACTCTTCAGAGATTAATTTTGATATTAATAAAATTATATTGTGTCACTTTATTATTGAATAGTCTGTGCATTGTTATATCTCACACTGTTATATATTTATTTTAGTAAATATTGAGATTTACAATTTTAATCTCTCTCTCTTTATAATTAACAATCTTTGTTACAGATAAACTCAGACATGTTTTGTGACAGTGACTCATCAGATTACTTGTCAATCTTGTTGTCATCATGAACTTATGAGCTAGCTTGCTAGATATGAAAAGCATCTCTATGAGTATATAGACAAAGTTTTTTCATAGATAGCACCTTAGCAATTACATCTTTCACACACTCATATAATGATTCTAATAATTTGATAGCACCAACTTGAAAATTATTGAGTTCTCAATCATTGATTTGAAGTTCTTAAAATCAGTCATCTTCATATGACATTATTGACAGTCAGATTTCTACCTAGTCATTATCATCAGTTTCTTCAGCAAATCAGTCTGCTAATCTCATCAAAACTGTTTTTGTTGTTTATCTGATCATTATGTCTTATCTGTCTGACATACTTGATAACAATGATCATATCTTGTTTCACTCATTTGATTCACTGCTTTAACTCTATTTCACTTGTTCATTCTTATCTATCTTACTTTTCATTATGAACTTTTATTCTCACAGTTTTATTCATAAGTTATCAACCTGATGAAGTCTTCAACAGATTCAACATCAGACTTTAGCTCAGTGTAATGTTTTTATGTTACAATCATGTCTGAAGAGAAAAAAACTCATGAGTTTGTGATCAGAAGTTTATTCAGAGCATATACAAGAAGAACTGCTAGACAGCAGTTATGTAACAGCATAACAGCTCAATAGCAAGCAGATGAGCTGAAACTCAATTTCTCAATATTAAGACATCAAAACATCAAGAGTGCTCAATGCAGAGACATCAAGCACATTCTATATAGTAGAGTTGTTTTTCTTATGAAAACAATCATGTTCAACTTAAATAACAATCTAAGAGTTAAAGACCAGAATCATTTCAGATCAGTTGTTATATCAATAAGCACAAATTCTTAGCTCTACATACTCAAGAAATCTCAGATTAGAACATTACACTTTGAACATTTTTATGATATAATGAGTACAATGTCTGACACACAGAAGAATGTCTCAACTTTGTTCTTGAAACAAGTTCAGACAAATTCATCTCTACTATTTACTTCAGATAGAGTGACAGCTCAATCAGTGATGTCAGCTCTGATGATATAACTATTTCTGAGTGCACTCAAGATACAGATATCAGATATCTTTGATGAAGAAAGAGAAAAGCTGCAAGTCTTTGTGGTTAAACTTGATCTGTACATTGAATTTAATCAATTAAAGTTTTAAATCAATCAAGAGAAGACACTGTTTGCAACAATCTATCTGTGAATGCAGTCTTCAACTGAATTGATCTCAGACTGCATGAGTTTCTAAAGAAAAAATACAAAGAACACAATGCAGACACAGAGTCTATGTTCAATGACTATGCATGATTTAAGAAAGATTTAAGAAAAGTCTTTGAAGTGATTAATGAAGAAAGAGCAGTTAAGAAACAAGTTTACATCTTGTGACAGAGTGAATCAGCAACAGTATATGTCACAGAGTTTCAGCAATTAACAACACTTATTAGATAAAATAATGAAGCACTCATCTATCAGTACTATTGTGAGTTAAGAAAGTTCATCAAAGACAAGATAGCTCAAGCAGAACAATCAGACAATCTTCAGAAAATGATTGATTTGAGTATCAATATTAATAGTTGTCAATGAAAACAACAGATGAAACCAAAAAAATATTGAATGTCATCTATGATAGAAGATCAAGAAGAAAGCTTCTGACTGTGAATGAAGTGATATGTTTTATTAATAAGATATAGAAAGATAAACTCTATGAATCTCAATACAATCAAGAAGCATCATCAGAAATCATAAAAGACTAAATGAACAGAGCATGAATGTCAGTCAGAGTGATTCACTAAGTCTCAGATAACATCACAAAACAAGATATAAATGTGTTACAACTGCAGAAAACTCAGACATCTTGTTTGAGAATGCAACAAATCTCAGATGAAAAGAAAAAATATTGCAGTGATAGTTAAAAAGAATACACATATAGTGCACAACATTCTTAACTGAACAACCTGTTACAATGACATGTACAGAGTACACATGAGTGCAAAAGATAAAGTCAGATGATACTCTCAGAAACTGTGCAAAGATGTGAAGAATGAATATAACACAATGAGTTGATCAATCTACAAAAAAGAATTAGCTACTCTTATCAAGAAAAGAATTCTTGATGCTGAGAAAGAAGACAATGCTCTTGAAGATGATATTGAAGAAATTGATGATCATGAATTTTAAATTGATGAATCTTGAATATTTCTTGATAGCAATACACTCACAGAAGAAAGTTTGAACAATGCTGAGATAGAGCTCTCAAGAAAGTATTGAACAAAGATCAAAAGAGATTTAAATATTCAGAAAGAAATGACATCAAACTGCAATACAATGCAGAAGAAAAAGCAAAAAACTTAAAATCAGAAAGCAGAGATATGCAAAGAATTTGATGATAACATTATGAGTTGACAGATAGTCAACATGTTAGAATTAGTGACATGATGAGTGTGCTGTTCATTCAACATACAAATGATAAATGAAATCATTGAAAGAATCAATGAGAAAATCTGTGTGAAAGTCTCAATTCTTGAAAACTCACAAGAGATAATGTTTGATGTGATGAAATCAATTGAATACAATGTGATACTAGAGATGCCCTGATTGCACAGAAGAAATCTGAAAATTGATTAAATTACAAAAGAGATATGTGTAATCAAGAACATATATGAGATTCTTAAACAATCAAAGATGAGCTTATCAGAGCATAAGTCATGAAATCACAAGATATTGCTATTGAATGAAAAGCAATCTAAGTGAATATCATTATACTCAATGAGCAAAGACCAACTCAAGAAAGTTAGAGCTTACCTTGATGAGAATCTTAAGAGAGAATTCATAAAATCATCAAAATCACCAGCAGAATACTCAATTCTGTTTGTATTAAAGAAGAATGACAAGAAATAACTATGTGTTGACTACAGACAACTCAATGAGATAACTCATCAAGACAGTTATTCTTTACTGCTGATAGAAGAGTTGCAAGACTGACTAAATAAGACTAAGTGATTCACAAGCTTAAATCTTAAGAATGTCTATTATCAAGTTAGAATGAAAGAAGATGAAGAATGAAAGACAGCATTTTGAACAAGATATGAACACTATGAATATACTGTCATGTCATTTAAATTAAAAAACACATCAGTCATCTTTCAGAGATTGATCAACAACATATTGAGAGAATATCTCAATGATTTTGTGATCACATATCTTAATGATATTCTAATATATTCAGAAGATCTTGAGAAGCACTGAGAGTATGTGCATAAGATATTGATGAAGCTCAATGAGAAAGTCTTATATGTGAAAAAGTCAAAAAGCAGATTCAAGATCAAGAAAGTTAAGTTTTTAGACTATGTGATTCAATCTGAACAAATCAAGAAGAATTCAAAGAAAATGAAAGTAGTCAAAAACTGATCAACACTGAAACAGATTAAGAAAGTACAAGTCTTTCTAGAACTAACAAACTATTATTGAAAGTTTGTATCAAACTATGCAAGAATTGTGAAATCACTAATGCATTTGATGCACAAAAACAAAAAATAACATTGAAGTCAAGAGCAGAAGAATGCATTTCACATATTAAAGAGAAGTTTTAGTGAAATGACACATCTGAGAATACTCAATTCAACATGTGAGAAAACACTGAAAACTGATGCTTCAGATTTCACAGTAAAAATATGTCTATATTAAATTAAGAATGAACAACAAAAACTCATAGCATATCAATTTAGAAAACTATCAGAACTCAAGAAAAGATATAAGATTCATGATAAGAAACTTCTTGCAATAGTGAAGACATTACAAGATTAAAGATCTTATCTTGCAAAAACAAACAAGTCAATTCAGATCTATACAGATCATAAGAATCTGAGAAACTTCACAATGACAAAGCAACTCAATCAATGACAAATTCATTGAGCAGAGCAGTTGACAGACTATGAATTTCAGATTCATTACAAGAAAAGTAATGAGAATGATGAAGCAGATATCTTAAGTAGATGACTTAATCATGAAGATGTACAGACAATACATGTTAAAATTCTGAGCAAAGACAACAACAGAGTTCTCACAAAGAACTTAGCAGCAACATACAAGATAAAGCAAGCTTTCTTAACAAACAAAGAACTCATTAAAATATATCACTACAGCAGAGCTGAAGAACATCTAGAAGTTAAATGCACTAAGAATCTAGTGCAAAGAAAACACAACATTAGCAATTTTCAGAATCAAGTCATCAGAATGATTGCTGTGTGCAATTTATGCTGAAGAAACAAGATCAATTAAGATAAATGATATGACAAAGTAACACAACTAGACACATCAAATGCATCATGAGAGTCAGTTATCATGAACTTCATTATGAAGCTATCACTGTCAAAGAATTCAGCATGAAGAGTAAGATTTGACAGTATACTGATAATAGTGAATAGATTGATCAAGTACACAATGTTCATTTTATTCAAAGAAACTGTAACAGCATCAGTATTGACATACATTATACTGTGAGAATTGATTAACAATCATGAACTATCAAAGAAGTTTATCACTGATAAAGACAAGCTGTTTACAAACAAGTTTTGAGAAATGCTTACAGCAGAACTCAAGATAAAACACAAAATATTAACAACATATTACTCACAGACAGATGAGCAGAACAAATAAATGAATCAGACAGTAAAAATATACTTGAGACACTATGTCAACAGAAATCAAAACAACTGAGTACAACTGTTATCAACAGCACAGTTTACATACAACAATGCAAAAAATGAAATCACAGAAGAGACATCTTTCTATGTGAACTATGATTATAACTCAGAGATATGATGAGATTTCAAAGAACACAGATCATAAAGTCAAAAAGTGATTCTGAATATCACTTAGATGAAGAAACTGCATCAAGATTTAATGAAATGAATTGAACAGCAAACAGAATGAATGATAAAGACAAGACTATTTGAGAAAAAAAAAAAGATATACTTAAAAATGAACAATATAAGAACTAAAGAAAGAAGCAAGAAGCTGAAGAACAAGAGCATTGAATTATTCAAGATCACATGAAACATCAAAGAGTTAAGCTATGAGCTAGACTTACTTAAGAAGATGAGAATACACTCAATATTTTATGTATTCATGTTACAGCATTGTAATCAATTCATATCACTTTAAATCATTGAAACATCTGTTGAACTCAAAGAAGAATATGAAGTTGAGAACATTTTAGAAAAGAGAATGATTAGTGAGAAAACTCATTATCTCATCAAGTAAAAAGATTATGATATCTCAGAAAACATCTGAAAATTCAGAGAGAATCTCAAGAACTGTGTAAGAACACTTCAACATTTTAAGAAAGAAAGTCAATATTAGCTCAGAAGAATGACAATATCAAGTCAATAAGTTACAACATTGTTTGAGAATCTTCATTCTCAGTTTCATCATTATCACTATTAAGTTCAGCAACAAGATAGTCAGTCTTCTGTGCAGCACAACAATTCATTTGATTCAAAGTCTTCTGAAAACATATTATCTTGACAGTAAGAGTATCAAGAATCACATTCACATCACTTATTTTCTTTCAAAAAGAAAGACAAGTTCTGTCAAGAGACTTTCACAAAACTGCAATGTAAGAATGACTGCAGCAAGTATACTTATTGCATTTTGATCTTTCATCAATCATGATGAAGCAATCAAGACTGCAAGCAGTACAGAATTCACAAGAAAATGTGATGAGACTACCACTGAGTTGAATTTTCTTTGCAATTCTTAGACAATTGAAATTTTTAAAAAGCATTGTTGCTAGTGACAGAATTGTTATATACTCTCACTTAAATAAATTCTAGAGAACTAGCACCTGAAGAGAAAAAATAATGTTATGATCATATCTGAAAAGAAAAAAACTTGTGAGTCTGTGATCAAAAGTTCACTCAGAGTGTGTACAAAAAGAACTGTTAAACAGCAGTCACATAACAGCACAATAACTCAATGATGAGCAGACAAGCTGAAACTCAATCTCTTGATGTTGAGACATCAAGACATCAAGAATGCTCAATGCAGAGACATCAAGCACATTCTATATAGTAGAGTCATTTTTCTTATGAAAACAATCATGTTCAACTTAAATAACAATCTAAGAGTTAAAGACCAGAACCATTTCAGACCAGTTATTATATCAATAAGCACAAACTCTTAACTCTACATACTCAAGAAATCTCAGATTAGAATGTTACATTTTACAGAAGATTTCTCTTGTATAAGAACTAAAAGTTGTACTTATTGATATAAAAGCTGATCTGAAATGATTCTGAACTTTAATTTTTAAATTGTTATTTAAGTTGAACATGACTCTTTTCATAAGAAAAATGATTGTAACTATATATTGAGCTCACTCATCAGTCTCACTGTCAAATCTATCAAGCTGACTCACTCATGCAATTTATCAAACTTGCTCATCAAGCTCATCATCAAACATGTTAAAATGTCACATGACTCTCATCTTAACAGATAATCTGTCAAACACTCTTTCTGTATATAAGTTAGTTTGTACTTTATTTTTTTAAATATAATCATAACATCATTCTTTCTATTCTAAATGCTAATTTTCTAGATCTATATAAGCAAGAGTATTCACATTGTTCATCATCAGTGATGATGCTTTCTAAAAATTTCAATTGTCTAAGAATTGCAAAGAAAATTCAGATTGATGATGTATCTACTCTGTTCTCTTGTGACTATTGTGTCAATTGCAACATCAATTGTTTTGTAATGAAATCTTGATCAAAATATAATAAGTGTACTCATCATGATCATTCATGTGTCAGTGTATTGTAAAAGTCTCTCAATAAAACTTATTTTTCACTTCAAAAGAAAATAAGTAAAGCAAACAGCAAACTAGCAATCAAATACACTGAGCTTTTCACTCTATCTTTGAAAGTTATGCATTTTCAGAAAACTCTGAACTGAATAAATCACTGTGCTTCACAAAAGATCAACTGTCTTGCTGTTGAACTTAATAGTGATAATGATGAGACTGAGAATGAAGATTCTTAAACAATATCATAACTCATGAACTTAATGTCTTCATTCTTTTAAACTAATATTAATTTTCTTTTTCAAAATATTGAAGTGTTCTTGTGCAGTTCTTGAGATTTTCTTTGAGTTTTCAGATATTTTTCAAGATATTATATTTTTTTCATTTCATGAGATAGTGAACTTCTTCTTTAATCATTTTCTTCTTTAAAATATTTTTAACTTCATATTCTTTGTTGAGTTTAACAGATATTTCAGTGATTTAAAGTAATATGAACTGATTGCAGTGCTGTAGCATGAATATATGAAATATTGAGTGTATTCTCATCTTCTTGAGTAAGTCTAACTCATAGTTTAATTTCTTAATATTTCATATGATCTTGAATGATTCAATGCTTTTGTTCTTCAGCTTTTTGCTTTTTTCTTTTGTTTTTATTTTGTTTGTTTTTAAGTATATCTTTTTTTCTTTTCTAAATAATTTTGTCTTTATTGTTCATTCTATCTGCTGTCTAATCTGTTTTGTTAGATCTTGATGCAGTTTCTTTAATTAAGTAATATTCAAAATTACTTTTTGACTCTGTAATCTGTGTCTCTGTGAATCTTGTTATATCTTTGAATTGTAGTTATAATTCATAAAGAAAGATGTCTTTTTCATGATTTTGTTCTTGATATTGTTGTACACAAACTGTGTTGTTAACAACAGTTGTACTCAATTGTTCTGATTCTTATTGACATAGTGTTTCAAGTACATTTTTACTGTTTAATTCATTCATTTGCTCTGCTCATTCATCTGTAAATAATATATCATTAATATTTTATGCTTTATTCTGAGTTCTGCTGTGAGCATTTTTTAAAATTTGCTTGTAAACAGTTTGTCTTTATTGATGATAAATTTCTTTAATAGCTCATGATTGCTAATCAATTCTTACAATATAATGTATATCAATACTGATGCTGTTGCAGTTTTTTTGAATGAAATGAACATTGTGTACTTGATTAATCTGTTCACTATGATCAATATACTGTTGAACTTTATCTTTTATGTTGAGTCTTTTGATGATAATAACTTCATAATGAAGTTCATAATAACTAATTTTCATAATGCATCTGATGCATTCAGTTATGTTACTTTGTTGTATTATTTATTTTAATTAATTCTATTTCTTCAGCATGAATTATACACAGCAATCATTTTGATGATTCAATTTCTAAAATCATTAATGTTGCATCTTCTTTGCATTAAATTCTCAGTGCATTTAACTTTTAGATGTTCTTCAGCTCTGCTGTAATGATATATTCTGATGAGTTTTTTATCTGTTAAGAAAGTTTGCTTTATTTTGTGCATTGCTATTAAGTTCTTTGTGAGAATTTTATTGTTATCTTTGCTGAGAATTTCAGCATGTATTGTCTGTACATCTTCATGATTGAGTTGTCTACTTAAGATATTTGCTTCATCATTTTTATTATTTTTCTTATAATGAATCTGAAATTCATAATCTGTCAACTGCTTCATTCAATGAATTTGTTGTTGATTAAGTTACTTAGTTATTGTGAAGTTTCTCAGATTCTTGTGATCTGTATAGATCTGAATTGACTTATTTATTTTTGTGAGATAAAATCTTCAGTTTTGTAGTGTTTTCACTATTGTAAGAAATACCTCATGGACAAAATTCCACGGAAAAACCACAGAACCACAACCAAACCAGCTATCAAAATTCTGAATAGAGCAAATTCTTTGTCTCATTCACTTTCATAAACCCTCAAAACAGCTTATCTTCATCATCAATACTGGTGGTGAGAAACCTCAATTACTATTCTCCCAAAATTTTTCGCATACCTCCTGCCAAAAACCAAAACAACATTTTGGACATCAACATTGCCACAACCAACGCATCTTTGAAAATTCTGAATCAACAGTTTTCTTCACCTTGATCTCTTCTAAAATTCATACTATTACTGCTTTTTGATATCTTTATTGCTCACAAAGTTGTTGGACTGTTTAGTTGTACCCCTTAGTATCTAGTTTTTGAAGTTCGCAAATTTTTGCTTAATTTTTCTAGCTTGCTTGACAGAATTTCTGCACACCAAGCATCATCAAATACCTCAACTAAGCCTCACTCACACCAAAACACCAAAAACACCAAAACAACCAAGAAAACACCAAAAACACCACTTTTACGCCAACTACGCAGCAATTCCAGCCTATACACACCAAGCTATATCAATTCACGCATCATACAACATACCTACATAGCTCCACCATCAAAACAAGCTATTTTATCAACAAAATTGACTACTTTTCAGCTATTTTCGCCCAAAAACCAGCGTTTCAGGTCAAATTTCTAAGCATTACAGGCTGAATTACACCAAATTGCTCAATTCCAGCAACTGCACGCAGTTTCCGCAAAAACTAGCCGCAAAATAGCCATTTCTTGACGGATTTAGCTGGAATTTGAGCATTTCTTCTGTCAATTGATTAGTGTTTTGCATGCAGAAAGAACCTACCAGTGAAGACATACCCTACACTAGAAGCATCTCACAAAGACCTAGTGAAGGGTATAAGCAGGTAGCTATTTTCTAGCCCTACCTGCTGATAAAAGCTCAGACTGGCAAACAACGTTGTCATAGTAGTTGGGATATAAATATGAGGCTTCACGTGGAAATCTTGCCCTAGATGCATCTGCCCCAAGACCTAGTGGTTGAGTGACTTATAGTATAGTCTTGCTTATAGTAGAGCTGGTAAAAGCCTATTGTAGAGTTTATCTACTCTAGGTGAATTGGGATATTAAGCAACATCTGAATTAGGCAATTGGGTACAGTCTATTCTAGATGAAATAAGAATTCAAAGCTTCTATAATCTAGAATCTCAGGAAAATCTAGTTTTTACCTTCAAAAACTAGATAAATACTGCTAGACATAGACCTTCTGGACCTGAATTTGAATAGGATTTTGAATTTGAACAGAATGGACCCCAAAAACACCTCATATCATGACTTTTGCACTGGATTCCAGCAACTTCATGCAAGATTTCAATCTAGAAAACCCAAAAACATCTACAAAACAACAAAAATCATCAAAAACAGCACTTTCACAACTCTTTATGAGTTCACCAGATCTGTTGAAATCACAAATCATCATGAAATCTTCTCAAAAGACTATTCTAAAGTCTAAAAAGAGAAGAGCCATTGCCAGTTCAGTGCTAGAAGCTATTTCTTCTGATGAAGCATCAAATCAGCATGAAACTCATCATGCAAACTGCACAAACCTACACTCAAAAAGCCAAAATGGTGACAAACTACTTCAACAAGTCAGAAACTACCTCAAGCAAGCTATTCAGCAATTCACAAACCCTATAGTTCAACAAGAACTAGAAACTAGCATCAAGACACTGAATCAAGCAAGACAAAATGCAAATCTAGACTCACTCAAACAGTCAGATGAAGCATTTCATCAGAAACTAGATGTTCAACAATAACTAGACAGCTTCAAAGATGAAGTCAACATCAAACTAGACAAAATTCTTCACACAATATCTAAAACAAAGTCAGAAATCACAGAGAAATTAGCATTTGTCTTTCAGACAAACAAAACAAACTCTATTAACTTTGTACAGACAAACAAAACCAGCTTTGAACAGTCAACATCAACAAAAACAGTGAAATCAGCAACATATGCATCAATTGCAAGCAGCAAAGATCAAAATGCTCAAAACTCATGGACAACTGTTCAAAAAAAAGCATCAAAGTCAAAAGTAGTGAATAAACTCATTACTTTCAGAGAAAGATGTCTAGTTATAAAGTCAAAAACACTCACAACTACTATCAATGTCATAGACATGTGCAACAAAATCAACAATGCACTTAAAACAGCAAAAATAGACAATTTGCTGGTTTTCACAGTTGCTATTTCACAATCCAAAGCTAGTATAGTGCTCACAATCAGTGAAGACACAGCAGAAGACTTGCTAAAACATCAATAAATCTGAAATTCATCATCTGAATTCATAGAAATCAAAAAGGATGAAAAGTGATACAAAATAGTAGCACATGGAATTCCCACAGCTATTTTCAACAGCAAAGAAGACATGCAACTAGTCAAAGATGAAGTAGAAACCTTCAACAAAGATATCAAACTAGCTATTTTACCACACTGACTTACTTCAGAAGAAGCCAGACAGGAAAAACAGCATGCATCTATTGTCTTGACAGTCAAATCAGAACAAGAAGCTCAAAAAGCACTCAGAAACAGACTGATAATTGCTGGAACATCAGTTAGAACTGCAGTCTACAACACTTGCAAACCAACAGATCAATGCAGAAAGTGTTAAAAGTTTGAACATACTCAAAAAGTATGTAAAAATCAAGACACATGTCAATTCTGTGCAGAAAACCACAATACTAGAGAACATGACTGTTTTCTTTGTTCCACACAGTCAAAAGGAACCACTTGCGCACATATAGTCTATAAATGCAGCAATTGTGGTGAGAAACATCAAGCAAATAGTGCAGAATGCAGTGTTTTCAAAGCACTACAGCCTATTTCTTCAACAGCAGATCCACTATCTATGAAAATGTCATGAATAACACAACAAATTCATCACAAATCACCATTCTACAACACAACTGCACAAGATCTATGAATGTCATGTACTCATGTCTGAATTCAGCTACAAAAACTGCAGACATAGTTCTTCTTCAAGAATCATGAGTTGTAAGAGACAACAAAATCACTATTTCACATTCATCTTTTACTAGTTTGATATCCACATCTAATCTAGATATTAGATCTAGAACTATGACATTTGTGTCTAAAACTAAACAAGATTTAGTGTGTATATCAAGATCTGACTTGTCAAAAGACTCAGATTTGCAAATACTCAGTATTTCAGCAAATGGAATTTCTAGTATACTGTTACTTAACATATACAATGAAAAGTCACAGCAAATCAACAATGATCAATGAACCATAGACAGATGTTTAACAGCAATTCAACTACCACAAAGAGCTATTATCTGTGGGAATTTTAATGCACATCATGCATGGTGGAATTCATCAATAGAAAACTCTATAAGAGCTACTTCTTTAATAAAGTGATTGAAAATTCACAACTGTGAGCTATTAAATACACCAGACATAAACACCTATACACATCACTCAGAAAATGCCACATCAGTGATTGATTTGACTTTTGCAATACCCTTACTTTGCAATTTCATCAGAAATTGACAAGTAAATCAAGACATGAAGTCTGGATCAGACCATGAAGTTATTCAGTTTCAAATAACTGCAAATGAGTCTGAATGGGTTGAAAGTCCACTGAGTGCATCATACAATATAGACAAAGCAGACTGAGTTAATTTGCAGAAACTCTGCAAATAAACTCAGTACAAACCAGTGTTCAAATTTAAAGCTTAATGCAACATCTATCAGATCAAAATCTAAAAGAAATGACTATTTTTCTCAGAAATCTGATAGCAAATGCAGCAGATCAGCATATACCAAAGAGAAAACCTTGTTCAAAAGTCAAAGTATGGTGGTCTGAATTATTATCAGTACTTAAAACTGAAATGAGTGGTTTTAGAAGATACTGAAAACATCACAAATCACAAGAAAACTGAAATCAATTCAGAAATGCAAGAAATAGATACTTTCACGCAATTCAGAAAGCCAAACATACCTTATGGACTACTTTTCTGCAAGGTGCAGCTGGAAAAGATGTTTTTACAGCATATCATTACACTAAACCACAAAAAATAGAGAAAACACCTTCTATAAAGCATGAAAACAAAGTGGGACTCATATTTAAAGACAAATGTGACTTGTTTCTTGAAGCTATGTTTCCAAAACCACCTCAAACAAGTCCAGTTGAGCTAGAATGTGATAATAGTCTCACAAAATCATGGTTTTCAGTCATTTCTAAGGAAATAAAACAAGCTATTATGACTTCATCAACAAAGAAAGCACCTGGGCCAGATGAATTGTCCTTTTTGATAATTCAACATGCATATCAAGCTATATCTGAGTTATTTCACACTGTTTATTCAGTTTTAATAAATCAAGACTATCATCCAGTATGCAGGCATCAAGAAACTGATGCAATTCTAAGAAAAGAAGGCAAAGCAGACTATTCAATACTCAAAGCATATAGACCAATCACTCTACTAAATTGCTTGAGCAAAATATCTGAAAAGATAATGGCAACAAGACTTTCCTATTGGGCTGAAACCACAGACTTGCTATATCATGAGCAAATGAGTGGTAGAAAGCAAAGATCAGCTGTGAATGCAGCTATGTGTTTAACACATGACATTCAACAAGCAATCAACAACAACAAAGTCTTGACAGCTTTATTCTTGGATGTTAAGGGTGCATTTAACTATGTGTCTTTAAATCAACTGCTAAAAGTCATGAAAAGACTACATTTATCACAAACTGTACTAAAATGGGTGCAATGCTTTCTTACAAATAGAACAATTGCTCTAGCTTTTGATGGTGAAAAAAATCACTCACAAAGTGTCAATTCTGAAATTCCACAAGGATCACCTATATCACCAATGCTATTTTTGATCTATATGTGATTTCTATTCACAAAAATCAACAATAAACACACTCAACTAAAGCTACCAAGCTATATTGATGATGTGACTATTATTGTGGAAGGAAAAACAGCTGCAGACAACAGCAAAACACTAGAATCAGTCACAAAAACTGCATTTCAATGAGCTGAAGAAAATGCAGTTATATTTGATGACAGCAAGTCAGAACTCATCCATTTTCAGAAAGAAAATCAAGCTATATCAACAGTAAAACTACCAAATAACACTGTTATACATCCTTCTAAAGTTGTATGCTGGCTAGGTGTTTGGTTTGACACTAAAATGTCTTTTAAGACACATGTGCAAAAGAAAATAGCTTCTGCAACTAGAACATTGCATTTACTGCATAGACTGATGAATTCTGAATGGGGTTTATCAACATCAGCTGAAAAACAGCTATATACAGCTTGCATTACATCTATAAGTGACTATGAAAGCTCAGTATGGTGAAAACAACAAAAGAATTTTGAAAAGCTGTTTCAAAAACTTCAAAATTCAGCAACTAGAAAAATTCTAGGTGCATTTAGGTCCTCACCATCAGCTGCTATGGAGCTAGAATCAGCTATACTACCACTCAGATTTAGACTTGATCAAAAAACAGAGCTATATGCTTTAAGAATAGCTACTTTGTCAGAAAATCATTCAATTAAACAAAGAACTCCATACACCTACCCACCAGGACTTGAAACTGAATGTGATATTGATGAAAATCATTATCTTGACTGAAATCAACATTCAAACTCTCTCATTAAGAAGAAACACCCAACTCAGTTGATTAAAGTGCTATATAGCATTTGCAAATATCTATCAGAAACACTAAATTTGGAGGTTTCAACTCAAAATGAGTTATGCTGTGCACCTTGAAGTGTTTCACCAAATATAGACATTCAAATCAGCAAATCTGACAAGAAACTAGCTACTTTGAAACATCTAAAGAAATTAGAAACACTTGTTTCTAAAGAAACTAGAGCAAGAAATGCTATTCTATACACAGATGGGTCAAAACTAGATGAAAATCTAGGTGCAGGTCTTTGCTACATGTATAAAGATATTATACATCAACAATCTTGGAATCTAGAAACCACCATGGAAGTCTATGATGCTGAATTGTTTGGAATTTCACAGTCTTTGAAGTTAAGTCTCAAAGAAATCATGAAATATCAAAGAATCAAAGACATATGGATCTTTTCAGACAATCAAGCAGCTATACAAAGAATTCAAATCACAAATCAAGGATCTGGACAGCATCTAGCTATTAAATGTCAAGAAACTCTTCAAAAACTCATAGATTATGAAGTTACACCTCATATTCATTGGGTTCCTGGACATGAGAACATTAAAGGCAATGAAATAGCAGATAAAGCTGCAAAATCAGGTGCAAAGCAGTCAATTTCACCAGATATTGATAGATTTACATCTATTAGCTATATCAAACACAAAATCAAGGCCAAAGCACTGGAAAACTGGACCACCCACTGGAAAAAGACAACCCAAGAAAGATACTATGCTCAGTTTGATCAAACACCTAGTTTTCACATCAAAGAAGATCTGAAAAGTGCAGACAGACTTTCATTTGCTACTTTTACACAAATGAAACTAGATCATGACTATTTCAAAGCATATCTGCATAGATTACCAGACTATAACAGCAAGAAATGCAATGATGCATGCAACAAAGATCAAACCCCAGAGCATTTGTTGACAGCCTGTCAATATAACAAAAAGGAGCAAATTGAGCTGAAAAATCAGCTCAGAAACATCAATTTGTCATATACAGCAAAGATGCTATTTATTTATTTATTTATTCTTCCTTTTATAGTCTATATCAGCAAACATGCACTATGATGACTTGTGATAGAGCATTTGTTGAATATGCAGATTTATTCTGACAATTCATAAGTATAATATATGAATTACAGATTTAGTCTGATATATCTAATTGCTTATTGATCACTCCTGAGCAGTCAACCTGATTGTGGGCCTCAGTGGCCAATAGTTAAGGAAATTTGAGGTTTGGTGCCTAAATAATAGATAAATGATTGTGTGTATATTGTCTTTTATAGACAACTAAGACCTGTAGAATTTTCCATCACTTGTTTCCCTTATACAACTGGATGACCCAGTGGTTGGTTTGGTGAGTGGTGTGGGATTTGAACCCACAACCTTTGAAATTAAGTGATATACTAGTGGGGTCACTACTTCCCTAGTTTTTCACTTAATTTCTTAGGTCACTCAAGCAGTATATATTCACTATATCACTTGACCACTCACAGCAAAGATGCTGTTTACTATCAAGAAAGAAATCAAAGCTACTTTGCTGTTTTTGAAGAAAACCAAAGTAGCTACTAGAAAATGACTATTAGAAGAAGTTGAGAGTGAAGATGAGATTTAGAAAAGAAGAAAGATATTGATTGACAATCAGCATCAGATTGACTGAACAGAAGTGATCAAAAAGCATTCAGATTGATTATTCACATGTACAAGATTTTGAGTTTTGTTTTGTGTCTACATCTTTCACTATATGTCTATTAACTGCCATAGCTTTTATAGCTGCATGCATAGAATGAAGAATAAATAAATATAAATAATAATACTCTAAGAAGAACTTTTCAGAAGTTAGACAGATCTGTTTAACAGTTAGTTCTTGAAAAACTTTCTGTAAATGATGTAGATACTCTGTTAATGAAATTAAAAATATAACAATATTGTCAACATAAATGCAGAAATAAGTTCAGTGTAATTACAAGATCTGATTTATCATTCATAGTATGTAGACTGATATATTGTGATAACTCATAACAGCTATTTTAAAGATCTCTTGTTCTTGATGAGAGACAACTGTAAGATGATATTGATGCTTTGAATTGATACATCATTGATAGAAGTATGCACTGCAATTCACAGTTAATATATATTTGACATCTTAAATAACAGCAAGAATATTGACCTGTAAGAATACTGAATAGATATCTGACATACTGATTTTATTGAGAATTTTAATGTTAACAACAATGCAGTCTTTCTGAGTGTTGTTGAGTAAAATATGTCAGACAATGAAGCACAGAAATGAGAATAAAGTGATAGTATTGATTTATTTCATGCAATCTTGAGTGTGTAACTTATCAAAGACTTTATTAACTATAACACAGTTATTCATCTCTAAAAAGTAAACTCAAGCTTGTTCTGATTTATATTTTTCTTGTTAGTTATTTAAAAAAGATATGTTCATTCACTTCTGTTCAAATATATTGATAATGTTACTGTGATCTTGTCACAAACTAGTGTGATCATGAACAACAGTTTTAATTTTGATGAATGCATTGAATTACTGTATACTGTAATGTCATTAGGTAATTTGTGCTTAAGAGAATGCAATTCATTCATACTGATATGAAAAATAATCACAGCAGCTAAAATCAATCTCATTGCTGTTTGCACTCATTCTTGTTCTTTTTGATGAGACAACAAGACTAATATGACATTCTTTAAACTAGTCAGATAGCAGCTCTCAGCTTTGTATTTGATGACTTGTTTCATTCAGAATTTTTGTGAAATTATCAGTGAAACATCATCATCATTTTGTACATGTACTCTCAACATAGTGTGATCAACTATGTGAATATAAACTGCAGCATCAACATAACAGCAGTTTGATTCAAAGAGAAAATTACAATTATCTGATAAATTTGACAAAAGAACTGTGACAGTGAGATTATTTATTTATTTATTTATTTATTCTTCATACATTGCATGCAGCTGTATAGCTATGACAATTATAGAACATTTGTTGAATATGCAGATTTATTCTGACAATTCATATGTATAATATATGAATTACAGATTTATTCTAATAATTCTGATTGCTTATTTGTCACATCTGATCAGTCAACCTGCTTGTGGGTCTCAGCAACCAGTAGTTAAGAAAATTTGAGGTTTGATGTCTAAATAATAGATAAATGATTGTGTATTTAGTGTCTTTTATAGACAACTAATATCTGTAGAAGTTTTTCACCACTTGTTTTTCTTACACAACTGAATGATTCAGTGATTGATTTTTGGTGAGTAGTGTGAAATTTGAACTCATGATCTTTGAAATTAAGCAATATACTAGTGAAATCACTACTTCTCTAGATTTTCACTTAATTTCTTAGATCACTCAAGCAGTATACATTCACTATATCACTTGACCACCCTAACAGTGAGATTGCTTTAAGACAGAATAACAATGCATTTCTTAACAAGAACAGTGTGCTGAATCTGATTGATGAACTTGATTGTAATAGTAAGTGAGAGTTCAATATTTTCACAACTTTTCACAAGAACTATCTGTCTGAGTAAATTCATGATTATTTCTTCAGATACTAAAATGTTCATATTAACTAGCATTTTGATTTTGAGATTCTTAACAATATGAATTTCTCATGAAATAATTGTTATTTAATCATCTCTTTCAAACAGATAAATATTTATCTTGACATACTGATCAGAATTATGAATGACAGAGTTTAATTCTTATACTGATATAGATGATGTCATATGATGAGTTATTGTATGAAATACTTGTTTCATAAGAAACTGAATGTTGATCAAAGTCATGATACAGTCAATATTAAGACAAATGAACTTTTTCTTGACTGTTGATGACAGATGCACTTCAATAATAGTGTAACATCATTCTCAAAACTTGTAGTCATTTGAACTGAATTGATTCATAGTGATGAATTTGATGTATGTTGATGTGAAACTTGAGACTGTCTTTACTGTTAATTTTGATGACATCAATGTTACTTTTGTCATGATTTTACTGTGATCACATTTGACTCACAGATGTTTGTGCAACTGATTGTTAAACTGAAAACACTGTCAACAGAAGTGACATTCAAGCTTAAATAGTTCTGTGATGTGACTGATGTTTATAACATTATTTTGTTAATTCTTATTCAGCAGAGCTGATTTCTTCTCTTTCTTGATGATGTTCTTGTTATTACTAACTGAATTATTTTCATAATATGTGTTCTTGTATGCTTGATACTTCTTTTGTTCATTGAGTAATTGATTGTTTTTTGTGTAATAAATCTGTGATCTATCATACTGATATGAAGAATGATAAGATCAATATAGTTAATATAAGAGATGATTTTCTTGATAGAGTGATTTTGAAGTATCATAATAAGATCAGCTTGCATTTGCATTGTAGTGAGATTGATTTTGATACAGTTCAAATGACAATCTTTTGTTTTTGAATGTTATTTGTAGAAACTGATGAGATATCAGTAACAACAGTAAGTATCAGCAAGATTTCTCTGCAGTATTGTTGCAATTCTGATTTTGTTGATGATTATTTTATTGTTTATAATTAGAATATTGACTTTCATAAGAAAATTGATCATAATGAAATAGTCAAGACTGATTGAGCTCATCAAATCTGATATTAAAGAATTGATAAGATTGAAATGAATGATTTTTACTGTATGATTGTTGCACTGATCTATTTGATATCATTGACTGATTTTGCACATAAATATTAAATCATACATTCTTTTATTTATTAAGAACCTCAATTAGATCTGCAATAGTGAATTGATCACTTGATCAAGATAGATCTCAATATAATTTCTCATTCATATGCTCATAGACTAATTTTACTTAAGTAATATCAATAGTGATCATATCAGAGTTCTGATCATGTAGAACAATGAATTGAACATAATTGACTGAATTATGATGATGTTGTGTGTTCTGCACTGTATAGCAAATGTTTTTAAGTAGTGCAAGTGCTCAACTAGATGAGTTCTGAAAGTGACTTTTCAGTGTTTTACATTATTTCTTCATGTCATTGATGTTATGTAAATCTAATCATGATAGATAATTTAATTCTTCAGTGTATCAGTGATTTATCTTGTCTAGAAAACAAAACTGAATATTTTGTTATAGAGTTGCTGCATTCAAGATAGTAGCTATAACTTAAACTTAATTTGTAAAGCTGAATACATTGTGATACAGCTGTTTATTGTCTTTAACTTTGATGAGATCAAGTTTGAAGTTTGAGTTGAAGAATTTGACATTCTTTGATTAAAATTCATAACAACTATCTTCATTGTCATCATTTTCATCATTACTGTTCTGTCTCAATGATTTCAGCAGTTTTGATGAAT
Source organism: Acarospora socialis (assembly GCA_025617375.2). Classification (NCBI taxonomy): domain Eukaryota; kingdom Fungi; phylum Ascomycota; class Lecanoromycetes; order Acarosporales; family Acarosporaceae; genus Acarospora; species Acarospora socialis. The sequence goes on along the minus strand of JAMYGW020000002.1, from coordinate 1,495,564 downwards.
TTGATGATTCTTGCTGATTATGAGTAATTAATACTGTGATTACTGCAGTCTGTATGATTTGCTACATATTGTCATGATTTAGTTATTTCATCATTCTTGATTTGAAACTCAAAAACTGATTTGAAGACAGACTATTATCTTGTGAAAGTTTCTTAATGAATTCTGATAAGCAATGTTCTTCAGACTGATATGAAGAAGATTGTCTTGATGAGATAGATGTTTGAGAAATACTGAATTTGTGATGCTCATTGAATTGAGTAATCTGTCAATAATTCTTAATAGAAGTTCATAGTCTCTTGACTGTTCAATTGTACTCAGACTGACTTAAAATGATATTGAGTACTGAAAGAGAATTAAGTTTGAATAATAAGACTGTGATTACAGCATTGATAAGTCTTTGATTCACTAAGTATAGTTTATTGAAATATGTGAAGTCTTGTCTGATTAATTCAGCAAGTTGTCAAGCAAGTATAATGATGTTATAAGATGAATTCAGAATAAGATAGATGTTGATGACTTGACAAATTGAGAATGTTGATGTCAGAGCAAAATCAGTAAGATAAAGAAGTAAATTCAGTGAAATGAACAAATCAAAGAGATAAACAAGAAACAAGAGAAGATAAAGTAACAAGACTGTTAACTGATCTACTGATTTAGAATAATGAGATAGATATGAAGTATGAAACAAAAGAATAAGATAATAATGTAACTGTGACTCAATCTGAAGATCTTGATAGACTTATGATAATTAATGATGTCAAGAATCTTGATGTAATGAGCAATGAATCAATGATTGTTGTTGTGATGATGAAGTCATTGATGTTATCAAATTATTATATGCATGATGTGTCAAGTAAAAGAAAAATGATATTTCTGAACTATAGAATCAGTTAGTTATATAGATGAGAAGTAAATTCATAAGCTAGATGAATTACAGCTGACATCATGACAGTCAGATTAGCTAAACATGACAGTGAGATAAAGTAAATGCATCAGGTAAATCTGTAACATTAAATATAGTTGTAGATATTACTGTTAATTTTCTTTGTAATATTGACAATAATTTATCAATACTTTTGCTAATAACTTTAACATAATCTAAATATCTTGATGATGCATCTGTAGAATTTATCTTGCTTAATTTATGCAAAATAACAAAGTCAAAGATAACAAGCTTCACTGCTCATTGTGTCTGTCTTTTATTTAATGTTTTAATGTTCATAAATTCACATAAATTATTATGATTCATTAAAACTTTCACAGACTGCATACTTGTACTATTTTCAAAATAGTGATATCACTGCTTAAATACTTCAACAATAGTTAAAAGTTCAAGATCATGTGTCTTATAGCTATTTTCTGTTGAAGACAGCTTTCATGATTAGTAAGTAATGAGATGTTACTGTTTGAATACTTACAACTAACTGTAAATTTTTGTCACAGTATACTCAGAAACATCAGTCTTTATTTAATTTCTGAGTTCAAGATTAAAGTGAACAAGAATGAGTGTAAATGTAAAGATGTCTTTAAGTTTGTAAAATGTCTTCACTGTGTCTATGAGTCATTCAAATAACTTTAATTTCTTTTCATTCTTACTGTCTTTTAATAAATTTATAAGTGAATCTGCAATTCATGAGTAAATCTTAATACAATACACAAAGATAATGTTTTAGAGTCATTGAACAGCATTAACAAGTTAATCACTTTAATAAGACTCACAAAAAAAATCATACAATAATGAAAGATGATGAAGAATCAGAAGAAATGTGTTGCAATGAAATTTCATTTAAACAAAAAGTTTATTTTCTTCATTACTTTCAAAGTCTCTCAGAGACAATCAGCACTCTAAATTGTTTTACATGAATCAACAATTGTTTAGCTAAGATAAAAGAAATTTAAAAAGTGATTAAAACTGTGATACAGAAAGAAAAAAATGACATTTTGAATGCTGTTCTTCAAAAGATCAAGAAGCAAATTAAAAATCTCATAAATATTGTACAAGATTTTATCAAAATTCTTATATTTTCACAAACATATTTAGCAGCAGCAGTCAGTCTTAAAAATTTTGAAACAAAAGTTTTATCAGTATTTCAAAGAAAATATCAAAAAATAATGATAAAATCAGAAACAGAAACAAAAATATAAAGAATAAGAACAGAACAGAACATTATACAAGAGATACAAAAAGAGACAAAAATCTCAGAAATAATAATGACTGCAAGATGTGTATTCAGTGATGATATGATTTTTATCTTTAAGAAGAAAAAGAACAAGATAATGTGAAAAAAGAGAGAGAAAGTTATACAAGTTTTTGAATTCAATGTTAAAATCAAGCAGTGAAAATACATTATTATGATTCATAAAATTTAAATCATCTTCATAAATAACAAGAATCAAGCTAAGACAATAGAGACTCTTTATATGCAAAATTTACAACTTAAAAAACAAGTGAAGATTCTATGAATAGAATGATTTAAAAAGACAATTATATAAAAATATTACTTTAAATCACTTCACATCAGAATAACAAAAGCTAAGTAAACAAACTATCTTCTGCAAAATGATCTTCTTCTTAATTTTAAGTTTTGTTGAAAGATAAAAGAATACTCATGCTATACTACTGACTAACTGTTTATTTAGTGAAACATACACTGTTGACTTGACTGTGATCAATGTAAGTTGTAAAGATTATTTATTCACATACTCTGTCACACAGACTATATGAATAATGAGTAATTTCTGATGTTAGTCTCAACTAAAACTATAAAAGCAGTTAAAACATCATACTTCTCAACACTTTCACTCAGTGATGCTACATTTATTAACTTTCATTAACAGCAAGTCTCAGTTGTTTAACAAAGTGCTTAAAGATTCATTTAAATAAGAACTTAATTAGTTCATCAGTCATCATGTCTTGATTGAGCACAAAATTCACATTAATCTGATTTTGCTTGTGCAGATCACAAATATGATGATAGATAATGTTAATGTGCTTTGATCACTCATACACATGTGTATTTTTAATCAAAGTCAAAACAGTCTGATTGTCTTTCTTAAACTGAAGAGATAAGACTGTTTAATGAGCTTTATTTTTCTTGATGTTCACACAGTATGAATTGTCTTCAAAATACTTATTTATATTCATGTCTTACAGTATCTGTGTAAGTTAGATCTCAGTCTTTGTACATATTGACATAATTATGTATTCAGTTTCTGTAATTAAGATAACAACAAATTTCTGCTTTTGACTTACTCATAATACTGATTCATCTTTAAGTATGTATACATGTCTCAGAATTAACTTTTGATCTTATTTGTCTGATGCATAGTTAAAGTCAGAGTATTCAAGCATGACTTAACTTTCACTGAATTTATATACAATGTTAAAATTAATGATTAATCTCATATATCACAGTAATTTCTTAAACACATGTTCATGATGCTCTGCAGAATCACTAAAATATTAATTTAGTTGATTTAGAACAAAGACAATGTTCAGTTAAGTATGAATCACTGTATACATCAGACTTTTAATTACATGTTAATACTGTTTTTAATTTATTTTTTGATCAGCTGAACTGATGAGACAAAAAGCATCATATTTATTGAGTGAAATTGTTGTGATCTTGTGCTTATTGAACTGCATATAAAGATCTTTCAGCATCTTGTTCATATAATGAGTCTGATTTAAATATAGAATTCTTCTTTTACAGTTATGTGTAACTTATATGTTAAGAGTTTTCTGTGTCTTTCTCAAGTTCTTAACTTTGAATATCTTCACAAAAGCTTTTTTAAATTAAAAAACATGTGTCAGACTTACTGAAACTACAATTATATCATTTACATAAAGAAGCAGCATGATTCTTTTGATGCTGTTGATGAGAAAATATGAATTAGTGTTACTTTAATGAAAGTTTAATTTGTGCAGATCAGTGATGCATTGTTTATGTCAGGTTTGTGTAGTTTACTTCAAATCATAAAAACTATACAGTATACACAGTGCACAGTCAGATACAACTTGAACTTCAGAAGAAACTGTTATGTAGATGATTTTTTTAAGAAAGAATTTTGTGAAAATATTGTTGATATTTACTTAATGACATTTAAGATTCTCAAGAGCAACAATGACAAGAAAGACTCAAAGAGTGTTGAACTTAACTGTAAATGTAAAGATGTTTTCATAATCAATGTTATATATTTGTGAAAAATCTCTTATCATAACTTTTATTTTAAACTTGTTCAGAAATTCATCAGTGTTCAGTGTAAATTTAAACACTTATTTGCTGATCATTATGTTTACATTCTTTGATGATACAATCTCTTTTCATGTTTTGTTGACTGTCAGAGTCATTAACTTTACATAAATAACATTTTTTCACATCTTTCTTCAGACTGAGTCTCTCACTGCTTTAACATAGATAACAAATGTGAAAATGTCAAATCTGATGTTCTTAATATTTTTTTCATTATCTATAGTGAATGCTGTAAATATCAGCATAATTCATGATATCTTAATCATAAGTTTATCAAAGTCTTCATCATTAATGTTCTGTTTTCTCTTCAGAATCTTAATATACAAGAATATTTTGACTTCTTCAGTTAAAATGTTCAGTGCTTTACTGACAGAAACTTCAATATGTAAAAACTGCTTAATTTTATTTCATTCACTTGTCTGTAATCTGTTTAAGTTAATTACAGTCAATTTATTCATTATATAAATATCTGATAAGAATGTATCAAGATTGTCTACAGTTAATTTAAATTCTTTTTTATCATCTGAACTTATAAATCTGAATGTATAAGTTTGCTTAGAGACAGTAGACAGAGTTGTAAATGTTGTAAAATCTGTGATGACTGCATTTTTTCATAATTATTCAACTAATTTTTGTTCAGACAGAATATTCAGCATTTATTTTTGCAGTTTGAGATCAACACTGTTTTTCTTTTCATTCTCAGTGAACTTTACAGCATAACTTTTGATGATTCACTTAAGATCTGAAACTCAAAGCAGATATTATTTTGTAATTTTATTTATATAGTTCATAAAGATTCTTACTCATTCTTAATTCATAAATTTGTTCTGTCTACTCTTCAGTAACAATTTGAAATCAATATAAAAGTAGCACTTGCAACTTCAGACACAAATGTAATCAATGAACAGCTGTACATTAGTGAAGATTTTCTTCAAAGTTATTTATCTGTTATTAATTAAGAAATCAGTTGCTGTTCAGTTGTAAAGATAAATATTTATTTGCACTGTCTTTATTTAGAACTTTATTGAAAGTTCTGTTTTCTTAATCATGATGTACACTGAATTCTCAGTGATACAGATAATTCTTTTAACAATATTATTCTGAATAGATATGTAAAACACAGTATACTGTAATGTAATGTCAAAAAATTTACATTAGTCATTCAGAATTGATCTTAATTCTGTGACATTGTCACTTTATACAACAAGCATTTTTGCACTGATCTGAAACTCAATTTTTAATTGTTACTTTGATAGTTTCTGTGAAACATTATTGCATCACTTCAACAGTATTGTTCATATCTTTCAAAAATAGTTGTTCACAATCTTCAGAAAGTACTGATGTTCAATAAATGATAGAGATGAAAAATTACATATATTAATGAAAATCAAAGCAAAAATGTTGATCTTCTGCTCACTTACAGTGTGCTTATGCTGATTGATAAACTTAATGATGACACAAACTTTATATATGTTCTTTTTATAAAGATTGTAAAGTTTTGCAGAGTTAAGATGAACAAACTGTTGATGTTACAGCTTGTAAATCTTGATCTTTTCACTTAAAAATGAAGTATCAACAGAGAATGAAGTGTCAGCAGAGCTTGATGAGTCAATTTACATCTGAGAATTCACATTTAATACTGTAACTAAAAGAGTCATCTCTGAATTGAATAACATGTGTATGACAGATAACAGAATGAACTCATTCAGTTTTTTTACAATATATTTAATTATATAGACACTATTCTGCTCAGACACTTTTTTCATGACATTGTTATGTTTATTTTGCATATATAAACTGTACTGATCAAAGCTTTTCTGCAATTTCATTTTGTATATTTGCTTTTTTGATAGAAGATTAACTTTTAATTTAAACACATAAAGTATTGAACTCAGATTCATAAAGTTTCTGAATTTATTCTGTATCATAATTACTTCATAGTAATGAGAGTATAAGTGTTTTCTTTCAACTTTAATTCTTCAACATCATATGCATATTAAAAAGTCATTGAAGAGTTAACATTGATCAATTATGTATATGAAATATTCAGAATTCACAACTCATTTAAAACTAAATATTTTACTGACAGCTTTCTTAAACAGAGTAACAATCTCATTATCTTTCTTTGCATCAGACTCAGATAAAAATGAATCATTGTTTTTCTCAGTCTCAGCATCAAAAACTTGGGTGATTAAGTGGTATAGTGAATGTATACTGCTTGAGTGATCTAAGAAATTAAGTGAAAAACTAGAGAAGTAGTGACCCCACTAGTATATTGCTTAATTTCAAAGATTGTGAGTTCAAATTCTGCACCACCCACCAAATCAATCACTGAGTCATCTAGTTGTATAAGAAAAACAAGTGATGAAAATTCTACAGGTCTTAGTTGTCTATAAAAGACACTATATACACAATCATTTATCTATTATTTAGACATCAAACCCCAAATTTCCTTAACTATTGGCTGTTGAGGCTCACAATCAGGTTAACTGCTCAGAAGTGATCAATAAGCAATTAGAATTATCAGAATAAATCTGTAATTCATATATTATACATATGAATTGTCAGAATAAATCTGCATATTCAACAAATACCTTATCACAAGTTCATCATAGTGCATGTTTGCTGCATATGAACTATAAAATGAAGTATAAATAAATATAAATAAGCATCAAAAACTCTATGTTTTCTGTTTCTGTGCTTAAATTTTATTTTATTTTTATGATGTGAATTGTCTGCAAACAACTTGTTCAACTTTCTGACTGACTTAACTGCAATTAAAACAGATAATTTTTTTAACTCAATATTTTTGCAAGCAGCAGAAAGATATTCACAGTCTTAAATGTGATGAGAATCACAGCAGAAAAGATATTTAACTGATTTATATTGAGAAGAATGATCATTGCTGAAGTTTAACAATCTTCAATAATGATATTTCACATCATGTTGATATAAGTGTATTGAGTTTTTCTCTTTATATTAATCTGTTTACAAGACAGTCTCAACAATTTTTAATTGTGTCTTTTTCTCTTAAAGCTTCTGCAGACTTCTCTTGATATTTGAAATGTTTTGAGTATTGATTGTGTTGTGAATCACTGTATAATTCTCAGATAATGCTTAAAGAAATGTCTGAAATTGTTGCTCAGACTTAAATAGATCAGTTATATTAGACTGAGTTGCAGCAATTTTTCTGTTCAGCTTGCTAAAATGTACTTATGCTTCATTAATAAATACATTTATCAACATTTTATATTCAATAAACTTCATTAAATATTGTTTTTCAGTGATCTGCAGCTTCTTCTTGTATTTGAACTTCAAGATATTTCAAGCATTCTTTGCATTAATATTGTCTATAATGTACTTCTGATCATCTGTATTGATATAAATGATAAGTTAGTATAAAGTTTTTGCATCAGACTTCTGACTTTCAAAGTTAAAATTGCTGAGTAAAAAGAAGAAGTTATTGACAGAAATACTAATTACTGAAATCTCAATGATGTATTACAGATCTTCATTTATCAGTCATCTTCTCATAAAAGTAAATTGTTGATTGCAGTTCTTGTAACTGAGAATTGAAATAGATTGTTGTTTTGTGAAAAAGTTGTCACAATTCATAATGTAGCTTTTGATGACAGTCAGCACATAATATAAGAAATAAATAAAATGAAGTATTAAAATATACAGAAAAAAACAATGTAAATAAGAAAAAGAAGAAGTGTGTGTGCTTATTTGCTTAACTGTTGAGCACTGTATCAAATTGTCAGTAAGTTTTGTTTTACTCAATCTTAAAGCTTCATATTGAGTGCTGAGAATGTCATTTTACTCAATCTTTGAGCTCTGTATTGATGATCAAGAATATTTGTTTTAATCTTGTATTAAGCTGTTAAAAGTATTATTTTGTTCAATCTTAAAGCTCTGTATCAATGATCAGTAATGTTTATTTTGTTTAATTTTTGAGTTCTCATATTAAGCTGTCAAGACACTAAAACAGTATGCACTTTCTTTAAGAAGCTTCTTGCTAATCTGAGTTTATAATCTGTTGAGAAATAAAAGAATACTTGTGTTATACTGCTGACTAACTGTCTATTTAGTGAAACATACACTGTTAACTTAACTATGATCAACATGAGTTGTAGAGATTATCTATTCACATACTCTGTCACACAGACTATATGAGTAATGAGTAATTTCTGATGCTAGTTTCAACTAAGACTATGAAAGCAGCTAGAACATCATACTTCTTAACAAGTTTTATAATTGTAAGATCTTCTCTGAAAACTGTATTGTCATTTAATGCTTTAAATATCAGCAGTACAAGAATTACATAGTTAAGTACTGCAAAAAAATCATATAATGTGACTTCTGTACAGCATCAAGTTATATAATTGAGAATTACATCAATAAAAAGAATTCTCTGAAGATTTAATGTGCATTATGCAGAAAAAAAAACAAAAATCATTCTGTATGAATTAAATATTGTTTAAAAAGAGTAAAGAAAGTGAAGAAAGTAAAACAAATCTATTTTATACAATTTACATGCTTTTAGATTTCAATCAAAAATCTTTTTCTCAGAGTTTCACTGAACATTTTATTCAAAACATTTTCTCATGAAAATGTTAGTTTCACTTTTCAGTTCTTAAACTCAGTTATAACAGTCAGTAATAATGACTTTCTTTTAATTCTAAAAAAAAAAGAAAAAGATTATTTAAGATATTAACAGCTAATTATACAAATTTTACAATTATAGAAATACTCTCTCAGTCACAAGTTAATGAATAAGCTGTTCATTTTGCAATATAATATGCAGAAAAACAAAAACAAGATAATGATTTCTTTTCTGACTGACAAGACAATCTGATTATACAATAATTTTGATAATTTAAAAATTTTAACAACATTTTTTTACATCAACATTTTACAACTTCAAGATCACTTCTTTTATTTTACAGCATAATTTGATTTCATGATAAAGTTACTTTCTAATTAACAAAAAACTTGATTTCAGCATCTGGTCAGTGAATTTTCTTATTTTCAACTTATGTATATTTTATCTTTGTACAAATGACAAAACTCTCTAAATATACAACATTTATTTGCAGTCTTCAGAAAGTTACACAAACACTGATTACTTTTTTTTTATTTTTCTTCTGTTGACATTTGTACAAAGAAAGAATAAACACATAATTTTAAAAAACTTCAATTTACATTATTCAGTAGTATGAAGTGAACTTTTTAACTTAAGTATTTATAATATGAAAGAAGTTCTTGCTGAGACAATCACATTGTACAATCTTTCTTTATTGATTACATCAAAAATCTCTACTTAATATATTTAAAAAAATTTCAGCACAATAAATTTAATCTTTATCAGTCAGATTTTTACAGATCAATTGAAAAAATACTTTATTAAAAAAAATATAAATTATGACTCAGATCATTTTTCAATCTCAGTAATTCTCAATCTTAAGATTGTACAAATCACTTAAAGCAAGATGAAATACTGAAAGAAAATGAATCAAGAAATTATACTGACTGAAACTCAATATTTTCAGATAAATTAAGATTTATCAACAAAAACTGAGATTATACAATACACAGAGTATTTTATTAACTTTATTGAGATATTAATCAGTAACTCAGTTTCTATATACAAGTTCTTGAATTAAGAAAAAGTCTGATGAATAGATACAATTGATAAGACAGTTAAATAAGAAAAAAAAAAACAATAAGTAAGAATAATTTGTACAGAAAAAGCATGAAAGTTAATTAAGATGAAAGATAAGGTTAAGAGAGATCTGATTGTAAAAGCAAAAATTATATATTTTTGTAATGTGATCAGCAAGATGATAGAGAAAAATAAACTTTAAATTTTAATCAAAATGAAAAAAAAAAATTCAAATTCTGCAACAACAGTTTTCTTAATTCATACAATACATAAAGAAGTTTACATTCTAAATGAAAAAGCTGAGATCTTTAAAAAAAATTTTTATTTCAAAATGACAATCAATCTTCAGAATATTTTAAATATCAAAGTGCTTTGATCTTCATAGAAGAACAAATTTATTAATTTAAATATCTTTATTCAATTTATATTCATCTCTGACTCAACTAATGTCAAGAAAATTTCTGTAATTCTTTATACAAAAGCATTTTACAATGCTTCAGAGTTAGACAGCATTTTATATTGCTTTTTTAAAGTAATGAAACTCAAACTTGCTCAAACAATAATCAATTTCATCAATATAAACTGAAAGTTAAACTTTCTTTCTGAGAGATACAAGAAAGTTTATACAATAATGTTATGTAAGTCAGAAAAGCAATTCTACAAAGAAATTAAATCATAAAAATTAATCACTCTGCTGAATACAGTGAAGAAAATTATAAAAACTTTGTTAATTATATAAATTAAACAGACTGCAGAAAATAACAATTTTCTTTTTGAAAGTTAAATGAAATGTAAAACAGAATAATTTACAGAAACTGTACTGAATCAGTTAATAAGTCAGATTTGTACAATCTGAAACAGTAAAAAGTATGTTGTCATTCTTTTATCAATGAACATAGTGAAAATTTTTAACACAATGAATTCAACTTGACTTCTGAACAGCTTGCAGAAAAAATAAATATTTTATTGAATTATATAATGAATTCAGAACTTTCTTCACAATTAAACTATTTTACTGATTATATAAAAACAGAAGACAAGCTGCTTTTCTGTGAAGACTGAAGTTTTATAAGATTTTTTTTTATTATTTATTTTCTTTCTATTTTACAATGCAGATCTGCTGAAGTGATGTAATTAATTAAAAGAGAAAATTTTAACAATTAACTTCACTGATAATGTCAACATTCTTTTGTATAAACTGTTCATTGAGATTAACTACATCAAATTGAAAAAATTTCATAAAAAATATAAAAGCTAAGTCACACAACAAGAAGCTAAATTTGTCTCTCATAAATATAAAATAATTCACTTCTTCAAAGTCAGAATCAGATTCAATATGTAAACAGTTGTACAAATTTAAAATAATGAATTAATTTCTTTTTCAAGTGTAAGAATCTTAGAAATTTGATTTGATTTTAAGTTCAAATGAATTACTCATGTCAAAATTCTTCAAAACAAAATAATCAAACAAACAGAAGCATTAATCAGAATAGCAGTATTTATTTGAAAGACTTTTTTTGTATGATCTTAACAGATCTACACAACAGTCATTTGATTAGCAATGATTTATAAAATATATATTTAACACACATTTATCAAGAATCATCACATAAAAAAAATCATCAGTGCAATTAAGATCATTCAATTCAAATATCTTTGTATAATTGCTGACACTTATCAGATTACTTCAATCAGCACTTTGAAAATTAAGATTTATATTTTTTCTCTTGATCTATATTTAAATGATAAAGTGCAAATCTATGCTGCTTATACAAAAAGCACAGTCTTTACAGAAATAAAAAACAAAATTTACAGTCTCATCAGAAAAAGAATCAAGCAGAAAGTCTGTCAATTCATGATGATTATAATAGTTATTTATTTCTCAATAAAACTGACAGAGAAGATCAGCTTGAAGAAGATTATACAAAATATATAAACTAAAAAATAATATAACACTAATCAGAAAAAGAAGATCAGAAGATAAAATTAAGTTATTAAATTATTTTTTAAAAGAGTTTTTCAGCTTCATCAGAAACTGAGAAAGATTTAAAGTTTAGAATTAATTCAGTTTTATATAAGATGCATTGATTATAATTACTTTCTTCACAAAATTAAGATTTCTGAAATTTTCTCTGTTAACTGCTTGTGTAATAAGAGAGTAAAAATTTCACAACATATATTACTGATATATGAAATCAGAAGAAGTTCACAGCTGCTTATTATTCAGAAAGAAAGAAAAAAAATTTTTATATAACTTTTGTTTATCAAAGAGTTGACTTATGAAACTGTCAAATGAATTATGTGTAACAGTCATTTAAGTCAGTTTCAGTTTATGATCAGTGTTCTTTATAATTAAAAGTGAAATCACTCATCTTATGTCTTATTCACTCAACTTTTACATCTAATTTACTTTCATACAAAGAACATTATGAGTTTAGATTTTCATTCTTGTAAAATTTTCTAAAATATGAACTGAAGAGAAGTTCTGCTTAGCATAGCTAGTTTAGTGTAAAAGTAAGAATAATAATAATAATATATACAGCAATTCATATTCAATCAGATTTCATCTTTACTTTAAATTAATTAAATTAATATCTCAATAATTCTGCAAAACATTATAGATATACATTTAAAGAGTTATTACAGTATGTTAAATTAACTATCAATTTTAATATAATGTCTGAATTTAATGAAAGTCAATTCATACTTAAATACTCTGACTCAAACTATACATCAGACAAATAAGACTGAAAGTTCATTTTGAAATATGTTTATATGTTTAAAAATAAATTAATGTTGTAAATAAGTCAAAAACAGAAATCTGTCATCATATTAATTACTGAAACTGAGTACATAATTATGTTAATGTATACAAAGACTGAAATCTGATTCACTCAGATACTGAGAAACATAAATATGAGTAAGTAACTTGAAAATAATTCATACTGTATAAACATTAAAGAAAATAAAACTCATCAGATAGCTTTATCTCTTCAGTATAAAGAAGACAATTAAATTGTTTTGACTTCAATTAAGAACACACATGTATATAAATAATTAAAACATATTAATATTGTCTATTATCATGTCTGCAATCTGCAAAAAAGAAATTAAATTTAGATAGATTTTGTGTTCAGTTGCAACATAATAATTGATGAACTAATTAAGTTCTTGTTTAAACATATTAAATTTATTGAAAGATATAAAGAATACTTGTGCTATACTGCTGACTAACTGTCTATTTAATGAAATGTACATTGTTGACTTAATCATGATTGATGTAAGTTGTAAAGATTGTCAATTCACATACTCTGTTATGCAGACTATATGAGTAATGAGTAATTTCTGATGTTAGTTTCAATTAAGATTATGAAAGCAACTAGAACACTGCACTTCTCAACACTTTCACTTAATGATGTTGCATCTATTGATTTTCATTAACAGTAAGTCTCAGTTATTCAACAAAACACTTAAAGATTTATTTAAATAAAAACTTAATTAATTCATTAATCATTATGTCTTAACTGAGCACAAAGTTCACATCAATATGATTTTGCTTGTGCAGATCACAAATATAATGATAGACAATGTTAATGTATTTTAATCATTCATGCACATATACATTTTTGATCAGAATCAAAACAGTTTGATTGTCTTTCTTGAGTTAAAGAGATGAGACTGCTCAATGAATTTCATTTTTCTTGATGTTCACAAAGTATAAATTGTCTTCAAAATACTTATTCATATTTATGTCTTGCAACATTTGTGTAAGTCAGACTTCAGTCTTTGCACATATTGATATAATTATGTATTCAGTCTCTGTAATTAAAATAATAATAGACTTCTGTTTTTAACTTGTTCATAATACTGATTTGTCTTCAAATATATACATATGTTTCAGAATTAATTTCAATCTTATTTGTCTGATATATAGTCAAAATCAAAATATTTAAGTATAACTTAACTCTCACTAAGCTTGTACACAATGTTAAAATTGATGATTAATCTCACATATTACAGCAGTTTCTTGAACACATGTTCATGATGTTCTACAGAATCACTAAAATACTGATTTAGTTGATTTAAAGTAAAGATGATGTTTAATTAAATATGAATCATCACATACATCAGACTTTCAATTGCATGTTAATATTGTCTTTAATTTATTCTTTGATCAGCTGAATCAGTGAGACAAAAAACATCATATTTATTGAGTGAAATTGTTGTGATCTTGTGCTTATTGAACTGCATATAAAGATCTTTCAGCATCTTGTTCATATAATGAGTCTGATTTAAATATAGAATTCTTCTTTTACAGTTATGTGTAACTTATATGTTAAGAATTTTCTGTGTCTTTCTCAAGTTCTTAACTTTGAATATCTTCACAAAAGCTTTTTTAAATTAAAAAACATGTGTCAGACTTACTGAAACTACAATTATATCATTTACATAAAGAAGCAGCATGATTCTTTTGATGCTGTTAATGAGAAAACATAAATCAATATTACTTTAATGAAAGTTTAGCTTGCACAGATTAGTAATGCATCATTTATGTCAGTTTTGCACAGTTTACTTCAGATTATAAAGACTACACAGTATATACAGTGCACAGTTAAATGCAACTTGAATTTCAGAAAAAACTGTTATGTAGATGATTTTTTTAAAAAAGAATTCTGTGAAAACATTGTTGACATTTATCTGATGATATTCAAGATTCTTAAGAACAACAATGATAAGAAAGACTCAAAGAGTGTCAAACTTAACTGTAAATGTAAAAATGTTCTTATAATTAATGTTATACATCTGTAAGAAATCTCTCATCATAATTTTTATTTTAAATTTGTTCAGAGATTCATCAGTGTTTAGTTTAAATTTAAATATTCATTTGCTGATCACTATATTTACATTCTTTGATGATACAATTTCTTCTTATGTTTCATTGACTATCAAAATTATTAAATCTGCATCAATAACATTCTTTTATATCTTTTCTCAAACTGAATCTTTCACTGCTTCTGTAAATAACAGATATGAAAATGTTAGATTTAATATTTTCAGTATTTTTTTTATTATCTGTGATGAACACTATGAATATCAGTATAGTTCATGATATCTTAATTATGAACTCATTAAAGTCTTTATCATCATCATTTTATTTTTTCTTCAGAATCTCAACACACAAGAATGTTTTAACTTTTTCAGTTAAAATATTCAGTGCTTTGCTGATGAAAACTTCAATATGTGAAAACTGCTTGATTTCATTTTGTTTATTTGTCTGTAATTTGTTTAAGTTGACTGTGATTGATTTATTCATTATATGAATATTTGATGAGAATGTGTCAAAATTGTTTACAATCAACTTAAATTCTTCTTTATTGTCTGAATTCATGAATCTGAATCTGTAAATTTGCTTAAAGATAATAGACAGAGTTGTAGATGCTGTAAAATTCATAATAACTACATTTTTTCATAATTACTTAACTGACTTCTGTTCAAACAGAATGTTCAGTATTTGTTTTTGCAGTTTGAGATCAACACTGTTTTTCTTCTCATTCTCAACAAACTTTACAATATAATTTTTGATAATTCACTTAAGATCTGAAGCTCAAAGCAGATACTGCTTTGTGATTTTATTTATATAATTTATGAAGACTTTCACTCATTCTTAATTTATGAACTTATTTTGTCTGTTTTTTGACAACAACTTAAAGTCAACATAGAAGTAGCACTTGCAGTCTCAGACACAAATATAATTAATGAATAACTGTACATCAGTGAAGATCTTCTTCAGAGTTGTTTGTCTGTTGTTGATCAAAAAATTGATTATTGTTTAATTGTAAAGATAAATATTTATTTGCACTGTTTTCATTTAGAACTCTATTGAAAGTTCTGTCTTTTTGATTATGATGTGCACTGAATTCTCAATGATATAAATAACTCTTTCAGTAATATCATTCTGAATAGACATATAGAGCACAGTGTACTGCAATGTAATGTTAAAGAATTTGTATCAGTCATTCAGAGTTGATTTTAACTTTATAACATTGTTACTTCATACAATAAGCACTCTTGCATCAATCTGAAGCTCAGTCTTTAATTGTCACTCTTACAGTTTCTGTGAAGCATTATTGCATTGCTTCAGCAATATTGTTCATATATTTTGAAAATAGTTTGCTATGAACATTGTGTAAAGTTAAAGAAGAATGATATTTTCTAAGCTATAGAATCAGCTAGATATACAGATGAGAGATAGACTTGATAGCAAGATAAATCATGTTATGATGTCAGCAGTCAGACAGAATAAGAGTGACAGCAAGATAAAATAGATGTGTTAGGTAAATCTGTAACAGTTTGTCTGCAAAGCAAATAAGATAATGTTTCACTGTCAAATTCATACTGATATAATCTTCTCACACATTCTACAGCAAAGCTGCTTTCATATTTACTCTGTTATCACATTCAAAGTTCTTCACTAACTTTCTTGCATTGTCAAGATTCTTAATGTTGATTCAACTGTCATATTTAGATCTGTATTCTACTCATTGAGCTAGATATTCTGTGATAAATTCATGATCTCTTTGATACATTTATTTTTGTAAAAGATGCTCAAGTTTTCATTCAGAAATGTTGAACAACATAATAATGATGTTTGAATGATCAGATTGAAAATGTTAATATAAGTTGTCTTCAGATTGCAAGACAGATTCTAAATGAGCAATTGATATAATATCATGAATTTTTCATGTGACAGATAAGTTAAGATGGTAGACTAGTTGTTTTATTTGTTTGATGATGCATAGTGAACTGATGAATTGCTGTTTTAACTTCTTATTTTAATCAACAAGACTAGATAGAGTATAGCTGCAGTGTAGTCATAGATTGATTATATTATCAGACTGAAAAAATCATGATAAGTGAGTCTTATCATAGTATTTCTTCATACATATGATAGCAAAAACAATAGCATCTTTTGTGTTGATGTGAGCTGATTTGTATTGATCTATAATGATGAGTTTGACATGTTTCACTGAATGCTTCACTGAGTCAGTGTTGTCAGTAAAAAATTTGATGACATCAGGTTCATTAACTCACAGTAGATTGAGAATTTCATGTGTTTGAAATTCAAAGAGAATCTCATTTGAACTCAGATTTGTGAAGCTGTACTTAGTTGAATTATTTAATGTTGCTTATAAGTGTGACAACATGCTTGATCAGTTGTCTGACTGTTTCAAGATGATAAGTCAATGCTGTAAAGTGATTTCAGTAACTTAATTAATTACTTTGAAACTGTCATCAGTCTGTGAATAATAGATCAATGAAAATAGAAGATTGACACATAGCTGATGAAAAAGTACTTTTTACAAGATAACTGTAAACTTTCTGTTCTGATTGAATAGAATAGTTTGTGATAAATCTCAGTTTAGTAAGATGAGACAATTCATCAAGAGTATAGCTCAGTTCTCAGTCATCATGATCTTTTATTCTGATATGAAGATCACTGTTTTACTGAATTTATTTGTGACTGACAAAATTGTGTCATAATGATTAGATGATGGTGACATGAGTAAAGTCAGTATAAAGTTAACAGTTATAATGTGAAATGATTGTGAAGATGTAAGAATAGACTGCATGAATCTGTAGAGTTTATGTTGAGATGTTTGCATAAGCTGACATTGAAAGCAATGATGTATATATTCATATAGATGCTTCAATAAATCTGAAAGATATAAACTATCAATAAGATATTCATGTGTATATACATAATCTGAGTGATTCAGAAAGTCATAAGTCAAGATGAACATCTTTTCATACAAGTATGTGAGTATACATAAATGATAGTTCTTTTTGATAGCTTTATAGTAAAGAAGATCTCATATCTGTGTGTACAGTAGTATTGTAATGTTGATATTGAGAACATCATTTTGCTTGATCATGTTAATGACTTGTTGTCAGTGTGACTTGATGTAGTTGTCAAGAAGACATTGATGAAATTAAGACAACATTTTGATCAGACTATTTGCATAGATAGATGCTGAGATGAGCAAGACATTAAGACTAAATTTATTCAATTCAGACTGATATTCACAACTGATTAAGTGAGAAAGAATGTTGAGCACAATGTTGATTTTATTGAGCTTGTAGTGAACATTGAGATGAAATTGTTGCAAATATTTGAAGACACATACAAGACACAAGTTCAGCTTTTTGATGTCAACAGTGTTGAGACTCAATTGACAAACTATGATAACAGCAACAAAATAATCAGTATATATTATAGTGATTCAAAATGTTCTCTAGTATTGTGATCAATACAAAAAAAACCACAGAATCACAATCAAATCAGGATGGACAAAATTTCACGAAAAAACCACAGAACCACAACCAAACCAGCTATCAAAATTCTGAATAGAGCAAATTCTTTGTCTCATTCACTTTCATAAATCCTTAAAACAGCTTATCTTCATCATCAATACTGGTGGTGAGAAACCTCAATTACTATTCTCCCAAAATTTTTCGCATACCTCCTGCCAAAAACCAAAACAACATTTTGGACATCAACATTGTCACAATCAATGTGTCTTTGAAAATTCTGAACCAACAGTTTTCTTCATCTTGATCTCTTCTAAAATTCATACTATTACTGCTTTTTGATATCTTTATTGCTCACAAAGTTGTTGAACTGTTTAGTTGTACCCCTTAGTACCTAGTTTTTGAAGTTCGCAAATTTTCGCTTAATTTTCCTAGCTTGCTTGACAGAATTTCTGCGCACCAAGCATCACCAGATACCTCAACTAAGCCTCACTCACACCAAAACACCAAAAACACCAAAACAACCAAGAAAACACCAAAAACACCACTTTTACGCCAACTACGCAGCAATTTCAGCCTATACACACCAAGCCACATCAATTCACACATCATACAACATACCTACATAGCTCTACCATCAAAACAAGCTATTTTATCAACAAAATCAACTACCTTTCAGCTATTTTCGCTCAAAAACCAGCGTTTCAGGTCAAATTTCTAAGCGTTACAGGCTGAATTACACCAAATTGCTCAATTCCAGCAACTGCACGCAGTTTCCGCAAAAACTAGCCGCAAAATAGCTATTTCTTGACGGATTTAGCTGGAATTTGAGCATTTCTTCTGTCAATTGATTAGCGTTTTGCATGCAGAAAGAACCTACCAGTGAAGACATACCCTACACTAAAAGCATCTCACAAAGACCTAGTGAAGAGTATAAGCAGATAGCTATTTTCTAGCTCTACCTGCTGATAAAAGCTCAGACTGGCAAACAACGTTGTCATAGTAGTTGGGATATAAATATGAGGCTTCACGTGAAAATCTTGCCCTAGATGCATCTGCCCCAAGATCTAGTGATTGAGTGACTTATAGTATAGTCTTGCTTATAGTAGAGCTGGTAAAAGTCTATTGTAGAGTTTATCTACTCTAGGTGAATTGGGATATTAAGCAACATCTGAATTAGGCAATTGGGTACAGTCTATTCTAGATGAAATAAGAATTCAAAGCTTCTATAATCTAGAATCTCAGGAAAATCTAGTTTTTACCTTCAAAAACTAGATAAATACTGCTAGACATAGACCTTCTGGACCTGAATTTGGATAGGATTTTGAATTTGAACAGAATGGACCCCAAAAACACCTCATATCATGACTTTTGCACTGGATTCCAGCAACTTCATGCAAGATTTCAACCTAGAAAACCCAAAAACATCTACAAAACAACAAAAATCATCAAAAACAGCACTTTCACAACTCTTTATGAGTTCACCAGATCTGTTGAAATCACAAATCACCATGAAACCTTCTCAAAAGACTATTCTAAAGTCTAAAAAGAGAAGAGCCATTGCCAGTTCAGTGCTAGAAGCTATTTCTTCTGATGAAGAACCAAATCAGCATGAAACTCATCATGCAAACTGCACAAACCTACACCCAAAAAGTCAAAATGGTGACAAACTACTTCAACAAGCCAGAAACTACCTCAAGCAAGCTATTCAGCAATTCACAAACCCCATAGTTCAACAAGAACTAGAAACTAGCATCAAGACACTGAATCAAGCAAGACAAAATGCAAATCTAAACTCACTCAAACAGTCAGATGAAGCATTTCATCAGAAACTAGATGTTCAACAACAACTAGACAGCTTCAAAGATG
Source organism: Acarospora socialis (assembly GCA_025617375.2). NCBI lineage: Eukaryota > Fungi > Ascomycota > Lecanoromycetes > Acarosporales > Acarosporaceae > Acarospora > Acarospora socialis. The sequence goes on along the minus strand of JAMYGW020000002.1, from coordinate 1,475,467 downwards.
AAGTCAACATCAAACTAGACAAAATTCTTCACACAATGTCTAAAACAAAGTCAGAAACCACAGAGAAATCAGCATTTGTCTTTCAGACAAACAAAACAAACTCTATTAACTTTGTACAGACAAACAAAATCAGCTTTGGACAGTCAACATCAACAAAAACAGTGAAATCAGCAACATATGCATCAATTGCAAGCAGCAAAGATCAAAATGCTCAAAACTCATGGACAACTGTTCAAAAAAAAGCACCAAAGTCAAAAGTAGTGAATAAACCCATTACTTTCAGAGAAAGATGTCTAGTTATAAAGTCAAAAACACTCACAACTACTATCAATGCCATAGACATGCGCAACAAAATCAACAACGCACTTAAAACAGCAAAAATAGACAATTTGCTGATTTCCACAGTTGCTATTTCACAATTCAAAGCTAGTATAGTGCTCACAACCAGTGAAGGCACAGCAGAAGACCTGCTAAAACATCAACAAATCTGGAATTCATCATCTGAATTCATAGAAATCAAAAAGGATGAAAAGTGATACAAAATAGTAGCACATGAAATTCCCACAGCTATTTTCAACAGCAAAGAAGACATGCAACTAGTCAAAGATGAAGTAGAAACCTTCAATAAAGACATTAAACTAGCTGTTCTACCACGCTGACTTATCTCAGAAGAAGTCAGACAAGAAAAACTGCATGATTCTATTGTTTTGACTGTCAAATCAGAACAAGAAATTCAGAAACTACTCAGAAACAGACTGATAATAGCTGAAACATCAGTCAGAACTGCAGTTTACAACACATACAAGTGAACAGATCAATGCAGAAAGTGTCAGAAATTTGAACATTTGCAAACTGTATGCAAAAACAAAGACACTTGTCAATTCTGTGCAGGAAACCACAATACTAGAGAACATGACTGTTTTCTTTGTCTCACACAGTCAAAAGGAACCACTTGTGCACATATAGTCTATAAATGCAGCAATTGTGGTGAGAAACATCAAGCAAATAGTGCAGAATGCAGTGTTTTCAAAGCACTACAGCCTATTTCTTCAACAGCAGATTCACTATCTATGAAAATGTCATGAATAACACAACAAATTCATCACAAATCACCATTCTACAACACAACTGTGCAAGATCTATGAATGTCATGCACTCATGTCTGAATTCAGCTACAAAAACTGCAGACATAGTTCTTTTTCAAGAATCATGAGTTGCAAGAGACAACAAAACCACTATTTCACATTCATCTTTTACTAGTTTGATACCCACATCAAATCAAGATTTTAGACCTAGAACTATGATCTTTGTGTCTAAAACTAGACAAGATTTAGTGTGTACACCAAGACCTGACTTGTCAAAAGACTCAGATTTGCAAATACTTAGTATTTCAGCAAATGAAATTTCTAGTATATTGTTACTTAATATATACAATGAAAAGTCACAGCAAATCAACAATGATCAATGGATCATAGACAGATGTTTGACAGCAATTCAACTATCACAAAGAGCAATTGTCTGTGAAGACTTCAATGCACATCATGCATGGTGAAATTCATCAATAGAAAACTCTATAAGAGCTACTTCTTTGATAAACTGACTAGAAATTCACAACTGTGAACTGTTAAACACACCAGACATCAATATCTACACTCATTACTCAGAAAATTCAACTTTAGTGATTGATTTAACATTTGCAACACTCTTACTTTGCAATTTCATAGAAAATTGGCAAGTCAATCAAGACATGAAGTCAGAATCAGATCATGAAGTTATTCAGTTTGAATTAACTGCAAATGAGTCTGAATGAGTTGAAAGTCCACTAAATGCATCATACAACATTGTCAAAGCAGACTGGGATAAATTTGCACAAACACTGCAAATAAACTCAACACAAATCACTACACTTGTTCAAAGTCTACAGCAAACACCATCAGATCAAAATCTAGAAGATATAGCTATTTCACTCAGAAATCTGATAGTAAATGCAGCAGATCAGCATATACTCAAAAAGAAACCTTCTGCAAAAGCTAAAGTATGGTGGTCTGAATTATTATCAGTACTTAGAACTGAGATGAGTGACTTCAAAAGGTTTTGGAAACATCACAAATCACAAGAAAACTGAAATCAATTCACACATGCAAGAAATAGATATTTTCATGCAATTCAAAAAGCTAAACATACTTCATGGACTACTTTTCTGCAAGGTGCAGCTGGAAAAGACATATTTACAGCATATCATTACATCAAACCACAAAAAATAGAGAAAACACCACCTATAAAGCATGAAGACAAAGTAGGATTCACATTTAAAGACAAATGTGATCTATTTCTTGAAGCTATGTTTCCAAAATCATCACAAACTAGTTCAGTTGAGCTAGAATGCAATAATAGCTTGACAAAACCATGATTTTCAGTCATTTCTAAGAAAATAAAGCAAGCTATTATGACTTCATCAACAAAGAAAGCACCTGAGCCAGATGAATTGTCTTTTCTGATAATTCAACATGCATATCAAGCTATATCTGAGTTATTTCATACTGTGTATTCAGTTTTAATAAATCAAGGCTATCACCCAGTATGTTGGCGTCAAGAAACTGGTGCAATTCTAAGAAAAGAAGACAAATCAGACTATTCAGTACCCAAAGCATATAGATCAATCACACTACTAAACTGCTTGAACAAAATATCTGAAAAGATAATGACAACAAGACTTTTCTATTGAGCTGAAACCACAGACTTGCTATATCATGAGCAAATGAGTGGTAGAAAGCAAAGATCAGCTGTGGATGCAGCTATGTGTTTAACACATGACATTCAACAAGCAATCAACAACAACAAAGTCTTGACAGCTTTATTCTTGAATGTTAAGGGTGCATTTAACTATGTGTCTTTAAATCAACTGCTAAAAGTCATGAAAAGACTACATTTATCACAAACTGTACTAAAATGAGTGCAATGCTTTCTTACAAATAGAACAATTGCTTTAGCTTTTGATGATGAAAAAAATCACTCACAAAGTGTCAATTCTGAAATTCCACAAGAATCATCTATATCATCAATGCTATTTTTAATCTATATGTGATTTCTATTCACAAAAATCAACAATAAATACACTCAACTAAAGCTACCAAGCTATATTGATGATGTGACTATTATTGTGAAAGAAAAAACAGCTGCAGACAACAGCAAAACACTAGAATCAGTCACAAAAACTGCATTTCAATGAACTGAAGCAAATGCAGTTATATTTGATGACAGCAAGTTAGAACTCATTCATTTTCAGAAAGAAAATCAAGCTATATCAACAGTAAAACTATTAAATAACACTGTTATACATTCTTCTAAAGTTGTACACTGACTAGATGTTTGGTTTGACATTAAAATGTCTTTTAAGACACATGTGCAAAAGAAAATAGCTTCTGCAACTAGAACATTGCATTTACTGCATAGACTGATGAATTCTGAATGGGGTTTATCAACATCAGCTGGAAAACAGCTGTACACAGTCTGCATCACATCTATAAGTGACTATGAAAGCCCAGTATGGTGGAAACAACAAAAGAATTTTGAAAAGCTGTTTCAAAAACTTCAAAATTCAGCAACTAGAAAAATTCTAGATGCATTTAGGTCTTCATCATCAGCTGCTATGGAGCTAGAATCAGCTATATTATCACTCAGATTTAGACTTGATCAAAAAACAGAGCTATATGCTTTAAGAATAGCTACTTTGTCAGAAAATCATCCAATTAGACAAAGAACTCCATACACCTACCCATCAGGACTTGAAACTGAATGTGATATTGATGAAAATCATTATCTTGACTGAAATCAACATTCAAACTCTCTCATTAAGAAGAAACACCCAACTCAGTTGATTAAAGTGCTATATAGCATTTGCAAATATCTATCAGAAACACTAAATTTGGAGATTTCAACTCAAAATGAGTTATGCTGTGCACCTTGAAGTGTTTCATCAAACATAGACATTCAAATCAGCAAATCTGACAAGAAACTAGCTACTTTGAAACATCTAAAGAAATTAGAAACACTTGTTTCTAAAGAAACTAGAGCAAGAAATGCTATTCTATACACAGATGAGTCAAAACTAGATGAAAATCTAGGTGCAGATCTTTGCTACATGTATAAAGACATTATACATCAACAATCTTGAAATCTAGAAACTATCATGAAAGTCTATGATGCTGAATTGTTTGGAATCTCACAGTCTTTGAAGTTAAGTCTCAAAGAAATCATGAAATATCAAAGAATCAAAGATGTTTGAATCTTTTCAGACAATCAAGCAACTATACAGAGAATTCAAATCACAAATCAAGAATCTGAACAGCATCTAGTCATTAAATGTCAAGAAACTCTTCAGAAACTCATAGAAAATAAGATTACATCACATATTCATTGAATTTCTGAACATGAAGACATTAAAGGCAATGAAATAGCAGATAAAGCTGCAAAATTAAGTGCAAAACAATCAAATTCAGCTGAATCTGAAAGATTTACATCTATTAGCTATATCAGATGGAAAATCAAGGTCAAATCACTGAAAAACTGAATTGCTCACTGGAAAAAGATCAATCAAGAAAGATACTACTCACAGTTTGATCAAACATCAAGTTTTCAAATCAAAGAAGACCTGAAACAAGCTACAAGACTTTTATTTGCTACATTTACACAAATGAAATTAGATCATGACTATTTCAAAGCATATCTGCATAGATTACCAGACTATAACAGCAAGAAATGCAATGGTGCATGCAACAAAGATCAAACCCCAGAGCATTTGTTGACAGCCTGTCAATATAACAAAAAGGAGCAAACTGAGCTGAAAAATCAGCTCAGAAACATCAATTTGCCATATACAGCAAAGGTGCTGTTTACTACCAAGGAAGGAATCAAAGCTACTTTGCTGTTTTTGAAGAAAACCAAAGTAGCTACTAGAAAATGGTTATTAGGAGAAGTTGAGGGTGAAGATGAGATTTAGAAAAGAAAAAAGATATTGGTTGACAATCAGCATCAGGTTGACTGAACAGAAGTGATCAAAAAGCATTCAGATTGATTATTCACATGTACAAGATTTTGAGTTTTGTTTTGTGTCTACATCTTTCACTATATGTCTATTAACTGCCATAGCTTTTATAGCTGCATGCATAGAATGAAGAATAAATAAATAAATAAACTTCTGTTCAGTCAATCTGATGCTGATTGTTAATTAATATCTTCTCTTTCTTTTTTAATCTTCATCTTCATGCTTAACTTCTTCTAGCAATTACTTTCTAGTAGCTACTTTTGTTTTCTTCAAAAACAATAAAGTAGCTTTGATTTCTTTCTTGATGATAAACAGCATCTTTGCTGTATATGACAGATTGATGTTTCTAAGCTGATTTTTCAGCTCAGTTTGTTGTTTCTTGAAGTATTGACAGACTGTCAACAAATGCTCTGAAGTTTGATCTTTGTTGTATGCATCATTGTATTTCTTGCTGTTGTAGTCTGGTAATCTATGCAGATATGCTTTGAAATAGTCATGATCTAATTTCATTTGTGTAAATGTAGCAAATGAAAGTCTTGTAGCTTGTTTCAGATCTTCTTTGATTTGAAAACTTGATGTTTGATCAAACTGTGAGTAGTATCTTTCTTGATTGATCTTTTTTCAGTGAGCAATTCAGTTTTTTAGTAATTTGACCTTGATTTTCCATCTGATATAGCTAATAGATGTAAATCTTTCAGATTCAGCTGAATTTGATTGTTTTGCACTTAATTTTGCAGCTTTATCTGCTATTTCATTGCCTTTAATGTCTTCATGTTCAGAAATTCAATGAATATGTGATGTAATCTTATTTTCTATGAGTTTCTGAAGAGTTTCTTGACATTTAATGACTAGATGCTGTTCAGATTCTTGATTTGTGATTTGAATTCTCTGTATAGTTGCTTGATTGTCTGAAAAGATTCAAACATCTTTGATTCTTTGATATTTCATGATTTCTTTGAGACTTAACTTCAAAGACTGTGAGATTCCAAACAATTCAGCATCATAGACTTTCATGATAGTTTCTAGATTTCAAGATTGTTGATGTATAATGTCTTTATACATGTAGCAAAGATCTGCACCTAGATTTTCATCTAGTTTTGACTCATCTGTGTATAGAATAGCATTTCTTGCTCTAGTTTCTTTAGAAACAAGTGTTTCTAATTTCTTTAGATGTTTCAAAGTAGCTAGTTTCTTGTCAGATTTGCTGATTTGAATGTCTATGTTTGATGAAACACTTCAAGGTGCACAGCATAACTCATTTTGAGTTGAAATCTCCAAATTTAGTGTTTCTGATAGATATTTGCAAATGCTATATAGCACTTTAATCAACTGAGTTGGGTGTTTCTTCTTAATGAGAGAGTTTGGATGTTGATTTCAGTCAAGATAATGATTTTCATCAATATCACATTCAGTTTCAAGTCCTGATGGGTAGGTGTATGGAGTTCTTTGTCTAATTGGATGATTTTCTGACAAAGTAGCTATTCTTAAAGCATATAGCTCTGTTTTTTGATCAAGTCTAAATCTGAGTGATAATATAGCTGATTCTAGCTCCATAGCAGCTGATGATGAAGACCTAAATGCATCTAGAATTTTTCTAGTTGCTGAATTTTGAAGTTTTTGAAACAGCTTTTCAAAATTCTTTTGTTGTTTCCACCATACTGGGCTTTCATAGTCACTTATAGATGTGATGCAGACTGTGTACAGCTGTTTTCCAGCTGATGTTGATAAACCCCATTCAGAATTCATCAGTCTATGCAGTAAATGCAATGTTCTAGTTGCAGAAGCTATTTTCTTTTGCACATGTGTCTTAAAAGACATTTTAGTGTCAAACCAAACACCTAGTCAGCGTACAACTTTAGAAGAATGTATAACAGTGTTATTTGATAGTTTTACTGTTGATATAGCTTGATTTCCTTTCTGAAAATGGATGAGTTCTGACTTGCTGTCATCAAATATAACTGCATTTTCTTCAGCCCATTGAAATGCAGTTTTTGTGACTGATTCTAGTGTTTTGCTGTTGTCTGCAGCTGTTTTTTCTTTCACAATAATAGTCACATCATCAATATAGCTTGGTAGCTTTAGTTGAGTGTGTTTATTGTTGATTTTTGTGAATAGAAATCACATATAGATCAAAAATAGCATTGGTGATATAGATGATCCTTGTGGAATTCCAGAATTGACACTTTGTGAGTGATTTTTTTCACCATCAAAAGCTAGAGCAATTGTTCTATTTGTAAGAAAGCATTGCACCCATTTTAGTACAGTTTGTGATAAATGTAGTCTTTTCATGACTTTTAGCAGTTGATTTAAAGACACATAGTTAAATGCACCCTTAACATCCAAGAATAAAGCTGTCAAGACTTTGTTGTTGTTGATTGCTTGTTGAATGTCATGTGTTAAACACATAGCTGCATCCACAGCTGATCTTTGCTTTCTACCACTCATTTGCTCATGATATAGCAAGTCTGTGATTTCAGCCCAATAGGAAAGTCTTGTTGCCATTATCTTTTCAGATATTTTGCCCAAGCAATTTAGTAGAGTGATTGGTCTATATGCTTTAAGTATTGAATAGTCTGCTTTGTCTTCTTTTCTTAGAATTGCACCAGTTTCTTGACGCCAGCATACTGAATGATAGTCTTGATTTATTAAAACTGAATAAACAGTGTGAAATAACTCAGATATAGCTTGATATGCATGTTGAATTATCAAAAAGGACAATCCATCTGGCCCAGGTGCTTTCTTTGTTGATGAAGTCATAATAGCTTGTTTTATTTCCTTAGAAATGACTGAAAACCATGGTTTTGTGAGACTATTATCACATTCTAGCTCAACTGGACTTGTTTGAGGTGGTTTTGGAAACATAGCTTCAAGAAACAAGTCACATTTGTCTTTAAATATGAGTCCCACTTTGTTTTCATGCTTTATAGAAGGTGTTTTCTCTATTTTTTGTGGTTTAGTGTAATGATATGCTGTAAAAACATCTTTTCCAGCTGCACCTTGCAGAAAAGTAGTCCATAAGGTATGTTTGGCTTTCTGAATTGCGTGAAAGTATCTATTTCTTGCATTTCTGAATTGATTTCAGTTTTCTTGTGATTTGTGATGTTTTCAGTATCTTCTAAAACCACTCATTTCAGTTTTAAGTACTGATAATAATTCAGACCATCATACTTTGACTTTTGAACAAGATTTTCTCTTTGATATATGCTGATCTGCTGCATTTACTATCAGATTTCTGAGAGAAATAGTCATTTCTTCTAGATTTTGATCTGATAGATGTTGCATTAAGCTTTGAATTTGAACACTGGTTTGTACTGAGTTTATTTGCAGAGTTTCTGCAAATTTAACCCAGTCTGCTTTGTCTATATTGTATGATGCACTCAGTGAACTTTCAACCCATTCAGACTCATTTGCAGTTATTTGAAACTGAATAACTTCATGATCTGATTCAGACTCCATGTCTTGATTTACTTGTCAATTTCTGATGAAATTGCAAAGTAAGAGTGTTGCAAAAGTCAAATCAATCACTGATGTGGCATTTTCTGAGTGATGTGTATAGGTGTTTATGTCTAGTGTATTTAATAGCTCACAGTTGTGAATTTTCAACCACTTTATTAAAGAAGTAGCTCTTATAGAGTTTTCTATTGATGAATTTCATCATGCATGATGTGCATTAAAATTTCCACAGATAATAGCTCTTTGTGGTAGTTGAATTGCTGTTAAACATCTGTCTATGATTCATTGATCATTGTTGATTTGCTGTGACTTTTCATTGTATATGTTAAGTAACAGTATACTAGAAATTCCATTTGCTGAAATACTGAGTATTTGCAAATCTGAGTCTTTTGACAAGTCAGGTCTTGGTATACACACTAAATCTTGTTTAGTTTTAGACACAAATGCCATAGTTCTAGGTCTAATATCTAGATTAGATGTGGGTATCAAACTAGTAAAGAATGAATGTGAAATAGTGATTTTGTTGTCTCTTGCAACTCATGGTTCTTGAAGAAGAACTATATCTGCAGTTTTTGTAGCTGAATTCAGACATGAGTACATGACATTCATAGATCTTGTGCAGTTGTGTTGTAGAATGGTGATTTGTGATGAATTTGTTGTGTTATTCATGATATTTTCATAGATAGTGAATCTGCTGTTGAAGAAATAAACTGTAGTGCTTACTGAACAGAAGTGATTAAAAAGCAATTAGATTGATTATTCACATGTACAAGATTTGAATTTTGTTTGATGTCTACATCTTTCACTATATGTCTATTAACTGCCATAGCTTTTATAGCTGCATGCATAGAATGAAGAATAAATAAATAAATAAATAAATAAAAAAAAAAAAAAAATCTATGTATATTAAAATGCTTTAAAAAAAAGAGATTTTTGAATTAGTACATGATTAACAACATCACAGTGATTTTCATCAAATCTACAACTGCATATTAATTTCTCTGTTTCTGAGATGATTGTTCAAAAAACTAAAGACATATATACTTCATTGCTCACAAAGTCAGCTAAATTAGACAAAACAACATGCTCTATATGATGTCTTACAATTTATATTGATGCTGTCAATTTCATTTTATACAATAACTATGAATTTTATTCTGACATTACTGTCTAATCATAAAAGTCACAATAATCTTCTTACAATTATCAATAAGTTTATCAAATAAGTGCTTCTTCTGCCTGATAGATCTATTTATATGACTTCAGACTGAATAAACATTTTATTATCAAAATTTATAGATTATGACTTAAGTATATCTCAACAAATAATCAGTGATTACAATAAAAAGTTCTTGTTATCATTCTGACATATCATTTTTGAGTGTTTAGACACTAAGTTTCTCACTTTCACTGTTTATTATTCACAAACTGATAATCAGTTCAAGTATACAAATCAGATTATGAAAATTATCTTATATTACTATCTATCTGATTCAGACAGAGATGATGAAGTCTTTATTACAATATTATTGTATTTTTAAGACTATCTGAACAACTTTAAGATCTTGACTGATTATGTTTTAAATGAACTTATCTATGAATTCTGTGTAAACAATACTCTCAATACACTATTATTGATGAACTTATTATCTGAGAATTACATTCTTCTATGACAAATTAACTGTGAAAAAGTCAAACAGACTATTGTCTTTGCAAATGTGATCTTCAAGACATACTATAACATCTTATATAAATTCATCAGTTTTAAAATAAGATCACTGATCTATCTGTGTCTTTTTTACAGCTATATTATTTCTGATCTTATTAATTGAAAACTTTTGAATCAGTAAGTTGATCTGTTTCACATCATTGAACATGTTGATTAATTAGTATATTGCTTTAACTTATTATTTATCATGCAAATTCACTCTATCATGTTGATTGTGCAGTTAGAACTGACAACTGTGTCAGAAGACAACTCATATGATTGTCAGTCTAATATTAATTTTTCTTTCATTGAAAACAAGAGTGATATCAATGATGTTGACATAATATCTTTTTACAAAATTGAGTATTTACTGAATAAGTACATCAGACATCATGAATGTGATTGATCAATGATGAAATATTTAGTCAAATGAAAAGAATATAATCATAGTCACACTGTATAATATGAGATCAAGAACTTGAAGAATGTGAAGAACTTAATACTGAATTATGAACAATGACATATCATCTAGCTGTTGAAGACTTCATCAATGATATAAGAGAAGAATGTCATTTAGATGTCATCAAAATAGATAAAGCTCTGAGCTTCTTGTTCTTAAATTATCTTACATCATCATTTACTTGTTACAACTGTTTCAGCAAAACTGTCAGTATTATTACTTCATCAATGAGATCATCATCTTTTGTTTGTTTTGGGACAGATTTGTTACAGTCATGTGCCACACAACCTGCACATTCACTTATACATTCACTTAGAACCTGACCTTGCAGTCAGGTGGGCCTTTTGCCTTAGTGGTCAAGATTCATTACAAATGGTAGCACCAACTGGCCACTACCAGCGCCAAATTTCTAAGTGTGGCACACCAAGAAATGGCAGCCTGACCAGGTCACAAATGCTGGAAATTGCACTGGAAACTGCACTGGAGGCAGCTGTACACTGGATTCACAACTGGAAAGTGTGTGCCTGAGCCCGTGGTTGTGCCCGCAATTTGCGCCCATTTGTGACTCAAATCCGCGAGAATGTGCGCGCGTTCGAGCCTGGATTGGGGCCCATTACATAGTGTTTTCGCTCGAGGGCGAGCGCCTTTTCGCGAAGGCGGGGCAGTTGTTACGGTCGCGCGCCGCGCAACCTGCACATTCACTTATACATTCACTTAGAACCTGACCTCGCAGTCAGGCGGGCCTTTTGCCTTAGTGGTGAAGATCCATTACAAGATTGTTACAGATAGGACATAGTCTTGCTGTTTTGACTTTGATCTTTGAATGTGGCTCACTGAGTCACTTAGCAACCTTGCTGTCATCATGAATTTATGAGAACTAATTGCTAGATATGGAAGGTACTCATGAGGGACATATATGCAGAGTTTTTCCATAGGTAGCTCTTTAGCAATGACATCTTTCATGAACTCATATAGATTCTAATAATGAGTGAGCAAGCTTGATAGACTTGATGATGAGTGAACTCAGTATATAGTCATGATTGTTTCTCTTATGAAAAGAATTGTGTTTAACTTCAGTTATCATCTAAGAGTTAAATTCAGATTCTATTATATCATACAAATTTTATATCAACAAGCACAAATTCTTAGTCCTAATACCTGAGGAATCTCAGGTCAGGACATAACAGATTCAGAGAAACTGCACATCAGTTGATATACATTTTTAGATATAAACATTGCTTACTAAACATCAAAATCACAGCTTACTAAGATCAGGATTGCCGTTGTAAAGAATTACCAGTGTCTATGCAGAATAGAAATTCCCAAGTACCCTGGGATGCGTCTGCAACCTCTTGTTCGCCATCCCGCAAACCTTGGTTGAGCAAATGGACTTCGCGTTTGAACTGTTCGATTCAATTGACCCATGCATAGCTGTAAAAGTGAGCACCCACTAGCGGTCATATCTCTAACCTGGCATACCTTATGCTAGCTTCCAGGAAGTTCAGGGCTGGACCAGCTGCCTTTCAACCGGGAAAAGGCCAACAAATCTCACACGAGTCGACAGATATCTCTCGTGCTGGGAGAAATTCGCATCTTCTTCGTATCTGTTCAGCAAATTGGCCAAGGCCACAGAGCTGCAGACGGGGATCTGCGCGCTATTAGCACCACAGTGACGCCCTATTCCGCTGGCATCGAACAGAACGGTACGCGAGGCTGGAGGCGTCAAGAACACAGTACAAGATCCTCTGCGAACAGCGCTCATGCCGGACTTACATTAAGCACTTTGAAACATACACTCAATTGGTAAGTAAGGAAGGGTTTAAACCCTTTCCACCCGTCCAAAAAGAACTAGGGTGCATTTTCACCCCCACACCGCGCCAATCCCCAAAGGACTACACCGCAAAAAACCCGCCTCATTCATTGACTCCGGCCATCTAGCTCATCTCCCATTGTACAGCCCTCATAATCCAGCGCCTGGGAAGGCCGCGGCCTCGCCGACCGCTTCACCAAAGCCAGCCTCTTCGTCGCCGGCGCGGCCGCCATCATCAAGCCTATGAACCTGCTGACCAGCTTTTACGGCATGAACGTCTGCGAGTTCCCGACGTCTTTCAATAGCAACTACAACAACAACTGCGGCGGTGGCACTGGCGCTAACGGCGACGGCGACGACCAGGGAGCCCTGAGCTGTTCGATTTCTGGCAAGTCGGCGCTCCGACGCTGTTGTTGTCGATCGTAAGATTTGGGTGTCTAGCTGTTCGGATTTTGATTGGGCCGAGTAGGGGAAGGGAAAGGGGAAGGGGACGGAGAGGGGAGAGGGATGGGTGGAGGAGTGGGTGAAATTCATAGGTTTATCACTTTCGCATCAAAGAAACATGTCAGGGGAAAACTGGAAAACCGGAAAACGCAGTGTAGGGCTAAGGATTCAACAAAATTGTGTTTCTAAGAAGGTAAGGGTTCATGATTCCGGTAGACCACAACTCAATACTCATAGACTGTAATCTTAACTACTAATCCTAGACCACCCCTAATCAGGTAGTGATTCCAGTGCTTTCATGCCTAGACTCATTTCTAAACGCACACCTAAATCAACGTGGTGTCTAAATCAATGGTGTGTCTAAATCAATGTCTAAAATCACACCTGAGCTCACATTTGTATGGAACTATATAGGGTTTCTACAACTTCTCAGGGTTTCAAATCTAGAAACACAGTGTTTGTATCAGTAATGACTTTGTTCCTTGTAGTCTTGTTGCATTTCCTTTCTAGTTATTAGATTGAGAGATCATGAACTTTCAGACAAGAACTTAGGTGGGAGTTTAGACATGAAAGTCGGAAACCACCACTGATCAAGGGTGGACTCTACCTTATATACTTTGTATATGTTAACATACTGTCACATACGAAACATAGGTTACTAACAATACATCTGACTAATCGTTGTACTTTATCTACCGAGGACCAAGGCCGCTTTCGCTTCGTCTACGCTCACCGACCACCCAAGTACAAATACCACCTATCCTCGAAGAGGTCATTTCGCGATACCCAAAACAGTCAGGTCCATCCTGATTTACTCTAATCTCCAGAATCAACAAGATACCTCTTCCGGAACTGTCGGTCGATCGCATCCACCACACTCGCAATGGCCGACATCACCGAACATGACCCTCAGCAATCACCTTCCGCTCAGGATGACGCGCTTGCGACCGGCAATGGTGCATCTGCCACGGAGAATCGCGGCCTCAAGCGTTCTCGTGTCAGCGCACCCGCCGACGATGATGATGACGATGACGACAAGCCCGGTCGCGAGAGGAGAAAGATCGAGATTAAGTTCATCCAGGACAAGTCTCGCCGTCATATCACTTTTTCGAAACGAAAGGCGGGCATCATGAAGAAGGTGAGCCGGCATCAGACCTTCATCCCCGAGGTCCATTCCACAGGCGACATGACTCGCCGCAGCGATGCAAACCACCGTGATTCGTGAATCCCATTGCTGAATGGCGAGTCCACCTATAGGCGTACGAGCTGTCCGTACTCACTGGCACGCAAGTGCTACTGCTGGTTGTGTCCGAGACGGGCCTTGTCTATACCTTCACGACACCAAAACTTCAACCACTCGTCACCAAAGCCGAAGGCAAGAATCTGATACAGGTAGGTCGTGCACATCTCTACTTACCTTCCGTCCGGCTGAAGCGATGACAGGCTTGTTTAAATGCGCCAGAGCCGGCATCTGGCCATGAGAATGGAGTTGATGGTGAATCTGCGATCGATTCGCCCGAAGACGTGAATCATTCCCAAGTCCCGGCACAACAGGCGGGGATGCGTGGCGGAGTACACCCATCGTCGGCCTACATGACCCCCGATCAGCAACAGCAGATTGCATATCAGCAATATATGCAGCAGCAGCAGGGGGTTGGAGGACAATACCCGCTACCACCACAAGCCAGAATGCCTCAACAACATCAGCCTTCCGCATAAGTTTATTGAGGCTGAGATTTGCCGTTACTCTGGTGGACAGGCTACCGAAACAGGATCTCCACCGTGTTGTGATGCGTGGTTTGAAACGATGATTCCTTTACAGGTTGGCTTTGTGTTATTTGGATGCACGGCACAGCCGTACAGCTGGGTGTTAAGTGCGTTACGGACCACTATTTCTTCGTGCGTTACCGGGTTTCATTGCTGTTCTTACTCTGCTCACCTAATGAGGTCATCACATGGAGCATTTTTGTCTCCGGCACAGGTAGGTTCGTGTCGGTGGTGAGGGCCAAGGCGGGAGGCAACGGAGCTGCCGGAAGGATGATTCATGCTTGAGTCTTCACACATGGACGAATATCTCTGTAGATCTAGCTAGCTCACCGCCACTCGGCTGCCAGGCGATCTGCAGGCGCGAGTTTCGTGTGGCCCATGAGGTGTTTCTTTTTGGCATCCATGTTGCCCTTTGTCCAGCATGGGCTAGCGCATCTGTTTGCTTGGGGTTTGTACCATATCCATTTCCGTATCATCTGAAAGTTAGTCGTAACTGTGCAACACTTGACCCAGGTATATGTGCAATGCTTCAACATTGAACCGTGGGCAACCCTCTGACTGTCAATACACTGGTGCTTTGTACCGTTATATAAGTCTCATATCGATACAACTGGTCAAGCAGTCAGATCACCCATCCCAACCACCTCACTCGCAATGCAGCCCCATGCTTAATGCGCCCGCGTGTACTCTATAAAATAGGAACGCCTTCGATGACCCGGGTACACACAAGATCACATATATCGTACTGTCTGATCAGAATGCCTCGTTTCTTGACCGTCGTCGCCACCACTGCCATCTCCACCAACCTAGAGGAGACTCCTGACTCCCTTGACTTTTGAGCCTAGATTGACCGGAACTCTCGGGCCCTGTCAGATGAGGCGATGGCATGGACAACTTCCTTTGGTCGACTTGGAAGTTACCCCTCTTGGCTCTCAAGATAGGGGCGCTGTTACCAAACCCACCATTGCCATCGGAGTGGCCTGCCTCGATTGTGCAGATAGGACTCGCAAGTCGGAGCGCTGAAGGCGGAACAAAAGCGCTGGCGTCGTCTTCTAGTTCCCCCCAGATCTCCTCTGTTTCGGTCACACTGGGGATCCTGGCACATGTCGCGCTGCCGGTTTGGTCTTGTCTTCTGCGAAGGGTGCGTATGTCGCCGTTGGAGTGAGGCAGAAGACTTTGCCGCTCGTGACTAGCTAATGATTCATCATCCACTATACGGTCATCGCGCGAACCATCATCACTGTTGGCCACGGCCATACCGCGCTCGGAGCCAGTCTGGACAACCGGAGGCTTAGCTGCAGGCTCTTCATGAAGACGCCAGGACAACGCAAGCACACCGAGAAGTAGGACCGCCGTGCCAACTCCAATCTATCCCAACGTTAAAAATTCAGCCATCTCCCAGCGGAAGGAGACTTACTAAGAGCGCACTCGTAGCCGACAGCTTAGACGTCTGTTTGAAGTATATCAACCCATCTAGAATTGCGATGATATTGTAGACACAGAAAATGAACGGATACAAAACACTCGTCGAGCAGAGCTTGAGGCCCCGATGAAGATAATAAAGCTGAGAGAATGCAAGAGCAACAAGACCAAGAAGGACCATCCAGGACTGCCATCGATTGAATTGATTGACCCCATCGATGATTGTCCGAACAAGAAGCTCGACTGCTGACTTAGCAACCAAGAGTGAATGTGCCGAAAGAATCCCACTGATGCACCCATAAGCCAAGCCTCGAGCCAACTTCATCCTTGGGGTATGCGTCGTTCTCGGATTCAGCAACTTGAAGACCCTGGTTCCGACCATGATAGCGAAAACTAGCATTGCTTGTCCAGCCATCCACAACACAAACTGCCGCCTTTCTAAAAGTGTGAGTAGCTGGTCAAGGGTATGCGCAGGCTCTCCAATCGCCCCAAACACAGCGATAAGCACAGCCCCTCCACAGACAAGTATCGTTCCTCCGAGAGACCACCGTGTGAAAGGTTCTCCGAGGATCAGCGTGGCACATATTGAGTTGAAGACGAGGCCGGACTGTGCATGCCTCAGCACTCCATCAGCCACTCAGGTGGGAAAGATTGAAGTAGACGTACAGCCTGCAGTGTGGAGAGCACCGGCAACGGAAGAGTCGTAATCTGGATAGTGCTTCCGAGTAGATTTGAGACGATGAACATCAGCATTCCGAGCTGTGAGGTATCAGCCAGGTTTACCCCGATGCACGACTGGTCTCGACGCCATACCTGCCACCTTCGCCGTCTGTGCGGCGGCCGGCGCGCATCGTGCGGGCTTTTGTCATCTTCCAGGATATGGGACTTGCGCTGCAATGTCAGGCCCACACTTTGGACACTCGTCGACAGCAGCCCGACTGCGATCCCAATCTGTGCCGAATGTATGTATCAGTGCGTTGCTTGGCATCACAAGTACCGCGCGATAGTGATAGTTTGTCTCCATTTAGCTTACAGCAATGCTTTCAAGTGCCGAGAAGCCTCGTAGTTGTCGCATCTCCAGCTCACGTTCGTTCAAGTAAGAGTGAGGTGTATGTGCAGCCGCATCATTACACCCTCCTGAATAGGTCACGCAACCTTCTTGTCGCTCCTATGATTCTTGCTTTTGAAGTCCGCCGCTTTGCCCACCTCAATACTCACTTGTAAATTACCTATGTGCCTTACCGCCTTGCTCTAACGACGTCCAGAAGAAGTAGGTAATGTTAGTATACTCATAGCGGACACTCGGTATTCGCTACGGCATCAAGAACGTCAGAGGAAGACTTGGCATCTTATATAAGCGGCTCAGTGCTCAATGTATCAGGTTTGTTAGACAAGGTACCCGGTCTACGCCATACGAAGGGTGCGTTCAAGGTCAATCGATTTGGATGTGATTATACACTCCCGAGGAATCACCTGAGGTGGTACAAGTACACATGATTACGAGTTCCCTCAGTCTATCATAGTCATCGTATCTCCCGCGCAGTTTTATATCACCTATCCTTCGCTTCGAGAATAGAAACTGCACCTGTCGAAGACACCGACCCTCTCTAGCTGCTCCTCCGCAGTACCCTTCTCGTATTCTGCGACAAGCCGATTCGGGTCGATATGTCACAAGCTCACGCAATGTCGGACGATCAGGTAAAAATGTATCCCTTCGTCTAGAGGCGCTTTGTTGGATGGAAGAAAGTACAGCCGCTGATCGTATTACGAGTACAGGTAGCTGGGGAACTGAAGAAGATGACCGCCTTCATCCGCCAAGAAGCTCTAGAGAAAGCCAAAGAGATACAAATCAAAGCCGACGAAGAATTTGCTATTGAAAAATCGAAGCTCGTCCGCCAAGAAACGGCTGCTATCGATTCGCAATACGAGAAGAAGTTCAAGCAAGCTTCGATGTCACAGCAGATTACACGCTCGACTCTCGCAAATCGCACCCGGCTGAAGGTGCTTAGTGCGAGACAAGAGCTACTTGATGATATATTCGAACAGTCCAGTGGAAGGCTAAAGAGCTACACGGAGGGGGCACGGAGTTATCAGGAGATCTGCAAGAACTTGATCCTTGAGGGATTGTATGCTTTGAGCGAGGAGCAAGTTCAGGTGCGAGCGCGGAAGGCAGACTATGATGTGGTAAAGAAATCAATATCGGACGCGAGAGAAGAATATGGGCACGGTGTTGACGTGAATCTTGACGAAAACAATCCTCTGCCGGAAGGATCGTAAGTTTGCCGAGGAAGCTAGTTTCATGTCATCTCACCATCTGACCGTCGCAGGTCGGGAGGGGTTTCTATCGTCGGAGGGAAGGGGAAGATCGATATCAACAATACTTTGGATGAGCGTCTGAAGCTGCTCGAGAGTGACGCTCTTCCAATGGTCAGGACGACGTTGTTTGGTCATAACGAGAACCGCAAATTCTACGACTAAGGCTATCTGTCAGACCTGGGCAACGTCGCCCCTAGCCTCTCCGAAAATTCCCTTCGACGCTGTCTTTGACAAGATTAAGGACCCGACCTGCTCTGACTTGATGACGGCATGGGACGCCGTTTGCTTCGACAAATGAGCTTTCGCTGCACTATAGCGACTTCGTACATAATCAACAGATTTTTGTTCCATTATCGAGAAAACGTAATACTGATCTCCTCGGCCCACGCGCAGGCTGTGCACAACGCTGGCGGGCCACTTTATCACATCTCCTATAGTAACGCCGTTGTTCGTTTTGAACGAAAGGTGCATGCTACATATGTGCTAACTCATTGGTAGGTCTGTTATGTGAGAGAAATGTTGTAATCGCCTTTGTATTGTGTTGACTTTCGCCCTGTCCGCTCGCAGTAACAGATCCAAACAGGGTCGATTTCGGTTCTTGCTTCGTTCTGACCGCATAAACCAGCCGATAATGCACGATTCGTAGAACCTCTTTTGCCTCCGTTCTCGACATATGTGAGGCGCCTGAATCTAGCAGGCCTGTGAACATCGCCTTGATTCTCTTTGCTAGAGAGTCGATCTCCCGGTTGAAGGAGACTTCACCGTGAAGGTCACACATGTCGACGGATGATGTACCCTGATCAATTGCGATGTCTAGAATAGCTATTCGCGCTGCAAGTTGCGCGTAATCCGCGTCCACCTTGTTGTCGAAAGCGGGTCGCAGAAGTTGATCTGTAACGGCGCGAAGATCAAGAAGATCCGGTGGAGCTTTGCTGAGGTACGAAGGATTTTCGAAAAAAAAAGCCAGTGCCAAGCGACGGCGTAGGAGCCCTAAAATGGGTGTATAGGCAGGCAGGTTACTAATCAGTTGAAGACGAAGCTGGCTGTCCACGGTAGAATTGAACATTGCCATACCAATCCGGAGGAGCTGCTATGGTGTCAGAGGGTCTTGACAAAGAGTGGATTCCGTCGTACTAACGGACGCCTCCCGGTTGGCTTCCGGGATACTGCAAACAAGAGATGTGAGCACGTCTTCAACTGCTGCCGAGACGACACAATACGTGGTGGCGGCAGCGTCTAGCGTCAAGCGAGCCACAAGGCATATTGCATGCTCCCGGGTCTCAGTCGACAGGCTATGCCAAGTGAAATCAGCTCTGACATTGGTCTTTGATAGGATAACACGGCGAACCCTGCTGAGATGTTCGCAAGTGCGTCCAACACTGGAAGTACTCCTGCCCAATCTCCATCGTCCGCCACTACACGCGTCAGTATGGTCGGGGTGCGGATTGAAGGCCCGATCCACTTACATCTAACCTGCGTGGGCTCGGGGACAGCTGGCTTGCCAACGTTGACAGCCTCTGGGTTTGCACCGAGACGACCAAAAAGTTCGTTGACAGTAGACGGCTGCACGAGGCGGTGTGTGTGACTCTCCGCATCCTTCATGCTCGGTCAATATCGACAAGAAGGGGCTTGATTGAGCCGACGTACCCTGAGTGATTTGTTATATGCACCTCTCAGATCTTCGCTCGGTTCTACACACGCTGATATCCAGTGAGTGGATGGCTGCATCGTTCCGTGAGAGTTGACCAACCTGAATATAAGATCCAGAGGTAGACCTCATCCGGTAAGGTCATCTTCTTCTTCATCATCACTTCCTCAAGATGCCCAGAAAGAAGAAGCTGCCGCCGTGATGGCAAGCCTGGAAAAGCAAGCGCTTAGCACAATGTCTGTAACGACAATGACAACGATTACATCTAACCTTTTGTGAAGACGTGCCAGCACGGTAAAGTAAGAGCAATGGTTGGAAAAGGTGGCGTTTCGCACTCTGGTTGAGGACGTCCGTCCTGGAAGAAGAGCCACGATCTGGCCCGATGTAAAGCTTCTGTTCTCCTCATGGTATTCAGTACCTTATCGAGAGATGTACCTTCGCCTGAACCGCTTATCACCGACGCCAGCAGATTTTCGTCGGCTTGCTCTACCGTATACGCTGTGGATGCTTCCTGGTTCCGTACGAGCACTTCCTGCGCCTCTACCGCGCCCTCTGATGCTCCGAACAGAGACCGTGCCTTGGCCACATCAGACTCAGAAGCAGTATCTCTCTCCGCCTGTCTCACCAGAGAGTCGAGCGAGAACTTATATCGGGGTACCACCGGCAATCGTGAGGTAGATGATGTATTACCGCGGGCATCCAAGCGGCTTACCTTTGTCTGCGCCCTTGTGTGGACTGTGCCACGGTCAAGACGAGGAATCATATCTCCAGTAGCGGATATGGGAGTGGTCTCCATCCTGGGCTTTCGAGCCGTGAGCAGATCTTTCAAATCATCCAGTGACGAATCAGAAGTAGAGTCCTCATCATCCGAACTCTTGATTACAAGCTGGCCATTCTTTAGGCGCTGTTGGTTCCTGTTGCACGAGGTCACGCCAGATGGTGCACCCCACGACTCGTCCGGTGATGCGCTCTCTCCACAACCCGGACGAGGACGAGGCTGCGCTTCCGGCTCGCTTTTCACCAGGGCAGGAGAAACAAGGCCTGGAGGCGCGTGATCTTTGATTGCGCTTGGCCGGACTGGCGCGGCAGGATGTTCTGGAGTGGTGACATCGGCAGTGATGGCTACGTTTAGTGGACCTGAACTGGCTCGGTTCGAGTGAACAACGGTTATGGAGGACTGATCTTCGTCCACTGGTAGAGGACGCTTTTGGGAAGCAAAAGGTTTGAAGAAGTCAGTGAGTTTGCGGTTCTTTGACATTGCAGATTGAATTCGTGCATGTTCATGAAGATATTAGCACTCGAAGAGGCCGACGGACGCGCTTCAGCATGGTGCTCAGCAAACGCGCTATCACATACAGCATCAAGCGGGA
Source organism: Acarospora socialis (assembly GCA_025617375.2). NCBI lineage: Eukaryota > Fungi > Ascomycota > Lecanoromycetes > Acarosporales > Acarosporaceae > Acarospora > Acarospora socialis. The sequence continues at coordinate 1,454,025 of JAMYGW020000002.1, read as the reverse complement.
GCGCGGTACGAAGGTACTCGTGCCACCTTACGTAAGTTAGGTAAGATCCATTCGATATCCGTGATACCTTAAGGTAGTACCTAAGCCTTCTGGGTACGGAGGCCTTGCCCACTAGTAGTGCCGCAGCGCTAAAATGCTGACTAAGATCTCTCAGTTTTCCATTCTTTATGGGCAAGCATTTAACTTGACTTCCAGTCAAACAAATCTTTTCTTTTGATGTTGGCTCATTTGATAACTCATAGATTTAATATATTTCATAAAAGAGAATGATTAACTGTACAGTCACAAAAGTTGTATCACTCAAATCAGATTTATTACAGGTGATGAAATTCTCAGATTGCTTAGTCAGAGACCGTGACTGCGGCATAACTACCTAGTAAGGTAGTGGGCCACACCTCCGTAAGGTACGAGTACTTGACTCGTACTATACCTAGATACCTTAGGTAGTGCGGATGTACAGTACAGTACCTGATATACCTATGGTTTATTATTTTTAGCCCCACTGGCCTGGCCACAAATCCTGTGGAATGTGCTCACTACTGCCTCCTACCTACTCGGAGTACGAGTAATCGGAGAGCTGCACATTAATCTCACCTATGCTTACCTTACCATACTCTCACCTTACGGCAGGCTGAGCTACCTACTAGTACGTCACCGGAAGCGGGACAGTTTTTGCAGTCCCTTCGGCTTTCGGAGCAGGCTGAGCTACACCGTACCTAATGGTGGCTATAGTAAGCTGATTGTTTTGTCAGCATTGATTAGAAGGTAGGTAATAGTTAGGTTAGTACTAGAGTTGAATTATTGAACAGCAAGGGCCTCGGGTAAGTGAGTTTCCGACTTGGTAAGAGTATACTAAGTAAGGTACCTTACCTTATGCGAATCACAGCTGTAGATGGATTCATACTTGTCCTTCTGACAATCGAGTAGAAGGTACAGGTACCTCGGAGGTATCAGTATTTCAATACCAAGATAGGTACTCGTAGGTATCGCCCATAGAGGTACCTACCTTACTTATCTAGGTAGTTTTCGTACGCCGCTCGTACCTAAAGAACCGACCAGACCGGAGAGAACGTCGCTCTCATACCTTATACCTGCAACTTCAGATTCCATTTCGACTTCCTTCCTATTAACCCGACAGTATCGAGTCTTCCAGCTACCCACATTTTCATCTGATTCCAGCTGCATCGCTTGGTCTTGACCTTTCCTTTGCCCTTTCTGGTTGCCTCTCTAAGATCTGTACGTCGCCGGGCCCGGAACTTTCGCAACCTTTCGTTCTTGGCCAAAAATCACGATTCGCTCTGTCGGCAGTCTTTCATCGGCGAACGGTGCCGTGCTTCCTATCTAGGAACCCGCTACTTGTCGAATAGTCAATTCCCACCTTCAATCGGTTTAATGTACTCTGGGCCCCTTTAGACTACTTTGACCGCCATCATATCAGGCCTTGGACAGATGGCATGCATGAGTTCACGCATCCTCCACTTTCAACACTGGTCACGTCCCTGATGACTTACGATTGCTGAACTTCTTCTCGTCAGCGAGCTTGCGCCTGCGGGTGGGGCTTTGGAGCCGACGGTGGCTGTGCTTCTCTCCACCGCTCGTAGCACTATGATGGCGACACCGCCGCACCACAAAGAGGGCAACATCTCATTGCCCGTTAAGCGAATAAGATGGGCAACGCAAAGGGTTTCGGCACAAAGCGGTCGGCGCAAACGTCACTCCATCATGGAGCGCCTTCACAAGGGGCCACCTCTGAATGAAAAGAAACGAGACTCAGGAGGAGGCTCCTTCGGGAACAGACCGCATACGGCCGACGAGCACCAAGGCGACCGTGTTTCCGAAGATGGTAGTGTGGAGAGTGCTGAGGCCGTTCAGCGCAGGATCTTCTTCAACATCGATCTACCGGACGATGCCAAGGATGAGGAAGGTCATCCGATCGCCAACTTTGGCAGGAATAAGATTCGCACCGCCAAGTATACGCCACTAAGTTTTGTTCCGAAGAACTTGTGGTTTCAGTTTCACACCATTGCAAACATATACTTCTTGTTCCTAATCATACTTACGGTAAGCTGGTCTGGGGCACTAGCTGGAGCTTTATGTTGCTGACGGACTTGATTGACCTAGATTTTCCCCATATTTGGTGCATCAAATCCTGGCCTCAGTGCAGTCCCTTTGATCTTCATCCTTTTCGTTACGGCGGTGAAAGATGCAATAGAGGATTGGCGAAGAACGGTCCTGGACAACGAACTAAACAACTCTCCGGTCTATAGGCTCGTTAATTGGAACAATGTGAACACTGCAGACGATCAGATATCGTTATGGCGGAAGATTAAGAAGTCCTCCTCCCGGGGCATTCAGTGGCTTTTCAAGAAATGGCAAGACCGAAGGCAACGCAAGACGGGAAAAGGAAAAGGCTACGCAGAACGTGCTCTCGACGAACCTCGTCGCTCTACAGATACCATGCAGACGAGACGCATCTCCTCCTACTCCTCACGAGTCTCATTCCATACGACTCGCAGTCAGATGGGTGGTGGCGATGCGATCCAGATGACTCCGGTCCCTTTGCCAGTACCTGGAAGAGAGCGCAGTTTAAAAGATACCTCGGCCGGCGCCTTCCAAGAACCGGGGATAGACCTTTCTAACTCCGAGCAGGGTGGAGGTGCACTGCCGCTGAGCGAAGATGCTGTAGCATCGAACTCGAGGCAGCAGCCTGTATATTCGTCGACAAGATTCTACGGCAGTTTGATTGACCCAACCAAACCAGTGATGCAGAAAGCAGGGTTCAAGAAAGACTATTGGAAGAATGTCCAGGTTGGGGATTTCGTTCGCATATATAACGAAGACCAGATTCCAGCTGATGTCGTCATCCTGTCAACCTCAGATCCGGATGGTGCCTGTTATGTAGAAACTAAGAATCTTGATGGGGAGACGAATTTGAAAGTTCGTCAAGCGTTGCACAGCGGGAGAAAAGTCAAGCATGCCCGAGACTGTGAAAGGACGGCGTTCGTCATAGAAAGCGAGCCCCCACACGCCAACTTGTATCAGTATAGCGGGGTCGTGAGGTGGAAACAACGTGATGTGAGGAATGCGGAACTCCCGGTCAACGACATGGCTGAACCTATCTCAATCAACAATCTCTTACTCCGCGGATGTAGTCTCCGAAACACGGAATGGGTGCTTGCGGTGGTAGTCTTCACTGGACGAGAAACGAAGATCATGCTGAATTCTGGGTTTACGCCGAGCAAAATGTCTAGAATATCCCGGGAACTCAATTGGAACGTCATCTACAACTTCGTTATCCTCCTCCTTATGTGTGTCGTCTCCGGGATCGTGCAGGGAGTGACCTGGGCTCAGGGGCACAATTCGTTGGACTACTTCGAATTTGGTTCCATTGGTAACAAGCCATCATTGGATGGTTTTATCACGTTTTGGACCGCCGTCATCCTTTTCCAGAATCTGGTACCGATTTCACTCTACATCTCCCTCGAAATCATCAAAACGGCCCAAGCTTTTTTCATCTACAGCGATACATACATGTATTATGATAAACTCGACTACCCTTGCACGCCCAAATCCTGGAACATATCGGATGATCTGGGCCAAATCGAGTATATCTTCTCGGACAAGACTGGGACGTTGACTCAGAATGTGATGGAGTACAAGAAATGTACGATCAACGGGGTCCCTTATGGAGAGGCTTACACCGAAGCTCAGGCAGGGATGCAGCGACGGCAAGGCATCAATGTTGACGAAGAAAGTGCCAAGGCTCATCAACAGATTGCCCGCGACAAAATCAAGATGCTGGAAAGCATCCGTAGAATGCATTCGAATCCCTATCTTCATGACGACGAAGTCACTTTTGTCGCCCCAGACTTTATCTCTGATCTTGCTGGCGATTCCGGCCATGAGCAGAGTGCAGCAAACGAGCACTTCATGCTCGCCCTCGCGCTCTGCCATACTGTCATTACTGAACGAACTCCGGGCGATCCGCCCAGGATTGAGTTTAAAGCTCAATCACCGGACGAAGCTGCTCTCGTTGCGACGGCTCGCGACTGTGGCTTCACAGTGCTTGGTCGATCAAACGATGGAATCATTCTGAACGTGCTAGGCCAGGAGCGCGAATATCAGGTACTCAACACCCTCGAGTTCAATTCTTCACGGAAACGAATGTCTGCTATCGTTAGAATGCCAAGTGGGAAAATCGTATTGTTCTGCAAGGGCGCAGATAGTGTCATTTACTCTCGTCTGAGACGAGGCGAACAGTCACAGTTGCGAAAGACTACGGCTGAACATCTCGAGATGTTCGCACGAGAAGGGCTTCGGACACTTTGCATAGCTGAGCGTGTCTTAGGCGAGGAAGAATATCAGAGTTGGAATAAAGACCATGATCTGGCGGCAGCAGCGGTTCAGGACCGAGAAGAAAAGCTTGAAAAAGTCTCCGATGCCATCGAGCGAGACTTGATACTTTTGGGCGGGACCGCCATTGAAGATCGGCTGCAAGATGGGGTACCGGACACAATTGCATTACTCGGTGACGCGGGCATCAAGCTATGGGTCTTGACCGGTGACAAGGTGGAGACCGCCATCAATATCGGGTTCTCATGCAATCTCTTAGATAACGACATGGATCTTATAGTATTCAAAGTTGATGACGAAAAGCAAGAAACCGCCGAGGCCGAGCTGGACAAACATCTGGCTACTTTCCATCTCACAGGATCGGATGAAGAGCTTACAGTCGCACGGAAGAACCACGAACCTCCCAATCCAACACATGCGATTGTCATTGATGGCGACTCCCTCAAATTAGTCCTAGAGGACGAACTTAGGCAGAAGTTTCTCCTACTTTGCAAGCAATGTAAGTCTGTCTTGTGTTGCAGGGTCAGTCCCAGCCAAAAGGCAGCTGTGGTGCAGATGGTCAAGAATGGGCTGGATGTCATGACACTTTCCGTGGGTGATGGCGCCAACGACGTGGCCATGATTCAGGAAGCCAATGTTGGCGTCGGTATCGCGGGAGAAGAAGGTAGGCAAGCTGTCATGTCCTCCGATTATGCCATAGGACAGTTTCGATTTCTACAAAGGTTGGTACTTGTGCATGGGCGGTGGTCATACAGACGAGTTGGCGAGACCATCGCCAATTTCTTCTACAAGGTACGCTTTACGCGGTGTTGGAGCCGAGCCTAGATGCTGATTGGCGCTTGTAGAACATTGTCTGGACATTCACGTTGTTCTGGTATCAGTTATACAACAACTTCGACGGTTCCTACTTATTTGACTATACCTATATACTACTCTACAACCTGGCCTTCACGTCGTTGCCAATCATCTTTATGGGGATCCTGGACCAAGACGTCAGTGATAAGGTCTCCTTAGCTGTCCCACAGCTTTATCGAAGAGGCATCGAGCGTAAAGAGTGGACGCAGCATAAGTTCTGGTGGGTGCGCGTCTGCCCTCTCTGAGATTTCTTGCTGATTAGTGATAGGATCTACATGCTGGATGGTCTCTATCAGTCGCTCATCTGCTTTTTCATGGCCTACCTGCTCTTTAAGCCGGCGACGTTCGTCACGAGTGGCGGGTTAAACCTGAACGACCGTGAGCGGATGGGTGTCTACGTAGCATGTGCGACTATCGTTGTCGTTAACGTGTACGTTCTTTTGAACACCTATCGCTGGGATTGGTTGATGCTACTCCTCGTGGCATTTAGCATACTGTTGATCTGGTTTTGGACGGGAGTGTACACGGCTTTCGCTTCGTCCGAATGGTTTTACAAAGCTGCACCTGAAGTGTATGGGCAGCTGACCTTTTGGGCGCTTTCGCTGCTGACCGTCGCGATCTGTCTGCTGCCACGATTCACCGCCAAAGCAATTCAGAAGATTTATTTGCCCCGCGATGTTGACATCATTCGAGAACAAATCCGGCAGGGGAGGTTCAAGTATCTGGACAGTTCCGTCGCTAACATTCCTCCCTCCAAGGTCTCATCTACAGCTTCTTCAGATCTGTCCAAGTCGATTGAGCCTGTCGCAAAGCATGCTGTCAGTATGGCGGACGACGAAAGACCTCTCTACCCACCCTCAGTCACAGCAACTGCGACCACACACAATCCTAGAAGTCAGAGCGGGAGTGACGGGACGGAATACACGGGCAATCGAACATCTTTGGAGCAGCCGACGCGACCATCTTTTGACCGACCTCGACCTTCCTTCGACAGGATGCGAGCTTCTACCGATAGGATCAGACCAAGCTACGAAGCATCCAAAGATTTTACTACGGCAGCCTTACTCACAAGAGTGGAATCGAGCCACTCACAAGCTCACTGTCGGCAAGCGGAGGCCACCAGCTCCCCTCTCCGGTAAACGCGCTTCTTCGACAACTCGTTACTCTACATGACGTGTGCCCTACACATAACTGTCTCCTTGAGTCCTACGCCACATCTGTTTTGGTCATATACCTGAGCGATTTATTGGTTTTGTCTCGTGGTTGCACTGGTGGTGTTCAGCAGTGAAGGCGTGCCTGGAAGCGGATGCTTAGATATGGTCAGGGACTGAATCCTGGGGCGTCACGGAGCAAGCATTGCTGATTCTATCTACGTCTCTTTCGTATTTGTTAGTCTGACGCGAGTGATCGGTTCCAGACCTTGTGCGATGCTCTCACCGAAGGGAAGTTGTCTACTGCTTATGTACATAGTTCTTAGACCATTCCTGTCGACGTGCGATATCATGTTGTACCTTATGCCAGGCTTTGGCTGCTAAGGTGTAGGGTGCTCTGGGTGCGTCCCACGCTTGTCCGATCCTTTGGCGTAGCGGCTATACGGTAGCCAACGAGGTGACTTGGCCCTAGGTTGAGATCGGGAAGGAGGGTAAAAATCCACACCAAGAACAAGAACTGTTCACTTTCGTGTTGTTGGCCAGAAAGCCTTGCAAAAGGCAGCACATTGGTGAAAAGGCTACTACCTAGCCATACTCCGGATATATACCTTCATTGCATAACCTAAAATTGGGTAAGCATGCGACTCAATCAATAAGGTAGATCTTAGGTGAGTACCTGACTTACCTTACGAGTAAGGTCGTCAAACTTCATTATTCACGCGAAGATTGTCTCGTCTGATTCGGTCACAACACTTCAACACTTCCATTGTGCCTTACTGTACCTTAGTGCAACTATATTCAATGTCAATCACAACTTCTCGGGACCTCACTTCACACTTATGAAAACCCAACTCGATCGAGATCGGCTCGCCTTGTCTAAATAATGCAGGTTGATCCATACATTCTAGCAGCACCTTACGAGCATTCGACTTCATTTCAGCTCCATGTCATTGTAACAAGTAGTAGGTAGCAAAAGATGAACGCACCCAGGCCGCAAGTCACTAGAATACCAAGATACGAAGGACCTGCCGGGCCATCTACGTTTCCCGGCGGCGGATTAGTATCATCATCTAAGCATTGATGGCGGAACTACTAGCCAAACTACAGTATGGCTCCTACTATTAATCTTTCCCGTGCCAGCTCGACGTGAACTGACATCCTTGCGTTCTCGAGGGTCTTAGAGCAATCCACAGAAAGCGTACACTGGTTCTGCCCTCGACAAGTTGACGACAATTTGGAAACGTATTCTGATCCAGGAATCCAGGGTACGGCTCATGGAGAAGATGGAGATACCAAGCCCGGCTTGGAGGATCACAAGAGGATGGAGGAGGCAGATCGGCGGCGAGAATTGGTCCTAGACTGTCTTTTGATACTAGCTTACGATGGGGAAGATGTGGCCCAACATCAGGAATACTTGAAGAGACGGCTCGACAAGGATCTTGGGCGATGCGATGCCTGCATCCGGGGCTATTACAGAGGCAAGAGAGAGCTTATGCAGAGATTGAATAAGTACGCTGTGCTATGAGAGCGTTCAAGGCAAAGGCAATATGCTGATATGACAAGTGACTACGAGGAAGCAGAGGTTGTCACCTTCTCTAAGATACTCGACGACAGGGACATCAGACGTATCAAACACGGTCTCCTTATGGGGATAAAGACAATAAGCGCTCTGCCAGCTGAAGAGCACAATGTAAACGCACTGGGCTTTCCCGCGACATACGCTCTTTTCGAGGCGCTCAGCTGCGAAACGTTTCTCCAAGACGAGAGTCTGCTGCGCAGCTCTTTTGACAACTTCTTTCGACTGATTCAGAAGAAGAAGTTATTCCGTCCCGCAGGATACGTACCTGCCACTACCCTCTTTCTGTTTGACAGTGACGAATTCCGGCGCCGGTGGGCCCGCCACAACTGGGCCCGTTTCCCCCAGGGTCCCACAGCTGAGGATTTCGAATGGACAATACGAGATCCCTTGTTACATAATCTTAGGCTGGCCGCAACACCTGGAGTGGACACGAGCCATGTCGAGAGGCTGTGGCACGGAGTAAAAGTCATTGTTGATAAACTAGATAAGGACCTGATCACTCATTCGTTACGAGCTATGGACATTGATGTCTGCCGACTTGCCCTAGAGCATCTGCAACTGGATACTCCTGGTTTCACAAATCTTCTCCAGACCATCCGTGTCTTACTGGAAAAATCGCCAGACGACTTCTGGGATGCGATGGGTGCTGTATCACCGACCACCGTCATAGAACAGATCTTTAACAACCCCCGGTATGAAAGCACCCTGATCGAAATGGGGCCTAACGCCGATGGCAAAGAGTCGAACATTGAGAGCCTCCTGTCCTGGATCGAACCTTTCATGTACTCTCTGAAAACAGCGCACCGACCACCGGCTTGCCGGTCGCTCGTCTTCCAGCTGATCGACCGGTTGCAAGCCGATCGGTTTGCTGAGCATGTCAGAGTTGAATGTTATCGCCAAGGGCTCGGTGTACTTAAATTCACCCTGCAAAGTTTCGTTGACGACAGCTTCACCATTGGCTCTGTGGGTCGAGTGGTACTGTATGACACTCTCGAGGTTGTCGGTAGTCACATCAAGGGAATCATGCATGTAATTAAGCTCCCGGCTGATCATGCTTTCAGCCAGCATCTGTCTGAGGCGTGCAGCGACATCATTCGGAACTCCCTGGCAATCGAGTGTAAATCTCTGCGAGCGGACTATGAGTCTCTCGAGAAACGAAAGCCATTGACGCATGGAGCTAGCTCATATTCTCCGTCGATATGGGATGAGATAGTCTACAACCTTGATCCAGGAAACATGACTCTCGCCAGGGCGACGTTATTGGGAATTACTGGGCTAGTAGGCTTGGAAAAAGTCAGCACCAAAGGCAAACAAGAGTATCTCAAGGAGCGGAACCAATTCAACTTCACATACAACCATCTCACTTACGCGATTACTCAGGTGCTCGAAAGACTCGGAGACTTTGCACCTGAGGATATTGATATGCTTTTCACTCGTTACGAGACGGCAGACGCGCTTATCGCGTCCCTCTTCTCAGCCGATGCGAATGCATATCAGGCTGCCATCAATCTCATCAAGAATGTCAGTGCAGAGTCAGGAAGGAAGGAGGCGATGGCCCACCTGCTGAGATCATTCTTCATTACTACCTTGCGTGGATTATCATGGTCAGTCCGTCGGATCTCGAACGACAGAACCTTTGCCTCCACACCACGCTTGCTAAGAACCTGCACGGACGTCCTTGACATTCTCTGCAACATGCAGGATGGGATCCTCAGGTCAAGGGATTTGTCCGGCCCTGCTGAAATTATCCTGGTTGAGAAATGGTGGGAAAACCAATGGAGAGCTTTGACGGTAATATTCGAAATGACGGAAGTCTGGAATAACCGGGGAAATGATAAAGAAACTATGATGGAGTTCTGCCGTGACACTATGCAGTTTGCTGAGAGGCTTTTCGAGCAATACGGTATCTTTTCTGCCGCAATAGACTCTGCCGCTGGTATCAAGCAAGAGAGCGGAGTCCGGGCGCCCAACGTCGGGGAAGCTGGTAAGGCTCTGCTGAAGCATCCCACTACAACAATGAATGCTATGGTCAAGTGGCTTCGGCTTCGTGACGAGTATCTGGCAAGCACGTCTGTTAAACTCATTACGATGATACTTCGGCGCCTTGGCGAATGGCAGATGACGATTAATGAAGATGCCTATAAGTTCATCACAGGAGTGGTCGCTGCCAAGGATCCCATTCGGACCATGCTCACCCCTCAAGAGAAGGCGGAGCTGGGCAGGGCTGTGCACGAGAACCAAGGCCAGAATGGTATGTCGCTGAGCAGCGGTCAAGGACAAGTCCAGTATGGCGGCAAGCAGAGCATGATCACCGCCTGGACCAAGACGCCCGGAGACACTCATTCCTCGGGACTAGTCGAACCAAATCTTGTTAAGAAACCCCGAAGTATCGATACAAAAGTTCAGAATTCGAAATCTAAGACCCCGCACGAGATAATCGAGATACCCGACGAGAATGAATGCACGGATCCAGACATTGCTGATGAAGACTTCCTCTCACTTACTCCGACTGCACAAATCTTCAAGAACCATCCTCTTTCTACATCAATAGCTCCGGACCGATCATTTCCGCCTAAGTCTAACGCTGCGACTGCGAAGATGTCTAAGGCTGCGCACGCTCCCAAAGCCCCGGGGTCTGAGGCAGAGCGTAGATCGTTCCGCGAAAAACGCGAAAAAGAGAAGGAAGCGAAGAGACTGCGAGACGCTCAGGAGCTTGCGCGTTTGAAAAAAAAATTAGCTCCATTGCGAGGTGTGGCCGAGCAGACTGCCGAAGAGGGTTCTGGTCTTAATGGCATTGGCGTGAAAGGCAAAGATCACGCTCCCAAAGGTTCAAGCATGATGATCTCGTCGGATTCTGATACTGACAGCGAAGATGACCTTGACCGCGAACTATTTGGCGGTGTGAACAAAGGGCCGAAACCATCGGATGCGTTTATAGCCTACCAAGAAAGCAAGGCACAGTCGCTGCGCCAAGTCCAGCAGCAGGGACCCATCAAAAAGAGTAGGCAGATCAGGTCCGCTAAAGACATGCGAGCACGGTTAGCGCCTGATCTTCAATCCCTTCACAAGACAATTCTTGGCTGGGACTTCTTTTACGAGGGAGACTTCCCGCCAAGTTCGGAGCGCGACGATTACTCCTTGGTATCAAGTACCTTTGACAACCCCGTGGAGTACCAAAGCACCTTCGAACCTCTTCTGATTCTCGAAGCCTGGCAGGGTTTCATGAAAGCTAAAGAGGAAGGAAACTTCAAAACATTTGAGATCAAAGTCGCAAATCGTCTGACAGTAGATTCTTTCATTGAAGTCAGCACTACCATGAGTACTGTTGACGGCAAGGAACTTGGGATCGGAGAAGCGGACATCATCTTGATTTCAAAGTCACACAGTCCCGCGATGGACGCAAAACAGCCTCATTGTCTTGCACGAGTCAGTAACATCACTCGCAAGAAGAATACCTTTGAGATCTCGTATCGAGTCAATGTCAGGAACGAACTTGTCCCAGCCATGGTTCCAAACGCTAGCCTATTTGGTGTCAAACTCACGTCGATAACTCCTCTAGAACGTGAATACGGTGCTCTTGTGGGGTTGAAATATTATGACCTTTGTGACGAGATCATTAAGGCCAAACCATCGCCCTTACTCGGGTATTCCGAGAAGCAAATTGACCCCATTATCAGCAATTACCAACTCAATCATGCACAAGCAAAGGCCTTAAGATCAGCAATGGATAACGACGCCTTCACATTGATCCAAGGGTAAGTCTAACGAAAAGTACATGACGTGAACCGCATACTAACCTTTGAGTAGCCCTCCTGGTTCAGGCAAAACAAAGACCATTGTGGCCATCGTCGGCGCTATTCTTACAGACACGTTCCGTGACAAAGGCGTTCCAATCACGCATCCTCAAGTCAAACCCAGGTCGGAACAGCCATCTGTCCGCCTATCAACTTCAAAAAAGCTTCTCGTCTGCGCGCCAAGTAATGCAGCTGTTGATGAGCTGGTGATTAGGTTGAAGACAGGCGTCAAAACCCTAAAAGGCGAACTTCAGACACTCTCTATTGTTAGGCTGGGTCGCAGCGACGCCATCAGCTCTAGTGTACTGGATGTTACTCTTGACGAGCTGGTCAATGCAAGGCTGAACCCTTCACTCCAGCGAAAGACAGATCAGGGTGACGATGTCCACAAGATAATGATGGAGCACAAGTCTACATCTGCTGAACTTCTTACACTCCGTACAAGGCTGGACGAATGCAGAGCCCAAGGCAAGCCAATTGCCCCTGAGCTGGAGCGTGACTTTGATCTGCTCAAACGGAAAAAGAACCAGCTCAGTCTGAAAATAGACGTGGCTCGCGATAAAGGGAACACTGCAGCCCGAGATGCCGATATCAACCGCCGACGAGTCCAACAGGACATCCTCAATGATGCCAATGTCATATGTGCAACGCTTAGCGGGAGTGGCCACGAGATGTTTCAAAACCTCAGTATCGAATTTGAGACTGTTGTCATTGATGAAGCGGCACAGTCAATCGAGTTAAGCGCCTTGATACCTCTGAAATATGGATGTTCGAAATGTATCATGGTTGGTGATCCGAAGCAGCTACCACCAACCGTGCTATCCAGGGAAGCTGCTCGTTTCCAGTACGAGCAAAGTTTGTTCGTTCGCATGCAGAACAACCATCCAGATGACGTCCACCTCCTAAACACACAATACCGCATGCATCCAGAGATTAGTCAGTTCCCGAGCAGAACGTTCTACGATGGGAAGCTCTTGGATGGGCCAGACATGGCTAAAATTCGGAATCAACCGTGGCATGAATGTAACATTCTCGGGCCCTATCGATTCTTTGATGTGCAAGGTGCACATCAAAGCGCACCCAAGGGGCATTCGCTCATCAACGTTGCAGAGGTCGAAGTGGCACTTCAATTGTTTGATCGTCTGAAAACCGATTATGGAAGTTTTGAATTCAGAGACAAAGTAGGTGTTATTACTCCATACAAGAGTCAGCTTCGGGAGTTGCGCGCACGTTTCGCCCGGAAATATGGCGACACAATCTTCTCCACCATCGAGTTTAATACCACGGACGCTTTCCAGGGTCGCGAAAGCGAGATCATCATCTTCTCCTGTGTCAGAGCATCGTCGACGAAAGGCATTGGGTTCTTGGCGGATATCCGTCGTATGAATGTTGGTCTCACACGCGCAAAATCTTCGCTATGGGTACTTGGAAACTCCCAGTCATTGCTAGGGGGCGAATTTTGGGCCAGGTTGATTCACGATGCGAGGGCCAGGGAATGCTACACGAATGGAGATGTACTGGCTATGCTTCGCCAGCCGTTGGTGCAGTCGGATAAACAGCGTTCAATAGAAGCGTCAAGATCAGCGATCCAACACGCACCTGTCAGATTACACACTGATCAAGATGTAGAAATGACAGACGCCGGCACGTCAACGATCCTAACAACGCGCGACTCGGCATCAACCCGGGGGAAGCGGTTGCCGAAGACCGGGCCGGCGGAGCTTGTGAGCTCTAAGCTGCCTCCGGATAGGATCATGCATACTCAAGCTTCAGGGGTGGCTCATCCTTCCGGCGGAAGAAATGGACTTGACCCCAATAAAACTTGCAACATGTGCGGAAGTTTTGCCCACCAAACCTGGCAATGTGATCATAAACAGGCACAGGCAGCAAGCTCTACAGCGTGCTATCGTTGCGGAGATCCTACCCACCAGAAAATGCATTGCTATGCTGATCGTTGCCTAGACTGTGGGCGGTTCGGGCATACATCAAAGTGTTGTACAACCAGTATGCCACTTTCGAATTGGGAACGTGAAGGGATCAAGAGAGCGGAAGCAAAACATCAATTCTCACTGCAGAACACATCTGAAAGGCAGCGAAAGAGGCAACTGGGTGAGCACGACGCTACGGTCCCTATCATTCGGACGACCCGGAAGACGCCGCCGCTCGAACCTATCACTACGAGGATTGATTTCAAACCTCGCGATACATCCAGTGCCAAGCGCAAACGCGAGCCATCGCCTCCACTGGGTATATCTGGGGTGCCTATGGCGATTATCACGGGAAGATCGGGCACCACACCAAAGCACCCTGACCGACTGTCCTCCACTGGTATTTTGGTTGTTCCTTCCGAAGATCTGGTCCCGCTTTCGAAAGGGAATTCGCGAATAGGGGATCCAAAGCAAGGTCTCTCCAGCGCTATGCAGATGACAGACCGATCGTCATTACCAAACTCGACACTGACCCCCAGTGAAACTTCCTCACCTGTTTCTAGTGGGTCGAACCAGCTGGGATCAGCTAGCAACGGGTCGCATGAGAAGCGGCCAGGGAATCCTGGACCTAACCTCATACGCCCTCCGACGCAAAGGAAAAGCAGGGACGTAGACCCCTTCATCCGACCAAAACGCAGGAAACCGAGGCCTTGAATGGTCATATGTCGCCGACCGTTTTCTTTTCCTCTGCCCAGTTTACTCAATACTAGACACCTGATAGGCATTTCTCTGGGTTTGGTAGTTACGATGCCTTCAGATGCTTTGCAGCGTATTGCTCTACAGTCACCAGCATTAGTATTTCTAGAGCTGCATTTGAGGGGGTAATAAGCATTTGTTCAAAATTGCATGTAGCGATATAGAGGTTGCATGCGTAGTGACGTACGAAAGGATCTTTGATCCGTTCGCTCGCTTGATGCTTCATTGCGTGGTGACGCCGTTTAGTCATGAGGATACAGAATCTGTCTCTAAAACGATGGAGGCTCGCAGTTGCCAGTATTCTCGCTTTGACTGCTTCTTGTCAAGCTTTGCTTTTCCCTCGACGAATCCCGATGGCGAGTGGGTTGGGGCAATCAGCTCTTCTTGTTGTACCGCTGAATCGTATTTGCGGATGGCCAGACTGTACCCAACTGCAGCTTCTGTATAGGATGTTGGGTAGTTTGACCTCAACAGACACCCCTGGAGGCGCTGCGGCCGAAGGAGCTGGGGTGGCATCAGCCCAAAAAGCAAGATGGCATACACCTACACGCCAAGTCCCGACCTCAGGTATCAGGCACTGAGGACGGACAAGTCTAAAGGCATTTTGCTGGAGCTACTCGAAACCCTCCCCGTCCCGCCCAGCTGAAAGCATTAGGGATGGGACTATATTATGCACCGCTACCTGACCATATGTCGGACACTGCAAGATTCAAATCTACCTGGATACTTAGTGAGTACTCCCCTTAGTCAGAAAGACCTGTCGGTGAGGTTTTCAAGCGGCGTGCTGGACTACCATGAAGTTACAACGGCAGGACGACATTCGTATCAGAAGGACTTCGTACAGCATTGCACACCATTTGGTGGAGTGGGGCGGACACGAGGCGGCCTAAAATACTTTGCAAAGCGCATTACCTTCCAATCCCCAGTTTTCGATGCTTTTTCAGTGAGTTGAATTGCCGAACATGGACCAAAAAACCCACTCAAAGAATGTTGGTATTAGAATTAGAAGGGATGACGCCTAAAATCATAGTCAACTTCACTACCATTGATTTTGTTAATGATCTTCCTAGAAGCATGATGTGTAGCATAGAGTTCTCATGTCAGCGGACGAACGGTTGGACTGTCCTCTCCGGATTGGCAATGACACGCTCATGGCAGCGACATACAGAGTAACGTGTCTTCAGAGTGACACCAACCAGAAGCTTGATTGTGTAGTGGGTAAGGTGGACCAGAAAAATGCGCTCCGAGACAGCATGATCGCTAATGGGACTGATTGCGCAGGCGCCATTGTCCATGTCCTTAGGGTTGTAAGGAAAGGCAGGACTTTGCAAGTACCAAAGACTGTGAATACCAAAGACATTCGCTCCCAGTTCTGATTGGTTTTGACACTCTTGTACCGTCCGAGCCTTCGGTTCTATGTGTACTGTCTCGGAAGCAACCTGTGGGTCACCTGGCTGTCAATTGTCTTTTGAGAGATGCCTCATGTGATGCTCATCCAGCCAGGGTTCCATTCAGTCTACCACGCAGTCTTGCCAAGATGAGACACACATGGCAACTGGCGTCGCCACAGAAACAGGCTGTACTGAGATCTCTTGTGCACCACAGAAGGCAGATATGAGACAGACACAACAAGGCAAGAATCATGGGGAACTCACGCCCCACCTCAAAGCAGGATATCATTTCGAGGGGCAGGCGAAAGAACGAGCGAGAAGCACCCACACTGCTGTGTACGGAGCAAGTGTTGAAGAGCAGTTCCGGACTGGCGTTGAAACGAAGCTGCGGCGGTAAAGGGTCACCTCGACTAAGCCTATAAGCAAATGTACTCCGTCAAGCCATCACTGGTGTCACCAGTTGACGAACACTAAGTAGCTGAACACATCTAAGAAGGAAACTAGTCCATCACTTCTGGAAAGGAAAAGAGAGATTTGATTAGCTCAAACCCTTAACTTAACCCATGCTGAGGGATCAGCAAGACACGCAAACGTTCAACCTATAGTACTGTATAGTCAACTATATGGCAAAGACCTACCAGGACCGGAGTGGAGGACACAAACACAGAGACCATGTTGCAACGAATACCAAGTAATATACGCCCTGCGCTCACATCCATAACGAGCTGCAAGAAATGAATTGAAGGAACTTGTCCGGATCTGCACAAGAGAAAAACGCGCCGCTTTCAGATTGTGCCGGTGGAGAAGGCAAATGCAAAAGCAGCATTCATGCAGCTTCTGGCAGCCCCCTCATTTACATCACGGGGAATCATGAGCATCATATGGGCATCACAGTCAAGGTAACGTTGGTTGGTAAGAACGACTCCCCCTTCTCCTACTCATACGAGTACTCGTGCCTCGCCTTACTCTACAATTACTTGATATTACCAGTATTAAACTTAGTACGGGCTGTCTTCGGTCTTCGGCCTAACCAGCCCTACCTTAGCTTACTTTAGTTCCCAGATAAGCGAGACTCGCTACCGAGTCACTGATGCATACACCCTTACTATGCTACATAGGTAGTACATACCTTGGAATTGCTTCGGGAAATACCTCGTCTGGATATCACGTGGTTACACGAGTAATGTCACCAGTGAATTGCCACCTTGATATCGGGAAATACACTGTCCCCCAATTCCTCTTCTCAGGCAATCTGGCCTTCCGCTTGTACGGTGCCATCAAGATTTGGATGAAGAATGAGCCCGCAGCCATGGATCCTCGTCTCACCCTCGTCTCAGGGGATTGGCCTCGCATTGACCCGACGCTTGCTCAAAACGACGCGACTTCCGATTGTCGCGACCACGAGGAGCGACCAACAGCGTGCGAAGGAGCAGATGCTGGACGGACTGGATGTGACGGAGGACAGGCTCGAAGTGTTGACGGTTGACGTTACCGGTACCGTCTTTTTCCAACGTCGAATCCGCAGGGTTTGATAGCACAAGGGCATAAGAGGGTTGCATGTTGACCAGCAGCTAACTGGTGCAGATGAGGGAACGGTGGCAGACGCCGCTGCCCGCTGCAGAGACCGTTTCGGAGGCTCCCACCTCCGTCTCGCCTTCGCCATACCGGGCATCCTTCACCCCGAACGATCACCCGCGCAGATCGACTACGACAGAGCGCTGGAGACGTTCAAGGTCAACACGCTGGGTCCGATGCTTCTGATGAAACACTTTTCCCCTTTCCTCCCGAGAAAGACGACCGAGTTGGCGGCGGAGGACGGCGTCCCGGGGAACGCCGTCTTCACCGTCATGTCTGCTCGGGTGGGAAGTATCACGGATAACAGGGCCGGCGGCTGGTACTCGTATCGGTCATCCAAGGCTGCCGTCAACCAGGTCGTCAAGTCTCTGGACATTCACCTGCGTGGCAGCGCCGGCGAAAAGGCCATGGCTATCGCGCTGCACCCGGGAACGGTCCAGACCGGTCTGAGTCGCAATTTCTGGGAGAGCACCCCAAGCGAGAAACTGTTCAGTCCGGGATTTAGCGCGGAGAGGTTGATTGATGTGGTCAAAGGGGTGACTGTGAAGGGTAGAGGGAAATGTTGGGATTGGCAGGGAAAGGAGATACCGCCGTAGAAATCTTATTCGAGGTGTGAAGCATGTATTGATGAGCGTGGTGATACCCCTGAAAGTCGCTAAGAAGCATAGAACGCCGCCCGCCATGCCCTGGAGAAGATATGCAGAGAGCCCGGTCCAAAACGAATATGACTGTCTATTTTCAGCGCATAATCGGATCACCTTTGGTTCTTTGGGACTGGCGGCAGTGCTTCCACAGCGTCCGCTCCAAACCCTCTCCCGTCTCTCAAGGCGCCCACCCTTGCCTCCATTCGCGTTTCTTTCAACCCCCGCAACCTGTCCATTCGACTCTCGCCCGGTAATGCTGGCATCGGATCGAGATCTCTCCAGCTACCCCGACTCCTCCTCCCTTGTTCACCCCACATGCTGACTCGCTGGACTTTCCTTAACTTTGTCAACCCGTAAGAACAGACTATCGCCGCAAAGATAAAAGACCACGCGCTCACGCCGATAAACCCGTAATCGGATTCCTCAATGAAGTTCTTCAGGTTCATCCCGTAGAGCGCGGCGATGAATGCACCTGAACCAATGCCTAAGGTACCGATGCTAAATTTGAGGTCCAAGAGCATCAGGGAATTGCGGTTCGCATCTAAGATGGCTTTCACTCTGTTCTCGAAGTCAGCTTGAACTGGCGATGTTGCGGAGAAGAAAGGATTTTGCTCACATCTCTTCCGTGTTGCGGATATTGCTGACCAGATTCCCGCTCACTTGCACAATTTCGTCGCATACCTTGTGGTATGATTCGAGCAGCATCTCCACCTCAGTATGATCTTCTTCTTCTCGCGTTATGTCTCTAGCCCTCTCGGTGAGATACATTGCCGCCAGGTCATCATCCGCGTCTAGTAAGTCATCAATCGCATCGCGAACCAGTCGCGCTTTCTGCTCAAACGTTCCAAGTTTCTTCGAAAAGATCAGAAGATGCCGCAGCTTCTCCCGGTCGATATCCTCTTCCAGCTCTCTCAAGACTCTGACTACTGGCTCTCGCACACCTTCGAACTCTCCCTCCAAGCCACTTGTGACACTGATCAGGACGGCTTCCAGCGCACGGAACTCGTACGGTAATCCACCCGCTTGCCTCGAGCCTTCCTTCTGCCTCAACTTTCCTTCGAGGTCGTACATGAAGACGGACTGGGTGTAAGAATCTGTCGAACCATAGGCATCGAGTACGAGAACCCGGTTATGTTTGATGAGGACGCGGAGGTGGAGGAGATTGATGAGAATGGCCGATGGCCGTACAAGAATGTGAGGTAGGAGGGATGAATCGATCTTACGTAGGTCTCGTGGGAGAAGGCCATACTATGGTTACGTCGGCATGAGCACATATGCGAGTAGTATAGGATGAAACCAGGCAATAGATACCTTTGCAATCAGTTCGCTCTTCTTAAACTCGCCATTAACCAGGG
This sequence comes from Acarospora socialis, assembly GCA_025617375.2. NCBI lineage: Eukaryota > Fungi > Ascomycota > Lecanoromycetes > Acarosporales > Acarosporaceae > Acarospora > Acarospora socialis. The sequence goes on along the minus strand of JAMYGW020000002.1, from coordinate 1,434,644 downwards.
TGACGTTCCCGTTTTCGTCAAACTCAGTACATCGCAGTTTCAACTCATTCGATGCCTTCCCAGCTAGACTGCGACCCAGATTGAACATCGAAGTCTCCGCGCCCCCGTCCAGAAAGCTCGTCAGTGGGGGCAGGTCGTCCGGCTTCAGCCCGGTCTGACCAGTCCTGCTCCTGAAGTCCCAGAGGCGACGCAGCCAAGGATGACTACTGGTTGACGCATGGCGTGACTGGTGTTTCCACACTGCGCAGCGATCGTAAAGAGATGATCGGGTGACAACCGTAGAAGGTAGGGCTGTGAGTTTTCTAAGCTTAACGCGAGGCCGGAAGAGGTCAGCTCTTGGGACAGATGCTTCAAACGGTTTCGGTCGCTGAACTTCTGGATTAGTCAATTTAGATGATGCGTGATCTCTGGTTCGTCTGCTGCCGAAATGGACTGTGAGCGCTCGAAAGGGAGGACGTTGGCATAGACTTGGCTTTGCGTTAGCAGGAGGCAAGCAGAGATTTTCAGACTGCGATCTCAAAAATCTCAGCAGTGTGGATGATGGCGCGGACGTCTTAAGATGCAAAAGATGCATCCTATTCTATAACAGGGAAGCAATTGCAATCTTCAAGCAGCTGTCGGAGCAAGTTTGCAATGCCCGATCAAGTCTCACAATGGTTACGGGAAGTTCCGGCATTCTTGTTACGAGTATAGTCGTCCATAGCTCTTGAGCAGTCCTCCTATGACCTTCATGACATATAAGTATGATTATGTTTGAAGACCATCATGCTCAGTGCAGAGGAAGACTAAAGTGTATCATCTGGACTTTTCTACAAGTCCGCTGCAACTCCAACTCCGGCAATCTGTGAAGGATAACAGGCTAAATCGTAACACAAAGCCGTAGGTGTGAAGATTCAATCCCTCTACAAGTGCGAGAATTTCAAGATGTTTACAACAGCGCCATGAGAGCATCCGCCGGAATCAGGACATCGCCAACAGCATAGTTTACTACAAGAGGACAGGTCGAAGGTCCGCTCTTACTTTCTTTTGGGTGTTTCATCCCAGTCGTCATCATCATCTTCATCATCTGAAGAGCTTCACGTCAGCTGGGAGCTGATATAAATAGTGAGGGAACATACCACTCGCACTAACTTTCGCCTTGCGCTTTTCCAGGGCTGCAGCTAGGGCCCCGGCTAAGCCGCCCTCCACGCTTGTGTTTGGGGCAGGAGAACTTCCTCGTGCCCCTGCTCCGCCATCCATTGCCCCTGGCACCAATGCAGCGCTTCTGTCCCGCCTCTCAGAGTCGCTTACTTTCTTCAGTCGCCCTCCTCCGATACCACCAGATGCTCGAATTGATGCTAGGACGTCTTCTTTCCCTCCAGCAGGGCTTGGCACAGACGGCTTGCCCATTAGTTCGCGTCCAGGAGGTAACGGTGGAGGTGGCGGACCGCTAGCAGATGGCATTGGCGGAGGTGATGGAGGCTGGTGGCCATCCGATGCAGGTAGCACAGATGGTGCAGGTGGAATTGGTCTCGAAAGGGCTGGGAGAGGTGGCGGAGGAGGTGCTGACGGGGCGTTGTTCCGGTTCGGCATTGGAGGTGGAGGCGGCGGTAGCGGGGATGCGGTAGGTGCGTTCGGCGTTTTCGGTGGAAGAGGCGGAGGAGCGGAACTGTTATACGGCAGGGCATGGGTGTTAGAATTGGCCCCCGAAGATGGCGCAGTCGGCACCGATCCCCGGCTCGGCGGTGGGGGAGGTATTGTGGACGGTATCCGATCACCAAGAAACGGCGGCGGTACACTGAACTTCGGCCCATTATCCACTGTCTCATCCATCGGGGTTTTCGGTGGCCGGGGAGGCGGAGCTGGACCGGTGTGTGACAGTACGCGTGGTCGCGGAATGGTTGCCGCGCTATTGGTGTTCGCGAACTTCCCAGCGTCGGCGAGGGGCGGAGGCGCCCTGAATCTTGACGGTGGCGGACCATGCGGCGGCGAAGGATCTCGCGCGGGCGAATCAGGAGGAGTGTCAAGCTGTGGTGACGACGAGTGACCGGTGTGACTATCAGGACGACTTCTTCGAGAAGGTGGCGGAGCTGGAGGAGGCCCTCTCCTCGAAGAAGTTGTGCTCCCGGTGTTTTGAGGACTAATAGCGCTCTGCCTTCCAGGTGGGGCACTCGGAGGTGGCGGCGGTGGTGGAGCACTGGCCTTACGGTCGTTACCTCCGCCAATAGTGCTGTCGTCCAGACTGTTGCGATTCTCGGATGCCTGTTTCTGCTCGATATATGTCTTGATAAAATCCCAATTTTGCTCAATCTGGTCTTTCGTAATGCCCATTTGCCGGAGTTCCTCGAGTAACGAGGGGTCCACCCTAGCTGAAGACGAATTGCTGCTCTTCGCAGAGGTTGGTGTCGCTAGCGGGACAGCTTCTGGAGATGGAACGATGGGTTGTGGCATAGGTATACTCGGCGCGGACGAGGACCTATGACCATGTAGGAGATTCCCGATACCCCCCAGAAGGCCATGGCTCTTCACGTTCGCACCAGTACCCACTGGTGGACGGCTACCAGATCCGAACATTGTTGCTTTGGTACTTTTACTGGCATTCCTTTCCCGCTCATCCATCTTCCTCCTGAACTGTTTCGCCTCCTTATCATCCACGAAAGACAGGCCAGCAGCACAGCTCTCGAGCTCAAAGGAATGAAAAAACGTCCGGTCCTGATTGTAAGAGAATGTGTCGTAGATTTCTTGATCCCATAAGACTCCCCGATTGGAAGGCTGCAAATTATCAGCCTGCAACAACAGAACGCAGAGAACCGCCATGGTCTCCGCAAAAGGGGACATTGTCGCAAGTCTTTGAGGCGTACGTACTGATATATCGACCATTTTGATCCAGAAAGTGTTTCCCACCAAGTCATTGGCTAGTACTGCAGCACCCTGTATGCCTGTGTAGGTCCATCGCTGCCTGTTGGGGTATGCAATATACAACCTCGCAACTGCGACGGCATGTATCTTGTTGGCTGCTTTTGGAACCGTCCTCCTCACCGTCTCCTTGTCATCGTCTGACAGGATTGAGGGCATGACAAAAGGAATGAGTACGAAAGTGTATGGCGCACTGTCTGCGTATAGTAAGTTATGCTGAGAGCTTACAACCAGTGTCGTGCAGTTAAGCCGTTAGGTAGAAACGCTGTGAAACGCAAATATGCGAAAAAGGAGATCACGATATAGAACGCAACCTGCTCCAAGGGAACAAGAACAAAGTGATGGCTCTGTCACACCCTTCGGGAGAATTCACAGTACCTCAAAGGCATCTGCCAACAGTTATATGGCGTACTCTAGCGACTCCCTTAGACGAACAGCTTGAAGCCACGCATTACATAACGCCACACCTCTGTGGCTGGGTTTCCGTGGATTTATGAACAAACATTTAGACCGCTACCGACATGTGATTTTTGAAGACTCATACAACCACTTGACAGGTAACCATGTGTTATCATGTTTTGGACCGAATATTCAATACTTCTTTGCCTTTCACTCAACTATGGTTTCTTTGGGGTTGCTTAAGTGATTCTATAATATGCTCTTCTTGAGTTTCTTTGCGGTATCTTAAAGCGTTAAGGACAGAGATTTTGTTGTCCTTATAGGGATGTCATCGGACCACTCCCAAAAACTTGATCGATGAAGGCGTAACATCCGGAAGTTCGCCTTGGATTGAGCCTGAGCGCCCTCATGTTACGATGCTTTCCACCTTGTCGTTGGAGTCCTTAGATTAGCCTCATGCACTACCTCGAATCTGACACAACTATCTCCTAAGACTGCTCATGGGGCGAGGTAGCAAACCGCCCGTACTTGTCTTCTACGTCTATCGGGGGAAGATTTGAGAGCTGCGTGACTCAAGGATACTTCTCACAGTGGCAGATTGGCCTCTCAAGCCTCAATCAGTCCCAGTGGCAGGGAAAACTCCCTTCGGATGCCCTCTACTTAAAGGATGAATCGATTGACAACCCTACAGGACTACAGCCTAGGGTACTTTGACGTCCTGGACTCATACTTTCCACGTCTACCGGCCAATTCAGGAGCAATCATCACAGTCCACAGGATAGCCAAGGTTCGACCTGTGGACCAACGCCTCAACGCTGGCACACATTCTGCGACGTCAAGCAACCGCACAGTGGCTCCAATAATACCACACATGTCGAGTACTTGGAAACCGTTCGTATTCAGCCGACGATAACCTCAACATCAGAGGTAGCCGAACGGTACGTAGACTAAGATGACGGATTTTTGGCGGCCAAGTCAGACGCTCTTCCTCGGTGCAGATTAGACCTATGTGCATTTCGTTGTTCTATTACTGGTCTGAAAGATAAAACGGTGAAGGGAAATCCGTTGGGAGACCCTACCGAACTGGTTGGCCATAGTCAGGATAGACGCAATCCCGTCCACAGGCACCAAATCATCTTATGTGCCCTCCGGGAAAACGCTTTGGTCGAACTTTGTCTGACTTAGTCGGTGTTCTTGACAGCCTAAGTCGTAGAGCCTTAGAAGAAGGGGATGCTTTACGGAGTTGGGCCGAAGAGCGCCACAAAACGTAGAGAGGTCCCGATTGACAGAGGAGGTGTACGGGCATGAAGGGACGGGAGCAGGGGATGAGCGTTGGTCATGTTACAACTTCTGTATACAGAGCGAGCTGTTTGTATTGCTTTCACGATATATTGATCTTATATCAGATGCGGTTTAGCCAGACAAAGTTCAGGCTATCGACGGTCAACTGGTCAAATGTTGGCAAACCATGCTGCTATCATTCGATCGTAGCAATTCGATACCTTGCGAAGTATATCAGAGAGGCCGAGGGAATTACACGGATCGACGTCATTGGTCGCACAGAGGTAACTGTGCCTGCCTTACCTACACGAATAAGGTAGCCAGCCCTCGCTGATTGCTACTCACCCGACCAAGGTTCGCCACTCTACATCACGACAACACCCACCTCCACATTCCTCAGCATATTTACGTCGACTCATATTCTGATACTTCCACCTTCCCAATCGTCATCGCCAATACAGTCGCCATCATGCCCGTGCACCCTTCGGAAGAAGAAGCTCAATCTGGCATCTACGACCAGATAGCCAAAGACCCTGCCCACGCTTCTGAGTCTACTGCGAGCGATCATCCACTCCACCAAGGCGACAAGGCAGAGAACGGCAAGGCTTCTGCGCAGGATTTTCAATCCAAGGGTCCAGCTATCCCCCAGAGTATGGACGGTAAGTGGCACCGAAGCAGCGTTTGTAAGATTTCAAGGTAGTTTCTGCCCATACTGACAAAGTCAAGACATGCCCCCGAAAGCGTCGAAAGAAGAGTTGAAAGCTCGCTCGGAGGAGTTGAACAAGTAAGATGGCACTCTCGTTGGTATGCAATACGGGGCTGTTGCTTCAATCACTACCAGCTGTCTTACTTCTGTCACCCAGGTCGTGAACGCCGCGGTTCTCTTAGCAGTTCACACTGGTCTCCGGCACATATGTGGAGTTTGGGACCAGAAGGTGGCTCAGCCTGAGCGTAGTCATTAGGATCTAGGCGTCAAATGGGGATCTTAGCAAGAATGTCCGATAAGAATTCAATATCGCCAAGTGGCAGGAGAAGCTAGAATGTCCATGCTTGATATGTGTAATGATGCCTGTCGACACTCGAGCGCCCAACTGAGACCACACCAGTTTATGATGGTTGATGCCGTTTCCTTTAGCTGTCGGTGGCAATCCTATGAACAAATATTGATCTGCCACCTTCTTAGAGGGGCCTGAATGCGCATGTGACGTGGGTTATGGTTATCTTACATAAGCATCCACATGTCAAACACAAAGTCACTGCCTCAGCCTACCGTACAGTAACGCATTTGATCCATTGAAGAAACCCTAATGCCTGCGGAAAGTGAGAAGCAGTCCGTGAAGCTGTCACTACCCCTTGTCAGTACTATCCCTCTTGGTAAGCTTGGTGCAGGAGTGCTGAATGCCACCGCTGCTAGGAATACCAACAAGACCTTTTCAATGAGCTCCGCTCAGACGATGAACTCGTAATTCTAGCCCGCGGCCTTGGGCTACTGCGGATCGTTACAAATTTCCTCCACGCATACGATGTTACGGGCAACAATCTGATTGTTGTCGTTGGCGCGGATGAGAATGAAACCGGATGGATTGGAGAAGGTTGGTGCCACATGCGGAGACCGTTGTGTGCACAATTCGGATGACCTCAAACAGCTTTGGCTGAGCATGCCGCCGTCAGCCAGTCGCCCATGGCGAGGGGGTTGAGTGTTGTGAAGACAGACGTTATGAGTGTAGGGACGAGGTTCGCTGAATCGGGCTTCATGTTCAAGAGCACGCTAATTGAGTATCTGAAAAGGGAGAAGATGTACCTGCAAGGTGGCGTCTTTAGCATCACCTCCCAAATCCTGGTCGTCGACCTTTTGTCAAGTACGTCATTTGCAAGACTTGCTTAACAGTGGATCCTGAGGTATGGCAGGGCTCCTCAATCCGGAGACTGTCACTGGCCTGGTGGTGTTGCATTCGGAAAGGTAAGCAACAACATCAAGGTTGGCGATTCTTTGGTTTTGACAGTTGGATAGAGTCATTGCGACTTCTCTTGAAGCGTTCATCATACGGATATACCGGCAAATGAACAAAGTTGGGTTCTTAAAAGCCTTCTCGGACAACCCCGAGCCTTTCACTACCGGTTTTGCACCGTTAGCTTCTATGCTGCGGAACCTCTTCCTACGGAAATCATCGTTGTGGCCGCGCTTTCATGTCACGGTCGCCAAATCGTTGGAGGGTCGTAGGAAGGCTGAAGTGATCGAACTGGAAGTCCCAATGACGGACAACATGAAGGACGTTCAGAATGCGATTCTTGAATGTGTAGAAGTCAGTATCGGAGAGTTAAAGAAAGCCAACACAGGTATCGAGATGGATGATTGGAGCACAGACAGCGTGCTTCACAAAAGCTTTGACGCTATCATCAAGCGACAGCTTGACCCTGTCTGGCATCGAGTAAGCTATCGGACAAGGCAGATCGTCAATGACTTGAGTGTCTTGCGAAGTGTCCTTCAGTGTGTTCAGCGACCTCACCTAGTATAGGAACGGATGCTAATATCCGCCTAAGCTCCTTGCTGACGTACGATGCCGTTTCTTTCAATCGATATCTGGACACGATCCTTGCTGCGCACTCACCACCGCCAGGATCTACGAGACAGAATCAATCGCCGTGGCTGTTCTTAGACGCTGCAAATATCATTTTCCAAACAGCGAAGAGACGAGTATACACCGGGACGGCAAATGGTCCTGGCGGGATGGATGATGCATCATCTAGTACACTCAGACCTGTACTGGAAGAGCAGCCTAAATGGAAGCTACTAGCTGAGATCCTTGATGAGATCGAACGTGACGTTTATTTCAACCCAGTCACCCGCGACGACTCCTATGGAACCACTCTCATAATGTGCAGCGATCAAGGTACCTGTCGCCAGATCCGTGAGTATCTTCAGACGATGACCACACAAATGGGAGACTTGAGCGAGAACTCCGAAGAAGTCGACGACTCGCAGTCAGCACGGTCAGCTTCTTTTATGATGCGGAGAAAACTGCGGAGCTATTTAAACTGGAAGAGAGATTTTGCTAAGGTTAGCGAATCCCTTTTCGCGGAAAATCAAAAGGCCCTAAATGGAGTTCCTGGTCAAAGAGGCACCAATGGATACAAGGGGAAGGCGCCTCCCAATAAAAGACGCCGGGTCAGAGGTGGCTCTTTTGCAGCCACGGCTTCGTCGAGAGCGTCAAACACCAGCTTCGGTTCAACTGAGGAAAAGGCATCTCATGTCGCAAGTCTTCTGGCCGATGTACAAACAAATGAGGCAAACGGAATGGAAAACCAGGAACTCGCGGTCGACCCCTTGGACGACATGGAGGATTTCTTTGAGCTCTATGAAATGAACAATCTAGTCATCGTTCATCCGTTCGAAGGAGATATGGACGAGCACGTTTTGGAAGAACTGAAACCAAGGTACATCGTCATGTACGAGCCTGACGCCGCTTTCATCCGGCGAGTTGAGGTCTATAGGAGCTCGCACAATGATAGGAATGTAAGAGTATACTTCATGTATTATGGTGGCTCTGTCGAGGAGCAAAGGTATCTTAGTGCCGTAAGGAAGGAGAAAGATGCTTTCACACGGCTGATTAAAGAAAAAGGGGTATGTCATTTTCCAACCTGAGACGAGGAGCGATGCAAGCTGACCGCTCAACAGAGCATGGCGGTGACCCTTACCATGGATGGGAGAGGACCGGATGATCCGCAAGAGCAGTTTTTGCGTACCGTTAACACACGCATAGCAGGTGGTGGTCGACTCGCCGCCACAGCAGAACCACCCCGGGTTGTGGTGGACGTCAGAGAATTCAGAAGCTCCCTTCCGTCTCTGCTCCACGGCCGCAACATGGTTGTCGTACCGTGCATGCTGACCGTAGGCGACTACGTCCTCAGCCCTAACATATGTATCGAGCGTAAATCCGTACGAGATCTGATATCTTCCTTCAAAAACGGGCGTCTTTTTAATCAAGCGGAGACGATGCTCCAGCATTACAAGTACCCTATGCTTCTGATCGAATTCGATCAGAACAAGTCATTCACCCTTGACCCCTTCGCCGACCTGACCACTGTCGCCAATAGCACCCACCCCTCCGACCTGCAGTCCAAGCTCGTCCTCCTTACCCTTGCATTCCCCCGGCTCAAGGTCATCTGGTCATCCTCACCATACCAGACTGCGGAGATATTTGAAGAACTGAAGAAGAATCAGGAAGAGCCCGATCCGATCAAAGCGTCGCAGATCGGACTCAACCTAGGCGAGAGCCCCGAAGAGCAGACTTTCAATCAGACGCCGCAGGATATGTTGAGAGCGGTACCCGGCATCACCGCCAAGAACATGGCGCGGATCGTGCTCGAGGTTTGGAGTCTGGTGGATGTGGCGAATCTGGGGGAGGAGGACTTGGACGTCATGATCGGAAAGGAGGCGGGAAGGCAGGTGTTTAGATTTTTCAACAGGAGCGTGTTCGACGATTGAGTGGACGCTATTGCGCGGATCGTGGCATCTGACGGATTCCACGGCAGCCTCAGCGGGCGTTATACTCGGGTGCAATCACTTTTAGATGGCTGACTGATACTAACTCATATGCTACAAGATTCATCTATCCTTGGTACATGTTGGTACCGCATATGGTTCATGCAGATGCGGCCTTGAGAAACAAACGCCGTACCTTGATAGCTCCACAACTTTCCTTGCATACTAGCATCGTATGAAAGGCATGCCCCGTCACCCCCTTCAACCACCAGACCTCCTGACTGGGCTCGCATACCCTCAGGAAGGTGACAAACAAAGTGAACAGTTTTCGTGGCCCGATGAAGGCTTCTCAGATCTCATCGACATCGACTTCCTTGTCGTCACTGCTCCCATCTCTGTCCTCGTCGAACTCGACGTTATCATCCACACCCTCGTGACCATACCTGCGCACCCGTTAGTCGAATACCACATAATCTCCGACCTGAAAGTGAAAAACGTACGTGTCCGTCTCGTTGATCTTGGCACTCTCCGGCAATTCCCCGTAGGCCTTCAAACTTCTCGCTTCATCGGCTGAGTACTTCAAGATGACGTCGCCCTTCTCGTCTTGGTAATCCCGTAGGGACAAAAGTATGATGTCCCCTTGATTGATCCAGACCTTTTTGCGGAGCTTGCCACGGATGTGGGCGAGTCTCTTTTCGCCATCAAAGCAGAGAGCCTCGAGGCGACCGTTGCCGAGCATTTTGACTACCTGAGCATACTCTGCAAAAGTCAGTAATCTTGCCACCCAGTCTTTGCCGATCCTATTCCTTATTCCCGAAGGGCTGCAGATGTCGGCGAGAGTTTACGTCGTACGGACCTTGTCCTTCCTCCTTAAAGGTCAACTCGCGTTTCTCGTTATCGTTCTCGTTCTTCCCACGACGACGATTTTTACCGCCCTGAACAGAAAGTATAGCGTCAGCTCCTGGATGCTAGGGGTATGGTCCACCTGTGGACAGTGCGAGAGTACGACTCAAGCACATCTCAAGCGGGTGCCTTTTACCTTTCCTTTGTTCTTAGGCATAGCAGTAGCGTGCGTCGATCAGTAGGAGAAAGTCAAAGTCTGTAAGCTTGCTTGTATAGTCACTTCCGAGAAGCTGCAATATTAATAACACAGAAGACGAGGTTGTTGTTATATGTGCGCTGACACTTGAGATGGGTGTTTGTGGGCTGTGTGGTGTACAATACTTCGGACTTATGGTAAGGCTATCGATAAAGAATTACCTAGCTGAGTAAGCTGAGCTACCAATCAAAGCGGCGGAATATCATTACTAAGCGATCTCGTACTCCAAGTCTTCAACCGATGTAAAACCCGCTCATGGAATATCGATCACACTCCTATGTGTAGTTAGTCCGGGTCCTTCAGTCCACCCTTCCGTCCCAGGCTCTCCGATCAATCTGCTTCTCACCACGCGCAGGCTGCGGACATCTGTGCGGTTCTCTACGGAGCGATGGATTATACTTCCCAGCTCTAGGCGACTGGTTCTTGGTCGAGCTGTGATGAAGAGACCTCCTATCCCTTCACGGTCATTGCGCGGCGGTCTAGTTCCTCTCCGCGAAGTCAGACGGCTCAAAATCCCTGGCGTCACCAGCCTCCGTGTGATGCATTCTCCGGATCCACAGCCAGGGTTTGCTGCACGGTTTATCCTAGACGACCCTGCACACGTCCTCCATCAAGCGACTCGACAAAAGGTCTTTCAACGAGATAGAAGTACTCTGTGGTGGAACGTCTCGTCAAACAGACTCTCTGAGAAGAAAGTTATCAGATCGTGGTGTTGTAGAAGGGCAAGGGCTGCCCTTGTGGAAGCGCTCAAGGCCAAGGGCTATGACCGGGATGGGCGAGTCCAGACAAATACCGGGGTCCCGACGCCTCTTTCAGGGTCCTTACAACTCATGGGTACTGAGAGCCTGATTACAGTAAAGTTCGCTGAGCTTCGGAAGGAGGCTGATTTAGTTGTGGACGCCCTAATTAACGGGTCCCGTCAAGCGGCTCATACATTTCCGAAAAAAGGAATGTCAGAAGCTTCAATGAATGTATGATAGAAAAGATGCCCTGATGGTGTTTCACACCTCATTCGAATCCAACATGGTCTTCGCATCGAACTGGAGCATGCGACGTGAGGCGGCCGGCTAATTCCGCCATCGATCTGTAACAAGACAATAACTTAGGCATACGAACGCGGGTCTGTGTACACATTCATATTATTGACGATTACTCGAGTACAGTCATAGCAGTGGGCCTTCATTGATGAGAAAGGCTCAACCGGTGCTACTTCAAGGCAGTTTTTGACATCATGCTGATCTCATTGACTGTCGGCAAAGTCGACGCTGGTGTAGCTGTGCTCCTCACCAAAGACAAACGACTGGTAAGTGCTTGGTGTTTGGGCATGATACTTGGGAGCTCCCTCAACACCACGCATGACCATAACATGTTCACTCGACTCAACAGATAGAATTTCCCTCAATCCTCTTGCCACCGAACATCTCCTCCGGCTCGATCGTCGATATCAATGTATCGCGGAACCTTAGCTCCGAGAACGCGTCCCAAGAAGCGTTCGCAAAGCTACAAGATGAGATCTTCAGAACATACGGCCAACACTCCCCTTCACCACCTGTTCTGCGCTGCCGGAACGCCACACAGACCTCCGTAGTCCTCGAATGGGACCCAATACAGCTTGCGACCGCTCAGTTACGCTCCTTGAGTTTGTACCGGAACGGCAGCAAGGCGGGCAGCATTCCGCGTCCAAGCGAAATTCAGAGTACGAAGATCAGCGGATTGGCAGTCGATACGGAGTACACGTTTCATCTCGTCTTACGGACGTCCGCAGGCACATACAGCAGCGAGAAGCTGTCCGTCAGGACGCATAAAATGACTGACCTCTCCGGCATCACCATTACCCCTGGCATCCTTCCGGCGCCGTTGAAGAACAGTCTCTCCACCGCCGTCGAGAGAATTGGCGCCAAGATCATAGACTCCGTGAGAATTGACACCACCCACTTCGTCTGTACGGAAGGTCGAGGGCAGCCGTGGGAGAAGGCGGTCGAGATGAACATTCCCGTCGTGCGGCCGGAATGGGTCGAAGGATGCGAGCGCGAAGGGCGAATCGTGGGCGTCCGGGGTTACTACCTCAACGCCGACCCGAGGCTGCGGCAAGTCGGACAGGGTGTCGGTCTGCATCAACAACAACAACGGCAACAACAGCAGGAGTCCAGACCCACCAGCGGTTCTGTGGCACAGGCACGCATCACGCCGGTACAGCAAGATCATGGGCACAAACCGACGTCGCCACAACAGCCGACCGATGACAGAATCAGCGCGGGTATCGATGGGGGGCGAGGAAACGAATCGCAACCGGCCCCTCCACCAAAAGACGAAGGGGCGGATGCCAAAACACCAACGTCTGAGCATACCGACGGGGAGAATAACAGCGGACGAGAAAGCTTGGAAGAGCTTGACAAGGTAGTAGGGGCGGGAAGGCAGAGTCTCCAATCCAGCGAAAAGCAGCAAACAAGGCCAACTGCCAATGACGGGGAAAGGACACCCGGTGACGGTAATAGCTTTAGTGAGGTTCAGCTATAGAGCGCCATGAGCACAGCATATGGGTCGGCCTGATTCTCTTGTTTTGTTCGCACCGCATTGAAGCTCTACCAGATACGTCCAAATGTACTGGTCTTAGAAGATACGTCACTGTTCCCATCATGTTATGATCATTTTATCGTGGTGTGCTGTACGGTGGTTCCGCCCTATGAAGAGCAATAGGAGCTTGTTTGGAGCCTAGGGTAGAGCTTCGCTTGCTGTAGGAGGGAGTTGTCATAGGTTCTGCCAAGTACAACATATCTAGCTTGGAGTGTCACATCTTAGATTGCAGAGGCCTTCTGTATCTCTGCCCGACGCTCAGCAACAATTTATGCGCTGAGACTTCATCCAAATATCCTACGCTCAAGACAAATATCCAATGACTGGAATGCCCGGCTCACGTGAGAAGGAGCTTCACTGAGGCGAATAATCAGTACGCCTGTATTGCTAACGTGGACGGACACTCTACGTTCTTCTAAGCGAAGCAAGTCGAATCTCGGCCCCGAACAGCCTTCATAGACAGTAGTATTCAAAAAAATTCTAGAACAGTGCTAAAGCATCTACTGTGTTGCTTTTGACTGTCGAGCCCAAGGAGAACCGTCCTTTCCGGTCCTAAACGAGTAGCCGGACGTCATTAGCCACCGTAATGTCACCGACCTTGAAGAAGTCCAAGGATAGAGGCGCGAAAACGATTATCAGGGTCCTACTCGATCCCACCGCTTCGGGGAAAGCGGATAATGAACTCAGACGGTATAGCGTTCTTCCTGCTGGATAGGCTCGCATCTGAACAGCGAAAAGAGCGTAGGACAATCAAAAGCCGTCCGCTTTGAGCAAAGTCTTCTTGATTTCTTCGAAGAGAATCTTGGCGAACAAAGGAGGCACAGCGTTGCCGATTTGTTTCTTGACCCGCATGAGGCCAAACTTATGTTCCAGTGGAAAGCCTTGCAAACAGGCATACTCTCGAAGTGTAAAGTCTCTCTTGCCGGAGGGGTGATAGTTACCTCCGCCACTACACGTGATACAAGCACGCAACACCTGGTCGGCCCGGTAGGGGGGCTCGTTTCGTTTTCCCGCCGAATCAGGATCATGATTCGCAAATCCATGAGGGATTCTGGAAATAACGTCTTGAACAGTCACCAAGGGAGCCAGGCCGTTAAGACGGGTGCCATGAGTTGGCTTGGGAAACTCCGGTAGCCCTTCGCCGAGACTTTGGAAAAGTAAGTGACTTGCCAGAACGTATAGAGGCTTGAGTGACTCACCACGAAGCGATGATAATCAAGCGTTTCCTTGCTTGAACCAGACCGTACTCCGCAAAATTCATAATCTTCCACCGGACGCTAAAGCCGAGCCTCGTGAAGATGTGAATGGCCGAGTTAAGCCACAACGGGTGTAGGACTGGTAATCCTGACGTGTTTTCGAGCGTGACCACCCTGGGTTTGATCCGTTTCACCAGCTCCTCCACCGCAAAGAAAGTCGCCGTGTTCATTTCGTCGTCCTTACCATCTACCGTGTGAGCCCACGAAAATACCTGACAAGGCGGTGAAAGATGAAGAACGTCGACTTTGTGCTTATCTCCAACACTGATTTCAGCGAATTGATGGGCCCAGGCGACTACGCAATCAGTGTTGTAGAAGTTTAGGCTATAGGAGGTGATGGCAGCAAAGTCAAAGTCAAAGCCCCATTGAACACGGAAGCCGGCACTTTTGGCGCCTCTGGACGTCCCTCCCGCACCACAGAAAGCATCCCCAAATGTGTATCTCCGCTTCTGTCGTGGCTTACTAGATGGAAGACGTTGTCTAGACCGTGTCCTTTGGCTATGGCTCTGCTTCGCGGTCAGGGCAGAAAATGCTGTTGCTTGAGCTGATATCTTCTGCTCTGGTTCCTTAAGGGCTATCCCGAATGACAGAGTTCGGTCCGTGGATTTGGTAGACGCAGGCCTTTGGCCTAGGGGCTCAGACTTGGCTGGCCATAACATGCCTGAATGCCCATGTCCAGTATCTGAGAGAGAATTGGTAAGGTCCATGATCGGTGACTTGGCAGTTGCCTGAGGGGTTGGTTTGAGACGTTTCGTAGACTGGGGATGAGGTACATAGCTGGATGGCAGCGCCCCAATGTACTTGGCTGTGTACAGCCCGCTTGTTGAGTTGGCTGTAACCTGTGCACTGATTTCAATTATGTCTGATGATGATGCTGCTGCACCAGCGACCTGAGGTTGATTGTTGTGGTGCCAAGATGTCTGTGAGGTCTCGTCCTCATGGCCGCGGCGCCTTTTGAGAGATTGGCCTCGACTCTGATCCAGGGAAAGTGGGTTTAGGCTGATCTGAGGACTCTCGTCACCTGTTATGTCAATGACAATCTGATGGCGAGCTGCTTGCCTTTGATTTTCAGCAGCCCAATATGGTAAAGTTACCGTTTCATGGTTAAGCACTGTATAAGGATGTTGACGATTGCCGGTGGGAGATGAGAAGGACGTTGATGCCGATAGTGTTTCAGAAGATGAACCGGATTCCGTAACTGTCTTGCTGCTCTTTCTACCTGTCCCCGTTGCTTGACTGGGCCTAATACTTTCTGATGCTTGAGTAGCTTCTCCCTCCTTCTCGTCAAACTCCTCCTCTTCCGCAGACATATCAAGACATGCTCCTCCCTTTACGGTGTCACCACGCCAATGTTGCCGTAGCAGGTCGTCATTTACCGCAAAACCATAGTCGATCTCCCCTTGTTGGAAGCGTGTTAGACACTTCTCGGAGTACTTGTTCGACCGTTTGTCTCCAGGTGTTTGCAATGAGACAATATACTTCCACCGGCAGACAAGACGGCCATGGTTGGCGATATCCCCATCAGCAAAGTGCTTGTGTGCGCATTCGCGGAAGCTCAGCTCTGGAAATGGCCTGTTTGTGACGACCAGCTCTCTGATACGTCCAACTTGCGCCAGCGGAACCTGCTTTATCCCTTGTACCATCACTGGGCGAGATTCAGACTCTTCCACTTCAAGCATCATAACCACCTCGTTCAGCTTGAGCTCTAATAGACCTTCCAGATTTTTGGCACGACGCAATCTGTGGCCCCGCAGAAAAATCTCTGTTGTGCTGATATCGCGGACGACGGACTGGATGCGCAAGAAGTCTTCATCCAACATCTCTACTGTCTTCCCAGCCTTTAGAGTTCTATTGTCAGAACTAACGCGCTCAAGAGTCTCGTAAACGGGTTCGAGTAATGTATGGCTAGGAACGGAGACTGGAGAATGCTTGTGTTCCTGGTAATCATCCTCTATCACAACGGCTGACATGCTTGCGGAGAATTCGGATTCATCATCCGTATCGAGATCTATGGTAACAGTATCTTTGGAGCCCTCATAAGTGACATGCGAGAGCGGCTTTCTGCCGAGTGCTTCTGTATCACCCGCTTTGTCGTCCGGACACGAAGGTGTGTACAAGGGCAGGTGCGCGCTATTAGACTCGAAGCGCCAGGACGACTCATCTTGACTTATCCATGGCTGCCGACGACCTGTGTTATGATACGCGGCCCCCGGAGTGGAGCAGAAGCTTAGCTCAGTCGAGGTGCTGACAACGCTCTTCGTTGGTATACTGCTGAGGCGCTCGAGCTCGGAGGAGGGCGGAGGTGATGTCGTCTCTCGCTGCCAAGGTTTGCGCGGGGTAAGTAGTCCATGTGCGTCACGGCGTGGTAGGGCTGCGGTCCGCGATACTATTGCGTGGAACGGTTAGCTCCAGAAACTGTACTTGTGCACTAAAGGCTAAGACAAGAGAAGGTAAATTGCAAGGCTATCAAGATTTGGATAGTACTGACTGGGCTGTACCGCCTTGATAGGATCCTCTTCATCTAGGACCACGATATCTCTGGGCTGCTGCGCGTACTTCTTTTGCATTTTCCGCCGGTAGGAGGGATCTTCCAGTTTTGGTAAGTCCAAGACGAGCCGGATTCTTGTGATGTTTGTGCGGAGAATAGTGAGAATCGCCGATAGAATTCTGCCAATATAGACTCACACAAGGCTGGTAATGATTAAGATGACTTCTCTGATCCAGTCAGTGAATGTCCACCTAGGTAGAGCCGAATCCAGACAAAATAGGAATACATATGCATGCTAGATTAGAATGAGCAGAAGTAGCTTGAAGTGAGCTCACCTTGCCAGTAAAAGTCTCGAAGTGATGACGAGAAAGTAAAAGTTCCAGTGAGGTCCCCAAGCCAAAATGCTCAGGTTTGTATTTTGATGCGCCTAGGAAGTAGTCAGGAAAGCCAGCAAGGTCTATCGCGGTGGGTGGGATAGTTAGATCATTATATCCTCAGAACATACCTCTAGCACCAGAACAGCTTTGTCTTTGTACCTCTCCGTAGGTTTCCTCACTTTGACGGCTTGTCTTGAATACATATGAAAGCGATAGCTACAACACTCTAGCACGTTCTATTGCGACATAAAGAGGCCTTGTTGATAATAGAACGTGCCGAGACCAAAGTATGGAAGTGGAGCTGCAGACCTGACTGTCCGCTTCTAGAAAGCCCCCGTTGCTCTCCGATCAAACATGAGTTTTCTGTTTTGTCTTCGAATCGCGGCAATTCAAAGGACATACGCATTGAGATCATAGTAGGATCGATGGAAGTACAGACACAAGATAGAGTCAATATTAGTGAGCAGGCTAGCGCTCAGCCTGACTCTATGGATCGTGTTCTGAAGTCCATCTGATGCTGATGCGAGGAATCAGAAGAGAAGTCCATTAATCAGAAAGCGTTTCATGAGGAAGATAAGAAAAGAATACTGTATATGAGTACGGCCCAACAGCAAGTACAAGAGCAGTCTGCGGTGACTGGCTTGACATATATGCTCCTTTCGCACAGCCATGGACTCTACGGTGCTCAGAGTCTGTGGAAGGTCACACATGTCAATTCTGACAAAGTACAGAATTAAGACCAACATATGACATTACAATCCATTACCATTTAACGTATTGGTGTCTATAATGTCGTCTGGTGTAGCAATTAATTGCTGTGCTCTACAAACCAGACCAGATGGGGATTTAGGTCACCGTCCGGCGCTGACTAAGGTCACATGGCTCTTCATAGCGTCTTGGCAGCTTAAGCATCTCTCGGCGGGCAGTACTCCGTAGCACCAATCCAGTGATTAAGGAATGACCTAGCAATATAGTCACAAACCTCAGAGATAATGGTAGAAACATCAGCAAGGGATATATGCCGTGTCATAGCTGATAAGAGCAAGAGTGGCCACCACCGGAGCGTCTGAAGGACTACTACCTTGGGTTCAAGCTGCAGCTTCCAGGACATCGGAGCAGGGCAGACTGGTCAGTTTCAACATCTCCTTTCTCCGAACTTGAAACGTCGTAAAAGATGAACGATTCAGTACAATTAGATGTTAGACTTCCAAGCATTTCCCTGCGGACATGTCGAGTTCTGAATAAGGATGTTTTCCACTGGCAGACTGCTGGCAAGAAACCGCGATCGTTCTTACTGACACTACTCGTGTCCAGAGACTCGGCTCCGCACTGGGCTCAGTATCCGAAGTGCAACATCCTACCGTGGTTGTGTTCAACTCGAGGTTGCCGGTAACTGCTACAAAATCACTATATGATGGAATCTACACGTCCAGGGATGATAGGATACGACATGATAATATGGGACCATGTGGGGTAGCTTTCTCCGTTATAATTTCAAGGGGGTTTGGTGACGTCTGCCATCCGAGACAGAAGCTTGAAGGTGGTATTTCCAATTTGAGATTGTACATCAGTCGTCACGTACCTGATGACATAGACGTTGTCGGACGATATGGACCGTCGTCAAAACTGCAACCGCAACGAACCTCAAAATAAAAGCGAATTCTCCAACAAAGCTCCACCACCGTGGCATCAAATGGTCGAACCGTCCTAGTCTTGGATCGAATGCGGAATGTGGAACATGACTGAGCAAGCGGAGCAGGTGCGATGTAATCAGTTAGTTTTGAGTACTGCGCCTCTGATCGTGGTTTCGGAAGGGCTCAACATCAAAGCAGTTTTCAAAGCTCCGGTCTGGCAAGAGTGGTCGTAGAAATGGTGTCTCAACAGACCATCATGCATACACTCTGTCACGTCTAAGTTGATCTCGGATGCTACTGGAGGGAGACTGACTGTGAATTTGCTACCCGCCCCTACTTCGTCTACGAAATCGAGCTATAGCTCCTTGAGCTTTTGGTTAACTGCACTGCACTGCTTACTATAACGTCGTTAACGTACATGTCTCGTTGAGAGCTTCATTTACACAGCTCTATATTTTTAGTCTCAGGGGATACACCTCTTGTGTTGAAGCCTACCCTATGGAGATTAATGCATGGTGGGCTTTCCAATGGTCTCAGCTACTGCACGATATCGAGGACCACCAGACCCAGAATGGATGGCAAGAGTCATTTATACAGCAATATAGAGGAAGTATCTATCATAACGTACAAGCGTAGCTCTCTCTCCTTCCCAAATCCTGCACTTGTCGACCCTTACCCGCACCATTGCACATGGGTTGCGCTGCCCTCCTATGTGCTTCATATGCATATCTGGGTGATTCACAAGGCTTACCTCGCATTAAAAACAATAGTCGGCTTAGGAACGTCGAGCTAGATAAGGAAGGTAGTCAAGGTGGAAATGTGGGAAATGATGATGATGTGAATCAATGGCTATGGCGCACTAGATGCTGTAGAGACCCAATGACACCTCCTTCAATGACACGGCCATCTTTTCATATTAGCATGTACGGTTCCCCAAAATCGCGCCTTCACTTCCCTGAACCTCCCCTAGCTTCTCGTGCCAGCGTATGATTCTACCATCCTGGGTGCTCGCAGAACACGGAGCTTGTCTTTGCCAGAGTAGTCGTATATCGCATCTTCAATACATCTCTCCGTCGTACGAGCCAGACGCTCCTCGGACTCCCAGGTCATGCGGAAAATGACTTTGGATGATGAAGAGCCACGGGGTTCGCAGCTGAAATCGTAAACGACGTTTGGGCCACATCTGTCCTTGAGACATTTCTCGAAGTCGTCCACACAACGTTTATTCCCGAAATCCCAGTTGCTGAACTTGACCTCGATTCGATTGTGATCGTGGACGCCATATACCGCGCATTCGGCTGACTTGGCCGCCCGTGTTTCGACGTGCGCCTCAACTTGCGGCTCACCGGGCAGAAAGGGTGGGCAATCCGCTTTGTGTTCGAGATGGGAATCAGAAGCTTGGGTGTCCGATGTGGTGTCTGTTGGTAAAGGCATGCCATGCAGTCCTGCGAGAGCTTGAGAGGAGAGTGATGCTCGTATCCCGGCGGAGTAGCTTGAAAGTCAATGATGTCGACTACCTTTGACAAAGCCAAATAAGGTATGATAATGAAAAGGTTTGTTGTTGGACTTGGGAGTCATTATTAGAAATACCATGGCCGTAGATCTTCTCGCTTATAGATCCCAATAGATGTTCATGGTTTCAAGTCTCCATCCACAAAAATGCACGGGGCCAACACACGAATTCCCGTTTCTGATTATTCCTTAAACACATTGCATCCAAACGGTGGGCTCAGGCGGATGACATGGAAAGTGTATGGTGGGTGAAGTCACGGCTTGAGATGGAGTTAGATAGAATGCACCTCGTAGATAGTTGTTAAACTTGTTATACCAGTTTCCGGTGGTGTGCCACATTCGATACATATAGGTAATAGGTACTCTGCTCTCTGAACTCTGCCATTAGTAGTGGTCATTGCTCCGAGCTTTACTTCAGCGGCGCTGTGGAGCGGAGTTCCATGCATGAAATCCCCATCAAGTTCGTCTTTTCTGCAAACAATCCTGCTTATAACACACTACCAAGCACTGGACACACAACACAAAAGCAAGAAAGCAAGATCTCCCGGATCCAAAAGCACCCAATCCTCCAAAAGCAAAAAAATCAATGCCCGACAACAACAGGATTCGAACCTGTGCAGGCGAACCTAGTAGATGAAGAGAAGATATTTCATTTTCAGAAATGTAGTTCGAGTCTACCGCCTTAACCACTCGGCCATGTTGTCCACATAAGAAGGTGTATGTTTTATTTTATATTATAATGGATGACGGATACTAGAACTGCAGTTCAATTCTAATTGAGAGTGTTGCTTGCCTAAACTCTTGTATACTCATGCCTAGATCCTCGCCTAAATCCACTCCTAATATACACCTAAATTATGTCTGTACTCAAGGCTTAGATTCACGCTGAAGCTCATATTCAAGTCTATGTACATATGGGTTTAGGTCTGTGTTTAGACATGATTCAAGGTATGAGTTTAGCTGTGAGTTTAGGCGTCGGTCTGAGTGTGGATTTAGGGTGTGTGTTTAGGTGTCAGTTAAGGCATGAGTGTAGGCGTCAGTTTAGACGTGGGTTAGGCATAAATTTAGGTGGGAGTTTAGACATAAAAACATGAGTACAGATGCGGGCTCAGGCTTGACTTTGGGTAGGGGTTGGCCGGAGTCATGTTCGATGCTCAGGGGTTGAATCAAGTCCTACTTGATAAAGTAGGGGTTGTCAACATGTCCCGAGGGTTCCCTACCCTATCCTGCCCAGCATTCAGCTATCTTGCCTTAATAATCATCAACTGCCCCTCAAAACAGTCTTTTCCATCTTATCTATCCTTTATTATTTCAAGTAGTATATTTGTTTCTGGAAGCATTACGGTAGTGGGAAAGAGAGTGGGACGGATAGTAGATGTATAACTCCACTGGGATGTCTGTTGGCAGTAGGAGAAAGGTGCGTTTTGATTCTTATACTGTCAGCTCATGCACGGAAATGGTGAAGGTAGCTGCCGGTGAGTATGTAAGGCTGATAGGAAAGGGGAAGAATTAATCCGAGGACAAGACAAAGGGTTGCAATAAGCACTGGTATGTTTTAATCGTGGTCATTCTGATGGAGATTCGAGAGTAACGGACAGCGAAGCAAGGGATAGCACATCTCGTCAATTCAGTCAAACTTCAAAAAATGGAACGTGGAACGCCACTCGAGTATCCAGCGAAACAAACTCAGTCCAAACAAAATCCGATCCATTACCCACGCCGCAATCCATCCCAGTCTAGACGTAACCAAATCCATCCAAACCCCGCAAACCGACCGACCTCACTTTCCCTCCTCCTTCCCGCCACCACCTCCCAGAACGCCCATGCCTACATTCGGCATCTTGCTCTCTTCCGCCCTCGTAAACCCCTCCTTACTCAGTAAATTCCCCACCCCTTCGCCCAACCCACCCTTCCCAAACTGTCCGCCCACCCCCTCGGCCACGCCGTCCTGCACGGCGTCGATGTTCTTGTCGCCTGTGATCTTCGTCGCTTTGAGGTTCTCTATGATTTCCGTCAGTCAGTCGGTCGGAGGTCGAAGGTAAGAGCAGAGGGGAAAGGCCGAGAACGGAGAGGGGAGAGATGGGAGGAAACAAGACCCTTGGCGGTGTAAGAAGCTTTGTTTTCGCCGAACCATGCGAGGTATTTGTCCTCGAGCCAGGGCATGTAGGCGTCGTAGTAGGAATTGTATTTCTGACGCGTCCACTCCATCTTGGTTTAATTCTATCTGAGTCCACCCCTTCTCTTTCACGTGCGGACAGTGGTGGTGCTTAGGAAATGCTCGACGTTGGGTTTATGGTAGGGTTAGTTCGTTGTGAGTCGTTGGAATGGATATGGGATTTTGTCTGGAGGCAATGATGTAAATACAACGGGTAGAGATCGTAGGGACACAGAAGGATACATCTCTGGGACAGGGAACGAATACTTTATGACGTATGTCGTACGGCATGGTTGCATGCAAGGGGTTTTCCCTGATTTATAACTTTGTATGTGAAACCCGCCATCTCGTGGCAGGTTTTTCGAAAGGTACAGTATTCGACAACATGATGAATCTGGATCAATCGTGGATCTGCGCTGGTTGTTGATTCTATTGTGGTTGAGAAAGAGTCAGGTGTAGTATTGTGCTTCGTACCTGCGTACAATGACCTAGAGAGGTTGCCCGCGACAGATACACGAACTGTTGCTATGAACAAGACTGAGTGAGGGTATAGAAGTAAAGAAACGCTAAACCGCTGTCAAGAAGACGAATAAATAAACACAGAAACAATCTACCATCCATGCCTGGTTCCGCTCACCCCGATTCTACTGTCCCTCTCCCGCATTAACTTATTCACTGCAGCATCAAAATCAATCGCATTTCCCGAATCCGTCTCCGCGAGTGCCTTCTTAGCTGTTCCCTCGTCGAAGCCCATCGCCGCCAGTCGTTCCAACGCCATATCAACAGGGTCCTTGACCTGTGGACCTTGCGGAGCAGGTGAAGTAGAAAGCGCTGGCGGAGCCTCCAACCTCCTGACGACCTCGGGGTATTTGCTCAGAGGTCGCTCTTCACTGACAGGCAAATCGGTGTATTCGGGGCACAGTCGACGGGCACGAATTTCAGCGGCGTGGCTGAGGCAGCGTTGACGGGACTGGGAGGCAAGGCCTGCCTGACTTTGCTCTTCTGTGTCCTTTTGTGACGACATCCGTTTCGTAATCTTCTCCTCGTAAACGCGCGATACGGCTTCTTTGAGAAAGGTGGATTTGGAAGAGCCGAAAGCGGGTGGCTGCCATGATGTCCAACCCTTGGAATGAGCCTGAGCAAAGGTGCTGGCCGTCGGTGAGGATGCACCAGCGAGATCGAGGATGGTTGCAGGGCCTAGTGTCAGGAGATGGTACGTCCATTCTTCTGCGAAGTTTGTTAGTCTTTGCAAGTAGAGGAACACAACGGGTACGAACCAAGAATGGTGTTCTCCTTATCAACATCACCAGGAAAGATATCGGCATTCTCGAAGATGCCATATTCTCGTGCCTGCTCGGCCTTGCCTTGAAAACCTCGAACCAGCACTCCAAGACACGTCCAGATCTCTGTCATATCATATAGCTCCTCGACAGTCAACCCATTCCGGTTACCCTTGGCAAAGCTCGGTGGCGGACTAAAAAGGACGCCGTTCATCCCAAAAGGATCGGTCATTGACAAACTCGTCGTGCTTTGTCTGCTGGCAAGATCACCCCCCTTCAGCCAGTCCATCTGCCCAACAATGTCATCCTCGCGGCTTTTCCCACACCCGAAGATGCGGCAGAAGGTCCAAACCCGCCAGAACGCTTCGTCAATCTCTGCTGAGCGGGCCGATTCGGTCCCAGCAAGAGCCGAGATTGTCTCAGGGCGGAGGAATGACTCGCAGTGGACGAGAATGAGTGATTTCAGTGCGACCATGATATACATGTCCCGGGTGTAGTGGCGGAGATATGTGGCAGGAGTGTATTCCGGGACCGGGGCGTCGTTGTCGATGTCACAGCTGGCGGTGTATGGTGGGCTCATCTCTCGAAGTTCCCAGGCTGCTGGTGACATTGCGTAGACGGCATTCTTCATCAACGGAAGTTCGTTGCGTTTGAAGGTAGTATAGAAGCCTCTATTGATAACAGCAGCAGCAAAAAGATCTTGAAGGTTATCAAGGCTTTGCAAGATTCGGAGAAGGACCTTTTCGGCTGCGTCCGCAGAGATCTGGCGCTTCAATCCCTCTGCTGTCATGGATTCGCGAAGATCTGGGTCGTAGGCTGGCATGTTGGCATATAGTTCGGCAATGTCAACATTTGCCAAAGACCCCATCGAATGTACCAGACGGTCCCCTTGACGCCCACGACGTGCTTGTAGGCCGACATGGCTCACATCAGCGGATATGGAGCGAGTGTGGTCTGTCTGCTTTTGTTGGATGGAAAAGTCGATGGAAATGTCCACAGATTGAACTGTTTCATCAGGCCTTGCTATGTTTGAGGCGTTGACAACATTCAGCGTTTGAAGCCTCTCTTTCACTTCGTCAACTTCAGTCAGTGAGGCTCCCGAGAAGGACGACGTTGATTCGGAGTGATCGGTGGCGCTCAACAGCTCAAGTCTTTCCTTCACCTCTGCGACCACGATATCTGGGAAAGACGACACCTCACTTCCAGATGTGTCATCGGCGGTGAGGTCGGGTACCGATCCTAGGGATCGCTTCGAATCGCCAAAGCTCCAGTTGGAATCGGAGCTTAGCTCTCTTTCCATTGGTGTGCTTGTACGAGGATCTGCTTTAGCGAGAACGTTATGCACCTTCGCTTTCCACTTGCCGCGCCCACCGATCGGCACAGACCCGCGTCTGCAGAAATTGCCCGTTTCGGCTGCCTTTATCTGCTGAGCGACATGAAGCGTGGACTTCTTCCGATCTCTCCTGCGTGACATGCTTAATGGTTCCGAAACTGGGGGTGGCGGTGGGGGAGCGCGGGACGGCTTCATCAGCATTGGTCCTCGACCGATTTGAAGTGGAAAGTGCACTAGAGGGACCAGATCTGACTGAGACGGCACGTCTTCGCTGATAGTGGCTAGCTGAGCCTCCAGAGCCTCCTCAACTTGACTGAGGGTTGGCGTACATTGCTGGGTGTCTTCGACGAATATCTTGGGTGGGCTTGACCGCTGAAACGCATCGTCAAGCGCATCGAGAGCTTTTAGGTCCGTGTTGCTGTATTTTGAGAGGAGAGAAATCCTTGACGATTTCCGGGAAGGGATGTGTATTGGCGACGGGGATGACTTAGGAATACATAGCCCTAGTTTGGAGTGCATCGAGGTCGATCGCGAGCATGGTCGACCTGCAGGTAACAGCGGTGCGACTTCAATCACCGAAGGCTCCGGTGGGAGAGGTTTGTTGACCGATTCGGCCAGGGAGAGCATGCTCTTCTTCAGTGCGGGCATCTTCGGTGTCGGTGGGATGTCGTCGAAGATACCTGCGCGCGCTGGTGAAACGATCGAGAAGGCCACACTGCCTCTTTGGTCCCCTAAGGGCTTGATGGTGCCATCCGCGCTGAAGCTTGACATTGATGACCGGGGACTGTAAGATGACGAAGCCTCATCATCGGCCGTTTCGTCTGACGAACCGGAGCTTGATGACTTCGGTTCAGGGGAGGCCAGCACCGTTTTTTCAAGCCGACTGTCTTGAAATGTTGGTGAGAATGACCACGTCGAGAATGGCCGTCGTGGCCGTGGCATTTCCATCACAGAGATTGGAGAGACAATCGAGAGCCGCATCGTCGAGGTACAGTTCTCCGCTCGCTGCTTCGCCGTTGGCGACGGAAGAGAGACGGCACTGGCTGGAGTCCCGCCGCGCTCGGCTACACTCATAGTTCGGTGAGGGATGTACGCAAATGGTACCGATTGCTGCTCAGGAATGGTGAGCTGGATCTTGGGCCTTTTTCGAACCGAGTCACTGATCGCCAAAGGAACTTCCATCGTGGTGTGATCGGGCGTAATTACTGTATCATGGTCCGCTCTCGGGAGGGCCGGTTGTTGTCCGGGCTTTTCGTCAATAGACCTCCGTAAGCTCTCCGGTTCGTCTTCCGAACCCTCTTTTGGTGCCGAGGACGTCGACTCGGATATGGTCGGCTCGTAACCTGGAGTCAGGTTCGGACTATGCGATCCGCTATCGGATATCGATCTCTGTGCTGTCACTGGAGTTGTAACATTTGTATCTACGGGTGTGTCCACAGGCGTGATGGCGACCACCCCATGAACCAGACTGCATGCTTCCTGGGCTGCCCCCTCGACTTTCTTCGTTTTCTTTCCTGCCTTCACCTTGCCGGCCTTCCCCAGAAATGGTCTGGTACATGATGGTGCGAAGCGCATGCTGGGTAGTTCCGCTACTGCGTGGGTGATTCTTTTGGCTTTTGCCTGCTTCGGCTCTTTGGATAGTTTCATGGGTTCGGGTTTTCCTTTACGGTAACTCTTGGATGGAGAGAAGCATGGCGTGAGAGCACTGAGCGGTGTCCCCATTATGAACATGAGGACAGGTAGCCAGTCTCTATGTCGGCGGCACAGAATTAGTATGATCAACCTACCAACATCAAGAGTCATCGGGAAACTCGCACCAAATGGCACAGCTGAAGCCTAGAGATCTACGCCTAGGCGTAACAAGCCAACAGTCCAACACTTCCAATCGCTCCGGTGGCACACGCAGGATTTCGGTTAGGACGCAGGAACATTGGGGGTCCAAATATAGCGAGGTGGATTTCTCGTGGACAGAAATATTTCAAGATACCATATATAGCGTATCACAATCAAGAGAGCATGAGGATGAAAGTGTGAAGATTCTTCAAGCAGCTGTTGTGTAATGCCGTACTACATTGAACATTGAATGAATCAATCAACGACTGCGCGTCCCCTTGGAGGAGAAGGGTACATAAGGCAATTCCAGTCAACCTGGTCTTCCGCCCGTTTTGATTCCTCTGCCCCCACCAGGAGTAAGAGGAGATCGGCGCATCGTCACTGCTGAAACAGTCCGACGAGAGGGCTGTACTAGTAAGGTATTATTCTCTCAAAATGGGTACAGGTAACGGGATCAGCAAGGGTCCAGTCCAGCAGCAGAGCATTGGCCCCGGTCAGCAATGGATCAGTTGACATGCCGCCGTATCAAAAAGGTGAATAGGTACCTAAGGTATCCATAACCATAATTTTCCCGTCCGTTGCTGCACCGATACTCGTATACGAGTCTCTTCCTCGCCGCTCCAGTACAGCAAGGCAAGGTACTTGGGACGTTACACCTACCAGTAGGCACCATAGGTATCGAGTGTTTTTTAAGGTTAAGAAAAGCACACAAATTGACGCTATGTACCGCTTGGTGTGGCTGTTTCTGACCCTCGAGTTTTAAATCCATCATGTGTGTTGTGTTGGAGGTTTTGCTTTGCTGCGAGAAGGACGAG
The DNA here is from genome assembly GCA_025617375.2 of Acarospora socialis. Lineage (NCBI taxonomy): Eukaryota > Fungi > Ascomycota > Lecanoromycetes > Acarosporales > Acarosporaceae > Acarospora > Acarospora socialis. Next base: position 1,407,230 of record JAMYGW020000002.1, on the reverse strand, counting down.
AAGAAGCGGGAGGCGGAGCGAAAACGGAAACCAAACTGAGGAGGGCGCAGCATCACGGTACAAAGTAACTTATTTGTACCTCAACATAGGTAGGTACCTTAACATAGGTACCTTAACTTCGTACATGTATTGGATGTTATTTTTACCGAACCACTCAGCTTTGTCAAAGGTGGCCTCTTGATGAGATGAGCCCCTACTGTAGGTAGCTATCGCGGGCTGCTAACGTGGAGGCTATGCTTCTTAGGGCTCGAGATGCCTCTGCTTGCTGCGACATATCTATTTTCATTGAAGCGCTTAACAGTTTTGTACCGGCAAAACGTACCTATACCTACTACCATACCTTGTACTTCGCGCCTCGTAGTCTTACGGGCAGTGTGTGCAGCAGATTGACTTTGGTCCGTTGTACCCTCCGTACTCGTGGGTGCACCCACATGGCATGAGAATCGGGATGGTTGTTGATTGGCAAAGAAGGGACAACCATGAGATCACCTTGCGCACTGCACGTTTTCTGCGTTACGCTTTACCCTCTTCCCCTGCGGTTTCATGCTTCATCTTTCTGCCAGATTTTGAGACAGCTCCTGGTTTTGCGCGACCCACCGACTTCTGCTGTTGAAACGTCACTGCGAGCCAGGGAAGAACAGACCAGACCAGACCAGACCAGACCGGTTGGCTTGGCTTGGCTTCCTCCTGCATTGGAGCGGCAGCGATGTTGATAAGACTCCTTCACTCCCTCGAAACATCGTCTTGAGAGAATTAGAGAACCTGAGCGAGAGCAATGATCTCGACCTCTCACTTTTGGAGGGATGAGCGATCCGAATAACCCTTCCACCCGCATTGTCAGAGATCAACCCAACTGACCTGGCTATGACTAGGTACATTGGTACCTCGATGTACTCGTAGGCTCAAGGTAGAGGACACAGTACTGCGTAGGTATGGTGCAACAACGGCGTGTCCGGCCGAGTTTTTGGGATTCCCGCTTCACACGTGGAAGTTCAGAGATCGACAAGACCTTCGGGTGATTAAGGTATCCATCCGTGCAAAACCTCTGATCATCATAGCTAATACCACCTTACGCCATTTGGAAATAGCCCGCCATCCCACTCTCGTTCGTGCACGGTCGAGTTGCGATGGCCAATTATTAACTGCCATGCTGTGGACAACTGAGCTGGCGGCACAGGCGTCAAAGGTTGGATTCCTCGAGGACGCTGACCCACGAGCAAATCATAGTACGAGTAAAATTACAGGTTAGCTAGACGTGTCCACTTGAAACGGTACCTACTTTTGCCATCCATGTGAGTCGTGTAGTCCCAGACGCTGCGAATGTTCTAGCGCAGGGCTGTGGCGGCTCGTTCGCAGACCCTTTCGCGGAAGAACGGAAACGACACCAACAGCTTGCATGGCACTGCGGAAGTCGAAGGAGGTGAAAATTGAAACGAAACAATCTCAGATTCCACTCCATACACGTGTACTCGTAGGCCGTGTCTGAACGCGAATCCATAACTGTGGATGATACCCGAAATCCTCGGAGAATCAACTCGATACTGATCCTCCTAGTCAGCTGCCACTCGACATTGCTCTTGTGATCCGTGTCATCACGATTCTTATTGCTGACGAAGCCGACACCTGTCCTGTTGGTAACCACTTATCCTGCAGCGATGAGGCTGAGATAAACCCCCCATCCAACACCCACCAAGCTGCCGACGAGAATCCGCCTCTCGACCGGCACCACCGTGAAGTTGAGTAGTGAGACCAATGGCCATAACTTCAACCCAGCTTTCATCACGGGCGCATAATCCTGAACAGATATTGAGTCAGTGATCGTTCAACCCTTTCCACAGCAGGGTCATCCGGACCCAAATAAGGACTGATGCCGTCCTTATCTTCAGAGCTTACCTGCTTGATCGCATCGACAATGTCTCCCCCACCCAGACCTTTCAGAGCACCAATGACCGCCGTGAATAATACGGTGTTCACTGTCGCACCAACAGTTTGATCCAGAGCCAACTTCTTGATCGTATTGCCCACATCTAGCCTCTTTTTCACCGCAACCCTCTTCTCTCCCTGCCTCATCGTGGAAGGTCCCTTGTAGCCGGGAAAGCGCTGCTCAAGGTATTCTTGCCATAAGAAATTTGGCGGGCAATTCAAGAGCGTAAAGATCACGAAATGTATAATCGGCACCAGGCTGATGTTGAACGGTGTCTACAGCCAGATTTCAGAGTTAGCTATAGCCCAACATCCTTACCGGGCAGGGGGTTGACACGTCTTTGCGGTATGCTGTGATGACTTGAGCCAGAATATTGGATGTTGCGCTTAATACAGCAGCCTGGATCGTTGCAGTAACAAGTGGTGACGGCATTGTTATACTTTTGGAATCAGAGCAAGTTCAACAGGGTACGAGAGACGATGACCAGTTCAGTGCGATTTACGGAGTGTGTATCAATCTTGTTTACTTCGCTGCACGTCAACGAGAAATATGCAGGATTGCGCTTACATAAACCAACCTACCTACCTACCTACCTTACCTGTTACACTGCGTTTGGATCAGGCCGTGTTACTGAGCTACTTGAGACTGAAGATACTCGTTTTCCCAAATTCCATGCCTCGAGGCTGTCTTTGTACTCGAGGTTCGACAATGCTACAGTCCCGGGGAAGCGGAATTTCTGTAACAGTTGCTCTGAAAGCACGCTCTTCAGTTCTGATTTGAAACTTGAACAGCAAGCACGGCTTCGGAGTACCTGTAACATCTTATACCATTGTCCATACATGCTCTTTGACTCCTATGCTGTCGACTTATATATCACACTGTGGCCAGAATTGATGCGTTAAGAGATTGATCCTTTGGCGTGTCTTTTTGTCTGGACATTGTTTGGACCACTGACTATGGAAGATGTACGAACGAACGACTGCTAATTGAAAAATCATAGTTGATATGAGGAAGTTAAACTTATAATATCACAAATATGATCATTTTCATAGTTGCTCGACGTGGAAGCATTATCGTACCTTTGGCTAACGTCGGAGTTGCCCTAACACCTCGGTTGGCACATTCCGCTACTGGGACTTGACTTCTAAGATGTATCGGAATCGTGTTAACTCCGTGCTGTGCAAGAATGTTAGTTGAGTAATTCCACATACAACACAACAACTGTCAGGCTGTTGAGCTCTGGAGCAATGGCTCACACACCGTTCCGCAATCGACCTAACCTACATCTTTCATTGACATCGCTCGCCGGCTTGTCGATGTCGTCTTTGCAAAGCACGCCCGGCACGACTCCCTTCAACACAACAACTCACTCTCCACTCCGCTCTGCAGACCCAAAAACCCCAGCTTCACAGGGCGGCCCCCCGCGGTTTGTACCACGGCGCTTCAGCGCCATTGATAGCCGCTACGGACCTTACAGACCTAGGCGTCTCCTCAGCGGTCGAGCTCTATTGTTGGGAGCAGTCATATTTGGACTGGTTTATTGGTGGAGCAATGGCGGACAAGAAACTTTGCAGGTTGCGAAGTTAAGATCCAGCAGCCTGGAACAAGAGCTATTCGCACCAGAAATTACGAGGGATCTACAATTTTACCCTGCAAGCAACCCCAAGATCCACGTAAGACAGTCGCCAGTCAATACTACACACAGGACACGCGACAAGCTAAGCAGACTGTAGTATGTTGGACGATGGTCAGCAACACCCAACCGGCTCAGAAAGGATGGAACATTCCCTGGTAAACCTTTCCTACCCTATACATTTGGACCTAAAGAGTTGACAAATAATCTTGCAAGGCGTGTACTTCGACTTAAATGTCTCGAACACCACCACTTTACTTTTGTCGCTTCGCAACTCTCAAGTGGACGTGACCACGAGCACCGCAGCTATCTCAGAATTCACAGGAAGTCCATCTGCTTCGGTCAATGCCGGCCATCTATCTTTCCATTCGTCGGCACTCTCAGGTCTTGCAGCGCCGCCGATCTCGCTTCTGGCCCGGGTAGACATGGAAGAGTACATTCTGCTTCCGAACTCCTCATCTCTCGTGTTGGTTCGACGAGGTGATCTTGATGTCACCAACAGTCATAATTTCCGCATCATTGCACCCATGACGGATGATCACGGAAAGGGCGTTGTTGAGCTGGAGGGCGTATGGATCAGCAGAGACGCAAAGCTCCTGCGCGTCGAAGGGTCCCTTCTAGACGAAGAGATCGAGGACGAGGATGATCTAACTGCTGAGAACGAAAATATTGGTGGGAAGCATCGTCTCGGTCTGAGCCGACTGCTGGGCGGTACCACTCAAAGCGACGCTGCAGCAGACGTAAAGAGTGAGGATGGTGAGGTTATGACCCGCACGGACGGAGGGAGGAGGAAGGTCGTAGAAGTTGTCACAGACTCCCCAGGCTTGTTCGTAGGCAAAAGCCAAGGACGCCGCATGGGTGGTGCGCATGGCTTACTCGCAGGGGTGATGGGCTGGGAGTTTCTTCTCGGGGAGATGTTTGGGGTGGATCACGTTGGTATTAGCATTGATGGCATGTGCCTCATCCGGCAATGCATTGGCGGAGCAGGAGAGCCATTCGGGATGGGGGATGTATTCTTTAGAAGGTGAGTCAGTCCCGCAAGCAGGTTGCGCCGGAACTGGACTTTCTTGGGCGGGTCTAACACCAAGATAGTGGGCCGAAAGACTCTGGATATTTTGAACATCCGTGGATGTTTCACGCTTATGTTCCAGACGTCGTGGTAAGATCTTATCTCACTACAAATGCGTTGTATCACTTGCTTACTTCCTAGATCCTCAATCTGGGAGCCTCTGATTCTAAATCTTATAACGAGTATGGGCCTGAGTACAACATGTCGGCTTGGGATTTTTCCCAACGATTCGAAGACAGTTACGTCTCGCTGGTGAAAGCTATCCGTCAGATAGCGTATCCGAAGAAACCTTTTACAGTAAACGCCATGTCGTCAAGTTCATCCATTGATAGCGCATACATCGCGCCAAGCCCGATAGCCATCTTCGTTATGCGTCCCTTCCTGGGCGAGCTCGAGCACGTTACCCAGGACGCCGTGAACCGTCTCCGAGCCGAAGGGGACAAATCTGTATTCTGGCTCGATACGTCCGGCTGGCTTGATCCCGAGGACACCATTTCCGATGACCGGGACTTCTTCCTCGATGACTCCGTCGCGCCTGTCCGGCGGCGGTTGACCGAGCGTGGGAATCAGCGCGTCGCGGTGTTCCTGCACATGCACGTCTGCAGATTTCTAGCCGCCGATGAAGACAAGTGTGCTTTCCTCCCGCCAGAGGTATACCAAGGCAAAGTATTCGACCCGGAGGCGTCGAACTTCGATCGATACCTTGAAACTGAGAAGGAAAGGAAGTTGAAGAAGCTTTTCTGGAAGGAGGAGAAGTAGGAGCTGTCAGGATGTCGTTGCTCTCTTCCTTACTCGCTAATACCTAGGCTCAAAATGCTAGTTCCAGCGACATCAGGAACATATCTATACAGGACAAGACCGCCAATCTAGGTCTTCTGCTCTTTGCACATCTGTGTACAGTTGACCCCAGGTTCTTTCGCCGACAGGATTCTCAGTATCCAGCTTTGTAATTTTATCATGGTTGCAGCTCTATATGACCGGCGTTGTGCCCCTTCGCAAAGGTGATACATGTACAATGAGCTCCTGAACCCTAAGACTGGACACAATAAAGTGAAACAATCTAGTGCTTTGGAGCCGACCATATGGCGAACACCTCATCTGACTACTATAATAATCAGTTAACTAACTATATGTATAAATTTGATACAATGGGGTGTTACAATCAAGTACGAAGGTGGATAACAAAATTCTCCGCCACCCCAAGAAAAGTTTAGCGATAAATCCAACACCAACAAAGTCGTGGGGTGGCGGAGAATTCTGTTATTCGCCTTCGTACTACGATCTGATAAGATAACGTAGGTCGGAGTTGCAAAACCTTACTCGCGGCTGCAGCCTTGGCCCAGACTACCTTAGGTACGTTATAATACGGAAAGCGACATCATCAAAATTGTTTCTTGCGGTCACGAAATAACTGTTAAGTCAGGTAAGAATGGAATTTCCATCAACAATATATCTACCTCTATTACCATGATGAGGGCCTCCAAGAAGGATCCTCTTATGGATCGACGCAGATCTACGCCTCACTATCAGACTTTTCCGTTCAAGCCCCCCAAAGGTCGGGGGCGCCCCCCATCCCACAACTCGACTCGCTCTTCCAGCAGCGGCGCTCACAGCCAGAATGACGCGGGAGCGTCTCCAGAAACTCCGCTCCCATTCAAACAGTTGGCCATTCTTGCGATCATCGCCCTTGCCGAGCAGACTGCGCTCAACTCGATTAGCCCTTATTTGCCGCAGATGACTTCCACGTTTCCAGAAGTTGGCGCTGGGCAAGTTGGGCTGTATGTTGGCGTCATTGCCTCGTCCTTTGCTTTGGCACAATTTGTGTCGAATTTCTTTTGGGGTTGGCTTTCGGATAGGGTAGGCCGGAAGCCGGTAGTGCTTCTCGGCACTCTCTTCACGGCGGCCTGTTTCGTTGCGTTCGGTTTCTGCAAAACGCTGTGGCAAGCAATCGTTGTGCAGGCCCTGATGGGTCTTGTCAATGGAAATCAGGCTGTTATCTCGACTTGCCTGGGGGAGCTCACGGATCGGAGCAATCAATCCCGGGCGTTCACCTACCTCCCGGTGATCTATGGTATAGGCAGTATTACTGGTCCGATCGTTGGGGGCTTGCTGGTGTCTTCAAGGAACCCGTTCGATAGCTCACCGCCAAACCCGTACCCATACCTACCTCCAAATTTGCTCTCGGCGGCCGTGCTCACGGTCGATCTAATCCTTACGATGATCTTTCTTGAGGAGAGCCTCGAGGAAGCGCATGATCTGCCGCCCATTGGTGAAAGGCTCGGGCAGTTTTTCGGTTGGGTTTGGCAGTTTGCGAAGTCAAAACGGCCAACGTACCTTCGATGGAAAGAATCCCAGCACCACACGGATTCTCACGGAGACGGCGCTGTCCATGAGAGCGGTCACGAAGCAGACCCTGGCTCGGAAACAGCATCGCAGATCTCTTTTCCAGCCCTTTTCCCCCAACAAACCGCGAGTGTGACAGTTAAGGAGGTTTTGAACCGTGATACCATCCTACTGCTTGCAACATTTCTGATATTCCAGCTCTCAAATATCTCGTACAACTCCCTCTACCCCATCTTTGCTCAGGCCGCTCCACCAACGGGGCGCGACTTATCGCCCAAGGAGATAGGAATCCTCCTTGCTTTCGCGGGCGTTGTCACTATCATCTTTCAGGTTGGCGTATTCGGCAAACTGAAAGAAAGAGTGGGGAACAAGGTTGCATATAGAGTGGGCTTGGCTGGGTTTGTTCTCGCATTCATTTTGATGCCTTTTGTAGGCTACAAAGACGCCAAGAAAGGGAATGGCGGCATGTCTAGCGGTTCGATCTGGTTGTGGATTGAGATGGGCTTCGTGCTGCTTGTCAAAACAGTTGCAGCCATTGGGGGACTGACGAGCGCCCTTTTAATGGTATGTCACAGTTGTGATGCTCAGACTTTTCGTCTCAGTTGTGGAAGGAAGGAAGCCATGGAAACTTACTGAAAGAGTTATTAGATTACCAATTCCGCTCCTAATCATTCGGTTCTTGGTACTCTCAATGGGCTTGCCCAGACACTCTCTGCGGCCGGCCGTGCTGCTGGTCCCTTCCTCTCTGGCGGACTGTTCTCCATTGCCACCCATATCCAACCGAAGGGTGAAGCCTTAGCCTTTGGTGTTTTCGGCGGCATAGCGTTCATCGGCTTTCTACTCAGCTTTGGCATTCGTGGGGAGACTTTAGAGACAGAGACCCCAGACGAAGAAGCGCCTACCGATGGACATGAGAATGGTGATGGTCGGAGCCGAAGGCTGCTGAGATGAAGAGGCCTCCGCAAGGTGAAGAGGGCTTAGAGGTACGGAGGGGTCTTTGCATTGTACGGGGGCTTAGATACGTATGGCGTTTGGAAGTCTCAAGGCATGTGGGAAGGTTGCATATATGACATGAGGCAATCCTACATGGTGTAAGTTCAATGACTTGCTGTCTTCGATGGATTAACAGAGACTAGAACGACTGCTCCTTCGACAAGCCTTTGGATGCTCAGCTTGAACCAATGTTTAGTACTAGGCTAAACTCCGCAATCTCCTACGGCATACCTAAGTCTAGCTTGGTATCATGTACATACCCAATGGGAAATACCGCTGGGACGATGCTTACGTGTTACTCATGATGAATGTGTTAAATGCGTGTAATCCATGTGACTTATCTGCAGCCGGGCCCTATCAATCCCACAGCATAACTGAGATCTCTTTGAAATAGGTGCGTCGAATTCCCTGCCGTTACCTTGCTTTATACATACGAGGAGCTGAGTTAGGCACAGCCCTAACGTTTAAAGAATATACAGAACTTGGACATTCCAATCAAAGTTGGGCAGTTACATCCACGTCGCAGCAGTGAGACTACATGACCAGTCCGTAATCATTGCAATGATCTATTTACCTCCATTACGGCGCTTTCTTGTACCAGCACTCACAATTCTCGCTTTCATCTTCTTCTATAAATCTAGCTTCCACGTTCCAAATGCGGTTCCATCTTTCATCCTCCACCAACCGCCTCCCCCACCGGAAGGCATTCGCGTTCCACTTTCAGACCTGATGCCCCATATCTTACCTATCTCGAACTTCTCCGACAATCATCTTTCTCCGCCTCACCAACACTACTACAGTCACACGAAGGAGCCTACCTCTAAATCGATCAACGGGTCAATACCAGCATCGACCTGGTCACGACCGGCATTCAATCCAAACCTTGCGAGCCTCTTCCAATGCCCTGTCCGTCCGAACCGATACACAAATCACGTTAGGCTTGCGGACATTGTTCAGAACATCTCCCAAATCCCCCCATCTTCGGTTAAAGACGACAAGAGATTGTTTTGGAATCCAACAATCATGTCCCTGCCCTATTGGTCCAAGAACCAGTATCTGATTGTGAGTCGAATCGTGACCGACGGCAACCATCAAGAGAACGTGCTATGCGAGGCAAACATCTGCTATGTCGGCTCTGGAGAAGGCAACAAGGAAGGGGAGAAACAATGTACAGAAGATGACATAGCATATGTGGGAACAGCTGGAGGCATGAGATGTGCTACAGCTCCAATCACGCTCAGTGTCCCACCCACACCGGCTGAGAGGTGTGAGGACAAATTCGGAACATATGTGGACATACCAGGATTCCACGATCCAAGGATTTTCTGGAGTGGCAAGGGAGAGCCATTGATGATGGTCAATACGCAGTGAGCTTCTCTTACTCTAGAAGGCACTCGCGCGTAGAGACTGATGGTTCTCATCTCTCAGATCGCGTTATGCCTGCTTCGGTCTTTGGGTAATAGACCTTCGGAGCCTGTACCCCAGCCTCGCCCATCTCCTCGCCTCCTCTCCTACTCATCCGTCTCTCGGACCGCTCATGTCATATCCGACCCTCACCGAACTCACTCGCAACCCGCCCAACACTCGCTTTGCGATTGAGAAGAATTGGATGTTGTTTTTCACCAACTCCGAGGCGTACATACACTACGAATTGTCCCCTCACAGTGGTCGCACCTTTGCCAAGCTCCTTGGCAATGGCTTGACTACGACGAATCTGACAGATCCTCTGGAGCAAGCTTGTCTAAGAGACGTGGCACCGGATGAGCCTGATGAGATCAAAAATGGTGGAACGTGGCATCAAGCGACCAATTCTCTGCGTCTGATACTCTGTAAACGAGCCGATGGAGGGTGCGAGCCAAACGCGGCAAGTACAGTTTTCTTCGCTATCATCCACCGCAAGCATCCGAATCACCTGAAGCTGCCACTGAGGTATGAGCGTTACTTTATAGTCTGGTCCGCTGTGCCGCCCTTCAGTATGCTCGGCATCTCTCAGCACCCGATTCTCCTGGCTAACGAAACTGCCTCGGGGTGGAGCGCCGAGCAGAACTGGGATGACGATCCGACGAACTCTGAGACTTTTCGTGACGCTCGCGAGAAAGGTGAAAAGGGCTTTGTTGGCAAGAATTACTGGGCGTACTTTACTTACTCCGTAAGCATCGCGTACGCCTGGGGCCGGAAAGGGGATGAAGCGATATGGAAGAACACTGGCTTTTTGGACGATGAAGTGATTCTAGGGCTAGGGATTGATGACAAAGGACAGGGGTTTGCAAGAGTCAAGACCGGAGAGCTGTTGCAGTGTCTGAGAGCATGTCCGGGGAGAAGCGTTCGAGCTCCTTGAGACTCGACTTCTGGTCTATGACCCGATCGCCGTTCTTGTGTGGATTCAAAGAGACGATGGCAAAGCTACGTAACAGTAACTCTCAATGTTGCTTCCAGCCTCCAATCGTGCCAGGAGCATGGCATGGCTAGGGTTATTGTACTTGTAGATACCGCTAGCGCTTCGAATCTATACAGTGGCGTAGGCTCATAGATTAAAGATCCAGAAAAATCCTTCCCGCTAATACACGTTACCCATATTAATCGACAGCAATGCTAGAGTATAGCTCTTCTACGGTAGAATATTGTCCCATGTTCTGCGATGAACAGCCAAATTCGGACCAGTCTTAGCTGACAGGGCTACACCCAAGAAACCCTCATGCGAATGAGGTACCTTAGCATGCCAGCCTCATTGACGAAGCATCCGAATGCCGTGTTACAATGTACAAACATATCAGAGCCGCAGCCGGTGCATCCGGCAGCTTGCCATGGCCTCAGCTATGGAACTTTTATACGTAACCCGGGAGGCATCTTGCTCGGGCATTGTTTTGGCCATGTTCTCTTCGGGCATTCCTCCGACACCGAATCGGTTGTTAGGGAGAAAAATACTCTATGTCGTACTTGCCCAATCTTCCAAGCTTCGAAAATCTACATGGTTATTTGTGTATATTGAACCATGGGTTGGCAAGCCATTGATTGTACAGTTGGGTGGGTGCTTTGTTGCTCGCTCTGCTTTCGATGCAATGCTTCGAGCTTGCGTTGTGGGCCTCATAGGTGCTTGGTCATCTCTATAGAAGGATTATCAGCGTGAATAGTACTGGCATTCTCCCCAGTTTTATCAAAATCTCGGAGAAGATGGTGCTGAAAAGGCACTACGCTCTTGACGTGTGGGGTTATGTGGGGTTATGTGGGGTTAATAGTGTGGGTTGGTGAACCCTTGGAAGGTGGTGCCGAGGTATGAGGGGCTTCAGTGCATGCTGCCTGATCTTGACCTACCTAGTCGTAGATTTGCAGTTCTATCCGATCATAATTCTTTAGCTAACCACAAATCTACGCATTGTTGGACTATACATAAAGCAGAGTGCAGTCATGGCTCTAGGTACTCGTCCATGGCCTGTTCCCCTAGCGGCAGAAGCTCTAACATGGATCCAGCTGCAACGACGGTAGCGGTCGCCGGAACGTCCGCCGCAGCCGCGTACCTTGATGCGAAGTTCCATTTCAGTAAAGACTTCTGGTTCCTGCGACGTTACAAGCGATCGGAAAAGCTTTACGCCAAAGCTAGTATGTCTCACAATCTCTTGCTCGTCACTGAACCGCCAGCCGTCATTCCAGGAAGCTCACAATTGTATTTCCTCCCCAACAGTCAAACAAAACCGGCAGTCCTTGTGGTATTTCTTCGCCGACGCCGTCGCCCGCTATCCCTCGACTCGTGCTATATGGTCTCGCACCGGCAAGTACACATGGCAGGAAACGCATGATGAGGCATGTCGCTACGCTCGTTACTTTCTTTCCCTCGGGGTGCGCCCCGGTCAGCTGGTCGTCTTCTACTTGCAGAACTCGCCGGAGTTCATGTTTGCATGGCTGGGACTCTGGGCGATCGGGTGTGCGCCTGCGTTCGTCAACTATAACCTCAGCGGTGAGGCATTGCTGCATTGCTTGAGGGTGTCTGGAGCGAGTGTATTGCTGGCGGATGATGAGAACGGATGTCAGGCCCGGATACAGGAGGTTGAAGATAAGATTAGGGGAGAACTGGGGATAGATGTTCGCGTACTCACGAAGGAGCTGAAGCGGGAGATTTTGTCGTCCAAAGCAGAAGTACCGGGGCACGAATATCGAGCAGGAGTGAAAGGAGATTTTCCAATGTGTTTACTCTACACAAGGCACGTCCACAATGCAGAAACATAGAGAGCTATTCTGACAGATGTTGGACAGCGGCACAACCGGCATGCCAAAAGGGTGCTCCTACAGTACGGCCCGTGGTTGGTCCACTACCGGATTTCGCTCCAACGCCTGGGGTCAGAAACCAGGGCCCGGGGGAGATGCGTGGTATGTTTGCATGCCGATGTATCATGGGACGGGCGGCTTGTCGGCAATGGTATGCATGATTGGGGGCGTAGGTCTCTGCATTGGTAAGAGATTCAGCACCAGTGGCTTCTGGAACGATGTCCACGACTCGAACGCTACCTTCTTCGTCTACGTCGGGGAAACTGCCAGATATCTACTGGCAGCGCCATCGCACCCGTTAGAGCGGAAGCACAAGGTGCGATGCATGTACGGCAATGGACTCCGACCGGACGTGTGGATCAAGTTCCGCGAACGCTTCGGTGTGCCGGAGGTGGCGGAATTCTTCAACAGTACGGAAGGAGTTTTGGGCCTCATCAACTGGAGCCGAGGGGACTATCTAGCCAACTGCGTCGGGCATCACGGCGCCCTCCTTCGTTACATCTACCGCAACATCTACGTGCCCATCGAAATCGACCCTGCGACCAACAACATCGTCCGAGATCCGAGGACGGGCTTCGCGATCCGAAAGGCTTACGAAGAAGGTGGGGAAATCATCGTTCAGGTCCCGAACGAGGAAGCCTTTGCCGGCTACTGGCGTAACGCCGACGCCACGGCGAAGAAATTCGTCCGCGACGTCTTCACGAAAGGCGATCTCTGGTACCGCTCCGGCGACGCCCTTCGCCGAACCCCTGACGGCCGCTGGTTCTTCCTCGACCGCCTCGGCGACACATACCGCTGGAAATCCGAGAACGTCAGCACGGCCGAAGTGGCCGAGGTCTTTGGCCGCTTCCCTGGTGTCATCGAGGCCAACGTCTACGGCGTACTGGTCCCCGGACATGACGGTCGAGCGGGATGCGCGGCATTGTTCATCGCGCCCGAGGAGAGGGACCGCTTTGATTTCGACGCGCTTTTGAAGCATGCCAACACCACTCTGTCACGGTACGCTGTGCCTGTTTTCCTACGGATCGTCGGGGCCATGACGCCGATACACAACAACAAGCAGAACAAGGTCCCCCTCCGCGAAGAGGGCGTCGACCCGGCGGCCCGGGGGAGCAAAGCCCCCGGAGCGCATGGTGATCGCGTGCTGTGGATCCCACCGAGGGGGAACCGGTTCGTGGAATTCGGACAGCAGGACTGGGACCGTTTGGTCGGTGGTAAGGCGAGGTTATGACAGGTTCGAGAGCGCGCATTCATGTGGCGTTCTTTGCATTAATAAGACTTATATGAGATCACGATCATTACGAGCGAGTTACCATAGATACCTTCAGTACTTTAACGTTCATTGTATAACGACAAAGACAAAAGTCGTCCTTCGATATGAAGATTGTGCGAGACTGGGCCGTCTATAGCTGATCGGTACGAGGACCGGCACCTTTCCGACCTACGTACCATAACCCTGACGGAAGTGGTATACCTACCTAACCTACCCCAGTACCTCGCGCTCACAAACCCTGCCACGAATCAGCACAAGTCAGTGGTAAGGCACGCAGATCGAATTCAACTCCGGATCTTTGCACCACAACAGGATAGCGTAGGGCTTCGGCAGCCTACCCTAGGCTAGTGGGGCTTTCAGAGGATGGGGTCATCTCGCCACGAGATAAGATTCAATCAACCTAACTTGCCTATCTCCAAACACTGACACACATCAAGAACTACTTACAACAAGATATCACCTAAGCATGTAGACAGGACTTGGGGGATATACCTCGGTCCCTCACGGTGGGCAATGAGGATGCCATTCCATCAACCGTCAACTCACCTGCGCGCAAAAGTGACGACAGTGTAGGGGTTCTCTACGCGGTAACCTCATGCTCGCCAATCCCAAGACGGAAGACATGACGTACAGGGCTTCCTCCCTCCTTCGTGGACCGGACCACTTACCATTACGTCGGATAGGGCTATTCCTGTGTGCTCGTACCGAAGAGCGGTCACGGCTTGCGGTATCCCCATTTGGTGTATGAGCTACACATGATTTAGAGTCAGGGCGGATGAGATGACTAGGGTTCACTGGCTTAGAGGTACCTTAGTTGCTTAGTGATTGCATCGGAACGTTATGTTTGGCCTGTACCTGTCAGATGTGATGTCAATGGGTGCTGAAGATTTAGTGGTGTATGGGGATTACTAAGTGACGATGCTTAGTCATCTGTGGCGGTGAAAGGAGTATGGGTTGGAGATGAGTGAGGTGGCGCTTCCTGAGTGGGCGAAATTCTGGAAAGGGCTTTCTTCTTTCTACCATTGGCAAGAATGGGTAGGTAGGTAGGGGTGGATGAATTGGTAATATGACGGCAGAACTTTAGCTTAAACGATTGGGATCGGAAGCGGATTTCAATTTCGATGGTTTAGAGTTGAGTATAGAGTGCGTCACTGCCCTCTCGTATAGGATGGAACGAAAAAGAAGGACAGCCAAGTAACGACAGGGAAGAAAGGAAGGGCTTGCAACGATGGTCGAACGACATGCTGCAAAATGTACGAAAGAAGGAAAAGAATCCGCGTGAGCCCTGAAGTTTGGACGGATAGGGTATGGCCAATCCCGAAAACAGAGGGTAGAGGGACACTTGGCCCACGAACGTTGATCGGATGGTAATTCAGCGGTCGGGGACCCGGCGGTGAGGTACCAATTTCTCGGGTCCCCTTCGATCGAATCATTTTAGTTACCAGTCGTGCTCGGAGGTGTGTCCCAGTGCCTGAGCATGAGCCCGAGAGCTCGGTTCCACTCGTTGGCACAGGCGGTAGCTAACTGATTGGCACCGGCGGCCGTGGGCGTTTTGCCTCCCCACATCGCCGGCTTCGCTGCCAGCAGTCGTGCGTGCTTCGCGATCAGTTGACTATGTCTCGGTCAGCATGCGCGGCGCTTTGTCAACGGTAGGTTCAGTTGTGATCATACTCGGTTTGGATCTTGTTGAGTACCAGCCAGCAATAATTCCAACTTCTGGTGCTGGCGGGATCCCCAATCACCAACCATTTGGCTTCATCCAGGCATTCCGAGCTGAAAGGGTAATTCTTCGTAAGGCCGCGCAGCTCGCTCAAAAGGTTGTTGGAATTGACGTAATGAGCCCAGGCACTGGTCATGGGCTCCGTGACTTCGGCCGAGTCCAAGTATGCGAAGATCTTCTCGATACGACGCAGCTCGGTGAGAGTGTTGACACGCCGGGTGCGTAGGGAATGTATAAGCTGATCTTTGTCACTCTAAAGACATTAATTGTCAACCCTACCGCCATTCTGATCTTCGTTGACGACGTCACATTGCAGGGCCTGGAAGGAACTGATCGTGCGTGAACAAGAAGTGAAAGAAGGGAATACAAGTCGAGATTTGCATGCAAAACGTATAGGGAATGCAGGAACCGCGAAAAGCAATTGTAGACTTAGGAAATATTACGTATATGAACCCTGGACTGACTTGACTCAAACTTCTAGGGTCACTCAACATCCCTGGAGTGACAAGCGTGTACTGCTGTGGCCCGGGAGTGCTGTAGACCGGGTCGTCCCGGGAGGAAGATGAATAGGCGGGCATTTTCTCTGCGGTACACCAAAGTTTTGCTGGAGTCGATATTTGTGTGCGGTCCCCGAGACTGCTGAATCTGTCTCAAAAGGTCACTCGCAGAATTGCCAAAAACGCGTAGTAGGCGATCTTCCGAGTGAGGCTAGGAATTCGCGTGTCCTTGGTGCTTGGGTTTTGTCGAGTGATTGATGTTTCGGAACCCCGGAAGAATGAAACTCGTTGTCTGATACTTAAGGCAAGTCGCGAGTGGCTTGTGCTTTGTTGTGTGATTATGGGGTGGTGAATCGAGTGACAGACAAACGGACATGGAACGATACGATACTCAAGAGAAGCCGTTCGGGATTATATAGAAGAAAGAACGCCAGAAGCGGTCTCTATTTCCCGGGCGAAGATGACCGTAATGGCCCACAACGGGCGTATAGCAAGAGTAAGATATGACGGCATCGCTCCTGCAGAGAAGAGTACGAAATCAGGTAAGGAAAATTCAGGACGAGCTGGCATTCGTTCGATACAAGCCATTGGGGCGGAGAAATAGGAAATGTAATCAGACCGCAGGAAATGGTCTTAGGGCTGAAGTAGAAATGGATGAGGTTAGACCGAGGCCGAGTGAAGTGCCTCGACTATGCTTCCCGATCAGATAATCGTTGGCTGCAGGGGTCACAGCCCCAATATGTGGGTTCATTAATCCCCGGATCGAACATCAGGATGCAGGTATGACAACGACCTGGCTAGTCCCGTGTCAGCATACCTCACTTGGTAAGTCCCCTGTGAAACTTCGATCCCGGCCCTTGGGCATTGTTGGATAGCTATACTCAAGAGAGTCATTGAACCCAGTGAGCCAGTAGGTATGGCCTCTCCCTCTTCGCTGTCATGCAGCTGAAGAAGGAAGACCAGCCGTGGAGTTTCGCGATTGACCTGTGGCCGCAGTCATGTCAAATTCAATACCGATGAAGAACCACCAATGGCTCCACAGATTGTCCTTAGTCCAACGGGTCGAAACAATGGCTGAGCAACGTCCGTACTGTCGTCACTGTAAGATCCTTCGACTTCTTAGTATGACCTCTCAAGCGAAAAGACTGGGCCGCAACCATCTAGCCAGATATGACTATGACTATCTTGGGGATATGTACTCAATTGACATAGAAAACGCTGGAAGAACAGCAGGGTTGAACGTTGCTGACGGCGGCTCCATGAAGCCATAACCTAAGGGACCTCAGTGGGCGTTGTTCGACGTCCTTCAAATGAGGTTGAGGCTTAGGTGCATTCGGTTACCGTATGACGGGTTGGAGCTCTAACTCAGTTAGGCAATGATTGTTCTTTAAATAGCAGCCATCGCATATTTGCAACCAATCATTGCCCGTCCTGCCTTTGGTAAGTAAGGTAATGGGTAATGATGATTAAACGCCCGCCTATTTCCAGCGAATTGCTCTCACTTCTACTTAGCCTACTTAGCCTTGCACTGGTGTCATCAGCCCTACCAGGTACGGAGCTTACAGTTAAGTCACGTTCTGTCCTCTACCAAACTCCAGAAATGGACATCTCCACGTGGGTTAAGGACCAGACAGCCTTGCGGGTGACATAACAGCCCCACCCTGACTAATGTGGCCAAACCTTGCATAGGCTGACTCTCTGGTTTTCCGTGTGTCTCGCCCTCCAGAAGGGGTGGTGGGGTTCCTGTTAGACTGCAGAATCTTTTCGAACGATAGTACTTTCAGAGGTCACCATGCATGTTCCATTCCGATATAGTCTCAGGGCAGCGTGTCTGTCGAAGAATCGAAGAACAATAATGCATCAGACCCTCCATTTGATCCATACATCACATCTTCGAAGTGCCTCTGCTCGTCCTGCGCAGTTCCCTTCAGCAGAGGCACCAGTAGACGGGTATTATCAACAAGATATCGAACGCAAACGAACCTTCTGGACTCACAGGTACTCGTGGAAGAAGTGCAAGAGCGTCTTGTAGCCACGCTCGTACTCGGTCTTGACTTTCGGATCTTCCAGGTTACCGCTGTGGAAAATAATCAGCAGCCACTTCGCGTCCCATGGATGACCCATACGCACCGAGCAGCCATCCATCCATGGATCTGATCCGGGAATGTCTCGATATGGTGCTTGACCTTCAACTCGCTCTTGAAAGCCTCCACCGCTTTCGGATCTTCATCTTTGGAAGGAAGCATGCAGATGGGTACGGTGATGCCTTTGGCGTCGTTCGGATCGACCATAGCTGGGTGTGCTGTTGCCACAGCCGTGAAAGGTG
This sequence comes from Acarospora socialis, assembly GCA_025617375.2. Classification (NCBI taxonomy): domain Eukaryota; kingdom Fungi; phylum Ascomycota; class Lecanoromycetes; order Acarosporales; family Acarosporaceae; genus Acarospora; species Acarospora socialis. The sequence goes on along the minus strand of JAMYGW020000002.1, from coordinate 1,389,192 downwards.
TTCCGGACTGGGAAGTGAGTGACACAATCTGGACAGATCTTAATTAGTAGTTATTACACTGCTCCCATGTCTCGGGAAGAGTTACTTTGCCGCCCCAACAGAACCCCAGAGCACCCCAGTGGCTGATGTTGCTGCCTGTCTTTTGCTCGATCTCTTTCACCACCTTGGGAATTTTCTCCGCGGTTTTCGGTGGTGACGCCGGACCTTGAAAGAATGCTCCAAGCTTCTCGCCCTTCTCTTTGGTGTCGGGAGGGTACCAAGAGTGGTCGGCAGGCTTGCCGTAGAAGAAGTCCGGCACAAAGACTTGGTATTGGTGCTCTTGGTCCGAGTGTGCTAAGATGTCGGCACCTTGCAGGGTGTGGTCATGGAAGCCAAATATATCGTAGATGACCAAGATGGCAGACTTTGCTGAAGAAGGCCCCGTTGCGTCTGGAGATAGAAATCAGCTATTCACGAGGTGCTCGACTCATTGAACCCTTCTAGATATCACAGCATACACGTCTTCATGCCGTCAATTTCAATATATCTGCCCTTGGTCTGATACCCCTTCTCAACGACGGGAGGAATGGTACAGCAAGCCTATTTGATCCATTTAGCCCTGGCCAGCAGTCGGGTGGGCTTCCTTGATGTACCTCACTATGCCCGTGGTGTGCCATTTTGTATGTGTATCTTGTAAGGAGTGGGATTGATTGTAACTTAGAGTAATTGGTAGGGCTCGAGAGAACTATGAAAGGTCGGAGTCTCATAAGAGTTGGAAATACTCGTGCTATTCATGTCGGATATAACGGTACAAAGTGTGGTGGGGGATCATAGGAAAGGCTTTGGTGGGGTGGGGCTCATACGTCATCGAGGAGCAATTCGACCTCTTTGAACATTAGTTGTACATGTAATTGGCTGGTCTTTCAACGCATTATTGCCATACTTGAACACCGAAGCAACAGCGTATTCGGGATGAGATGGTCTGCGATTCTTCTTACCCGATGAGTTAGCAGTAGGATGCGTCTAATGTAATTGAGTCGGCCTAAAACAACGACCATAATTTGCCATCCAATGCTAAGTCGACAACGCAAATATTATAATGGAGTGTAGGGTTACTCTAGTGCGTGTTTATTTGACCACAAAGCATGCCTCATATCTCCGGACATGCTTTCCTATACGAATATGCGCCTCCTTGTAAAACAGAGCGAATGCCTCATCCAATGATTGCGTAGCTGAGTCGTATTGACCCTTGCCAGGGATCGTTGAAGAAACTGAGCCGCATGTTCAGGCATTGACAAAGGGGTATGTGGACATCGTCGCTTGCGTCAGACTGTCTCAATGTACCGTCTCACCTCCCTGTTAAACACTTTTCAGCGTACAACATTAAGCGGTTACTATGGAAATAAGGGCGTACCAATCTGTGACAGCTTCATCCCAAAGTCGGACCTCATGTTCCCGGGTCCCGCCAAAATGCTCCACAAAGTCATCGCCCAACACCTCCCTTGCTACGCTTTCTTTCCTCATGAACTGGACATTGGCCTCTTTCAGAGACTTTGCCAGCCTTATCCCTTTGTCCGACGCCCCTCCAACGTCTTCGCCCTTACCAAGTGGTGGCACTCCGATCTTCATCTTCTTCTCTATGCCCCTCCATCCGAGAGCTAGGATGGCAGCCAGTACATAGAACGGATTGGCGTCGGCCCCAGCAACACGAACTTCGAACCTGGTGGCCTTCGGACTTGATGTGGGAGGCGCGATCAGACGAATGGAAGCTGCGCGGTGTTCCAAGCCCCACGATACGGTCACTGGAGCCCAGAAATTTTCAACAAGACGCTTATACGAGTTGACTGTCGGCGCCACAATCGGCATGATGTCCGGAAGCCCATCCAATAGGCCTGCTAGAAAACATCGACCCATATCCGAAAGATAGGCCAGATCAGGGTATTCGGGGTTGTCATCCTTGGAACCGCGGTAGAAGAGGTTATTGCCTGACTTATCCACAATCGAGACGTGCATGTGCCCCGAGTTGCCAGGTAAACCTTCTCGGGGTTTCGCCATAAAGCAAGGGGTGATGCCGAATTTGCTGCCTACTGATTTCACTACATATCTTGGAATTCCGTATGTTAGTAAAGATCGAGCAGGACAACATATTGCCAAGGTGACGCGGATTACCAACTTGAAGAGACCGGCCTTATCAGCCATTTCTTTGATTTCGCCAAACTCCAGAGCCTGAGCCGAGCATCTGGTCAGCCTCTGCAGTAGGGCAAGACTCTGCTGATGTCGTAAGGTGAGTGTAGACATACAGCCTCGAACACCCCGGGTCCACTTTCGGTGTGCCACCCCTCGATCCCACAGTTGAATTTCTCACAGGCGTCATATACACCATAGTAGTAATCCTGATTGTGGACGGTTCTTGTAAGACTGTAGCCGAACATGCCTTCCGTGAGCGGCGGAAGCGAATCGACAGGATTCTGCTTGAGGAACGTTGCTGTCGATGACGAGTTGCGCTCGCTGGTGGATCCGTTGATCGGGTCTGGCGCACGAAATTGATAGAATTCATACTCGGCTGCAGAAATCATGCAAACATGAGCACATGCTAACCAAGTGCTGGCAATTTGATACAGGCGGCACCTCAGGGATTGCTTACCACCAGCCATAGCACCAAAGCCTCGTTTATGAAGCTTGTCTACCGCAGTTCGCAAAAGACTCCGGGGGCACGCACTCACTGGCTGCCTCGTATCTGGGTCGAAGAAGCTCACCAAGAAGAACGGTACGTTGTCTTCCCATGGTATCCTCCTGAAAGTGGACAGGTCCGGGACCGCAATGATATCCCTATATCCATTCTCCTTGTTACTGATCTTTAATTCTTTGAAGTAGGTCTGATCATGCATGTCCCAGCCAAAGATAACAGAGCAAAAGCCGAAGCCGTCGTTCGCTATGGATATGAATTTTTTCTTAGCCATCAGTTTTCCACGGAGAATACCATCAACGTCCACCCCAGCAACCTTGACTTTGGTGTCGCCCCGTAAAACAGCCGGGAGAGTTTCAACGGTAATCTCCTGCTGGGTCATGGTGGCGTGAAGACGCGATGAGGTACTCGGATCTGGTGGGCCTCACCCTTGATGAGAGAACGTGCGATGAAGCTCGAGCAGCTTTAGACACACTTTTGCCCTCAGACTGTCCTTCGATATGATTGTTCAATCCATAATGTTGTCGACAGTTGGAAGAGCCCGTCGTTGCACACAGATAGAGCTCCCTCCCCGCCAAAGCCAGCGCGGGTATTACTCGGCAGAGCTATCGTGAATCAGTCGCACAGAGCCGCCCCAATCTATTCCCGCTTTATATCTTTGTGTGACGACCACGAACAGTTCGATTGCTGTGCAACGAGTTTAACGCGACCAAGGGTGCAATAATAGGGCAAAGGTCTGTGTAAGCAACCCCACATGCATCTACCAAGGTAGGTATGCAAGGCACTCGGGACTACCACTTATCTAGCGAGTTCTCGGTACGCGAGATCCTCGATGTGTCACACCCACCACTAAGCACTCCGGAGAAATATTGTGCTGATCAACTAAAAAGTTCAAATCCGTGAAACCAGTCCTGCTCCAATTGGATCTTAAGAAGTCGGTCGAAATGGGTTCTGATGGCTGCCGAGGTCGTCTAAAAGGCAAGAATGCCATCATTACCGGAGCAGCAGGGTGAGTCGTAGATCGGGGTCTGTGGAGGACGTGTTTCTTAGTAGATGGCGTCTCTTTCCTGTTCTCTACGTCGTCCTACTGTAAAGCTTGTGATACTGTGGTGACACTCGACCGTCACGCGTCACTGGTTCCTTTTGAGACCACCGCATGTTTGGGCACTCTCTGGCTTTATTTGTCTCATCCTCATGGATTTGTGCCCTTAGTCAGTTTCAACAACTAGCAAGGGCGCTCACATTCATTCCCATCTGTTTATCTTCCCGACTGTAAAGGCAATTGTGCTGCTTGGACAAGCTACCTATAACATGTTACCATTCTAACCGCTTCAGGGGCATCGGCCTGGAAACGACCATCCTCTTCGCCCGGGAGGGCGCCGCAGTCCTAATGGCGGACATTTCCGAGCCGGCCTTGGAGAAAGCCGTCGCCAAGGTGAAAGAGATCGTACCGCATGCAGGAACGGTCGAGACGATGAAGTGTGACGTGAGTAAAGAGTCGGATGTCTCCGCCATGGTTACTCACCTTGATACCTGGGGTGGCGTTGATATCATCTTCAACAACGCCGGCATCATGCACGCCAATGACGCGGACGCAATTGAAACGCCGGAAAAAGTTTGGGATCTTACGCAGAACATCAATGTCAAGGGTGTTTGGTACGGTAGCAAGCACGCCATCATAAGCATGCGGCGGCACGGCAAGACGAAAGGGAGTATCATCAACACCGCAAGCGTTGTGGCGTTGGTGGGCAGCGCGACGCCGCAGCTTGCGTACACTGCGAGTAAAGGGGCGGTGTTGGCGATGACGAGGGAGTTGGCGATCGTCCATGCGAGAGAAGGGTTCCGCTTCAATGCGTTGTGCCCAGCTCCGCTAAAGTAAGCTCTTGTTATGATGGCTTTTTTGTCGCGTGTCGTGTTTTCTACTCCATGTCTTAGAATTTAGATTAACTTAGGCGGTATCATAGTACACCACTTCTCCAGAACTGGCTGGGCGACGACAAGGCTAAGCGCCACCGCCGCGAAATTCATCTTCCGAGCGGCCGCTTTGGGGAAGCTATCGAGCAAGCACAAGCGGTACTCTTCCTCGCCAGCGACGAAAGCAGCTTTGTGAACGGGACCGACTTCGTAGTCGATGGCGGGATGACCAAGGTCTGTCTTCGATTTTCCCAAATCTGATACACTAAGTTGATCTGAGTTGCTGACGAGTTTACTCCTAAGGCATACGTCACCCCAGAAGGTCCAGCCACGGAGCCGCCTGTGAATTTCGCTCGCTGAAGCACATCCTGTGCACTTTTGGGGGCTCTGCAGTGGTGAGAAAGGACAATTTAGTGCTCAAGCTAGACAGACACCACGCATAGAGCATGACGAACGTCTTTTCAACGATGCTATAGAACTGCGCTATAGAGTAGATAGACTTGCTCGTTTAGCATAGACATAGCTCAAGATGGCTCAGATAATCAAGATGGCTCAGATAATGTTTGAATCACGCCCGCGCAAAAATCGGTAATGGAACGTCAGCTAGTTATTGTGACACGATCAACGATGCGGTGCTTGTGGGCAGAAGCAGGACACCAGTTACAGTAATATAAACAGGATCTTTGCGCCAACAATAGAAACATATATAAGAGCAACTGAAAATCAAGAGGTATATCAACGGAAGACGACGGGACCTACCGGTCATTGATTTGGCCTTTGCTCTTTCTCTGCTGCTTCGTTTCCTCAAGGCGACCGAGCCCTTGCAGCCTGAACCTTGGCCACTGTATTATACTCACAGTCTGGCTCACCGCACCGGCAAAGCATCGCTTCGTTCCAGTAACCGCTTCCATAATGCACGGTAACCTCCTCGAATATGTTAGTCTCGCGCACGGTCCGTATGCACATGCGGACTCTGTCGCCAATGGTATAATTGGAGAAATAGGCGGTTGGGTTGCACGAATGATTCATATATCGGGTCCAATTGCCAAGATGTCTGCACTGTATTAGTGCCACCGCACCTAGGCCACCAGAGAACTCAAGGCTGTAAGTCGGATCGGAAGTAGATTCAAGAGGGTATAATTCACCCACGTATTCACCAATGATTGTATCAGCTGGGATATATTGCAGGGCGCGGATGCCGTTACCCTTGCCAGGATAACTGGTTATCTCGACTAGAGGATGGACGATGGCGGTCTCCATGCGGCAATTGCATTGTCTTGGGGAATGGCAAATGTGACATGGCCCGTCCATGGACCGGCGAATTGTGGGATCCCGGGGGAAAGGCAACCCCTGAGGCCATGCCCTTGGCCTGGGGGTGGATTCGAAGAGATCCGCATTGTAAATGTTCTGGTTGATGTTCAGTTGATCGCGACCCTGGTGCCGAGGTCTCTGGGGATCGCCTTCCAGGGTAAGCGTGAAATTGTGCGGATGATCAATCGTAACATTCATGGTACTTCTGATCTCAGCTTCAGTTAATGCGTTCCCGATATGGGGCGTCCTTGTCAGCACTCTTCTCCAGTTGAGACCTCTCACCTTGGCGAACAACTCGACGCTTCGCGCCTGTTCGGTAAGAGCCATGTCGAGAGCAAACCAAAGTTCATCATCGAAAGAGTGGCAGGCCGATCGAAACGCCACCGAGTTCGCTAATATACTAAGCATCATCCAGCCATGCTCTGCCGCAAAGTGCCCATAGCGAGTATACTTTCTCCATTCCCTGAAAGCAAGGACCTCAGCTCTTCGTTGGTTATCTGGGGCGGTACGCACTGTACGGACGGCTGTTTCAATGTCTCCTAAAAGTTGGCGCTCGAATTCGTTACCTCTCGCTTGGTACTGGCGGTGTAGCCGTGCGTTGTCTGTCTGCCAGTTAGCTGCTAGGTGTTGCAAAGAGAGGTCCGTACTGCTTACTTATCACCATTATCATCTCCTTCGTTCGGTGTGCCAAGTCTGTCTGTATCGAATACCTTGTTACATCTGAGATTGCCTAAGCACGGTTAGCTAACATACACTTTTACAAGTCGAGAAAGGACATACCACAGTTTGAGCCTTAGGTAGGGCTGGATCGAGATCTAAAGTAGAGGACGTTAGCCCTTGAAACGACATCTCATGAAGGTCCTGATATATATGCTCCATCTGTTTGGCTGTGTTGGCACTGACAAGATCAACGCCTATATGTGGTTCAGACCTGGATAAAACAAGGTGAGTTCTTGGACCCTCCGGCACCCTTGTCGTATGCCAATAGTCATTGTCGATTTTTGTTCGACTAAATTTCTCGTAAGGCTCGAGGTTCGGATTATCGATGTACTCGCAATTTCTGGCAGCATCAATAAGCCTTGCGAGAGCATCACTATAGTTCTGCCGTGTCTCGCTATCGAGCGAGTTCGAGGATGTGGGACTTGAGGATCTGCGGCTCTTGGTCTTCTTTCCTTTGTTCATGGTCTTCTTCCCTATGTTCAGTCCCGGTGTCTTGATGATGGCAGAGCTGACGGATTTTCTAGCGACTTTGCGCTTGCTATTGGCAATCGTCTGTAACCAGGGAATCATCGTGTCCGAACGCCTGCGCTGGATCAAGTGTACACAATTCTGCGTAAAAGAAAAGTAGGAAGTAGCTGTAATTCGAACAACAATTACTATGCAAACCATGACTAGCATTGCCGTGATATAGGAATTTCATGTTCTTTATGATTGAATGTAGTCTCTTGGACAAAGAAACTGTTGCTGACAGCGGCATGGTCCTTGTATGATGATGTTAGAAATGTAGTTTCTTTATTCTGTCAATAATACCATTGGAGGACGAACAAAGATCCTGCCGGGCAGGATTTCAGCATGAGATTAGCGCGCCATGCGGACAAATCCTCAGGCCGCGAGGTTCTCAAGCCCGCGAGCTGATCCTCCAAACAAAGAAAAGCAAAGATGAGTTGAAAGCTGGGATTCCGCATTTCTTGTAGAGTACAACACAACAAAGAGACAAAGGCTCGTCAGCTTCAAAGGAGAGCTTTGGGATGCGTAATAACATCAGGTATAGTACGCACAAGTCTGAGGTGTTTGAAACTAGGTACAAGCTCCCTCGACTTGGTACTGTACTCAGATATCGGATGCGGGGTCTAGCCCTGCTTACGTGATCGGGACTGAGGAGCCGGACCTCCGATTATCGTCTCTTATATACCGAGGTATTTGACGACTCTCGTTTAGCCCTTGCGCCCTCCAAACTCGCACGGGCTTAGCCAAAGAGAAACCCTGCCATTGGGACTTCGAATGCCAGAGCCTTTGGACAGTAAGTGTAAAGATATAGGTCTACATCAACAAACCAATTGCTAGTCATGTCACTTTTCTCACGCAACATATGTCGTGCGGCATCCAGGAATCTGCGGCAAAGGCCTTCGTTAAGCTGTTCAGGAGCGGTTTTACGGCCCTCATTTCCTCAAACCATTTCGCTGCGCACACAGATATACCAACGAGCGGCAGCAATGGCATCTTTCTCAACCATGCCAGCATTGAACTACTCCGCCCCTCCACCAACAGGCCCGAGGGAATACGACCCGGAGATCAAGGACATGGCCAGCTACATCCACAACTACAAAATCGACTCGGAGCTTGCTGTAAGCTTATGGAGAACACCTTGAGCTTCGTTCAGCGTAATGGATCTACGGTATTGACTGTGAGACCTAGTATGACACTGCCCGTTTTGTGTTTCTTGATACTCTTGGTTGCGGTCTGGAAGCACTCCGCTTCAAAGAATGCACCAAGCTTCTGGGTCCCGTTGTGAAGGGCACTACGGTCCCTGACGGCACTCGAGTGCCCGGCACCCCGTATCAACTTGACCCTGTCAACGGCGCCTTCAACATCGGTGCCATGATTCGATGGCTGGACTATAATGACTGCTGGCTTGCTGCTGAATGGGGTCATCCGTCTGATAACCTTGGTGGGATTCTTGCGGTTGCGGACTGGGTATCTCGAACGAATCGGGCTGGCGGAAAGCTTGGGAATGGAAAATTATTCAAGGTCAGGGACGTTCTGGAGGGCATGATCAGAGCACATGAGATTCAGGGATGTCTGGCTCTGGAAAATTCGTTCAACAAGGTTGGACTGGACCATGTCGTCCTAGTCAAAGTTGCAACGGCTGCGGTGGTGTCCAAAATGTTGGGTCTCTCGGAGAAGCAAACAGCGGATGCCATCACTCAAGCTTGGGTGGACGGGCAAAGCTTGAGGACGTACAGACATTCACCGAACACCATGTCACGAAAGTCCTGGGCTGCTGGTGACGCATGCCAGAGAGCAGTAAACCTGGTCTTGAAAGTTCAGCGGGGCGAGCAAGGTGTCCCGACTGTGCTTTCAGCACCTACGTGGGGATTTTACGATGTTCTGTTTAAGGGCAAGAAGTTTGAGTTCCAAAGACCGTATGGAAGCTACGTAATGGAAAACGTTCTCTTCAAGGTGTCCTACCCTGGTAAGCAGGGACGCAGTCCAAAAATCCTGATATCGTTATTCATAAATTTTGGCAGCTGAGTTCCATTCGCAAACCGCCATCGAAGCCGCTAAGCACATTCACGCCCAGCTGAAGCAGCAAGGCAAGTCTGCCGAAGACATCAAAGACATCACCATTAGAACACACGAAGCCTGTGTTCGGATTATTGACAAGCAGTTCAAGCCCATGGACAACTTCGCCGATCGGGATCACTGCATTCAGGTTCGCATTTCTTCCCCTTGCCATGCTTTCTACCTTAATTCTAGAGCCATTAACTCGTGTGTTCTCAACAGTACATGGTTGCAACAATGCTCGTATTTAACCGCCTCGAAGCGACCGACTACACGGATGGCGGTGAGGCGGCTGAATCTCCTCTCGTCGAATCTCTGCGCAAGCGCATCAAGTGCGTCGAGGACCCGAAATTCACAGAAGACTACCACAAGGCGACCTTGCGCTCGATCCCGAATGCGTTGACAGTCACGCTCAATGACGGACAAGTGCTGGAGGAGGTGGTGGTGGAGGCGCCATTGGGGCATCGGTTGAGGCGGGAAGAGGCCAAACCGGAGATATTAGCCAAGTACAAGAGGCATCTCGGCCCACATTTCCCGGCTAGCAGGGTCGATGAGCTGGTAAAACTAGGTGATGATGCGAAGAGGATGGAGGAGATGGAAGTGGATAAATACGTTGATTTGTACGTCAAGGACACGATGGACTGGTAGGAAATAAGTCGAGTGATTGCATATCAAAAGATACCAACATAAGATATCATAAACTCGCGTACTAAGGAGTTTGCTGTCGTCTGCGCCCTTCTTGATCAACACGACACTGATCGTGTTCCGGAGTCGTGGTCGTAGTTACAATAGCTATTGCTATGGGTACCAAGAAATGTAGCACGTTTATGTTGATTCTGGAACCCTTTCCTTCTCCAGCAAGCTTCTACGGATTACTACTCCAATCTCTACTTCATAGCAGTCTTGAAACTTCCGGTCAGGCTAACACCCTGGTGGACAAGATTTCCCAATGGTACGAAATTTCTAGATACTACTAAATCTTAGATTTACACCTGTTGTAAATCCGACAACTCAGGCATGCTTCCTCGCAGGACCATTCACTAGAGGAGAGTGACATCTAAAGTCCCTTGCCCTTACCACATCAGTTCCAGCGTACGGCTACTTTACACAGTCGTTTGCAATGACCTCCATCATTACATTACATTACACTACAGAAGAAAAGGGAACGGGACTTTTGACATTGAACGTCTACGAGCTGGCCTAGCAACAACCCTACATTAGTACAAAAAGGGCCCATTTTATAATCAAGCCCGGGTAGCTCAATCGGAAGAGCGTGGGACTTTTACACAATTCTGTGAAATCCCAAGGCCGAGGGTTCGAGCCCCTCCTCGGGCGCTGTCTGTTTTTGCTTTTGTCAACTTCGTATGCTGGATGAATAACGACGATTTGACCATTGTTCGATTATTATAAGGACGGATTTGGGTGATGGCCTCACATTCAATGTAAGAGTACCTCCTTACCGTCAAGTGTACTATGTATAAGGGGAATAATCCGTCGAAGGAATGCCTTCGGTTGCCGGTGTTCCGTTGGATCTGGAATCTTTTATTAGTATCAGTATTAGCGACTGGCGGCGTATGTGCGGCAAAGGCACAATAATAATAAGGTAAGCTTGGGGCTGGCCGGCTGGCGTAGAGTACAGTGAAAGTGCGGCTGGGCTGGGCTGGGCTGGGTGAGGTGCTGTCGGTTCAGCTGGGCTAGAATCGCTCGCTCAGTGGGAGGTTCCGCCTCGTTGGAACCCTCGAGCTCCACGATAGACTAAGGTAGACTACAGACTACTCTCATCTCGTACTCTGTATTCTACCTACAGTACTATAGGACGAAATACATACCGAGCTTCATCGCGACACACATGTAAACCTCAGCCGACGAAATATAGAGGTCAGCATCCAGAGTTGGTGTTTGGAGAGACGTGTCCTGAGATCGACCGCTCTTATTGATAGACTGGCGTCCCGCACGCGAAGAGTGTTGACCTCTCCGATTGCCACTGGCGCATAACCTCGTCGACAAGAGGAGCATTATGGGCCGAACATCTGACAAGGATGTACAGGCCGCGTTCGTCGAGTTTCGCGCAAAGGAAGACGATAAGGTATGGCGCATGAGATTAGGATTGGACGTCAGCTCACCATCGACGTGCAGTGTCTTTCGGTCCAATGTATCTACTGTCAGCAAATCCGCGCCAAGAACACGAGCCGGCAGCGCACACATTTGCTCGAATGTAACGCCTACCTCGATGCGATGAAGGACGTGAATCCCGACAATAGCATCATCAGAGAAGCTGCGACTCACGTCAATGGAACCCCAACTCCCTCCAAAGTCCCCGGGGCGCGCTCGTTCCAGATTCCGCAGGCGCCATCGATACAGGTCCCCAAGCCCGGCCTCGAGCGAGACTTTCGGATGAGTGTGCGGGTCAATCCCAAGATATCCGTTGGGCCAAGCATCTGGGGTCAGCGGGATTGGGTGACCTTCATAGACGGTCATTGGAATGGACGGTGGGGAAAAGGAACGGTCGTTGTAAGCGTTTTCCCCCGCAACCTGTTCATCGTCGTGTGCTTACGCGATCCATCATAGCCTGGAGGGCAAGACTCGCAGCTTGTCGCGTCGGATCTCTCAACCCATCTTGAAGCCTCTTACCTTCTACAAACCTCTGATATGCCCCCAGCATACATTACCGTCAAAACCGATGGCTGGCGGACAGGTACGAGGGAAGTCCTCGAGAAGTTATTTGACCCAGAGCAGGCAGACACGGTGGACCCACGTACATACTTATTCCGACTATACATACAATTGGAGACTGGTGACCAGAGGTATCTGCACGTCAATACAGGGATGTGGATCGGTAGCGGGATGAGAAGAGGTGCTGAAGGTAGTCGCCTACTGCAAATTGCAGAAATGGGACGGATGCTCATCGTTCACAGTTATCTACGACGCATATCGAGTTACTTGAATTAGCCCTAGACATCGACGGCTCCCAGCAAGCATGGCAAGAAACTCTGACGAACAGACTAACCCCGTTTCTGCCCCTCGAACCCTTGGGACCGCCGATATTTGCCGGTTATCTGCATCGACGCAGCACCCTTATACCCTTTCCCACGTTTGGTCGCTGCCACTTGCACGATAAAGCAAAAAATTTTGATGAACTGTACACGCATGTTTTCTTTGTAGATGAGCTTGGCTTGCTCGCCTTGTTTTGGCAGTGATCTTCAGCCGAAAAGCGAAGTAGTGACGAGTTCTTCCTTGGCCGGGACCCGTCGTGGTTGTGGCAGCGCAGCGGTTGACCCTTTGAGCCAGCTTGTCAATGCAGAAGTCTAAGTTCCATGGAGTTTTCTCACCGCTGTGTCAGTATAGTCTTGGCTTGTCCTATTCCTTATTCTCTCCGGAGCCCCAGCCTCTTCGAATAATCTGCTACAGTCCTAGGGAGGTTCCCTTGGCATTGGGAATTACCAGGGGTCAACGGCGTCTCAGCACATGTTCGTCTTTTTACGAGACATGTGACCTATTGTACCATACCTTTGTTGTTGTGAGCAATCAATCACAATGTTTGCTGTTTGCCTGCCTTCCATCAGGCGGTGTCTCCTGAAGCACACCCGACACTTCTGAAGCGCCAGTCTGCTATAACCCTCGAACAATTTTGGTTTCCACACTTTCGTGAGGAAGCCTTACGGTGGGTATACCTAGACGAGTACTCACCAAACTTTCGAGGATGCTTCTCAGAGAGTATTGTACGACACTTAAACCGCAGAGTATCCTCGTTACCGCTGTCGAAAACCAAGCATATCAACAAGCCAGCGTAGCAACAGTAAGTTTCATTTTCCTTCAATCCCCTTTGATAACCATACACTGCCGGACCGTTAATCCAGAGTAGGCCGGTTGTATTCGTTCCCTACGAGTAGGATTGCCTCTTTTCAATCGTACGAGGCCATGTGAGCACCACCATGTTTGATTGATTGCTGATCTAGGCTGCCAGAAGATCGATTGCTACAACAATGCGCCGTCTGAAGGCTATCTCGGTTTTCGCTTTAGGGCCGACTCACCTAGTAGAGTCTCTCATCTCTCGAATATGGGATCTCACCAACCATACGGGTGCCCTGCACCTCAAGGTATATTACAGGAATCGAGACTAACTAGCTCCTATCAGGCAAACCCTGGCCGAACCTCCTGACGAACAGTTTAGAGTGTTTGTCTGGCCATCAGAAATATCAGAATAAAATCCAGGCACGTGATACTCCCGTTCATACAACGCTAATCCACCACCCTCGTTGGTTTGCTTTCGGGGGTCGGTGTAGAGCTGCTGCAGCTGTCTTCTAGTCGAGATATAGTATCATTCACTGTGCTTGTTCGGAAAATTGCACTGGTCCTGAGATCCAACCTTGATTCAACAAGATTACCTCGTCCGAGATTCTACGCTCATGAACACGGCATTCGAAGCTATTTACAGCGATACATACTCTGATATCTGTTCAAGTCGAGCTAGTCACTCTTGTTTCAGTTATTCCGCCCCAATCCCCTGCCCTACCTCAGGAGAGTAGAGTTTCTCTCAAAGATATTGATACACCATCAACTGACGACGATTCTGAGTCATGGTTCCTCGTTGCCGATGCGTACCCGTAACAAGCTACCGTGTCGTAACTTGCATGAGCTGGCCGGTGCTGCTCTGGACACAACCTTCACTATACTAGCTTTATTCACTCCCAGAGTGTCTCTGGTGCTCAGCCGTAGGAGATGCACATCGTACCTGAGGCACTGAAATCATCCTACGGGCCGAGGGACGTTGCAGTGAGCCATTCAAGGGGAAATTCGCAACATGGAAGAGCGAGAGATAGTCACGGTATATGCGATCCGCCTGGAATGATAGATCAAATTCGGAGTTCCTATCAGGGCATTGGCTCCACAGCGCCATGTAATCAGGGTAGCAGTCACCAGCCAGACCTCGGTTGGCCGGTAAGGTGCTTCACGGTGCCGTTCCCCGATTCTCAAGATGAAAAGACACTGACTCAAAGCGAATTGTGACTTGCCTCGGTGTGAGTAGAATGATACAAGGGAGGGTTGAGTGATGTGTCGGTTGATCGACTACGGAGACGCCATGTACGCGATATCCTGCAGCCAGCCGTTCTTACTTCAGCCTGATTCGGGGTCCTCCATGCATCCCGCCGGTGGTGGAGGCACACGCCTTGGCGCCTTCTACCCTTGTGGACTTGCAAACATAGTGCAAGATACCAACGAGCAAGGAATCGGCTGACTATCATTCGATGATGATCTATCCCGGCTGTTGCTATGTGGAGCGCTTGAGACGGGTATGGAATGAAGAAAAACCCCGGATGCTTTGCTTTGTCAATCAATGAAGGCATGTCAGGTCCGTCCAGCTCCCTTGTTGAGTGATTTTGCATGCTTGAGTGGCTGAGACCAGACGGATAGGAACAGCAGGGGCTTCAATGATGGTGGAGATTGGCCTATCACATTATCGCTGGTCTTGTACTTCCTTGCACTCGTGGCCATCAGGACGAGCAAGAGCAACGATTGATGTGTCTGACCGGTCAAACCGCCTTTCCAATTCTCACTTATTCTTCTACCATCATATGACCGTATGCATTGTTTTTGGAAGTTATCTGACGTGTTAACCGATGTCTTAGCGAGAGTGGAAAGTGAGGTGGGAAGATGCGGGCAAGGTTCCGCTTCACTTCCTTAGCTCCGTCATAACCCCCGCTCTTTGGATACCTTATAAGGTATGAGGGTAAGGTATCGAGAATCGATACCTTACCTTGTTAAATTGACGACACGGAGTTGATGCAGCACTTATTAATACCTAGGTAAATACCTTAATGATTAATCCCAGTATCCCCAACGGCGGGTCGTCCGTTGTCTTTAACTTTACCACCAAGTACCTACTTTGCTGCCTGTCTGTCGCTCTGTCCTCTGTTGATTTCCTGACCTGACCTGACCTGACCTGACCTGACCTGACCTTATCTTCTTGTGTGTGGAGATACTCTACTTAGGCCTGGCTACCGTACTGAGTACCGTAGATTGCAATCCGTCCTGGCTTGGCCCTTCTCCACACTCCACCATTTCACTTCCACTACCTACCTTTGCCTGGCCTCGCTTGGACGTTATCTTATATTCCGCGCCTTAGGTACATCCTCGTACCTTACCATTCTCAACACTGCATCACCATTACATGCAGCCAAGTTACACACAACTCTTCAATATTCTCCATTCCTTCAGTACTTGAGTTTGCATCTCCGTGTTTGGCAGCGCATAGAGCGGCGGCATCCGATTCATGGCGACCATCAGTATTCCTTCTCCTTCGGCCTTCTTGAGTAGTCCAGCCTCAACTACACCGAGACCAACCCCCAAGACTGCCCCGAGAAGGCCGTCAACAACCACCAGAGCACCAAACGCGACGTCGGGGAAGACAGATGGAGTCGCGAAACCGAAGCAATCCAAGAGTCGCAATGGTATGACTATGGCCTGCACCATCTCCTTGTCTTGGCGCGATAAGGCACCGCCAGTCATGCATCTCGAATTTAGTCCGGTCTTGCCGTGCTGATTTTATGTCGTGATAGGATGCGTCACTTGCAAAGCCAAACGGTTGAAGTGCGATGAGACGAAGCCATTATGCCAACAATGCCACAAAAGAGGTGTCGTGTGTGGTGGGTATAAGAAAGACTTTAAGTGGCGGCCCTTTGAGGAAGCGACTTTCACGGGCAAACCAACATCTAACAGGACGAGGAAAGGTCTGTAGTCTTTACTTTGACTCTTCCCATCCGGTATCAGGTCTGAACAAGTCACAGCCTCCGTTTCCGCACCAAACCCGAAACCAGTCAAAGAGGCGGCGACCAGCCCTGTATTGTCTGATGCTTCAACTTTCACTGTTAATAACGCAGGCTCGGCCATGCGAAAAAATAAGCAGGAACCCTCCGCATCAGAAGCGATGGTCATATCACAACTGCCTCCGAACGGACCTCCTTTTTCTCATGATACATTTGCCGCAGAGCTGTCACAGGTTGTTACCCAATACAATCATGGCGATCTAGCACCACAATCGTTGGATGACCCTTTTCAGCTTAGCTCCGCTGCGAGTACTGTCAATACCGCATTTGACGATGGCAGCACCATGCAGTCACTCCGAACAGCAGCTTCGAGTTTTTCATCAGGACAGTCACCAAGATTGATTGATCTTTTATTGCCCGGTACTGACCTGAATGCGCCTTCTCCGGACTTCATGGACTATCCACCGCCGCAATCGGATGTACCGTATCAGCCCGGGGGATACCAGCTGCCGAATAATGCCATTGAGGAGGACGAGGATGTCGAAGAGATTGTCCGTCAGCCAGAATTCAACGCTGAAGCATGGATAATGCGTTTGCCTTCGCCCTCACCTTCAAACTCGTCGAGCTCGTCGGAAGGGTCGAGGTTGGATCCGTTCAATATCGTCTACCGACAGCCTGCAATTCATGCCGACAGTCCGGAAATGCTTATGCTCCGCTTCGACCGGCAAACATGCGGTATTCTTTCCATCAAAGACGGACCTACCGAGAATCCATGGCGAACGCTGGTATGGCCATTGGCGCGAGACTCTCCTGCGCTATATCACGCAATCAGTTCGATGACAGCCTTCCATACGTCCAAAGAAAGGCCGGAAATGAGAGTTGAGGGAATGGAGCACATGAGGCGGAGTATTAGGTCGTTGGCTGTTGGAATTGGGAGCATGAGGACGGACATCGCACTCGCAACGACATTGGTCTTGGCTTTCGCGGAATCCTGGGATCGGCACGTTTCCACCGGCATCGAGCACTTGCGTGGTGCGAAGGCCCTAGTCAACCAAGCTCGGACGAGGTATCGTCAAGGCAGCTTGTCCGGCGATGATCAGACCACGCTCAAGTTCTTGTTCAATACCTTTGTATACATGGACGTTATTGCTCGTCTGACCTCAATCGACGACGATGAATCCAACGATTCCGACAGCAACCTCTGGTCCCCATCCGGTTTCTTCACGGAGAACCACGAAATTGATCCTCTGATGGGTTGCGCGACGACGCTCTTCCCGCTCATAGGCCGTGTTGCGAACCTTGTCCGGCGAGTTCGGAAGTGTGACTGCAACTCGGTGGTAATCATCTCTCAAGCCATGGTGCTGAAGTCTGCCATTGAGGAATGGACCCCTCCACGTTTTTTTGAACCACCGGAAGACCCCACGTCCGAGATCACCCATAGCATGCAGACCGCTGAGGCCTACCGCTGGGCGACGTTGTTGTATCTACACCAAGCAGTTCCAGAAATCCCCTCGCTGAGTGCCGCACAACTTGCGAAGAAAGTATTAGTTTACCTGGCCACGGTTCCGCCCAGCTCACGAGCTATTATCGTACAGATTTACCCTCTGCTTGCCGCGGGCTGTGAGGCTTCCACCATGGAGGATAGAGTGTGGGTAGAGGATCGTTGGGCGGCTATGGCGCAGAGGATGCTGATCGGCAACGTTGACCGATGCTGGGAGGTCATCAAGGAGGTTTGGGATCGTCGTGATGCATATGATGCCGAGAAAGCTCAGCGGGAACACTCCCGGCTTTCCTTCCGAGACCCATCTGGATACGCCTCGTCGGTGGAGGGCATGAAGAGGAAGTTCAGCTTCGGGGAGCAAGAGATTGTCGGCTCATCAGAGTGGTCGGACCCGTTCGGCGGCGGTGATCTGAAAAGGCGAGCCACAAACGGAGAATTGGGAATGCCAATGCCAATTGGCCTACATCAGTTGAGAACGCAGTCGACCGACACCACGTCGAACTTCGAGTTTGAAAAGACTGTGCGAGGGAGACTCCACTGGCTCGGTGTGATGAAAGATTGGCATTGGGAAGGTAGGCTAAAGCCCTAGCTCTGCTGTTGCATCATCTGCTAACCCGATGGCAGTACTGCTCGGATAATCGAGAGTTGCTGCTCATCTGATTATCTCCCGCTTTGGATCCCTGTTCCAGGGCGAGGCTGGCTACGTAATGCTTGATAAGACGTGTCGTCAGATGGGGCTTTGGTCCGACCCTAATGGAATGTCGGCTTTCTCTGGACTAAACGTCAGGTGCTGCTGGCCTTTCCGGTGTTGTGGGTTGAAGTGCGTCTGAACGATGGTGTTTGGTGTTCTCAAGGGCTCATGACGGTAGTCTGAAGGGGTAGACTTACTGGGCGTTGACAGATACCAGGCAGATATGACACACGCAGGCGCTGATGCTTACTATAAACTATTACTGGAATTACTAGTAAAAGGGGTTTCAGTCCTGGAGAGGACAAACCCTGACATGTACTTTGCATGGAGATCGCGAATGATTCCCAAAGACGGTCAGCGAAGCATTATCCAGTGCACCATGACACTGCATGGCGGAGTGCCACTGAGGAACACATCAATATCACACGCTACAAGTGGAGATAATTGCCCTATCCTACACACTACGTAAGGAGGCTGATCGCATACAGTAACAAGCTGGGAGAGATTTGCTTACTCAGGGTCTCTTACCCGAAGCAGCAAAAAATTCCCCACGACAACCAACAGTCCTTCCCCACAGAAATAGGTTACGGTGGACCCGCAAAGACAAATGCACCCATCTCCCATCACCAAGAATCAGAAACCGAGGAATTGATTTCAGCCTCACAGGCCCTCGTTTCTCCGACGGGGTGGTATCCATATCATGGACACTATGCTCCTTCCAGACAACGGATCCTTTGGTTGAGAAGCCGAGAACCCGCGCCTGCTACTCAATTACAAGTGCAGCCCAACGGAGGAGAAAGGTATAGTGGGGTTCGTAGAGCCTCAAGAGGCAATGGCCGGGTTTCCTAGGTATATAATGGAGGAGGCTGCAGGATTTTGTCTGCCAAAGATCTTGCTCCTGTAACCATTTGTGATCCGATCATTGATCATTTGTCAAACACTCCACCCTTCCCTTTTCCAAGGTAAGCAACCAAGGCGTCTACTCCGTCATACGGATTCTCTCAGCAAAAAGACGCTGTCGATTCTCCCCTCGCAAGTAGCTAACAGGTATCCCGTTAAGCAAACATCACTATCGCCACCCGCCTTCATCATCCCACTCCTTCGACAATGTCCTCCAAAACGGCAATGAACCACTACCCCAAGGCTCAGTCCTCCTACAAGCCCCCTCTGATCGCCAACGAGAACGCCTACCTCGGTGACGTCTACTCCTCGTACGTTTCCCTTTCCCCGTTCCCTAACTCACACATTCCTCCGTCACACCCCTCTCCTTCAGCCCCATCGGTCCTCCCTCACCACACCCCAACCACTGATTTCCTTCACAGAGAGCAAATCGACCCGGAAAAGCCCATCTCAGCAGGCTTCTATCGACTGGAGAAAGGCACGCCGCTCGTGTATACGTACACGTACCACGAGATGAAGATCATCGTCGAGGGCGAGTTCGACATCGAGGACGAGACCGGGCAGAAAGTGCACGCCGTGCCGGGCGACGTATTTTACTTCCCCAAGGGGGCCAAGATCACCTTCACGACGGACAGTTATGGGTTGGGCTTCTTTGTGGGGCAGAGGGGTGAGGGGACGGCTTAGAACGTAGCAGAGGAATTGTATTCATGTTGAGAGGATGGTTATACCACTTTACATATCGAGTAATCCTTAGCTAATTTCCCTGCTATACAAGCCGGATTGGATTTCGTGCTCCTCGCCCTACTCTATCCTATCCAGGGTGTTCTGTCTGGTTCGTGGGTGCTCATTTTACCCCCATCTTTTCGTCATCGCCGTCACCAGCTCCTCCCCATTGCCATTCCCTTCCCCACCCCGTCCATACAATCGTCAACGATTCCCCTCCAATTCTGTCTCTTCCCTTCTAGTCGTGCCATACCCACCACCCCAACGCTTCGTTCATGCTCTCACAGTGCCATCCACCGACAAAGCACCACACAACCTCATCAAGCGTCGCGCCAATCCATTCAACTCCCCTGAGCGCATCAACGGAGCAAGATATGAAATATAGTATCCGGAGAACCCACCAACGCCTCTGCCCCACCGTATCATTTCTATCCCCAAGCCAGGGTGAGCGGAAGACAAGATGGGGAGGGGCCAAGAGGAAATGTGGGAGGAGAGCAAAGGAGTGGAGAAAGCATGGACGAGGAAACCTTTGGGAGAATGATGATCTAGAATATTTGACGGAGGTCGTTAGTTGAGGGGATTGCAAATGACTCGACTTCCATGAGCAACAAGTCCCGCATCCCGACGAGGACGGAAGAGGACAAGTGAAGGATGAAGGGAGGCGGAAGAGAGCAGAGAACGTCAATCCGTTCCTACTCGTCATCGAGGCATGGACTGAAGAGTCGAACGAAGGTCTTGGCTTCAACCGTTCGTGCACGGGACCAAGGCACACCAAGCAATAATAACCTCTTCATACCATTCCGGAACCCCGTGCCGGACGCCATCATAGATCCATCTATTTATCTACCTCTCTACCCATCTATTTATATATATAGCAACGCCCATTCCATCAAACCTCCCCCCAAAGCCTCAGATCCCTCGAACTAGCCCCCACGCTCACCGTTATCCTCCCGTTCTCCTCCACCGGCACGACCCAATTCTGCTTCCTTACACTCCAATAACTCAAATCCTTCCTGCTCAACTCCAACTTAACTTCCGTACTCTCCCCCGCCGCCAACTCCACCTTCTCGAACGCTCGGAGAACCCTTACGGGGAAATCGATCGTTTTGCCCATGTCTGGCTCCGTGACATTGGGCGGGAACGAGACGTACAGTTGCACGACTTGCTTGCCGGTTCGGGAGCCGGTGTTGGTGAGCGTGAGGGTTACCACGACGAGGTTTTCGTAGAGGGATGGGTTGCCGCCGGGGCCGCCGCCCGCGGGGGACGGGGCTTGCGGGACGGTGTACCCGGAGGGATAGGGGTATGGGCCTCGTTTGATGGTGATGGTGGAGGAGATGTATGGGTAGATGTAGTTTTTCAGTGTGCGGAAGTGTGAGGGGAAGAGGGCGGAGGAGGGGTCGGGGACGGTAGTGTTGTAGGAAGGAGGCCTGCTCGTATCGGCCGGTCGGGGTGAAGGAAGTGGAGTTTTCGTTTGAGTGAGGGTGACGGAGAGGTTGGAGAAGGCGAAGGAGGTGTAGGAGAGGCCGAAGCCGAACTCGTAGCGCGGCGTGATGTTGTGCTTGTCGAAGTGGCGGTAGTCGACGTAGAGACCCTCGCTGAAGTCCTGCTGCGGCACCGCGCCGTTCGGGTAGTACATGATTTGGCCGCCGGGTCCGTAGTCGTCGAGGCTCTTACCGACGGTGTACGGGAGACGACCGCTTGCGTCGACGTCGCCGAAGAGGACGTCTACGAGCGCGTTGCCGCTTTCTTCGCCGGGAAGGTTGGCGAGGATGACGGCTTTGACGCCGGGTAAATCGACCCAGCGTTCGAGGATGACGGGCCCGATGGCGTGCACGACTACGATCGTCTCCCCACTGCCTCTGCCACAGCCTTTAGCGACGGTCTGAACGAGCTTGTCGCCGTTCTTCTGAGCATAGAGGTCGTTGCGATCTCCGCGGATCCCGTCAGAGGCGATGAAGCCTTCCCCGCCCATAGAGTTAACGAAGACGATGCATAGATCTTGATCTGCTAGGATTGATGGTGAAGATTTGAGGGGTGGATTGTTACTGAGGAAATTGGTCATGTACACGGAGTCAAAGTCAAACTTGGCCTCCAACGCTTGGAGTGGCGTGATGAGGTAAGGGAAGTCTACGGC
This sequence comes from Acarospora socialis, assembly GCA_025617375.2. Classification (NCBI taxonomy): domain Eukaryota; kingdom Fungi; phylum Ascomycota; class Lecanoromycetes; order Acarosporales; family Acarosporaceae; genus Acarospora; species Acarospora socialis. The sequence goes on along the minus strand of JAMYGW020000002.1, from coordinate 1,367,307 downwards.
ACCGCTTCCCCACCCTGAGGCTAAAGTGCCTTGATTGCAGCCTCGGTCTGGGCAGACGTTGGGCCCTCTGCCTGGTCCAGCGTCCTCGCCAAATACTCCAACGCGGAACTTCTTGCCTTTGTCGTTCCTTGCCATGCCCGACCGGCCCTGCGGGGTGAGCGGGAGTAAGTTGTTTTCATTCTTGACCAAGACAGCCCCTTCAGCCGCAATCTGCTGAGCAAGTCGGCCGTGGAAATCCTTGCCCTGTCCTTGCACGTCGACGAATTTATTGACCGCCGCAGTTGTTTTATCATCGCTAGCGGGATGGAGCAGTCCAATCTCTTCATTTGTGAATGACGAAAAGTTGGGCCCGCCGTCGCCTTCAGGAGGTGGTGCAGCCCAAGTGTCTTGACCCAACTGATACCAAGTCGCCACAATGCGCGTTACCATGTCATTGAGGCGTTCCATAGGAATGGATCCGTTCAGGGCCGCTTCTGTGAGATGCGGACCCCACAATGATCTACCGTCCATCCATCTCAGACCGTCGCCAGGCATCGTCATGTCAAGTCCAGCCAGTGCGCTGCCCACGCCGCTGCGTTGGGCTAACCAGTCCGATTGGACGAATCCCTGGAATCCCAACTCGTCTTTCAGTATGCCATTTAGGATCTTACTGTTCCCGCAAGCATATGAGTTGTTGACCATTTGGTAGCTGCACATGACGCTTGCCACGCCCGCTCTCACACTCTCCGCAAAGGGCCAGACGTAGAGCTCGTGTAATGTCCGATCGTCGACGTTCGACGACATGGCATTCGGCAGGCCCCATTCGAAGGACTGTCTGAAGTGCTCCTGTTCGTTTGCGATCCAATGCTTTGCCGTAGCCATGACTCCTGCGTCCTGAATGCCCTTGATCGTTTCCGCCGCCCCCACAGCCTGAAGCACCGGGTCGGAACCAAATCCTTCCCAATTCCTTCCACCGGCGGGCATCCGGCCGAGAGGACCCATACAAGGGCCGAGCAACACGTTGATCCCTTTCAAGCGAGCCTCGAGGCCATGCGCGTGTCCTCTTTTGTACATGAGATCCCGGCTCCAAGTCGCCCCAGTCGTGATGCCCGCTGGAAATGCAGTGCTGTGGTCAGCAAAACGGATCCCAAGGGGCCCGTCCTGTAGACAAAGAGATGGGAATCCAACGCTATTGGCAGGTCCAGTGTTGCCAACGCAAAGGTTCTGGGACCATCCTGTTCCTGTGGTGATGTTGACTTTCTCCACAAGGCTCATCTTCCTCACCAATTCCTGTGCCTTTTGATAGCTGTGTGCCCACGAGTCGAGCGTGCCGCCGAGCGGTGATGGATACCATGGAGGCGATCCCTAGGGCACGACCTGTCAGCGACAGGGGGCTGCTGTAGCTCGGTTGACATACACCATCTTCAGGAGCACTTTTATACACCCATAAGCTTCCAACTCCAAGCAACAGAATGAGACCGCCCAGAAGTATTGCAGTGATCACTAGACAGTTCACCCCAGGCTTCCCGCATCTCCGTACGAGTCCCAGGCATGACGGGTTTCGCATTGCCTGGTGGTTATCTGCTTTTGAGTGGTTAAGCTCATCGAGCTCCAGCTCGTCTTCACTTGAAGATTGCCAGCCATCCGCTGTTGGAGAACGATGATGCCTTTTCGCTCTGCTCTTCAGCAAGGCTTCTCGACTCTCCCTGAAAGATCGATTGGGAGCCATCTAGTCTCCGTTCAGGTCGGATGGCGTTCCGGACGAAGAAGGCGACTCACGCGACAAACCGTGTTGTTTGTTGGCTATTACATAACGGGACTTTCCGTGTCACCATAACATGTGATATCAACAAGAATCTCAACGGTCAAGTCAAATGCAGGTTCAAGAGTACTCCACTCATGCCAGGAAAGCAGCGTTTGCATTATCTAGACTGCCTACGTGACTGCATTGCTACACTTGCACAAATTGTCAGACTGTCACTATCCAGAGCGCCACAGTGACTACACCGTTGACAGCACAGGTGAATGCTTCTCCGGTCACTACTACTATATCTGTTTTCAACATCTTCTATCGGGCAGAGTGCAGCAGTCGAGTTTCCAGACCATGACTGTTCATATAAGGAATGCTGTGTGTACTTTCTGAATCCTCTATGCTGTCCGATCATGGTGCAGTTGCTTGCACGTCTATGCTGCAAACTTGTCTGTTGTTTCTGTCCGGTGTTGAGTTGCGCCCTTACGCTGTGACCGGCTTGTACCGGAGCCGAAGGATGTGATCTCGTCGTACCGATGATGCAAGCGATCTGGCTGACTTGGATATCGGTATGGTGCGGCGGTCATCACTGGACACACCGGTCTCGGCGATGCCTTCATGTGAAGTCATTCTAGAGATGTGGTATTGACTGGAACCGCTCGTATCGGACTGCAAGACACCGTGACACCACGTCCGCAGCGGAGCAGAGCTGAACGAAGAAGGAGATATAGGGTGGCTTGCAGGCGCTGAACGCAGAAGCATCTGGGAAGTGTTTGCTTCGCAATATCAACTGAGACCCATCGCGCAAGCGAAGAGGCCGTTGTACGAGTACCGCATCACTAAAGCCCCACAGGTATGCACAACTCGAAGTGGCAGGCAAGATCGAATAGTTACGCGAGACAAAGGTAGCCTGGTTTGTAGAGCACATAGGTAGTTATACGGAGTTCTTACTTACATGTGTGTATGTACATACGAGTAGAAATCTGCAATGCAAGAGGCATCGTTTATCGAGGTACGGGATGACCACATGTACGATATTACGAGCATAACAGGGGACGGGTGATCTGCCTCGATCCTTGCGAACATCCTGCGAAGCTGACGACCGTTGTTGCATACCACTGTTCACCGCTAACATCAACGTAGATCACCAGCAGGGTCAGCCATGAAGGTGATTGAAAGTTTTATGCGTATACGAGAGTAGCTCGTAGTTATTACTGTGTCGCAACAATCATGCCTTCTTGGTGGCTTTTTGGACTTACCAAGCCGGCGAATTGTGGCCCCAGGTCTGTTGGGATGATCCAAGGAGCAGGCTTTAGCTGAAATCCGGATCCTACCTTAGTTTCGATTGCGGAGTGGGCATGAGCACCGGTAGCCTGGAATCGGAGTTTCGGCGAACTTCTTGGCGGGAAGGACCACTCTGTACCTAAGGTAATGCCCCGAGAGCAGGACCGATGCAAGGCAGAAAACTTGGAATTTAGAGGAGATTTGAACGTGAGGGTACGGGATGGTCCCTGCTGTGATATGCATGAAGCTGTTCCAACCCGTGTGTCGGCTCGATATCAATTAGTAAGCATGGTAGACCACATCAGGTTGGAAGCCCTCTCGATTCAGGCACCGATAAGAGGATCTGACCGGCATCAGGATCCACCAGTGTAGGTGCACAAGTACTGAGACTGCTACCTGACACTGAAGACTGGCTCAGTAGTTGAGTCGGCGCTCAACCGGGTGTATGGCTGGACTACGACTTGCAGAGTTGCGGCTTAATTTCCACGCCTGAGTGGAGGTCAAGTGCACCATCAAAGCGCAGTCAGTACCACCTCAGGGGCTGATCAAGGCTGAAAGACGCCTTCTTGTGAATGATGCGGATGAAAGCCTTTTACCTGCTGCTGATGGGTCCAGTTCTTGAAGGTGGGTCGACTTTGCCGTCCCAGGTAAAGCTGTTCAACTGTGAGTGGTACTCCTGAATCCGGATCAAAGGGGAACCACCCTACCTAGATAGTCAGGAAGATAGAAAACCTTAGTGGTGAGCGGCTGATAACAAGTTGCAACACAGTCATGACTGCAGTCTGCTACTTGATCAAGACCGGGACTTGTTTGCCGCCATGTTGCACGGGAAGCATTATGGTGGGGTTTCCGCTTCAGTGCTTTGCTCGTCAAATATCCTAGCAATAACAAAGTAAAGACACGGAGGTCCCTCAGGCTCCAAATGGGGTCAGGTTTGAATCAGGAGGCAGTGTTCCATTATCTATCCAGAGGTGCTTCCATCACATGGTAACGTTTGTTGCGTAGGTGGTTCACCCCCCCTCGATGATCGTCGCACTGGCGCCACTTAAATGCTGCGGACGCCTAACAGGTGGGTTGGCTAAACATCATGTCTAATTACTCTTGAATCTGTAGCTAGAGAAGTAAACTCAAGCGAAGGTTGCCTATATCTCTCTCTCAAATCCTGTTCCAAAACCTTTCCCATGTGTCTAGAATGTAGATCATCATGCGGAGTTGTGGGAGCAGATAACCATCCAATGAACTTGAGTTCGTACAATCATATCGGAGAACTCAGCTCACATGCTGTTCGGTCAGGAGAGCGTGGCGGATAAGAGAGTTTGTACAGATGAGGAGAACAGCAGACTGTCATCTCAGTCCATATCTTAGTTCCAAGTTCAGACTAAGTAGACGTCTACAACGTACCTTACGGGTACATCATTTTAGTCAGGGGTAATTAACGAGCGGAAATACCTTAGGACAGGAAGTGATTGATTTGAGTTGCAGTCCGGCGAAGATCAGAGCTTGGCTTTCTTACTCGCATCGATCTTAAACACCTAATTAGTCTACCTAGCTTGATCGGATTAAGGTAGGTCTTACACCAGTGGCATTACAGGCTGTGGCATTGCAATCGCTGTCCTTCCCGTCCAGGCTTTGCCTTCCACACTTCCAACATCCATGATACGGAGTTCCAGCCGCCAGACTGGGACTGGCTTTTTGACGCGCATGAGAGACCCAACCATCCAGGCTTCGCAGACGACTACTGTCACTACAAGCACCCACAGTTCCGAATCCAATCAGTCCGGCCATGGCCGCAAGAGCCGGAAAGATAGGCCTGCAGACGAAAAGGCATCCCTTTCTGGACGACCGCGGGTCTGTTGGACCCCGAAGGCGGATGTCGAGGTTCTGGCGTGGATGGCGCTTGCATGTCACTCGCTCACAGAGCCGTATCAATTATAAGACTTAAACAAAATCGATAATATGATGCAGGGCGCGTTCAACTGAGTTTGCTATTCTTGTCAATAAAATTCCGAATGCTTTGCTGGATTTGACAAAGCGGCTGGCATATCGCTCAACACTCAAAAGCTGCCCATACCCTATCTTTACCTGATTCTTGTCTCTCATCCAACCTTGATCTCAGTCGCTACGGCTAGGTTTTACGTTATCCGATCCATTGATTTGGTATCTGCCATTCGTTCTTATATTCCGCTATTTCCTTACTAGGTAGATAGTATATCACCATCAGCCATATCTCTTCGTATGCTAGGACTCTCTTGACGGCGCGATGGACTACTCCCGTACTCATACAGCTACCACCACGGCCACTGCCACGCCCATGCGGCCTGGGACGCCAGAATCATCACCGTTCGCCGACTCCATCACACCTATCCCTCGCGCCAACCCCTTTGCATCACCTTTTACTTCACGGCCCGCGTCTACAAATGCCTCCTCGTCCGCTTTACACCAGCAGATCCTGAATCAACGGTACTTTCATTCCCGCAGGGTGCGGAAGGGGGAGGTTGAGCGGCCATGGATGGACAAGAAAGATCCGCGAGAGAAGTGGGTGACGATCATTCCGCTGATCGGTCTTTTCCTTGGGTTCGCCATTGCCGGCTTCTTGGTTTACGATGGTCTCAAGACGGTTGTGAATCACGTCTACTGTCCGGTGTTGGATGAAGATTTTTCCGGAGGGTTCAATTCGAAAGTCTGGACAAAAGAAGCAGAAGTTGGTGGATTTGGGTATGCACTATCCGTCAGCACTTCTGAACCCACACTGATCGAAACTTAGGAATGGCCAATTCGAACAAACCACTACTACAGATGAGAATGTCTTTGTTCAGAACGGGATGCTGCACATCAAACCCACTCTCCAAGACGCTAAGCTCATCGAGAGCAACAACGTTATAGATCTGCGGAAACAGGGTATATGCTCGTCCACCCTTTGGAGCGATTGTATAGCCGTCACCAACACAACCAACGGCACAATCGTCAACCCGGTCAAGTCTGGTCGTATCAACACCAAGAAAGGCGCGACGATCAAGTACGGTCGCGTGGAAGTTACGGCTTCCCTTCCAGCTGGCGACTGGCTCTGGCCCGCCATCTGGATGTTGCCCGTCAAAGACACTTATGGTGTTTGGCCTCAGTCCGGAGAGATTGACATTGCCGAGTCTCGGGGCAACAACTACACCTATGCTCAAGGTGGCAACAACATCATCTCAAGTGCGCTACACTGGGGACCAAACACTGCCAATGATGCCTGGTGGCGTACCAATGTGAAGCGCAACGCTCTACACACTACGTTCTCGAAGACCTTCCACACCTTTGGCCTGGAGTGGAGCGAGAAGTATCTTTTTACTTACATCGACACTCGTCTCCTCCAGGTCCTCTACACCAACTTCAACCAGCCGCTCTGGACCCGCGGTAATTTCCCGCTTTCGGACAGTAACGGGACTCGTCTGATCGACCCGTGGAGCAAGACCGGCAACTTTGCCACGCCCTTCGACCAGGAGTTCTACCTCATCCTCAACGTTGCCGTCGGTGGTACGAACGGTTGGTTCAAGGACGGAGCTTCCGGTAAACCTTGGGTTGATCAGTCGCCCACTGCCAAGAAGGATTTCTGGGACAGCAGGAAGTCGTGGCAACCCACGTGGCAGGATAATAGCCAGATGGTTGTCAAGAGTGTTAAGATGTGGCAGCAACAAGGCTACAAGGGGTGTTAGAAGACCGTTTTTTGCCAAGCGATTGGACGGGGATAGACTTTCGGTTTCGGGTTTTTCGGTGGTAGAGGTGTATCATGCCGAGAACGGGAGATTTGGTGTTAGGGTTCATGTGTATCGCGACGGATTTACTCTCGGTAGCATTTGGGTGGGTTTTGGCTTTGAACTGAAACATAAATATTGAATCGATTTCGCTGGGTGGACTCATAGTTGATGTCGAGCTCATTTTAATTCAATAACTCACTCCATGTCGATCGGTTCAATAATGAGTAGCAACTGAAGGGCCTGTCAGTCGAAGGTTGTACTCGGCTTCAGCTCTAGCAGTCTCTCGTGAAGCCACGCCTCCTACCGTTCGACCGTACAGACGGTAACCACGCACGCTGTGGTTTCTCAACAAATGCATGCCTCCCCCCCCAAGGTTCTCAGGCTACCCGCTCCGTATTCGAGGCTGGGACCCTCCCAATCTTTCAGCAAGCCACGACATGTGCCATGCATGTACCCGGTGATGGTGGGTGGCATCCACCGCGCAGTCGCACAACAGCGGTAGCCCGCAGGCGGTGACAGCTCACCCTTCTCGTTTCGTGCGACCATTGTAGAAACGGCACCTGTAGTTGCCATAACTAACTAGGCCAAAAGACCTCCAGAAAGCGATCTGACATCGCTTTCTCTACAGGCACCTATAAACTGGTTGTTTCCTACACCATCGCAATACGCATCGAGCCAGGCAGCTTGACATGTGGGTCATAACACCAGATAAGATGCACCGGTCCGATGCTACCGCAGGGCAAGCAGACAGTTATTTTCAACCGGCTTCTGTGTAGGCCAGCTAATTAGTTAAACGGTGTACCTAGTACTCAGTATCTCAAGAAGCACTTGTGATGTAGTCACGTAGCTGAAATGGGTCCGTACCGACGCTTTGGCCCTTCATCTCTACCTACCTAGGGCTGCCGAAAACCAAACTTGGAAGTAACTACATTAGCACGCTTTTAGGCAAATCAAGGGAAGGGATCCGTTCATTCAAGACTCTTGCCTGGAGCTTCAACATCAAGCACACCGCAGTGACTATAGATATTGCTGGCTAGCAGGTATGTACACTGGATCCAGTCGGAGGCCTTTTTGTTTACCTGGCAAAAGAGATTCCTGTTGTGTAAGGTCTTGTACCTAACCCCACCCGGAAGGACAGAATAGAACAGGTTACCCCGAAGAGTGGAGACATTGAGATAAGAACTGATATAGTACTAAGGTACTCCGCACGCCGAGCATCTAGCTACGGGCCCAGCTTATCACCACTTGGAGTTGGTGAGTTACACCAAACTCAAGAGTGGGAAGTTGTTGGGTTGACACCACCTCTTCTCGCTTGAACGAAGAACGGGCGGATACGTCAACAACAGAAGGATACCTACGAGTAGCAAAAGCAAAAGAATGCTTGACATTTAGTGCTTACCTACGTAGTTTTCTGAAGATCCCTTCCTAGTTTATATCCTTCCGCTGATCGCCGAAAGATTGATATCTTCTTCATCGTCGTTCTCGTGTCGGTGCAAGCGAGATATCAACGGATCACCCTCCTACATTGACTCGTGCATCCCCAGTCTGGCCACTCATCAAGCAACGTACGATAACAATCTCCAGATCCAAGAATAGCGACGGGCAGAATCCTTCTATCGCCACTACCTTATCAGACATGACACGATCTGATTGTGCCAAGGTATGTCGTACTCATGCTTGTAGGATTTGGCCGGAAGGCCATTTCGGAGCCCTATTCGCTGTTGGCCGATGGATATTCGGCACAATTCGTCCATCTGGGCAGTCGGGTTCGAAACAATTACGGAAAGCTAGACTGACTCTCGCTCCATGAGCTACAAGTACTGCAAGTTTTCCTGAGTCCATGGATCGAGGCCACGAAATCAGATGCTTCGACACAAGTCCGTCGTGGTTACTTCATGCCACTACTCTGGATTCAATAATTTAGGTACCCCCACAGATCCGATTAGACCCGTGACCTCGCCAATTCCTAAGATCGGGGGTCCTCAGTGTAGGGTAGAGACGGTCTTCGTCTTTAGCGCAGTGCAATGGCCGCGATTTCTCAGGAACCTGTCCACATGAGAACGCTTTGATATTATGCCTAGGCCTTGGACGAGGGGATGGACATCGATAGGGAGTACCTACGCGACCATCCCATCAAGTCAGAACATCACCGAGAAGCCTACTATTGTCATGGCCTCTTCTTAGTGCTGGAGCCCCGTTTCAGGGCATGCCACGCTTTCCCATCCAGCCCGTGCTTCAGAGTTTGTAACGTCTCCCACGATGGTACGAAAAGACGAGGAAGCGAAGGTCTAACCAAATCGGGCTTGAAGGAGCATCATTGGGACTGAATCAAAGGTCGTGCTAAGTTAGATGCGACAGACACGTGAATGACAGAGCAGCCAATTCGGATGGTGGCCCTCGACAGCTGTCCGGATTGAGATTTGGTTTGCTGATTCTGGAAACCCGCCACAAGAACCAACGATTTACGATTTACGCGAAATGAATGCCACAGGCCGGGCAGGGCCAGAAGCCGGGACAGCAAGACATAACAAACTTAACTGCAGCCCGAAGCAGTATCTGGATAGAAAACTTCCTCCACCTCATAGCCCACCAGAGCTGCAGATGCATGCTGCAAGTCGAGCATATGCAGCTGCTCACTCCAGGAATAGAACTAGCTTCCATCCAACTCTTCCGCCGTGCCGCAGACTTTGTGTTACACGGGAAAGTGCTCGTTACTTTTACGTGTCAACCGAACCGACGCTGTGGCACCCCGGCCCTCGCCTGTGACCTCACTGAAACTTTGACTCCTTGATCTTCTGCCGCAAAAGCGACAGTGCGCAAGCTAGGCAGAGGATGTGCTTGCTGACTGCTTCCAACTAATACACTTACACGTGTGTGCTTACCCTGTCTTTATTAGGATCGAGATCAAATGATATGAATGAATGACCGTGGTGACGAGAACGAAATGTAGGAGATCGGTACTGTGGCATGTAGATCCCACAAATATGTGTACTGTATATGTCACCACCAAACCCCGAAAGTCTGTTGTTCTCGTCGTCTCGCGTGGCTTGCCGAGAAGAGAGTTCATCAGCAAAGGCCAACTCATAATAAAGGTATTCTTCTTCTTCTGGAACTCCCAATTTTACTATTTGCCCACCAATACCGTGCGGCCAGCTCTCGCCTTTTCCACAATATTGATATCCCTAGAATCCACCACATTAGCAATCGAGGATTGGAAATTGACAGCAGAAAATCTTGGTCTTACCTTACCTTACCGAATCCCGAGGGACAAGGATCACCGCCCGCACTTTTCTCGCCGCTTTGCATCTTAACTTGGCCATCCTGCCTGTCCGCCTCCGCCATGCATCACGCATTCCCGGAGGCCATGTCAACCCGCCTTAGGTACATCATCTACTCTGTAGCGTTACATGACTCCTCCGTACATAGAGTTTTCTCGATGGGCGGGCCCAGTCTTTTCGGGATCCGCCTAGCATGATCCAGCATTCACACCTCCCGAATCCCATCCATAATCGCCTCTCTCCATCCAGAGTCCCTGAGTACACGGACACGTACGGCTGCTGCACTGTGTGTGGAGGTAGTCGGCACCTCTACAGCAGTTGCCAAGGCAGATCCCATCGGGTGCAACCATCAAATCTGTTGATATTGCTGGAAGGATCTTCAATCCATGTCTCGCATTGAGTACGTACGAGCATGACATCAAATGGAACAGCAAACATGTAGCGTCATCGGACCCCACGTCACAGACCTGTGATCCACCTTGACTTCATGGTGCGGCAATAATGCCCTGTGGTTCCTTACTCAACACGGAGGTGTTGAAGTTGGTGGGAAGGGCGTCAAGCCGTGGCAACCAAAACATGGCGCCAAACCTTCTCCTCGGTCCTGTATCTGATTGCTCTGTCGACGGATATCGATACAGACGGCCAGATGGAGCTCAATCGTGCAATACGACTTTAGTTCCACGCCACCCACAGAGGTCTTAGGTAGGTACCTACCTGTACGGTACGAAGTACCATCACGAGTATAGCTATTTACTGTAGGTAAGGTGGAGGAGGATCTTTCCCCTCGTACCAGTACACGATTATCCGTGCATTTCCTTTGGTCGAACTGTGTCTTGCTGTTTTCTCTTTTGAGGCTGCTATCATCGTCTTCCGACAGTGAAGATACCAGCGCCGCCTCAGCCCTTGCTGGGATCCACACAGGCCGCCTCCTCCGCATCGAGCGGACAACCTTGAGCCGAGCCCCAATTGATAGGATACTGCATCCTGTACGGAGCGTATCTTGTCGCTGCCCATCTTCCAGCAGGGTCAAGGGCTTAAACTTATTGTTAGTATCCACGCTTGCCTCTTGGCGCTCGATGCGCTTCTGCCCTTTCGACCTAAACCTAGAACCGCCTACACGTACCTTATCTGACACCTGCGCTCTCTTCAAGCCCTGCTCGTTCGTTTTTGGCTTAAGGAAAGCCTCTCTCCTTCCCGGATCTCCCTCTTGTTTGTTATCTCGAGACCCTGTTCCAAGCATCTCTCTCTAGTCTCCCACTTTCTGCCTCCCCTTCGTTATCCTTCTTCCTCTTTACCTTCGTTTGAGGTCCAAAGTATTGTGTAATTGTTATTGTCTGCCCTGGGTCTAGGTGTCGTGGAGCTCTTGCTGCTGAACGTCCCACGAGCCATCACCGACCCTCTCAGTGCGTCCACCCATGACAGCTCTCTACCCGCACTCGGGAACATACAGCTGACATTGTCGATAGCCTTGACAAACCATTCCAGCGTGTCATGACCTAAGCATCTTGGAGCAAGCACCTTCCCCCAAGTCATTCGCTATAGTGCTCCTGGGACCTACACTCGCTATTCAATAACATCCTTCCACTACTCGTTGCTCGCGTTCGCTCAAGCCCTTCCCGACATCCTCTCTGCTGTGGTAGCAATTAGTACTCGGGGCCAGCGGCAATGGGCCTCAAGAACTATTTCAAGGCCAACAAGGCCGCGGCGGAGCAGCCGCCGCCGCCGCCGATGACGGAGAAGCCGATGCCAGCTCCAAGTCGACTGGGAGACAAGATGGAAATGAGCAGCATACCGTATATGGGTTCGTCAAGAGCGTCTCTTGCACCGTCAACACGCAGCTCGTTTGTCGACGACATCAAACACGAAGTGATGGTCAACTATCTTTACCAGCAACAATGCTCACATTTGTGGGTCAGTGACGGGAGCGGTGAGCTGGAAGGTGTCCTGCTGCGGAAAAGTAGGAATAACTATATGGCTTGCCCGCCTCAGCTGGCCCACTCTGCTTTTGCGGTCGCTTGTGCGGCGTTGAATTGTGCCGTGCGTGACCCCTATCCCTCCCTGGACCCTCCATGCTAATGCGTTCTTTCAGGTTGCTATGACGGTCAACTCAAGAGTCATTAAAACTTTCCTCCAATGGTCACCAGATGCCGTCGATGTGCCTCTGATGAATGGCCTTCGGATCCAGATTTTACCTACTATCGATGATCTCCCACGAGCACGGAAGCATCAGTTTGCCGCTTTCATCGCATCCGAGGCACTTCTCGTTGTGTGGGATGATGAGGCACTCCACCTGGTTCAGCGGGCCAAGTCTATCGAATCCGAACTCATGGAACTGGTCTGGAAGACTGGCGAACCTGATGAGGTTGAACCTGGCGAATCGAAGAAGGGCCCAAATGTCACGGAGGTTGAGATAGACGAAGAGTCGGGCGAGATAATTCCGGAGAGAAGACCGACGCACCTGCTCAACACCATCCTCGTCGCCTGCACCCTTATCCTTATTGTCACCGTCCTAGGAGCTGGCTTTCGAGAGCTTGCCATCGAACTCGCCGTCGATCACAACATGATTCGTTTGGCATTCCTTGCCCTGACTCCTGTACAAGTATTCTTCACTTTGGTAAGCAGATCGCCATAGGAAAGCACACCGATGAGGAAAATGCTGATGCGATGACGTTAGTTCTTCGCTCAAGTCATTGTCGGATGTATCGCCCAATGCATCGGTCCGGTTCGTCAGATGCACATGAACTCCAAGTACTACTCAGCAAAGTGTTCTCCGCGGTTGCAGAACCGCGTACTGCCGCACATTACCATTCAGTGTCCTGTGTACAAGGAAGGGTTGGCGGCGGTCATCGCACCCACGGTGAAGTCGATCAAGCAGGCAATCTCGACCTACGAGCTTCAAGGTGGTTCGGCCAACATGTTCGTTAATGACGACGGTCTTCAAATCATTGGCGAGGAAGAGCGATGCGCAAGGATCGAATTTTATGCGGACCACTCCATCGGGTGGGTCGCGCGGCCTAAGCATGGCGCCAACGGTTTTACAAGAAAGGGCAAATTCAAGAAGGTATGCAATTTATATTTTCCACATCGGACCCTTTTCACTTCGAAATGGACTGACTGTCACTTCTACCATCGCCGTACCGACCAAGTCTGTGACTTGAATCTTTTCGCCATAAAGAAATGGCGTCGGAATTCCTTCTGCCTCAAAAAGAGCATTCCAAATTGTTGTTTCTGAGATGCAATGATCCATAAGGCTGACGTGTTATGACCTTTCAGGCATCGAACATGAACTTTGGTCTCATGATCTCGTGCAAAGTGGAAGATAAGCTAGAGTTGATCCACAGGCCGGACGATTGGACTCAAGCCGATGAAGCGCAAGCGTATGAACGCTGCCTGAAGGAGGCTCTCGACGAGAATGGAGTGGCCTGGGCCGATGGTAACATCCGTATTGGCGATTACATCCTCCTGAGTGAGTGTTCCACGTAATGGCCGTCTGTTGCATATATGCTTAACCGTACGACAGTTGATTCCGACACTCGTGTACCGGCCGATTGCCTCCTCGATGCAGCTTCGGAGATGGAACAGTCCCCGGATGTTGGTATCATGCAGTTCTCCTCCGGTGTCATGCAGGTTGTCAACACGTATTTTGAGAACGGTATCACTTTCTTCACCAATCTTATCTACACGGCGATCAAGTATACCGTCTCCAACGGCGATGTCGCCCCTTTCGTCGGTCACAACGCTATCCTTCGCTGGTCTGCCATTCAACAAGTCTCGTATGTGGACGAGGATGGCTATGAGAAATTCTGGTCAGAGTCGCACGTGTCTGAGGATTTCGACATGTCACTGCGCCTTCAATGTAATGGCTACATCATCCGCCTCGCGGCTTGGGCCGGGGAAGGCTTCAAGGAAGGTGTGTCTCTTACCGTATACGACGAACTGGCTCGGTGGGAGAAATATGCCTATGGCTGCAACGAGCTTCTATTCCATCCGATCCGCTTCTGGCCTGTCCGTGGACCCTTCACCCCACTGTTTCGCCGCTTCCTCTTCTCGAACATTCGGTTCACGTCCAAGATTACGATCATCTCGTACATTGGCACTTACTACGCCATCGGTGCTGCTTGGATCATGACCACTGCCAACTACTTTGCAATGGGCTGGTTCAATGGGTACCTTGATAAGTACTATATTGATTCCTGGAAGGTGTGGTTCTCAATCGTCATTGTTTTCAATGGTCTCGGCAACATCGCATTGGCAGTCATGAGGTATCGTATCGGGGAGCGGTCATTTGGTCATGCCCGTAAGTCTCCTCGACCTGAGCTACGAAAATGTGTACTAATGCGGACACTAGTTTTTGAGAATTTCAAGTGGATCCTCATGCTGGCCATCTTCCTCGGTGGTCTCTCCCTCCACGTCTCGGCCGCCCTCTTATCTCACATGTTCGAAATCAACATGACCTGGGGCGCCACGTCCAAAGAAGCCGAATTCTCCAACTTCTTCATCGAAGTTCCCAAGGTGCTGAAGAAATTCAAATTCAGCATGACCTTCGCTCTGCTCGGTATCGCCGGGATGATCCTTCTCGCCACGGGCACGTTCATCCCGCCGGACTGGCAGATCAAAGACTTTGTAGCCATCCTCCCCATGGCGACCGTCACCGTCAGCCACATGCTGTTACCGATCGTGTTGAATCCGGCCCTGATGACCTTTTCATGGTAATCTCTATTTTTAGGACAACTCTCATTTTTCTAAACCATGGTGCGGCTTCGCAGTCCCTTTGTTCTCCTCGCTCTCGCATTCTGGCCGGATGGGTCATAGGGCTCCAGGGTCTCAGCAAGGAAGTAATTTCACGTCACTTCCACACGGTCTTTTTAATCAATACATTTCTGGTGTTCTGCCATATCTGGTTTGGGACCCTGGCACACGGGGTATATAGACCGTCACATTTCGGGCGTCTCGGGATCTGACCTCATCTCATCTCGTCGGCACCGGTCGCAATTTCGGGCTTTCACATCTATCTCTATATAATTGGACTGGGCGTCTTTGTCGTCGTTTCTGGGTCGCCTTTGCGCCTATCACATTCTCTTAGCGACGTCGCGGGCGGTTATATAGAGTCTCGTGCGCACAGCGTTTCATCTCCTATCTGGAGAACTGGGAAGGAAGGAATACGGAAGGAAGGAAAATGAGTTGGAGCATTGCAGCGGTTGATCATTACGGCTACTCTGTCTGGGCTAGCTAGCATGGACGATGAAGCCCAAGCCTGTCTTTATAAGGTCTAGAGATATCTATAATACAAATAAACCGAATCCATCCAAGCACACAGAAGAAGAGTCAAAATTGAGCCACGCCCCTCGTCTCTGCCGTTGTTGGATTGTCTTGCCGCTGCATATACAGTATCTACCGCTTACTTGTCGTAAAGACTTCGTTCAGAAGATTCCGTATCGATTGTACGGCCATTATCACACACTTCTCACGCCACAGATCGATCCTTGTTATTATATCATACTACATACCCATAACCAACGCCTTATAAATTCCACATCGCTTCCTCTCCCGACTCTACCTACATATTCACACTCATTCATCCCACCGGAAATCCATCCCAAGCTCTGCCTACCTACCCATCCTCCCTCATCTATCTTATGGCCCAAACGGAACCCACTCAGAGCCACACCAGCACAGTGGTGATGAGTCGGTAAGGTAAGGTGAGGTAGACAAGACGCCTCCTTTACGAAAAAGGGCCGAGGGTGGAAAGGGGGAAAGGGGAGCAGGGTAGAAGCACCAGGGGTCGAGGCAACTCCTCTGCAACCTCGAGGCGTCCGACGATGGTCGCCGAAAAGTTTCGAATCGGGTTCGTCAACCTGGACCGCCCGAGGAAACTCGGAGTGTACTTTATCAGAGAAATGCGAGTGCCGAGAGCTCTCTCCTGAGACGTTCGATGAAGGTTGCCAAAATCACTTGATAGGTTAGTCTCGTCATATCCATCATCAATGAGCGATGATGAGTGAATGCTTCCTTGAGTCTCATCCAAGGGAGTACTCCTCCTGAGACGTTGGATGGGAGTTGCTGAACCCATTGCTGGCGGGTGATGATGAGTGAATGCTCCTTTAATCTTCAAACAAACCTTGAGGGGAGTACTCCTCCCTGAGACGTTCGACGGCATTGTTTGGAACCCACCTGATTGGGTTAGTTTGGTCATATCTATGTCAGTGGGCAATGAGGAGTGAATGCGTCCTTGGTTTTCATCCCAGGCAGCAATCTCTGCTGAGACGTTTGACAATCTTGGCCGGAAACCCTCCTTATTGGGTTAGCTTGGCCAGATCTATTAGCAGGCGACGAGCAATGAACACATCCCTTCCATCGAAGAGGGCACATGACAACAACGACGACAGACACTTGTAGGCAGGTGGACAATACGTTTCTTCAAGGGGGTATATACAAGGCCCTTTTCTCTTCCTCTGTCTCGATCCATCATCCATTCCAAGTGCCCGGGGGAATAAACTAGACTCTCATACCACACAACTAATATTTTTTATCCCATCTTCAACCTTTCGCCCGACTTCCTACTCTAGTGGAATCCCTTCGTACTCCCCATATCCCAGTGCGAGATTCATATTTTCTGGAGAAGCCAAAACAAGTTAGCATCACTTCGCACGACCTCAGTATCACGCATCCCAGGTCCCGAGATCCTACTCCACCCGCCATCTAGCGGGGATTCTAAAGACAAGAACGCGGACAGAAAGGGATAGGGATCACTCACGCAAACACTGCGTAGCGGCGCCCTTCAACAGATTATCGATTGTGGCACAAACAACGACCCTGTTCCCACCCGAGTGGACGCCGAAACCACCGACCTCGACGCCGTGCCGGCCCGAGATGCCTTTGACGAGCGGCGGCTCGCCGGTGACTTTGACGAGCTTCTCGCCGGCGTAGCGGTCCTGATAGAGATTGCGGATGTCGCGCGAGGAGAGTTGGCGGGAGAGGGGAATGTTGATTGTGTGCTGTTCGAACGGAGTTAGACGAACGGGTTCGGAGGAGAGATGTCCTGTGGGACAGGGAAGGAGGGTAGGGAGAGGCTTACGTGGATGCCTTGGAACCAGACGGCGACGTGCGGGATGAACGCCACGGGTGTGTCTAACTGAGTCGATATCTCACGCTCGTGGATGTGATCCGTAAGACTGTACGGGATGAGGTTGTCCTTGAGGTTTTCGACATTGTTCTTCGGACTCGGCTTCGTGCCTGCCCCCGAGTAGCCCGACACGCCGAAGACGGTCGGCTGGCCACCGAGATGGTCGACCAGCGGCGCGATGCCGATCTGCGCGGCGGTGGCGTAGCAGCCGGGGTTGGAGATGCGGGTGGCTTTGGCGATTTTGGAGCGGTCGACGAGCTCAGGGAGGCCGTAGGTCCAGTTCGGGTCGAAGCGGTAGTCGGCGCTCAGGTCGACAATCACGCTTCGTTTCTTGCCTTGGTCGATGGCGTCGACGAAGGGCTTGCATACCCCGTTCGGCAACGCCATTACCCAGCAGTCAATCTCCCCTCGTTCCTCCATTCGTCGCACGTCCTCGGCGCTGAGGTTCTCGTACGTTATTTCCCGCTTGTCGTAGCCTTTCAACTTCTGCCCTGCAAGCTCGCGCGATGAGACGTGTCGGAGATCCATGTGTGGGTGGGAATTTATCAAAGCGATGAGCGCTTGTCCAGTATAACCACGGGCACCGATTAGGGCGACTTTGGCGGGTTCGGTGTTGGAGGAGTTCTTCGCACCGAGGGGAGGGTTTGGATTAGTGGTTGTTACGTATGTCCGTGATGATATGGATGACATATGCAAACCCGCTGTTCGCCGCGACTGGAGAGAGGCGTTCCATTGCCGTGAATCGAGACTGCTGGTCGAGAAGGAGCGCTTTTGCTGTGGTCCACTAGCTAAACTACTTGAAATCGCTTTTGCTGCTCTCTGTAGTCGCGACTCCAGGTTGATGTCGCCAAACATGCTCCGTCCGTGCATACCAAATTCAATCATCAACTCCTTGACTTCGTCTGCTGTCTCAATGCCATACCAGAACAGCACCTCGCCCTCTCGTGAAAGGCTACCCTCGGCTTTGTCGAAAAACCAGGTCAAGTTTTCGTCATCCTCTTTCACCGTCCACATGAGCTTCGGAAAGTCCTTCTTGATGCTTGCAAAGACATTATCCGCCACATTCGTTAGCCAGCCGGCCTTGGTGATGGTAAAAGTAGCCAGATGAGCGAGTGAAGAACTTGATTCCGGAGGCAGTACGATAGCAAGAGCTTCCATCGGCTCGTCAAAGTACGCTTTGAACGGCCGTCTCTCCAATCCTTGGAGATAGCGGTCTACCGTTGCTGCGGCGTCAAGACCTTCCCTGTCCCGAACAAGAATTTCCTTCAACGCCTCTATATTCTCAAAGTCTGAAAGGGACGTCTTGACGTGTACCTTGTTCCCTCTCCTGATCAACGTCCCTGCACCAGTGTCCGTAAAGAGCTCCTTCTGCAGATCTGCTGGGTGAATGATAGCAACACTCGAGGATCTTGGAAGATCGACTAGCAGTTCCTTCATCTCTTTGATCTTCAACCGTGTGCCGTGCCTCACCCACCACTGATCCATCAAGTCGTCGTACTCTTCGTCCAGATTGATAGCCGATATCTTTTCCTTCGTATCGCCATTGAACAGTCCGCCTTTCTCGGAGAGATATACGATTTTCAGTGGTTGCAGTGCCCGCGCAAGCTCCCCTGCAGCAACATCCGCATTCACGTTCAGTACTTGCCCTTCAGCGGTCTCGGCCATGGACGTCAAGATTGGCAGGCATCCTGCCCTGATCGCCGCCTCAATAGGCACCTTATCCACTTTCCGTATCTTGCCAACCAAATCATATTTTGCCTTGTCTAGATATTCGGCCGTAAATACCCCTGACGTGATGGGCCGCGCCCGGACACCCAAACTTTCCAGCTCCTCCACCAGCTTCAGGTTCTCTTCCAAGAACAACGATCTGGCCAGCGCCAGTGTCTTACCGTCCGTCACCCTTATCCCGTCTTCGAATTGTGGCTCAACACCAGCAGCTTCCAGCATCCGATTCAGCTGCGGCCCGGCGCCGTGAACTACGACCGGGAACAGCCCGACATGGTTGAGGAATGCTAGCGCGGAGGATAACGTTTGCAGATGTTCTGTAATGATGGCCCCGCCGACCTTTATAACGGCGAACTGTTGTGACGAGACGGAGCTGAAGTGTGACAGATATTGCTGCACTTCCCTCTTCGACCCAATGTTGCTGAGTAATTGCACGACTGTGGACCGCGTGGAGAAGTGAGGATCTGATGGCACCGAGTATTGACGACGTCGCGGAGCTTGCGATTGTGCGGTCAGAAGGAATCTAATTGGTATTGAACGATTGTAGGGTAGTGAAGGCGCGGATATCTGGCATGGGGCAGCTCTCCAGCAGCGAGCCACCCCGATAGAGGACCGTCTTAGAGTAAGCATTCCGAGAGCCACACAAAGGTAGCTCTCGGAGCTGGGCCTTCGAATGGTCAGAAGGACGGTCTTGATAGCACAGCTATTTGGCCAAGCTGTTGATTAGGGCCCTCCACTGAGTCAGACTAGCCCGGCGCAGAGCTGGGTGAATCGAGGTCTGCGCCCTTGCGGTTCGGCTTCGGACCACGAGTGAGGCCAATTGCATTAATCGCAGGCCTCAGTTACAGTGCAGGTAACTGCCATGGAAGGAAGTATGTTGTGGATAGTGGACTGAGTTCTCTGCCGAATTTCTATAAATCTTCTGAACTCGCGGAGAAACGTTATCTTACCCCCACCAAACCCATGCGGTCCTGACGCCTTAGCGCCGCATCCATCTGCAGCACACAAAATTTTCAATCTTTGACAGTCACGCTCATGGTTTACGTCTTTTAGGGAAGGGCAACTATTGACTTCACATAGTTCTTCTATAGTACCTCTCCGCGGATGCTTGAAGTAACCTTCACGAGTTCGTAGGTACTCAACACTTAACATCGTTATCTGGGGCATTCGCCAGACTTCATTAATGCTTGCCATGTGATTGACAATCTATGATTCAAGGGGTAAATTGGAAGACATCAAAGAGACGCAAAACTGATGATTGTACAGGAGTTGAAGCCAGGGTTGTGGACCCCTCACACCGAAGCCTTAAAGACGCTGCAATGTGAACCGTAAGAGATTAACGAACGAGATAATGCAATCCCAAACCCTCCCATTCGCCATATCAACAGACTCTCCCAGATACCCGAAGTTGTAAGCTGTCGGCAGACTGAACTGCCTAGGATTGAGGTACCGGTAGATTAAGGTGACATGGAGAATGAGAAAATCTCCACAAGGACCGGCACCTTTGCTCCTACAGTCACGTTGGCTCACATACTAATCGCAATTTCCCGTGACTCTAATGGTTGCGCTTCGAAGCAATGACTGCAGAATAGCGTAGTCAGAATTTGAGTACACCTTTGTTGGTATCTGGAAGTATACGGACCGGAGGGCACGATGATGATGATCAGCAAGATAATAATGCCGACAATCAGGCACATCCTCATTTTCATATCTTTCCACCACATTTGCTTCCTGACTCTATTTGCGCCGCGTCTGAAGCCTTGGGCGGAGACCGCAAGGTTGTCGGTCTTGTCTTGTAATGAGTCCAGGCGCTCGCCTCTCTGGGAAACCTTGTTGATATTCTCGCGCATAACACCAACAGTATCGTCGATTTGCTAAAAATGAAGTTCCAGTCAGCCATGTAGTCACCAAAGCATTCCAAACCCATGGTGTCCGCAAGCACATCTCCCTCGATAGATCGTGGAGGATTGGTACTGTCATGGTGTTGAGGTCCGGCACTTGCGATGAAGACCGGGCTGCTGATCGATCCGCAAACCGTTGTTGCCAACGTCATGATTCAGAGCTGAGCGCGGAAACATTGCCTCCTTCGACCACGACACGTGTGCAAGAAAAGTCGTTGGCTATCGCAGGGAATCATCGAACGGAATTCGGCGGTAGCGACTGGATGACCGAAGCCGCAGCAACCTCGTAGGTGACGGCGGCGCCAGGATAAATCGTTATGACCAGACTCAGAAGGGGAACCTACTGCTTGTAAGGCTGCCGTTCGCTGATTGCCTCCATTGTGCCCTGCACTTCCGCCTCCGTTTCCAGCTGGAATGTAAGGATCATAAGGTTGCTCACGGTCCGCCATCGTTATAATTTCGTCGCAGGAGTCGATTAAGCGTCGCTTGTTCAATGTTTCACGAGAGTGAGAAAAGACTTTCGCAGGAAGTGTGATCGCGATGGCGTTGTTGATGAGTTTGAGGATGAAGAGGCGTCAGCTTAAGTATTAACGAAAATAGAACGGTGCCAAGGTCGTCTATGTCTCAGAACACTTTGTGCGCTTGTCGCTGTGAATAGCCAGCCTGTTCTGGCTGATACTGCTCGATAATATAGAGTGACTTTGCAATGCAGAAAGGTCTCTCTTACAGATAATTTGATCACTTTACGGTGTGTTTGCTCCAGAGAGTTGTGGAACCCTGATTCAGAGCATCCCGTGATATAGCTGACTAAGTGACGCCCGACTCCGTATGCGAACAACGAGTACGAAGAATGAAGTAAGATTACCTTAAAAATTGGGAACTGGAAGTTTTTACTGGCTGTCATTGAACAGATTGTACGCGGCCCGGCGCTGCCAAGGAAGCTGACGCGCAACAACAGACTTCATACATTTTACATACCTACCTAGGTAGATATAAGAAGACGACTCCTGAAATTGCTTTGTTCTTTTTTGTATCTTTGGTATAAAACCCACAGCCCGCCAAGAAAGTGTATCAGGTTATATTACCGGCTAGAGCTGTCTCAAGTGGCACATCAGTCAGGCCAAGCGGCGCTTACTCGTACTCGTTCTTTGTAACATTACGTATGCTGCCGTACAGTACCTGACAAACGCAGATCTCCTTTTCCTGGATCCACACTGCGACAACATCGACCGACAAACCCCATGCAGGAGCCCCGACCTTGATTGTACAAAGCTGTCTTGAGAATTTTCCGTCGTTACGCTTCCGAATATCTTCCCGATTTCTTGGAGTCATCACTCTATCTTTGTCACTTGCCTTTCACATTGCTTACGAGAGTGGATTAGACTTCCCAGCATCGCAACTCCTTGGGATACGAACGAAAGATTGATGTGGGGTACCATCTAATACGGATTTGAGGTCTGTCATTCCCAGGACAGTGTGCTGTGGGCGTTAGGTGGCTTTCGACATCAAAGGGGCATCTCATCTGGATCTTGGAGTTTGGAATAGAACCCGTCGTGGAGGTCGAAAGGAACTGAATTCCCCTCTCAAAATCACCGCTCATCTCCTTCGTCGCTCCTACCAAAGCTTGCATAATGAGACTGCAAGTTGGGTTGGCGAGTCGGGGCAAACCCCGGTCATGGACTGCACTCGGCAGTGCAGTACTTCTGTGCACCCAAATAACGCAGGCAATCCAAGTCAACCTTGACGATACAGGTATGTTGAGTTATTCTCATACGTTCTGGGCTCTGAACGCCAGCGAACTGTTTGAAGGCAGTTCCCGGCGGACATGCTCAGTTGTCGAAGAGAAATGACACTGACTCACTCATTAAGAGTCGATAAAGGCCGCTGCGAAGATAGCCGCGGACGGCATGATGAAGTATTACACTGGCAACCAAACCGGACAAACGCCAGGGAATTTGCCACAGCCTTACTACTGGTGGGAAGCCGGTGCAGCGTTCGGAGCACTGATAGATTACTATTACTACACTGGGAACTCGGAATACATCGATGTTACCACTCAGGCGATGCTTTTCCAAGTGGGACCAAACAATGATTACATGCCTCCGAATCAGACGAAAACAGAGGGGAACGACGATCAAGCATTCTGGGGACTGGCCGCGATGTCAGCAGCCGAGCAGAAATTTCCCGACCCTCCCCGAGATAAACCGCAGTGGCTTGCTCTGGCACAGGCTGTGTTCAACTCCCAGGCATTACGATGGGACAACTCAACTTGCGGCGGCGGTCTGAAGTGGCAAATATTCACATTCAATAATGGATATAACTACAAGAACACCATCTCGAACGGGTGTTTCTTCAATATGGCTGCACGTCTAGCCATGTACACTGGCAATAACACATATGCTGAGTGGGCGGACACCATGTGGGATTGGGTTTCTAAAGTTGGCTTGATGAGCCCACAGTACCAATTTTATGACGGTACTGATGACACGCTCAACTGCACCACCATAAACCACATCCAGTGGACGTACAACGCAGGGGTTTTCTTACTTGGAGCGGCGAATATGTACAACTATGTAAGACCTCTCCTAGTAATAGAGTCACACTTGGTACTAAACTCTTTACAGACCAACGGATCCGCAATTTGGAAAGAGCGTGTGGAAGGGATTCTGACCGCTACTGACGTGTTCTTCTCGCCTCAAGTTCCGAACGTCATGTATGAGGTTGCTTGCGAGCCAAACGGCAAATGCGACGTCGATCAAAGGTCCTTCAAGGCATATCTCTCTCGGTGGATGGCCGCCACCACAAAGATGGCTCCGTTCACGTACGACTTCGTCATGACGAGGCTACGAGCCTCGGCACAAGCTGCTGCCCTGCAATGCTCTGGAGGCGCTGATGGTCAGACTTGTGGTCTTCGCTGGACCATGGGACCGAAGTGGGACGGTAATTATGGGGTCGGTGAGCAGATGAGCGCCCTGGAAGTTATCCAGTCGAATTTGATATCAAAGGTCTCTGGGCCAGTGACCAACACGACCGGTGGGACGAGTAAGGGCAATCCAGCAGCTGGGAGTGGTGGAGATGGCTCGCCCATTGGTACGCCTGATGTCACGACCGGAGACAGGGTAGGTGCTGGGTTCCTTACGACGTTGATCTTGGTTGGTGTATTAGGGGGCGCATGGTGGATGGTTGCATAGAGCCGTTCTATGTATATGTTTGTTTTGTCGTATTCTGTTTGACATTGCTGCGGTGTTTTTGGGACGCCGAACTTATGGGATGTACATATGTTATTGACTTTCACCTTGTACATCGAGCGCCTCCCCGGTTTCCCATCGCCTGCTGGTCATTGTCAGAAAAGCGAGGACGATGTGCGTGCGACCGTTGGTTGTACAACCATCATTGTCCAGGAACGAAATTTGTCACGCCAGATCGAAGCAAAACCCACTTCGCATCAGGCCCTCGACGAGTTCCGAGAAGGAACACGCGCTGCGCATGTCGACTGTGCGGAGCTATTGTCACTTCGTCCGGGCATTGTGTATGCTAAAATCTTTCAATTTCCGTAGCACCGCAGCTCGTCGACCCCAGCAATTTCCTTACAGCTTCTCTGGCTCCTGGTGCTGTTCAGTTTCACCGCTATTGTATACGTCCAGTTTGGCATTCTCTCGTCAACAGTCACTGAATTATTCACACGGACAACGCTTCGCTGGCGCCAGCGGCTCGGGGAACTATCGTACATATCTCTAATAGATTTCCGATCAGTCCTGAGATACAGTCATGCCTCTTTCTCAGGTATTTCTAGACACTGCAGACTCGCCTTAGGGATCTTCTGCATATATGGAGTGCAACCCACTAATACGTGGCTTGAGATGAAATATCCAGACTATCTAGGTACTTACAGGCAACCAATATATTCCGTCTTGATATGTGCTCTCTTCGGCTCTCGCTTACGCCGCCAAGTTAATCACCGCATCCTCTTTTCAATGGGCTGCGGAACCAAGATCTTTACAACAACAACAATCACTCCTTACCAAAGGTCCACATTCTGACGCGACGCTCCCATAGCATGGATCTATGGTTCCATGAATGAACAGACGGTGGCTTGTGCCGGAGAACCATACCGTGCGCTACGAGCGTATAGACGTGTGGGGTATTAAAGACTTACGAGTGTCCATCCTGGAAGTCGATGATAGATAGTGTTAATGTACCCCGGATCCGCATACCAGCCGAGGCAATATACGAAAGGCAAAAGCGATCATCCTATCCGACAGATGGAGAGCATGGGTACCCCACATTTTAGGGTTGCTTGGCCTGTTTTCTATGCTTGGTCGGCATCGCTTTACCTGTACCCACTTTCGGTAGACTACGAGGCTAAGTATGTTACCCAACAGTAGCACTTAGGGTTCCGTCGTACGCCGGTTTACCTTGCTCGTACCCTACCTACGTGTGAGCTACAGCTACCTAGGTGGTGAGCAATGAGGTATACCGCACCAGCTAACCGCTGGTGCCTTTTTGGGCGGGGTATCTGGTATCAACCGGTCATCCGTCGGGATGCTGTGCTATAGTGTTGCCCATGTCTTGATGCTTCTTCCTCTCTTTCCTCTTGCTCTGGACTTCAATTCGTGCTTCTAGCATTCTCGCTTCCTTCGATTGTCGATATCATCAAGTCATAGCGAGAATGGCACCAGATATCAACGCTCTTTCCAATGATCCGTCAGATGCTTCCACTTACCACCAGGACGGAACCAATGGGTCTGCAAATGGTCATCCCAACGGCCAAATTGGAGCATCGTATCCGCACAGAAATGGCGCGTATTCCATCCCAGACATAACCTACTACAGCCCCCAGAACCGGAAGATCAAAGTTCTTACCATTGGCGCCGGAGTATCCGGTATCTTGATGGCGTACCAGATCCAGAAGCATTGTGAGAATGTGGAACATGTTATCTATGAGCAAAATGAGGATATTGGCGGCACTGTGAGCGCAAGTCCTTCGCTGAGACCATCAAAACCATACGTGAAAACCGGAGGGCCACGAGGCTGACATAGCTTCTTTCTCCAGTGGCTCCTCAACCGTTACCCCGGCTGTGCCTGCGGTAGGACATATTACCGTGTTGGCGGAGCTTTCGCTGAAGACATGACCAGATATCCCATCTCATGCGTACACCTACAACTTTGCCCTAAACGTGGGTCATTTGCAGGAGACCGTAAACCGTTGACAGAAGTGACTAATCTCCGTTTAGCCTGACTGGCCACGCTTCTTCTCCTACTCACACGACATTTGGAAGTACCTCGACAAGGTGTGCAATACGTGGGACTTGCGCAAATATATGACGTTCAACACCGAGGTTGTGGGGTGCTGGTGGCAAGAACAGCAAGGGCAATGGAAGGTAAAGCTACGGCAGACGCACCCTGGAGGCCAATCCAGAGAATTTGAGGATACATGTGACCTGCTCTTGCATGCAACCGGTATTCTGAACAACTTTAAGTGGCCGGATATTGAGGGTATTGAGAAGTTTAAGGGGAGGGTGAGACGCTTATTCGGGTTTTTCAGCCCTTGCTTTACTGATTCAGAGGCAGATGGTACACACAGCACGCTGGCCTAAGGACTACCAAGCAGACCAATGGAAGAACGATAGGGTAGCGATTATCGGATCAGGGGCGTCCTCGATCCAAACAGTACCAAACATGCAGCCATACGCGAAGCACCTTGACGTGTTCGTCCGTACGGTGAGGAATTGAAACCTGTCCTATGATATTTTTCAACTGACTTGGACTCAGGGAGTCTGGTTTGTGCAAATTGCTTCAAACTTCGGTCAAAATAAGGAATACTCCCAAGAAGAACGCGACACCTTCCGGCGTGACAAGAAAGCGCTTGTGGCTCATGCCAAGGACATCGAGGATCAAGTCAACGGTCTCTGGGATATGTTCTTTTCCGACAGTGAAGCACAGAAAGGGGGTCAGGAACTCTTCCGGAATCGGATGGCGGAGTTCATAAAAGACAAGAGGCTCTTGGAAGGTAACAGCACTCTCCTGGAAGGGTACTGCTTGGACGTCTCGGTTCTAATCGGAGCATGTCAGGTTTCACACCCAAATGGGGAATAGGCTGCAGAAGGATCACACCCGGCGACCCGTACATGGAAGCAATCCAGAAGGAGAATGTCGACGTCCACTTCACCGCTGTCGACAAGATCACCGAGGACGGAGTGGTGGGAGCAGACGGCATTGAAAGAAAGGTCGACACGGTCCTGTGTGCTACCGGTCAGTGCATCCACCTACACCGTACCTCCCAAATCCCATCCTAACAGCAGCACCACAGGCTTCGATGTCTCCTACCGCCCACGCTTCCCCATCGTCGGTATCAACGGCAAAGACCTCGCCGAGAAATGGAAGGTCTGCCCAGAATCCTACCTCGGGCTCGCGATCCCCGAATTCCCCAACTTCCTCACCTTCATCGGCCCGACGTGGCCCGTCGAGAACGGCTCCGTCATGGGTCCTCTCGGCACCGTGGCCGACTACGCGCTGCAGATCATCAAGAAGATGCAAGGCGAGAACATCCGCTCGCTCGCGCCCAAGCAGGCCATCACCGACCTCTTCAACGCCCACTGTCAGGAATTCATCACCCACACCGTCTGGAAGGAGGAGTGTCGCTCCTGGTACAAGAACAACGAGACCGGGCGCGTCAATGCCATCTGGCCCGGCTCGTCGCTGCATTATCAGGAGGTCATCGCCCGTCCGCGCTTCGAGGATTATGAGATTACGTATAGGGATCCCAATCCGTGGGCGCATCTGGGGTTGGGGTTTACGGTGGCGAATCGCACGAAGGGCGCGGATATTAGCCCTTATCTGAGCGTCGACAATGTCGATCCAGAGTGGTTGAGGGCTGTGGGGCATGAGGAGGCGGGAGGGACGTGATGGTGGGTAAGCGTTTAGATGTAGATGGGGTTGTGTTCTATGTATATATTCTTGGTTGTACAAAGTGGATTCGATGGTAACGCCATTGGTTCAATGTCTGCCCGGTTTACCACCTCCTGGCAACAATGCCTTTCTGGAAACTTGTCATCCTTTAACCAATTCGGACAGAGACGTTCGACGATAGAGCAACAATCCGACTCGACAAGGTTGTAATACCGAACCACGATTGACCCGGGATGACTCTCCCAGGACGTTTGACGACCGTGTCTCGGAAACCTCAGTTGGCTTCGCTGCTCCAAACCAGAAAATCTAGCAGATGTTCGAATATCGTTAGAGTCGGTCTGGGATAAACATCGTCACAATAGCATGCTGAAGATAGGTTACTGTGTTGTACTGCAGGTGATACGGATCGTTAGCACGTATAGAAGATTGTAAGGATATCAGATTAATGTACAAGAGAGCCATTGATGCAGACGCGGTATATTACAAGCATTAAGCATGGATGCATGCACAGCACGCCCTACGCTCCACCCGCGGTCTGGCGAAGCTCCCTCGGCGCTACATGTGGCCCAGTATCATTGGCAGCATGTTCACATACGCGACGCCATGCGGCGGCTCCATGGAGAACATGTAGTCGCCCCACCACGGTCCAGCGCCCCACCAGATCGCACCGGTCCAGACGTCCGCGTTCTGTGCCATGCTGCTCAACATGCCCCGGATGGCCGACCGACACGTCGGATTGTTCCCGCCGGCGTACTCGCCGATGATGCCCTTTTTGCCGTGATCCTTGAGCCACTTCGTTGCCTCGGCGATGCGCTGGACGCCGATGGTGGGGCTCACGCAGTTCTGGTGCGTGCCAGAGCCGTCCTGGTCCAGGTACTGGTGCATCTGGTAGATGATGTTGTTGGACGGGTCAGTTAGGCCGAGAAGGCTGGCGCCGTTGCCGCTGGAGATCCAGGTCCATGCGCCGGTGTAGGCGTTGCCTTCGACCAGGATGGGCTGGCTGGTGGCGCCGGCGGCGCGGATGCCGTTGATGGCGGCTTGATTGAGGCGGACAACGAGTTGCTGGTCCATGTCGTGGTATTCGTTGTTGGTGTCGAATAGGACTTTGGGGTTGGTGGCGAACTTGCTGGCTAGGTTCTGCCAGAAGGTCTGGAACCCGGCACAGTCGCTGATAGGAGCTCCACGATAACGGCCATAGTTGTGGGGATCGACAATGGCGTAGGCGCCTTTGGTTCGGGTGATATAATTGACAGTCTGTGTGTAGAATCGTGTCAGTATTGGACGTGTAGGGTGCAACCACAGCTTGAAGCACCTTTACGAGGCCTCCCAAATAGGTAGCATCGGCGGGTCCACTCATGGATCCAGGGTTCAGTCGCTCCATCCTGAATGGGACACGGAAGGCATTGAGACCTTGGCCAGCCAACGTCTAGGACGACTGTCAGTACGCAGCTGAGAAATTTGCAGGACTCCATGCTCACATCAATACTGCTTTTAGATGGCCAAATATAGTCCTTGCCTTCCACGCCGGGCAAACTATGCGGTCCAAATTCCGCCCCGGATTCGGTTATCCCGTAGTACTTGAATGCCCTGCCGCCTTTCCGTTTCGCTATAACCTCAGGGAAAGGCCTAGAGCCGTATCGCTTCGCTACCGGTCCGGCGAGAGCGAGTGCTGCCGTGCCAGCGGCGATGAGGAGAGAGAAGAAACGCATGACAAACAGGCGAAAAGAGTGGCAGGTTTAAGACCAGATGTCAATCACTACTAGGAAACATCAATGGCGCTTGATGAAAGGAAACACTGTCATGTTTTAAAGAAAGGGTGATGCTGAACGAGATATTAGAAGGAGCGTAAATATGAAACCCCCAGCGATCCCCGACGAAGCATGTCAGACTACATCAATGCTGATCAGCACATGGTATCAGAGCTATTGATCGAAGTCCGGCAGGATGGCGACCTCGTGCCGGAGGAGCGCGGCAGACCATGTTACATGGGCCGCATATGCAGTTTCATGCTGTTATACAAGAAGTAAGCCGAGGAAAGGTACTACAGCGATAGATGGGCATAATTTAGACCTCGTAAGATACAGATCTAGAGGCAGTAGAGTTCGGTGCAGCTTGTGCTAAACCGCATAAATGTAACTTATGGAGCAGTTGTTAGGGAGGTTGACCAAAGGACCATCTTGCTTACTAAACCAGCACTTATCAGACTTCGCTAAGGTACTACCTTGTGGGCACACGGCCGACCCTAGGGTAGGTACCGTATGTACACAACACTCGTGTTGCTACGACTATCGTCATGTTAGTTTCATGTGCCCGGAAGCAGACCCTTGTCGGGATCTCTGCTGCGGTGTCTAGGTATCGTGGACGGCACGTGTGACCAAGAGGTGTCCGCGCGTAACGAATCTGCAAGAGTACCTGGCTAAGCTCCTGAGTACGGTAAATTTCCGATGTACTAGAAGCTGCATGTGGTTGAGAGGTCCCATATATGGCCATCAATCTAGATCATCAAGGTTTTAGGCCGCGAGTCGATGTAGAGTAGGCCTTTCGATGCAGAGTGCTATAGTCTATCAATCGCAATTTGTCAAGAGGGCGGCAGAATGATTGGGGTTTTACAGATATGTCGGAATCTCGGTGAAGTTCCCCACTTAGGGCATTTCTCCCTCTCGGCGGTAAGCTGGCCCCTTAGATCTACAGCGATTGCATCCCTGACGCCCGCTTTGGAGACGGGTTCTATCTGCATCAGAACGATAACGGTAACCGCCGTCGTGGGGGCTCCGAATTGTTGCTGATGGCTCCTCCAGACGGCTCCACTGAGCGCTTAGCGAAAGCATTACTCTATGGTGGAGCCCTTCTACGAAGGATTTGCACCAAGGGCGTCTCCGGCAACGGATCATACCCAATGTCAGTTTAGATGATCCAATGTAATTTGAGTTCGGGCAAAACGCCTGGGCGATGCGGGTTGCTTGAATGATAGGAATATTCTACATTCAAGCACTTTCTGCAAGCTTCAATAACCCATCCAGATTAATACTCTTCGGTCGTTCAATCGGCAGCCCCAAGGCTCGATCCCAGATCAACTGAGCCAGTGGACCCAGTCCACGACTGACGCCAAACGTTGCGGTATAGTACAAGGTCTCGTGGAATCCATAGTGATGGAAAAGAACACCGGACGACGAATCAACGTTCGGGTATGGGTTCTTGGTCTAGCAGACATCAGCGACAGCTAGAAGAGAACAAGACTTCACTTCGTACCTTTCCATGTTCTTTCAGCACTTGCGGGGCAACTTCCGAGTTCTTCTTGACCAACTGGAAGACCGGGTCCTTGGCAATCTCAGGTCGAGCCGAAGCAAAGTCCATCAAGGCTTCAAAGCGAGGATCCGGCTTGCGGAGCACGGCGTGTCCATAACCTGGCACCACTTGACCCGACTTCAGGGTACTCCAAAGATAATCTTTGACATCCTGTTCTGAGAAGGAAGAACCGATGTGCGACTGCATCTTCAGGATCCAACGGAGGACTTCCTGCGCCGCAAGGCTGATAATCAGGTTAGTGTGGCTACTTTACAAACGTTGGGTGAACATACCCGTGCAGTGGACCTGCTAGGCCCTGCAAGCCTGCGCTGTAACTCAAGAAAGGATCACTCAACGCACTGCCAACAAGATGTGTGGCATGTGCTGAGACGTTACCGCCTTCGTGATCTCCATGCAATGCGAGGTAAAGTCTCAGCAAATCCTGAAAATTCTCATTTTCTTTACCACCTTTTCCTAACATGGCGGCGAAATTATATGACCAGTCCTGGTCTTGGTCGACTGATGCTGGTAAAGCGCCACCACCTCTGTAAGAGTTTTGATATATTTTCGCGGCGATGGTGGGAAGTTTTGCTAGCAGTGAAATACAATCGTCGAAGGTTGGCTCCCAATAATCGGCTTTGTTGATGCCCTTCTCGTAGGCCTTGGCAAACGCAGAGGTATGGTTCAGCGTAGACACGGCGCATGCGAACTGGGTCATCGGATGCAGGTCCTTGGGGAAATTGTCCAGCATGTCCTCGACAAATTTCGGTAGCCCTGACTTCTCTGCTAGTTCGCTGGAGAATGCCCTGACTTGAGGAGTTGACGGCACCTGGCCAGTCAGAAGAAGCCAGAACATTGACTCGGGGAGCATCTCGGTGCCGGATGTGCCTTTCGGTAGTTCTTGCTGGCAATCCTTGATGGTCTTGCCATGGAATCGTATCCCCTCATTGGCATCCAAAACTGATCCCTCCCATACCATGGCTTTCAGACCTCTGCAGCATGTCAGACCCGTTCCCCTAGGGTCACACTAAAGATTACCTCATCCCCCCAATAGTATTCTCCACCTTGACATCCCCAATTACTTTGCCTGCATGACCTTTGACTTTCTTCAGAAGCTCTCGCTTCGCCGGTATGACCTCTTTTAGAGTTGTCTTCAGATCCGGTTCGCTGGAGGATGAGTATGTGCGCGAGGGTACTGATGAAAGGGGCCGTAATGTCGATGGCTTAAGAGGTCAGATGTGGCACATCCACTTCCGGACACAGAATATCTTTGGACGTACCTTAACCGACAGCTGAACCCTTGTACTTATACGTGTGCTGAACGCCATAGTAGCACGAAAGTGAAATGGTTCTTGGTCTGGTTAGGGCATTCAAGGCTGGGAGTTGATAGTACAGCGAGTTTTGCGTCAACACCTGGAATGAGTATCTGTAAATCCACGTCAGAACAGTCAATTGCAATTATTGACTGAGAAGCTATAGCAGCGGTCGGCTTCAGAATCCAGTAGTCTCAGTACGTTTGAATGTCTAAGCTCCACTTTTGCAGCCCTACCAGAACCGAGGTATGACGCCCGAAGCGGACCCTCGGATCGAAGGAATAACATTTCACCGCGCCGTTGGCCGGTCCCGCAAAGCCTACGGGGAGGAGAAGAGGCAACAATGAGGATTGCCGTATGGCGTGGATATTTTAGAATGTCAATGACTTGACCTGCTATCGTCAGAATAGTTTGAACTGTATGTAAGTATCTCTCACCCCAGTGTAGCACAATATGTTTGTATGCTAATCGGCACTATAGATAGTTGAAGATTATTCTTAGCCTTTAATATTTGACATTGACTTCTCCTTGTCCGACATCACAATGCTGCGGAATATCTCCTACACTCTCTCGCGACAGACTCGATATGTCACAAGCGTCCACTCTTTATCTCCCATACGCCCTATGTCCCACTACTTCACCAGGATGTATTCGTCCGCCCTCCCACCTGTGAACCCACTACTGTCTTCTTCCCTGCCTTCGGACTCATATCAGCTGCTATCTACTGCCGACAAGGCCGGAAAAGCCGAAGATGCCCTGTTTGAGCAGCAGGTGGAGGACGTGAAGCAGTGGTGGTCAAGTCCAAGATACCAAGGCATCAGGCGGCCGTACTCTGCAGAAGCCGTAGTCAGCAAGCGAGGAGCATTGCAGCAAACGTATCCAAGCTCTCTGATGGCGAGGAAGCTGTTTAACCTGCTAAAGGAGAGGGAAACGAAGGGAGAGCCTGTACACACAAGTCCGTAAATCTCAGGCGGCAACCGAAGCTGGGTCAGGGAATTGAACTAATATACACTACTACAGTGGGTGCCATCGATCCTGTTCAGATGACGCAGCAAGCCCCGAACCAAGAAATCCTGTACATCTCGGGCTGGGCTTGTTCTTCCGTACTCACGACAACAAATGAAGTCTCCCCAGACTTTGGCGATTATCCGTACAACACTGTACCCAATCAGGTCCAACGACTTTTCAAAGCACAGCAGCTGCATGACCGAAAGAATTGGGATGCCAGGAGGAAACTGAGTCCAGAGGAGCGGAGTAGAACGCCATACGTGGACTATATGCGGCCAATTGTCGCAGACGGAGACACAGGGTATGTTAAAACAGTTGTTGAAGAGTTACTATCAGTAGCTGATAGGTAACCGCAGCCATGGTGGCCTTACAGCAGTCTTGAAGCTTGCCAAGCTCTTCGCGGAGAACGGCGCCGCCGCGGTGCATTTTGAGGACCAGTTGCATGGCGGCAAAAAGTGCGGGCATCTGGCTGGTAAGGTCCTTGTGCCCGTTGGAGACCATATCAATCGACTAGTAAGCGCCAGATTCCAATGGGACATGATGGGGTGCGAGAATCTGGTGATCGCTCGTACGGACTCAGAGAGTGGAAAGCTGCTAAGTAGTGCGGTTGATGTTCGAGATCACGAATATATCCTAGGGGTCACAGAGGAAGTCGAGCCATTGTCCGAGACGCTCCAGGCCATGGAAATGGAGGGCGCCACAGGGGAGGAAATCAACAAATTCGAGGCGGAGTGGGTAAAGAAGCACAAACTGGTGACCTTTGACGAGGGTGAGTGGAGCTCCAAGCTCCAAAGAACCGCAGAGACGGCTTAACTGATTAAATTGAGAACAGCTGCCCTTGGCCATCTGGAATCAGAAGAGGTAGACCCATCGAAGATCAATGAGTATAAAGCACAAGTTGAGAAGAACCGAAATATGTCCATAAATCAGCGACGGAAGCTTGCTTCGAGATACACCAAAACTCCAGTCTCGTTTTCGTGGGATGTTCCAAGGACCCGAGAAGGCTTCTATCACTATCGTGCTGGACTCCCGGCAGCTACAAAGCGAGCAATAGAATTCGCTCCATATGCGGATCTCTTATGGCTGGAAACGGCAGATCCAAATGTACAAAAAGCCAGCGGTTTTGCAACTGAGATAAGAGACAGATATCCTGGAAAGCAATTGGTGTACAATCTGAGTCCTTCGTTCAACTGGATGGGCCAAGGCTTCGATGAAGCGTCGCTGAAATCCTTCATCTGGGACCTTGCTAAGCACGGGTAAGGGTATCTGCCGTTGAATACTGAGATTATGTCTGACATGGTGTAGCTTCGTCCTGCAGTTGATTTCGCTGGCTGGGTTACACTCCACTGCCGCTGTTACAGCTGAGCTCTCCAGGGCGTTCCAGAAAGATGGCATGTTAGCATACGTCAATCTGATCCAGCGTCGTGAAAAAGAGCTGGGAGTAGACGTCTTGACGCACCAGAAGTGGAGTGGTGCCGCCTATATGGACGGCATTGTTGGAGCCATCCAAAGTGGCAGTAGTGGAAGTAGAAGTATGGGAGAAGGCAACACCGAGTCTGGTTAGCATGTCCAATGTGACAATCATTCCCCATTTCAGTCTCTGTGCTCTGTGCTAACTCTGAATGTTGTAATAGGGTTTTGAGCGAGCACGAATTGTGAAAGTACGGTGTTACTCGCGTTCGACACTGGAGCACTTTCTCGATAGTACTCTGCGCGTCATTTACATCGGATTTACGAGGAACAGGCATTTCGTCCAGATAAGATTCGAAGGTTGTACTATGCTCATAATTGAGGTATAGAAACAATTGTTCAGACAGATACGGTCTTCGCTTTTCAAAGATAAAATTCCAGTGTTATTATCACTGCTCCTGAGCTGCGAAAGCTCTAATGAGCGCTACACTTCAGATTTCAGAACCAACTTCTCGAGACCATCAAGACCAGTTTCGTAACCCACAAGCAATTCAACCACCGTCCCGGAGCTGGTACACTTAGTCTAATGGATCCTTCCTTATCGCCAAAGCCATCCAGCAACTATGCACAAGGCCACCCGTTAGGCCCTCCTCTCAGCGAGTGGACTTTCAGTCCTAAGATGGAAACACGGCTTCGCAATTATGAAGAAAAGTATCCCAAGCCAACCGTCCTTATACCGGCGGAAGAGGAAGAACTGTTCTGTGTCTGCGTAGGAGTTGATGACGGGAGCGAGATGATAGAGTGCAGCAATGGCACTACCTGTTTGTACCAATGGTTCCACACGCGTTGTCTTGGATTAGAACATCTTCCGGCAGACCATGGTGAGGACTCCTCAAGTCTTATTCGATCTTTGCTCCCATATCACTTATTCTGGCACTAGAAGACTGGTTTTGTCACCGCTGCATAGCTCGTAAGATTGGAAAGCTCGCCCACCAACCAATTTTGAAGAGCTGGTCCTCACGTGGAGACATTCGAGGACCATCACCACGTCCCTCACTCACCATCAACAGCAGTCGCAAGATCCTCCCAGGGCCTCCTACACCAAGTCCTGACTTCCAACCTTGGTCAGCTCCTCTTCCGGTCCTGTCGCCCCGCACAACATCCGATCATTCCGAGACCGAATGCACCACTGATCGACGCGTAAAATCGGACACATACCATACCAACTCTTCGAACCATACGAAGTTGAAGAGCAAGCAACCAGCTTGGAGTGCGCATGAAGAAGACGCCCTCATCGCAGTCATGGGAGAGCTTGTAGCCGAGGGGAGCGCGGTAGGGGAGGCAAGATGGGACCTGGCCAGGGTCCGGCTTCGAGAGCGTGGAGTTCATCGAAGCGCGGCTGCAACTAAAATGGCGTGGATGCGAGGACTACGAGAGAAGAGTGGCATTGACGAGAGAAGACATAAGAAGATGGAATCGCTGACGACGGGCTTGCAGAGAAAGAAGAAGACTTGCAACACAGAGCTGAAGGTGGTCAGAAACAGGAGGGGTTCGATGTAGCCGCGCTTGAAGGCCACGGTCTTTAGGTAACTGTGCTGAGTCAACCGCAGTCATGCATCAGGCCTCATTGTACTTCGTGAAACTCGAAAGTAATGCCTTATCCGATATGGCGGTAATCTTGAGCGTTACAATGTCACAAAGCCAACCACTTATTTTCCGTGAGCTTGCTGGGCAGATTATTTCAGCGACATTGAGTGTCACGTAGCCTACCATACTCTGGAGTACTTCCGTACTATCTCCGAAATAGTCTAGCGTGCACGAAATCGGCGGAGAATTTCAACCTCCGATAAGCAGCCGCTTGCTTACACATAAAACCATAAACCCGATGGGGCTGAAAGAAAATCTGCCCTCTGACAACACTTGTAAACACCGCCCCTCTTTCTTCCTCAGCTCGATTTGTCCCAACTCATCTTTCATTCCTACCTTAATAGATCGAGGTCCCCCAGAAGTTGGCCTAAATCCGTGCACCGTGAACAGCTTACATCTGCGCTCAGCGCAAAGCGCAAAGCGTTGACGGCGCCGGAGGTTCGACCTCGCAGCTCACCGTGAGGCAGCGAGCATCTGCCGTCTAGAGAATTTTCCTCTCGAAGCGCCGGATAGCATCCGTTCCTCAAACTGCTACACTCTTCAACAGATAATGCCACATCATATCTCCCCTGTACTCACACCAACAATCATGATCTCCAAATCCTCGACACCTTCGAGTGTACCACCGACACAAGAGGAGGTATCATCGCTCCTTGATACCATTTTCAATGCTCAAACCTCACAAGCTTCGCTTGATGCCAGTTATGCACTCACGAACCTGCTGCTGAACTCCGTCGGCTTCCGTGGGTTCCGAGGTTATGGCATTCTGGCCGAGGTGAAAAAGGCGGCAGCGGACAAGAAGAGCGGTGTCAAGAGAGAAAGTGCCATGCTTCTGCTGGGCGCACTGTTTGAGAGGTTTCCACCGAAGCAGCCAATCAGCGAAGTTATCTTCCTACTTCTCGATGGCGGGGTGATACCATGCGTTCTGGATGCGCTCGCTGATAAGGGCGCCGTGGTGAGAGACTCTGCGCAGTACGCCTTAGATGCGTTGTTCGCCAATCTGAAATCGGAAGCTATGGTTGTTGGTCTCCTGCCGGTTCTCTCGCAATACCTGGGCAAGATTTCGGGAAAATGGCAGGGCGCTGTTGGGGCATACGAATTGATAGGTAGAATGGCTGATAAAGCAAAGCTGGGTATGGGCAGCAAGGAGGAAGAAAAAGCAAAAGACGTGCTCAGGGAGTCCATGGGCAAAAGATTAGCTGGACTAATACCCGTGGTCGAGGCTGGTATGCACGATCTTAAGGCTGAGGTGCGTATATGCAGTTTTCAGATCAGACCAAAGCTATCTACTAAATCTCCCTCGAAGGTATCCAAGCAAGCTGTTAAGACGATGACGTCCCTTACGACCCTCTTATCTAATGACGATGTGGCACCACGAATACCACTTCTCATCAAAACAATGGAGAATCCGTCCTCGGAGACGTTACAAAAAGCTATCCACGCCTTATCACAGACCACCTTCGTCGCTATTGTTACCTCACCGGTCCTCGCCCTCCTCACACCTCTTCTCGAAAGATCTCTCAACACTCCTACAACATCGCAGGAAGTGCTGCGGCAAACGGTGGTAGTCGTGGAAAACCTCACCAAGCTAGTCCATGACCCAGTTGAAGCACGGACTTTCTTACCAAAGCTAAAACCAGGGGTGCAGGGTGTGAAGTCTCGCGCATCGCTCCCAGAAGTCAGGGAGCTGGCGACAAGGGCAGTCAATGTCATCAACAAAGCTATGGGAGAGGATGATGGCAGCACTGCAAACGGGCAAGTGGTTTCTACAAGCACTGAGGACGTCCTCAAGATCTTGGAAAAGGAGGTCAAGCTACATGGTGGTATGCTAAACGAACCTGGCGATGACGCTGTGTGGACCGTAACCAAGCCCTACATCTCGGAGATGGCTCGAGAAAACATTAATCTACGGGAAGTCCACCGAGTCAAGATGTGCATCGCTCCATATCTTGAACACCTGATGAGAGACAATGTAGGTCAGGCTGTTGCAGATGGAGTGGAGAAGCACTTTGTTGAAGAGGATCATCGCAGGTTCGGCCAGCCCGTAAAGGAGGAAAGCGGTGAGGTGGAAATTGTCAACACAGACTTCTCTCTGGCCTATGGTGGGATGCTTCTTCTGTCACACACGAATCTTCGGCTCTTGAAGGGCCATCGTTATGGTCTCTGTGGCCGCAACGGCGCCGGCAAATCGACGCTCATGCGCAGCATCGCCGAGGGTAAATTAGAAGGGTTTCCCAGCAAGGACGAGCTGAAGACATGGTTTGTCGAACACAATCAAGGCGAAGACGCGGATCTCAGTATCTTAGACTTCATCGCAAAGGACCCAGAGCTCGCCGCGACTGGGCGAGAGCGGATGTCAGAGGTTCTTGGTGAGGTCGGATTCACCGCAGGCCCAGAAGGCCGGCAACAGCAGAGAGTGGGCTCTTTGTCGGGCGGGTGGAAGATGAAGCTTGCGCTCGCCCGCGCCATGTTGATGGGTGCAGATGTTTTGCTACTTGATGAACCCACCAATCACCTGGACGTTGCGAACGTAAAGTGGCTGCAAGAGTATCTGAAAAGCCATACGGAGATCACGAGCTTGATAGTCAGTCACGACTCTGGCTTCCTGGATGAGGTTTGCACGGATATCTACCACTATGAGGGCAAAAAGCTTGTTTGCTACAAAGGCAACCTTGCAGAGTAAGTTTGCGGTACGGTGGCCTCGCATGTATAAGTGCTGACCACCATCACAGTTTTGTTAGAGTAAAGCCAGAGGCAAAGAGTTACTATACGCTCTCGGCGTCGAATGTTCAGTTCAAGTTCCCTCCGCCTGGTATATTGACCGGTGTGAAGTCGCTTACGCGGTCCATTATACGGATGACGAACTGCACTTATACATACCCTGGAGCTTCCAAGCCTTCACTAAGGGATGTTACATGCTCTCTATCACTTTCCTCGCGTACAGCCATCATTGGCGGGAACGGTGCCGGAAAGTCAACCCTGATCAAACTCTTGACCGGCGAAACAATCCCGCAGACCGGCAGAGTCGAGAAGCATCCTAACCTGAGGATTGGTTATATAAAACAACATGCGTTGGAGCACGTGGAGATGCATATGGAGAAGACTCCGAATCAGTATTTGCAATGGCGGTACGCGAATGGTGACGATCGCGAGGTGCTTATGAAGCAGACGCGAGTCTTGACACCTGAAGACAAAGCTCAGATGGAGAAATTTGTGGATCTGAAAGACGGGAAGGGCGGGCGACGCATCGAGAACTTAATGGGAAGGCAGAAGTACAAGAAGTCCTTTCAATACGAGGTGTATGTGACAGCCGCCGTTCTCGACTGGGTCAGACCTTGAAGCTGACTACAAATAGGAAATGGGTTGGCATGCTTCCGAAGCACAACTCTCAAATATCTCGTGAGACGCTGCTAGAGCTCGGTTTCGACAAGTTAGTACAGGAATTCGATGACCACGAAGCTTCCCGGGAGGGACTCGGCTTCCGACAACTCGAGCCCAAGGTCATCTCGAAGCATTTCGAAGACATCGGATTAGACCCTGAGATCGCCAATCACAACGAGATCTCGGGTCTGTCAGGTGGGCAGAAGGTCAAGGTTGTGCTTGCAGGTGCGATGTGGAACAACCCGCATCTCCTCGTCCTAGACGAGCCGACCAATTACCTCGACCGAGACTCATTAGGCGGATTGGCGGTTGCCATTCGTGATTACAAGGGCGGTGTAGTCATGATTTCACATAACGAAGAGTTTGTCGGAGCCCTATGCCCGGAGCAATGGCACGTTGCCGACGGTCGTGTCACACACAAAGGACATCTTGCTGTGTCCATGGATCGCTTCGAGGATAGCCGACCTGGGAGCAGCAATGCCAGCAGTGCCGTCTCCTCCGCAACGGCATCGGCCGTGAACTCGGGCGCCGAGGATACGAGTGACATGAAATTCAAGTCGAAGAAGAAGAAGAAGCTGACGAGGGCTCAGATGAAGGATCGGGAGGTGAGGAGAAGATTGAGGCACATCGAGTGGCTAAACTCGCCAAAGGGGACACCACATCCACCGGACACGGATGACGAGGCTTAGTCGATGGGATTCACGACGGTCACGATTTCGCTGATGCTGTGAACGGGCTCGGGACTTACTTGTCGTTTTTGTGAAAGTTCATGAGTCGGCTGGCACGATGGTATGG
Organism: Acarospora socialis; assembly: GCA_025617375.2. Taxonomy (NCBI): domain Eukaryota; kingdom Fungi; phylum Ascomycota; class Lecanoromycetes; order Acarosporales; family Acarosporaceae; genus Acarospora; species Acarospora socialis. The sequence goes on along the minus strand of JAMYGW020000002.1, from coordinate 1,326,782 downwards.
CATAGAGAAAAGTTAATAGATCTTTTTGGGGCGTTTACACTCTGATACCTATTAATCCCGGGTATCTTGTTTGAGATTCTAGATAGAGAGGGGACCATAATGCGGGGGTTAGTCGCGGATCGAGAGCATGCGATGCACCAGGCAATGTCCGAAAACAGCATTGTGCTCCCTGGAGATGAAGGTGTTTGATAACCTAGATTGTCCTAGCCTGCGGAGGAGATCATGATCATGCGGACGCATGCTTATTTACGCCGTGGCGTCTCCGATTGTGTACCTGCATTGCGCCTGACACCTCCCGGCTTTGCTGTACAACGCCCTCCTTACGAGATGTTCAAGCAATAATATAGGTACAGGTATAGGTGCACGGAGTAAGGTACTTCTTTCCTTACCAGGCCACGGTCGATCAAGTAGGTAATATTATTGATCCGTATTTCATGCTCCAAAGTCACGTTCAATGGATCATGTTGAGCGGTTCGGTTCCAAGTGTTAAGATTGTGGGCTGCAACCTTAAAGTCAAGAGGGTTAAACTATCCCGGCAGCCAGGTAAGTCACTCCCTCACACCTTAAAGGGCAGCTGGGACTTGTTGCCCAGCTCTGGTTAGCGGCGAAGATAGAGTATCTCTGCCATTGCTGGAGCCCTAGGTAGAGGTAGAGTCCAGGCGAAAGGGCAAATGATCCCATATGTATGATCCTAGGGGGTTGAGTCGTGATGCCTCAGTCATGAAAATGAGTTGAGAGAAACGGTACCTTTAACTGAGATAAGGCTGATCCCCAACCGGTGGGTGTTACGAGTACTCGTACTCTTACTCTTGCGCTCATGTGTAACCACAGGCGGGGTGGCTTGATGTCATATGGCCGACCCTGCAGCGGCACAACCTTTGTATATGTACTCGGTACTCCGTACGTACGACCACATCACATGTCTATGCCGGACCTTGAAAGACGACCGTATCAACTGTTCGCTCGCTGGTTCAAACGCCACAGAGCGACTAAGGAGACAAGCTTCGCCTTGGTCGTGGTCTGGAACTCACGGTAGTCGGACGCAAATCTCTGTCGTTGCCCTCCCAGCACCGGAGACTTCCGTCGGTTCAGGCCCTGATTTCCATCTTCGACAGACTTGATATGACGTACTTGGTGGTGTTGAGGTTCTTGATAAGTCAGTCCGTTCGCCATCAGTTTTTCTGCTATCTCCTAGCGCAATCAAAGGCATGTTACTCGCGGTGCTCGGAATGACGGTCGTCACGTGAAGGGACACGGTACGCTTAAGTTTTTAGGAACGAAAGTTAAGCGTACCGTGTCCCTTCACGTGACGACCGCCATTCCGAGCACCGCGAGTACCAGTATATCCGGGTAGCGAGTATCTGGAACTTCTCCGGATCACTCACTGGCAAGCCTTTTATACCGCCACACACGCCACGCATGAATTAGTGTGTAAATCTGTTCTGCCCTTGGTCGTATAGTGCTAAACATCCGAGTCAGAGACTCCAATCAAGTGGTGCTTCAATGATGCCAACCCCGCCTTCCCATCTTTCCCTCTACCTGTAACTTATCGGATATCCTCGAACCCATCCCGTGCAACCACCACTCTAATGATAATACTAATACATATCGCAAATCCGAACGTCCTTCAACCTGTACAGTATACACTCATCTACTCTACGCTGGGCCGTGCCCTACCACCCTCCTACCAAAACCATCCATTGACGAACTAATTGGATTGCCGCTCTACCTTACCTACCTTAGGTATCTAATCAGGAATAACATTGAATGAAGTAACCCCTTCTAGGCTTCACGGTACGGTAAATCACACTATCTTTAACTTGCCTACCTTGGTTACCCTACCTACGGCATATCATCTTGGTTGATCCGATCTCCCAGTGAGTAAGGTAAACCCCGTTCTACTGTACCTTTACTTACCTTATCTTCGACCACCTCCCATGCACCTGGCACAATCGACCACTGTCTCTCGTCGCAGTGCTGATATGAGCAGCAACGGAACCGTTGAGACCATCACTCTATCGGTCCATCTCTGCTGAGCTCATCATTTTCGGGCATCAATCTCAATCATCAGAAACGCAAGCGATAACTGACAGCATCCAATCACTCTAGAAAGCCCTAAGCGACCTGACAGCGAGAGACCACTACCTACCTACATGCTCGGGTATCCAATCGCGCGTCGTGTGCTTGCAGAAAGCCGGAACTCTTGCTGCTGAGTGAATATCTTGTCATAGGTCACACAAAGGTCCTGCTTCGACTAATTCGATATTCACCTCATCTAACCACCGCACCTCTGCCATTTTCTAGAGGAAGCCCACCGCAACAACTCAGATAAACTTCTGGATCTCATCATCTCACTCGTCTGTGATAAGAAATCAATACGCACGCGATGGAGAAGGATCTCGCCATTGGCCGCGCGCAAACTCCCGATGACGTTGGCGATCTCAAATCACTCGATTCCGATGCGCTGAAGCTGGCCGAGATGGGTTACACCCAGGACATGAAGCGGAACTTCTCCGTCTTCTCCGTCCTGGGTGTAGGCTTCTCGTTGACCAATTCGTGGTTTGGCATCTCCGCCGCTCTGGTCACCGGTATCAACTCTGGCGGTCCTGTCCTCATCATCTATGGCATCATCCTCATCGCTCTGATATCGACATGCGTGGGGATCTCGCTATCGGAACTGGCCAGCGCCCTGCCCAACGCCGGCGGACAGTACTTCTGGGCAAATGAATTGGCGCCGAGGAGATATGCCAACTTCGCGTCCTACCTGACCGGTTGGTTCGCCTGGGCTGGGAGTATCTTCACCTCCGCCAGTGTCGCGCTGGCAGTCGGAAGTGCTGCGGTTGGTTGCTACCAACTAGCTCACCCAGACTTGTACGTTCTATGATGCGTTCGAGTTGGGCTTTTACACTGACACTCCTTCAGCGTGATTCTACCTTGGCACGTGTTCATAGGATATCAGGTCACCAACGCCTTCTCTTTCTTCTTCAACTGCTACGGCAAGGTTCTCCCCGCCATTGCCACCGCCACGCTCTACACCTCGCTGATCTCCTTCTTCGTCATCCTGGTGGTCGTTCCGGCGAAGGCGCCGACTCATCAAGAGGCTAAATTCGTCTTTGCCAACTTCATCAACAATACCGGCTGGGCATCGAATGGTATTGCCTTCATCGTGGGCCTGATCAATACGAACTGGGCCTTTGCCTGCCTCGACTGTGCAACACACTTGGCGGAGGAGGTTCACAGGCCCGAGCGGATGATCCCGATTGCCATCATGGGAACCGTTGCGATTGGCTTCGTCACGGCTTGGTTTTACTCCGTGGCCATGTTCTTCAGCATGCAAGACCTCGACGGCCTTTTCGGCACGCTTACCGGAGTTCCGATCCTCGAGCTCTACTACCAAGCCCTCAGCGTGAAAGCGGGGGCGATTGTGCTGGAAGCGCTCGTTATCGCCACTGGAGTTGGCTGCATGATTGCCAGTCATACCTGGCAATCCCGATTGTGCTGGTCGTTTGCCCGCGACCGAGGTTTGCCGTTCGCCAAGCTCTTGTCGCACGTCCACCCCACATTGGACGTGCCGCTGCAAGCCCACTTCGTCAGTTGTGTGATTGTGGCTATCTTGGGATGTCTGTATCTGGGTTCATACACTGCGTTCAATAGGTAGGCATTGACTCAGACTCCTCTGTTCTGTTATTTTGGAAGAGGTCGAATTACGTCCGTCGTGGTTTCGAAGTTTTCAATATTATGGAATGGTCCTCGGCTCTCAGCAGCCCTGAGTTTGACTCTTCTGTGACACCACACCTGCACTCTCTCGGTCATCGTTAACCAAAGCGGAACAAAATTTCCGTGTTCTTTCGTTGCTGACAACTTTACTAGCATGATCACCGCGTGTATCGTTCTTCTGTACATCTCTTACGCCATCCCCATCATCTGCCTCCTGGTCCGCGGTCGCAATAACATCCCCCACGGGCCTTTCTGGCTCGGGCCCATTGGTCTTTTCGCCAACGTCGTCCTTCTCCTATGGACTGTGTTCACACTTGTGATGTACTCATTTCCTCCGGTCTTCCCTGTAGAGGCGGGCAGTAAGTACACTTTCCTTCGGATGCAACGGAAAAGGTCGGAATGTGCTAATGTGGATTCAGATATGAATTATGTATCGGCCGTCTACGGTGTCGTCGTCTTCATCATCGTGGTGGACTGGTTCGTCAGGGGCAAACATCACTACCGAGGCCAGACCTTGCGGCACGAGGAGGCAAGCCACGTGTTAGCCGCCGAGGCGCATGTTGTTCGGTAGTGTAGTCGCATGCATCCTCGGCTTCTGCTTGGGCTTGACTGTGACTGTTCATTGGAAAGGTGTTGCGGCACAGCTCGGGCATTTCTTATCATAAGCGGCTCTTTAGGGCCACTATGCTACAGATAGTTCTGCCGTTGCTCTCGAGTGCGAAGTTACAGCCATGTAAATGAGCATAGAAATCTCGATTCAGTACAATTCTTTCAGGGTGGCAGCAGGACCATAACCTATCGGCAGCAGCATCAAGGTATGACAGACAACACATCCTGCGCCGATGCCACAAGTAGTGCTCACTAATTTTCCGCTCTCCGCTACTGTGTCTACTACCTTTAAGCCCGATGGTCAGTACGAACAACCGAAGCACATCAACTTCACCGAGTCTTCATATCGCTTACTACTACCTAGGTAAGCAACGCCCAATCTCTAACGTGTTGCCACCTCTCCAGATGCGCCTAGACCCGCTCTGCTCGAGTACGTGTAACCCATTCGATTTTACCGCATCCGCCACAACATCGCAATTAGAGTTCCAAGCACACAGCCACTGTCATTCCCCAAGCGGCAACGATCCACTCTCCAAATGGCTGATAGATGAGGGCAGCTGACAGGTTTCCGTTGAGTGACCTTTCATCAACTGGATAAGGTAGGGTATGAACAGGTGACTCTCCTCGTGCCCTATCCCCATGCCGCCGATTCGATCGCCTTATCACGCCACAGGCAAGAGTGCAATTTTCGCTAACTGCTCTGAGGCAGAGATCGGTTCGGGTACGGTTGGTGTGGGCCTCAAGGGGAAAAATTGGGGGGCGTCAATCTCGTGGTGCATGGCCGTTTTATTGATCGGGGGGAATTGGGATGAACGATGACTTGTTGGGGCGCAGGAGAGTACTGGATACTTTATCGTGTCTACCTTTAATCGGCCATGATGCGCAGTGTTGGACTTCCCTTCGCATACCGTTATCACCTCCAACGGCCGCTTCCAGCTATTCGCTTAATATCGGCAGGCTGCGCTAGTGACCGCCAGGGAGCTCTATGAAACCTTAAATCGCTCAAGCTAGAAAAGAAGGGTCCACCAGCACCTTGTTATTGATTTATTGATTTGATTCATATTACTCTCCTTCGAACCCACATACCATTCTTTACCTCTATACACTTACCTATTACCACCGAGAACTTCTAAGTTACAAATATCAAATCGCAATCGCAATTGCAATAGCAGAGCATCTATACCATATACAGCTATCCTACGCTTCCACACATACCTACACACGACACAACGAACACAAATCCACTTCTGAGAACCTCGTCGCGGAAAGCGCAACAACAGACAAGATGGGTGCCGTCGTCTCATGCGTACGCTCCCTCCTCCCTACTACCATCTGCTCTCAACAACGTCAAACATCCTCATTCCCCACCCTCGCCACAACACCAATTTCCTCCACCCCACCCCGCGCATCTTCTTTCCCTCTCCGCAGATTCTCTCTTTCTTCCCCCTTCCCTCCCTCCTCATAATCCCTCTCCACCCAACCCAAAACCACTCAAACCCTCCGCGGTTCCCAATCGCCCACCAACCAACCACTGACAAAACCCTCCAGTTAAAATCCATCTTCCAAACCATCGGCGCCTGCCTCATGGCCATCGTCAACGGCATCGGCGCCGTCCTGCACGCCATCATCGGCGCCATCGTCAGCCTCTTCGACATCATCATCTCCTGCCTCACCTGTGGCCGCGGCGGCGGCGGCAGGAGGAGGGGCGGCAGGAGTACCGTCTGATCGTCCTTCGCCCTCGTTCGTCCCTGCTTGATTGCTTGGTTGGGCTGGAAAGCGAAGGGCTTGGGAACGACGGGCGGGCCGAGAACACGAGATCGTGGGGAAAGGGTGAGTGGACGAGATTTTTGGTTCTGCCTTGGGCTGCTTTTGGTCGTTGGATTGTGTTTGTGATACCACCTTGCGTTCATGTGCGGTCATTTATGGCCGAGTGCGGTAGTCGTTGTTACGCGACGCGTGCTTCTTCGATACCCCTGTTGGAACGTTAGTCAGGCTGGAAAGCATCGATTTCGTTGGTAATGGCGCGATAATACCCACTCTTTGAGTTTCTGGCGCTGTGCGATGCTACACTATACCCTCCGCAATGCTATGCTTATTCGATTCTATACTGGCTCGTCTGGCCGCCAAAGCTGGCATCTAAAAACTCGAATGCAACCATCATCCACCCCCTCATGTAAACCAAACCCCTTACCCATTCCTCACCACCTTCCACCCCCCTCTCACCCTCCTTCCCACCGTCTCCCCATACCCCACCTCCACAATCCCCTGACACATCTCCCACGCCCGCCGCGCACTAGCAATCGGATAATCCAAGGCGCCCGGAATTCCCGTACTCACCCACCCGGGCCACCGATCCGCACACACGCTTTTCGTATTACACAAACTCCTCAGTCCCTCCTCGCCGCCGAACCTTCCATACCCACTCCCCTTGACGCCCCCAAACGGCAACTGCACAGCATAGTAGACCGCGAAATCGTTGACGCTGACCATCCCGACCTTCAGGCCCGCCACCACCTTCTCCAGATCTCTCCTGCTGGACCCGAAGACCGACGCGCCGAGGCCGTACGGCGTGCTGTTGGCGATCCGCACGGCGTCGTCGAGCGACGTGGCGCGCATGACGACGAAGACGGGCGCGAAGAGCTCCTCGCGCGCGACGCGCATCGCGGGCGTGACGTCGACGAGGAGCGTCGGGGCGAAGTAGTGGCCTTTTGGGTGCGTGGGGTGAGAGAAGCGCTTGCCGCCGACGAGGAGACGCGCGCCTTGCTGCACGGCTTCGGCGATGGTGGTTTCGAGTCGGGCGAACGAGGCGTCGGAGACCATGGCGCCGACGTCGACGTCGTCGTCATCGAGGGCGGAGCCGAGACGGAGGGCACGGATGCGCGGTTCCACGAGCGCGATGAGTTCATCGTAGACGGCGGGACAGGCGACGACGCGCTCGACGCCGATGCAGTTCTGGCCGGCGGACTGGAAGACGCCGCGCATGAGGATGCTGGCGACCTTGGGCAGGTGGCGGACGTCGTCGAGCACGACGGCGGCGTCCTTGCCGCCGAGTTCGACGCACACGGGCGTCAGGGCTTTGGCGGCGGAGGCGCAGACGTCGTGCGCCACGGGCCGGCTGCCGATGAAGGTGATGTGGCTGAGGCCCGGGTGGGAGGTGAGGGTCGGGGCGACGGAGGGCCAGCAGGTGATGGATTGCACGAGGGAGACAGGGTGGTTGCAGGCTTTCAGCGCGCCGTGCACGATCGAGACGAAGTATTTGCTCGACCAGGCTGTGGCTTCGGAACCTTTGACCAGGATGGCGTTGCCGCTGAAGAGGGCGGAGATGATGGGGCCGAGCAGGTTGTGGAACTGGGCGCCGCTGTGTCGTCAGTGCGTGCGCTGCAGGATGGATGGACGGCGACCGCAAGGACGGCTTACAGGGTAGCTAGATGTCCTCGTTGTAAGTATCCCAGTGTAGTTGTATTTAGCAGATATCGAGACTGCCTTACTTCCAACTCACGCACGCCGCCACTACCCCTAATGGCTCCCACCGCACTTCGTTGACCTTGTACATCATCAGGAAATTCGTCGGCCGTCTCTCCGCTTTCAGCGCTTTCTCGCCATGCGTGATGGTCCACTTCAGCTTCTCCGCGGTAACTAATATCTCCCCGAATGATGCATCAATCCGCGTCTTGCCGGAGTCGAGACATGCCGCCGTGGCAATGGCCTCTTGATTCTCAAGTATGTACCTGCCAGAACGCCCATCCCGTCAGTCTTCTTCTCCCCATCCGCAGACCCACAAGACAAGAAAGATCGGTAGCCAAGTAGAAAGCTGCCCGTAGCCCCATACTTCAACAGCGTCCGTAAGACTTTCCTCCTCTGCTCGAAGCTTGTCTTTGCCCACTGCACCTGCGCCTCGCCGGCTTTCGCAACGGCCCTATTGATGCCGTCTGGCGTGGCAGGGTTCACGAGGCCGAGAGATCGGCCATTGGCCGGACAGTAGCATTGGATCGCGCTGGAGCCGGGTGACTGGCGGTTTCGAGTCAGCCTTCGACGTCTGGGAGTTCTAGGATGTGGGGAAAGGGGAAGGGTAACGTACCTTGAGCTGCACTTCTTCCAGCTCTTCGCCGCGCCAGCCGGGTCTGCATTGCTCCGGTATGGGGACTTCGTAGTCGACGGCGGGCTCTTCGGGGTTGTTGGAGAGGAATGTCTTGAAGAGGATCCAGGTGAAGGCGAGGATCGCCGCACCGGCACATAGCCCCGGCCATGAAAGGGTGAGAGGAAGCATGTCACCTTTGGAGGAGGACATGTTTTAGGCTTGAGGTCGACACCAGTGCCTAGAGACTAGAGAGGGAGGTTAAGGGCGCAATGCCGTGCAAGTGACACGTAACTGTGTTTTCCAGTTCTCGACTGTACGATCCATGCCTCTAAGGTAAATTTTGGCCTCGGAGAAGCAACCTAAATCTGGATATCTACGAGTAAACAAGGGTAGGATGTTCTCTACGATATCTACGATTACTTTTGAACGAGCTCACTCGTATTCAGTAAGAAGTAACTTGAGGCCAACAATGGCTAGCTAATTTCTCTTTGCAAAATACTGCCTCCTGCTCACCAGCTCGTCTTGAGGAGACTCAACAGCAGAAGCTAACTTATGGCGACCTGCCAGTCCAGCTAATTGTCAAGTGCAAAGGTAGATAAAGGCTAAACGCCTCGCAAATAGACAGTAGCATAGATCTGACAAAGGAAGACATCAACAACGCTCAAAGCCAGAATAGGTCTTGAAGAAGCTCGATTGCCAGAACGTTCAAGCGCCACAGCCAGATCCGAACTATATCCAGAGCGGTGGTATGAATAGCCAAAGCATGCCTGCCGGAACTACCTTACTCTACAATATCTTCCCAACCTTGAACGAAGACCATCGATCAAACCTCTCCTCCCTCGTCACCACTTGCACTAGCCTCTTCCTCCTCTTCATCTTCCGCATCTGTGACTGGGGCTTCGCTCAGCTCGTCACTATCATCACTCTCTTCCCCTTTCTTTGCCTTCTTTCCTGCCTTCGTCTTGGTCGGTTTTCCGCTCGGGTTACCCTTTCTCTTCCCCGTCCTCTTGACTAGGTGGTCGATAGGACAACCCTTATCCCAGTCGCCGCCTCCTTCCCCAGTTGCAGCCCGGCATCTCGGACAAGTCTTCCCATGGCGAATCATCAGTTGATGGAGCGAATACTTCAGCTCGTTTGGTACTCTGACCTCGCAGTGACTGTATGTAGTGTTCCTTGTCGCCTTGTCCGGTGGAACCCAATTCAGCCACTTGCAGATCCGGAAAACATGCGTGTCAACGGCGAAGCTGGGCCGCTGCAAGCAAAACAGAAGAACGCATGACGCGGTTTTCGGACCAATGCCGGGGTACTTGATCAGTGCGTTGAATGCATCTTCAGAAGAAAGTACATGAAGGTGATCGAGGGAAAGGACATGCTCGTCTGCCCGTTTGATTTCGGCATCTTTCTCTTCTTCTGCCTCATTTTCCGCGCCTTTTGGACCGGGAGCGTCCTTGTCGTGCTTGGCGTCGACCAGTGCATCGCGGCGAACTTTGTTTTCTTCATGCACCATGTCTAGAATCTCTTTGATGCGTTTACTCTTTGTGTCCGCCAACCCACCGCTCTTGATTGCTTCTTTGAGAACTGTAACATCTGCACGCCGGACGTTGTCCCAATCTACACTCCCTTTGCCAATGCCCTCCTGGCGTATCCCAAACTTATCAACCAAGCCTTTGAATGCCGTGGAGGAGTTTTTGCCCGTAGTCGCAGCGCTAAGGAGAGTTCTGATGAGCGCATCAAGAATGGATGGTACCTCTCCACAACCAGAGACGGTTGTCGATGGAACCGGGATGGTTGCCGGGGCTTGGACCTTGCCGTGTACCGCAGACAATAAATCATTGACCTCCTGACACTCTTCTGGTGTAGGATGTGGCCAATCCGGGTATGGTGTCTCGCCCGGCGTGAGGCCGTATGGATTCGCTTTAGCCTTCCGTGCCTTTTTCGCAGGCGAGCCTCCGGCGGATGCATCCGTTCTAGTGGCTGCTTCTACGACTGCTTCGACCTCTTTGACAGACGCTTCAACTGACTTTTCCTTTCGGCTTGCAGAAGGCTTTATTGGAAGGTTAAGCTCTTCTTTCACTTCGCTGTTGCTGGAGGCAACGGTCTTCCCGAGGTTATGCGGAAGCTCATTGATATCTTCCTCAACCTTGACCCGGCTCTCTCTTTTCCTTTTCTTCCATTTACTGGCAGGTGTCGGCGGTACCACCGTCTTCGCTACTTTAGGTGTCCTTTTGAGCCTTTCAATGCGCTTCGGCGGTGTCTCTTGCTTCTTTCTAGGACTCGGCGTCGCAGGAGGGCTGGACAACTGTTGAGGCGCTCCGTTTATCTCAGACGAAGCTAGGAAGGCTGCTTCTTTGGCTGCAGAGGAACGGGTGGTGCGAATCGCCATGGTCGTGATGTGACGCAAACGATAGATTCTACTGCTTCGTGGCTGAATTGTTGAAATTTGAGAGTGACTGACGGCGAACGGCACGAATACAGGACGTCTTGGTAGGTTTGAGGGCACAATGAAAGAATGGCAAGCCTTCGTGAGCGACTGAACAGTCAGGTGGTCCAGTGTCGGAGAAGTCCGGTGTAAGAACGTTTTGAATGAATAAGTCAGACCAGGTGAGGTCTGAGATTTCGCTGTTGAAGAGAGGACTCATGCCCTGCCACTCGTTGTTATAGTATGTGCAAGTGCATCTCAGGCCGGGATTGAGTCCTGACACAAACGATAACAGTGGATGACTGTTTGACCGTTGGTTGAGTAAGTTGAACGATCAGAACATGAAGGTAATATCTACTTTGAACTCACAGGAGCTTCAACTGTCAATGACGTCTGGACCTGTCAAAGTCTCGACGCTAATGCAAGGTACCGGCACACGGACCATGCCACTTTGTGTACGGCGACCTGATTCGTCCAAAGCTTCATGTCCACATCAATATTAGATATGAGCGGACAGCGCTGCGTCCAATGTCTCAAGTACTCAGGTAACAGACTACAGATACAAATCCAGACAAGGGAAGAGCGTCTTTCTCTATGAATAAGATACTCTACTCGGCCCTGTTGACCCAGATCTCACTTTGCAAAGCAGCCAGTAAGCACAGATTAGAGCCCCTACGAACTTCAACCGCCGTTATCTCGGTCTCTTTGCTGCTCAGTGCTGTGAAATGTGTAATATAAGCTGGATGGACATATGATAGTTACGACGAGTGGCACAATTATATCCTAGCACATTTGACTGCTGAAACACCTGCACTCCCCTAATGGTGACGAAGAAACCATCTATGGATATAGTCGGGGTATGTTCACTATGTAAGCTACATTGCGGAGAACAAAGCGGAGTCATATAGCAACATCAATTTCGGAAGTCTCAACACCATTATCGCAAAGCCTTCCAAGGTCAGCATCCTCGTAGGTTGCATGAGTTGGTTCAACCAACAAGCGCTACCCTTAGGTCGGAAGTCATCCGGCTCTACCAAGCCGTCAAGAACTACTTAGGCTTTGTGACTGGAACGACATGGATAGTCCCTTTAGCAGGTGCGTCTCTAAGAGGAATGGGTTCGTACTTCGATGCCTCAACGCATCCGCCGATGGCTGGGTCTGCTTGTTTGTCAGCTACATGTCTGATCTCTGGTAAGGGCATTTTCGAGGGCAGCAAAACATACTGTTACCAACACAATTTATTCCCTTACATTGCGGCATAAGTGCAACGCAGTCCTCCAGGCATTGTTGTAGGCTTGCTCCATAACGAGGCATTGACCCCGTCTTGTTTGATGAGACGTTGATATAGCCGTCGCAGGTGAACTTGTAGGCTAATCCTTGACTACCCTAGTCTGACCGTTGAGAGCTGGGCACACCTCGGTGCTGGAGAGAGTTGGGTGTTCAGAAGGCAACCCGACAGGTGGATACATCGGCACACTGGTCAAGTCACAAGAATACTGGACCAGGAACTCCGACACACCCAACTTGCTTTTAAAAATGATGGACGCATCTGAAGCTTTGATTTCGAGTTTGAAATGCCCTGGTCCCACCTCAGTTTGTGTACATGAGATGGATGGGATGATATTTGCCTTCCTCAAGGGTCACCTTGACAACCTTAGGCTGCCCTCCCGGCTTAATATAATTCTGGAACAGGTTCGCCTTCGCCCGAGTACATCCGCTTTGGGCTTTGGACCCGATCCAAAGCACTGTCATTATCGCAGACCGGCACGGTAAAGTGTTTTCACCGGACTGCTTGGCGTAGGGATAGCCTCTGTAGCTAACAATTACGTGCCCCGGATCTGATGGTTTATTGCCGTGGATGACAATGGTGTCACCAAGACCGACGGTCGAAATCCTTGCCACATAATGTAGGGCGGCGGCTTGTTGTGTCCCGATCTCAACGAAGGCGGGTGGCCAATTGGTCCTGGCTTGCTAGGAACTTGAAGACGGTCGGTCAATGTGAGCAGGCAGCATACCTAGAAATCTTCTAGGCGTCTTGACTAGGAGAGACACAGAAGTGGAAATCGTTACATTCCCTGCCTATAGTGGCCTATCCATTCCGAATTCGCACTTGGTAGTACTCGTACATATTTAACATAGCTATGAGCCATTGAATTCCGTGCGCCTAGTGATGTTCAGAAGCCCGAAGCAATGCGTTGCTGGTTTGGGACCTTTCCTGGTGCAGAGGTTGTAGTTTAGTTAAGTTTGAACCTTACCGGTACTCGTAGTGTGGCTTCACAACAGGCATTATGCAGGCGAATCGTGTGGATGAAGATGCAGCTAGGTACCTGCGGAACGGAGGAAGCCCCGATGCCCGAATCAATGCACTCAATGGGTCATGGCTTGGGAGTTGTGGCTCACAGCGGGCATTGAAGGTAGTGCATACTTTCCGCACCTCCATCTCCCACAAGGTACGCCGCAACATCCCGGTGGTGATCGTCTGGGGTGGAGGTCCTGCATGCGATCCTTTGGGTGGAGGTGAAGCTAGCGCGCTAGAGGAGGCATCCTCTGTCGGCCTAGCTTGTACTCTTGTATTTGTATGACAACCAATTTCTGCCATATCTACGTTATGAGTTTGAGAATCAGTGTGTTGTACAAGAGCGCATATGAAAAGCAGGCGGATAAACCCCAGGCAGTACGATTCGTCAGAGGGCATGGCCGGTGCGTATGCCAATCCAGAACGCCTGTACATCCGAGTCGCAGGGTGATAATTCCCTGGTGCAGTCCTGTTCAATCTTCTTACCTGTGCCTGGACTAGTACCTTTGGTGGAAGCAAGGCCGGGTGCTTCCCCGCGCTTTGCGTGCCCTTTAATCTTTCACCATGATGATCTGAGGATCAAACGCGTGAGCTTTAGGGTTGCGCCGGGCATGACCGCTACTTGAGAACGGTGGAACGCCTCCTTTGCGGTCTTCATTCGTCTTCGCCTTCAAGCCAGCTTGAAGTTGTTTCTCAATTTCAACCACTCGTCAAGTTGTGGCTGAAGGCAAGCTCGCCGGTTCAGCTAGCGGACATGGTTGTTTCTATTCAAGCACCCCGAACATGTGCTCGAAGCCGTCAACAATCCCCTTTGGCCAATTGTGTGGCTCTTCAAGCTGCACGGAACACTTTAACGGTTACAAAGGACCAGCGGGACGGACGTCTTGCCATCGAGGAATAGGCACGAAACCCTGGACAGCAACCATCTGGAGGTCAGCTTCCCATAGGTAGTCAGCCTCCCCCGGGTGATCAGCCTCCACCCTCTTCAGCAGGGCCTCAGCTCAGTAACCAGCCTCAAGGAGGCTCATCAGGTCCCTCCCCTGGGTATACTCAACCCGGCGACCAGCCTCAGGGAGGTTCGTCGGTCCTCAGCTGGATGGCGCCGGTTGCTTTGTCTGGGTCGGACCCCTGGAGCGGTTCGAACCAAGGGTTTGTGTCACAGAATGACTCTGCTCAAACGCGCTATAACACAGCAGGGATTCGGCCAGGCTGCTGTTACGCATGCCCGAATTGGTCAGCGTGTCAATGACAACGCGTCAATCGGCGATAAGGACAAGGTATTTCCCCCAGAGCAGGTAGCTCCGGCCACCGTCCAGGCATCTCGTGCCGTAGTCCCACCCTCTGCTGCCATGAGACGACATATCTTCGACAGCAAAGAGTCAAAGAGGCTTCCAGGGGCGTTTTTTCGGACGGAAGAAGGCCCAGAGTCTCAGGACGAATAGGCGTGATTCGAAGCTCCAACGAACTGGGTGTAGCCTGTCAATTCTACAAGGAAGTCTTCGGTACAAAATACTTGGAAGCTTCTCCGCTCGGTACCAGTATTCATCATGATCATGAACTGCAGAACCCCTTCCGGAACGGCCGACAAGCGATATTCGGTGATGGTGACGGCATTTACTGGAAGGCTTTCACGAGCTCTTTGGATGTCATCGGGCACGAATCGACGCATGGAGTCATTTCAAGCTCGTGTGATCTCATCTGCAACTGCCAGTCCGGCGCTCTGAACGAGCATCTGGCCGATGTCTCCGGCATCATGATGGCGCAGTGGCACGCAAAGCTCGGCGTGACCAAAGGGAAGCTGGCTGATAGGGCAAGAGTTATTTACCATCAACGTCAAGGGAACGGGTGGGAACCCAGCGGCTGGACGATCGCTGAAAGCTCCGGGAACGGGCTATGACGAGGTTGTCTTGGGGAAAGATGAGCAAGTTGATCACATGGCCAACATCTGGACAGACGAAGACGATAATGGCGGTGTGCACTACAACTCAGGCATCCCGAATAAGGTTTTCTACACCGTAGCCACCGCCATGGGTGGTTACTCTTAGAAGACGGTTGATCCGTTCTGGTACTATGTCATGACTCAGAGTGGGTTGCGCAACGTTCCAAGACTTTGCCAGTGCCTTGATGAAGGCCGCCAAGTCCTTTGGTAGTTCTAAGCTACAGCGTGCGATGAAACAGGCATGGGCTGATGTTGGCATTGATGTTTTGATTCCAGTTTAATTTCTTACTATACAACGTGATGTAGCGTAGTATAGAGGCCCATGTAGAACTTGGGATAGTGAAGAAACAAATGCTGACTCGAGGATCAATCTCTGCAGAAATGAGAATACTTCTCTAGAATATACTATTTATTCTGGGAGGCTTTAGGGTTAGCACCTATCGACCAAATACCTGCGATTCTCGCCCAAGCTCCGCGCCCTTGTTGTTGCTGCTGCTCTCGAGCTGCTTGTATTTCCGGCGGTTCGTCCTTAAGTGAGAACGCCGAGTTGAATAAGTTTTCCAGTCCGGTGTCGGTGGCAAGGTCGTCCCGGGGAAAGAATTTCGGAGGGGCCATTTCAAAACGAGTTTGGCTCTCATTATGCAGCCTTCCAAGGTTCTGCTGGTTGTTTTGTGGCGACAGACGTTGCGTCATGGTCTCGAAGAAGTTTTGCTGCTTTTCAGCGGTTGTTCTTCGAAAGCTAGGCTGGTTCTGCGGATTGCGAAGCCTTTGGGCTTGACTCTGTGGTGCTGCAGGTATCCGACCATAGAACGGGGATGTGGTGGTGGTGATTGGAGCTTTTCGTGTGAGTGCGTGCACTGGGGCTGGTTGGAAGATTGCCTGGGTAGGTGTCCAGTCCATTGCGTCTGGTTCATCTTCGGGGGGAGGCGTCGGCGGATGATATTGCGTTGGATACGGCTGCTGAGAAATAGGTGCGAGATTGTTAACTGGGAAGCTGTTTATATAAGATGGCGACTGATTATGGAAACGACTTGGCTGGCTTGAGAAAGGATGTTTGCTTGGACGATGTGATGTATGTGCTTTGGTAGGTGGCTGCAGCCGAGTCAGGGACCCAGGGCTTTCCTGCCAAGACACCCTCGGTGTGCGGTCAATTTGGACGATGCGCAGTGACATGGTGGAAGACTAAACAGGGGTTAGTAACGTAAGAAGGGGTAAGTCTAGAGATAACTCACTATGGCGATGAAAGCCAGCATGAAGAGATGCGCTGCCCTCAGAGCGGGCATACTCAGACCGGCGTCATAGTCATCCTTTAGGAACACCCAGGCACCTGTTCTAACCACAAGCACGATAAGTTGTAGCTTGTAGTAGTCCTTCAGTCCTACCAATCGGCAGCCTGGTAGTCGGCATTTTTCAGATAAGCGGTTGTTCCACCATATAGAAACAACACCTAGAATCAAAGCTAGTCCGGCTATGGGAGCGGCCAATGCCGCGCACTCGGAAGTCACCACTCTGACCTGCGTGTACTGGTATAGGCATGTTGGGAGCGTTGCTCCAGTCGCTTCCGCTCGAAGCCCATCTTCGTCACCAGAAGCGGCCATTGCGCCCATGATATTCCAAAGAGCTTGACCGGCAAGGCTACACCACCACCCAAACGATCCAAGAAACACAAGAAAGTTCCTCCAGTCCCAACTTCCTGCGCTCTTGTGCTCTCTAATCTCCCGAGTCCGTTCCATCATCCGCCTGAGATGATCCGTCTTCGCCGCATAGCCTGTGGCCCGAATACGTTCGCTGACTCGCGGGACGCAATCTTCGCAGACTTGCGGATATTGTTCCTCGAGACGTGCACGGTACCTCGGATACTGAGACTCGTAATCTGCATCATTCGCGTCTGCAGGTGGAAGATAAGAAGCAAGCATTTGGGTAAGGAGATGCTGATTTTGAAGGCACGTCGGGCAGAAGAGCGATTCTTCTGTCGTTGCTAGCAAGGGAGAAGTTGCCCGAGGAATGGGATGGGCGTATTGTACGGCTGAGACAGACTCCGAGACCGGCGGGTCTGTGATGTCGCCGTTCTTCAATCGTACATGTTAGCGCAAGTTCGATAGATCTCCACCACTGCAGGTGTACACATACCTCATCCAAATGATTCACAGCTTCACAGTTTGTACATTTCCATTTTCTCAGAGTACTATGTGGTTTTTGCGCAGACCTTCTACCGCAATAGAAGCAGATAAGCCTCTGTCGCAGTGAGGGAGCCATTGCATGCTGCGTTGAATTGGTGTGTATCGAGATGATTGTACAAAGTAGATGACTTTCGCAGATGGACTTGAATTTGTAAACATTCCTAGCGCCAGCGGCCCGTTGCGCTTACCTTAAGTATGCATGGCGCCTTCCCGACCCAGACAGTCGGCTCCAGCATGTATGAAGCGACGAGACGAAATCAGCGACTTCTTTAAGCAGAAAAGACAAGGTTAGATGAAGTAGGTAACGTTGGACTCATTCCCTTTGGCTTCACCCTGTTCCTTGAAGAGAATCCTATTCTCCTTCCTTGAATCGCCCTCCGCATCTCAGCACAGCGAGTACGGAGCATCGGGTGTCCTCTGTGTTATGTCTTTCCGTATCTAGGCATACACCTAAAGAGGCAGTTTTTGTTCGACCGACTCACGCAATGTGGGCTTCCACATCGGCGATTCTCAGTTTGCAGTCAGCTCACACACGCGGAAGTTCTGAAAGCATGCCATAAGGTACTGCTTGGAACTCTTCACGCCGGAAGACTTCGTAGGCAGTGACAGTATGTATGACTGGGGCTGGAGCTTTCTCGACAAAACAACGTTACGAAAGTAGAGAAGCTCCTCACTACCTAGGTATTTTATCCTCGAAGTGTTTTTTCTACCATCCCGCACGTAGGGCTGAGCAAGGGCTGGAGAGCTCGAGCTAAGCTCACGTGTACTAGTGCCACTTCAGGAGAAGCTTACTACCTTACTGGCACATGTTTGTAATTCGATATCTAGCCCTAGCATTCTCTGCCCCATTATCGAGAGAACCATGACCTTACGGGAGTATTTCAAAAGGCCGTTGACTAGACCGACGATCATGGGAAAGCCATGGGGTATGGTTTTTTTCATCGAGGATTCCCATTTCTGAGGATCTCTTGCCTCTAGGATTCCCATATCCAAGGATATTTTTCCGTCCAGGATTCCCATTTCCCCGAAAGGGAAGGGACCCGGGACCTTCCCAAATCATGGACGCCGCAGACCGACATTACAATCTCGTCGTTGCTGCAGCAGTAGTTTTCTTCACGACCACCTTTGTACGTAACAGCGTCCTCCTAATCTGATACAAAACCAACTGAATCGCTTCCCCACAGCTCCGTCTCCTCTGGATCCTCCCCTCCACTCACCAAACAAGACCTCATCGCCGAAACCGCGGAACCCCGACGCGCCTCCTGATCGTGCTTGGCAGCGGCGGCCACACCGCAGAAATGCTCCGCCTCTTGCACGACCTCGACCCATCCTCATACACCCACCGCAGCTATATCGTCAGCGAAGGCGACGAGTTCAGCGCCCTGAAAGCTCACGAGTTTGAACAGCAGCTTGCCTCGAGGCAGTTACTTCCAGAGAACTCCATGGGAACTTCGCCTGGTGGGGAAGGTTGCGACTACGATATCTGCAGCGTCCCGCGCGCGCGCAAAATCCATCAGTCGCTCCTAACGACACCTGTGTCTGCCCTCCGGTGTCTTTTCGCCTGTTTTGCCAATTTACACTCCCCGCATGGTACGAAGACCGCTTACAGGAGGCGGCAGGAGTATCCTGATCTCATCCTCACCAATGGGCCTGGAACGGCGGTCTGCATGATTCTGGCGGCTCTGATTCTTCGTTTCTTCGCTGTGCGAGGGACGCACGGGAAAATGAGGACTATCTATGTGGAGAGCTGGGCTAGGGTTAGGAGATTGAGCTTGAGTGGGAAGATTTTACTTGGGGTGGTGGATCGGTTCATTGTGCAGTGGGAGGGGTTGAGGGGCGTAGGAGGAAGGCCGGAGTATCTAGGGGTGCTGGTGGCGTAGCGATGTGTGCATTTACCTAGGTGCATAGCATTGGCATGCTGGCGTTCTGATACCCTCATATGAATGTCCGGGATGTAATATGAACAAATACTGTTCAGGGTTGTGGGATGGTATATATACTACAACTTCAAAACGCCCCAAATGCTTGCAATATGCACGGGGCAGTTATACAAGAGCAGCCTCTACGATCAGGCTGACCGCGCCTCTTTGACGCTTTCTGATCCCGTCTTAGCCGCCATAACTTCACCAATTCTCGCCAACATATCCTCGCTCAATTCCGGCTTGCCTCTAGCCTTTTTCTCTGCTCTCTCCTTCCGGTTGAGCTGTTTGATCGGCGTCCGCATCATGGTCCCCATGCTCTTCCGTCTCTGCGTCTCCGCATCTTCGGCCTTCTTCTTGGCGATATATTCTTCATCATGCCTGTCTCTGAAGACAGAGTATTTGTTTCTCAACTCATCAATCACACTCGCCGGCATTGGCGGCCGCAGTAGCGTAGGCACCCACGTCTCTGTTTCCACCTCCATACGTAACGTGTCATCGTCATGGTCTTCATGCTTCTCGGGCTCCTTTGCTGGCCAGGGTATCCTAGTGCCCAGACCTGGTATGTAACGAATGTTATAGTCGGCGATGAGGTTTTGGATTATGACGTCGCGCACAATTCCAGTTTGGGGATGAGGGACCGGGTAGACGAGGCGGACAGCAGAGAGTGTGACTGGGGCTTCCATGGATCGGATAGGGCGCTTATCGACTTCGTTGACGAGCATGTGTTTCGGGATGGCGAAGTCAACCTTCAAATCCCGTCATTTGTGTCAGCAGCTGTTGCCTTCACCGCTTTGAGGTAGTATGTCCTAGCGGTTGGGCCATGACGCTCCCACACTTATGGCTTCTTGCCATTATAAGCAAGATCCCAACGTACCTTATTCAAGCCCTCCACCGTCAACTCATTCCTCGCCTTATCTATACTCCTCACCGTACCAATCTTCCCCTTATCCCGCCCCTCCATAAGCACCACCCTATCTCCCGCGACAATCGGCCAGTACTTCGTCTGCTCGGATTTCGGCAGCTCCGGTCCCCTCAACAACCTCGTGTCCGTCGTCCCATATGTGTCTCGTTGAGCCCCGACATCCCTTTTCGGGGCCAGTTGTCCCAGTTGCCAATCTTCCCGCCGAGCGATGCGCGCATCCTTGAGAGTTTGGAGGACGGACCTGCGACGGAGGATTGCGTCCTGGAGATCCAAGACTCGCTTTTCGGATTCGTATTTGGATTTGCGAACTTTGGCCCGCCGTGCAGCCTGGCGCTCGGCGAGAGCGGTACGCCGGATAACCTTTTGCATTGGTATTTGGAAGAGTGAAGGTGGTGGTTGTTGAGCTGTGCTCCCACTCCTAGTCCTGGGGGCTCGACATTTAGTCGATTCTAGGCGCGGTTGTTTGCTTTTTGGCGCTTGTGGCGGCTCTGAGTTAAGCCACCAAAATCTACTACGTCTTATGTATTTGCGCAATCCTAAATCCTACGCCAGATACAGAAATGGACAGAATAATGGTTATAGAGCTCCGTGTTCTGAAGAGCTAATAAAGCTCTTGAGTTTGTATCATCCATGTTGCTACGTATTATGCCAGCAGGTATCATCGCTTCGCAGGGCTCGCTCTGGACGGTCTTAGTATGGCTCTCAAGCCGGATTCGGGGCCATTTCCCCAGTCCTTCTCCAGTACTTCACACGAATATCTGGTGCCCACATGGTATATTATGACATACTCCTTGACGCTGACGAAGCAAGGGCCCATGAGAGGTTTTCCTGGTCTGCCCTTCGATGCATGGTACGCGTGCACGTGACCCATCCTCAATCGAGCCTTGTGAGTAGGTAACATCAAGCGTGAATTCTTGACGCAGCAACCTTTCTTGCGTACATCAACCACTTTCTTGGCTGTAGAATCAGCAAATTAAGTTGGTAGGTTATTACATGAAATACTACACAATTGACACAGGAACGGTAGTAAGTTCATCATGCAATGAATGCACGAAGGTTGCAATGTCTTAATGGTGAATGTGGGGTTCCACGTGCTTAGGGCTCGAACCTCTCGCTCGCGTGCAAGTGAATGTCCTCAAGTAGGTGTTATTTCAGATTACCTTACCTGACCACCTCAGGCACGGATGAAGCTGAAACTGTGCCGCCTTCACATGCAAAACCGGTAGCCTGTCGTTGCCGAGTCAAGGCTTGAGCGGTTTGCACTCTTTTGAATCATCTTCTCACCAATGCTCCCAAGCTGTCGTACTCTGCTCTGTTGTCCGAGTCTCACTGGCCATCAGACACCAAGACTCCCGGCGAGGCCGAGATATAACTGTGTTACAGTGGTAAGTAAGGCAGGCAATAAGGTAATGCTGAGACCCTGAGAGCCTGGTAAGGTATGTAAGCGAGGGAATGAATAATACTGGGGCCTGGGCAAAGGCGTGTCCCAGGATATACGCGGACTGCGCCGACTCACGTGTAGTCGTCGGTACTGGCGTATCATTGACGCCGCATCCTTTCCCAGGCGAGACTCATCATTGCAACTGCGCATTCTTTGACCACGCCACTGCAAGCCACCGCGATCTTTGTAGATGATTCATATGCCCTTCTTCTCACCAGATTAGTTATAGAATATTCACCGGCCAGTTTCCTTCACACACGATTGCCAAACCCTTCCCGCTGGTCGACCACTCCTTTCGCCGTTGCCTACGGAGTACCTACCGTACCCATTGACTAAGAGACCTGTAAGAGACCCAGTCAGTCAGTCCAGAACCGAGCCTGATAACCGCTACGGTGCTTGGTCCATTTGCACTCGCAATCATACCCTTCAACGCCCCCATCATCCGTCAGACCGCAAGCATCAACTCATTTGTTGATGGTCCGCTGATACGAGTAGCTCGAATCCTCGCTCCTCTTCGCTAGCAAACAGCCCGCGCTCACAAGGCCTGCACGCAGAAGTAGGTGTGTGATCAACGCCCAACCTCACTCGTTCCACAACCTTCTTTCCTCCACTTCACGTCAAACCTCAACAATTCCAACTCTCAAACCAACTTCCGTCGATTCTACTCACTCAAATCCATCTTTCATACCGCAAAACCTTCTCTCGCTGACGTGCGTAGCGTGAGTTCTTGCCATGGCTGAAATTCGCCGCAAACTGGTCATCGTTGGAGATGGTGCCTGCGGGAAGACTTGTCTCTTGATGTGAGCTCCCAATTTCTTCGCTTCAAGCATGCTCGCGTCTGCAAGTTCCCTCAGAAGCTAACCTTTTATCTTCCTTCAGCGTTTTCTCCAAGGGTACCTTTCCTGAGGTCAGTCCCTATCTACCGTCGCCGTCGCTATTGCAGTGAATGCTGCAACAAGACGAAGAGGCCTGGCCTCGCCCCGCATTTGAGGAAATTCCAGGGCGCAATATATATAACATTGGACTTGACTTCTGACCTGTGGATGAATATAGGTCTATGTCCCCACCGTCTTCGAGAACTATGTCGCGGACGTCGAGGTAGACGGGAAGCATGTAGAGCTCGCTCTTTGGGATACGGCTGGCCAAGAAGACTACGATCGTCTCCGTCCTCTGTCATACCCTGACTCGCATGTCATCCTGATCTGCTTTGCCATCGACTCTCCGGACTCTCTTGACAACGTTCAGGAGAAGGTACGCTTGATACCGTTCCATAATTAGGGACCTGATGAACAAGAGATTGCTGACATCATCGTAGTGGATCTCCGAAGTTCTCCATTTCTGCTCGGGCCTTCCCATCATTCTTGTGGGCTGCAAGAAGGATCTCCGCTACGACCAGAAGACAATCGAAGAGCTTCACAAGACCAGCCAGAAGCCTGTTACTCCCGACCAGGTAAGTTGGGAGCGTGTTTCTCTTGGTCGTGCCAGCGGCGGATGAACTGAGCGCTAACAATCACTCTTGCTCCTTAGGGTCAAGAAGTCTGCAAGAAGATCGGTGCCTACAAATACCTCGAGTGCTCGGCGAAGACGAGCGAGGGCGTCCGTGAAGTCTTCGAGCACGCTACGCGCGCGGCGCTTCTCTCCAAGAAGGGCAAGGGGACCAAGGGGGGCCGTAATATCAAGTGCGCCATCTTGTGATCGGTACGCTCTCGTACTTCTTTCTTCCACGTCCGCATCAATGGATAGCCATTTGCCATGATTTAAGCTTCTGGAGTGTTAGTCTTCTGTCGCAGCATTGAGGAGAACGTGGTGGACGTCTATCCGTGGGGCTTCGTCATGGGAAATTGTGCGTATGTCGAGGTTAGTGAACGAGGTGTGGCGGATGGGTCCTCGACGGGTGCTTCTTTTTCGACGGCAGAGCCAACGCTCGCTTTTTGAGGGTGTCTGACGGGGAAGTGTGTCGAAGAAGCAGCCGAGAGTGCTCTGTCTGTAGTTTCGAACACGGTTCACGGTCGAGGGGATGTGCTGAAATCTCGGAATCTCGGAAATGTCGGGCGATTTGGAGCAAGCTTGTGTGTGTGTGTGCGTGTGTGTGATGGAACCTGATCTTCGACACGGAACTGCTGAGAAGCCTTGAGCAGGCAAAGTGATCTTCCTCCTACTTGCAAGAACAAGTGCCCACAACATCCATCTTTTTCAACAACCCTTACATCTTGCGTGCTTCGAAAGATCTCGCGCCTACCCACCGCCCCGCAAGCTGTTATGGAAATTCTCATTTAGTTTATCTCATTGACTGCCTGATGTTGCGTCTCTGGTCTCTCATGGTGTGATAGTTCGCGATTCAGGCGTTGCATGAAAACTCTGCACTGACTACTGCACCAAACTCCCAGTGATATTCACCAAGACCTACGTGATGTCGAAGATTGCAAAGCGCGGCGCCCACGCCAGAGGATTCGACGTATGTGACATCCATCCAGCAGAACCGTGTTTTGCAATCCTTCATCAGCGAGCAGAGCAAGTTCAGTCCAGCGCAGCCAGGACAAGTCACAACGACACGCTACTATGAAGGCTTTATACTGCATTTCACATTCTCCACCTCAAAGCCGCAGCACCTGGGCACCATAGCACATTTCCCTCACTCCAGCCCTGGCCTCTCTCATACCTATGCCCGACCTACAACATATCACTACATTGCTCCCTTGCTTATACGTCTCTGTCCTAATCCACCTCCACCTTAATAGGTGCCCCCGTCCACAGCCTATGCACAGTTCTCAAAAACCCAGCAGCCCTTACATTTCCACCTGCCCAGAAACCTTACCTCCATCCCATCCCATTCAAACAACCGCCATCATCCCAATACCTTATGCTTCCACTCTACGTACGTCCCCCTCTTTAGGAGGCACGCACGTAGCTCCCTCCTACGGACCTAGGTATTTCCCCCTGTAGCGCAACAGAACGCGAACAAGAGGCGACAGACGCACAAATATGTGCGCGTTGCTTCTAACCAAACCCTTACGGTCCCAGTCTCCACCCCTCTCCTCTGCATCCTCTTCCTCTTCTCTAGTCTTAGGAGCTATCTACCCTCTCTGGGTCTAGACCAGCACAGTAGGGTATGCAAGGCACCGGCCTAGCCACGAAGTGTCCTACAGCTGAATTTCTCCACATAGGGCTGTTGCTGCGTCTACGGAACCCATAACGTACCGCGCAGCAGACGAGTTAAGAGCATCAGATGTACATGTCTATGCCCCGGGTCCCTACCCACTAGTATCTACGTCTATATTCGTGTCGGTGTCTGTCTCGATAGCAAGATTGTGCTACATACGTGATTGGATCTGCGCTGTATGACGTGCATGATACCGACTCGCTCGACCAGCGAGCAACCTCCGATATTCGGGGTTGAAATGTGAGGCCGAGGCTGGGCCTAGGTCCGGCGAGAAGGGAGGTAGAGTGCTACGTTATTGCTACACGTTGGGGAGCTTGAGGTATGGAGGTTGGTTGGGAGGTGTGTTTTGCGGGTATGAGTATGAGTGTGAGGACGGTGGACGGATGGACTGACGATTTGGAAGAGACGCGGTTGTTAACTTTGATGCGGGACCATGCCATGGTGCGCTGGTGGGTGTATGTATTTGTCAAAGCGCGTGCTCAACAGAGAAAGGTGTAGGAAGGGGTCGATGGTTAGTTTTATGACGGTCCCGGATACGTATGCACCTTCTGAGAATGAAAGGAAGATATTGACCCGGGATTGGTTTATTCGACACGGATGCGGGATTGATGTTTGCAGTTGTAGTAGTCGTCTAGGACTCATGATCAACCGTGTGGATAATGGTCTATCTAACTATTAACTGAGCCAAAACGCCAGTAATGCCCCTCCGAAACTCCTCGGACATGATCTCATGAGGTGATATGCGCCTTTGCGAATAGCCCGAAAAGGGGGCGAAGGGCGTGTGTCATTATGTGGACGTTCTTTCTGCAAGGCTGGTCAAGCCTTCAAGGCCTATCTAGCCTGGACTGGTATCCATCGCGGCGCTACTGCTATTAGTTACAGCAGCGAGAGAAGCGGCCGTGGTAGCGTTTAGCTTCACGTTCTTCCGCTCCTGTTTGAAGGCTTCGATTTTGGCTTTGAGTTCGACGTCTGTGCGAATACAGTTAGTTCATATATTCTATCGGTATATGGATATCCCTGAGGGAGATATCAAGTAGAAAAGAGAATGGAGTGACATGCCTGGGATGACGTCCTCTATCTTCAACGGCGAGCGATTGAAGGGATCGTGAGGGTCACTGAGAAGGATAGAGCGGATGGTGGACCTGTCGACGGAGTTTCGGGATGTGGGTAAGATGACAGGGTCTTCCATCAGAGTAGCCAGTACAGGATCTATGTCCAAGTGTTAGCCTTCATCACAGAGAGGGTATCGTGTAAAGCCATGGGAAAGAGGGACTCACCTAAAAACTCGTCAGGCACCTCTCCCAGGTCCTCTTCGGCCTGATCGTCCATTTCTTTGGCTATCCGAATTTTTTGCCCGAAAGCCGTCCATGCTGCTAGCTCTTCGTTCGACTTCAACTCCTTTGCCCTTGTCTTCAGAATGGTAGTCGCTTTCTCGAAGTTTGCAGGTTTGTAAGAGCGGCCGTCCCTGGCTACGGCGAGTATGAAGTTCTCCTTATCTTTCAGATTGAGATAGACGTCTATAATCTTCGCAAGAAGAGCTTTGGGATTGAACCCATACTCGCCTGGATTCTCAACTATAAGATCGCGGCTCTTTGGTCCGACCATAGCGTCCAGGTTATAGTCGAGCATATCCGCTAACCGCTGCACTATCTCCGGCATCGTGAATGAGTCTGCCAAAGCATCGGTGAAAAGCTTCAGCATGTCTACCGTCTCGTTGGTGAGTTGCATGTAGGATTTCGCTTTGCCTTGAGCAGCAGCCAGGGCCTCCTCCTTTTCAGTTCGGGCAGCTGGATCGAGTGATTCACCATCACGGAGCTCAATCTGTAGCCCATGGATCTGGACGAATGCACTGAGCGATTCATCGAGGACAAACGTGACGTCGTTAAGCAGGAGGTTGACGAATCGGACGAAGAAGTCGAGATTGACTTTCGCCTCCTCCGAAAGGTGTTCTCTGTAGATGGTGTTTGACCATATGCATTTGATGATCTGGAAGATTTCGTAGCGAATATTGAATTTGTCGTAGAATTGCGTATGAGCTCCGGTGTTCTCAACCTCGATGTAGAACTTCATCAAAGCGTGCAACAAGTGCTCGATCGCGAAAGGTAGAGAGTTCAACAGATC
This sequence comes from Acarospora socialis, assembly GCA_025617375.2. NCBI lineage: Eukaryota > Fungi > Ascomycota > Lecanoromycetes > Acarosporales > Acarosporaceae > Acarospora > Acarospora socialis. The sequence goes on along the minus strand of JAMYGW020000002.1, from coordinate 1,299,978 downwards.
GCCGAGAATGCCTTTGGATCTGTTGTACACGGGCCATATTCCATGGAAGAGAATGGTGATAAGTCCGGATTTGAGGTAGGGGTTCTTGATGTACTCGGAGCTTCGTAATAATGTAATACACAGCATGACCAGCTCGTCACTCTGTGTGGAGGTGATGATTTGGGGCATTTGCCTCATGATGAACTTGAAGTTGCCCACAACATCTTCGAGGAAATACTCCGGCAGACACTGGAATACCTCGGGCTGCTTTTTAGGCAGGGGCAGCTTAAGTGGTGTTGTCGGGAAATTGTGCTTTGGAGCAGCGAGCCGTAGAAGCCACACTATGACGTAGCGCATGAACTGCATCGACCGTGCTTGGGAAAGGTCATCCAGCAAAACGCCCTGCACCGCATATTTGTATGACAGACCCTTGTCGATTTGGTCTTTGTACTTCTTGAGCATGGTCTCGAACATCCTTAACTGAGCCGGATTGCTCACGTACTTGTGTCGTTCCAACTCGAATTTCAGGATCTGCTTCTCCATGTGATTGAGATCTTTCTCCAGTTGGTCGAGCTTTACGATCGTTGCCTCGCTGCCGTAGTGATGGGCGGCGAGCGTGAGGAAGAAGACCTCGGAGATGAAATTAGACGTGCCACCTACTGCTTCAGAGTAGAATCGGTCTGAAGCGCTCTGATCGGCATTAAGCTTGGTTTCTTCCTTGATATCAACACGCGGATGCCGTCTCAGATAGTCAACATCTATCCGATCAACCTAGCAACCATTAGTGTATGCTACATAGTGGAGCGGGACAGTGCAAGCATACCTTGGAGAACGTTGCATCCATAAAAGGTTCACATAGCTGGTCTAAGCACACTGTAGCATTGATCATGAAGCCATCCGAAGAGACTTGTTTTTGGTCCACCTGCATTGCTCTCCGCTTGTGATTCGCATTGACACATAGAGCAAACCAATCTAGCATCTTCTCTCTCGCTTCTTTGGATTTCTTAATGATCTGATTGACTATATCCAAAAGGTCTGTCTGGTGCGTCTGCAACGTCATGCGTAGAGCTCGCTGCGAGCTAATGATATACCCCTTATCACGTGTCTTCGGGCTTGAAAAGTAATTGATGGTCACATCTGCTTGTAAGGGTGAGATCTGAAAGAAAGGACCCAGCAAAGTTTCAGCCTCGAGAGTTCCTGCAGAAACCTGCTGTGGCAAGAATTGAGGTGACTGCACGATAGCATTCACCAATGGGGCGTATCGGACAATATTTCGCATTGCCTGGAAACCCTTAGCACCAAGCGGGGACACAAAGGAACCTGGATGAACCGCACTTACTAGGACATATGGCTTGTAGTTGTCATTCATGGTCATTTTGGACAGTTGCCGGCTGAGCTCTTCTATCGCGCCTACTAAGGCTTCCTTCACCGTCTCGTCTTCTGGAAACCTCGACACAGCTTCGCTGAGAAACTCATGACACAAGCCTCTATCGTCTTCAGGATCAACCAGCAGGTGAGGTGTAAGCGGGTTCGATACAGGTGGCTCCAGTCTAAATATGCTATCAGCAAGCTACTCAGGCCGCAAGTACCATCTGTCACTGACCCAAACATGTCTGGCATAGTGACCGCAAAGATGCAGTAACTCATGCACAAACGTCTAGCCTCCTTTATGATGTTGTATTTAGGATCCCCCGTGCTGCCAGCTTTGAAAGCTCGGTACTGCCTCGACACCCGCTTCCAACATCCTAACAAGTAGTCCAAAGGTGTAGTCTTTCCGAGGTTTGAGGCCGCTTCGAGTATTGCCTGGTCCAAGGTCTCTGTGCTTAGCCTGACGGGAGATCCTTGCTCCTCGAGGTCTGCCCGAACGCTTCCAACATAATGTAGAGGATGGCCATGGTTATCCTGTGTAACCTCCGGCTTGAGAGACAATCTGAATATTGTACCCAGTGTCCGATCCTCCCACGCTTCGAGCGACTCTACTACCCTTGTGCTAGGCCGCCCTCCAGCCGAGGAGGGATGTTCCCGCTTCAAGGGAGTTATCACACCTGACCCGGCTGGTGATATGTTTATGCGCTGGGTCTCGCCGTTACTCTGCTTCAAACCAAGCCGTGTGAAGGGATTTGGAGAGGAGGTGGCGGAATTTGATGCGCTTGAGATGTTGCTGGTTGCTGTCGGTTGCTCTCCACATTCGGGGCTAGCGTTTCTGTCTGCCGACGGAGGTGACGGTGGCTTCGAAATAGGGGCTTCGCTTTCTTTTGCTGATGACCCAGGTTCTGGCGAAGGAGGAGTTCCTGCCCCGAGCTTTGCCAACCTCTTGTTCCGGATCTGTATACAGACTGTTAGAGCTGGGGTACAGATACCACGGCTTCCTTTGACTTTACCTTCTCCGCGTCTGAAATAGTGTCTGACATCCTTATGGAGACTTATGGCGATGAACTCCTCAAATGTAAGGACTGGGTTGTGGCAAGAGCTATAGCGATCTGCCAGGTTGGTTGATGCACGGGTGCTAAGGTACGAGTACAGTAAGGAATGTACTCTACCATTCCGACTCTAGGTGTTATCGCTAAAGGCCGCCACAGTAAGGGGTCCTAACTAAATCTTAACTGGAACCTTCCACCTACTTGTAGGTTTGCCTAAGATCAAGCGATACAATAAGAACTCATTAATAAGCCCTCTTGCATAATGGGGGCGATGATTAATGGGCCAACAGAACCGCTCTGCACTACGACGTACTCCTGAGATCCGAGTGACTGTCTAGGGGCGTAGAAGCGTTGGAGGTATTGCAATTACTGTTTAGTATATAACTCTCTATTGAACCCCAACACGCTGAACTGCGTCGCATGTCGTCGGCGAATTTACGCTGTGCAAGTTCTCCACCAGTACTCCGATTACCTGTACACGATAGACCTCCCCAAATCGCCGTATAAGCACAAGACCGGTTAGTAACCGCCTCTCCCGACCCTCAGTTCGTCCAGTCTCCTACAACTCCTCAGCTCCATGTTTCTTGCTGCCCTCATCTTCTCGACATCTTGAAAGAACCAGCCTTGCGCCTCCTGCATCAACCGTTCCCGGCCCTGAATCTCGAGCTCGCAGTCATACCTCAACTTCGAGACGTAGTTCACCTCCGCCTTTTGATCCAGCTGGTTCATCTTGCGATTGCTCCACTCCGCAACCTCATTCGGATCTATGTAGTAGTCCACCTTGAGCCGCGGAGTTGTTCGCTGTAGCGTATGTGGAGGTACTGGTGAGTCGAAGCGGAATGTAGGTCCTGCGGGGGTGGTTGTCGACGAAGAGAAAAGTGATGACAGCAACGGAAGGACGAAAAGAATGAGGAGGGGAAGAAGGTTTGATAAAGCAGATAATGTTGACGGAGGTGGCTCAGTAGAATTGCCATTCGCTTCTCGAGGTCTCCTTCGTGGTCTAGCACCGCCAAATTGGTGCACCCGGAAGCCCGGTCCACCCCCTAAATTAAACACGAATTGAGGCCCTGCATCGAACATGCCACCACCTGTGATGAGGTTAGCCCACCCATAAAATTGAGCCACCTCCGTAGGGAAATCCGTACCAAAGGGCCCAAAGCCCCCACCCATCCCACCTCCACCACCGAAAAATCTGTTGAACATCTCTTCCGGTGATATCTCATCCTCGAACATTGGCCCCCGCCCAGGTGATCTCGCAAAGCCGCTGAATGGTGATTGTGCAGAGGCCGAGCCAGGTCCAAATCTATTATCCGGATCCCCACCAAACTTGTCGAATTTCGATTTCTTATCTGGATCCGAAAGGACTTGGAAAGCTCTTGAGACCACTAGATATGCACACGAGGCGGTCAGTTCCCATTGCTAGCAAATTCGGATGGACAAGGCCTATTCCTGCTCGGTCGACTTGTGATGAATGCAGCCCAAGAAGACTTACTCTTGAAAGCTTCATCCGCACCATCGTAGCCATTCTTATCTGGATGTGTCAACAAACTTAGCTTCCGGTAAGCCTTTTTTATTTCCCCGTCTGACACGGTCTTCTCCAGCCCCAGTATCTCGTAAAAGGCGGTAGGTGAGCATTTCCGTACTCTGATAACGGCTGTCTTCTGCTCAATAGTATATTTGCGATCCTGATTTCCCTGGTTGTGATCTCGCGATTTTGCATTACCGTTGGGTGTCGCATCGGCGCCAGAGGCGGTTGCGGAGGGCATAATCGTATCAGAGAATCGCCCCAATCTTCCCGGAATACCAGTGTTGTGGCCAAGCTGCGGACTCTCGTGCGAGAAAAACTAGACCGGTAAGTGAGCTGGTATACGAAAGATGTTCGAAGCTTCACTTCTGCTTGTGTGTTTGGCGTCGTGGTCTCTTTGCTGCCCGCGAAAGATGATCCGGGAGCGCTAGCGCAACCGGGGCGGCGGCCTTCATGTCACCGGGGACCTATGACGACCAGCTCTCTTGGGCAATTACAGATACCTAGAACACGAGGGAGCTACTAGACGCAGGCTTCAAAGGGCGGATACAACGCAGGAATTGTTTGAACGCATAGAGCTCTTCGGTCTGATCAGAGCCATTATTGTATAGGATAGTCACAGCATCGATGGCAGACAAAAAGGTCGAGGAGAAAGCGAAGACCTCCGCTATTCAGTATGCCAGAACCTGGGGAGGTACGTGTCCACAAAGCAAGGATTCAGATGTGCAAAGAGCATCTGGGCTAACGACTGTCACAGAATCGCCTCTTCCGCCAACAGTTCTTGCAACTTTAATCACCGCCCAGCATATGCGCCCACCCCAATTCCTCCCACTTCTATTCCCACCGGTCCTTTTATTCAGCACGTATCTGAATCTCTCGGATTACAAGGTTGATAGCGCCGGTATCAGTGCTGCGTGGTCAACATTATATCTTATACTGGCGCGTCGGCGGAAGCAGCCTTTCGCGAGGAGATGGGGAGCCAGAGGGATCATTAGGGGCAGCACGATGGGGCTATGTCTCACCAATCTGTTGGCCTGTGGCTTTACATATGCGACTGAGAGGAGGAGTAAAGAGGAGGCGAGGAGGGAGGGCGGAAGTATTGTCTGAAGCAGGTCTATTGGACTTTGGTCTCTCATCCGAATTGTAGGGAGACATTTTGGGCTTTGCCGTGTTACACTTTCATCTAATACTACTCTTATGAGTTATACTCGTGCCAGTAGAAGATGGCCTGTTAAGTTTCTAACGCTTTGTGCTGGCTGCGTCAGACATGAATGGCCGAATGCCAAGCACCATCTCCTACTTGGATAGAGCCTCTGCTGATATCATCTCCATCTGATCTAAGGGTGTGTCAAGCTTGTGATAGCTCGAATGCCTCTGAGCCCTCCGAACTCGAGTCATATGCTGGACCAATTTTTTCTAGCCATATCATTGAAGCATCTGCAGGGTTCATGTTCATCTTCAATTCTGTGCGGGTAACACAGTACTTACCCTACTTCCTACTGGTACACCTGGTTAGACTTACGCACATCTGAACCGTAAGAATCACTGAACTCGTAGGGCGAAGTCAAGGTGACATACGATCCGATTTTGACGATTTGGCGATACTCTGGCAGCAAGACCAGTATAATCTATTACAAGAAGGTCTTAGAACCGCGGACAAACCACCATGACCGCCGTAGCCTGTATGGACAAATAACACGTGGAATTCCATCTCTTCGTCGTACAGCTTCCAGAAAACTTTCTGAAAACAAGTGTGAGCAAAGTCGTGTGCGTTATTCTCAGGATACCGGTAGGTACCAAACCCGAGAAGGTCAATGTTCCTATCCACCTCCACGCACAGTCCACTGAATGTAGGGGTAGAAAATGACCTTGTGCCCTCATGCGAGTGACAAAGTTGTTCCTTCTAGGCCTGTACATGCATCCCGGACAGCCTTTTCCGACAGCTTCATTTCTGACCAAGAAAGATCCAACACAGCTCCAGGACTTGAGAGGTAAAACCCGGATAACAACCCAAGTCGGGCGGCTACCTGGATAAACTTAACAGCTTTACTCATCCTCCGTCTCCGCTACCGGGCCTCGGGGGCCAAGTAAACATCCTCTTTAGGATCATCAACCACTGAAGCTGGGGGCGTCGGAAGAGTGAGGGATTTGGGTGGAACCCAATCAATCTGCTGCGCTTCGCTTACAACGGCCCCCTCGTCAAACAATTCAATGAACTTCTCGTCGAGCACCCTCACCTTCGGACGAGCATGATGGTTGTACTCGGCAAGAATAGACGCAAGGCTCCAGTCTTGGAGCTTGCGGAAGCATCCCACAACACAGCCGGTACGATGCTGTGCACGGGAATTAGCTTGTTACTCACTTGTCCAAAGCCCATCAAACCACTTACTTTGCCTTTATTGCAGTGAATTAAGAGTGGATGATTTCGCCTGTCCAGCAGAATTTTAAGTGCTGCAGCCATGTCCTTTGGCGGAATTGTGACAAAGGGGTCCTTGTTGGGTGAGATGTGAATCTGAAAGTGTCGAATACCGTTCTCCTTGACGAATGCCATATTTTCGGCAGGATATTCTTCAGGCACAAGAGTTCTGAGCCAGTTAGCCTACCTGTTTGTAGCATCATACAGGTTGCATTAGCAACCTACAATATAGACTTGAGCCCGAGACTCTTGAGATGTTCAAAGTTGCTCGCACGAGGGAAGCTGCTACGGTATATGCCAGGCACCACCTCGGAAAAGTTGCTTGGAAACCCCGTGGTTGGCGACGGCGGTTCACTTTCGATACTTTCAAATCCAGCATCTAGTGATTTTGGGGGTTAGGGCATTCGCATACTTTGGATCGATGAAGGCCAATAATGACAGGCGAATGCGCTCACCTTCTAGGTTTGAGTGCTGACTTCCGTTTGCCCGAGCCGACTTGGAACTTGGCAACATCATGGATGACGGAAGGCACTGGTCCGGATCCGAAGCGATCATGTTCAGCCTCGCCGTCAGGAGCTGCTCATGTTTGGATGGGGCGTTGCTAGGGTTCAAGAGCGAGGGTGACATGGTGCCATATATGCTAGACATAGCTAGTAATGAACGTCAGGGAGCCGCAGAGAACCAAATTCGATCCTGCCTGAAAGCCTTCCGATTGAAGCGTACAAAGTAGCGAGGACCAGGAAATGATAGGTATGTAGTAGAAAACCACGGTCGTCCGTCCAAAGCTTCGGAGACTCGGCAGATGAATCCGCCGGGGGCGGATTCTGAGCACTGTTAAGAGGATGTCAACTCAAGACCAGGCAGAGTGTTAAGAAGCATTGGTCAAAGAAATTTAAATGCAAGAATGCAACGTCCTGTGACAGAAACATCGTACCTGTTCTAACCAGATGCTACCGACGACATCTACCACGTGCGTAACGGGTCCGAGGTGATTTGAGGTCCATATTGAGAGATAGTAACTAGAGATGAATGACAGTGGCTTGTCGAGCCTTTGCCAGTACCGGAGTAGGTTTGTTTAAGATAGGAATGTAGGTTCAGCTGGATAGATGTTGAATTTGAAGTGTGAAAAGCGGACGGCGGCAGCTAATACCTAAACTGAACCAATTCGAGCTTTACCGCGCACAGACCAACTACTCCTAGTCCAACTCGTAATCACTAGGTAGACAATCAGTTCTATAAAATCTCAAGTCCCATCAAATCAGCAGTATGATAACACGGAGACTACGGACAGTGGCATATGATCCGTGACGGTTTTCTATTCCACATTGACATGCAACTGCTGGCTCAGCAGCCCTCGAATTTGCGACTCTGGCAAGGGCAGAAATCAGCAGAAGACTCACTATAACTATTAGTTCCGCTGCTGGCCACCGTCTGAGTAACCCCTATCGTACCGAGTGCGGTGAGAATGTCGGGAATCAGTTGCTTGAAAAATGTCTACGGACTATTTTCGAGATTCAAACCTTATGTATAGCTCAAGCGTTACCTGGGCTAATCTGTCTGCTTCTTCGGAGTATACTATGCATACAAGGAAGGCATAATAGTGAACGGTCTGGATCTCACAGAGTATTCATCTCTACTCGAGCATAGTGGAACTTACTCTTTAACGTTCTTTACTCTGCAGTATGTGTACGAGTATCTCTGTACGAAGCACTCCTTGCTTTGGCTTGTAATACTATAGCGTGGTCCTGTCGTTTATCCCATTCCTCGTTTCGATTGGTATGCAACCATTTGGCGCGATGATAAGGTAATGAGAAATCTGTTCCCTTTCTATTTCGTTTTCATGGACTCTCACGATGGGGAGTTATAAAGAACCCAACCTAGAGTTGGTGCTAGAGTTGGACTTTCGATTTTGTGCGAGCCGAAGGTATCTCCGGGACATCTTTCTCCCCAGTCATGAACCGCCACTACAGCTGGATGAGGCGCCTGGAGCTAGTACAAATAGCGTGGGTACTTTTAGTGTGAGAGAATCAAGCACATCCAGGCCAAGGGACTTGAACAGCGTTCTTCTTTCCTGCATCGCAGAGCAAGTGGCGGCACAGAACATTGCTGGGCTGGAGAATATCAGGCTGCCGGGGCAGGTTGGGCATATGTCAGATACGGAGTGGAGTCTTGCAGTCCTTGGGAACCCAGCAAGGCTGAGCATCGGAAGTGTTTTCAGTGGCAGCAAAAAGTGTCCCGTCGGAAATGATGACGGTATGGCGGCTCAATAGATTCATAGACGATATCGCAACGGGTCATGTTGTAACTAATGCTACACCTACAGGACTCAAACGCTGCCTGCGAATCAAATCGCCGAGACTAGCGTACAGTGACCTGGAGACATGGTCAATTTCGGGCCACGAACTGCTAGGCCTGCTGGAAAAGTCCGAAACGGTCAATTACTGGATAAACGATACGTGCGACGCTGTTGTACATTTCGATGAAGTTTCCAAGGTTGTTCGCCAACCCATGAGGTTGGGGGTCTATAAAAATCTGTTGGCTCTGTGGGGTATCTTTGAGAAGGAGATAGAGAAGTTTTATGGACCCCAGAGACGGCATCCACGGAACCCCAACGCGATATCTCTTCGGTTTGGCGATGGTGGACCTGCAGACAGATACCCGGCCATAAGAGATGATACACCAGTGGGCCGTGCTGCTTTCGCCCGCGAAGTGTATGCCACCCAGAGCTTAAGAGAGCTGCACCATCTAGTGCACTCGTCACTAGTGCAGGGTAATAGGAAGGTAGGTATTCCTAACAACGCCACGCCAGAAGCTCCAGGTTCAGGAGTAAGTTTCAGAGAACTAGGGAGTACGATGAACTGGGGTAAGGTGTCATTGTGGTGTGCTTTCGCGTGCTTCATGCTACGATATGCTCATTGGTTGGACCACAAGCGCTTTTCCTTCTTTGTGTACGGTGTGACCAACATAGAGAACCTCCTAGAGCTGATCAACCTCCCGCGAACGTATCGCAATGCGTTCGTGAATGCATGCAAACATTTTGAAAAAGCTGAGCTAGCAAGACCAAGCATACGTGCTCAAGATTCGCAGGGAGGTCCACGAGACATCCCACCTGATCATTGGATTCGAAGAGAGCTAGAAGCGTTCAATGCTCTAGGTGTTGCAGATGATCCTTCGGGTTATAATGCGCCGGCCTCAGGCAAACAGCCAGTCAAAGCACCCGATCTGACTGGTGACATCCACCCATTGTTTCGTGAAGATGCCTGGGATAACGTGGAACCGCAGCAACGAGACAGTCTAAGGCAAGCCTGTCTTCTTGCCTCACGGCTTTTGGATTTCGCTACGCCTTGGTTTGCGTCTTTTCTTCCGCAGGCCAGTCGCGGCAGGACCAACTCAGCGAACCCTTCCACTACAACTATAGAGGTCCCTATGGTAGCAAACCCAACGCGGCGCACGCTCGATCAAGTCCGCAGAAGCCTGCATGAAAGGGTCGAATCGGTCAGAATAAGCGCCAGTCGTGATCTGCTTACTAGAAAGGGAGTCTGGAGCCAGCATCAACGAGCACCGAGCGACGCCCTCCTTAGTCAGCCGGTGAAGTTAAACCTTAGGGACCATGCCGACCGCGATCGAATAGAGCAAGAAACGTTGGGCTACAGGTGGCGTCCCATCCAGATCACTATCGCGTCACAGCTTCTTCAGGCAGCCTTGCCGACAGCGCCTGCGACAGCAGACCATCTCTTCGCAGTCTTCTACTTGGCCGTAGTCTTAGTTTCCGAATTGGGTCATGTGGCGTGGTTGACCGATTTCGACAATCTGTTTCTTGACGACGTCAGATTAGACAATGACGTCTACCCAGATCTGGGAATCTCCTTGATAGGGTGGATATTTGGAGGTTGGTTCCCTAGGCCAAGCCGCCTGGATGAGAATGACGAAAGTCAAGACGGCTATCATCACGTCAGGGGGGGCCTGCACTGGAACAAACTCTTCAAGCGGACGATGCAACGGCCACTCTTCCATACGATTTATTCTATTCCGGTACACTACATCCAACGTATCCTTACCCAAGAACGGTGGGATGAGGTCGCTCGTGCCAAAGAACGACCGACAATGACTAGGAGATTTCTCAAGCCAGATACTCCGTTCCAGCAACGGCACACGGCTAGGGTTGCCCGGCAACACCTGCGAGAAGAGGACTGGGGTAATGGTGTAGGACAAGCAAAGTATTACGAAGATTTAGACTGGGAAGTCACACCTCCACCGGAGTGGAATCTTGTAGAACTCGGAGCAGCAGGTGCTGTGGGCTGTAGCGTCTCGCCGCTTGGTCTTACGGTAAATATTCACCCAATTCTCGCCTACGAAAACTGGACGAGAGCTCCAGCGAATCACGAGGAGAGGAGGGCCCAAGGGACGCCGAGCCTTACTGAAGACGAATATGACAGATTGAGACCTGCCATGATGCTAGCAACGCTCCTGCTTCAGGTCGGGTCACCGTGGTTAACATCCCTTCTACCACGAGTCAATTATTCCAGCAACTCTTCAAGGGGCCAGGCAAGAGAGGTCTCCGCCGCGCGAGCCTCTAAGGTTGATGATCTAGCAGCTGCAAGGACGGAACTGGACAGTATGGCAGGCCATGTGCACTTCGACCACAATGCCCTGCAACTACCGGAAGATGGTCACTTGGGGCAGTGCTCAAGAGGCTATAGACACTCATCGGACAGAGAAGGAAACTACAAATATCAAGCATGCGATCAAGCACAGCACGAACACTTTGATGATCTAGAGCAGAACCACGAAAATCTCCCTTATCGCCGTATTCAAATCAGCGTGAGCAGTCAAGTCGTACGAGCCGTTCTCGACTCCGCGCGAGACTCTGAAAGGTATCTTCAAGCGGTGTACTCTCTCGCAACGACCTTGACGCACGAGCTGGCTCACGCGGCCTTGTACACCAACTTCGCCTGGACGATGGTCGAAGGCGATCCCACCATACGCGGCGAAGCGCAAGCCGAGCTCGGCAATTCTTTGATCTCTTGGCTCCACGGGGGCTGGATACTAAGTGACAGCACCGCGCTCGACGACAACGGAACAGCGACCTTCAGACACGGAGCCTCCTGGAGCAAGTGGCACCGGGTCCTCCAACCGGACGAATACGTCCCGCGCTACTGGACCTACTACTCAATCCCGCTATCCTACATTCAGCGCCTGTTTGTGCAAGCGGAATGGGATAGATTCAATCTCGACAACAGCCCAGGAATAGCGGCCGACGCGTTGCTGAGACCCAGGTGGCCATTTCGAAAGGGCGAGCATGCGCGAAGGGCAGAGAAGACGAGTTATGAGTTTTGGAGTGTGAAGGGTTATCCGGATGAGTGGTATGAGGATGAGGAGCCGGCTGAGGATGATGATCGTGTTGATCCTTATTATGTGGATGAGGACTGGGATGATGGGCCGGCCCTGGGCCCTTGAGATTGGGTGCTTGTGGCTGTGGTGGTGGAAGGGTCAGTATACCTCGACGAAGCCAAGCACATTCGGACCATTGATATATTAGTCCGCTCGTTCCGTCCTTCGTTTACTCCTTTTTGATTACGATTTAGGTTTCTTAACTCGCGTCTTCTATAATATAATCCAGCATATAGAAAGCTTGGAACTTTCTGCTCTTGATTCCACCCTTTATTGTTTTATCAATCCTCAACGCGGACACTTAACTATCACGCTCTAATAAACTGGGATTCCCACTCCAAGCAGTATCGCATCTCCTATCCGACCCCTTAAACCTCCACCAAAAGCCAATCTCATCCCAGACGTCTACCAAACCCATACTCTACTCTACCCTCACCCACCGCCCATCGCTTTCCTCCTGAAAAATCCCCAATCCTTCCTCAAAGTGAAAACGCCCTTCAGATCCGCGTTGACCTATCAAACCCTTTTCTAGCCGTCGAATCGACACAACCACACTTACCTACAATGGCAGGCCTGCCCCCTTCCACCCAGCGCAAGAACCCTTGACGACCTAGACACGTTTCATTAAGTATCGACTTCCACGCCTTCTGGCTTGCCTGCCTACTTATCGCTTTATTCGTATCTGGTCCCGTCAATCTGCCTCTTTATCCATTAGGGTACGTCTCTTTTACCTTTCCTGTACGTTTTTATCTGTCCATCCATCCATCTATCCATCCATACATATACCCATCTACCTGTCATCTACTCCCGTCCACCTGCCAAGCCCTCCAACACCCACCTACTCCCACACTTACCCTCTACCCGCTCCTCCTCTCCCTTCTCTGCCTCCTCTCCCTCCTCTGCCTCCTCTCCCTCCTCTGCCTCCTCTGACTCCTCTGCCTCCTCTCCTTCTCTGCCTTCCCTCCCTCCTTCCCCGCACCCTTCCATGCTCCCACTATCTGTCTCGGCCTTAGGGTGGCCTGCACCTAGCCCAACGCCATTCTATAAAACCTTCGTCTTCTCTTCTCTTATAAGAGACAGTATCCCATAAAGCTCCTGTCTTTCTGATGAATTAATTCATCAAACTGGTAGCAAGCATATTCAGCATTGAAGCTTCCAACATCCACATCGAATGGATTGACAGAATATCCAGTACGCTCCTAGCAATCGATATGTACAGTCTCGTCAGCCCAATCTAAGGCAGTCGAACAACCGCTCGACACGCCATTGAACGCCCTGGATAAAGGTGCGCGGCAGCCCCTTCGGCGTATTGCTATCTTGCCAAACTCATCGTGCTATCGGGGGTCCCCCTACTCTTATGTTCTTCGCTCTCACAGCCAAGTTGTTCTCGTTAACCAGCAGACAGCTCTGTACTTATATTATACGCGCCTGCCAGCGGAGACCATTCCGATGGCACGTCTTCCGTGCAAGGTGGCTGGTGCATACATCGCCAGCGGTGGCCGCCACTTGTCGCGAACGTGGTACTGACGTATGAGGTCCGAGGAAGTTAGACAGTAGAAGGCTTATCAGTGGCTATGGTAAAGAAATAATGAGCATCTGAGAATGGGCAGGCTCTCGAATGTGTTGGTGCTCCGGACGCTTTTGTAGGGTGCACCCCAAATTGCGTTCATGGAGCTTCGGTCCTTGTTGTTGAATCATCTATATGGCATTGGGGAAATAGTCCTCGTTCTAGTTTGTGTTTGATATGTTGGCGTCAATTGCAGTCTTGTGGAGGCGGAAATTATGTATCTACGAGTGCGGGTAAACAACACGCTCGGTCACTCAGCCTTACGAAGCGCGGAGCTCCTCCCGATGGTGAGGGGCTCGGCGGGCTTGGCTTCAGCAACCACCAAGCTTGGATTAGATCTTGTTGGACCTTTACAGAATACACTGAGGGTTCTGCAACTCTACATTGCTTGGGGGTGCGAGATAACTTGAGACGGCAACATGTCAATTCCAAACGTATGGCATCTCCGTAAAGTCGCGGATTCATCGTCCAAGGCATGCTACATATGCTATAAGCCGACCACCAACGTGTTGATCACGCCAGATAATAAGGCAAGTTTCCGGGACATGATTCTCTGGCATATTGGCTTTAGCCTTTGAGTAACAGTCGGTACAGGATTTCTTCTACGTCTGCCTCGGTCATCTCAAGGATCGAGGCTTTTGCTCTCCGATCATTGATGAAGCTGAGGTTGCGGCTAAGAAGAAGAAAGAGGAGATGGAGAGGGAGATCGAGAAGGTGAAGAAAGAGTACCAGGAGAGAATGAACAAGAAGAAAGCCAAGGAGAAGGAGAAGGAGAAGGGCAAGGGCAAGGAGAAGGAGAAGGAAAAGGATGGGGATGACAAGAAGGACGAGGATGCTGAAGACAAGAACGCTGAGAAAGAGAAAGACGATAAGGTGGGACACTCAATCTTTGCTTTGCGGATGTCTTCTAAGCTACTGCAGATCAAGTCTATCACCGACGCGGACCCTGCATCCAAGGTTGAAAAGACTCCCCGTACTTATGCGCTCCATAAGTACGTTCCATACCTGTGTTACATTATCAGCGTCACCTACGTACCGTCTACTCGATCCGTGCAGAGGCTCGCTGACAAACAACGCAGGAATTTCTACCAGATGCGCCTTGATCGCATCCGCAACGCCGAAATAGCACGACGAAACAAGGAGCGCCTGAAGAGCCCAACCGCTTTCCCTGCAGTTCCCAAAGGAGACCCGTGAGTCCGATCTCGCGCGCAACATTACAACATACGGTGTTGAGTTCGGAGGTTGCCCGTCATCCGTATACGAGGTCACTGAGTTCTCATCTTACTAAGATCTGAGATCATCTGGCCCAGTATTACCAATCCCGACAATGGAACCCGTCCGACCCTACCTTATTCAGCGCTTCCCGCATAGCCCCAGCGTCTCCGGATAGAAGGCTAGATATTGAGCTATCCCATGACAAGACTACAATAGACTCGCTCGCCGCTGTTAAAGGTTTCGCCCTACCGATGCATCATGCGCCGCTCAGTGCACCCTCACTGTGCAACGGTGCACCGATACGAAGGGGCCATCCTAGCTGCAGATCCGAGCCGGGTTCGAGCCGTGAGATACAGTCAGCAGGCAGCGGGGCCCCACGCCCGCAACGGCACGACGGAGCAGCTTCCTTCGCCCGCACGGACATTCGCACATCCAACATCGCGCGCCAGGAAGTGGGCTGAGCCGAGTCCGGAGAAGATTAGCGAGCGGGGGCGTAGGGTTCGCTGGGATGCGTGAATAAGCTCACCTCGTATCTGAGATCCCGTCAATTGCCGTCATGACCCTTCGTCCTTGTCGGTGCGGCGTAGGATTTCTCAGCCTGCGTCTATGCGAGTTCGGCGTTGCTGACTGGATCCTTCGTTCGAGATCTCGTTGGTGGTGTGATGGGTGGGTCCGTTCACAAGGCTTCGCATATACGGTGCCCGTGCCTCAGCTACGCCGCCTACGCGCATCTCTTCGAATTTTTCTCTTCTCACGTCATGTCACACCGCCCGTGCGCTTTCCGCCAAGGTTGTCTTTAAAGACAAGGATCAAGGGTACATTGATATCAGGCTAAGAGGAAAGACGAGACGGGAGGTCTGTGTTCTACTACGCAGGCAGCCAGATAGGGTGCCGTTGGGGGCGAAACACTAAAAGCCCGTCAGCCCAGCTCAGCCCAGCCCAGTCAGCCAGCCAGCCTTACCCCATGTTATCGGTAAGCAGCACCTTCGAGTTCAGCTAGCTGGGGGCTTTTAGTTTATATTGTTACCTGCAGCTACCACCGTAAGGAAGTAGAGCACAAGTACACATAGACAAACTCCCGTCTGTCGTCGTCGATAAGCTTCATGTGCCTAACCAAAAACAGCTTCAGAGATAGATTGTAGTGCATTCATGGCTGGCTAATTGACCGGGGTGGGTGGCAAGACTTGGTATGCTTTATGGTTCGTCCGCGAACTACAAATCTTACAGGCTATGAGGCTGGCTCTTTAGGGAACGTTGTTATAATCGAATTCGTCACGGCGAGGAGGGAGGCTGAAGTCAAAAAGAACATGTCCTTCTGCTCTGGACAAGGAATCACACGGTTGAAGCGCCTTAACTCGACCCTCTGTACATAGTACCTCCGTAGTAGAAGTCTACATAACGAGTGCATGAGGATAATACACCATTACAAGTACTTGACTGGCCTCCCATGTTGTCCCTTCACAGTAAGGTAAGCTTTCATCTTAAACGTAACAAAGGTTGTGTACTATTGTGTTACCTTGTCCGTTAGACGGTAAAGGGGATTGGTCGACATCGTGACTACGTCTCAACATAAAATCGACAGCCGCGTTTCTTCCAGTAATCTAATAGGCGCACCGCCACGCCGTATACGGGATCGTAACACAGAGATTGGCGAAGGCACGGGTATTGGCGATAGTCTTTCGCAACGCAGTCACTCTATGTACTCACCAGACTCTGCCATCCCTTCCCTTCCTTGGCCTGCCCTGCCCTGCCCTTCCTCCCCATTCCCCACCAAGGCCCCAAGCCTCCTACCATTCACAAATTGCCCCCTACCCTGCCCACCACCATCCCCGTTCCCGGTCTCGACTTCACCTCGTCGACCCTCCCCCGCGCCAAACAGACGGCGGGCACGACCCAGTCGCCGCAGCTGCAGCGCATCCCCTGCCACGCGTACTTGCCGACGTTGGTGCTGCATTTCGGGCATTCGAGGCGGCCGTCGAGCTTGCCTTGCTCGAGTTCCGGACGCATCCAGGAGAGGGGATCGATGTAGAGGTGTGCGCAAGGTGGATGGGATTGAGGCCGGGGTAGTGGTTGTCCGGAGGGGGTAGAGGACTCGGAGGCGGAGAGGGAGGAGGAGGAGGAGGCTTTGGGTGTGTGCGGGATCAGATGCTGAGAAGCAGCCAGTTTCCGTCTGCATTTCCGACATCGCAGCTCCAGGTCCGGGCGGGGGCCTTCGTGTTCTCCGGCCCGCACCTCCTCCCGCTCGTCCTGGAATCGGATGTTGTCGGGCGCCATGCCGCACGCCACGCTCGTCTCCACCTCGCGCTTGTACAGCCAGCGCTGGTAGGCGGGCTCGACGTCGATGTTGTCGGGACAGCGCATCTGGTGGTAGAGCTCGAGCTGCTGCATGAAGCCGTCGTTGGGCTCGCAGATGGGGCGGACTTCGCGGAGGCGGGAGAGGGCGGCGGAGGGGGTCAGGGTGGGGTCGCAGTACAGGAGGTAGGCTATTATGCATGTCGTCGAGCGGGATTTGCCCATTGCGCTGGATGGGGGAAGATGTTGGTATTTTGTCGGAGGGTGATATGACAGGTTCGAGGGAGCGGAGTCGGAGGGAAAGAACAGCATGAGTGAGGAATGCGTAGAGGTGTTGAAAATCATGGCTTAGTAGATCAAGGAAATAAGGTGCTTGTTCTCCATGCCTGGCGAAGGGAAACAGGTTGATACGAACAGAGACACGTGATGCGAACAGCAGAAGACGGATAGGAGAACAATAAGCAGAACTTGGATGTCACAGGCGAGAAGTGGTCAGTCCTTGACTGACCAATGAACCAATACGCCTCCTCCGCCATTGAGACCCTCCTGGATGAACGCGTTGGTGGCGGCAAAATGTTCGAGCAGATTCTCGTCGTCGACGTCATCTACCTCGACGACCAGGTGCTTATACTTGGCAAAGAGAGCCTCGTCCAGAGGAAGCCGCAGCACCGAGACGACATGGGTGATAGTCGCCTGTTCGAGCGCCTCCTTGCGGCGGAGGGAAAAGATCCTAGGTAGAGCGGCTGTCAGATGGACCACGTACGGAGTCTGGGGTAAGGATTGATTGGGTCGCTCAATACGCACCCGCCAATGTAGAGATTGTCGGGCCCTGGGACTCGGTCTAAGAAGACCATTGGAAAGGGAAGAAAAGAAAGATTTGGCACGAGGCTTAGGTGTTTTGGGGTTGTTACAGATGGTTGGTCCTGGGAAGATCTGGGGGGTTATTTGAGATGCAGGGCATGGCCAGGGTAAGGAAGATGGCACGGATGCTTCATCTTTACACATAGGCAGGTACGGAGTACCATACTTTACTCAATAAAAGCAGGAAACGCCTCAAACACCATAGCTACGAAGCCAGGACTGTCATATGAGTTGCTGGCTGGCTGTCAATCACGTTCAAGGAAGCTTAATGCAACTATTGACAGCCTTACAACCATACCTAATGGATACCTACCTTCACGTACCCCTATGTATTGTATACATCTTTGAAACGAAAGTCACATGTGATCCATACCATACCTTACTCGTACCTTTACTTGAACATTCATCGCCGGCCCTGTGTTGTGTAATTCGACGAGTCATGCAACGTTTTTCACATGTGAGAGGAAGAGCCTTTTGGTGGCACGTGCTAAAAGTGCTTAGCCCTACGGTAGACTTTGCTTTTGCGTTGTGCTTTGACAGACGCCAATAAGGTAATCTGGTAAATGTTTACAAGGTATACTTTAGTGGCTGCGAAGCAATAGATAGACCCCAAAGGGCTGATGCAGCGTTTAGTCATACCCCATGTCGCCGTGGCTGACCTTCCTTGAGCTGACTGATAAGTTGTGGACCAAGTGTGACGGCTGGGTGGTTTGTTGGGAACTTCGATGTTCGAGATGCAAAGTGAAAAACCTTGTGAGTGATGATGGTGATGCGTACATGTATGTGTAACTACCTAGGACGGTGTGCTCCCACCGATCAGGTTCATACTGCGTCACCAATGGAAAGGATTGGGTGCACAAGCCCCACTATGTCTCGTCTCACTTGCTCTCTCGGTGTTTTCGGTGTTTTATCGGTGTTGAGTCTCTGTCGTGTCATCTATGTCGGACACAGTTGTTAGCTTCGAACTACTGGGTGTCTTTCTCTGCTCTGCATCAATTGAAACATGGGATGACTGCGACCTGCTCACTGTTTGGTTCAATATCCGCACCCGCTGCAGGGCAACAACCTCGCGGCGCAAGGCGAGCATGGTTTCGCTTCCTTCCTTTCGTTCTCCTCTGAGCAGTGCTGACATGTACGAAGTACCATAGGTAGTCGACTGCTCGTACAAGCTAAGGCGACGGGCATGCAGTGTTACCTCCATTGTCTCCGTGGTGTTGCACGTAGGTATTATTTTTCAAGGTCGTTGCCCCTCTACTGACAGCTACATGTCGGGTCACCTGGATCTGGATTGAGAGTCGCCGACAAGACTTTCATGATTGTCAGAATTGCTCCCCAAGAAACAATATCGGCCTGAAAGTATCCACCCGTTAAGGCTGATCACGCCCCATATGCGTGCTGCGATATCCTACGATGGATCCCATACGACAACGTACGGGCCGCTGCAGCGGTAGGGGAAAAAAGATACGGCTATAAGATTTTGCTTGGTGGCACCTCAACATGTATGAGTGAGACTACCTAGTACTCTGTGGGTGAGTACTTGCAGCGTCACCGCTTCCGCACACAAGGCCCGGCAGGTAGAGCGTTGTGTAGATCCGGTAGCGAAGGGCGAAGGACGAGGAAAGTGTAGAGCATGGTATGTGATCCTTAAGGTAAAGAGAGTTACGGGTGATGGACGCGGTAAGCTTCGTTTTCTGTTGATAAGGCTTGGTGCTTACCGTACCCCGCCATTCAATGGGAAACGACGGCAAGCATCACTGCATCAGCATCAGCATGAACATTACGGGCTGTTCATCATCCTTGATCTTGTTTAACCGTCAGTGATAGCAACAGGGCAGAATGATAAATGAAATCAGAGCGATCCATGGTCTGGAGTACGTTGGAGTATTGCCTACTTGTTATCTGACTGGTCAATACCACCCAATGAAGGCCTCGCCGCCCACGCCTCTAGGTAGTTACAGTTCGACGAGAGGCAGCACTCTATAGGTGAGTACCTACTCATAGTATGGTGGTTGACGTGTGTCTGGCACTCTATGTGTGTAGCTGGACCCTAGTTAGAGGACTTCCCTCAACCCTGCACGCTGCAATGCAAGCTCCGCAGACTTCGCGGGCTTTGAATCGAAGACATCGAAGCCGAACAAATAAGCACCAATGCATCCCACACAGCAGCACAAAATTCTGCTGGACTTTTTTTTTCTTTTTCTTCTTTGGTCTGCTACTAATTATACTCCGCCACATGCAATGCCCGGTGTCAGCTTCACTCTTTCTTCCGGCTTCATTCCTGTGGTTTCATTTCCCTTCCGCCGCCGTCTAAGGTATGTTTCAGCAGCGTTGTTCCACTACTTACCTAAATGTTGAGTGTGCGGTAAAGTCCTGTAGAAAGTACGACACCAGTAATTTGATTCTTAAGCGTCCGTGGGTTAATTGTCCACCAGCACAGCGCACGGCGGCGATCTCGTGCCCGCACCACCCGGGACGACAACTATCTATGCCCGCTCGTGGCACCCGGCAGAGTAACCCATGAACCAGAAGGTCTTAGTCAGAGAGCGAGTGAGAAGGGAGAACCTAGACACCACCGACGTGTAGCCAGCAGGTAAGAGCATGGGCATTGAGTTTTAGCGGCATTTCCTGCAAGTGGTCGAAGCGATCGAAGTTCGTGGTCCATAGCATCATGCCAATCGACCTGCCCCAACTTGCTGATCTGCTGGATCTGCTCGACTTGCTTAATCTGCTCCGGTGCGATTGGCTCTGCTGTCCAGAGGTGAGTTGATTTTAGGGGGGGACCTGCCGAGACTCGTCACTCTGACTGGCAGACAGAGACCATTCCATCAAAAGCGATGATGATGTGATGATGTCGATATTGATGTTGATGGGTTGATCCAAGAACCACCAACTCTGGGCTACAATTGTTACTGCCCGCCTCTGTGTGTTGTGAAACGTGGGGGGCTTGTGGTTGTGGAGTGGGTACCAGAGTCCTCATAAGGCCAAAAGGTAAGTACTATTCGAGTATATGTCTCGCAGCAGCTCCGCTCGTAAGGCGCGCGGCCCAGATCACTCCAGATTTTGCGCCCTACCGCACTAGCAGAGCACTGTCCGCCCTCTTCTCCGGGGCCTTGTCCCTACCAAGGTAGAGAGTGCCGAGAGTACTGTACATGTACTTTTCTATCATTCGCCGGATGGCGCTTTGAATTTCTTTCAGCTGGCATGGCTCCGAAGCTAAGTGACCTACCTGCCTTAATGTACTTCGTACAACCACTTTACCTTACGACTCTGTACCTAGGAAGGTCGGTATGATCAAGGTTTAACCTGAATGAGTAATGGGGACATGGTGGCTGTGTCAGAATTACCAATTAATTATTACTTGATACTTTCCTCCTCCTTACCTTAGGGCGAGGACTCGGTACCTAGGTTGGTAAGGTGGAAGATACTCTAATACCTTACCTTACCTTACCTTATCTTACCTTACCAACCGTGCAGATCCTTAAAGGTGAGGTGAGCATCTCATCGTGCCCTTAAGGTTATTATTACCTCTTAATACCTATCATTACTTCTGAAGGGAAGGAGAGGGAGTTGGTTTCGTGTTGATCATGCTCATCTCCTTGCCCCCTGCGAGTTGTGTATTTTGGTTTCCCGTTCCTTCCACTCCACCCCCGCTCCCTCATCATTGTCATTATCATTGCCATTGCCTTGCCATTGCCATTGCCATTGCCATCATCTTACCACTGCACATGACATGACGGATATCAAGGCGAGTACGAGTACGGGTCCGAGTGAAGTGCAACAGTACGTAGCTTTCCATGCAACTACCTTAGAGTACATTAATGACATAACTCTTACCTTACAACAACTACCTACCTTACGGTCCGGGAAGACCTTGGCGCTCCAAGTTAACTTTACCTTCCTCCATCATCGCCCCATCCATAAGGTAGCCATACCTACCGTAGGGCTGACCATTATCCTCCTTGTTCTCCGTACTTGTACCCTACCTACTCTCTTGTGTCCGTCCGTCTGTATGTCTGTCGGTCTTTGTATGTCGGCTGACCCCACTTACTCGTAGCACTTGGTCTTGCTCGTCTTAGAATGCACGATTCCTATTATTACCTTGCTGATTGGAATCGACCCAAACTACGGATTACCCTAGGTATCCATACCCATCTACGGTTCACCACCTGATTACTACCATATTACTGCCATCTTCATTCACACCACTCATACCTGGGCCAGAGGACCTGTAAGTACGAGTACGAAGGGGCGCACTTCCAGTACTACATGACTGTACGACATTACCATACGTACTTTACCACTCGCCCGAGCTTTACGAATTACGACACTAAGGATATCCTGTGCTCGCGATCGAACTTCTCAACCCAGCTGCTCTCTTTTCTTGCTTCCGGCTTTCTCGTGGGACCCAGTTTGTAGCATGCAGAGCGCAAGATATTATTATTTCTTCGTTTGACTTTCTTTGCCCGCGCCCATTCGCCATATTTTTTCTTCTCGAGCTGTCCTTCGGATTCGGTGTTGCCGCGCAACATTCGTCTTCTCTTCTTCGCCTGCCTATCATTACATCGCCACTGCCTCGACTACGGCATTGGCGCCGGTCGACGGCGTCTTTTCAGCTACCATGGTCAGCCCTCGCATGACCTCGCCGCCCGACATCCGCGTCTATGATTTCAACGACTCTAATCACGACAGATCTCGCCCTCCCACCCGGTCCTCCTTGAGTGCTTCCATACCGGTTGCGAGAACACCAGGCCCGATGCCCATACGCAATGCGAGAGAAGAGGCGCCTCCTCCGTTACCTCCACCCCGAGACCTCGATGAAATCGCCCTTGCCATTGATCTTGGAGGGCAGTGGGCGAATACATTGGGTGGTGGTTCGCGCAAGATTGGCTTGCCAAACATCAATCCGAGTTCGAGTTTGTGCATCGGTCAGGACCGGCGTCTGCATGAATTCGGGGATGGCGTGGATGACTCCAGACGTCGCAGCTCCGCGGCAACCACCAGACTGTCCCCGGACATAGACTCGAGATGGGATGGGTTCCGGCATAAGGACGAAGGGTACCATAGCCTGTCGGGTTCGGGTATCGCAAATCAGTTAGTGGCCACCTCCTTTCTGTAGTTGCTACCAGTCTAGCTTGTTTTGGTCGCCAAATGCTGGACTTTGAATCCTAGCTCTGTATCCTTTCATTCTCCTGGGAGAGATCGTGAACATATGGACCATCGGTACCTTCACACACTACGTTTGTTGATCAGCCAGGCTGATAGACGTGCAACATGTTCTCTAGATTACATGGCGAGAAACCACTGGAACGGCGCAACCTCCAGAGCTCCTCCAACGCCTACGACAAACAACTCCTATCCAGAATCGGAAGACCCAGTTCACCACCGCGGACAATGTCTCTCGGTGGCTCGGTCCAAGAAGCTTTGCCCACCAGTCATTTACCGTTCTCACAGTCAGGAGCACATCCGTATAAGTTAAAGTCCCTGTCCACCTCGGACAGCTCGTTCGACCCCGTATCCAGATGGGTGAGCAGCCCGCAATCGGCCGGTATTTCACCCGGTCAGCTATCGTCGGCCGCCAGCACAAGAAGTTACATGGACTTTCGAAGTCCAAGCTGTGATAGCAATGCGCCATCGTCCGCAATTGACTCGGACCGCTATGCTCATGTGCGCAATTGTAGCCGACGTTCAGGCAGCGGTTCGATCAATTTTGACGATGCGTTGAGGCTCGCTAGTCGATCTAACCGAGGAAGCTACGACCAAAGTGTTTTTGCTGAACAAGACACGGATTTTCCAATGGAAGAAACTGGAGGCATGAGACAACTCCACCTTGATGATCGCACTCCGCCGGGGAGCGAAAGCCATTCTCCAGGTTCCAAGCTTGGAGTGAAGCGAAAACCGTCTCGCGAAGCGTTACGAGACGACAAGGCGCCACTACAGGCCGCGAACCTCAGTAATGATCTTTATCACCGCCGCGCTTCAGGTCACCTATGTCCCACTCGTGCGTCACCTGTTCATCGCTTTCAAACCGCACACGGCTCCGTCTCATCGACTTCTTCCGCGAGTATCCGTAACGGTTCCTACGCGTCCTCGACCGGCTTGTCGGCGGGTGGGAGTAGTATGACCAGCATATCATCTTACGATCGCCTCTCATCGGGCGGAATCTCACCGTCTTCCGAGCTGGACCTCGGCCACGATTCACCTTACATTACTTCGGTGAATCTAGATCCAAGTCCACGTTCTTCGCTATCAACCGCTCATCAACGATCACTTTCCGAAAGTACGCAATCCGGAGCCGCTTCGCGTAAGATGTCGGGCGACGCGGCAAACGTGTCCAAGCATGGCGCGTCGAAGCTGCAAGGTGTCTTTATTTGCGAATGCTGTCCGAAAAAGCCGAAGAGGTTTGATAGCGAAGAGGAGCTCGAGTGAGTCGTCACTAAAGTTTCTTGTCCGCGTTGTCACGTGATGCTAAAGTGAGATTTACAGAGTCCACCGGATGGGTAAACCATATACGTGTCAATACTGTCACAACCGATTCAAAAACAAAAATGAAGCTGAGCGGCATCAAAACAGTCTTCATCTTCGCCGACACTCCTGGTCCTGCGCCAACCTCCCCAACTACGAAGCGGCCTTTCACTCTTCGACGTCACCGACATCGCCGAGCGCGGACGTGTGCGGCTTCTGCGGCGAGGAGTTCCCGAACGCGCCATCACCGGACTGGAACCGACGCTTCGAGCACCTGACCACCGTGCACAAGTTCGGGGAGTGCAACCAGGCGAAGAAATTCTTCCGCGCCGACCATTTCCGGCAGCATCTGAAACACAGTCACGCCGGGACTAGCGGCAAGTACACCAACATGCTGGAAAACGCGTGCATGAAGGACGAACCGGCGCCGCTGGTGGAAGTCGCGGCGTTGGCGCAAGCCCAAGTTCAATTGAGGTCGAACAGCTTGAGTGGGCCAGGCGGTGGTGGTGGTGGTGGAGGAGGAGGGGGAGGCGGCGGCAGTAACAGCGGAAGTGGAGTACGAGACGACACGATTGATGAAGTGAACGACGAATCTTAGAACAGGCGTTTGTTGAATTTTCTGGCGGGGATGATTGTCCACCAACAAAAAGGGGCTTTGTTGTCATTTCTCCGTGCGAATGGTTTCTCTATGCATGGCAACCTTCGATAATGCGGGATGTCCATATGTCTCATGTCTAGCGTTGCGTTTGGGTCACACCACCCACCCTCACCCTCACCCTCATCCTCCTGGGCTTGGTTTGGCTTTAGTTTCTTTCTCCTTGGCTCGTTCCCCCCAGGCGTGGGTGGTGCGTGGTTTGTGAGCTCTAGGCTCATGAAAATCAGCGTCTTATTTATGAACCTACGTACTATAGTACGACTTTCTCGGAACCTTACCCCATCGCTGTATCTGACCTCTATGGGTCAAATGGGTTTAGCCCCTCCCGCCATCTCCCGTCTTGGTTCTGTTCTCTCGTATCCATAGACTCATGCCCCTCCGTCCTCTGCCCTGGCCCCGATCCTTCTCTTCGCCCCCGCTCCCATTGCGCCCCCTTTCATCTCGCCTCCCCTATCCACTCCCTCTCACGTCTCCCTCCTCCATCCCTACACCCTCTCCATGTCCCTTCCCTTCATCCGTCGTCCGGCGACGATTCACACATCTGGGAATCCCACACTCAAGGAGACGGACGGGCAGGGAGCCAGACAAAGTCAAATGCCCAAAGCCGAGGCCCATGTACAAGCGGAGCTTTAGTCCGGTTCTGGCGGTGGAGCAAGCTCAAAGTCTACGATGGGTGGGAGAGAGGAGGGGGGATGCCTGAGTGGACAGCAAGCAACGGACTTCGAGCGCGAAGTGAGTCTGGGGTCCGGAAGGTGTTTACCCGAATCGAGGGCGGGGTTGTGATGTTCAGTACGTCAGGGGTTGGAGATACCTAGGAGAGGCGGTGGACGGACGGCGATGATCCCTTATCGCTTGTAGCGTGCCTTTTTTCTTCTTGAAGGTTTGACATTTCATTCCATAGTGGATCTAAAAACCCATTCGCATCTCATCGTACAGGGCCATTCCCCCGCGCTCAGCAGACCATGCATACCCCCATCCATAAACACGTCCAGCTCAAGTCATCAACAATCTCGTCGCCCACCCGACGTTCAAAGTCCGCAGATCACTGTAATGCTGGCCCGTGCCCAGAAACAGGACCGGTATGCCCGTCGCATGCACCATGCTGACCAGCGTCCCGACCATGTCGCCCACGGTGTCGCACTTGCTAATGATGAAGCCATCCAGATGCCTCTGGGCGCCGAAGGCCGCGTTGAAGTTGCGCGCCTGCAGCACCGAGTCCGTCCCGACGAGCGCCTCGCCCACCATCAGGATCTTGTCGGGCTGCGCGAACTTGGCGAATTTCTCGAGCGATGACATCAGGCGCGCGTCGTTGTGCCGGCGGCCGGCCGTGTCGATCAGCACGACGTCGAAGCCGCGCTGCGCGGCGTAGCCGACGGCGTCCTTGGCGATGTTGGCCGCGTCCTTGCCGTAGCCCTTTTCGTACAGCTCGACGCGGCCGCCTTCGCGCGCCGAGAGCTCGGTGAGGTTGCGGGCGTGCACGCGCAGCTGCTCGACGGCGCCGGAGCGGAAGGTGTCGCAGGCGGCGATCAGCACGCGGAATTGGTTCTGGAGGAGGAAGAAGGCGATTTTGGAGAGGTTGGTGGATTTGCCGACGCCGTTGACGCCGACGATGGAGATGACGTACGGCCGGGCTTTTTGCTGCAGGTTAAGGGGGGAGGGTTGAGTGACGGATTGGATTTCGCGGAGGAGGTCGAGCGAGGTGGTTGGGGTGAGGATTTTGCGGAGGGAGGATTCCATGGCGGTGCGGATGGCGGTTTCGACGGCTAGAGATTGGTGGGTTTAGTCTGAGCTACAATACAGACGAAGGAAAGCAGAGAATCTGTGTGGGGTTGTACTTTCAAAGCTGCCTGTCTTGACACCTATCAATTCCCTTTCTACACCTTCACACAATCGTACTGCGGCTTCTCGCGCGACGTTTTTCTTGAGTAAATGATCTTCCATGCCCTTGATGGGTTTCTCGAGATCTTCCTTTGTCAACACCTTGCCTCCAATGACATTCCTGAATAAACCTCCAATGGCCCCCAAGCTCGAGCCGACAACTCCGGTGGATCCGCTCTTTTTCGTTTGTTTGGCATCTGCTCCTCGCAATATTGAATGAACTTCATCGTCCAAGTCTCTCAGTATAAACTCCCCTTTGCCGGTTCGACTGCCCCAGGACTCCTGTGCGATTGCATCCATCGTGCCGGGTCTCGTCTCAACAACTACTCCATCGGTGGTATTGCTGGTGGCAGAATAGTCTAACGGCACTTCATCACCTTCATCAGCTAGGCCGTCGGCATCCCATCTTCTCATCTTCTTGGACGCCGTCTTCGCGGCTTTTGCCCTCCTACTCGATATCTCGTCGCCTGACGATGCATTCGCAGACGTAACCGCCTTCCTAGCTCGGCGAGAACCACGTCCGCCTGGCCCGGCCTTTGCGGAAAGGAGATGGCTGACGACTGGTGTAGTCGGTCGAGAAGTGTCCGGTGTAGGTACCGGCGTTGCGTCTGTCGAGGTAGCATCGCTGTATGATGCTTGTGGTTGAGCTGCAGTAAAAACCAAGTCAGTGTCCAATCTCAGGGCAAGGGGTCCGTATAAACCCGCCTTTAAGTAATCCCGGTATGGGCGGTGGTTCATCAGACCCAGTTCCGGAGCTTGAGGGCGGTGTAATCTGATCATGCAGAGTGTGCTCTAGCTGCTGTGTCGTGGGCACTCCACCAGGACTGCTTTCAAGCTCTCGTATTTGCTGGTCGAAGTATTCGTCAAAGTGGCACTCGACGAGGCTGGTGTGAGGCTTCTTCAGCTGGTCCTGGTAGAGGTCTATGAATATGATTCGAATATTGTCGAGGATTTTATCGATCCAAGAGATGTGGAGGAGGGATTGGTAGACGGCCTAAGAGGTCACATATGTGCGTTAGCATATACATCTATTGATTAGGGCACGGACGAGACCAGAGAGACTTGTACACGCACAACAAAGATCAGTCCCAGGTCCTTGACAGTCGTCCATTTAAGAGTGTATTGCTCTTTCTTATAAGCCGGATTTCTTGAAGTTGAAACATCGTCTGCGACGCTGGCGCCGAAGAGCACTTTCTCCTCGATGAAGACATCATTGATCAGGCCATTGACAATGCTTGCAGCAACCGGGGCATATGACCTTGACCACAGCACCACACCGGATGTGGTTAATATCTCAAAACAATCCAACATGATGCGCTGAGATCCCTTTTATGTGGTGGTCGTTGTCAGCAGTGGCCAGAGGCTGTAAAAACATTCTGAGGAATGATGCAACGGCAACCTCCGTACGCGGCTCTTCATCTAGGCCACAACAACAGGACACGACACCTTCAAGCTCGTAGTCACACACCAATTCACGATTTCCAACAATACCTCGTTGCAATATACATACCGTCGCCGCCTGGTTTGAATCTGAGGCGATGCAAAGGTCGTCATACGCTCCGGCACCCGCACATTCGCCCCCACTCCACCACCCCGTCCCTCAGCATGTATCAACAGTACCAATGATGCGGTCTCCGCCGCCGCCTGTCGCTCAACAGCATCAGCCAGCGTCAAGTTATGGGGGAATGTATAACTCCCAGGGGAGCAGTGGCGGTGGAAGCTTCGCACCTAATTTTGGAGGTTTCATGAATGACCAAACGGCGCAAATGGGATTCCAAATCGGGAGGAGCGCGGTGATGGCCGGTCAGGAGTACGTGGATCAGAATGTAGGTACTGTTTCGAACAGGGGCGTGTTTATGCGGAGTATGAATCTAGCAGAACAGGGCGCTGACTGTATGTCGGGCCATAGATCAACCGCTACGTCTCCATACCAGCTCTAAAGCACTACTTCAACGTCTCAAACACATACGTCCTCTCGAAACTCGCCCTAGTTCTCTTCCCATGGCGACATAAACCTTGGTCCCGTCAACAGCGCATATCACCGGACGGTCGAGATGGTTTCCTTCCCCCACGCGAGGACCTTAATTCTCCCGACATGTACATCCCCGTTATGGCGTTCGTCACGTACATTCTTCTGAGCACCCTACTAGCGGGTCTGCGGGGTGCCTTTCACCCGGAGCTTCTCGGTCTGACGGCCACTACGGCTTTTGCGGTCGTGATATTCGAGATACTAGGCCTGAAACTCGGCTGCTACCTCCTCTCTATCAGCAACGAATCACAGCTCCTCGACCTAGTCGCATACTCCGGCTACAAATTTGTGGGTATCATCGTTACTCTCGTGGTATCGGAGATCTTGAACGGAGGAAGAGGAACAGGTGGATGGATAGGATGGACGGTCTTCACATATACCTTCTTAGCGAACGCATTTTTCCTTGTAAGGCCGCCTTCTCCGTTCTCCTATCTCTCCAGCTCCCTAGGTACCCTTACTACTTCAGCGCTAACGAAAATCTTTATCATTTAGCTCCGTTCACTGAAATACGTCCTCCTACCCGAAAACAGCACCGACAACTCCCGCGGCGCCATGCACACCGTAGCGCGCTCCCAACGCAACCGCCGCACCCAATTTCTCTTCCTCTACTCATATATCGTGCAATTCGTCTTCATGTGGATACTCAGCCGGCAGGATTCTACGGTGACTCCCGCGACCGTGGCGAAGGGTAGCTGAAAGGACTGTCTGTACTGTTTGGTGTACTTAGATGGATTTGTCTCCCTCCTACCAATCTACTGTGGAGTTATGGCAAGAAAAAGAATGAACCAAGCATGTAGAATATGGTTACAAGATTGTTTCATAACACCGACTAGGGTTAATGTTGGTGGCAGTCCGTAACGATGACCCTTGCCCAACACTTATCAGAGCCGCTGATTGATCTCTACAACAAAACAACGTGACACTTCATTTCTAAAGAACACTTCAACAAGTACAAGCAGAATGAGTGGACGTTGACAGAGACATTCCGAAATGGATTTTCAAGCATCAAGCAGCGTCAAGCAGCAACCAAGGCCCCTTCACCAGCGATCCCTTCCGTTTCCAGTTACCGTGTGTCACGCCTAACTTGGACAGTCTCAGGTTTGTGGCTGTATGACAGGTTTTCCTCTCAATGGCCAAGGAGTTGGAGTTTATGCAAGGTGTTGTATGGGCGGAGAATGCGACCTTTCGAACAAACCACCGTCAGGCTCGAGGTATGTCTTTCCTCTGTCCCATCTCTAATAGACTCACTGAAGCAGAAATTGATAGCTCTCTATTCGTCTAGGGAACGGGGTTGACTGGAGAGATGGGACCACCTCAGGGCCAAACAGCACCTTGGCCCAAACAGAGCGCTACCAATGAAAAACGTTCCGCACTTTGCAGAGGTATTTTCGAGAAGAAGCACCGGGTCCGATGGGCTCGCTCAGAAGAAGTTGAAAGCTGACTATGGAAGCCGGGCCGCCCATCTCTATACTTGGGGTTAAATGGCAGAGTAAGCTGTAGGGCTGGATGCGTGGCATGTCTTTTAGAAACTGGCTTGTCTGATTTAAAGTCTGTCATATCTTGTGGCGATGTCTGCACAAAGTAAAAGTGCTCCGCACATATGCCATGTAGTGGATAAATTGACAAGTAGCAAGCGAAGGAACGTAAAGTTTACTATCACTCGATATGAATTCTACATGGAGCACAGAAGTGAAGACCAGATCTTGTTATACGCGAACGTTCGTGGAGCTCCGTCGAGTTCGTCTCTCACTACTGATCCATGGCGGATTATAGTCACAAGGAACCTTCGGAATATCCCCTGCTATACGTGTCGTTACGTGGATGATGCACTGATACTGAGACTTGTTGATTCTGCAGATGTCATAGATCCTGTCCACACCTTCAACAATTCGGGTCGTAGACCCCAGCCCTAAGTCTCTCTCGCTACCTCAATCCGGTTCTGATATTCATACTTCGGATCTGTCCTGGTCCGACCATTCCTGACCTCACACGTCGCCGTTGCTCTCCAACTTCGAAACACATCGGTGACTGGCAGCGTAAGTGTTTGCAATTCCTAAAGAATATCTATTGTAGCTCAAGCAATAGCTGACAGTCAAACAGTCCACTTTGGGGAGGGCAGAGAGCCCGATGTGGCCCTCACTTGACGGAGCTTGGACATAGATCCAAAACAAGTAGATCGCATGACTGGGGGACTGGATCGCCGCTCTCATCAATGGTGACCAGGTGGACAAGGTCACGGATATGGCACAGAGCTCTTTCGTACTCAACGAAAAGTCTCCATGTGGTAGGGGACGCGGTCGAGCAGTCAAGATGCAGCAACGAAACACTGAGGAGAAGTGCTGTGGCTGTCAATCGGTATTCGGTACCTTACATTTGACTTCAAATTCGATCTTCTCAAAACCTTGGCTGTTTCCTTCAGCGAGTGCCTTCGATCGATGACACCGAAGCCTGCTGAGTAGCATACAACTTTTTCCACCAACATCTGTTAACAGCGTCCCAGGATACACAAATACACCATCAAGATTCTGCCCATGAGTCATGCAAGAAAAGGGATCGAGTCACGCTATACTCGTAAGAGTTGGTATGAGCGGGGCGCCGGATGATATGAGCTGCCATGAGCCGGACAACTGATGGATGAACTACAACTACCTTTGAGTTTTGGGTTTCTATACCATCCTGGATTTATTAGCTGCATTACTGATATCTGGCTGCAGCAAAGTAGCACCTTCGGTAATGGCTACAATATAAAAACTACAGGCTCTTTGGCTCTCGGAATTCAACACGCAGAACCATGGTTCCTCCAGCGCAGGATTGATCTACAAGACAGCAGAACTTTGTCTCTTCAATTGAAACGCCACATTCCTTGGTAGTCGCTAGGCTATGTGACCCTGCTGAAGTCTATTCTGTCCTTGAGTTCTACTACGTGTACTCCATACAACGAACCGTGCTCCCGGGTTGACGCTCGACTCAGGTCACCGTCTAAGATTCAAAAGCTTCTGATCAGAACCCCGACCTCTTGAGGCTTTCTCTCGCCTATTAGATCGCCTTAGCCAAAAGCTACGCCCTTGGGTCGGCTTCGCCGAGCCTGAAAATATAGGGCCATGTGCCGCCACTCGTCAATCTGGACCCTCACCGACCTTAGTTCCCGTCACGGACCCTTTCCAGCGATTCTACCCAGATCTGGTTGTTGGCTAATCAACCTCTACACCCACTCAGAGACGAATGCGAAGATGATCTAAAGACCGAGATGAGCTACGGTTTTCTTAGTTCACGGCAAATTTATTTCTTAGTTACTAGGACGCTAAACTTCTGCTTGGTTTAAGATTCAGCCATTGTTCGGGGAGCTACTTATCAACCCGGGAAACCTTGCCATTGTCATAACGAACTCTCCAGAGTGTTCCCAAACTGAACTTGGTAAAGGCTGCAGCATCCTCTCTAATCTACCTTGTAGAGACTCTGGTGCTGAATACAGGTCGCCTTGGCTTGTCCTATAGGATATCAGTATCTCTGCGTTCTATGCTCACAAGCAATGATGCTGTCAAAGCACCGATCAGAGAAGACGCCAAACGCATGCGAGGCCGTTTTGTGCAACACTGCCGTTGACATGTGCCTTCCTTGACCTCCCTACAGTAGGTCGAGCAAGATGCAGCGTGGCACCTCCTGACAAAACTCTCCCCCAAAGGCAATATTTGACGGCTGTCCCCACTAGTTCGATATATAATTCCGGGACCGGATGAGCGTCTCAGTTAGCCGAGACTTGTTGACGCCACAAAGGAGATGATTGGCTATACTCCTGCATTAGCGCCATCTCATGCGATCTCACTCTGGCAGATCTCGTACCATGTGCGGAAATCGACCTTTAGTGTGAGATCTTATTCATCAAGCCGTGACACCACAACTGCTCTTGCACCAAAAGAGGGCAATGACAGGGCCACAGATGCATGGTTCCACCATGTCGCTGAGGTCCAGACAGGTACGGACTTCTCTAAGGTATCAGCTTAGCTTACAAATTGGTGGGAGACGGACGACTGAGGTACCACCCACAACTGGAAACGCTGGTGCGTGGCCGCCATGGCTTGAATCCGTCACTTCCCCGGGCAAGAGGACCCGGTTAGAGCCAATATATCTACTTCGTACCTTACATCATTGACTTCAAATCACCTTATTTCTAAACTCAGTACACAAATCATAATAAAGTGTCTGTGTGTGAAGCTTCATATGGAGATGGCCGGCTTCCCACATGTGGGGCATCTCGCGATCTGATACCCCCTTGGATAGATGTATCCACTGGACCGAACTTGCTTTGACTTACCATTACCTACTACCTACCTTTGTGTCCCTTACCAAATGCTGCGGTCATTCGTTACCTGATCTGCTGGTAACCAGGCCCTGGTTACGGCTCAAAAGTACTGTGCCGTACCCAGACCCTTTCTTCGTCCTACCTACCTTTCCTCTTCGCCATGAGGAGTTGAACGGTTTGGCACCACGTACCTACATACTTTGATATCTGAGCTCTCACAGCTTAATGGTCTCTTTAGACCCCCGAAATACGAAAGACTTCCCATTGGTCGCCGTCGCTGAGTCGTCGACACGTCCCCCCGTCAAACGTCAAAATTTACCTTGATACGCCCCCCCACCTCCACTTCCCACGTTTACTAACGAGTCACATATTCACTGCGTACCTCTACCTCACCTTCTGTCTTCTCTTTCTCTTCAAATCCTTCCTCTTCACGTTCACGCTCCTTCGTTGTCTAGTACCTGTCCACCATCACGTTGCGTGAGCTATCTGAAGCACACGTGGAGTCTTGCATGGGCGATTGAGCCTTCTACCATACCTTTACTCGCTTTAACGTCTTTTACAACTGAAAAAGTTCTCGTCTTACTTCCTCGAATCGACTCGAACCTCTTCCAACCTCTCTCAATCCACACGCCGACATGGTCTCCATTAGTCCCGAAGGCCACAACTGGGGCCCTTTGGTCTTCGATGATCTTGCCAAGATTCTTCTCGTCGTCATCTCGCTCTGGACCGCGTTTATGGCCTCGAACTTGTATGGCGTCATATACAATCGCAAGCTTCCTTTCATTCGGATGCGCAAGGTTCTCCTGCTCTGCGGTGCAGTGATCTGTCTCCATGTGTACTTGGTGATGGTCTTCCTCGTCTATATGCTCAATGGCACATTTAGCTGTCGAGCAGAGTATTGGATCATGAGTGTCTATCTTCCCATCGGAGTCGCGTTGTTCCAACTGCAGAACATGGTACTTTTCTCCCAGAGCCTTCTGCAGGAAGAGTTGGTCTGGAGCGAGCACGAGCACACTGCTGCCCGAGCACGAGCCCTGAGAAACAAAAAAGGTTTCGCCTACCTCATCGAGCGGTTCAAGCAATTGACCGCCTACGAGAAAACTAAAAAGGGTGTTGTCGTGGGCTTAGCTGTACAGGTGACTATATTCTGGGGCGATATCGCCATCTTCGTAAGGAATCTTTTCTGGGCAACCACTTACTCTGGGCATATAGTTTATCGTCTCGATCGTTATCTACATTGTCTCGCCTAAGTTTCATGGACTTACCTCTCACTCCGTCTCCGCAAAAGAGTGTCGACGAGGTTGGGAGTGGTTCGTCAAAGAATCTTCGCTTGGGGTTGCACACCCTTCCTTACGTGAGCTAATCCTGCTAGGGCACCAACCATCGTCTGGCAGCTACTCTGGTCTTGGGTCTTTGGCCCTTTCGTTTACGTCAAGATTAGGCGTATTCGAGACGTTCATTACTGGAGGCTGCAGACATCCTTGACCATCTTGGCTAGGTATGTGAAGGCTTTGGCCCTCAACTCCATGGTCAGCTATGCTCACGTTAACCTAGTCTTCCGGGCGCTCCTCTATGGCTGATGGCTGTATATTCGGATAAGCTTGACTCTGTGAGCAAATACTGGGTGGCTCCGATGTGGTGAGTCGATCTTCGCCTTTGGATGCGAACACAAATAACTCCATCAACAGGTTTGCTTTGGGCATCATGGCGATGGAATTCGTCACCGTCTTTTTTCCACTACTGGAGGTCTATCAGCGTCGCCAATACCTTCGCGCCAGGGACGCTGCTAACCAGCGAAATGCACATGGTGTACCGGCCCTGGTGTCGGATCCGGCTACTCGAATGGATTCAACAATTGCCACTACCACTGGAGCTTCCAGGAGAAATAACGACATGTACAGCATGGATGCACTTAACAACGCGCTCACCACTAACATTGCACCTTTACTTGACTTCGCCGCTACCAAGGACTTTAGCGCTGAGAACATTCTGTTCCTGCGAGACGTCGCCAAATTCAAGGATTCGTGGACGACCACAGAGGCGCGTGAAGGCACTATCACTGCTGACTCTAGACACATGCTGTTCACCGAGGCTGTCAAAATTTACGAAGAGTACGTCTGTCCGAGACTCTCCCGCGCACCCATTAACATTAGTGGTCCAATGCGTGTTGCGATGGAGAAAATCTTCGAAGCGGCTTCATCCCAACGTCTGCAATCACATGTTTCCGAAGACGTCGTTACCCCATTCGCAACGGAGGAGTCGTCCAACGCGTTTCCCTTGACCACCTTCAGTCAGCCTTCGAATCGTCATGGTCTTCGCTCAGAGAGTCAGGAGCAGATCATCGACCCGATCGTGCCAGCAACTACGAACGAGCCCTTGACTTCCCAAGCGCACAACGTCGAAATCCCCAACACATTTGGCAGGGAGGTGTTTGATCGGGCCGAGCAAAACATTAAATATACTGTGTTGACCAATACCTGGTCACGGTATGTAGATAGTTCTTAGCTGCGTGCTGTCATCTTTCCCACCTCTTCTCTTAACCCTGTCTCTCCCACCCATCTATCTCTCTCTTCAGCGCTCTCTCCAACTCTTTCTTTCCATCTCAACCATAGCTGTCACTCAGTTTCTTTTCCATTCCTGGAAGTGTTTCTAACGGTACAAGATACCTGGAGAAGTGCGAGACGACGAGTATGGCGAGTTCCGACGGCGCGAATACCCTTTCGAGTTCCAAGTCTGTTCTTACTACCGTTACGTGGATTAAAGCCTGATTTGCACGGGCAATCTTGTACTTCGAGCGAGGAGTTGGGACGAGGTTTCGATTCGTGTCTTTCGAATAGGTCGGGGAGTCGGTTGGATGGATACCAGGCTTGCCTTCGATTGTCTACCCAGGATCGCGCATATGTCTTCTTTACTTCATTTCTTTCCCGTTCGTTAGGGCTAGCTGTTCGTGGATCACGCTCGGGTTTGGCTTCGTGGCCTGCCTGATATGGTCTTATCACGGACTGTCTTTCTTGCCGTTCGGTCACCACTTCATCTTCGCTGCTGGCTGCACAAGATTTTACCGGCATTGCACTACTAGGTCATTGTCTTTCTTCCTTCTATTTCTCTCAGTTGTTACTTCAAGGAGCTCTGACCCATCTATTAATCACCTCACTGAGCTTCGGCTTCATGGTCTCGCTTTCCGTTCATACATCGGTCATCTCTTTAATTTCTCCTACTTTACACACACACACACACACACACACACACACACACACCCCCGCATCGAGAGCTCTCACCTACGCACATTCGATCTCCGTCTTTACAGGGCCTAGGCTCCACTGGCTCTCACTTCTGCCTAAGATCTTACGCTGGGTCAACTCTCCATTCACTGCACGTTTTCCTTGAATAGCTAGAGAAAATAATAAAATTCTTTAAAAAAAATCCTAACCTCAACCCTAACCCGTACCTTATTTGCTTTGAACTAAGGCGATCCTGACTGATGACTACTCAGTCACGCGGCTGCCTAGTATGTATGGATCCTTCCAGGCTTTTCTGCTAGTGAACCCTTTGTGAGTTCAACAGTTCTGCGAGCAATGCCACAACGGTCAGATTACACGGCCTATGCCATAGTCCGCGCCGGGAGCCTAACAAGCCACACGTTTCTATTGATCACAGGCCTTGGAACCGCCTGTACGGTCCTTTCAAGAGTCACGAGTTCCACTGGATCCCAGTTGCCTCCCACCTCTATACGTATTGGTCGATATACGGCATGATTGCGGACTCGCTATACTGCTGCCATACCTAAGATATGAATGTCTCTGGGGCAGGAAAGGGTATGAGAACATCCGCAGTAGGAGATGGCAAAGCAAAACTGGGCGTGAGCTTGAAGCAGGGTACAATGGGAAGTGAGGAGTTGGTTAGGGCAGTTTAGGGGACGGAGGGATGGGCGGGGTGTGCGGAGTGGGCTGTTGCATGTTTGGTGGGCGGAGAAGCACCTAATTTGAGAGGAAGTTAGGGTGTCTGAAATGATAAATTGATAGTATCTCTGGAGTACGGCCAAGCTGCAGTGGTGTCAGATATTGAGGGTCATGTTGCTAAGCATGATCACTCAGGCGGCAGCGAGCTGGAATGTGCACTGTTGAGGATTGGATGGTGAGAGGATTCACGCCGATGGTAGGATCATGACTTGTGATGTGACAATCATACAGAAATGGATTTTATTGTGAGAGCCGATGCTTTACCTGAACTCAGTAAACACTCTGGAAAAGGTACGAAGCGTAAAGTTACACAGCTGCATGTCCGCAGTCCCCCGAAGCGAGCCGCACTAAGCCAGAAAGATACTAGTACACAACCTCATCCCTCTGTCCTTCAAGCCGAGTTCTGACGCCGTAACCAAACCGCAGTTCAGCAGTCCCTGAAATCCGTCACGATGGCAGTTGGAGTACGTCAATCCCGTTCTTCTTCTCACAATCCATCGCATCCCCACATGTGAACTAACACCCTCGACTCTCCAACAGCGAAGCGCCGCTTTCAAGATCGACTGGGCCAAAATCGGCACCTCGCTCGGCCTCAAAGGCCAAACAGCCGCCTCGCTCCAAGCCTTCAAGAAGCGCAACGACGACGCGCGGCGCAAAGTGCAAGTGCTGTCCGACGCCCCACAAGAGATCGACTTCGCGCACTACCGCAGCATCCTCAAGAACCAGAGCGTCGTGGACGAGATCGAGAACCACTTCAAGCAGTTCAAGCCGGTGACGTACGATGTGAGCCGGCAGATCAAGGCCATCGAGGCCTTCGAGAACCAGGCGGTGAAGAATGCCGAGGAGACGAAGGGGAAGGTCGACATGGAGTTGCGGGATCTGGAGAAGACGCTGAAGAATATCGAGGAGGCCCGGCCGTTTGAGGATCTGACGGTCGATGAGGTCGTGGCGGCTCGGCCGGATATCGATGAGCGTACGGCGCAGTTGGTGTCAAAGGGCCGCTGGCAGGTGCCGGGGTATAAGGTATGTTTACTTCGCGCTGTATGCTACGAGCCTGTTGTGGTGTACTAAGACGTTCTATAGGAGAAATTCGGTGATCTGTCCGTGTTGTAGACCGCTCTTGAGTCTTCATTCGGCCTGCTTCAGTGTACAGTGCATAGGTAGTATCTTCAATTGTAAACTCACAATCTAGCTGTCACGTTCTCAATCCTCAAATCATCACGAGAGACTCCTGAATCGCTGCATACTCCATCGGACACTCGCTCAAGATCCCCGGCTCGTCATAATCATACACGCAAGACACGGAACCCTCATCACGAATCACAATCCTACACCCTCCAAGAAGCCCCAACTCGCCATCCTTTCCATCTCCCACGCATTCAGTGCGTCACAACACCCACCCGCCAAACGCACACACTCTCAGCAGTCACGTCCCGAACCCCTGAACACCATTCACAACCCGCAACAGCTCTTCCTCCCCCGCCTTTCCCTTCCCGTGCCCTGTCCCACCTCCACCACCCACCCCAGCCCTCGTCTGACCATTCGCTCCTTTACCAATCGCAGTCCCAGTTCCGCCCTTGGCTCTCGCACCATCGCTTCCTCGGGCGTCGGTGGTAGATGCGTTTTCCTTCTTCCTACCGTCGTTGCTAATCGTGGCATCGCCCATCGTTCCCTGATCCAAGACCCGATCGCCTCCTTCTCTCCTTTCCTGTTTCTCTTTTTCACCGTCCGATTCTCGAGCTATCTATCCCTCGTCCGTCGGTGTCGTCTCGCACGAGATACCCTCCGGCCGCTGCGAGCCGAAGATTGAGCTTTTCAAAGCCGTGAGAGGAGAGAAGGGATGGTTCGCAAGGCGAGGTGAGGCGGTATCTGGGAGTTAAATTTCGTAATAGCTTATCAGCGGTGCGGGAATGGCATGGGAGAGATAGCAATGGGAGAAGAGAGGGGAAGTGACATTGGCCGGAGTCGGGTGGGCTCATGCTGGGGAAATGGACAAGGGGCTTTCCTTCCCCGCCTGCTACTCGCACTTCACTGTCGTTTACACTTACACCTACATCACCTGCCCTGGCTTCGCGTGGTCATCGGGCTAAGTTCATCATCGGGCCCGGTCCGAGGGCTGCAGGCGCGAGGGGCGGGGTCGTTCATTCACTGTTTTTGTTGTTGTTGTCACGGTCAGTATCATGGGGTTCGTTGTTTTGTCTTAGCTGAGGTTAGGTGGGAGAATGGGGAATGAGGGATTGGAAGCGGAGAGCAGAGGAGCTGATTTGGCGTTTATCAATATCTCTATCTGTTTTCTCTCCTCCCATATATCTTCTTCCCTTTCTCTCCCTCCCATATATCTCCTTCCCTTTCTCTCCTCCCGCGCCTTACGTCTCAACGGCCGGTATCGTTCCCATCTCCTCCCCTCCTGTTGATGCCTTGACAGCTAACAGTTGACGGCTCCTAATCATCGTGGCTGATGTTGGTATTGCCGTCGAGCACTGCCGCACTGCCGCTGGACATGAAAGAAGTCGAAATAAAACTTTTGCCTTCCTTTCGCTCCTTCTCCGCTT
Organism: Acarospora socialis; assembly: GCA_025617375.2. NCBI lineage: Eukaryota > Fungi > Ascomycota > Lecanoromycetes > Acarosporales > Acarosporaceae > Acarospora > Acarospora socialis. Next base: position 1,260,477 of record JAMYGW020000002.1, on the reverse strand, counting down.
CTTCTTTGCCTTCGTTGCGTTTTGGCTTTGGCGCTCGTCTCTGCGCTGCTCTGACGCGGATTCCAGAGCCTCGAAACAGAACTCGAGAACGGACCCGTCGACGTCTTTAGCCGGTGGGAATGATAGGGGCCGAGGGAGGTGTGAGGGAAACGACGGAAAGGGAATTGGGAGAGATGCCAAATGCGATGACAGGTGGGTCCATTTTTGAGACTGGAGAGATGCAGACTGACACTGTGCCAATCAACAGAGAAGGACCACAGGAAGACACAGAAATAATAGGTGGAGGATGGGCATACACGCTAAAGCATCTCGGATCAGAAACACGAAAGGGGACAGACTGTTCTCGTATGCAGAGCAAAGCAAAGCAGAGCAGAGCACAGTCAATCCACTCCAGTCTCATTCATCCCGTCTCTTCACCACCTCCACTAAACATACTCTCCTCTACCCTCGACAATCGCACAGTGCCATCTCGCAGACATACCGTACCGCAGCCGTGAGTCTGCCGTTCTCACATCTACACACACACTCACAGAGCGTAACCAATTCATTCGTCAATGAGCACAGAAAGATACCCATAGTAACGTCATCTTGGTCGCGGACTTGGCCTGTTGCTGCAGCTACTGTCGTGGCTATTTGTTGTTGTGTAAAGGAGGAAAAGGATATGTAGGTACGGGTACGGAGGGCTACATCTAGAGGAGATGGCAGCGGATGTTGCGGATGTGCTTTGTGTTGGGGACGCAAGGTTGCTTTGGTCTTGCCCTTCGTTGGGCTTGTGGACTTTTTTGGATTCGGTTGAGCAGATTAGAGGATGGTTGTTGAATAAGGAATAGAATAAGGATTATAGAGAGTTACATGGGCTAGGCTGGGGTTTCTGTCCGCCTTGTACTTAGGGGCTCTGTTGGGTCTGGGATTTGTGTTCTGTAGCTTCAACGAAGATCATGCCTGAGCTGTGTCAACTAGCAGATAAACACAATTGCCGTTCTTCAATGCCGTACGCTGGACGAACTGCGAGATATCTCCTAGCCAGCTACCTACATGCCTCACACGGACAAGCGACCTAGTCTACTGTCCTCTGCCAGGCGACGACGCTATATGCTCAACGCCATGATGGAATTGACAATATCATTATCATTCTCCTTGAGCGCCTTGACCGCCTTCTTCCTCGACACGCTCGCCTGCGCCATGACCAGCTCGATATCCTTCGCCTCGAGCCCCGAATCATCCACCTCCTCGCCGTCGTCCTCGTCCTCGTCCTTCTTGCCGTCGCCGGAGTCGATCGCCTTGCCTTTCCCGTGGTCGTGCGAGTGGTCGTGGCCGGCGTGCGCGTCGCCGTTGCCGGACCCGGCGTTGTCGGCTGCGGCGAGGTTTTGCGCTGCTTGTGATTGGGCGGTTTGGTTGAGGTCTTCGATTTTCGCTTCCCCGAAGATGCTGCGTCGTTAGGTGAGCAATGTGTACATGGCCAGAGTGTTGGTGGAGCTGGGAGGGGATGAGAACTCACATCCAGGTGTTGCTGGAAGGGGACTTGTACACGTCTGGCTGGTTGATGACGAAGAGGATCTGCCATTTCACGGTCAGCATCACGCAGCGCCAAGCTCAACCACACTGTTTCAAGCAACAGCTCTTTTCCCAAGCTACTCAACACCAGTCCCCACACAACCCCAACATCAGGTCTAGACACAACTCACATTCTTCGGTCTCCGCAACGTAACCCTAGTGATGCCAGGCACATGCTTCAAGCCCAACTTGCCAATCGCCTTCCGGGCTTTCTTCTCATTGCGCGAGTGCACTGTGACGGACGAGCCGGCTGAGATGCCTGCTTCGCCCTCTCCGCCTGCGGCCTCGACCTCGGAGTCGGAGCTATCAGAGGCTTCTTCCACCTCGGCGCCCTTCTTGGCTGGTGGGTCATCAGGTAACTCTTCAATGCGTGGGTTCGACATGTTCGCGTCGGTGGAGCTGTGACGGATTGAGAGTCAGCATGCAGGTCCGCGAACGTTTGGGTGTGATAGAAAGGGTGATGAGTGCACGGTCCTTCTGCGAACGCCAGGGCTGGGAGCTGTTTAAGACACCCTGGAAGTCACCTTGGGAAAACTGGGTATGAATGGGCGATATACCTTGTCCTGTGTTGTTGTGAGTATGCTGAAGGATATAGGTACCTAGATTGTTTGCTTCAAGTTGATACAACTTTGTGACGTGCAATTTAGCCGACCTCACTAGCGAGGCTCCTGCACTGCAGCAAACCAATCCTATGACCGATGATACACCTCGAATTCACTACGGCACTGTCGATCTTGTACTGGTGACTGTCCTTAAGTGTTCTGCAACTAGGTATATCCTCAAGGTTATACCCACAGAGGGGATTATGTTGAGCCCAAACACCATAGCAGAGTGCCAACAAATAAGGGACTGTGCTCCAATCTAATGTGGATGTCAAGGGCTCGAGATTACTTTCGATTCGAAGTATAGCATACAGCTCTTCCTGAATGAAGTAAACCCAGAGTCAAGTAACCATCGAAGCTCCTATTTCCGCCCCCACTCCACTATGCCTTCGCAGAAGCCCGTACCTTAGCATGTGCCTTCCGAACTTCGAAACGAGCCTATAATGATGACCCGTAATGTCAGCATACGCGCCGCAAGAATATCGCAGCCAGAGCAGTCTATGCCATCCGTCATGAAGTGCGCTCCGCCCACGCAGGAGCCGCTGCCCAGCCACTAAATATAACGTGGGACTGCACCCACCTGCTTCCTCAGTCTCATAACCTTGAACCTCTCAAAGTCGGTCAAAGCCCGTCTCTTCTCTCTCCGCTCCCGTTTCTGTGCCCACGCGCTCGCCTCCCACTTCTTATCGACCTCCTCTTTCTCCCACGCTTTCCTCAGCGCACCCGTGCCGACCGCACGAGGTAATTTGGGGATCACGATGGGTGAGAGGATGACGTTTGCGAGGGCAGAGGCATGGCGGGGCACGGACGCTTTGTCTTTCGTTGATGGACCGTCAAGGAGGACCTAGAGGATCATCTCAGCGACTCTCTTGTGGAAACTGTACTGGAGATATCTGAGAAACGTACGCGCTTGTGGTCGATGATTTCGACGATTGTGGCAAGCCGGCCGGTGTATGGGCCCGCGATGAAGAGAACGACACGTCCGACTTCTACCAGTCTCCACTGGGAAGCGTTGATATCGACGTTGGCCATTGGAGCGCGTTCTATGCGAATGGATCCAGCCCTTAGTTTAGAGTGTCTCCAGCTAATGTGGATGATATCTTGTAGACTTACTCTTTGGGTGCTGTTGTCGTCGTCGTCGCTGGGTCGAAGGTTTGATATTCGAGCAGTGTGGGCTCGCTTAGAATGCGTAGGGTTTCCGAAATGCGGCTCAGCTTATGTAATGTGAAACTAGAACTTCGGCCTAACACCCTGAGCCCGTAATGCAGAATTTCTTCGTTCGACTTTACGATGTAACTGAACCATCGTGCAATGTGATTACTACGTGAGTACCGTATCCTTCTGCTATTGCTCTAGATTGCTTTTTATGATGCTATAATTTGCGATTGACCTTGGATCCGGAGACTCTCGCCGGAGTTTCATAACGGGTTCAAGGATATGATATTCAATCTCTTACATATTCTGAAAAACAACCCTCAACGCTCAGATTTCAGCTTCTTGCACTAGTCTGGAATATCTGCTGACAGCTATCAGATACACAATTTCCTCTGACATACTATAGTGCGACCCAACACCTTCCGAACACCGCTGCTTCGTGCCTTGTGTATGGTAAGCCGTCCCCTTTTTCATAACCACGTCCCTGCCCGATGATTACAATATACGACGCACTAGATAGTAAGTGATTCCCTCGGGGAATGATCATATCGTTTACACCAAGATCACTGAGGGCCGTTTACTGTTTCCACTTTAAGTCCGAGTCTCTGGTAGAGCTATACTAATAGTGGACTTTTAGCAGCAACGATACTGTCACACGAGTAACATGATATCTGATAGGAAACGGTGTCTAACGAACATTCATAGTCAACAACTCGTATCATGTAGACACTTACAGAAAGTGGGATTGGCCACATGTCCATATTCGGACTCGAGATAGTTTTCTTGGATCACATAAGGATCTCAATCGTGCAAGACTACTTAGAAGCCAATACATGTCTTTCATCATCGCTTTGCTGAGTATCTACAGTTAAATGTCCGCTCATTAGAAAGCGCACCTGACTGTCAACGCACACAGTCCTCAATATCTTATTGCACCCACTCCGCAAGGTGTTGACTCTCAGATATCGCTGTGGCCATACCCGTTGATCGGTGAGGGTAGCGGTATCTTGCGAAAGCCGTACCGTTACTTGCGAGCGTTCCAAACGTAAAGGCTATTCAGTAGCTGTTTTCCTCTTATATCGCCCTCTAAGTTGTGCTTGACTGCCCAAGCCACAATCTGTCTATCGTTCAGATCAATTGTGTTGTCTGGATGCTGCAGCAAAGCCCCAACGATGTCCAAGTCACAACCAGCTCCGAGAACAGCCAGCCGCGCATGCCGTGTATCGATCCTGACACCAACGTTCTTGCGCTTGATCTCTCGGGCTTTGTAGCTTCGAATCCAGGTTATGTAGGTCGAGCTTTTGGTCAGCAGCTTCACAGCGCGCAGGTTCCCTTCTATGATGGCGTCGTTAAGACCTTGCTCAGCTATTTCCCCTGCAGAGGTGTTAAACCAATCGACCGTCGCACCAGCCATGCATAGCATCTCCAAAAGGTCGAGCTTCTCTTCCGTCCAGGGTCCATGGAGCAACTTCTCCGGTATCAGGACATATTCCGACTGTTCCACCCACGATCCACTTATGCAAACAGGAAAGTGGTACCATCTTAGAGATAGTTCTTCCACAACCTCCACCAATGTATGGCTGGTCCGTTGGAGAATCGCAACTTCTTTGGACAAGTCGTCACGCTGTAACTGATATGACCGCTTCGAGCTCACACCATTGCCCTCCAAGTCAAACTCCTTCGTTTCATCGCTGGTAATCTCCCATGCCGGATTTAACAGCTCTCTTTCTAAGATATCTGCGGCGAATAAGACCTGGCACCTTCTTATTAAGTCCAACCTGAACCATCTGCGGCTCATGATTGCGGTCTGAAGACTTGCACTAGTGAGATCCGGATACAGGAATACCTCTCCAAAATGTTGGCCACTGCCAGAAAAAGCCAACAAAACGAGTCTCGTGTACAAGTGTTCACTTGATAGTGCCAGAGCGAGATGTGGAGATGCCAGAGGTAGGTGAACATTGAGTGAGTAGAGAAAGATAGATTGAAGAAGCTCGACGGGCAGAGATTCAAGGCGTGACAGAGACATCTTAGATTCTGGTTGGGGAAGCCGTCCTTCTTTCATCTGCTTCCACCGCGTCTTAGACGGCCTCGCGGTCTTCGATGAGTGACTAGACGGTGTGGACGTAGTTGGGTCCGAGGTGGAAGGGGCGGCTAGCTTCAGCGGACGACCTCGCGGCCTGACAGCAGCACCTTGCTCCAGAGCCTGTCGGCGGAGTTTGCGTGATTGATCGCGTTTATTCTTCCCACGGACTCGGATAGGTGTTAACATGCTTGCATTGGAAACGGCTTTCATAGGGACACGAATTATTGTATCCTTGATAATCACGCTCTAGTATTGGCCCCTATCACGGAATTCAGAAGATAATACGTAAATACTTTCACGGAGTACCATGTTTGGCTGCTTGATCGACGTGGTCCGTGCTTATCGTAACCTACAAGGGTAGGTCCGCGGTACCTCGTACCTGCGATATATCTTACCCTAGATATCTAAACTGCTTCTGATGCTGAACTTCAAAATGATGTCGCGCACAGGACTCATTGTGGATGAGCAGGATGAGGCAGGCAATCTCACGGCTACCTATGTAGAATCCTCAACCGATGGGACGGGAAACAACAGCAGAATTGATATCATCGTGGGTGCTCAGCGATTTCTACAACGCCCTTTCTGCCATTTCTCTGAAAAGCTCGCTACAGGTCCCTAAAGCCAAGAGAACTGGGTTTCAGAGTCTTCTGAAAGTTTTCTTGCCGGCGGGCTACCCTCATAGTGTTACGAGTGATTACCTTGAGTCTGCTGAACCAATTAGCTTCTAAATCCAGAAGCTACGAGAGTTTCAAATGCTCGACCACTCCGCTGACATATTGACGTTTTGGGACGTAGATATCAGATCTATGTTAGTTTCCTGGCACGGGTCGAATGGTGCGTGACGAGCTGACCTATATGGGAGGATTCCCTTCAGGCTTTCTCCAGCTCCGTCGCAGGTCTTCTGTCCTCCCGGGCAGTCCTCCAAGGTACTAGGCTGGTTACCCCTTACGCGGCATAATTTGCGAGACTGATTGATATGAGCAGGTGTCGGGGTCGGGGATGCCACGGCGTCCCCTACTGGAGCACTGTTGCTCTCGGTTCTACAAGACAGTATGGGCCGGATTGCAACTATCCTCTTCGCACACAAGCTTGGAACGTCGCTCGAACCGGAGTGCAAGATGTACCGACTAGCTGCGGATATTCTCAACGACACTGCAATGATCCTTGATTGCCTTTCTCCAGCACTCCCAAAAGTATCTAGGGTGGTCCTCCTCAGCTTCTCCAGCGTTTTGAGGGCTTTATGTGGAGTATGTGCAGGAAGCTCGAAAGCGAGTCTGAGCGCTCACTTTGCAAGGTGGGGAAACCTTGGTGAACTCAATGCGGTAAGGGCTTCTTATGCGAAAGGAGAACCCAGATGATTCGTCTATGCCCTCGAATGCACAAGCCTACGATTTCCAGACATCTGGCCCTGGAACTGACCAATTTGGCGAAATATCAATTTCGAGAAAGGATGTCACTAATGATCGCATATAGAAAGATTCCAGCCAGGAGACTATCATATCGCTTATGGGCATGCTGGTAAGCAGGCCGAAGTCCAATCGCGCCGTATAGCGATTCACAGACCTGCGTGACAGGCGGGCAGTATCGTCGTCTCACGCGTATCCTCTACCATTGCGACTTGGTCGACACTGATATTACTTCTATCCGCTCATATTGCGATGAATCATGCCGCCGTGCGAGCCGTAAGCATGCGTACATTGAATCGGCAACGGGCTAACATTGTGTTCTCCACGCTGTTAGAGAGTGGCACGGTTCTTTCTCCTAAGGAGGTCTCTGAGCGTGAACGTATCTTCGAACGTGACGGCGTGCTGCGCTGGAGAGGAGTGAGTGTCTTAGGATACTGCAAGATTGGTGTATCATTGAGACAAGTATCCCGGTCCCTAGTCCCTAGGACAGAAACAACAGGATCGATACGTAACCCTGACCTAGGACTGTCAAGAATCTGGGATCTGTATCGTGATGAAGACTTTGTGCTGTGGTACGACTCTTTGAAATCCGAGGCCATGGTCGTTTTGAAAGACAAAGCGTCGCCGACGTCTCAGCTTAAGGCCTGGGCCCAAGCCTTGACATTAGCCCACATTCACCAGCAGCAACGGAAAAGAGAAGAAAAAGCTTTGAATGAAGAAGCTATCTACACCGCTCTGAAGGATACTTTGGCTGACCTTTCCCGTTCCTTCGACAGCCACATACAAAGGCTGAGAACAGCTGGTTGGGATGTGGACATTGCGGCGCTCGAGACGTCACCAGGTCGCAGAATAGTTATGAAGCAAGTCTCATGAAAGAAACCGGCATATCAGATTTAACGCCTCTTTACGCCTTCTCGGAATATGACAGGTAGCAAGGCCTCTCCCAGGTTTATCGGGATTGGTGTTGCTGCGAGGGGTCCCCAGGTCGTTGTTGAAGTTGCACCCGGCAGAGCAACCGAGAGCGATAGACCTGAGCGAGTTGTGGTTGGATTCCTTGCACAAGGACTGCGCTAGAGATATTGCCGCAGCGGCATTTAACATATCACCGACATTCACCACCCTCCAAACATCCTTATAGCACTGTCTCGAAATTGGAGGCGCATAGCCGTGCCGTAGCTTCAACTCGTGCATTTCTGGGCAGCGAATCGGTGATTAGAACAGCCAAACCCAGTCGAAGCGTTTGGTTGAAGTTGTTGGTGACCCAAGAGGACCCACCGGTGATGAGGTGGGTGTGTGTACATTTTGCAGATGCGGCAATCTTCCAGAAGCAGCCTGCATGACCGCCACATGTGCGTCGAAAAGAAATGAAAGGCCAAGTGCCACACGTAAAGCGTAGGCAGCAGATTCCGGCGACTCAAGGTGCTATCGAGTAGTTTGGCGGTTATCAAGACAATAGAGGTTCAGGTTCCTCTTTCCTTTGTGTGATACGAGTCAGTCTTGGCAACTTCACTTTCTCTTTCATGTCCTTTCACTACCTACTACTATCCCGTCTGACAATGAAGTGTCTTTCATCCTCGAACTCGAACATTATAGCGGCACGAGACGGCGCATGTTGGTGGGCCCGATCGAAAACTGAAAGAAGGTCTAACAAGCCTTCCATGCAACAAACGCCTAAAAGTACGCTGAGGGATCCACTACCGCCAGGCTAAAGTCGTGCTAGTGGTTAGCCCGTCACGGAGCCAGCCAAACATGCTGGCAAGTGCGGATAATTGAAGTGGGGTTAAATATTAACGGATCTAATCAACCTTGGTTCGTTCGAGTGGTGCATTTTTATTGGCTACGCTATCGTCTGTCGAAAAGGAAAAGGAATAAGTAGGTTCATTTGACGAGTCGTTTACCCTAAGCCTGCGGACTTGGTGAGTGCGGGAGGAGTATCACCTATGGTAGTCGTAAAGGACTTGCCAATAAGCCGTACAAGGGTAGATGTGTAAGATATAGACACGGACTCGGTTTCGGCGGGATAATCGAATCCGAGTGCTAACCTTGGTGGCGAGAGACCGAGAGCAGGAACTTCGTACTGTGGAATGTGACCATCATAGCCAAGCCAAGCCAGTCGAGTCAGGTGTCGGACGTCGTTTCCGCTTAACTAGAAGGAAAAGATGCTTCCAAGGTTCGGTGCGTATCAGGGTGGCGTCTTAGCGTCGCTGCGTCAACAAAGCGCTTAGGTGCATTCGGTCAAGTGTCTCGATAAAGGGCCAGCCCAGTTGAATTGTCATTGGCTCGCTGATTGAATCTGACGCCTTCTGGAAGCGCTAGTGCCTTCCTTCGCTGCCAAACCGTTCTGCGTCAGTCGATCAATCAATGATGATTATAATACATACGATACCACCTGGTAAGGGAATAATAATATGGGTGAACTGGTGTCTCTCTCACAATACGGGTGTTACTACCTAAGTTACCTCCTGGGTGCTGTGTGTGGTATTCGATATTACGAAACTACTCTATTTCCTGTATCCTCACCTTTTGCCTCGCATTCTCATCACCAGTACCTTACACTCAAACCAACCCAACAGTGGTACTGAACTAGGACTGTGGCACACCGCATACTCCCCGATTGGAAAGCCAAAATCTTCTTGGCTATCTTACTGTCACAGCCGCCTGCGAGATCCATTATCATCATCACAACATACGCACCTTTTTGGTCGTCCTGCCGCGCGACCGGCCGGTTTAACGCCTTCTCACATAACGTACACATCGGTCCGCGCAAGATTATTCATACTGCCGAGACACCTGGTCCAGAATTCCTTTTTCATGGAGGATTCCTGTCTCAATCCCTGAACAACAGCCTTCTTTCAACGTACTGTCTCTCCTCAACCGGCACAACCAGGGCGCCCAGCCCTGCAGGGAACAATTTCAGCTTCTTACCACACGCCCTATAAAGTGCAACAGTATCCTTCGTGGAGGGGATGGAATAGCCGCGACTTGGTATTTTCATCCGTTTGCCTGCTGCACTCCTGATCACTTCGTTGCTCTTTCAGATTGGAAAGCATTCGTTGGCGGCGGCTGTCGACATCTCTCTCGGCTGCCTGCTTTGTCTGATCAAGCACTACAGCTTCTGTTGTTACATGGTCGATCCCTGTGCGCAGATCACGTCAGGTGTCGACGAGCAAACATTGGGCACTTCTTAACCAGTCCCACAACAGCACCAACCTCAATACCAATCGTACCCTCTTATCTGACCGTCCATAAATCCGGCAGGCATCGACACCGTCTTATCTCATTCATACTCTTTATCGTTCTTACAACAAGCTGGCCCTACCATACACTGCCGTCTGGCAGCATTTGGGCCACGAAGTCGTTACGAAGGAGAGACTCGGAGCTGGCTGGGGGGCAAAACATACCAAGATAAGGAGGATCGCCATGATCGGTCGGAAATCAACCCCCAAGTCATCATTGCTCCCAACTCCATCGCCAGAGCTGTCGCCTCGGTGCTCATCCGCCCCTTCCGACTGGGACGCTGACGACGAAGGTGCCATGTCTGCAGAAGAGCTCGTACCCTCACGACCGTTGTATGTCGCTATACCACAGGACACGTCTCATGGCCCGTATTGTCCCAGAAGACCGACCTTGACGGAGGTCTTGTCGAATACAGCACCGTCACCCTGGACCTTGAGCGCCTTTATGGCATACCTCTCTCAAAATCATTGCTTGGAGACGCTGGAATTTACAATGGACGCAACCCGGTATCGGAAACACTATGAGAAGATGGCGGCGCAAATGGCGGGCATGCCCATGACACCCGATTACGAGGATTGCGAGTATGTGAGGATGTTGTGGCAGCGGTTGCTGGATGCGTACATTGTCCCCAACGGACCTCGAGAGGTCAACCTACCGAGCAACATTAGAGACGAACTCCTTTCGCTACCCAACTCGGTCGCTCCACCTCCACCTGAGTCACTCGACCCCGCCGTCAAGATCGTATACGAGCTCATGGATGAGTCCGTCCTTGTTCCATTTCTCAACGAAGTATCAAGTCTGAAGGGGCCGCAGTCTTGCGCGTCGTCTTGGAATGGCTCGGATGAAAATATTCACATGAGAGGCAGTCCTGATGAGCGAAGCCCTCATCGGAGTCGCGCAAGACGGCGTCCTTCACCGATCGCGTCGACCACGGACCTGTCATACATCCCATCAAATCGAGGTCATACCCGTGCCTACACCACATCGGGTCGAGGCACGAAAACGACTTCGAGCGGCAGCGGCGACGCTAGTCTGACGGACGATTCCGTCAGTGGATCGAGTCCCGGCAGGGAGCCGATGACGCCGCCAACAACACCGCCATCAAGCGACATGGCGGGCAGTCCGCGACTGCGACAAGACAATACATGGAAGAAGATGACGGGCCGGCTGGGCTGGAAGAAGAAATCTGGCGGTGGGCTGCGGGATAGTCGGTTTGCTGCCATCGAAGATGAGGGAGACATATGAGTTGGCTAACTCAAATACGGAAATGTTTCTAGAGCACTTGGATTTTTAGCGCGCGGTTTTTTTTCTGGCGAACAAAATGCGTTGGTCTCACGGCCCTCAAAGTCATTTTCCTTTTGTTTCATCTCATCCTGCCGGCGTCCTGGTGATGGAGCTTCTCTACTCTCTTAATTGGGGGCGTGCGGTTTTCGGCTTGCATCCCGCATTTGGCACGAATATCCTGTATGTTAAATTCACGAAATACCATGGGCCTGGTCATCATTCTTTGGTTGGATTGGACGCAATGTCGGAGTATTGTCTGGGTTTCAGTGTACATAGTCATGGTCCGCGACGTCGAATGCATATACCCCATTCTCTCGCCATTCAACGTTGGGCTAATAAGGTTCTGGTAGCCCTAAGGTACTCGTACTGAGTTGATCTCTATACTGGAATGCTGTACTTAATGCTACGAAATTAAGGACTGTGAAATCTAGTTATACTGCCCCTTGTGGTATGAATCACGGAATTGTTGGTCAGTGTGGTAAGACAATGGCTTATACTGGGTAAAATTCGAATCTACTACTTCTCGTAACCCCTTTCTGGGGGACTAGTCATTTCTCATCACCATGATCCTTCATCATCACCCGTAAACACGATCTTTTTCTCTGAGCGCACCTCGCCGGGCAGACACAACGGCCATGCAATTGTCCATGATATTGCCCACAATGAAGCCGATAGGAAAACGAAGGAACACGCAGTCGCACTAACACCCCGTTTCATACCGCCATAGTGAGCAGCGCCGAGCGAGAACTACTGCGAGACCAGTGGGACAAGCTGTACCCCCAGTAGTACTCCACAGTCACTGTATGGTGACCCTTAACGCATGCAAGGTCTACAACTCTTTTCCGTCACCTAGCTTTCTCCTAATTTAGCAAAGCTTGTCTATGGGCATACACCACTCTTGCGTAGCGCTTAGAACATCATGAAGACTGTGCTACCTTCGAGCTGCCTGTCCGGCTTGATCCACGCGTATCCCCTGAAACAAGCGGTAAGACATGGTGTACAGCTCCAGTACTCGACTTTTGTACCGACAAAGCGCTCTGGAAGGAAACACTATAGGATCTCTGCGCTAGAATGTCTCTGCCGGGCGTCTCAGCTGGGCGAAGCACGCAGAAGGTAGAATCCGGTCACACAAACAGCGAACAAAGTTGACAGGAGTCGACAATGGTCTTGGTTCGGAGTGAACAGTCGAGGTGACGAAAAGACTGAGATCTATAAAAGAACGTAGAACCACACCCAGAGAAGAATCCTAAGATCATCACATCGATCCTCATCAGAACACACCACTCGAAATTCAGACATCATCGAAAGCCTTTCAATCAGACAGACACCCCGCTACCATGGCATTCAGCGCACCGCCGGACTTGACCCCTCAACAATGGGCCAAGCTTGCCGCATTCGAAGACCGCCGCCACGGACAGTGGAGGAAAACGAGGAGACACATGGGCTACCAGCGAAGCCTAACATGCTCACCCACCGACAACTTGGTGGGCAGCTGCTCCTGCCGGTGGAGGAACTGCAGGAAGAGATGCCGCATGACGAACCATGGACATGAGGCGGACAAGCTCGAAGATTTCTGAAGGCCAGACTCCCTCTCCTGCTTCTTGATACATAAACTATCTTGATCATGCTCATCGCCTGCCTGCCTGCTTAGCGCATGGAAATGGCGAGGGCGATTAGGACAGGAACTGCATCAAACCGATACGATATTGATAGCGAGGCATTCGCAAACGAGCACTGAAATTGACTATCCAGGCTACCACCTGAGACAACGGGATTGAGAGGCAGGAGAGCGAGACATTAGAACACAAGCAGAATCGCGTTACAAGGGCGGAATTGGAAATTGAGGATCATAAGCTATCGAGACTGTTAGAGAATTAGCTTTCGAATTACAGTAAAGCTTGAAAGAACGTCAATGAAACATCTTAGACCAGAATACGACTTGTCCATCCATGTAGCTTGTTAACGTCGTAAATATTTACCCTACAACCGGGTACCTTGATCTTTATTCATTGCGCGAAAAGTGTTGCACGTGACAAAGCACTTAAACTTATGCACGACGCGTCCACCCACAATTGCTGAAGAGTTCTTGCCCCTCGTTCGCGTTTTCTTCTCTTCCCCATTACATCCCAAACCACATCATTGCTCCCTGCTTTGCTCCCTTTAACACTCCTCGCCGAAGCTTATTCCTGAGCCTTTAGGTTGTCTGACCTTATCCACCTCCTCTTTGTCCTCTATCCACAACTGCAATCCTCACATCATCCACAGTCTTGACGCGTCCCACTGAAGTGGGATATTGTTCTGGACATCTTGCCCAGGATGTTTGTCTGGAAGCGCGGTAAGCCTCAATCATCCTCGCTTTCCCTCTCTTTTCTCTGAGATTCTCTCCGATCACAACCTATGCTCTGTATCCGCACTAGCTTTCCTAACAGCACGTCGTGTCTGTGTATCACGCGTCAAGTGCTATCGAGAGCAATGATAACTGACATGCGATGCCATTTCACAGATGGGCGCAAGGAGCGCGTTCAATTCGACAAGATCACAGCTCGTGTCTCTAGGTTGTGTTATGGCCTCGATGCAGACCATGTCGACGCTGCGGCAATAACCCAGAAGGTTATCTCTGGGGTCTACCAAGGTGTTACAACCATCGAGCTTGACAACCTCGTGCGTACAACCTGCCAGACGTAGCCATGCTGCACAATTGTGCCAATTGAGAAAAACCTACAGCTGCTGACATTCCTCTTCGGTCTAGGCCGCCGAGACTGCAGCATACATGACTGTCACCCATCCCGATTATGCCATCCTCGCGGCTCGTATCGCAGTGTCCAACCTCCACAAGCAGACGAAGAAGCAGTTCTCGTCGGTTATATCGGATCTATATCACTATATAAACCCGAAAAACAACAAGCCAGCACCGATGATATCTCAGAACATATACGAGATCGTTATGAAGCATTCAGAAGAGCTGAACTCGGCCATTGTCTATGACCGAGACTTCAATTATCAGTACTTTGGTTTCAAGACGCTGGAACGGTCATACTTGTTGCGAATCAGCAACAAGATCGCTGAACGGCCTCAACACATGATAATGCGGGTTGCGGTCGGTATACATGGTGATGACATCGAGAAAGCCATCGAGACGTACAATCTGATGTCTCAGAAATGCTTCACACATGCCTCGCCAACTCTCTTCAACGCCGGGACTCCACAGCCGCAGATGTCATCATGCTTCTTGATCGACATGAAGGACGACAGTATTGAGGGCATCTACGATACTCTCAAGACTTGTGCCATGATTTCGAAGACGGCAGGCGGGATCGGCTTCAACATCCACCGCATTCGAGCTACTGGATCTTACATTAGTGGTACCAATGGATCCTCGAATGGGATTGTCCCCATGCTTCGAGTGTTCAACAACACTGCCAGATACGTTGACCAGGGTGGAAACAAGCGTCCTGGAGCTTTTGCAGTATACATTGAACCGTGGCACGCCGATATCTTTGAATTTCTGGATCTGAGGAAGAATCACGGAAAGGAAGAAGTCCGTGCTCGTGACCTTTTCTACGCGCTCTGGACACCCGATCTGTTCATGAAACGGGTTGAGAAGAATGGCGAGTGGACTCTGTTCTGCCCAAATGAAGCCCCAGGCTTGGCAGATGTCTACGGCGATGAGTTCGAAGCCCTCTACGAAAAGTAAGTACAATGGAGGGGTGTCGGATCATCTTGCTGACAATGGATGACAGCTACGAGAAAGAAGGACGAGGGCGTAAGACCATTAAAGCGCAGAAGCTGTGGTATGCAATACTAGAGGCTCAAACCGAGACTGGAAATCCCTTCATGCTCTACAAGGACGCTTGCAACCGCAAGAGCAATCAAAAGAATCTGGGGACTATTCGAAACTCGAATCTTTGCACCGAGATCATCGAGTATACGGCACCCGATGAGGTAGCTGTATGCAATCTCGCTTCCCTGGCGCTGCCGACATTCGTCGATGCGGCCAGAGGTGAGTACGACTTTGGCAAACTACATGAGGTCACGCAAGTTGTCATACGCAATCTGAACAAGATCATCGATACCAACCACTATCCTGTTGAGGAGGCGAAGAGAAGCAACTTCAGACATCGACCTGTCGGGGTTGGCGTTCAAGGTCTCGCTGATGCTTTCCTCGCCCTACGTCTGCCCTTCGACTCGCCACAGGCCAAACAGCTCAACACGCAAATCTTCGAGACCATCTATCACGGAGCCTTGACAGCATCATGCGATTTGGCCAGGACGGAGGGTCCATATGCAACTTACGAGGGATCTCCGATCTCACAGGGCATCTTGCAATATGACATGTGGAATGTCACCCCGACGGACCTGTGGGATTGGGATGCCCTGAAAGCGGACATTTCCAAGCACGGTGTTCGAAACAGCCTGCTGGTCGCTCCTATGCCAACGGCCAGCACGAGTCAAATCCTCGGCTTCAACGAATGCTTCGAGCCCTACACCTCCAACATCTACTCGCGGCGGGTGCTCGCCGGCGAGTTCCAAGTCGTCAACCCATGGCTGCTTAAAGACCTGGTCGATATGGGCCTCTGGTCGGACAACATGAAGAATCGCATCATCGCCGACGGCGGCTCGATCCAAAACATCCCAAACATCCCGGCCGACATCAAAGCGCTCTACAAGACCGTGTGGGAGATCTCGCAACGCACCATCGTGCAGATGGCTGCCGACCGCGGCGCCTTCATCGACCAGTCGCAGTCGCTGAACATCCACCTGAAGGAGCCGACCATGGGCAAGATCACCAGCATGCACTTCGCCGGCTGGAAGCTCGGCCTCAAGACCGGCATGTACTACCTCCGCACCATGGCTGCCTCCGCCCCGATCCAGTTCACCGTCGACCAGGAGCAGCTGAAGGTCGCCGACACCAACATCGCCCGCGGCGCCACTAAGAAGCGCTCCGTCCCGTCTTCGTCCTCTTCCACGTACGCTTCCAACGCCCATTCCGCCGTGCCCCGTCCCATGTACGTGCAGAAACCGCCCATCGACAGCACGCCCACCACCGGCTCCTCGGCCGCGACCACGAACGCGACCGTGAACGGTGTCCCAACGCCCATGCCCACCCCGCCACCGCCCGCGTCTTCGGATGCCGAGAACAGGAAGTTACCCATGCCGGCGTCGGTGCTCCCGACGTTCAAGGCCGACTTGGACGAAGGCGAGAGCCCGAAGCTGCTATCTACCGACCCTGTCGGCCCGCTGGAGAAAGATGAAGAGCTTCCGCAACCGGCGATCGCGGTCGATGGAGAGAAGAAGAAGCGGCAGGATGAGGACGCGGATGAGGTTAGTCGGGGCCGGGAGGGGGATATTTACGCGGAGAAGGTGCTGCAGTGCAGTATTGAGAATCGCGAGGAGTGTTTGATGTGTAGTGGTTAAGAGCAGAGAGGGAGCGAGAGAGGGGAGTACCACGGACGGGGCTGGTGACATTCGTCTGTGGTATGTGTGTGTTCACAGGCGTTTCCAACAGAATGCATTTCATATCAGGTACACGGCGGCACGTTTAGATTCTATCTGCCGGGTTTCCCAATGCTACTGTTCATATCCTATCATGTATACTTATCCAATCCAAACAATTGCATGCTGCGAGCCTCCTGCTTATGTGGGTTGATGGGGAGAGATAGAATGCGGTAGTTAGGTAGGCAATAATATCTCCCATTCCCATGCCCAGTTCCGAGGCAGATCTGTTTTGTTCCACGCGATTGAAGCCTGATGTCTCTCCGGTTTCAGACCGGTTCCATTCATTCATTCAGTCAGGCGAGGCTAGATACTACCGTAAGAGCAAGCAAGCTGTAGCGTGATCTGATCTGATCCGATCTGGTCGTACATCTACATCTAAGACTACCTGGGTACGGTATTCAGATGAGCAAGGTAGGTAGAGGACATCCTAGGTAGATGGATCCTGAAGAAGAAGATAACTTATCTATTGGTCATTTTTCTCCGCGCTATGGGGTAAAGCGTTTTTGCTATTCCTTCTTTACTCATTGCAAATTGATGATGATACAGGCAACTGAGACTGACTTAACAACAACCAAGAAAATTTTCTGAATTTTGTAACATACAACAAAATGATAGTTCAAGAACAGCATGTGCATGTTTCACATTATTGTAAAATTTGCACACAATATTCTTGAATGATTCAGCTGAGATTTGAACTCAAATTCTAAAAGATGTAATATTACATGATTTATATGTTACTGCTTACATCACTGAATCTGTTGATGTGAATTGCATGATATATATTAATATATATAGTTTTTATAAATAAATAACATTGTACAACAGAGTCTTGCTGAGCATATATTAATAATGAATGTATGTTGTACAATATAGAATTTTGAAAAGTCTGAATCTGTAATAAGAGTTTTATATTTCATGTGAAACTATCATTTATGAAACTGCACTAATATATGTACACACAAATTCATATTATCAACTATATTCAATAATCAAACATTATTGTACAAAGACAACAAAATGAGAAACAATAAATGTTTTATTGATCTTGTTTCTCATAAGAACTGAATTATTGTATTTTTTCAGAAAAATCACACTGCAAAAAAGATATTTTAGTTACTTGAAGAAGAGCATAAAGTTGTATGTAATGCTTGTATAATTCAATGATGTTTTAAAAACTGATAAATATTAAAAAAAATCAAGACAGATGACTCTTCTCAATTTATTTTTTGTGTAACTGCTCTTTTCTTTGTTTCTTGTATTAATGATAAGACTATTCTACATATTGTAAAACAAGAAGAATATAATTTAAAGTCTGTAAATCTTGTATAACTATATAAAAGACTGAGACTTATTTGAAAAGTCTTTATTTTTAATCAGATAAAGACAGATGAAAATCTTAGAAGAATAATTTTTGAAGAACTAAATACAGAAATTATTGATGACTATGAAAGAAACATGCTATATACACACTTTTGTATAAAAGAACATCTTGTTGTCAGATATTATATCTAAATTATACAATATATATATATTTATTTTTAATAATTAACATAGAAACAGAGATTGTCTCTTTGTCATGATTAAAAAGCTCAATTCAAAATATCATCAATGTTGTATAAATGATTTGCAATGTTATTGCAGTAAATACATTATTTCAGATTTCAACTATATCTGATTAATTAATAATCACAATAAGTTGAGTATGTGTTACAGAACATGATCACTTCACATGAGATCATGCTGACTAAGTATGCTTATTAAGTATCTCTGTTACATATATAGTGATTATATTTTTTTACTTACTTACTTTCTTAACTTACTTATATATTATATCTTGAATCACATAGCTTAGATTTACACTCTAACAATTGATAGCACCAACTGCACAAATTCTTAATGCTTGATTCTTTAATTAGATTGGTCAAGTTTCTACATCTAGTTTTCATTTACTAGCAAATTCTCATACAAATTATGATGCTCAGTACTTGTCAGACTGCTCAAAACAGTTTGAATAACATGATGAATAATGATTTGAATTTGATGTCAGTTATATTCACAAACATTCAAAATTGATGTGACAAATCAATGATCACTGAATTCATAGAGACTAATTGTACATTCACATCATCAAGATCTAGCTTCATGACTCAAGACAAAGTCATAGCTATAGTCAAAGAAGTAGCTGAACAAGTAGCTGCACAAGTGATTAAACATGCTGTCAATGAGATCTTTAAACAACTAATGCAAACATTTAATCTAGTGTTTAGAGTATCTGAGCAAGGTTGTGAAACATCTTGAAACAAGTCTCAAAATGAGTCTCAAAACAAGTCTCAAAACAAGTCTCAATATAAGTCTCAATATAAGTCTCAATACAAGTTCTATAGATCTCAAATTCAGCTGAAATGCTATAGAGTGAAAGAATTAGATCTTTTTGATTTTAGATTTATGAGTGAAGATGTATTGATGTCAGAAAGAAAGTCTATAATTTGTGATGTTTACTTATTTGTCAGTCAAAATTGTAAGATAATCTTAGTTCACAGACTCAATATAATTAGAAAAAATCTCAGCATAAATCTTCAGAACAAGACTATGAACTGATATTTAACTGAGTTAATTACTATAAAATGTATAAATCTTCATAGTATTAAGACATGATGTGATGTTCTGACATCACAATTTGCATCTTTGTTGATTAACACTATGATCTCAATCACATGCAAATACTACATCTGCAACAACATCATCAATTATTGTAAATCTACAGTGTATTTGCAGACTATTATTCATCATACAACAACAGCTCATCTATCTACCTTATCTGCACTAATGATGATCTATTAAAACATTGACTCAGATCTTCACCACAATCTCAAGAAATCTATCTCAATAGAGATCTTTATTCAGGTCTTAAACTCACAAAAAACTATATGATTTGATCTATATAGTCACTGTCAACAATTTTTGAATCAGCTGTTATATAAATCTTCATATTAATCTTCAAATCAGTCTTCAAATCAGTCTTCACATCAATGTTATGAAGATTCTAATTCAAATAATTCTTCATGAAACACTTATGTGATTTAGACTTCTAGACTCACACATTTTACATTTATGAATGAGTTATAGATTTACAATGTGATTGCTGATGATAACAACAACAATGATGATGATGAAAATGCTGTTTATCATGTTAAATATAATATCTCTATGAATATTTATAGATCACATTGTTGAATACTCTGTGTTCAATGTCATTGAATCTTCAAATCAGATGAAGAGCTACAGCAACACAAACAGCTAGATCATGATGATTTTTAGTGTTTTTTGATGTCAAAAATGCATACAAATTGATGTCTTTTTGACACAGCTTATTATTAGTCTTTATTCATTTGTTTTGTTGATTTTAATTCAATTTCACACTCATTTTCACACTCATTTCTATGGCTACAACACATTTTCATTTACATCAAAAACACACTCAAATTCAGTCTTTTCAAACACACCACATTTTCACTCACATTCACAACAACAATAAGATCATAAAAGTGAATTATAATGAGTTTTAGAGTAAATAAGATGTCAGATGAATATAAAGCATAGTTATAGATAGTTGTCACAGTGAGAATGCTGTCTTTCAGTTTTGAAGAAAGAAACTTGTTATGAAGCATAATCACTTCATATGAGATCATGCTGACTAAGCATGCTTATTAAGTATTCTCATCACATATATAGTGATCACATTTCTTTACTCACTTACTTTCTTAACTTACTTATATATTATATCTTGAATCACATAGCTTAAATTTACTGTGAGACTGATCTTGACAGTTATGTGATAATGAACTTTAAGAGTTGAGATGCATAGATAAAATTGTTGCTAGTCTTTGCAAAAGAAAAAGTGTGCACTTTTATCTCTTTGCAAAGACTGACTTACTAAGCATATTAACTATGCAAGATCTTGTGAGAAAGCTCTAGTTCTTCACAAACTGAAGTGAACTTACAGTTGTTTTTCTTTTTATATGCTGCATTCTTATGACACTTATCTTCAGCTGACTCTCTGTTGAAAAAACTTCTTGATGAGAAGAAAAATAGTGAGTAAGATTTCTTTAATACTCAAAATCTGTGAAAAAAAAAAGTACTGATACAGTTCTTCAGCTTATTTTAACTTGATTAATATTTTATAATTTAGTTTCAGTGTTTCACAAACTTGTGTCAATGCTTCACAAGCTTGTCTTAATGCTTTGTGAACATTCTTTGATGTCTCATGAACACTATGTTTTGCAGATCTTCTTTGATCTTTTGTAAGCAGCTTTTGATGTTTCATAATTATTTATAATATCTCACAGATCTTCTTTGATGCTCTGTGAACTTACTCTCAGTATTTTATGATTATTCACAATATTTTGCAGATCTTTTTCAGTGTTTTATGATTATCTTTGATGTTCTGTGAATCTTCTTTAGTGTTTTATAATTATTCATGATGTTTTACAAATCTTATTTAACTATCATAAATGTTTTTAACATCTTACAAACTTATCTAACTGTTGTGAATGTTTCTGATGTCTTATGAGCTTATTTAGCTGCTGTGAATGTTTTTAATATCTCATGAACTTATTTAACTATCACAAATGTTTTTAACATCTCACAAACTTATCTAACTGTCACAAACATTTCTAATGTCTTGTGAGCTTATCTGACTGTCATAAACATTTTCAATGTTTTACAAACTTATTTAACTGTTACAAATGTTTCTAATGTTTTACAAACTTATTTAACTGCTGCAAACATTTCTGATGTTTCACAAGCTTATTTAACTGTCACAAATGTTTCTAATATCTTGCAAGCTTATTTAACTATTGCAAACATTTCTAACATCTCACAAGCTTATCTGACTGTCACAAACATTTCTAATGTCTTGTGAGCTAATCTGACTGTCATAAATGTCTTTAACATCTCATAAACTTATTTAACTGTCACAAACATCTTTGATGTCTCACAAGCTTACTTAGTTGCTGTGAACATTTTTAATGTCTTGTGAGCTTATCTGACTGTTGCAAACATCTCTTATTATAGTACTTCTTTTGATACTCTTGAGCTTTTATGAGAAATCTTTAAGTCTTTTTGCAACTGATGTGAAGTTAATCTGCAAGAATTTTAGCTTCTGTAAAGCTATTTTTCTTTATTGTATATTTGATTATCTTGTCTGTGAACAATAGATTGAATCTTAAGTGATACTCATAAATCATCTCAAAAGATGTCTTTTGAGTTGCAGAATGTCTGCTCACATTGTATGTAAACTTTGTCAAAGACAATAGTACTACTCAGTCATTTTGCTCATAGTTAACATAACTCTACAGATATTATTCAAGAACATTATTCTGATGCTCTGTCTGCTCATTAGTTTGTGAATGAAAGACAGTGTTTAGTTGTTACTTAATTTTTAAAGTATACATTACATTGATTCAGAATTGCAAGATAAACAGTGATCTCTGATCTGACACTATGACAGTTAAGATTCTGTGTAAATGAACTATTTTTTGTACAAAGATTTCTGTAAGATCTTCTGTGATCATGTTTTTTTGATATAAAATATAGTGATACATCTTTAAGAATTTGTCAATCACATTCAGAATCACATCATAGATATTTTTATAAACTCTGCTCTCTAACAAATCTATAATGAAGTTCATTGTGTTTATGTTTCAGAACTGTGTAAAATATTTTAAGAGCTGTAACTATTCTGTAAGCTTTTTGTGAATTATTTGTGCTTTTAAATATATGAAACAGAATAAACAATAGTTTTTAATTTGTTTTTTCATCTCTGATCATCAGTACTTCTTATAGACTTGTGTATAGATTTAATTTGTAATTAGATGTTCTGTAAAAGAATCATTGTGATGCTTCTGTAATATCTTATTGTGCAAAGCTTTTATGTGCAGAATATACACTGTATCATTAACATAAAGAAGATCTTTCATCTGTGTTCAATTAAAATACTGTGTAACATTCTAACCTGAGCTTTCTCAGATATGTAGAGCTAAGAATTTGTGCTTGTTAATATAACAACTGATCTGAAATAGTTCTGGTCTTTAACTCTTAAATTGTTACTTAAGTTGAACATGATTGATTTCATAAGAAAATTGATTTTACTATATAGATTAAGCTTGATGACTCTGTGTTGAGCACTCTTAATGTCTTGATGTCTCAACATTAAGAAATTGAGTTTTCAGCTCATCTGCTCACTGTTAAGCTGTTGAGCAGTTTTTTCTGTATGTGCTTCAAACAAATTTCTGATTACAGACTCATGAGCTTTTTTTTCTTTAAATATAATTGTAACATCATTCTTCTTTCTCAGGTGCTAGTTCTCTAGAGTTTATTTAAGTGAAGATATATAACATCTTTCATTGTCAGCAATGATGCTTTCTAAAAATTTCAATTGTCTAAGAATTGCAAAGAAAATTCAATTCAGTGGTAGTCTCATCACATTTTCTTGTGAATTTTGTACTGTTTGCAGTCTTGATTGCTTTGTCATGATCAGTGAAAGATCAAAATGCAATAAGTATATTTGTCACAGTCATCTGTGTGTTGCAGTTTTGTGAAAGTCTCTCAACAGAACTTGTTTTTTTCTTTAAAAGAAAATAAGTGATGTAAATGCAGTTCTTGATGTTCTTGCTGTCAAGATGATGCATTTTCAAAAAACTTTGAATTAAATGAATTGTTGTGTCACACAGAAAATCAACTGTCTTGCTGCTGAACTTGATAGTGATAATGATGAAATTGAGAATGAAAATTCTCAAACAATATCACAACTTGTCAATTCAATGTCTTCATTCTTCTGAACTAATATTGATTTTCTTTTTTAAAATATTAAAGTGTTCTTGCACAGTTCTTAAGATTCTCTCTTGATTCTCAGCTACTTTCTGAGATATTATACTCTTTTCACTTAATGAGATAGTAAACTTTCTCATTAATCATTTTTCTTCTCAAAATGTTCTCAACTTCATATTCTTTATTGAGTTTGACAGATGTTTCATTGATTTGAAGTGATATGAACTGATTGCAGTGCTGTAACATGAATACATGAAATATCAGATGTATTCTCATTTTCTTGAGTAAGTTTAGTTCATAGCTTAACTCTTTGATGTTTCATATAATCTTGAATGATTCAATGCTCTTGTTTTCTAACTTCTTGCTTTTTCTCTTAGTTTGTATGTTGTCTGTTCTTAAATATACTTTTTTTTCTTTCTTAAATGATCTTGTCTCTGTCATTCATTCTGTCTGCTATTCAATCTGTTTTGTTAGATCTTGATGCAGTTTCTTTATTTAAATCTCATATTTTTTCTTGAGTTCTGTTAGCTTTCTAAATTAGTATGCTATAAGTTTTTGTTGCTCATTCTTGATCTGATACAGACATGCTTTTACTGTGAAATTTGAAGTATTAGTTTTCAGTATCTTTTTGCATGCTAAGTTGAGTATTCTCAGATGTGTCATTTCACTAAAACTTTTCTTTAATACACAGAATGCATTCTTCTGTTCTTTATTTCAATGTTATTTTTTGCTTTTGTGTGTTAAATGCATTAGTGATTTCACAATTCTTGCATAGTTTAGTACAAACTTTCAATAATAATTCATTGTTACAATCAAGTCAGAATGAACTTAAAGTGAACTGATGCATATATGCAGAGAGTGTACATTCAGAAAATGTTTAAACAGCAGTTATGTGATATCTTAACATGCTTGATGATGAGCTTGATAAGCAAGCTCAATAAGTTGCATGAACAAGTCATCTTGATGAGCTCAACAACAAGACTAACAAGTGAACTCACTATATAGTAAAGTCATTTCTCTTATGAAAACAATCATGTTCAACTTAAATAACAATCTAAAAGTTAAAGACCAGAACCATTTCAGATCAGTTATTATATTAATAAGCACAAACTCTTAATTCTACATACTTAAGAAATCTCAGATTAGAATGTTACATTTTGAACATTCTTACAATATAATGAGTATGATGTCTGACACACAGAAGAACATCTTAACTTTGTTTTTGAGACAAGTTCAGATAAATTCATCTCTATTATTTACTTTGAATAGAATGATGACACAATCAACAATGATGCTAATTCAAACTATACAACTATTTCTGAGTGCATCAAAGATACAGATATCAAATATCTTTGATGAAGAGAGAGAAAAGTTGTGAGTCTTTGTGACTAAACTCAATCTGTACATTGAGTTTAATTAACTGAAGTTTTAAACTGATCAAGAAAAGACACTGTTTGTGACAATCTATCTTGTGAATGTAGTTTTTGATTGAATTGATCTCAAACTGCATGAGTTTCTAGAAAAGAAGTACAAAGAATGCAATGTAAACACAGAGTTTATGTTCAATGACTATGTACAGTTTAAGAAGAAATTAAGAAAAGTCTTTGAAGTAATTGATGAAGAAAGAGCAGCAGAGAAATAAGTTCATATCTTGTGACAAAGTGAATCAGCAACAGTATATATCACAGAGTTTCAATAATTAACAACACTTATCAGATGAAATAATGAAGCATTTATTTATCAGTACTATTGTGAGTTGAGAAAGTTCATCAAAGACAAAATAGTCTGAGCAGAACAATCAGACAATCTTTAGAGAATGATTAATCTGAGTATTAATATCAATAGTTGTCAATGAAAATGACAGATAAAACAAAAAAAATATTAAATGTCATCTATGATAAAAGATCAAGAAGAAAGCTTCTGATCATGAGCAAAGCAATATGTTTTATTGATAAAACATAGAAAAACAGACTCTATGAATCTTAATATAATTAAGAAGTGCTGTTAGAAGTCATGAAAGACTAAATGAATGAAGTATGAATGTCAGTCAGAGTGATTCACTAAGTCTTAGATAACACTGCAAAACAAGATGTAAACATGTTACAATTGTGAAAAATCTGAACATCTTGCTTGAGAATGCAACAGATCTTGAATAAAAAGAAAAAATGTTGCAGTGACAGTCAAGAAAAATATATACATAGTGCATGACATTCTTAGCTGAACAATCTGTTACAATGACATGTGCAAAGTACACATGAGTGCAAAAGATAAAATCAAATAATATCTTCAGAAACTATGCAGAGATGTGAGAAACAGATATAATGAGAAAAGTTAATTAACATATGAAACAGAATTAGCTACTCTTATCAAGAAAAGAGTTCTTGATGCTGAGAAAGAAGACAATGTTCTTAAAGATGACATTGAAGAGACTGATGATCATGAATCTCAGATTGATGAATCTTGAATATTCTCTAATAACAATACACTCACAGAAGAAAGTTTGAACAATATTGAGACAGAATTCTCAAGAAAGTACTGAGCAAAGATTAAGAGAAATCTAAGTACTCAGAGAAAAATGACATCAGACTGCAATATGATACAGAAGAAAAAGCAAAAAACTTGAAATCAGAAAGCAGAGATATGTAAAGAATTTGATGATTTAATGAAAGATATACAAACAGTTACAAAAGAATCAATATTAGAATTTCTTGTGTGAAAGATCAAGAGTCACAAAATTGAAATATACTTATCTGAAGAATATATCATGCAGAATGAAGACAGATGAATTTTTAATGAAGAATATATATTATCTGAATTTCTGCAAAGAGTAAAAATCTTTGAGAGTTAGTTGCAGATGAAGTACAATCAGTATGAACTCTGACTACATTCAGAAAAATACATTGAGTGATACAGTTTAGAGTATGCAAATCTCATGATTGAAAGAAAATCAAGATGATTTCAAGAACTTTAAAGACAAACTGAGTGATCAAGTAAGTTAAAAAACAAAAAGCTCTCTTGATGAGACTAGAGAACAAGAAGTTAGTGATGTTTCAAAGATAAGACAATAATCATTGAATATGAATCAAGATTATAATCAATGAACATCAAATCAACATATTGATGAATTCTGAAGCAGACAGTAACATTATGAACTGAAAAACAGTCAACATGTTGAAATTAGAGACATGATGAGTGCACTGTTCATTCAACATACAAATGATAAATGAAGTCATCAAAAGAATTGATGAGAAAATTTGTGTAAAAGTCTCAATTCTTGAAAATTCACAAGAGATAACTTTCAACATTATGAAGTCAATTGAATATAATGCAGTACTAAAGATATTCTGATTGTGTGAAAGAAATTTGAAGATTAAATAAGTTACAAAAGAAATATATGCAATCAAAAACACATACAAGATTCTTAAACAATCAGAAATGAGTTTATCAGAGTATAAGTCATGAAATCACAAAATATTGTTATTGAATGAAAAGCAATCTAAGTGAATGTCTTTATACTCAATGAGTGAGAATCAACTCAAGAAAGTTAGAACTTATCTTGACAAAAATCTTAAGAGAAAATTCATAAAATTATTGAAGTCACTGACAGAATATTCAATTCTGTTTATATCAAAGAAGAATGACAAAAAATGACTATGTGTTGATTACAGACAACTCAATGAGATAATTCATTAAGATAGTTATTTTCTATCATTGATAAAAGAATTGCAAGACTGACTAGACAAGACTAAATGATTCATGAGTTTAAATCTTAAGAACATCTATTATCAAGTTAAAATGAAAGAAAATAAAAAGTGAAAGACAGCATTCTGAACAAGATACAGACATTATGAATACACTGTTATGTTGTTTAAACTAAAAAATGTTTCAGTCATCTTTCAGAGATTAATCAACAACATATTGAGAGAATATCTCAATAATTTTGTAATCACATATCTTAATAATATTCTGATATATTCAGAAGATCTTGAGAAGCACTGTGAGCATGTGTGCAAGATATTGACAAAGCTCAATGAAAAAGTCTTGTATGTGAAAAAGTCAAAAAGCAAATTTGAAATCAAGAAAGTTAAGTTTCTAAACTATGTAATTCAATCTAAATAAATTAAGAAGAATTCAAAGAAGACAGAAGCAGTCAGAAACTAATTAACATTAAAATGAATCAAGAAAGTATAGATCTTTCTAGAGTTGATGAACTATTATTGAAAGTTTGTATTAAACTATGCAAGAATTGCAGAATCACTGATGCATTTGACACACAAAAACAAAAAATAACATTGAGATCAAGAACAGAAGAATGCATTTCACATATTAAAGAAAAGTTTTAGTGAAACAGCACATCTGAGAATACTCAACTCAGTATGTGAGAAAACACTGAAAACTGATGCTTCAGATTTTACAGTAAAAACATGTTTATATTAGATTGAGAATGAGCAGCAGAAATTCATAGCATATCAATTTAGAAAGCTATCAGAACTCAAGAAAAGATATGAGATTCACAACAAGAAACTTCTTGCAATAGTAAAAGTGCTACAAAATTGAAGATTTTATCTTACAAAGACAAATAAATCAATTCAGATCTATACAGATCACAAGAATTTGAGAAACTTTGCAATAACAAAGCAACTCAATCAACAACAGATTTGTTGAGTGAAGCAGTTGACAGACTACAAATTTCAAATTTATTACAAGAAGAGTAATGAAAATGATAAAGTGAATATCTTAAGTAGACAACCTGATCATGAAGATGTACAGATGATATATGTCAAAATTTTAAGCAAAGACAACAAAGAAGTTCTCACAAAGAACTTAGCAGCAACATACAAGATGAAGCAAGCTTTCTTAACAAACAAAGAACTCATAAAGATGTGTCACTACAGTAGAACTGATGAACATTTAGAAATTAAATGCACTGAGAATCTTGTGTGAAGAAGATGCAACATTAATGATTTTAGAAATCAAATCATCAAAATGATCACTGTGTATGACTCATGTTAAAGAAATAAAATCAATCAAAATAGACAATATAATGAAATAACACAATTAGAAGCATCAGATGCATCATGAAAGTCAGTTATTATAAACTTCATTATAAAGTTATCACTGTTTAAGAACTTAGCATAAAGAGTGAAATTCAATAGTATATTAATCATAGTGAACAGATTGATCAAGTACACAATGTTCATTTCATTTAAAGAAATCACAACAGCATCAGTATTGACATGCACAATACTAAGAGAATTGATTAGCAATCACAGATTATTAAAAAAGTTTATCATCAACAGAGACAAGTTGTTTACAAACAAGTTTTGAAAAATGCTCACAGCAGAACTCAGAATAAAGCACAAGATATTAATGACATATCATTTACAGACAGATGAACAAAGTGAATAAATGAATCAAACAGTGAAAACATACTTGAGACACTATGTCAACAAAAGTCAAGACAACTGAGTATGACTGTTGTCAACAGTACAGTTTGCATACAACAACACAAGAAACAAAATCACAGAAGAAACATCTTTTTATGTGAACTATGACTATAACTCAAAGATATGATGAGATTCTAAAGAACACAGATCACAAAGTTAAAAAGTAATTTTGAATATTGCTCAGATAAAAAAACTGCATCAAGATCTGACAGAATGAATTAAACAGCAGATGAAACAAATAATAGAGACAAGATCATTCAAAGAAAAAAAAAGATATACTTGAAAACAAACAACATACAAACTAAGAAAAAGAGCAAGAAACTGAAAAACAAGAACATTGAATCATTCAGAGTTATATGAAACATCAAAGAGTTAAATTATGAGTTAAATTTATTCAAGAAAATGAGAATACACTCAGTATTTTATGCATTCATGTTACAGCATTGCAATCAGTTCATATCACTTCAAATCACTGAAATATCTGTCAAACTCAATGAAGAATATGAAGTTAAAAACACTTTAGAGAAGAGAATGATTAGTGAGAAAGTTCACTATCTCATAAAATAAAAAGATTACAATATCTCAGAGAATATCTGAGAACTCAAAGAAAATCTCAAGAACTACACAAGAACACTTCAACATTTTGAAAAAAAAAGTCAATATTAGTTCAGAAGAATGACAATATGAAGTCAATAAGTTATAATATTGTTTAAGAATCTTCATTCTCAATTTCATCATTATCACTATCAAGTTTGACAGCAAGACAGTTAATCTTCTGTGAAGCACAGCAGTCTGTCTGATTCAGTGTTTTCTGAAGATATACAACTTTTGAGAAAAGAGCAGTAAGCTCAGCATGCTTGACTGTTAATTTGCTGTTTGTTTTACTTATTTTTTTTTGAAGCAAAAAACAAGTTCTATTGAGAGACTCTCACAATACATTGACACACAGATGATCACAACAGATATACTTATTGCATTTTGATCAAGATTTCATTACAAAACAATTGACATCATGATGAACACAATAGTCATAAAAAAACAAAACAGACACACCATCAATCTGAATTTTCTTTGCAATTCTTAGATGATTTGAATTTTTAGAAAACATCATCACTGACAGTAAACAATGTGAATATTCTTACTTATATAGACTCTAGAGAACTAACATCTGAGAAGAAAAAAATAATGTTATGATCAAGTCAGAATGAACTTAGAACAGACTGATGCATATATGTAAAGAGTGTACATTCAGAAAATGTTTAGACAGCAGTCATGTAATATCTTGACATGCTTGACAGTGAGCTTGATGAGCAAGCTTGATGAGTTGCATGAGTAAGCTGTCTTAATGAGCTCAACAATGAGATCAGCAAGCAAACTCACTATATAGTAGAGTTGTTTTTCTTATGAAAACAATCATGTTCAACTTAAATAACAATCTAAGAGTTAAAGACCAGAACTATTTCAGATCAGCTATTATATCAATAAGCACAAACTTTTAGCTTTACATACTCAAGAAATCTCAGATTAAAACATTACATTCATTAACTCTAGAAAGATCTGTACTTTCTTGATTTATTTTGATGTTAATCAGTTTCTGACTGCTTTTGTCTTTTTTAAATTCTTTTTGATTTGTTCAGATTGAATCACATAGTCTAGAAACTTAACTTTCTTGATTTTGAGTCTGCTTTTTGACTTTTTCATGTAGAGAGCTTTTTCATTGAGCTTCACTAATATCTTGTACACATGCTTGCAGTGCTTCTCAAGATCTTCTGAGTATATCAGAATATTATTGAGATATGTGATTACAAAATCATTGAGATATTCTCTCAACATATCATTGATTAATCTTTAAAAGATGACTGAGACATTCTTTAGTTCAAATGACATGACAGTGTATTCATAGTGTTTATATCTTGTTCAAAATGTCATCTTTCACTCTTCATCTTCTTTTATTCTGACTCAATAGTAGACATTCTTGAGATTTAAACTTGTGAATCACTTAATCTTGTCTAATTGATCTTGCAACTCTTCTATCAATAGTAGAGAATAATTGTTCTGATGAGTTATCTTGTTGAGTTGTTTGTAATCAACACATAGTCATTTCTTGTCATTCTTCTTTGATATAAACAGAATTGAATATTCTGTCAGTAATTTCAATAATTTTATGAATTTTCTTCTGAGATTCTCATCAAGATAAGTTTTAACTTTCTTGAGTTGATTCTTGTTCATTGAATATAATGACATTCACTTAAATTGCTTCTCATTCAATAGCAGTATCTTATGATTTCATAACTTATGTTCTAATAAACTCATTTCTGATTGTTTAGAAATCTTGTATGCATCTTTAACTGCACATATCTTTTTTATAACTTAATTAATCTTCAGATTTCTTCTGCACAATCAGAACATCTTTAGTACTGTATTGTATCTGATTGATTTCATAACATCAAATATTATCTCTTGTGAGTTTTCAAGAATTGAGACTTTCACACAGATTTTCTCATCAATTCTTTTGATGACTTCATTTGTCATTTGTATGTTGAATGAACAGCACACTCACTGTGTCACTAATTCTAACATGTTGACTATTCATTAACTCATAATGTTACTGTTCACTTCAAAATTCATCAATGTATTGATTTGATTTTCATTGATCATGATTTTGATTCATATTCAATGATCACTGTTATTTCTTTGAGACACTGCTAGCTTCTTATTTTCTAGTCTTGTTGAGAAAGCTTTTCATTTTTTGACTCATTTAATTCTTCAGCTCATCTTCAAAACTTTTGAAATTACATAGATTTTCTTTTGATCATAAGATTTGCATACTTTAGACTGTACTGCTCAATATGTCTTTTTAAGTGTAGTTGAGATTCATACTGATCATATTTCATCTGTAATTGACTTTCAAAGACTCTTACTCTTTGTAGAAATTCAGATGATATATATTCTTCACTGAAAATTCATCTGTCTTTATTCTGCATGATATATTCTTCAGATAAGTATATCTTCACTTTGTGACTCTTCATTTTTCACACAAGAGATTCTGACATCAGTTCTTTTGTGACTGTTTGCATGTTTCTCATTAAATCATTGAATCTTTCACATGTCTTTGCTTTCTGATCTTGAGTTCTTTGTTTTTTCTTCAGTATCTTCTTGCTGACTGATGTTGCTTTTCTTTGAACACTTAAATCTTTTTCAATCTTCATTCAGTATTTCTTTAAGAGTTCTGTCTCAGTATTGTTCAAACTTTCTTCTGTGAGTGTATTGCTGTTAAAAAATATTTATGATTCATCAATCTGAAATTCACAATCATCAGTCTCTTTAATGTCATCTTCAAGAATATTGTCTTCTTTCTCAGTATCAAGAAATCTTTTCTTGATAAGAATAGCTAATTCTTTTTTGTAGATTGATCAATTTATCTTGTTGTATCTGTCTTTCACATTTTTGCACAATTTCTGAGAATACTATTCAACTCTATCTTTTGTGCTCATGTGTACTCTGCACATGTCATCATAACAGACTGTTCAGTTGAAAATGTTGTGCACTATGTGTGTATTCTTCTTAACTATCACTGCAACATTCTTTCTTTTTATCTGAGATCTGTTACACTCTCAAGCAAGATGTTCAGATTTTCTGCAGTTGTAATTCATTTATATTTCATTTTGTGATGTCATCTAAGACTTAGTGAATCACTCTGACTGACATTCATGCTTTATTTATCTAATCTTTTATGACTTCTAACAGCACTTCTCAATCACATCAAGATTCATAGAGTCTGTTTTTCTATATTTTATCAATAAAACATATTGCTTTATTCACAGTCAGAAGCTTTCTTCTTGATCTTTTATCATAGATAATATTCAATATTCTTTTTGTTTCATCTGTCATTCTTATTGATGACTATTGATGTTGATACTCAGATCAATCATTCTTTGAAGATTGTTTGATTATTTTGCTTGAACTATTTTGTTTTTGATGAACTTTCTCAACTCACAATAGTACTGATAGATAAGTGCTTCATTATTTTATCTGATGAGTGTCACTAATCATTGAAACTCTGTAATGTATACTGTTACTGATTCACTCTGTCACAAAATGTGAACTCATCTCTTTGCTACTCTTTCTTCATCAATTATCTTGAAAGTTTTTCTTATTTCTTTCTTAAACTGTGCATAATCATTGAACATAGACTTCATGTCTGCATTGTATTCTTTGTATCTCTTTTTCAGAAACTCATGCAGCTTGAGATTAACTTAATTGAAGACTGCATTCACAAGATAGATTGCTGCAAACAATGTTTTCTCTTGATTGATTTGAAACTTTGACTGATTGAATTCAATATATAGATCAAGCTTAGTCACAAAAACTCACAGTTTTTCTCACTCTTCATCAAAAACATTCAGTATCTGTATCTTAAATGCACTCACAGATAGTTGTATTACTGAGACTGACATCACTAATTGTGTCATCATTCTATCTGAAGTAAATAGTAAAGATGAGTTTGTCTGAGCTTGTCTCAAGAACAAAGTTGAGACATTCTTCTGTGTGTCAAACATCATACTCATTATATCATAAGAATATTCAAAGTGTAACATTCTAACCTGAGCTTTCTCAGATATGTAGAACTAAGAGTTTATGCTTGTTGATATAATGACTGATCTGAAATGGTTTTGGTCTTTAACTTTTAAATTGTTATTTAAGTTGAACATGATTGATTTCATAAGAAAACCAATTTTACTATATAGATTGAGCTTGATGATTCTGTGTTGAGCACTCTTGATGTCTTGACATCTCAATGTTAAGAAATTGAGTTCTCAGCTTATCTACTCATCATTAAGCTGTTGAGCAGTCTTTTCTGTATACACTTTAAGCAAATCTCTGATTACAGATCTGTGAGCTTCTTTCTTTTTAGATATGATTGTAACATACTGACTTTTTTTTCTTGATGTCTCAGCAGTCTTCAGACTCTGAATCATCTTATTTGTGAAAAAATTTATTCAGAAATACTTTGATAGACTTTTTAGAAGAATTTTGTTCATATTTTCATATATAACTTTCTCTGTGACAGCTTTACAAGCTTGTTGTTTATAATCTTTATTCTTTTAATCTGTGCAGTCTACACTTAATAGCTGTCTAACTTGCATACAAGTTCAAATGTGCACTTTATGACTTACATTTGCATTCTGTTTGTTCTCTGCAACAATTATTGCTGTTGAGAACAGAATTTCTTTCAGTGTTGAGTGATGCTTTATGATAATATTCTTCACTTTAATCTCTCACTGATAATTGACTCTTCAAGATGATTTATTTATGAAATTCATAGTTTTCTTACAATACATCATACAGAAATTGTATGCTAATAGCTGCAGAGCTCATCTTACATGTCTTTACAATAATTTATGAAATAATTTCACTATTTAATGCAGATTGTCATGATCTGTAAGAATCTTAACTGTGTGTTTTGTCTTTTTGAAATAATGTTGTCAGTGATGAATGCTTTTAACTATAATAAGCAGCTTTTCATCATCAGTTTTATAGTTTCTCTCTGCAGATATCATCTTTCATAAGTAGTATGTGATTGATCTTCAGTCATTGTGTCTTTGTATTAAAATGTTAGATATAACAAATTCTAAGACATTTGTCTTTACTTAAATCTTTTTTTTTGAGTTAAAGTGTCTCAGAAAAGATGCTGTTGTAAAGATTTTGATTAGTTTGCAAAAAAAAAATGTGCAGTTTTCAAGATCAGAAATTCTGATATCTGCAAAATTAGCTTTTTCTTTGAAATGTCTTCACTGTCTTTCAGCATGCTTATAAGTTTCACAGCAATGCAGAAAAATTCATCTATAAATCTTCTATAGAAGTTCATGAAATCTATAAAGCTTTAAATTTTGAAAATACTTTCTGACTCTGATCAGTTGAGAATCATGACAATGTGATTTTTTTTCATCTTCACTTCTTTGTTTATGATGATAAATTTCACAAAGAATATTCTTTTCACAGAGAACTGACACTTACTAAGCTTCATATACAGTTCTGCTTCTAAGAGCATTTTTAAAATGATGTGAATATGTTGTTTATGTTTATTCTCATTCTTGAAATAAATCAGAATGTTGTTCAAAAATATTATCATAAAGATGTTTAGATACTTGTGAAGTATCTTGTGAATGTATGACTAAAAAATTGTTGATGCATTGATTAATTCAAAAAACATCATCAAGTACTCATACAGTCTGTACTGAATGCAGAAGACTGTCTTTCATTTGTTATCTTTGCAGATGCAAATTTGATAGTAAACATTCTTTATATTAATTTTTATGAAGATCTTAATTTCATTTATGTGATTCATGATCTTCTCAATTAAGAGTAAGAGATAACAGTTCTTTGTAATAACTGCATTGAGTTCACAGTAATTGACACATAGTTGCAGCTTATCATCAAACTTAAGTGCAAATAACACTGATGTTCTTACAAAAGACTGTGAAAACTGAATGAAATCATTTTCTAAATTTTTATTCAGATATCTTTAAAGCTCTATGAACTTCTTTTCTAAGAGATTATAGATAGAGCTGAAGAATGAAGTTTGTTTATTAATTAAGTCAATGATGTGATTCTGCTTGTGATGCAAAGACAAATTATTAGTTTTGTTTTCTGAAAACATCTTCATGAAATTGCAATATAACTCTAAAATTTTCACTTGAGCTGCATCATTCTGATTCTTCATGTGCTCTATGCAGACTTAATATATCTAACTTGAATCTTTGAATTCTAGTTTCTTCATGAGAACTTTGAGATTTAGTTCATTGTTATTTTTTAACTTTGTAAGATCTCTCACATTCTTTCTTTAAGTGAGAGTTCACTGAAAGTAACTTATTACTGAATTTCTTTAAGTCAGTTAAATCACTTTAAGTATCATATCAGATTCTATCTCTGTGATTGTAAAAGATTTGTGATGTTTGTGAGTTTTCTCATTGTCATTGTGAATGAAGATCTATTCATGATACACATTATATATGATCATCAATTGTTAATTAATATCAACAGCATCTCTTATAAAGAACAGAAATATTAAATTTAAAGTTATAACTATGTTTAGATGCAGAAAGTTGATATTACTTCTGCTGTTCATCATTGTTCATAGTTCTTACTTTGCAAAATATATCACAACTCATAGAACTTTTTTCTTGAGAAGATTCAACTGAGAAAATTCATACATCTTGTGTACAGTCTCTTTCTTAAAAGACTCTGTCTTTGCAGACTTTTTCTTTGTTTTTTCAATGATATTATTCTTCTTTGAGAATTCATATGCTCTGTAAAAGCTCTGTGAGCTTTTTTTGTTCACAGTATCTGTGAAAGTTTTATTCTTCTTGATGCTTCAGCAGTCTCTTGTGAAATGATTGATCTTGTTACAATTAAAGCACTTAATAGATTAATTTTTATCATTCTGAAAAGCTTTTCTCTCAGATTTTGTTACAGACTTATTGTTAGTTCTTTGAAAAGACTCAGACTTTTTTTGATAAAATAATACTCTTTTTTGCTTGCAAAAGAATAGATTGAGTCATAATTTCTTTGTGAAAACTATCATGTTCTCTTTGATATTAAACAGCTCTGATTGTTCACAAATTTTTTTGTGTATGAGTTTGTTTAAACTGCAATAAAAGAGTATAACTTAAATTTTGTTTATCTTATTTACTTTGCTCTCTATCTGAAATTGAAGTTTATTATAATGATGAAGATATTTCTCATTCAACTTTTCATCTCTTTTACTTACTCACAATCACTTCATTCAGATATTATGAATTCAATTTGTTTTATCTTTTAATAAATTCTTCAAAAATTTCTTCAAGAGTTTTCATTCTTCTGCAAGCTCTTTCTTTTTACAGTACATCTTTTATTGATTCATGACAGAGTAATGTAGATAATGAATCATCTCTGAATACTGAGTCTTCTTTAACATACTCTCTGTATTAATATTCATCTGATGACAGAAATCATAATAGTGACTGTAAATACTGCTTTTATAGAGATTTACACTCAAGAGTATCTTTATAAACTGAGTTTATTTAGCTTCACAATCTATCTCTAAATTCACAAACTCAAAGTAATCATGTTTAATTTGTGTGCAAAGTTGCAGATTTGTATGTTCTTGCTTTGTGAGCTGAATTCTTAACTTTAATTTGTAAATTGCAGCATTTTCTGAGAACTTTCTGAATTCTGATGTCTTTATGAAAGTGTTTACTATTTTATAAAGAGATTCTTTGCTCTTTCATGAAGTATATCTGATCTTATAAATGATTTCTTCAGATTTGCAGACTTGCTTGTTGATCTTACAGAATATAATTTGTGTTTTATGAACTTTGAGTTCATTTTTTTCTTCTTTTTCTTCTTCATTCAACACTCACAGTATGAAGTTCTCATCACTTTTAAGTTTGTTAATAATCAATTCATAAGCATCTTCAGTGAAATCATTCACAGAAACTTTAAACTTCTTTAAATATTTAGATTTCTCTTGCATCACAGAATTCTTTGATTTCACTTTTTTCACTTGTGTGATTTTTTCTGCTCTTCATGAGAATTGTTTTGATCTTAAAGTTATTGCTGAGTAACTGCTTTATAATAAATTGAAGTGACAATATTGTGAGACTGATCTTGACAGTTATGTAATAATGAACTTTAAGAGTTGAAATGCATAGATAGAATTGTTGCTAATTTTTGCAAAAGAAAAAGTGTGCACTTTTATCTCTTTGTGAAGACTGACTTACTAAGCATACTAGTTATGCAAGATTTCACAAGAGAGTTCTAGCTCTTCACAAATCAAAGTGAGTTTACATTTACACTCTAACAATTACAGAGCATGATCACTTCACATGAGATTATGTTGATTAAGCATGCTTATTAAGCATTCTCACTGCATATATAGTGATCACACTTCTTTACTCACTTACTTTCTTAACTTACTTATATATTATATCTTGAATCACATAACTTAGATTTACACTCTAACAGTATGTGAAGTTTTCAGATTTATGCTGAAATAAATGTATTTTCTTACTATATTTCATGAATCTATGTTGACATCTCAAATTGTATAAAAGTCAACATTGCATGTCAGTATCTGAAAACAGTCAAAACAGTTAAATTTCTTCTGCAGATCTTAAGATCTGATTGTGAAAAGAAAACAATATTGTGTGTTGAGATGCACACAGCACTGTGTTGTATGACATAATTAAACATTAATT